>JARGXX010000071.1:0-1222269 GCA_030374765.1 Agarophyton chilense | reverse complement strand
GAGTACATTTGTCTACCAGTAAATTCGAGGGTTGTGCTCTCGTAGTCAAGTTCTTCCCAATATGAGAATGGGAACACTATTGTCTTCCTTCATGTTGATCACCAAGACTTGTTCCTCGCTCAAAAATCCTTTGATTTTAACCCTTTCCAGGGCTCTGCCAAGTACTCTCGTCTTCGATGAGTCTCCAAGTTCAACTTCGACACCTTTGACTTCATTCAGCAACAAGTTCAGTCTCTTCGCGTGCTCTACTGACATAAATTTATGAGATGCGTACGAATCCACAATGCCCTGCTATCATTCCATCATACATCCAGTTGTCCTCTTCTGCATACTTCAATGCAGAAAGGTAAGGAAAATTGTCCAGCAAATTGCCTTGCGAAGCCGCACCTGAGCGCGGCATCACTCGTTTTTCGAGTGATTGGAGCTCTTGTCCTCATCTCTCGTTTGTCTGCAAGAGTGATCAAAATCGTTCCAACCCTTCCTCCCGCACTTGCAACACCTATCATTTCTTCTGTACAAATCAATTTCTCCTCGCTTCATTGATCCTCAGCAAACAGCCTTGTTGTCCTTCGAAACGGTATGGTCTCCTTTGAACACTCCCGCACTCTGTGAACTTTTCCCAGACTCACTCTTTTTCTTCTTTGGACGTTGTTCCTTCTGAACACTGGACTGCAACTCGCCTGGTTGCTTAAATGATAATTACAGTGTCCTAGCATAATCATATACTGGCTGCATAGATGTATTTTCAGTTCGATCAACTGTCTGCAAGGTCGGAAACGTCTCCATCAACTTACATTTGTATGATTTCGGAAGACTGTTGAAAAAATAGATATAAGATTCATTCTTCTGTGTGCTACATAAGGTAATTAAGTCTTCAAATCGTGCAATATGCTCATCTATGGATCCGTTTTCTTTCAGATGGACGTCCATACGTTTCACCCTTGCAATAACCATTTCGTTGGCCGAAACAAATTCTTCGATCATGGTTTTCTGCAGTTCTAAAAGACTGATAGGCTTACTGTCTTCTTTTTCTAGACGCATTATCCATTATGCAGCTCTATCTTGGATGTTACACTCTGCAAGGTCAAAGATCTTGTCATCTGAATATTTGAAAAGTTTCCCGTATTTTTTTGATAGATTAGAAGAAACTGGTTACCCTTTTTGTCGTCCTGTCAGACGGTTTTCCAGAAAATGTAACAAATGGTGGATTTTTAAACGCATTCGAAGTCCCTGCTGTTTTTTGCTGTCTGTTTTGCTGCCGCTGGCTTTGCAAAGTCGTGATACTCTGATTCTGCGTCAACACAGTCTCTGTCAACGCTTGCAGCTTCTGGCTGCGCTGTTGTAGCTGCGACTCCTCAATCGCACTGCTTTGTTCTTGCACACTCTGATAAAGTGTCGGACGAACCATGGATCCCCATTAATGATGTTCTCTGTTCCTGTGAACATACCTTAAATGCTACGAAACGTAAAAGTAGCTTACCAAACGTTTACTCACTCTGAATACTGGAGGTTCCCCTTACTGATTGGTCGACCGCCTGAAGACTGGGCCTTTATACCTTGTAACGTCAGCTGTTGAATGTTTGAATCTTATTCAAACATTCTTATTCAAACATTCTCTCGTGACTGGTTGTTCAAATACAAATGTGAGAGGTCGACATGCAATACTTGTATCACACATGTATACGAAAAGTGTAAGAAGAAATTTGTTGCCTAAATGCTGTATTGTGTTCGGGTTTGGTAAGGACGGGGGGACAGCCCGGTTTTGTATATTTTAGTATCAAGTAGTCGGGGAAGCGTGGCACTGCAAGTGGATTGTTAGGGCTTGTTGAATGCGGTAGGTTGTTGAACGAAATGAAAATATTGATTTTACCACACAAACAGCTCAGTTCCCCAAATGGGGGATCCTCGCCCACTTCGTACCGAATGGGGCACCTGGCTCATTAGCTCATACTATGTAAAATCGGCTAGATATTCCTAAAGTGGGGGAGTCATGGGTCCCATAGCCAGGAACGGGGACAAAGGCATGCAGGAAAGACTAAAAGGACGGGTGGGTTAGGGAGGGAGAAAACGTACTCGGCGAGGTCAAAGGCATACCAGCAGAGGTCAGGTTGGGGACGATCTCTGCTGGTGTGTTATCACCTTGACTTCCACAGCGTCCACGTGTCAGCCGTGTATATTTTCATTACAAAAATCCTTTCGGTCTTCAGTAGGATGAAAAGTCCAAACTGCCTCCTGTCTTGGGGGTTGTCAACCCCCAAGAGACTCGCGTAGAGAGCCGGAATAGCCACTTCTCCCCACCTGGCCGGCCGCCCATCACACACCACCTTTAGAAAAGAACCACCTTGAGTCCGGCGTGTCGTAGATATCCTTCGGTCAAAGTAGACAGATAGCATACCCTGCGAAGAGGATGCCCAATCGTAGAGAGCGAGTAACTCAACGACCGATCCCCCACGCAGAATTCGTTCCGTCAATGACCCCAGGCGCATGCTATGCGACGAGTAGCAACAACCCTCCGGCGCGCGGACTCCTTCGGACCTCAGTAGCAGTTGCAATCGCTGCTGCATCCATCCCGAAATCGGGCGCCTCCCAGAAAAAAGGTACTTCGAGTCCGACCCACGCATCGACAGAAGCATCACCACCAAAGACAACGGCGTCTCCACTTCATCTTGACCCGGCGGCACATAGCTCCTCGGATCCCTCAAAACCGCCTCATCCGTTGTCCTTCCCTTCAAAAACCGCACTAGCACCTCCCACCGGCGGGACGTAAGCACGTAGATATCTTCAACCTTGATATGCAGGACACTTGACTCTCTCAGGCCAAATATGAAGGCGAACACCACCATCGCTGCATCTAGCACGCACGTCGCACTTGCCCCCGCCGCCATCGCCTTCCTCCAGATCTGTCTCGCCAGCCCAGCACCCATCCCCACCCGCACATCTGCGAGAGGGAACCGTTCACTCTCCCACTTCTTGTACGCCTTGGTCACCCTCTGGAGAGGGGGGTACTCCGTCGGCTTCGAAGGCAGCGGTAGGTTGAGCTTAGAATGCATCGTGCGTACCGCTGAGAGGTACTGCGGCAAAGAACGACTTGAACCCCTGCGCTTGCCCTTCTTGCGTTGCTCCGAGAGCCAGCCAACAAAACAGACCAAGTCAATCCCATCCACCGCCTCAGTACCTCCACCCCCACCCCTGCTTACTTCCACTCGGTACTCACAGAAAGCCCTCCACTCCGTCGTCCTTGCGCTCACTGTCCTCTTTGCGTCGCCGTGGTCACTGAGCAGCATTGCTACTTGCTCTCCTCCCACCCTCTCGCCAACCACAGCATGTATCGACCCCGATACTGCCTCCGATACTGCCTCCGATACCTCCCGGGACGTCACCTGCACACTTAGAACCTCCTCCAGCCGGCTCCCGCTGAAGGCCCCAGACGGCCTTCCGGATAGCGTTCCCTGGCCTCTTTCGACCTCCCCGCCAAAAACCCACACCCCTCTCACCTCCATCTCTCCAGCAGCTCCAGCCTCGACGTCCTTCCCCACCGTCCCACCCCACCCCAGCTCTTCGGCGTCCGTACGCACACCCAGGTCACACCCTTGCCTCTCCTCTTGCATCAGTCTCCCGCCCTCTCCAATCTTCCTCCACACCTTCAGGTCAGCCACCGCCCGGTTCGATAACCTCGTCCGTTGCCCCTTCCTAGACGTTTTATCCCTCGCCTTTGTCCAGTCCGCCAGAGCGTCATGCAAGCTCCTCGTGTAGAACCGTGCCAGGGGTATGGGAAACATCATCGACACGGCTACCCCACAGAAAGATGCCAGCCGCGTTCTGGAAACCCGCCTCCTCCCCACCCTAACCTCCGACATCAAACTCTTCGCCAGCGCACGGATCTTCTGCACCTTGGCCGCGGTAGCAGTGAACTCCATCTCTCCAGTATCCCAAACCACCCCCAGGTGCTCAAACTGCGTGCCCCCCTCCCCCCACACCCCTTTCCTCGGATGCTGTAGAGCAACGCCCAGTTAGGGAATACTTGAAGATGCAACTCATAGAATGAGGGTTGAACCCTCCGAGGGTTATAACTATGATCCCCTCTAAGGTGTGCTGAGGTGGCACGGTTTTCTGGTTAGAGTTCGCCTATGACGTGAAGATTCGGATGGCCCATGGCTGGATTGGCCCCGTGATACACGTGGCTTAATTTTGGCACCGATTTTCGGATATTTGTTAGAACGTTGGACTTTTGGGCCCTGACAGTGGGATCTCCACGTGTATGGCCCTGAGCAGGTGTGCACTTCTGTAACTAGTAGAGTTTAGTTAGTGGGCCCTACTTAGGGAGACGAGATCTGACAGTCCGAAGCTCAGAGTAAATGGTAACCAAGGTTGGTCTTCGATACCTTTAGAGGTTCTTCGTCGCCATCGTTTCGGCCTTACAACCCGGAACGGGCTCTGGTTAGCAACGCCTGCGTAGGGACACGACTCCACTTGGAGAGTGCCCACGTTTGGGTTCCGTGCAACCACCCCCTTGGGACCGCTCAGACGACCTGCGTGCACGATACCCCGTGGGGGTTCTGCTTACTTGTTGCGTGCTTTTTGTGTTTCCTTTCGAGGACAGGTTTTCGCCCTTGTAGTGGGTTTCTTTTGTTGTTTCGCCCCTTTTCTGGTTCTCGGGTCCGGTGCCTGTTAGTGCCCGACCCTCGCCCCGTTTTTCTTCTTCGCCGGATTCTCCCCATTCTTTGGGATACCCATACCCATTCCCGATCCAACGGTTTCTACCCCTCACCTCCGTCGGTACTGCCGGTATCCCCCGTGGGAGTTACACCCCACACTACGGGTGGAACGGAGGGCTCTGTCTCTGAGTCTGCCTCCCCCAGGGAGCAAGGCTTCGAACACCTTGAGAGCACTTCCGGTCGCCGGGTTTTGCTCCACAAGTGGTCTCCCGACTTAGAATCCGTTCTCGGACTTTTGGGTTGGTCATCCACGTGTTGGAATATCTCTTGGAAGAGGAAGCACCGTCGTGAAGATTTGTTGTAGTGGTCCCCTTTGGAAAGGGTGGAATTGGATTTTATTTTAGTTTTGTGTTACGTCATCCGTTCTCCGGGAATCTCGTGATCGAATTTCATCGTTACCCCAAATCGTCGGTGTCGTGTCTGCAGCATGTCGCCGCCTACCCGTGGTTCCAGGACTGGATCGAACCGTCAAGCGAATTCAGTGCCCCTGGCCCCGCCTAGGTCGAGGACCTCAATTCCAGAAGATCGGAACGATTTCGGTATCGATCCGGACACTCGGAGAGCACCCTCAGTGGTTTCAGGTCCTCGAGAGGTCGTGGCTGTGGGCCCAGCTCCCAGTGGTGGAGACCCCCTCAGCAGCACCCCAAAGTCGGGCCGACCCTGAATTACAGCGCCTGGAGACTCGAATCGATATCGCCAACGCGGCTCACGTCGAGCTCCTTCAGGAGGTTACTACCCTCCGCTGCAAGGTGGAGGACGCCCAGGAGCGGGGAGTCGCCGATGACCTTCGTACCCTGAGGAGGGATGTGAACTCTCTTTTGGAAAGCTTTGGTACCCCCAGGGTCTTTGTCCAGGAGTACCGGAGCCTCGTGGAGGAACACCGCGTGCAAGCGGAACGCTTCCGAGCTCGGCTGGACACCCTCGAGGCCTTTATCCGTATGGACGGAGACACAGAAGCCTCGAAGGATAAACCCGACGTTTCAGAAGACGAAGAACACCGCTCCGCTAAACGGGACCGCCGCAAGTCCAAGAAGAGGGTTCACCTCCAAGAGGATTTATCGGATTCCGATCCCAATCGCTCGTCATCGAGTTCGTTCTCCGAATCTTCGGATAGTGAAGATGGACGCCGGTCATCCCGGGCGACTCGGTCGAAGGCTACTTACACCTCTCAAGGGGCAATCCGTACCCGGAAGAAGGGTAGGAAACACCTTGGATTAAGGGAGCTGGAGACGACGAATCCTCTCTATCGGAAGCTGCTATCGTACCGCTATTACCGGTTGGATAACCCTTCGGGAGATCGAACATCCCGCGGAACGGGTTAGGTGAAGGACTACATCAAAAGGCTGAGCATCACCCTACAGAAGAGGCAGTTTACAGGAACAGACCCAATTCTGGTGCTCGATTTCCTTGCGAGGTTCGTCCAGGAGGCTGACCTCCTCGGTATGAGTGAAGCGCAAGAGTATCTTGCATTACCCTATTTCTTAAAGGGGATGGCTGAAGACCAGTTCAACTCCGTCCGTGGATCATCCCGAGCCTCGGAAGGGGGAGTCACGTGCTGGCCCGAAGCGGTGCAGTACCTCTTGAGGTCATACGCTACTGGAAATGCGATTCATGAAGCAATCCTTGCATTAAGGGATACGCGGCAGAAGCCGATGGAAACCGAAACGGTGTATTCAACTCGCTTGAATAAAGCGTTTCACCGATGCGGGAATGTATTCCCCGCCTACGAGAGATGCACCATGTTTGTGGATGGTTTGGACCCCTCGATAAGGGCATTGGTTGCTCGACATCGGGAAGAGAAGCGCAAGCTGACCTACTTGGAACTGGTTCAGTACGCCCAGGCTGAGTGGGATACTCTCCGTGCCCGGCAGAACCGAAAGAGTCGGCCGACACGTGCACTCCTCGCCGACGGAGGTAACTCGTCTTTGTCACTCGCAGGAGGCCCTGACCCTGTGGGGGTCAATGATAACATTCACTTCATGGGAAGTAACCCCGAATCTATGGGTACGTCTGAGTTGCCGTCGACATCCGCTCCGACTACGGATGAAGACCCTGCGCTCTATACCCAAGGACGGAGGGTGCAAGCCGCATCGCTACCTTTTGCGAATACCGCTGCTCGGTTCTCTCGCCCCGGATGGAGGGATACAGCACCACGCCGCGTGGATTCACGTCAACAACCGAACCCGCCAGAGCTGATTTGCTATTTGTGTTACCTCCGTGGTCACGAAGCACCAGACTGCACATTTCCCCTGCGGGAGGGTTCACGAATTATCGCGCAGTACGAGGCTCTGACCCCTGAGGAGAAAGCTCGAGTCCCGAGTAAGTCCTATGAGGAACAAAGGATACTCCGAGCTCACCTTGCTGAAAGAGATACAGAACTTGCACCTGCGAACGGGGAACAACCGGTCCCCTTCGAGGCAGCTGCACCGAATTCGGTGGGGTCCGCTTCGAAAAACTAAACTTGGGAGTCTCCCCTGCGGGAGGGGCGTCTTCTAAGCCGGAGTTGAAGACGCCCGAGGCGCTCCAGCCTCGCTCCCCAGCTGTGACTATCCTTTCAAGGAGAACGGCTGACACCGACGTTAACTCGGGATACTTTAGTGTCCTCCGTCGCCCGTGGATACGGTTTCGTAATCTCCGTATTCCGGACCGAGTTATGGTAATGGCCAAGCGGAATTATAAAGTATTCGCCGACTTCGGCCTGTCCAACCAGTTTATGGTTTGTCAAATATCGGTCCTGGATTCTGGAGCCGCTCCTAACTTAATTCATGTTGAATTGTTACCCCCGCTGCTCCGGGTTCAAGTTCGTACCGGTCCACGTTTGGATATCGCTGATGCGAACAACAACCCGCTACGGACACTGGGTACAATTTCCCTCATGGTGAGAATAGGCTCCTATCTCGTTCAGCTAGAGTTTATTGTATGCAAGTCACTTGCAGCACCGGTCATACTGGGTTGTGACTTTTGCGACCGCTTCGTGGAAGCCATCGGTCCTCGGAATAGAACTGTGGAACTCGAAGACGGGTCTACGATCCCAATCGTTCATAAACCCTTACAGGGAGCAGCGCGAACACGCGTTCCTCTCCCTGTCGCACAGAAATCTGTGAAGAAGGACCCGGTGTCTACACGGGTAAAGGTTGCGAAGTCAGTGGCTATCCCGCCAGAAACCCAGGTTTGGGTCACAGTTATTACCAAGCAAATTGGTGTGCATGTGGTACAACCGAACCCGTCTCTGTATACGCGGTGTCAACTCGCCCTTGCCAATGGGGTTGTATCCGTGGAACCGGATAAACCTTTCAAGGTTTTGGTAGCCAACTTTGGAAAGACAACGCAGCATTTGGTCAAACACCAGATCCTGGGTTCTGTTCTTCCACACCCGCATGCGGTCGTACCTACAAAGATCTCTATCGCAGAGGTCCTTGGTGTGGCGGACCCTAAGAAGGGGGAGGACACTGCCGAAATCGCGGAAGACGGTGAGCATACGACTGCAGCTCCACACGCTGAACACTTTAAACCTCAGGAGGTTACGGCCCCTATCACAGGAGCAGACCAGACGGATCCTGTTCAGGAATTGGAGAAATGGGATCTCAACCATGTACCCGCATCTCATCGGGAGAAGCTGAGGCACATGCTTCGTGAACTTACCCCCATGTGGGATGGTTCCCTTGGAACTATTGGGATTACAGAACACCGCATCGACTTGTTACCGAACACTCGGCCTATTGCCCAACATCCTTACAGGACTGGACCGAAAGCTCGGGAAGAGGAGAAATCTCAGGTAGAGAAGATGTTTAAAGCGGGCGTAATTGAACCTACCCAGTCCGCTTGGGCCTCATCAGTGGTGTTAGTTCCGAAACCGGATGGATCGTGGCGTTTCTGCATCGATTACAGACGCCTGAACGAGGTAACCATTAAGGATGTGTACCCGATCCCTCGGATGGACGAATACATCGACTCCCTTGGGAGCGCTACTGTTTTCTCTACCCTCGACGCCAATTCGGGCTACTGGAAAGTCCCTATTAGGGAGAAAGATCGAGACAAAACGGCTTTCGTGTGTCATCAAGGACTTTTCCGATTCCGGAGGATTCCTTTTGGGTTGACAAACGCCCCTGCAACGTTTCAACGGGCGATAGACATTCTGTTGGCTCCCTTCAAGTGGAGGATGTGTCTAGTGTATTTAGACTACATTATTGTCTTCTCCAACAACCTGGATGACCACCTCGAACACGTCAGGGACGTAATGAAGATACTCCGCGACGCGGGAATCACCTTGAAACTCAAGAAGTGCGAGTTTTTCACCGATTCGGTTAATTATATAGGTCATATCATCCGTCCCGGACAGCTTTCAATCGATGAAGTACGAGTGAAATCCTTGAAGGAAGCAAAACACCCGAGAACTCAAACGGAGTTGCGATCCTTCTTAGGTCTGTGTAACGTGTATCGCCGATTCGTCCGGAACTTTGCAGATATTGCCACCCCCCTCAACAGGCTCCTGACGAAGGGACAACCAGTTGAACTGGAACCTTTTGGCGACGCGGAAGCGTCTGCCTTCACGGCACTGGTGAATGCCGTAACATCACCGCCAATCTTGGCTCTACCCAATCCTGGGCTCCCTTACGAAGTGGACACCGATGCTAGTGCAAACCAAGTAGGGTGTGCACTGTTCCAATCCTCTGAGGATGGCGAACGTCACCCTATTGGGTACTGGTCACGTTCCCTGAATGTCCATGAAAGGAACTACTCGGTCTCCGAGAAAGAATGTTTAGCCGTTGTGTGGGCCTTAGCTACACTTCGCCCCTATCTGATGGGTACTCGTTTCAAAGTCCATACGGACCACGCATGCTTGCGTTGGCTCCTGGAGATCTCCGGACCCTCGGGCCGCCTTATGCGCTGGCGTCTCCGACTGTCGGAATTCGACTTTGAGATCCTGTACAAGAAAGGGAAGCTGAACACTCAGGCTGATGCACTATCCCGCTTGGGAACCACAGCGGAAACGGAACCCTACGAGGACGATGACATCCCATTTTTTATGGTATCGGACCTCGAGGGAGGAGCTCAACCGCTGACGGATGATGTTTGTGATGATATACTCGTCAACGAGAGTCTGGATTTGCCGACCGGCTCTTTTATACCTATCTCCCCAGAGGAGATGATACGCGAGCAACAGCTCGACCCATTCTGTACACGGATTCGGGCTCGCCTCAACGGAGGATTGCAGTTACCGTTCGAGGACGACGATCAGGGTTACCTAATCAGGACCGTTGGACCTCGCCCGAGGATAGTGGTGCCGCACACCCTACAACAGAGGGTATTACACCTCACTCACTATGTGAAGGTTGGCGCCCACCCCGGGGGAAGAAAACTGTACCTCACGTTGAGAAGGGACTTTTACTGGCCGGCAATGGCATTCGATTGTTACGCCGTCAGACGGGCCTGCGCCAATTTTGCCAAGAATGACGTCAAACTTCGGAAGCACTCTAAGAAGTTGACGCTCTTCCTGGCACGGGCTCCACTCGAATTCGTGGCCATAGACATCCTAGGGGAGTTTATCAGGACGCCCCGAGGTCATCAGTATCTGCTTGTCATTTCTGACAGATTCTCTAAGCTAACGCAAACTGTGCCGCTGAAGCGGATCACCGCCGCTACCGTCGCGCAAGCGTTCGTGACCCATTGGGTGTTCGTATGTGGACCGCCGGTGCAGTTGTTATCCGACAACGGAGGGAAATTCGCATCAAAGTTCTTTCAGGATGTATGTCGAATCCTTGATGTAAGGAATTTATTTGTTACTACGTATCACCCTCAGGGGAATGGCCAGGTGGAGAGGTTTAACCGCACGATACTCAACGCTTTGAGATCGTATGTTGCGGATCACCCCAAAAATTGGGACTTGTACACAGACGCTATCACGTATGCATAAAACACCCAGGTACATCGGGTTACATCGTTATCCCCATTCGAACTGGTACTGTCGAGGACACCGCCGCCGGTCGCCATCGAGGCTCAACCGACGCTGTGGACGTACCCGTCACCGAGATTGTACCGAGAAGCCTGGAAGGAGTGGCTTACGAAGATGGTGCCGATAGCCCGGAAAGCAATAAACAAAGCTCAACGCGCCTACAAGAAGGACTTTGACAATCGGGTTCGCAAACCTCTACCTCAGGTGGAGCCCGACGACTTCGTCTTCCTTCGAAAGGAATACTACAATCCTGAAAAGGAACGTAGGCACAAGATTTCGCCAATTGTGGACGGACCCTATCGCGTGGTTTCTGTAGACCCGGACACGGTGGTATTGGATATCGCTAACCGCCACGAACGGATCTCCAGGGACCGCATCACACGAGCGCCCAACCCAAATGTGGAAGTGGTGTCGGCACCAACGCCCTCCACAGGGGATGATTAAACGGAAGTTAACCCGTCAAGCGGAGATTCGAACACCCGCCCCGTTATACTTCCGCACCCGGAACGTGGTTTAACCGACCTACCGGAAACTTCGGATACTCTCGAACCTGGGCCCGCTCCCTCAAGGGCCCAGTCAACGAACTCTTACAGAGTTACTCCCCCACCGGAGGTAATCAAGCCTCCTGGCTCTCCGCCTAAGGAGGGGGAGGAGGACTTAGTTCCTTCGCAGGACGATGTTTCGGCGTCAGCCAGTCGCCCTAAAAGGGAATCTAGTTCTCACAGTGAGACGGCGAGCCCGACGGAGCCGGCGACAGAGAAGTCACAACCCCAGCGTATGGGTAGCGACATCACCGCCGACCCAGCCGAGCACGACGTCAGAAAAGATGACGAAACTCAGCCTAGGGAGAGTCGTGTGGAGAACTCCGCACCCGGAACGCCTACAGAGCCGACGATCACCCGCCGCCGCGGACGAGACACTGAGGTGTCGCACACTCAAACCCCGCTTTCTCGAGAACGAGCTGTGTCAGCGGACCCGAACGGGGAAGATCTCGACGACGAGGTTGACCAAATTTGGCTCTCCGTTATGGAATGGGAATAGGAACTCCTATAGAGACACTGGAACTTTCAGGAATGGGAAAGAAATGAGTGAGACCCGTCGGGGACAGCTCAGGAGAGTGCTAGCGCGTGTCGAAAGCGCCACCTCACATCAGCTTGCGGAGTGGCAACGGGCGCCCGCGCATTTATGTGGCACACGTCGAATGGCACCGAGCCAATCAAAAGGCTCTGACGACCAACCGTCAAGCAAACCGCCTCACCGAGCCAATCAAAAGGCTCTGACGACCAACCGTCGCGCAAACCGCCTCCGTCGCACGGCGCGTTGCACGGGAGCAACCTTCGTCCCCGTAGCTCGGGTTGACGTTGAAGTCCTACCCCCCTGAGATTGGAGACGCTACCGCGTCGCGGTTCCTCAACGGTCACGGAATCTAAGAACACCGTTGTAATTGGGAAGATCTCATCTTTAAGAAGAACCCAAAACTGGGCCGTTTTGACTGCGTAGACGGAAGTTACAACGTAGCCCACAGGCCACTCGGCGCCGTTTGGACGAAGTGCTGAGACCCGCTCGCAACACTGAAAAGAACCCACCGGGGTGTGTCTAGACCCTACGTTGATACCCTCAAGGGAACTAGAGCGTTCCAAGATGGAAGAGAAGCCCGAACAGGGAAAAGTGTGCCCGGTCACCTTCGGCTCTTGTTCCCTGTAACGGGCGACAAGAGTCTTGATGGCTGGATCCAAGCCATCAATGAACATCGTACAGCGTTCCCCAGCGGGGTATGCATTACCACAACGGTGGAAAGCCTTATTCAGTCGTACCGAGTAATCGGTCTCGAGCTCGCCGGAGCGTTGTCGAGTGTCTCGCAAAGCGAGTATCGCCGCTTGTATCGCGGAGTTGGTTGCGAAGGAACGCAGGAGGTACTGCACGGCCTCGGGCCGGCAGGTCACACCTCCTTCGGAGGCTCGCGACGAGCCCCGAACCGACAAAAACTGATCTTCAGCGACACCCCGTAGAAAGTAGGGTAGCGCCACGTAGGCTTGTCCTTCGTTCATTCCGAGTATATCGGCTTCCGCTACAAAGCGGTGTAGGAAATCCAAAACCAGAATTGGATCATCCCCAGTAAACGACTGGTTACGAAGTGAAAGCTGCATCCGCTTGATGCAGTCTTTCACTTTACCCGTGTCACGCGATGTCCGACCTAAAGAGGAATCTTCTAGCCGGTAATACCGGTAGGACAGGAGTGTCCCGTACAGACGGTTGGTGGGCTTCAAGGGTTTGAGGCCCGGATGTCGCCGACCCTTGGGGCGCGACCGGATGGCCCCGTAGGTGGCAGAGGACCTCCTTGAGCGGGAAGAGCGCCCATAACGATCCTGTGGGTCATCGCTCACCGACGAATCGGAACTCTCCGAGTCACTCGGTTTACCGTCCGACTCAGATGATGAGTCGGACGGGTGCCCGTGCTTACGGTTAGAATCCCGGTTCTTCCGGCTCTTCCGGTTCCGCGACTGGGTCTCTCGATGAGAGACAACCGATCTAGCCACGTTCGCGGGCGAGGTTAACGTCCTCTCGACCGACTCAAGTCGGCTTCGGAGGCGCTCGAAGCGATTCTCCATACCTTCTGCGAAGGAAGATGGAGCGCCAAAACACTCGAGTAGTGTATTGACGTCCGACCGCAATACGCGGATATCCTCGGCTAACTCACTTGGAGGGGGGTTAGCGAGGCTTCCTCGTGAAGAAGGGAACTCCCTCGAGAGGGTATTGTGAGCAGCCCGCAGGGAGCGGAGCTGCTCTTCCAAGCGTACAATCCGCGCTTGGTCGACCAACCGCGGAGGCGGGGAAACCACCGTTGCGACGGTCGTTAACCCGGAATCGGGCTGCAAGTCTTCAGTGCCGGTGACCGGTATCCCCCGGGAATCCGGTGTTAGAGCCAAGGCCTGTGGAACATCAGTGCCCCTGGCATCACCGCTTTGGCGGGAACGGCTGCGTGTTGCAGGAGGTTCCATGCTAGGCGGTTTTCTTGGCATTGGCCACACCGTCTCGACGGAAGAATAGAAAGCAAACCGGTGAGACCGGAGAAAACCCGTTAAACGGAAAACAACCTCAGAGAGGACACAAGTGGCCTTGACTTCTAAGTCGGGAGACCAATTTGTAGGACAATGCCCCAAAGGGGGAAAACCTACGAAGACGTCCTGATCTTCCTCTCACGAGGTAATCAGCGCGGTAGAGCCCTCCCAGGGATCGGCGCGCAATGCCGGGTGTAAGCCGGAGCCGAACCGTCGCGACGGGCGCAGGGAGGCTGAAAGAAGCCGAGAATATCCGCCGAAGCGGTGCTTGCGTATCCTCTGAGGAGGCAAAACTCACGAGAGTGGCGAGCACGACAGGTGTCAGTGCGAGCCGCAAGAGTGGGAATTGCCCAATGAAGGGGAGGAAAAGGGAAGGAAAATGGGAACGGAGGCAAGAGGGCGAGGTTGACCACGAGTCACAAGAGGAGACTCGGGAATAGCCGGCACTGCCGGGTGTAGCAAACCGTATACACGGGCAGAACCACGAAAGTGGGAATAGATACCCAACACACGAAGGCTGCTTGAACGTCCAAGGGGGTTGGGAAGCCGTGCACCACGGAAAAACCCTCCGTAAGGAGTTGTATATCCGCGCAGGCAGTTCGACCCACAGCCAAGATCTGGAAGACCAAGATCACCCTTGTTGGGGAGACTTTACTGGACCGGCGGCCGCGAGGCCGGCGGCCTAAGTACTGTAGTCACCGTAGAATAGAATAAATAAAGTCTATCCTAAATAGCTAAATGTTCGTCTAATAAAGGGGGCCAATCTGGCGGCCACGTCTCGCGCGGGCGCTGCGGCCACATGTATGGCACCTGGTCCCGCCGGTGCATCACCGGCGTTCCGGCCATCGCCGTGAAAACGGATTACTCCTACTCATAACGAAGTTGCACGCCGGAGGCTCCAGAAAAAACTTAAGTCCCCAAAAACCTCCCTGGAGGACGTTGCTCTTCAGTTTTCGTTTGATATTAGATGGGGCTAAAGGCACTTTCGTCTGCATGAGGATATGATGAACTACTTTCTGTTTCGTTACGATGGTCGCTTCTTTAGGTGTAAGGCGTTACAGTTCGGGTGGGGTAGGAGCACATTCTGGTTTGTCAATCTGGTGAAACCGTTCGTGGGGTACATCCGGGAGGTGATGGGTACGCGGGTTCTTCCGTATATTGATGACTTTCTAGTGGCGCCTTCAGTGGGAAGGGTGAGTGGGAGGGAGGACTGCGTGAGGGTGTCAGAGGATATCGAGAGGCTGATACGGCGATTGGGATTGGAGAGGCATCTGTGGAGCAAAACCTGGCGACGGGAAGTGCTCTCAAGGTGTTCGAAGCCTTGCTCCCTGGCGGAGACTGACTCAGAGACAGAGCCCTCCGTTCCACCCGTATTGTGGGGTGTAACACCCACGGGAGATTCCGGCAGTACCGACGGAGGTGAGGGGTAGAAACCGTTGGGTCGGGAATGGGTATGGGTATCCCAAAGATTGGGGGAAATTCCGGCGAAGAGGAAAAACGGGGCGAGGGTCGGGCACTAACAGGCACCGGACCCGAGAACCAGAAAAGGGGCGAAACAACAAAAGAAACCCAATACAGGGGCGAAAACCTGTCCTCGAAAGGAAACACAAAAAGCACGCAACAAGTAAGCAGAACCCCCACGGGGTATCGTGCACGCAGGTCGTCTGAGCGGTCCCAAGGGGGTGGTTGCACGGAACCCAAACGTGGGCACTCTCCAAGTGGAGTCGTGTCCCTACGCAGGCGTTGCTAACCAGAGCCCGTTCCGGGTTGTAAGGCCGAAACGATGGCGACGAAGAATCTCTAAAGGTATCGAAGACCAACCTTGGTTCCCATTTACTCTGAGCTTCGGACTGTCAGATCTCGTCTCCCTAAGTAGGGCCCACTAACTAAACTCTACTAGTTACAGCAGTGCACACCTGCTCAGGGCCATACACGTGGAGATCCCACTGTCAGGGCCCAAAAGTCCATCGTTCTAACAAATATCCGAAAATCGATGCCAAAATTTAGCCACGTGTATCACGAGGCCAATCCAACCATGGGCCATCCGAATCTTCACGTCATAGGCGAACTCTAACCAGAAAACCGTGCCACCTCAGCACACCTTAGAGGGGATCATAGTCATAACCCTCGGAGGGTTCAACCCCCATTCTATGAGTTGCATCTTCAAGTATCCCCTAACTGGGCGTTTCTCTACATCTCCCCCTCCTTAAGACGAGGAAGAACATTCCGAGCCGCGGGTGTCTCGCTTTCCGGTCACTATATATACTTCTCTTCCAATGGGGTCCTTCACCACTTCTGAGGATCGCCACAAAACTGGCACATTGGTACAACTTTCTTCTACTCCTCCGACTTTCGGCGATAAGCAACTTCTCGAAACAGCAGTCTCAACCAACCCTCTCAAGGGAATGAACCCATACGTCACCAACCCACTCTCGGGGCCGTCGGCCTCCGCGCCGGCGGACAACGAAACTCCCCAGCAGGGTGGATATTTCTCCGGTTTGGATGCGGCTCCGTCAGGTACCGAACCTTCCGCCTCGGCGAGCAACCGATATCCTCAGGAGGATTTGGACATTAACGCGGTGGCGTGGAACTCCGCTCATGCGATGCCCTTGGTAGCAAACTCCAGAGGTTGGATCTCAAACGAATCATTTCGAAGGTGGAGTCCCCTTACCGATCCGGTGATATATTTCCGCGCTCCGTGGTTCCATCCGACAGCGGTTCGCGACGATGAGCTCATCGACTCCTACGTGGAGGACGGCTTATTGCCGGGTGGCCTACCTGTTGAGGTTGTACGTTCTCCCGATTGGAGGGCGCGGGTAGCCATAGAGCCTCAGTATCTATACCGCGGTCGCGGGGAGTCCCTGGACAAGGCGCGCGCAGCGATGGCGCCTCTGGCCTACCAGCGATTGGAGAGGTCACGCTTTGACCATCTGGTTCCCCCGGAGTACGGGTTCGATGTCGCCTATTACCGAACGTACGGTGAGGTCTCCTACGGGGATAACCTGGCATCCTTTCCCGAAGCCGAGTTCCGCGGACCGGGTTTTCCTCTCCGAGAAGATATGCTCCAATGGAGTCGTCCCATCCTTCGGGCTGAATTCAGGTACCTTCAACGGCAGTTTACCCAGTATGGGTTCGATCGACGCGTGCGCTTCGAGCGCCGCTCGCGCTCCCGTTTCGGGTTCCTTGTCCCGTATCCTCACGTGGAACTGGAGCGTATCCGTAACACGGCGAAGGTTGGGCGATTCGTGCCCCTTCCAGCTTGGTGGAGTAAGGTCGAGGTCCCCCGAGGGTGCTTTGCTGAACTGCCCCCGTCCATCTACTATATCGGGTCTTGTTTGATGCACGACCCTAACTCGGGATACTGGGCCCTCGTTGCAGCCGAGTGGGCAGCCCGCGTAGCGGCGCACCTCCTCTGGGATGCTCATGACCATTTCCGTATCTGGTATATTCCTCTGATGCTACGGACCATCCTGCGTCAGATCGACCTTGTCCCAGCGTTGGGTTCGGTCAGCAACGTGCAAGACCTGTATCCAATCTTGGACGTGATCGACAACACCCAATGGGATCGAGTTCCAGTGGAAAATCAGCCCGCAGGGGAAGGATCCGCGCGAGACAAGTCTCCCGGCCGGTACGATCTGGGCTCCGGTAACTGGGTCTATTACAATCCCTTCGAAGGGGTTCGCATCAGCGCGGCGCAAGCACGGGCGCTGATGGACTCGCTTCGACCGATGCCGGTGGGACACCTGACGGGGTTCATTTATACCGACGATTACGAGTACGAGCCTCCAGTAGACCTGGACGATCCAGCGTTGGATAACGACATGCCAGCTCCTAGTGGAGTACTCCCTGTGGAGCCATCTGCACCCTTCCAACCAGTGGGAACGACCTCAGCTGTGGCGGCGAATGCATCCGGTGGCGGTCCATCTGCTCCCCCCGGGTGGGGTGTGAACACCCTTGCGCAGGCGCCAGTTGCCACTCCGCAAGCGGATAGTGTGCGACAAGGCCTCGTGAACGCGGGCATTCCGATTCCCCCAGGTATGACGGATGTGAGCCAGATGTTGGCTTTCGCCTCGGCGTACCATCAGGGTCAGAATCCCGACGGTGGGGCGGGTCCCTCCTCGGGCTTTCCGTAGTTCCGCCTTCGGGAAATTGTAGAGTCCATAGCTTGGCGACAATAGTAAACTTCTGGTATTTGCATAACTTCTTTTCTTCTTCCTTCCTAGGATCTTAACTTTTACTTCATCTTCTTCATTCCTTCTTAGGATCATCTTCATCTTCGTCTTCATCTTCTTCCCTTTCTAGGGTCCAATCTTCTTCTTAATCTTCTTCTCCACTTCGTGGGTCTTCTTTTCCTTTTTCATCATAAACTGTCCCGATAACCGGTGCTGTGTTCCCCGGTTAACGGCGCTAGGCCGAGGGCCAGTAGACATTCCCTCTCAATACGTGTTCTTCGGGATACTCTCCTCAATTACTCTTCAGAGGTCCAACATCTTCCTCACTTCGAGGTCCCATCCTCACCAGTTCCCGTGGTGGCTTACCCGACTTGGGCACGATCCATATTTGGAGGCAAGGTTACCCGAGCGCGTCGGTGATAGGATAAAACCTTAGACCTCGGAAGGTGCTCAATGGGTTCCACTGTATCCTCATCAGGCGAGAATCCGTACCATCGGACTTGGTAGCGAACTTCTCCCTCGGGGGTGTAGATGTGACGCACGATGCGATCGATAACGAATTCCTGCGGGTACACTTTTCCCTGTTCGGGCTTCTCTTCCTTCTTGGAACGCTCTAGTTCCCTTGAGGGTGTCAACGTAGGGTCTAGACACACCCTGGTGGGTTCTTTTCCGTGTTGCGAGCGGGTCTCAGCACTTCGTCCAAACGGCGCCGAGTGGCCTGTGGGCTACGTTGTAACTTCCGTCTCCGGAATCAAAACGGCCCAGTTTTGGGTTCTTCTTAAAGCTGAGATCTTCCCAATTACAACGGTGTTCTTAGATTCCGTGACCGTTGAGGAACCGCGACGCGGTAGCGTCTCCAATCTCAGGGGGGTAGGACTTCAACGTCAACCCGAGCTACGGGGACGAAGGTTGCTCCCGTGCAACGCGCCGTGCGACGGAGGCGGTTTGCGCGACGGTTGGTCGTCAGAGCCTTTTGATTGGCTCGGTGAGGCGGTTTGCTTGACGGTTGGTCGTCAGAGCCTTTTGATTGGCTCGGTGCCATTCGACGTGTGCCACATAAATGCGCGGGCGCCCGTTGCCACTCCGCAAGCTGATGTGAGGTGGCGCTTTCGACACGCGCTAGCACTCTCCTGAGCTGTCCCCGACGGGTCTCACTCATTTCTTTCCCATTCCTGAAAGTTCCAGTGTCTCCATAGGAGTTCCTATTCCCATTCCATAACGGAGAGCCAAATTTGGTCAACCTCGTCGTCGAGATCTTCCCCGTTCGGGTCCGCTGACACAGCTCGTTCTCGAGAAAGCGGGGTTTGAGTGTGCGACACCTCAGTGTCTCGTCCGCGGCGGCGGGTGATCGTCGGCTCTGTAGGCGTTCCGGGTGCGGAGTTCTCCACACGACTCTCCCTAGGCTGAGTTTCGTCATCTTTTCTGACGTCGTGCTCGGCTGGGTCGGCGGTGATGTCGCTACCCATACGCTGGGGTTGTGACTTCTCTGTCGCCGGCTCCGTCGGGCTCGCCGTCTCACTGTGAGAACTAGATTCCCTTTTAGGGCGACTGGCTGACGCCGAAACATCGTCCTGCGAAGGAACTAAGTCCTCCTCCCCCTCCTTAGGCGGAGAGCCAGGAGGCTTGATTACCTCCGGTGGGGGAGTAACTCTGTAAGAGTTCGTTGACTGGGCCCTTGAGGGAGCGGGCCCAGGTTCGAGAGTATCCGAAGTTTCCGGTAGGTCGGTTAAACCACGTTCCGGGTGCGGAAGTATAACGGGGCGGGTGTTCGAATCTCCGCTTGACGGGTTAACTTCCGTTTAATCATCCCCTGTGGAGGGCGTTGGTGCCGACACCACTTCCACATTTGGGTTGGGCGCTCGTGTGATGCGGTCCCTGGAGATCCGTTCGTGGCGGTTAGCGATATCCAATACCACCGTGTCCGGGTCTACAGAAACCACACGATAGGATCCGTCCACAATTGGCGAAAGCATGTGCCTACGTTCCTTTTCAGGATTGTAGTATTCCTTTCGAAAGAAGACGAAGTCGTCGGGCTCCACCTGAGGTAGAGGTTTGCGAACCCGATTGTCAAAGTCCTTCTTGTAAGCGCGTTGAGCTTTGTCCATTGCTTTCCGGGCTATCGGCACCATCTTCGTAAGCCACTCCTTCCAGGCTTCTCGGTACAATCCCGGTGACGGGTACGTCAACAGCGTCGGTTGAACCTCGATGGCGACCGGCGGCGGTGTCCTCGACAGTACCAGTTCGAATGGGGATAACGATGTAACCCGATGTACCTGGGTGTTGTATGCATACGTGATAGCGTCTGTGTACAAGTCCCAATTTTTGGGGTGATCCGCAACATACGATCTCAAAGCGTTGAGTATCGTGCGGTTAAACCTCTCCACCTGGCCATTCCCCTGAGGGTGATACGTAGTAATAAATAAATTCCTTACATCAAGGATTCGACATACATCCTGAAAGAACTTTGATGCGAATTGCCCTCCGTCGTCGGATAACAATTGCACCGGCGGTCCATATACGAACAGCCAATGGGTCACGAACGCTTGCGCGACGGTAGCGGCGGTGATCCGCTTCAGCGGCACAGTTCGCGTTAGCTTAGAGAATCTGTCAGAAATGACAAGCAGATACCGATGACCTCGGGGCGTCCTGATAAACTCCCCTAGGATGTCTATGGCCACGAATTCGAGTGGAGCCCGTGCCGGGAACAGCGTCAACTTCTTAGAGTGCTTCCGAAGTTTGACGTCATTCTTGGCGCAATTGGCGCAGGCCCGTCTGACGGCGTAACAATCGAATGCCATTGCCGGCCAGTAAAAGTCCCTTCTCACCGTGAGGTACGGTTTTCTTCCCCCGGGGTGGGCGCCAACCTTTACATAGTAAGTGAGGTGTAATACCCTCTGTTGTAGGGTGTGCGGCACCACTATCCTCGGGCGAGGTCCAAAGGTCCTGATTAGGTAACCCTGATCGTCGTCCTCGAAAGGTAACTGAAATCCTTCGTTGAGGCGAGCCCGAATCCGTGTACAGAATGGGTCGAGCTGTTGCTCGCGTATCATCTCCTCTGGGGAGATAGGTATAAAAGAGCCGGTCGGCAAATCCAGACTCTCGTTGACGAGTATATCGTCACAAACATCATCCGTTAGCGGTTGAGCTCCTCCCTCGAGGTCCGATACCATAAAACATGTGATGTCATCGTCCTCGTAGGGTTCCGTTTCCGCTGTGGTTCCCAATCGGGATAGTGCATCAGCCTGAGTGTTCAGCTTCCCTTTCTTGTACAGGATCTCAAAGTCGAATTCCGACAGTCGGAGACGCCAGCGCATAAGGCGGCCCGAGGGTCCGGAGATCTCCAGGAGCCAACGCAAGCATGCGTGGTCCGTATGGACTTTGAAACGAGTACCCATCAGATAGGGGCGAAGTGTAGCTAAGGCCCACACAACGGCTAAACATTCTTTCTCGGAGACCGAGTAGTTCCTTTCATGGACATTCAGGGAACGTGACCAGTACCCAATAGGGTGACGTTCGCCATCCTCAGAGGATTGGGACAGTGCACACCCTACTTGGTTTGCACTAGCATCGGTGTCCACTTCGTAAGGGAGCCCAGGATTGGGTAGAGCCAAGATTGGCGGTGATGTTACGGCATTCACCAGTGCCGTGAAGGCAGACGCTTCCGCGTCGCCAAAAGGTTCCAGTTCAACTGGTTGTCCCTTCGTCAGGAGCCTGTTGAGGGGGGTGGCAATATCCGCAAAGTTCGGGACGAATCGGCGATACACGTTACACAGACCTAAGAAGGATCACAACTCCGTTTGAGTTTTCGGGTGTTTTGCTTCCTCCAAGGATTTCACTCGTACTTCATCGATTGAAAGCTGTCCGGGACGGATGATATGACCCAGATACTTAACCGAATCGGTGAAAAACTCGCACTTCTTGAGTTTCAAGGTGATTCCCGCGTCGCGGAGTATCTTCATTACGTCCCTGACGTGTTCGAGGTGGTCATCCAGGTTGTTGGAGAAGACAATTATGTCGTCTAAATACACTAGACACGTCCTCCACTCGAAGGGAGCCAACAGAATGTCTATCGCCCGTTGAAACGTTGCGGGGGCATTTGTCAACCCAAAAGGCATCCTCCGGAATCGGAAAAGTCCTTGATGACACACGAAAGCCGTTTTGTCTCGATCTTCCTCCCTAATAGGGACTTTCCAGTAGCCCGAATTGGCGTCGAGGGTAGAGAAAACAGTAGCGCTCCCAAGGGAGTCGATGTATTCGTCCATCCGAGGGATCGGGTACAAATCCTTAATGGTTACCTCGTTCAGGCGTCTGTAATCGATGCAGAAACGCCACGATCCATCCGGTTTCGGAACTAACACCACGGGTGAGGCCCAAGCGGACTGGGCAGGTTCAATTACGCCCGCTTTAAGCATCTTCTCCACCTGAGATTTCTCCTCTTCCCGAGATTTCGGTCCAGTCCTGTAAGGATGTTGGGCAATAGGCCGAGTGTTCGGTAACAAGTCGATGCGGTGTTCTGTAATCCCAATAGTTCCAAGGGAACCATCCCACATGGGGGTAAGTTCACGAAGCATGTACCTCAGCTTCTCCCGATGAGATGCGGGTACATGGTTGAGATCCCATTTCTCCAATTCCTGAACAGGATCCGCCTGGTCTGCTCCTGTGATAGGGGCCGTAACCTCCTGAGGTTTAAAGTGTTCAGCGTGTGGAGCTGCAGTCGTATGCTCACCGTCTTCCGCGATTTCGGCAGTGTCCTCCCCCTTCTTAGGGTCCGCCACACCAAGGACCTCTGCGATAGAGATCTTTGTAGGTACGACCGCATGCGGGTGTGGAAGAACAAAACCCAGGATCTGGTGTTTGACCAAATGTTGCGTTGTCTTCCCAAAGTTGGCTACCAAAACCTTGAAAGGTGTATCCGGTTCCACGGAGACAACCCCATTGGCAAGGGCGAGTTGACGCCGCGTATACAGGGACGGGTTCGGTTGTACCACATGCACACCAATTTGCTTGGTAATAACTGTGACCCAAACCTGGGTTTCTGGCGGGATAGCCACTGACTTCGCAACCTTTACCCGTGTAGACACCGGGTCCTTCTTCACATATTCCTGCGCGACAGGGAGAGGAACGCGTGTTCGCGCTGCTCCCTGTAAGGGTTTATGAACGATTGGGATCGTAGACCCGTCTTCGAGTTCCACAGTTCTATTCCGAGGACGGATGGCTTCCACGAAGCGGTCGCAAAAATCACAGCCCAGTATGACTGGTGCTGCAAGTGACTTGCATACAATAAACTCTAGCTGAACGAGATAGGAGCCTAACCTCACCATGAGGGAAATTGTACCCAGTGTCCGTAGCGGGTTGTTGTTCGCATCGGCGATATCCACACGTGGACCGGTACGAACTTTAACCCGGAGCAGCGGGGGTAACAATTCAACATGAATTAAGTTAGGAGCGGCTCCTGTACCCAGGACCGATATTTGACGAACCATAAACTGGTTGGACAGGCCGAAGTCGGCGAATACTTTATAATTCCGCTTGGCAATTACCATAACTCGATCCGAAATACGGAGACTACGGGACCGTATCCACGGGCGACGGAGGACACTAAAGTATCCCGAGTTAACGTCGGTGTCAGCCGTTCTCCTTGAAAGGATAGTCACAGCTGGGGAGCGAAGCTGGAGCGCCTCGGGCGTCTTCAACTCCGGCTTAGAAGACGCCCCTCCCGCAGGGGAGACTCCCAAGTTTAGTTTTTCGAAGCGGACCCCACCGAATTCGGTGCAGCTGCCTCGAAGGGGACCGGTTGTTCCCCGTTCGCGGGTACAAGTCCTGTATCCCTGTCAGCAAGGTGAGCTCGGAGTATCCTTTGTTCCTCATAGGACTTACTCGGGACTCGAGCTTTCTTCTCAGGGGTCAGAGCCTCGTACTGCGCGATAATTCGTGAACCCTCCCGCAGGGGAAATGTGCAGTCTGGTGCTTCGTGACCACGGAGGTAACACAAATAGCAAATCAGCTCTGCCGGGTTCGGTTGTGGACGTGAATCCACGCGACGTGGTGCTGTATCCCTCCATCCGGGGCGAGAGAACCGAGCAGCGGTATTCGCAAAAGGTAGCGATGCGGCTGGCACCCTCCGTCCTTGGGTATAGAGCGCAAGGTCTTCATCCGTAGTCGGAGCGGATTTCGACGGCAACTCAGACGTACCCATAGATTTGGGGTTACTTCCCATGAAGTGAATGTTATCATTGACCCCCACAGGGGCAGGGCCTCCTGCGAGTGACAAAGACGAGTTACCTCCGTCGGCGAGGAGTGCACGTGTCGGCCGACTCTTTCGGTTTTGCCGGGCACGGAGAGTATCCCCCTCAGCCTGGGCGTACTGAACCAGTTCCAAGTAGGTCAGCTTGCGCTTCTCTTCCCGATGTCGGGCAACCAATGCCCTTATCGAGGGGTCCAAACCATCCACAAACATGGTGCATCTCTCGTAGGCGGGGAATACATTCCCGCATCGGTGAAACGCTTTATTCAAGCCAGTTGAATACACCGTTTCGGTTTCCATCGGCTTCTGCCGCGTATCCCTTAATGCAAGGATTGCTTCCTGAATCGCATTTCCAGTAGCGTATGACCTCAAGAGGTACTGCACCGCTTCGGGCCAGCACGTGACTCCCCCTTCCGAGGCTCGGGATGATCCACGGACGGAGTTGAACTGGTCTTCAGCCATCCCCTTTAAGAAATAGGGTAATGCAAGATACGCTTGCGCTTCACTCATACCGAGGATGTCAGCCTCCTGGACGAACCTCGCAAGGAAATCGAGCACCAGAATTGGGTCTGTTCCTGTGAACTGCCTCTTCTGTAGGGTGATGCTCAGCCTTTTGATGTAGTCCTTGACCTTACCCGTTCCGCGGGATGTTCGATCTCCCGAAGGGTTATCCAACCGGTAATAGCGGTACGATAGCAGCTTCCGATAGAGAGGATTCGTCGGCTTCAGCTCCCTTAATCCAAGGTGTTTCCTACCCTTCTTCCGGGTACGGATTGCCCCTTGAGAGGTGTAAGTAGCCTTCGACCGAGTCGCCCGGGATGACCGGCGTCCATCTTCACTATCCGAAGATTCGGAAAACGAACTCGATGACGAGCGATTGGGATCGGAATCCGATAAATCCTCTTGGAGGTGAACCCTCTTCCTGGACTTGCGGCGGTCCCGTTTAGCGGAGCGGTGTTCTTCGTCTTCCGAAACGTCGGGTTTATCCTTCGAGGCTTCTGTGTCTCCGTCCATACGGATAATGGCCTCCAGGGTGTCCAGCCGAGCTCGGAAGCGTTCCGCTTGCACGCGGTGTTCCTCCACGAGGCTCCGGTACTCCTGGACAAAGACCCTGGGGGTACCAAAGCTTTCCAAAAGAGAGTTCACATCCCTCCTCAGGGTACGAAGGTCATCGGCGACTCCCCGCTCCTGGGCGTCCTCCACCTTGCAGCGGAGGGTAGTAACCTCCTGAAGGAGCTCGACGTGAGCCGCGTTGGCGATATCGATTCGAGTCTCCAGGCGCTGTAATTCAGGGTCGGCCCGACTTCGGGGTGCTGCTGAGGGGGTCTCCACCACTGGAGCTGGGCCCACAGCCACGACCTCTCGAGGACCTGAAACCACTGAGGGTGCTCTCCGAGTGTCCGGATCGATACCGGAATCGTTCCGATCTTCTGGAATTGAGCTCCTCGACCTAGGCGGGGCCGGGGGCACTGAATCCGCTTGACGGTTCAATCTAGTCCTGGAACCACGGGTAGGCGGCGACATGCTGCAGACACGACACCGACGGTTCGGGGTAACGATGAAATTCGATCACGAGATTCCCGGAGAACGGATGACGTAACACAAAACTAAAATAAAATCCAATTCCACCCTTTCCAAAGGGGACCACTACAACAAATCTTCACGACGGTGCTTCCTCTTCCAAGAGATATTCCAACACGTGGATGACCAACCCAAAAGTCCGAGAACGGATTCTAAGACGGGAGACCACTTGTGGAGCAAAACCCGGCGACGGGAAGTGCTCTCAAGGTGTTCGAAGCCTTGCTCCCTGGGGGAGACAGACTCAGAGACAGAGCCCTCCGTTCCACCCGTCGTGTGGGGTGTAACTCCCACGGGGGATACCGGCAGTACCGACGGAGGTGAGGGGTAGAAACCGTTGGATCGGGAATGGGTATGGGTATCCCAAAGAATGGGGAAAATCCGGCGAAGAGGAAAAATGGGGCGAGGGTCGGGCACTAACAGGCACCGGACCAGAGAACCAGAAAAGGGACAAAAAAACAAAAGAAACCCAATACAGGGGCGAAAACCTGTCCTCGAAAGGAAACACAAAAAGCACGCAACAAGTAAGCAGAACCCCCACGGGGTATCGTGCACGCAGGTCGTCTGAGCGTTCCCAAGGGGGTGGTTGCACGGAACCCAAACGTGGGCACTCTCCAAGTGGAGTCGTGTCCCTACGCAGGCGTTGCTAACCAGAGCCCGTTCCGGGTTGTAAGGCCGAAACGATGGCGACGAAGAACCTCTAAAGGTATCGAAGACCAACCTTGGTTACCATTTACTCTGAGCTTCGGACTGTCAGATCTCGTCTCCCTAAGTAGGGCCCACTAACTAAACTCTACTAGTTACAGCAGTGCACACCTGCTCAGGGCCATACACGTGGAGATCCCACTGTCAGGGCCCAAAAATCCAACGTTCTAACAAATATCCGAAAAATCGGTGCCAAAATTAAGCCACGTTTATCACGGGGCCAATCCAACCATGGGCCATCCGAATCTTCACGCCATAGGCGAACTCCAACCAGAAAACAGTGCCACCTCAGCACACCTTAGAGGGAATCAAAGTCATAACCCTCGGAGGGTTCAATTCTCATTCTATGAGTTGCATCTTCAAGTATCCCCTAACTGGGCGTTGCTCTACACTTGGGGGCATTGTCCTACAACAACAATCTATCACCTTCCCTCAGGAGTGAGGCGAAGGCCTCCTTAGTCTCCATACGTGTCCCCTTCTTTTCCCACTGCTCCGACTACAGATGGAAGTCTTGAACAAACCTTCCCTTCCGCTGACCTCCCTCCATATCACCCTCCCAGTGCACAAAGGCAGACGACACCATGTGCCCACGTCCCACCAGGTCTCCCGCCGTTGACGCCGTGATCTCCTCGTAGTATTCCGCCTCCCCGAACCCCTCCTCGAGCGCCTTCCTTCCAAATTCCAACTCCTTATCACCCTGGGGTATCTCTGGCATCACACCCCTTCCCAACACTACCCTCGTCGGTAGGTCCCGGATCCCATGCCTCAGCGTCTCCTAAAACCATTCTCCAACACCGGGGACCTCACTTCATTCCACCGCCCTGCGCGTCACCCTCCTCCAAGGCGCCTCTTCCCACTGACAGGCCATTACTGTAGACCAGCGGCAGGCCCGGGCTCTTAGCCTTGGGATCGCACTGACCTGGCCGTTTCTCCTTGTGCAGTAGCCTTGACCACCTTGTGGGCCAGCACCTTCTGGTACTCCAGAGTAGGAACGGAGTATTCCGAACTTTCCACTTCCAGCATCAGAGCCTCTACCGTCTTGGCCATCTGGGCCGCAAACGCAGCACCAGACGACACAGAAAGTTGATAGTAGTCCATCCTCATCGTCAACACCCTCTTCGACACCATTCTAAATACAACCGCAAACGCGAGACACCTCACCATACTCTCATCATCAGTCTCCGGGTCATAGGCCATCTTCTGTGCCACGTCCATCATCACCAGCCAGTACCCCGCCGCATTCACGTAGTGAACATCATGCTTCCCCACCGACGGTAGCTAACTCACCAACTTCTGCCTCCACACAGAATCCTCTATTTCAAAGTATCCTGGCCTAAGCACACGCACGATGGGCGGTTTTGAAAACCTTTTACTGCGCCTCAGCCCCCGCCCCAGGTCGTAGGCCTTCAGTATCCGACCCAACTCCCTCGCATCTGACACCGATAGATCCGCTTTCTCAGCATCTGTATTTCGATCCCATAGTACAAACTTGTCCTTAAGCCGCGCTATGGCGCTCTTGACCTTGTTTGAAGTGCTTCCCATCAGCAAGTATGTTGACTGGCAACGTGGTTGAAAAAGGCCTACTACCGGTCCAGGTGGAACTCGGAGAATGTTCGTCGAGAAAACGTACTCGGCGAGGACAAAGGCATACCAGCAGAGGTCAGGTTGGGGACGACCTCTGCCGGGGTGTTATCACGTTGACTTGCACAGCGTACACGTGGCAACCGTGTATATTTTCATTACAAAAAACGTTTCGGTGTTCAGTAGGATAAAGTACATGATTTTGGTACGGTGCGCACGAAAACGGCACGCTCAATTAATTGAAAAACTCGTTTTCGCTTTGCTTTCTCATGCGTTGGCGGCTCAGTTTGCCGTTTGAGGGTTGGGGATTGTTTTAGCTGCGCGTGGTGGACGCGTGGACGCGTGGACGCGTGGAAGTGGTGGAGGCGTGGGGGGGAGGGGCCGGCGGCGGCTCTGAGAGCAGAGCGGAGGAGTGGCGGGAGACGGAGGTGAGAGGGCGACGACGTCGAAGACCAAGACGGGCGGGAAGCGGACGGCAATGCGGCTGCGCGAGCTGGAGGCGGCGCTGCAGCGCGTGGCGCCGTTCACGCGCAGCAGCGTGCGGCTGGAGCAGTACGCGACGCCGGCGCACATTGCGGCGCGCATGGTGCACGTAGCCGACGTGACGTTCGACGACGTACGCGACAAGATGATATGCGACCTGGGCTGCGGCGCCGGTGTGCTATCGCTTGGCGCCTTGTTACGCGGCGCCGCGCACGTCGTGGCTCTCGACGTGGACGCGCACGCGTTGGTCGATGCCGCTCGTAACAGTGCTTCGACGCGGCGCCTCGTAGATATGGCGGCGTCGGCGGCGCCCGATCTGCTTGCGGCCGACGCGCTGGCGCGCGCGCCCGCGCTGCGAGCGGCAACTTTCGACGCTGTGCTGTGTAACCCGCCGTTCGGCACGCGGCGACGCGGCGTCGACATGGCGTTTGTGCGCGAGGCGTTGCGTCTCATCACTCCGCACGGCGCCGTGTACTCGTTGCACAAGAGTAGTACGCGCGCGTACGTACGACGTGCGCTGCGTCGCATGCACGCCGTGGGCACGTTGTTGGCCGAATTGCGCTTTGAACTACGTGCTACGCACGCGTTTCACACGCGCCGCTGCGTGCTGGTGCATGTGGATTTGTGGCGTTGCACCACCCCACGAGCGCAGTAAAAAACATTGTTTCCTCGATCCGTGCGTGTCTTGTAAGCGCCAGCGCTCTCTTTTTGCACTTGGTTGCGACGCGCGCCCCCCGCTGCGAGCAGACCTCCTGTCTCATCTTGTCGTCGTCTCCACTGCACCCTCCTCCCCCCGCCTTCGACATGCACCGCCTGCCCTTCGATGAGTCCGACCTGGTGCCGTCTACTTCTGCTGCCGACCCCGCCGCCGCCCACAATCATCACCCTCTTCACCACCACGTCGTCGACGCCCACCCCAACGCCCACCCCAACGCCGACCCCGCCGCTGCTGCCGCCGCTGCCGCTGCCGCCGCCGCTGCCGCCGCCGCCGCCGCCGCCGCCGCCCCGTGGATCGTGACCGCGCCGCCCGCGCACCACCAACAGCCGCAGCTGTACTCGCACCACCGCTTTGCCGCCGCATCGTCTGCCTCGCTCGCGCTGTCCGTCACACCCTCGCCGCCGCCGCCGCCGCCCTCGCTGTCACTGTCGCTATCGCCCGCGCCGCCCGCGCGCTCGGCCGTAGAACAGGCTCGTCTACGCGCCCAATGCGAGGCCGAGACTTTTGCACAGAGCCGCCGTCCGCGCCGCGCCCACCCCGCTGCGTGGCCTTCGCCCGTTGCGCCCGCTTCCGCTTCCGCTTCCGCTTCTGCTGCCGCTGCCGCTGCTGCTGCTGCTGTGACGCCCGCTGTGGTGGCGGCTGTCGCGCCGTCCGCGCCGAAGCGACGTCGCGCCGTGGTGCGCGCGGAGCTGCCGTTTGGCGACGCCACCACCACCACCACCGCCACCACCACTGCGGCCGCGGCCGCGGACGACGGCGACGGTGATGACGAGAAACGACTGCGCTACCGCCGTCGTCTGGACATGAATCGTGAGTCGGCTGCTGTGTCGCGCGTGCGTCGCCGCGCCTACGTGAAGGAGCTGGAGCAGCGGCTGGCCGCCGTGGAGGCGGAAAAGCTGCAGCTGGAGGGCAAGCTGGCCATCATGATGAGCCAGAACGACTCGTTCAAGAAGCAGCTGGAGCAGCTGTTCCTCATGGTGGCGCGCCGCCCGCCGCAGCACCCCCTTCCCCCGCTGCACCAGCAACATCACCAGCAACAACAACATCAACAACAACAACAACAACAACAACAACAACATCAACAACAACAACAACAGCAACAGCAGCAACAACTAGAACAGCATCAAATACAACAACGGTTACAGCAGCAACCGCCGTACGCCACACCGCTGTCGCCGTCGCCGTCGCCCTCCTCCGCCGTGCACGCCACGCCGCCGCTGTCTCTGCCGCTGTCGCACGCGCACCAACAAGCGACACGCGCCAGCTGCACGTCGCGTTCGCAACAGCACCAACAGTATCAGCAGCCGTAAGCAAAACAAAAAAAAAAAAAAAAAGAACGCTTCAAAACGTATTTCGGCTATGACGCTCAACCTTTTTTTCGCACGCGTTGCCGCCGCGCCGCCTCTCTCTTTGGCGGTGTCTTGTATGAGTGAATCTTTGTTAAAACGCCCAAACTGCCAGCTTTGCGCTTGCTTGCTTGCTTCCCTGTGCGTGCCGTATGACGCTCTTGGTTTTGTGGTCACCTCCGCGCCGCTACAACGGGCGCGCACCGCGCCAGGGTGCAGCAAGGGAGCGAACGCTGTCTCGTCCACCCGTAAAATCTGTATGTTGCGCCCCGCTACGTCTCCAAAAAAGCACTCTCTCTCGCTTCTTGCACCTCGCCGCTGTGCTCGGCCACGCGCCGCATATGCGCGCAAGGATGCGCGTGGTGCGGCCACGCGTGCGCGAGCGCCGTGCGATCGACGTGGATGCAATTTAGTGAAAAATACAATCTCGCGCCCGCGCGCGCGAGATTGTGTGTGTGAGGTTCTTGCCGTAGTCGCGCGCGCGCTCTCCAGCTCGCCGCCGCCGCCGCCTCCTCCTCCTCCTCCTTCTCCTCCTTCTCCTCCTTCTCCTCCTTCTCCTTCTCCTTCCCCGCTGCCGCTGCCGCTGGTGCTGCCGCCGACGCTGCTGCTGGCAGTCGCGCTAGCGGCAGCGGAGACGACGGCCGGCCGGCGGCGGCATGTGTAAGGCTAATGCGATGTGTGCGCGCGTAGCGCGCTCTCGCGACTATGTAAGCGAGCACAACAAATCGTTCTTGTTTGACCCGCACGTGGTTTTCCAACGCACGGAGAATGTAAGCGGCTGCGGCGCGTGTAGCGCACGCGCGCTGCTCCCGTGGCGCCCGTTGTACTGCTCACATGCGGCGCGTGTAGGTAGGTACCCTTCGAAAGGGTACCGCCCTTCGTTCTTTACTACTACTGTTTACATGTTGCAACGGTAACGGTGCATATCCCCATGCTTGCCGTTGGCGCCACTGCTGTGCCGCCGAGCCTCTTTTGCACGTTAATGTTTCCCAAACTCTGTCGCTGTCGCTCTCTGTTTCTGCGACAGCGCAATAATGCGATTCCTCCGACCTTTTTTTTTATTTTTTTAAAAAGTGTGCTTTCCCCAGTGTTCATACAACAAAAGCACCAAACACACCACCCCGTGTGCCAAACGTGCGCATTCCCACACACACAGCTCGGCCGTTTTTTCAACAATACCAACTCCCAAAAGCACACTGCCCATCATCATCATCATCAACTACACCCATTCGCTCCACAAAAAAAAAAAACGTCAAAAAACAGTCCAAAACGGCACCTTTTCTTCACGGACAATCCTATCACTAACCTCATCTCCGTCAAACTTACTGTTTGTGCTGTTTGTAAACATTGCGCGGTCGTGCTTGACTGCATTTCAGCAATACAAACTTGTGGTGCGGGTGTGCGTGTATTCTTTTTAACAAATCAACTACAGTACGAACGTTTGAGCGCTGGTGTATACTGATTATTCACCGTGTTTTTCCCGCTACTGCACCGACACCAGCACCACAGCCACTGACTGCGCTTGCTTTCCCAAACTTGAACCGACTGTCGCAAGCACCTACAGCGCAAACATACATGCCCATTTGTTTTCTAGTTGGCGTTTACAACCCACCCCATTTCACATTCCAGTTCAACGCACGCTCATCTGCTACCAACCGCACCACCAGCAGCGTCGCCATCGCCACCATCCCCGTCGCGCTCCTCGTCGCTTCCGTCCAGCGAGCGCATGGGATCGCCGCGAATCAACTGCAACGACGAGTCGAAGCGCGCGTAGCGCGCAATAAGCACCGTGAAGATGGCGCCCGAGAAAGCAAGCACAAACATACCACACGCGGCCGCAATTCCCAACGCCGCCGCCAGCCACACGGAGCACGCCGTGGTGAGTCCGCGCGAGTGACGCGCGTTCGGTCGCATAGCACCGGCGCCAAGAAAGCCCACGCTGGACGAGATGGCCGCGGCCACGCGTGCCGGGTCCGATTGCGGAAACGCCAGCAGCGCCGTCGACATGAACAGCGCCGCGCCCACGCTCACCAAACTGAACGTGCGCACGCCAGCCAGACTATTTGCTGCGCGCCGCTCCATGCCGATGACGCCGCCCACCACCAACGCCACCGCCAGCCGCGCCACCACCCGCAGCTCGCCCGCCGCGTTGCGCGCCGACGACAGCGACGATCCGCGTCGCAGCACGCTATGCGCGCCAACCGCCTTGGCCGCCGCCGTCGCCGTCGCCGTCGCCGGCCTTGTCGGCAATGACGGCGATGGCGGCGATGGCGGCGATGGCGGCGGTGGCGGCGTTGGCGGCGTTGGCGGCGTTGACGGCGTCGACGGCGCGCCGGACGAGTAGTCGCGGTCGAACAGCACCACGGGCGGCGCGGCTGCGCTGGCGGCCGTGAGCCGTCGCGCGTGCACGCGCAGCGCTACGCAGTGCGCGCGCGGAGCGACGCGCCAGGCGCCGGCGTGCAGCGCGGACGCGGCGCGGTCGGGCGCGAGCGCGAGCGCGGCGAGCGCGGCAAGCGCGGCCGTGACGGCCTGACGCGCTCCTCTCGTGAGGTGTGCCGTGAGCGTGGCGGGCGGCGCGGCGCCAAACGCGCAGCAGACGCTGTCACCGCTGCGGCTGCGGCGCGACGGGGACGACGGGGACGACGGGGACGACGGGGACGACGGGGACGACGGGGACGATGGGGACGATGGGGACGATGGTCGCCATGGCGACGCGCTCTTTCGCGCGGCGGTCATGTCCGGCGCGGCACTTGGGTGCTCGGCGCAACGCTGCGCGCGGGGGCGCGCGATGGCGGCGGGTGTGGGCGCTTTTTGGCGCTTGGTGTGGTTTTGCGGCGCTGCTTTCGCGCGGGGCGTCCAATGCGCTCTGGCCACCTGTCGCGCAAGCGCGTCTTGCTCACCAACAGACAACGCCGCATGTACCGTCGTCGTCGTATCTTCACATCAAACGCTCCAAAGTTTACTAAAGTACATGTATGTACCCACACACATGTAAGCGCATTCAAATTACAATAGTGTATTGGCATCCACCAACAAATGCTTTGGCAACCACTATTCACCACGCTTCATTCGTCACCACGCTTCATCCGTCACCACGCTTGACATGTCTCGCAGGCTCGCAGCGCAGTTTCGACTTCACCAAACCAATACAACCAACCATACGGCACAAATCCCTTTCACTCCATACAACGTTAGTCACAACGATTAAAAAAGACCAAGCTTACACAATGTTGACGGAAACAACAACAACAACAACAACAACCATACAACAAAAGCAAGCACCCTGCTTCATGTGACAGGAGCACATATATTTACACACACTCACACATCCAAATTGGTACAACCCACAAAAACACATCACAAGTGATGCGCACTGGGGAGGGTGCCATGTGACGTCACTGCCTTAGCCGTCCACACCTTCGGGCCGCCTCGATGTTGAGTACGCATCCAACGGCGGTCCAGCCGCTTCGACCAGTCTCTCACGCGAGTCTGTCAAGTCAGCGTCCGTACTTGTCACTGCCCTGGAAACTCCCCTCCGCTTCATCGGAGAAGCGTGCTTCTGACGCATAACAAAAATCCCACCCAAACAACATAAGATAGTGATGAGAGACAGACCGTAGCCGCAAGCAGTTCCCATCGCAACGCCGAGCGCCACAATCGAGCTCATGGCGCCTATGTGCGACGGGCGTGGGCGCCGCAATTTCGCGGCTGTGTAAACAAACACTCCGGCCATGAATGACACAAGTAACACGCACAAGGAAGGGTACGCCAAGATTAGCGGTGGGATGGTATGCATGCTTGCCACCATGACGCTCGCCATGGCCGACGAAAGCGAAATGAGAGTGACGGATCGCACACCAAGGTTGAGCGTTGTGGCGCTGCGTTCCACTCCCACGATAGCTCCTAGTAGCACAGCAGTGATAAGTCGCGTGGCGAGACAGATTTCACGACGAGCTTCATCAATGGTGTCTGTGGCTTCGACCGGCGCAAAGTACTCGGCAGAAATTGCGTAGTCATGGATTGCGGATTTGGCCACACCCACCACTGCCACCGAGTGCGAGAAGCGGTCCAAATTGGCGGATGTCACGAGAACGGGAGAGTGTTGTATGGGATCAAAATGGGTGGGGGTCGCTCGCGTGTGAGGCGGCAGTATTGTGAGCCCAATGGCGGCGCAAGTGAAGACGGCTTTTCGAATGTGCTGCGCAAGCGAACAGGTAGGAATACTAAACAAAAGTGAACGCGGGGTGGGGAGCAGGTGTGGGGCGCGTGGAGGCGCGAGAAGAGGCTTGGAGATTCGAACGACAGGGAAAGCGGAAAGAAACGCTGTCTGCGCCATGCTGAGGCTGGCCAATTGCAACTGCGGGCGGTCTGAACGCGCGCAGTGCGTATTATGTTGTGACGTAGACGCGGCAGAAAACTTGAGTAGCGAACAAGCCGCAACGCTACAACCAACTCTCAGCCGAGAAAAGAAGACAACGACGGGGCAAAGCGGCGAGCGGGAGAGCAAGTCCGGAGGAAGAAACAATCATTTCGGGACACGCAAGTGTGCGAATCGGGGCGCACCATGAGGCCGAGATACAACAACGCGCGCCACGTGTCCAGCGTAGCGGCGAAACGAACGGTGCGCGGCATGTTGCGCGACCGGCGCGGAGGCGGAAGCGCATCTGTGTGGCGGCGCCCATCTGTGTGCCGACGCCCATCCATGAAGCGGTGGCAGATATTTTTTGCGCCACTGTCCGAGCCTTTTGCACCGCTGAGCACCTGCGTGTTTTCAGCTTGGGAGATTGGGTGCCACATTCCACTCGCGATACAGCAACCCATAGCCCCATACATACTTGCCAGACTAGAGAGGGTGGTGATGAGATTAGCAATTGCTACCTGCCCACACCACCTATACAGACTGCAACAAGCGCAGAGTAAGACGCAGAATAACTGTTGTTTACGACACTCCTAGCTTAAAACACTTCGTCCTACTAATCTACATTTAAATCAGGCCCCCTACTCGACTACGCTTCCATACTTCCAAACCCACCCTACACAGCAGTCACCGGCGGCTCGTTTGGCGTTTCCGTAGCTTCCTCCACCGGAGAAGTAGGCAACTCCTTGGTGCCTGTCGTATCCGCCTTTTTGGGCGAGCAACTTGGCGTAGTGTTAGTTTCAAGGAACTTTGAAACATCGTCAGGAGTCATGCTCTTAATGCGAATGCAACTCAAAGCCTCAACTGAGCTCTGCACAAACTCGCGAGTCGGTTCCAAAGACGCGTCCAGGAGATTAAACGCACGCAGCTGAGAACTCCAGTAGGCAACATACGTAGCCTTCAAAGCCACCTGTCGCTTGTTATATACCTCTTTCATTTTCTCAACCACACGATCGAGAATGTCTTCATACGTCTTTTTAGCCTCTTCTAATTTCTCAATGTTGCGAGCAATCTTCGCCTCATCGGGCTTCTTAACATTCTGAAGGTCATCAACCTTCTTCGTGTATAGCACAACTTCAGTCTTAGCGTCTGCAACAGGTTTATACTCAACGGAAATGTCGCCAAGCTCAGTCAAGTAATCCTGCACGGTAGCGTCTACCCCCCAATGCGGTGCAGTAGAACCCTCCGTCTTGAGAACAAATTCCTTCACCAATACCTGAGACGCTTGAGCCGATTGCTTTCCAAAATCTCTTACCTCATCCTTGTCGGGATAACTGTTAGCAAATGCCTCGGCAAAAACCTTTTGACGATTGCAAACTTCCTTCCATGCTTTTTCTGACTCGTTTAATGCTGCCGACGAAGCTTGAAGGTACGCTCCGAGACGTTCAAGTCGATTCTTGTAGTCCGCAAACTCTGCGTTGTCAGCAGTCTTGTCACGGACGGCAGCTTTCTTGATTTTGTGCATCATCTTGAGGATTGACAAATACTAGTTGAACACACAGACGGATGAAACAGTTCTCGAACAGAGTAGAGCGCGAGGCGATAGAGTTGTGGGTGAAGAAGATAGAACAGTCGAGTGCGATGAGGTTGCAAGAACATCAGCCAAATTGTTCACATGGTGGCGGTATTTATATTCTTCTGCGTTTTCAGGCTTACAAACTTCATTCACTATCTCCGGGAGAATTCTGAACCGAATAGGCTGAGAGAGGACTCTCTTTTCCTCTTTCGGAAAGCAGGGCCAAATCAAATGATTTGCAAGATGAATTGTTTGCCTGGCCACATTGCATTGGCGTAGCGCAATTGTTCGTACGTACCATCAGCACTCTTTGAGTCAATCTCCACCAAACGAAGTCGTTTGACAAACAAAACACTGAAAGACAACACAGAACAGTGCAACGTGCGAGACGAGAAATGCAAAATGTTTCAGAATACTCTGCTTTGCACTGAGGGTGACCGACGACTTCTATAGAGAGCACGGGGTGACGATATTTCACAGTTGGGCCCCTACAAATGATAAACGTACGGCTGCATGCAGGACACGTTCGTTCCAAGCGGTAATCAAATGCACTGCACGTTGACAGCAGGGGTTATTGCTACATACAGTCTAGTGATAAAAAGACCGTACATCGTGTAGTGCTGCGATAACCGCAAAGCCTATCTGATCACTATCCCACCGTACTGCTCACTACTCTCCAGAATATGAAGATATACATAGGCTGTATCTGGCAGCTTGTCGAGGATAGTCCGTAGCATAGTAGCGCTCAGCCGTCGTGAAAAACTCGCTGGCCGAAAAGAGGATATAGGGTTACTCTCTATCTCATTTAGAGTTCTGGCCTTTCTGTCCAACTGGCAACGCTTCAGACATACGTTTAAGAGTTTGGGGATCCTGGAGCGCACACATGACGCACTCTACGAGCCTCGTCGAAAACCAGATCTACCCCGGCCCGAACGGAACCGCTTGCCCCCGCCCCTGCCGTTCCGACCTTGCTCTCTGCGTCGTTTCTTTGAATTTCTAAAGTTGGCTTGCTTCTGTTCCCAAAGTTGCTTCCAATATAGTTCTTCTGCCTCACCTTCTAGCACAGAGAAAGTGGGCACTTTGCCGCCAAACTCTGTTCCTGACTTTTGAATCGCTTCGCAAGCCGTTTTGGCGGCTCCCTCGTTAGCAAAACGAATGTGACCTTCGGAATCCCCCATGCGGAAATCTACCCATGCAACATCTCCATGGGGTTCGAAAGCCTCGCGAATATCTTCTCGAGAGACGTCAGCACCAAAACCTTCAAACTTCAGTATGAGACCATGGGTAAATTTCTTATCATTTGAATCGTCGCATGACGCTGGCTGTTTTCCATTTTCTTCCACTTTATCTTCCGCCTTACTTTCTGATTTACCATCTGAGCTAGCTTTCGACTTCACCTCTGAAGAAAGTTCTGCCTTAACCTCAGTCTTCACTTCTCCTTTAATCTCATGCTTACCTCTTCGTTGCTTTCTGAGCGCGCGCTCTTGTTGCTTTCGTTCATGAAATGCTTTCTTTTCCTTCTGTTTTTGCGCAAAGTATTCGTCAACCGGCAACACCACAAGTGTTTTCTCAAAATCATAACCTTGTTCGTCTTTGGTAGTTATAGTATATTCTTCAGCTTGGACTCTCTCGACTGCTTCAGCGCTTTCCATTTCCACAAAGACGGAACCCTTGAAATGTCTACCCTTCTCATCCTTCCATCTTCGTATTTTTACAGAAAGAACCTTCCCAGAGGGGGCAAAGAGCTCCTTGAAATATTCCAATGTGGGCTCAGGTCCGCCCGGAGCCCATCCCTTTACAAATATTGCGCGCTGCGGAAAAAGATCTTCCTCAGGAAGCGGAACAAGACGCCTAATACTTGTGTGTGCCTTGTCAAGCCCAATGAGCTCAGAGCCTGTTACGGCTTGAATGACATTCTGCACGTTTGCGCCAAGAGCCTCTAGTCTTTTGAATGATAATAAAACCGGTATGGGGACGTACCCTTTTTCGTTCTCCTCTGTCTTCGCTCGTAGAAACTTGTCCCTGGGGAGATTGGAGTCTGAGAAATAGTACTCAATCTGAGTTCGGATTGCCTCCAGGTCAATTTGTTTCACATTCTCAGTTTGTGAAGGAACCATGTTTGTTTCGTTCCCGGAGAATGCAAAGCTTGTCAGAGGGACGCTTTCGAATGGAGCAACCTTGGTTTCTGCTTTTGGCTGACCCACATGGCATGAGCACCGACGGTCGCCAAACGGAGCACCACCATGGAATCCATTGCTTTTCAGACATATTGATCCGTACTATGGATCAATGTCTCGAAAACAATGTCCAAAAATAAAATGGGCAAAATTTTTTTTCGTGAAGCTATATGTGTGAGATCATTTGTATCAAGAATGGATCACCTGGACCCATCGTATCGTTTGCCAGGTTCCTTCGAATCTCAACTTTCACCTGATCTGGTTGAAATTTCTGGATCCTACCAACCACAAAGCAACTACGCAGGGTACATCTCAACTTGTTAGGGTTCAGCCTGGAGTATCTTGGACAGCAGCAAATTGGGCGAACCTGACGACGAGTACGTAAGAAGATCCGGTCAGCAACCCACGAAACTGCTTATTTCTGTGTGTCTGTTTTTAACGCGATCGAGGTTGACCTCTGATTCCTGGACCACTTGAAAACACTGAGGAAACTGAAAGAACGAACAACGCTACACTGCTCGCACGCAACAGAGATCCGCATCACATTGAATCAGAAATCATTAGTGTGCGTGAGCGCTTCGCCTTCTCGTAGGCACAGCATTGGAACTCATCCGCACGCCGCAAACTACTACTCTCGAGCACAGGCAGTCTTTGGTTCCCAAAGATTATCAATATGTGGTACTCAGCATTTGCTCCATCATGCGTTCTTGGGTATTCTCTTCGGTCTAGCTTGCACAGCTCTGAATTTTTGCGAACATGCAAGATAACTGAGAGAGTCGGACCAAAACGTGACTCTTTGCCTCGCTGTCCAACCTTGATGGCTGCTAATTTTGATGATATCGCGAAGCAGCTACAAGAGGAACTTAACGTTCGTCGTCGCTCTGTTGACCAAAATGACCCCAACCTTCCACCCATGCCCCCAACCGACGCACCGCCGGAGGACCAACCAATTGAAATAACCATGGGAAACAATAATATGCCCAAGGTTATCATTCGTCATGCACCAAGTTCGCAACAAGCCCAAATATACTGCTATGGTGCCGCAGTGACCAGCTGGACAACTCGGGGAGAGGACCATTTCTGGGTTTCGGATCAGAACAAGTGGCAACTAGGTGGAAAGGCAATCAGAGGAGGTATTCCCATATGCTTTCCTCAGTTTGGTCCGTATGGTGACCTGGTTCAACACGGATTCGCACGTGTTTCTGATTGGCGAATCCGCAACACGGAGGTGAATGAAGACGGTTCAGTGTCTGCTGTATTTGGCTTGAGCAGTGAGTCTGGTCAAGATGCAACAGCAGCATGGCCTTATAAGTTTGATGCGGAGTACACTGTAACGCTCAGTTTTAGTGGGCTGGAAACAAAGTTATCGGTCAGAAACACAGATGACAAACCATTCTCATTTACGTGTGCTTTTCACAACTATTTTAAGACAACAACTGTTGAAGATGCTCGCGTGTTTGGATTCGAGAGCCGAAAGCATCTCAATCGACTAGATGGCGATAAGGAAATGCCAGAACAGGAAGACAGCGGTGCAGGAACAATGATTAGTGAAGAAACAGATCGGATTTATTTGAATGCACCAGAAGAACTTGCAATGTTCGACTTCGCCTCCCTGAAAGTGCTAAAGATTAAGAAAACCCCTACATTGCCAGACACAACACTTTGGAATCCGTTCGGAGCGGAAGGCGCGGACCCAGGATGGAGAAATTTCATATGCATCGAACCAGCGTGCGTCACAAACCCAGCCACTGTTGAACCAGGGGAAACATGGGTTGGAGCTCAACTGTTAGGTGTCGAGTAAAGTTTTTGTTTAGTTCATGAACCGATATTCTTCGCCGATGCATTAAATGGTGTTTGTATCAATGCATGCTGAAAAGTCTCGAAGTGCCTACTCCCCCAATCCATGTATTTCGGGTGACATTACGGTGCAGAGCCCATGCTCGGGATATTGAGTTCTTGCAAAGTCCAATCCTCATACGTCCCATCCGGCAAAAACCTTCTAATTGTGATTGGTATTTTCTTTTCCTGAAGCTCTCGTTTGGCTATAACAAGGGGGTCCGTATCACCCATTACCTCTACCATCGGTGGTGCACCCATGCTCAGTTGTAGCGCCCGTGTTCCTAATATACGTGCTGCCGTTACGCAACGATAGTATTTTGGTGCATTAGTTAGAAACTGCTGCTCATACATCAACTGAAGTCGTACAAAAAAACTCACCTCTCTCGTATTTGGTGAGGAATTTCGTAGTTATCTTCTCTTCTGCCGGCGTGGCGTCTACAAGACCGTTTTTTGATGCGCCAGTCTCTGGTTCTCTTGGGTTGTCTACATTGTCTTCTTCATAATCCTCCTCCTGCGGAACGTCGTCGTTGTAATCCTGTATACTATAAAATGCCGAAAGATAGTTAGCAAAACACCTAGTGCATAAGAAGCAAATCTCCCCCAGCGCTCGTGAATCTGCACGTACTGGTTATCAACATCGTCTTCGTCCATTTGCGCTTACAAAGTACGCCTCGTCAAAGTGAAATTTATCAGACTTCCCGGGCACCTGACCCTCCCAGCTGAACAAGCCGGTGATCTCTTACGCAGACGGGTGAAAAAGAACCGTTCGGTTAATAAGATCTTTGTTTGACTTTTTTTCGAAATTTAGAGGCTACCCTCCTTTATTTCAAATATTGAAGGACTCTGAACCTTTCTCACAGGATTCCGCAGTTTCAACCTGAAAAGAATAGTATGGGCAAAGCCATGTTAGAAGGCTTACAGAAGGCTTTATATGAGGACTCTGTGGTGTAACCACTAGACAAAGGACACGTCTTGTTCTTCTTCCCAAACATTACACAGATATCATAGACATGTCAGTTTCTCAGATGTCATATGTTGGTACGCACAAACCATGGACGACGTTCGTGTTAACGATTTTGGATAGAAAGTCAAGAGCCACGCAATTTTTTCGTATCGGAGCTGTATTTCTGAGGACCCTCTTCGAAGGTGTATCATCGAAGAAAGCAAGAGCTTTTGACGATACATGAAGTAAAGAAAAAACATGGAGCTCAATATTTCCGTTTCTGAATCTACGAGAGCGTCTAGAAGCTTTTCAATTCCAAAAGAGAAGTTGAAGGGCTCATGGAAGAAAAGGAGAAGAGCGGAAGTTCAATTGAAATTGAAAGCTGGAATGAGGCAAGCCAATACGAAGAAATCGAGCGGTTTCAAACCCGTGGCCTCTGATGAATTTGTGAGTGGAATCGAGGGTGGAAAGACACCTGAATGTCGTGCGGACAAACCGAAAGGTGATATTCGAGCTTCCAAACGGCAGAGATATAGCGCTTCTCTCGAGCGGCTTAAGGCTCTACCTAACCTTGTTATTGAGCAAGGCAGTGCTAGAGAGATCCGAGAAAACTTCAAAGACGAGGAAGCAGCAATAAAGCGAACGAATCCCCAAACAAACTCTGCTCCTCCAGAAATGGTTGACACTACAGACGCCGTACAAGCGACTTTTTCTGTGATCGGTTCGCTACAGAGAACGGGAAGTAAGTCAGAGGACCTCGGTAAGCGAGAACTCGAGATGGATGATATTGAAGTTGATCGAGGCAGCGGAGAGAACGAGCATTTCTCTTCTAAAACGTTTGAAGAGTTAGGCTTGTATCGTTCCATATGTTATCATCTCACATCAAGAATGAGCATTAAAATGCCCACGAAAGTACAAGAAAAGCTGTTGGAAACCATGTTGAACCTCAAAGATGGGCAACTGGCAATCGACATCCTTGTGCGAAGCGCGACGGGCTCAGGAAAGACACTTGCATACCTTTTACCAATCGCTCATTATCTCCTAAATAGAAGGCGGCGGATAGTTCGAGAAGATGGGGCAATGGCTATTGTCGTTGTGCCAACGCGTGAGCTTGCCAATCAAGTTGAAGTTGAGGCCAGCAAGTTGTTTCGCCCCTGGCACTGGATAGTTACTGGGTCTGTTGTCGGAGGCGAAAGCAAGAAAAGAGAGAAAGCCCGCCTTCGAAAAGGAATCAGTCTTCTAGTGGCAACACCTGGTCGACTTCTTGACCATTTGAGAAACACGAAAAGTTTCACGCACGATTCATGTGAATTTCTAATCCTGGACGAGGCAGATCGTTTGCTTGATCTAGGCTTTGAAGGAGAGATTAAGGAGGTTATCGAGAGGCTCGATAGAAAGAATGAGATTGATAAGATCAGGTCAAATATTCTCCTCTCTGCGACGCTACGCAAAGATGTGGAAAGACTTGCAAACTTTTCGATGCAGGATCCTGTTGAGGTGTCCGTCAACATACAATCAAGTGGTTCCAGACGTCAGTTTGCAATGCCAACCCAGCTCAAGCAGCATTTCTGCATCGTCGAACAACGCCATCGCCTCGTCACTTTAGCATGTTTTTTGAGGCTCCGTGCTCTCAAACACGTTAATTCAGTCAAGGAGGAGAGCGAAGTGCCAACGTGCAAAGTAATCGTTTTCTTCAGCACTTGCGACTCTGTAGATTTTCATTATGATTTGTTCAAGAGACTGAAGCTTCCGCAAGAACTAGATAGAAAAAAGGAAACAGGGCCCAAGGAATCATTTGTACCCTTACAAATCTATCACATTCACGGAAATCATTCACAAAAGGACAGGACGGAGTCGCTTCGGGGCTTCAGACAAAGCAGCAGAGCAGTTCTGCTGTGCACTGATGTTGCTGCAAGAGGGCTTGATTTGAGCGGCCTATCATTTGCTGTCCAGTACGATCCTCCGACCGGTGGACAAGGGGAGGAGCTGGAATATCTTCATCGTGCCGGTCGAACTGCCCGAATTGGGGCACAAGGTGATGCATTGCTCTTTCTGCTACCTTCTGAGAGGGCATATATTGGTAAACTAGAAGGCCACGGTGTGTCAATAACCGAAATATCCAGCTCTGCTGCTCTCGCAGGCATGTACCCTAAATTTAGAGTACAAAGTCCGCACAACATTACCTACGCAATGAGGTTTGTGACGTCAGTAGTGCAAGAGAATCTCGAAAAGCTCGTTCAAGAAAACGAAAGTATGAAGCAATTGGCCCTTGCAGGATTTCAGGCGTACTGCAGGGCCTATGCTACTCATGCTCGGGAGGTACGGCATTTCTTTCACGTTCGAAATCTACATCTTGGACATGTCGCCCGGTCTTTTACACTAAGCGACAAACCTGCAGAATTCGCTGAATTGATGAAAGAAGTCCGGAACGGGAAACGTCGAGAGAATGGCGATATGGATCAGTTGGACATGGGATCAAACAAGGGCGATATTGCCAGGGCTATAGCTAGTGGCGAAAGGCAGCCTTTTAACGACCAGAAGACAGATCTTGCACGACGACGGAGAGAGAAGGGAAGGGGAATAGAAGCGATGAGAGAACTTGCATTGGAGTTCGCTTCATAAATTGCTCAATAGCGTCAAGCGTATTGGACATGATTGCGACATCCCCGTATCCCGGGGTTTGTTGAAGTCGAGCTCAAGTCCGTAAAATTAATCGTACATATGGTTTGAATCCCCTCAAAGGTGGGATGCATCTGATCCAAATCAAAAGGGTCAAACATCAAAGAAACCATTTCTGTTGTTCATTTCCAGCAACCAGTTGCTAGTGCTGCTTTGGTCCTGATTGGGACTGATGTTTGAAATATTCTATGGTCCTCCGAGTGCCCTCTCTCAAAGAAACAGAAGGCTTGTATCCAAAATGCTTCTTCGCTTTGCCACAAGAAATCACTCTATTAGTTGTTAGAAATCTCACTTTCTGACGAGTGAAAACCGGTGGTTTCTTCGGTTTATAGAAAGGCGAAAGGATTAGTAGTATGAATTCAAGAAAAGCAGCAATTACGTAACAAAGAGTCATTGGTAGATGCACCGAAGGTTTCGGGTATCCCAGGCCGTCAAGAATGAGCCCGACATGATCCCAGAATAGGAATGTTTCGTCATTTGTTATGAAGTATGCGTTACCACCAAGTGGGGAGTCGGTCGTAAGGTGTTCTGCAGCCTTTATGCAAGCATCGGCAACGTTTCTCACATATGTAAACTCCCATTTCGTCTTTCCGCTTCCAATCACATACTTCGTCTTTCCTTGTTTGCCGCTTTCTATCAAAGCTGGTACATACGATGGGTCGCGTTCGCCGAAAATGCTACTTGGCCGAAGAGCACAAGTAAGAAGAGAGTTTCGATTTGCCTGTAGCACCAACTGCTCTGCCTTCGCCTTTGTCATCGAGTAATAATCGGTAAATTTCGATGGATACGGCAGATTTTCATCAACACCATTCATCGGGGAACCATCGTATACAACGCTTGCGGAGGAAACATACACCAATTTCGGTACTTTGCACTGTTTACAAGCCTCAATGAGATTCTTTGTTCCCTCCACGTTCACAGCCCACATCAATGATTCGTTCTGATTGTCTAATGGATTTGCCGTTGCGCAATGAAACACGATATCGATTTCGTGACAAACCTTTAAGACGTCGCCTAACTGGGTGATCGTACCTGCAAAACTCTCGATGGGAGCACCAACAACTGAGCCATGATGCTCATAGGTTCGGATGTCAAACACTACAATGCGCACGTCAGGATCTTTTTTTGCTAACAAAGCATCGATTAGATGACGACCCAAAAAGCCAGACCCCCCCGTCACTAGACATCGAACCATGGCGGAGACAGAAAAGAGCACAAACACTGCGAATCAGGGATTAAAAAAACAACACGAATGATGAAGCGTCTGAAGTTTCTTTTGAAGCGGTTCAACAGCGAAGCTGAAATCAATTGTCCTGGAACGATGTGGTCGCGTTCTCTTTACTCCGTGGCAAAAGGTGCACTCTATCGCAACGAATCTAATCGAAAAGGTCTAGTTTTTCGCGCGCTCCATGATGGGAACGGTGAGTGGTTTTAGTAGTACAGTTTAGCAATCAGACAGGCTTTATTTAGGACGACCCACCCGCCATCCAATAAACGGTCAGTGTACCACCTTCAGCTTGCCCCGAGATAAATCTCGCCTCCCTGCAGCCATTCCGCAATTCTCTCAACCCAAGCCGCACCTTCATTCGATGCCATGCCGCTTTCCTTGAGAAAGCGGATCTGGCGGCTGAAACGAAAAACCGAGGACCGTGACGGACAGCATCACAAACGAAAACGTGCCTTGGAATTACTTCTGCACTCAACATGCACAAAAACCAATGCAAAAAAGCAACTCCACCGTCTTTTACACCTTACCAAGTACTAATAAATAATAAGGCTTTACCTAATCAGCTGAATCTTATACGGACAAATTTAAGTCAGAGAAAGATTCAACTGTTAGCCATGCATTGTTTGCAGCAAGTTGAGGCTTTGCGCTGGGCACTCTCAGAGTGACAAGCCTTATTGCTGCAAACGCTGACAATTCAGTACCTGGCGAGAAGAAAAGTAAAACCGTAGCTTGCGTGAAGTTAGGTTGTGGCAGATGAACTACAATTTTGTCACAAATTTGAAGAGCAAATATGATCTGAACAGCTCTGAACGAAGTAGTGGAGAGAATGGACTCGGGAAGAGCTTAGGAAGATCTACAATATTAAAACGCAAAAATGCTTCAGTGTTGAACAAAGTAAAACAGGATTTGGAAGACCCACAGCTTTCATGTCGATTGAAAATGTTCTGCAAAACGACTGCACTATTCGAATCCTTCAGGATTCTGCGCCTTTGCGTGCTTTTGTACGCAACCTGAAAAAAAGAACAGATGGGCTCGGTTATACTTCTAGGCTCTGATTGCCAGAGCCAAATGTATACCGGTGATAGGCATTGCGCAAAGGAGAAACATAACGCACCTGTAAAAATTAGGTTTCAGCCTTTTAAATGTACCCACTTCTCAAGTAAAAAAAGCTCATCCAGTCCCAGAGTCAAGCGCAAAGACCTTCGAGGTTTGTGGTAGTTAACCTTACAGTAAGTGATGACGATGTGTTCATAGCGCAGTTGTAGCATTGACGTTGCAGCGTGCCAAGAAGGCGCGTGATGGTGCGGAAAGCGCGAGAGTAAAGCGCGAAGCAGAAGCCCTGCAGCGCCTGCATTCTGTGCGTGAGACTTAGATCGGTGAATCGTGCTCGTCAGTCGAGAAACGGGTAAAGCCGAAATGACGAGCATGGCAATGATAAGGGGAGAGCTTGATCCCAGAGCCCGGAGCCCAGAACCCACAACCCACAAAGAGTAAAAACGTGGAAGGAAGATTAAGACAAAGGAACTTGTTGGCCTGATTGCTTTTGTTACTGCCGAAGCGCATACTTACAACGCCCCTTAATTCACTAGTAGTGATACTGCTACTCATCTCAAAACTAAGGTTTTCTTTTAGAGCTGATTCGGTCATAAGGCCGGGAGAAAGTACATGATCTATTTCGTATGTCTATGGGTTTAGCTGGGAGTTCCACAACTTTAACTAATAAGGCAGATACGTGCGCTTCTGCGAAAATGCTATGTACACGTTCGGAGTGATCAATTTCATGTCTCCGAGTTGTCTGAGGGGTACTCAAGCCTACGTCCGGAAACAAAATTACCAGCTGGGAACAACTGCCATCTGTCACACTTATTGCTCGTTACTCTATGATGCTTCTCCGCTATCCATCTTACCATCATCCTCCTCATCAGGGACACGGATTGATCCATAAGAACGCATTGATGGACTTGACAATCCCGCCCCGGTGCTGGGGCGCACACGTGGTGAAATCTCAAGTGCGCGGGCATCAGTGGCGTCTTTCGGAAGTGGACGAACTTTCAAATGCTTCTTGACGTCTTTGTCTGACGTGAGAGCATCGGTGGCGCCTCTTGGTAGCGGACGAACTTTCATATGATTCTTGTCGTCTCTTCCTTTAACGACCTTCACTGCCTGTATCGAGGAATCAAGAACAACGGCGCCATCAAGTGTGGATTGTGTTCGACGCACGATGTCCTCTGGTACGACGTTGTCATCTTCTCCCATTAGTGAAGGCGATGAGTCGTTGGGTAAAATCGCATATTGGATATCTGGACTGCCCACAATTTCCTCCTCGATTTCGATGCTGTCCACCTGGAGGGTGGTCACCTCTGAGGGCTGGTTTTGGTCCGATGATATAAATCGCGGAGACGCGAACCCTTTCTCTACATCAGTTGTACTATCCATACATGACCTGGCTCCCATAAGCAGGGGCTGTGACACTGAGCTCCCCTTCTTGGCTTTGGGCTGATTCCAGTCCTGTGGATAATTTTCACCTGTGCCCTTTAGCGGGTCTCGCAAGGATTTGAGATCAACTTCCTGAACCATCACGGTTGAGCCTGAACTTCCAGGAAGCATCATTGCACGAGTGCTGATCATCGTCGTCCGGACTAGTTTACCATTCGAATCCCGGACCAGTACTTTTGTTTTGTTTGTGTTATCAACGTATGTATCAGTTTCGTCAATTATTTCTTCCTGTGGTGTGTTTTGAAACATTCCCATGTCATCGTTAGTTGCGAGTTTCAATAGTAAAACGCTCGAATGAATGGTCTCAAAATCGGTTGCAAACTTACCTGTAGGATTTCTTCAATAATGTCCTCAATTGAGACGATTCCCACAAACTCCCTTTCCTCGTGGTCAACATGAATATTGTCGTACACAATGGACATATGACTTCTTCCCTTCTGGAACTCATTCAAAAGATCTGCAATGAGCGTATTAGCTGAGCATTCCAGGGCCGGGGCCACCCGAATTTTGTGATTTCTTTGCTTCTTGGATATAAGAGAACGAATTGGGAGGTTGTCATCCGGATTCACGAGTATGATCTGTTTCACTAGTAATAAACAAACGATATTATGCTCACTGTCTTCGTAGAGCGGAATGCGCGAATGTCCACTTCTGAGTATTCGCAACATTGTCTCACGGTCTAGTCGAGAGTCAATGTCAAGCATAAACACGTTCTTGGCGGGCGTGAGAATCTGCGAAACAGTTTTGAAAGAAAATTCTAGGGCTCCCTTCAAAATTGTAGTTTCATCACGAGTCAATACAGCGTTGCTAGCATGTACATCGATTAGGCCTTTCAGTTCATCTCTATTGTATATGGTTCCCAATTCCTCACCCAGGAATGCATCCAATACCCAGGCAATCGGAAATGATACGGGATACAACACCGTACGAAGAAACCTGACAAATCCGATCATGTATGAACCAATAATCAAAGGGTGACGTGAACATATTGCCTGAGGTATTATCTCTCCGAAAAGCATAATCGATACCACCGATACAATCAATGAAAACACACCGCCGGGAACAAGAGCATCCAAAACAAGTGGTAAGAATTCCGTGGCAATGGTATTTGCGAACAAAAGTGTAACAAGAAGCAAATTACCTTGCTCCCGAACAGGTTTGATAGCACGCGCTGCTGCAGCTTGCTTCGCGTTGTTGCTCTGCATAACAATGTCAAGCCCCGTTGTATCCAAGCTCATAAGACCTAGAGTAAGACCTGCCACGCAGGCGGCAAGAACTAGACATCCTAGTGCGAGTATCACGAGAAGTGGGGCTGGAAGGCCATGGAGTGGCGAAATGTCTTCGCCACCATGAGTGTGTGCAGTTGTTCGTCCATCGCTTGTGAGACGCAGGAGGTAAAGCAAAGCAAACATGAGGAAAAGAACCCTTGAAAAAACAAAAGGCTGTGCAGGAGTTGGTCACGCTGTGCACGCGCAGACGGGGGGAATTTTTGTCCTTAGAGCAGAAACAAATACTGACGGATGGATGATAATTAGATTGACAGAGCGGAACTTGAAAAATACCGAGTTGAGAAACGCTTGTCAAGAAGACCAGGTCTCGAAAAAGCACACCTGGTTTGAGGGGGAAACCACCGCGTGTCGAACCACTCACGTCAGAAGAATGTGACGCGTCCAAGAATATTACACCCAGATTCGTCCCTCTGCTCACGAACTGCCCCGTTAGATACAAAGACGTCAAACGCTGGTTTCGGACCGCGAAAGACGTTACTCCCGGACAGTACGAAGAGCGTGTGGACGAAGAATGGGGCCAACTCTTTGGGGTTTCGACAGCTTAAACTGCTAACACAAGCCTTGGGGAGAAAATGGGTGCTTCCAACGTCTGCGCAGAGTTTAAAGCTGTGTAATAGGCGTCTGCAGATACTGAAAATGTATTTGAAAGATAGGACAGCCATTCCCACGGATAAAAAGAATTTGCAACACAAAAATGAACGCTCTCCTCAGCCCCATGCTGCGTGGATGAGGAAATATACTCACGAGATTGGTGGGTGAGTTTTGGGTAAGACGGTCTCAACTCACGCAGCGTGGGTGACGTGGTCCTGCTGGTGCGTGAGACTCATGCATCATAAGTGACGTGGTCCCGCCGACGCGTGCGGCTCACCCAACTCAGAATCAAGCTAGACCAACACCTCACCTTCCTAACCATCTCTATTAGTCAACGCCATGAGATCTTGAGACAGCTTTCCTGTCGTTCTCGTAGCTTCCCACTTCGTTTCACTAAAAGTGACTATCTGTTAAGAAAAACGTTAAAGACGTTGCAGTTTTTCAGTCAACGCCACCATGTACCCAGAAACAATTTGTGAAAGTGTAAAGGGGGGGCTAACTATAGGACAGGGTACGCAATGACAAGACTGTTTTTCTGGAAGAAAATTTAGAATTTACGCCGACGACATTTCAGCACCCCATGTGACAAAATTTCAGAAATACACTGCTGAAATTGCTCAATGAAATCTCTTTTCTCACATGCATGCGTTACACCGCCACCTCGGAAAGTGCTCCGACAGTACGGTGGATTATTTCTCTCTAGGAACCCTACAGTAGCGTGACTGACGGGTTCTCTTCTTGTAGGGTGTCTGTCATCTTACAGAAAATGTCAAACGTAGGGGATAATAGCAAGACTACTTAACGGCAATGCTAAACTATTTATTGGGCCATGTTAGAAAATTATATATAAATTCAAGAATGTCCATTGGTTCTATCATCTTAATTACCAGAATCTGGTCAAGTTCAGGCGGTTCTTAGAACAGTTTAACATACTACCTGAACACTATATGAAACAAATACGAGATTTAACGTTTTTCGTCATTAACGCCAAGTTTTTTAAACTGAAAAATAATAAAAAAATTTCTAAAGACTATCAAAAACCTCGTTTTTCTGTAGTAACGCCAGAAAAAGTTCTAACATATTGATAAGATACAATAGTTGATATAAAAGACTCTTTTCTACTTGTTTTCTTTCAATGCCTTTTCTCTTTAATTGGCATCCATTAGCTAGGTTAAACATAAATATTTCTGACACGTAATCTTTTTTAACGATGTTACAATTCTCTACAGCATTTAAAATTATTTAAAAGTATTACTCATCAAATTTTCATCAATAACAATAAACATCTAATTCGAAAAGTTCTAACAGAACCGTTAGTGATTCAGGGATTTGTTCTTGTTTCACTGATCGACCAACACTTCGTTCTAGCCCGATTATTTGAAGTGAAGTTGGTCTCACGCCCTACCTCATTTCATGTTGCTTGCTACCAGTTTTTTTGGGCTCCATACGAGATCATAAGTGGTGTACAGGCTTAGCTTTTGTGCCACTTTTCTTTCCAAACATGTGCCTAGTTTGAGTATTTGAAGTGAGAATGGGCTCACTCCACACCTAATTCCATGTTGATGGCTATCAGTTTTGGGATCCATCTGAGACCATGACTTGTTCACAAACTTAGTCCATGTGGCATTATTTTATCAACATGGGCCTTGTACGATTATTTGAGGGGTGACTGGCCGCAGCCCACTTTTCATTTCATGTTGCTCGCGCTGGGGCTTTATCGGTAATCTTAAGGTTGTCAAATGGAAAAGTCTGAGACGAGAGAGGCTGGATTTTCTTCAACTAATTGCAGTTTATAAATAAATATGTATAAAAATGGATTTGTTCTTTTTTTAATTGTATTGAGATTAGTTGATCGATTTTCTTTTCGAATGAAACGGTCATAAGCACTAATTGCGGAGACTTATGTCTTTCCTAAGATTTGTAGCATACTTTTCTCAGCTTTGGTGACGGCTTCCAACCATAGCTGGTCCTAACCTCTTTGTTTCATGCAAGTAATTCACCTGTTCTGAAGTGCAACCTTCTTGATCAAACCTTTGAAACGCTGCTAGGCCGATGTATACTCTTTTTTGATCCACAACTTGTTTGAGTAGTTTTTCAGCAGTCTCTGCCTGGCTCTGCTGTACTTCATAGTCGCAACTGGACAAAACACCTTTTATTACACCAATACCGCCACAATATGACATTCTCAACCAAACTCTTGGCGAACTCTGGCAAAAACTTTTCTGTGAGTATAGACGGGCGTTGTGGGGGTCGGTTTGTCTCAATTTTGGCCTATCTCGTTGTCACTGAAATAAAAAGCGATGTCAGAATGGATCAATCCAAGAGAGTTTTCCTTCTCTCTCAAGAAGAAACAAGCGGTTTCTCAGTTCTTTCTGCAAAACTCTCATTTTTCGATATTATCTTCACTCTATGTGCCTCCCATCCCAAAACGATTATTCGTACTTGAAAAAAGCGAGCGCCATTCATGTTTCTAAATCTCAGGTTCCATTCTATTAATCTGAGGTGGCAGTTTAAAATCCGATCCCGTTCCTCCTCCTTCGATATGTTTTTTCACCATAATGCGCTTCATGATTCGAATAAAGCCAACAAGCTATCGTCGGCGACTGGGAAACGGAGTGATGGTCATCATTATCTTACTGTTTGATAGAAAACCATGCAAAGATTTGAATATAGCTGAAAGTATGCCATATGTGGAAAATACTGTAGTTCTTTGATAGTTTATGAATTACTTTACAGATGATTTAGAGCTCAAAATCGCTGAAACCTTTCGTGCTTTGTTTTTTCAACCTGAAATGATGACTGTCAAGAAACACCGGATTACCATGTTCACGTTTTCATATGAGAGTGATCGTAGTTCGTAAATCGAAGGTTAATCAGCATGGAATCTTCCCAAAGCACGTTAGAACTGCAAGAGATCGGTAACCCAAGGCGTAGGAAGAGGGTTACAAGATGTGAGGACCGCCTCTTTGAAAGTGCTCCGCTAAGACAACGGCACGAACTTTTGCACTCGGCACATAGCAAGTCAACTCAAGCGAATATTATGCTAATCAGGAGACTCTTTGAAAAGAACGCAACCCTGAAGAATGCAAATGATTCAATAACGGTCTAAAAAGAGAGTTCTGACCTGGTTCTTAACCTATTGGCTGACTGTTGCAGATTTGGAACGCCACAAGCACTCAAAAATGATTGTATGGGAGGAGTTATATAAAGATTGAGAATTGATTATTGCGAAAACTGCCATGATCAAATCTGGTCGGTTCATGAAAATGGAAGTGCAAAGGATAATCCGTAAATAGTTAATCCTGATCTCGATCGTTTGAGAAGAGCACATCGTGTGCACTTATCGCGTTTCGGAGCAGTTACAATTCGTGGGAGGTCTTTAACGCCAGAACATATCTGCGATAATGCCGAAAAGATTTGGTATGGAAGTGGTAATCAACCAAGTGCAACTGATATCGTTCTACACATCATGATGGTTTTAGGTCTTAATTTGGGTTCGGTATACGGTGGGATGTCGAAGCTTGAAGTTGATAACGTTTCCATATGGTTTGGAGGAATAACTATGACTCTCTGTGAGGCCATAAAGAATTCAACAGTTCAAAGAAAGTACATGGTTCGAGAGTGGGACGGGAACAGTGGAATTCGCCATTCTTTGTTGATAGATCCGTTTATGGAACTACTTTCGGGGTTGTTCATAAGAAGAAACACGAGTGGGTCTCTATTCTGTGAAATGAAGAGCAGAAAATGAAGAGAACCGTTAAATGTGTCAAGGAATTGGATGTGCAAGACCTTCAGATGTGTTTTTTCAAAAGCGTCTTTCACAAATTGGAGTAAGTAGAGGTGATCTTGAGACTTTCACGGGCCATTCATGAAAGGGTGGTAACGTATAATTGTACAGGTCGTTCAGATTGAAGGATGAGATGGAAATGGATTTGATTCAAATGAGCGGATTTAATGCGTATGCAAACTACTACGAGGCTTATAATGACTGCATTCCAAAGAAACTTCATCGTTTTGCGGCGTGGGAAGAGTACGTATCAAATGCGAACACAATTTCGAAGGAGGGAAACATAGTTGAAAATGATATTTAATTTAGGGAGTGGTTGAAAGAAATGAACCTGGTGAAAGAAGAAGTGCAAGTTTAGATAGGAGCCCATGGGGATTTGCAAACAAAATAGAGTAAGCAGACGAAGGGGAAGACATATTTCGTTGCAGTGTATATAAAGAGTGAGACGGCGGCTGCAGCTCTTTGCTTGTTGAAACGGAATTGGAGTTTTCTGAAGGCTTTTTGGTCTCATGAGTGGTTTGATAAGCGTTTGGAAGATAGTTGGGCGGGTTTTGGTGGCATTGAATCGTAATGAAATATCGATTTTTTGAACTAATTTACTTATGAGGTCAGAAAGGAGTGAATTGCTTCGACGAATCCTTCCTCTAGCATCTTGCTGACGTTTTGTTCGTCGATTTAGTGAGTACAAGGCCCCGATATTAAGGCTGATTGAAAGGTGGGGTGAGAAACGGAAGAAACATCAGTTGATGTTCGATAAAGGAGATATCTTCCAATATAGAACTCCACATAAAGGAACACATCTTCAGAATTTCGCTGATCTTTGTTCTGTAAAGTTCCAACAAAGCTGCCGAAACTATTTCATCAAAGAAAACTCCTGGATATTTTGAATGTTGTAGATCTCCAGACTGGAAATTGAAGAACTTTCTCTTTGTCACCCACATGAGTTACTTCGAATACTTCTGCAGAAGAAATATGAGTGGAAGCAATAACAGTGGGGTGAGACAGAGCTAGGGCAGCAATAAGATTTTTTGGCATCTTATAGTCGTCATTGGTATGTACTCATAAGTATTCAGAAATCGTTGTCTATTTCGACCTGAACGATGCTGTAGGCGGCCAGAAATTGACGGGCTTCATACATAGCAGCATTCGGTTGAATTCATACGAGTCTTTGTCCTTCCGTTCTTACTTGAACCACAGTTTTTGACTGATTCATCATCAATTTGGTCTTCTAAACTCGATTATTCGGTATTATAGGTCCTTTAACTGGTCCTTCACCGTTTACGGCGAAAGTGAATCTACTTCCCTGTAACAAAGCATCCGCTTGCAAACAATTGGAACCGTCTACTCATTACAAGTTCCAAAAATTTCTTTCGCATACAGATGGCTTCGATAACCCTGCCGCAATACTTGCAGTCCACCATAACTGATAAAGCCATTGTCTTTCCGACCAAAAAGTCGACTAAAACAAAAAGGCGGCCTGAGAACACTGTGAGTCGAACAGTTTCCAGCGTTGGCATAGCGTTTATGTTTTCATCTTAGATGTCCGGTAAAGAACCGGATCGTATGCCTTCAGATTCTCTAAAAGCCAGCACAGATTCCCCTATAGAATCTAAACAAGCACCTGTATCCAGTATAATGAACCGACCACATGATTTATTTTTATCCAAGCCGATGTGTCCGCATAGTTTATAGTTTTTTACATTAGTTGCTATGATCTAAAGTCCCTAGCTAAACAGATAAGTTTAGCGACCTCCTAGTCGATGAATTTCACAGTCAAAATGTACTAGCTATCTTCCAGACTGATTCATTCTGTATTTTAGAGATCTGGGTTTTCTTAAGAGAACATTTAGAATTTATGTGCGGGAGCAAAAAGGGGAGATCTCTGTGGTTAGCACTACTGAATTAACGAGTGCCGTCGCCTAAGGGGCTTCTTCACCTACTTTTCCTGCTGCGCCAGGTTGGTCTCTGCTGAGGCGCATTTTCATACCAGCTGTGTGGAATTTGGCTTCTTAGCACCATGAACTATAAATTCTTTCACGATGTGCATCGATGCATGAAAATAACCCCTTTCAGCTTTCCAACACTTACTCGCTTGCACAAGGATTCTGTCCTTCCCCAATATTCTTTTTTATTCGTTATTGTGAAGGAGCGATGATAACGGTTGAGCCCTGTAAGCCGCCGGGCCTTGGGGTCTCTTACAGGCGACACCTGGACGGGTCGACCTCAGGTGGACTCATGTAGATTATTAATTTATTTTAATTAGTGTAATAGATTAGCATTACAGTGCCAGGGAGATCTCAGCGCCTCGCAAGTACTATTTACTTGGCTCGAGTGACGCTTCTCCCTTAAAGTAAGGTAGGCAACGTTAGGATACGAAGTAACCCCCTTTGGTATATTGGTTCCACCCTTTGGTCTTCAAGTCATCGTTTCCGTAGCTCCAACCTGTAGGACTACGCAATACACCCCAGCCCATTGGACCAAGTACTCTGGGAGTGCCGCCGTCAAGGATTCGAACCTTAGGACCCGCTCTACCACGTTACCACCGGTCGAGACCCGTACGCTGACACACCCGTCATTGCGTTACATTTTGTTCTCCAGACTTAGAAACCTTTTGAATAATTGAACGGACCACTGGAACGAAGAATTATCCGGATTCTAACCTTTGGTTTAATTCCACAACGGACCAGAAGTACATAAGCAACCGCCGTTATGGATGCGGGAACCACACCCAACCGACCAGACCATAGGACTCCTACGGCAGGACGAAGTGCGACTAAAACCCCGGCGATGTCGTCTGACCCTCAGGTTGATACCGCTAGCGACGGCAGGAGCACGAGGAGCCTGCTACAAGAAGTACTGACCCTCCTGACTAACCCTGAAAGGATTAGCCGAGAACCCACGGTGGCATCGCGTTTACGAGAACACTTCACCAGGGCCACCTCTAGGTTAAGGACACCTCAAGGAGCAACCCACCAGAACGAAGGAATCAGAGAAAACATGCCGGCAGGGCTTGCAGACCTTGTCTGGCGCCGTCTCTTTGAGCTCTGTTCAGCCCAAGTGGATTCCATTATGGACGTGTGACTCGCTAAGACGATCGCTGACCATACGGATTACCTCATCACGCGAATCGTCTCAAAGGTAAAGGAGTCTGAATTATACATAGACTCCCTCCTACAGGCCGTTCAAGGAGCAGTCACTCGCCAGGCAGGCCATTTGGTCCCTAGGACCACTCCACCACAAATTAACCATCCGGTCTCCATATGGAAACCCCCTACCGAGTCTCCAGGAGCGGCAGGATTATCCGCCCCTCGCCGGAAATACCATCAAAAAATCCCATGGTGGGACAATCTAAAAGCTGAAGAGAAGCTTTGCGTCTAGATGAGTGACAGGTGGCTCATCAGGAAATGCCAAGGGTGGAACAAGCGAGGAGTAGAAGAGAAGCTCTGCCTCTAGGAGAGAGACCGCTTGCCCCACCCGACGGATTATATGAGTTACTGCGACCTCGGGGCTCCATGAGATCTGAAAGAGAGATCGATCCTTTAGGTCCCTATTCCTCTGGAAAGAAAAAAAGCAACCGTATGAGAAAGAAAAACAGAAGAAGCAAAAGAAGAGACCATTCGGACATGAGTGACTCCGAATCGGCCTCGACCGAAACGACCGACTCCGGAGTGGATGAGGCTGCCGTTCGAGGCCTCAGACCACTGAAAACCACCAACGAACTTTTCCTTAAGGCTCTAGACTACTGGAATTATCGGCTGGCAGACAGGTTTGCGAAATATTCTGGTTCGGTGGCTCGCAGAATGGCCAAATGGGCCACACGGATGCAACTAACCATTACGGACAAGTTCTCGGGTTCCGATCCCATTGCTGTCCTTAGGTTTCTCAGTTTTTTCCGTAGGGCCTGCGATCAGAACGGTGTCCACGAGGGCGCCACTCTGTACCTTTTCCAATTCTTCCTTACAGGACAGGCGCGTGACCGAGTGGTTTCGAAGATATCTGGCACAACTGACCTCCTGGATGCTCAAGACCGTGAGCTCCTCAGGTCATACCCTCAGGTTGTTCATTACCTCTTAGAAACTTACGTCACGGATGATATTATAATGGACGCCCACCAGGATGTAATATCCGTTAGGCAGAGCTCCAACATGACCGAATCGGCTTTCACAGAAGACCTATGAAAGAAGTCTTTCCGATGTAGAAGCTTGTTCTTTGAAGGACGGCTTAAATGTCACTTCATCACGGGATTGCTACCTGCTATTCGCACACATGTGCGCAATTACCACACGGAAAACCCGCAATACTCCTTCCGAAGTCTCGTTACCTACGCCGAGGGTTGTAACGAAACCTACAGGACCTCCAGGCGCAACGCTGATATAACCACAGGACACCCAATTCCATTGCGTAAAACCAACCAAGCCCATTTGGTAAGCTCCACGGAGTCGGACATTGATGCTTCATTCATTCACGCCGATTCGGGAGATTTCCTCGCGGTCAATTCCGGTGCTCTCCCGTCCGGGACCCCATGATACCTTTCCCAGGGAACTACAGCGACCACTGGACCACCCACACCCAATTATTCTCCCTCTCCGCCCCGCAAGGACGTTTTTGTTCGCTCCCCAAGGGACTGCTTCCTCTGCCTCTCAGTGACCCAACTTTAGGACTGTACGAGGTATCTGCCTGAGGCCGCACGTAAAACCCTCCTAGCCCTAAGGGAAGAGAACTACCGGGTGCGGAGATCCGAAGGAATGTATAACAGGGCACAGCAATAAAACACAGGGACCCCTGGAAGCTCACGCTATGCCACGCCTCCGGATATTCCGATCAAAGCCTCACAGGTCCACGCCATTGTAGATCCTACGGACGACACCGTGGAAGAACCCTATCCTCAGGAAAAAACAGAAACCCCATCGGAAAACTCCTAGAGGGACGACTCGAGGCAAATCTTCCCTCTTTAAGCCCTTGCCTCAACCAATTGGACGGTTATGAGCCAAAGAGCTCCTCACCTCCCAATAGGAACCACCCACACTGGACCACTCAGGATGAACCACAATTGGAACACATTAATGACCCCATCTGTATCCTTAGGAAAGAGAACTATAAAGTTCGAGTAACCGTAGGACTTCGTTCCAACAACTCTCGAGTGACCACAGCTGTATTGGACACAGGCGCTGGTCCCAAATTGGTCCATCCTAAGCTAACCCTACTGGGGTGGCAAGATTTCGTTCGGGCAAGGAAGACCCCAACGACTACCAATGAATCACGTAGAACAATGGACATTAAAGGGATATTACCACTTTACCTCCAGGTAGGACAATTCAAATTCCGCACGTGGTTTCTTGAATGTCCTAACTTGGGCGCTGAGGCAATCCTAGAGACGTCCTTTATCGACCGATAAATTAAGGCCATTTACCCAGGCCTTAGAAAAGTCGCGTTCTACCGCCCAACTTCCATCTCCATAACTGGTTCCGCCCCAAGGCCGGAAGCAAACCGCAAACGAGCGGTTGTCTCCGAAAACACGAAGTCCAATAAGGTTCGCCTGTCAAAGGCCATAACGATACCCCCGATGACCCAAATCGCTGTATCGGTCCATTCCCAGTCCTCAAGTCTTGTAACGATTCAGAACAACCCGAAAACGGTTCTGAAGCACACTACCTTGATGGCCAATGGAGTAATGGACATCCACCCCAACAGGTCCTTTTTGGTCACAATCAGCAATCTCCGAGATAAACCCGTGCGGTTACCTAAAGTTAGAGTGATTAGTATCATTGTACCCGCGCCCGTGGCCATTATGGAGGCCCAAATGGAAAACCTTGCGACGCCAACTCCCGACGAGGACGTCGACTCTTGAGAGGGGACGGTCGCTATCGGCGCAGAATTCGAATCCTATAGGCCCCAGGTACTTGATCTCCTCAAGGAATTCCAGGCCATGTGTTCAGGTAGATTAGGCACAATCAGAGCCACTACACACCGCATTGACCTTCAGGATGATGCTAGACCACAGTTCCAGCACCCATACCGCACCCGCACCGGCCTTAAAGGTAGAGAAATTGTCGCCGACCAGATGGACAAGATGCGCAAAGCCCAAGTCATAGAGCCAGTGCCTTCAAACCAATCTGAATGGGCAGGTCCTCTTTGTAGTATTCTACTATGTCGGTGAATCTGATGGGTTGGTTTTTCGCGAAATCGCGGTTGGAACTCATAAGTGAGTGTTATCATGAGCATTGTGATATGAAACGGTATCCCGCATAGAATGCATAGAGGCAGAATGTCTTGGTGGAACACGTGGTATCACGAGTGGAGTGGCTTGCAACAGCGCATGTAGTGGCGATCCACGTGGCTGGTTTTACTACCCTTTGTGGATGTAAGTCCATTAGGGACCATACCCATACAGTGGTTTGGCTAAGTGGCTGACCACTGGGTATTATTTACGTATTATTTGGGCACTCACCCTGGCACACAGTATATAGTGTACCAGAGGTGAGCGCCGACTCCAAGTAAAGGAGACAAAATGGGCATCATGACTATTCTGTTCCTCGCTTAGGATTCCTTAACCGGAGATCCGTACGAGTTATAATAGATAGTCAGCCCCCAACCACTTCACGAGCCGTCTCGTACCTACGTTCCATCAACGTTTTACAGTTACACTGTTCACCCTCGCTGGGGAGTAGTGGCCTTACACCCCACTTCCAGCTCGCTGGTGTTGTAGCTCTACCACCCCTTTTCCTTCGCCGCAAGCGACTCATCGGCAGTCCGAACGCTGTCGCAGGTATCCGCTCTCTACGTTAGAGCGGATACTACAAGTGGTCTCCCGACTTAGAACCGCTGTGGTCAGCTGCACTGAACAATTCGTTCCTGGAACGTGGAATCGATATCGATACTTGGAAGAAGTGGAATCACTACAGTTATTGTTTATCTAACCACCTCCCGCAATTGCAGAATTCATCGTTGTTGAACACGTGGTCGAGAAGTCGAAGACACCATTTGGTTCGCACCTGGACTCAGGTTTGGACTAGGATGCCGAAGACCCGAAGCCAGTCGAGTAATGGTCGCCTCGGTCCTGCGGGACCACCCCCGAATCCGAGGCTCGCCTCATCTGTTGAAGCCGGAGAGAGGCTGTATCGTCAAGCGATGTCGCGCTCACGCTCGGTGTATGATGAACGAGATCTCTCGGATGTACCGGCCCCTGTGGCAGCGGCAGTCACGCCCACCACAGAAGCCGTAGTTGACCCTGAGGTCGTCGGACCTCAAGAAGAGGATGATTTGCGAAGGAAAGTGCGTCGTCTCAAGTCTGAGTCAAGCGCTTCGCGTGTGCGCATGGTTGCGTTGGAATCGCAGATCGCTGCTCTTATCGCTGATGTTGAACAATTGCGCAGTGCGCATCAAGCACTCGTTCTTCAAGACGATGGGAAGCAGGTCTCTGTATCAGTGAAAAAACTACGTGAGGATTTGAACCATCTACTGGAGAGGTACGGGAATACGGCCGATGCGCTACCCGGCTTAACCGTGGATGTAGAGGAAGTCCTCACTCGAGTTAACCATCGTTTAGAACGCCTGGAGGCGGCAGTTCATGCGCAGACTGCTGCTAAACCAGTCGTGCTGGAAGAGGAAGGAGCTTCTTTGAAGGAAGCTCGTTCGAAGAAGTCGAAGTCAAGACGTAAGAAGCGGAAGTCCGCACGTGATTCGAGTAATTAATCGTCAAGTACAGAGGGTTTTAGTTCCATTACTGATGATTCTGATGATTCAGATACGTCAGAAGACGACGACAGTGATGATGGTCATCAAAGGTCCCGATCTCGGAAGAAGAACACGTCTTCGTGGTTAATGATAAAAAAAGGCTCACCTTACAGAGGATTGAAGGTGCTCCCGTGCACGAAGCCGCTTTATCAAAAGGTCCTGAATTACAGATACTACCGTCTGAAGGTGAGGAGCAAGAAGCGCTCAGGACGCGAAACCGCGAAGGTGAAGGATCACATCAAACGATTGAAGATCGGCCTGAATGAATTAACATTTGATGGGAAGACCCCCATTCTCGTTATCGAGTTTCTCACTCGATTCGTTGCCGAAGCAGACACTCTAGAGATGAGTGAACCACAGGAATTTGTGTCTTTACCACACTTCCTGAAGGGTTTTGCTTTAGAGCAATATCGTTCCGTATGCCGATCATTGACAGCCGATGAAGGCGGCGTTACCTCATGGCCAGAGGCGGTGCAGTATTTGCTGCGCAGTTACGCGACTTCAAACGCGATACGTCAGGCGATCCTGGACCTAAAGGATGTGACCCAAAAGCGTGAGGAGGGCGAAGCTGAGTACAGCTCAAGGCTTAACAAAGCTTCAGTCCGCTGTGGAAACGTCCACTCGACGGAGGACAAGATTAACTTGTACATCGACGGGCTGGACCCGAGCATCAAGTCGTTGGTAGCTCGATATCTAGAGAACCATGGAAGAGTCTCCTTTTTGGAGTTAGTTCAGTTTGCGAAAGCTGAAGGAGACGCGGCCAGAGCGCGCGGTAGCCCCCGTCGTTCAGTGGCTTTTGGAACCCCAATGAGTAAGGAGAAGATCTCCGCCAGAGTTAATCAGCTCAGCAAACTGCTACATCTAGAATCTCCAGTGCACTCACGAGATTCGTCGTTGGCACCCAAAGGGGGTGACTCGCATGAGGAGGCGGTCCATTTAATGGAATATACGGACTCTTCTGTACCTACAGTGGATCTCTCATACTCGGAGTCTCAGGACGAGGAAGCCCTAATGGCTATGGAGGTCCGTGGCCCTATGTACCGTCCCTACAAGGTGCCTCCACAAGGAGGTTTTAAGAACGGGAAATCCGGATGGGTGGATACTCGCACGGCATACCGTTCACAACTTATGTTGACCAACCGTCGTGACGGTTTGATATGTTATTCATGTTATGGAAAACACCATTTGAGTGCAGAATGCACGCTTCCTGCAAAGGATCTGAGTCGTATCATGACGAATTATGAAGCACTCTCAGAAGAGGAAAGGAGCCGCGTACAGGCGGGCATGTATTGGAAAGCCAAAAGTTGGTTTTCTCAGACACCAATGCGCCGGACGGACAAGACGGTTGCTCAGAATGCTGAAGTGTTACAACCCGGAACCCCGGTAGGAAGAGGCGCCTTTGAGGCGAATAAGCCGGTGCAACCGGAAAACTAAGTAAGGGGGCCCCTAGGGGGTCGGCACTAGTCGATCCGCTAGTGCTGACCAGGGAGAGCCCGCCTCCCTGCTCCCGCGCTTGGAAGTCCAAGATTCTCTTGAGGCCTCCCAAATTTCCGCCGTACGGAATCAATCCGCCGGACGGAAAGCGAGTACAGTTTGACTGTGAGTTACATCGTCCTTGGAGACGTTATACTTGTCCGTCAAAACAGGAAAGTCACCTCATGGTAGTGTCTAAAAGAAACTATAAGGTCTATGCCGACATCGGCTCTGACAGGAATCTGTTATCTCGTCGATTGACTATCCTGGACACAGGTGCTGGTCCGAACTTTATACAGGAATCGGAGATCGCTCTTGCTGACTTAGAACGTATTCGATACGGTCCTTTACCGGACGTCCGGGATGCCAGCAAAAATGCTGTGAAGACACTGGGAACAGTTCGACTCGTGGTGCGTTTGGAACGCTTTGTAGTCCTAGTCGACTTCATCGTCTGTAAGAAGTTAGCTGCACCAGTGGTACTGGGATATGATTATTGCGACAAGTTTGTCGAAGCCATTCGCCCGCGAAGAAAACTAGTGGAACTAGATGATGGATCAATGGTCCCAATTGTTTGCAAGCCAATGCGTCGTTGCTCTGAAGCACCTCCACTTCCACCATCTATGGAATACCGGAAATCCCGAGGATGAGTCTCGCCGAAGATTCGAATAGCGAAGAGTGCCATGCTGAAGGCGCAAACCCAAACTTGGGTTCAAGTAAGAACAGAACGACACCGACTCGTGGTAATTCAACCGAATACTCGGATGTACGAATCCCGTGGATTGCTAGTCACTAACGGCATTGTTCAGGTTGATCCTGGTAGCCCCTTTTGGATACTAGTGAGTAACTTCACCGATAACGATTATCAGATACCGAAGAATCAGGTTGTTGCAACAGCTTTGGCTCATCCCACAGTGGTGGTCCCTACTCATATTTCTACTGCAGAAGTATTGGGATTAACCCATGTCGGTGACACAGACGAAGAACTGCAAACTCCGTCTGGAGATCAATTGCAAACGGCAAAGGATCCAGAGAGCCTGGTCGATGAGCTAGACTTAGCACATGTGTCGGAACACTACAGAACGAAGATCAGGTCTATGCTGAAGAAGTATACATCCATGTGGAGTGGAAAACTAGGAGAGATCTCCGCTACGGAACACCACATTGATTTGGTCCCAGGGTCACGACCCATCTCCCAACCACCCTACAGAGCGGGACCGCGAACTCGCCAAATCGAGGAGGAGAATGTCAGCAAAATGCTGTAAGAAGGAGTAATCGAAGCAACTCAATCTGCTTGGGCCTCACCAGTGGTGCTGGTTCCAAAACCTGATGGTTCTTTACGATTCTGTATTGATTATCGAAAACTGAACGCAGTTACAGTTCGAGATACATACCCGTTGCCTCGAATGGACTAATGTATTGACAGCTTAGGAGAAGCGAACGTGTTCACCACATTGGACGCCAACTCTGGCTATTGGCAGGTGCCTGTAGCGGAAGAAGACCAAGATAAAACCGCATTTGCGTGTCACGCCGGTCTCTACCGTTTCAAAAGGATGCCTTTTGGCTTAACGAATGCACTGGCTACTTTCCAGCGTACTCTGTACATTTTGCTCTCAAGATACAAGTGGAAGAATTGCTTAGTCTATTTGGACGATGTGATCATCTTTTCCCAGGATGTGGAAAGCCATTTACGGCATGTCGAGGAGATTCTCAAAGCACTACAGAGCGCAGGTATCACCTTGAAGTTCAAGAAATGCGAATGGTTCGCTGGCACCGTCCGGTACTTAGGACATGTAATCAAGCCGGGACAGCTTGCCATTCAAGAGGCACAAACAGCGGCTCTCCGCGAAGTACAACCTCCGTCGACACAGAAGCAATTGCGTTCTTTCCTCGGCTTGTGCAACGTCTATCGAAGATTCGTACCGCGATACTGGCATACAGCGGCACCGCTCAACGCAAAGCTGCGTAAAGGACAACCAGTACAGCTGGAACAATTCAGACAAGCTGAAGCGGAAGCGTGCGACACGCTGAAGACCAAAGATTATTACAGCCCCAGTCTTGGCGCTGCCCATACCCAACCGGCCATACTCAGTGGATACCGACTCTAGCGAGTACCAAGTAGGGTGTGCCATTTTTCAAACACACCCTGATGGTGAACGCAAACCCATTGGTTACTGGTCAAGATCGCTGAACGCAGCTGAGAAGATGTATTCAGTTTCAGAAAAGGAATGCCTTGCAGTCGTTTGGGCCCTAACCACATTGCGACCGTATCTCCAAGGAGAACGTTTTACCGTCAACACGGATCATTCGTCTCTACGATGGTTACTGTCCATTACAGACCCGTCTGGTCGTCTCAGACGATGGCGCTTACGCCTTTCTGAATTCGATTTCGAAGTGAAGTATAAGAAGGGATTGGCCAATGTCCAAGCTGACGCGCTATCGCGACTCAAAACACTGGGCGAAACCCAAGGCGAAATAGATGAAGAGATACCTTGGTTCTATGTGGAGACCCATTCACCATCTTTTGAAGAAGAGGAACAAGAGACCCTTGATGATTATTCGGATGCAGACCCATTCCTTGCATTAGCAGACAATGACCCTTCAGTTTAACTCGAGCGAGTCTCGTGCACTGAGCTTCTTAATGAGCAACACGCCGATACGTTTTGTGCGTCGATACGCTCTCGTCTTAAGGGAGGGGCGGAGCTCCCCTTTTCACTCGATTCACGAGGAATACTGTTAAGACATGTCGAAAAGCATGATCAAATCGTGATTCCACACGTCTGGAAGAGTTGAGTACTCCATCTGGCGCACTACAGCAGGCTGTCTGGTCATCCAGGAGGAACTAAGTTGTTCATGACTCTAGGAAGAGATTTTTACTGGCCTACTTAGGCAATGGACTGCCATGCTACAGTGAGGTGGTGTACAACATGTGCGAAGAATCGCGTGAAGCTTTGCAAGAAGCGGAAAGCGATGAAGTTATTCCAGGCAAAAGCGCCTTTACAATACGGCAGTATCGACATCCCAGCGGAATTGATTCGCTCAAGGCGAGGTTATCGCTACCTATTGGTAATCACCGACCGCTTCTCGAAGCTAGTGCGGACTGTGCCGCTGAAACGGATAACCGCAGCCGTAATCGCACAGGCGTTTATCAAACACTGGGTAATTATATACGGACCACCAGAAGTTCTGTTATCAGATAATGGGAAGCAATTCGTTGCGAAGTTCTTTCAGAATGTTTTCCGCATTATGGGAATTCGAAACGTGTCTACCACGACCTATCATCCGCAATGCAACGGTCATGTGGAGCGTTTCAACCGCACGCTGATAGCAGCATTACGACACTACATTGCGGACCACCCGAAAGAATGGGACATGTTTACAGATACTCTGTGCTACGCGTTCAATACGCAAGTGCATACCTCTAAAAAGACGGCACCGTTCGACCTCGTGCTCTCATGTATCCCTCCGGCTTTACCAGTTGCGCTCGACGACGAGACAGAATTGGACGCACCGACCCCGGCTAAGTACCATTTGAAATGGAGGAATGACCTGAAGGCCAGAGCGGAAGAAGCGGCTAAGGAGTTATCAAAGACGCAAGCTCGCTATAGGCGAAACTATGACGCCAGAAGGCGAAGAGGAAATCCGGCAATCCGAGTAGGAGGTCACGTCTTCGTGCGATTCGAAAGACCTTACAAACAGGAAGAATCTCGTCATAAGCTGTTGCCGATAGCGGCTGGACCCTTCAAAGTGGTGGACCTTAATGAAGACACAGTGGCCATCAAGACAGGTGAGGAAGTTGAACGTGTATCGTGCGATCGCCTTGAAGTCGCACCTGACCCGCAAGTGGAAGTCCAGGTATCTGGTAGAACTAAGGAGGCATGTGCGACGGAACGTCAAGGCAAAAGCCCAAGTGACTCTGGGGAGAGTGAACCGCAACGAATGGCTCGAGCGGAGGAGAAAGCTCCTGATCTCCCACTGCCGGCGGTTTCGTACGCCCATCACGGACAGCTTCCGAAGTATCTGGATATGCCCCGTGGCACGCGCACACCAGTGAGTACAGAAATGGAACCTGAAAGCAGGAAAGATGTTTTGGACTTTGGCCTCAAGGACTTGGAAACGAGTGCACGCGAAAACGCGCCGTTGCCGCTTCAGGCTGAACCGTCAGGTGAAGCGCCACTCGCTGTTCCGCCGATATCGGCTCTCACCCCTCGTGGGCAGGAAGAAGAAGAGGTATCGCCTCCTGTCGTGGTTCAAGCATCATCGTCCACCGAACAGCGGTCAGAATCGGATAAACCGAAGGAAGTTCATCCACGAATGGAATTGAGAAGTAGCAAGAACTACGCTTCTATGGAACCTGGAAAACAGGATGGCTCTTTATCTGAGAAAGGTTCTCAAGAAATGAGTACACTGCCCCTGCGGGTAGAACGACAGTTAGTCGACGAGCGAACGCTTAGCGACGCTGAGACTGCTAACACAGAGACGCTTGGGTCAGCCCTAAGGCATTTCAAACCTGTTGACAGGAGTCTTGCGCCAACAGCGAAAGCAATGGGAAACGCCCAGGAATATGTTATGGATCGCATATGTGAACATGGCGAGCATGAAGATAATAGAGAATTACTGTATCGAGTCCGTTGGTACGGTTTTCCTCCGGAAGCGGATACGTGGGAACCTATAGCTCATATCCCTCGTTCGCAGCTCGTGCGATATCACTGACGCATGCGATTACCACTCTCTAGGGAGATCGACTCCTCGATAGTCGGGCTCATGGGCATATCCCATTTCTAAGTGTGGTCTACAAAGGTAGTAAAAACTCGAAAGGCGAGAAGAAAACAAGAAATCATGAAGAGGAAACGTGAAGACACGCAAGCAAAGGACATTTACTGATTATCACCTATGACAAACTCGAGAAGCGAGAAGAAAAAGTTCAGAACTCGAGAAGCGAGAAGAGATGAAGACTAGAAGATAAGAAGGGAACGTGAAGACACGAAGTCACAGGAGTTTTATTGGTGTCAAGATACCACCGCAAGGGTGTTGACTAGGAGTATTTTCTAGGATCATCAAAGAGACGTGCGAGCACGGAGGTTCGCAAGAAGCTGTGCGCGATCACCCTCAACTTGGTCCACGGGAAAGCCTGCATCTAAGAGGAACTGTCTCAGCGGATCCAAGCCTGGATCTTCGACCGGCACTGCACTCGGTTGTTGGGTAAACCCATGAAAGTTCTCTTGAGCAACTCCCGCCGCTGCGGATTGATCGACGGAAGTCTCTACGCCTGCCAGCTCTGGCTCGTCCTCGTAACCAAGTTCAGCCTCAACTCCCGGCGCTTCCTCATACAGTTCCTTTCCGTTCTCGGATGGAGTAGCATCGTACACGTATCTAGTAAGCTGGTTCGGTGGCATGTCACGATGGTTCTCCCGAAGAAAGCGAGCCTGCTCGGAGGTGATCAACTGGCGCGTCCAGGGGTCGTACCAAAACGAAATCTCCAACACTTGCTGTTCGTCCAGGAGAATGGTCGTGGTGTCTTGCACGGGTTCCGCGAGCGGATTTATCAGCTGGCACTCCAGACCAGTCGACACTGTCGATTAAATCCACAAGATTGAGGAAGTCGGCATGGTTCGCACGGGATCCCAGGACAAGGGAAAGATCGAGTTCTCTCGCATACTTTCGCGCTGTGGGCCATATGTACCAAACTCTAAAGGTATCATAAGCATCCCACAGAAGAAAGACGGCCATCTTGGCGATAAACTCGGTATAAACAACCGTCCAATATCCCGAGAACGGGTCGCTAACCAACGCGGACCCGATGTAGGAGATCGCCGGTGGGAGCTCCACAGGGCAACCACGAGGACTCTCGATCGCCGCCCAATGCTCCGGAATACCGATGTAGAGCCCGAAGTGCGCGTTCCGCCGTATGCAGTCGACCTCGATCATTTGATACGGCACCAAATAGCCCAAACGTGATCGAGTACGACGTTCCCAACGGAGATAATCCCAATAGGGAATGTCACGCTTTCTAAGGAATCGGAACTCCGCACGGAGGGGAGGTTGCTGAAAGCAGAGAGCTGCATCACGCACACCGCGCACACCGCGCCAACTGCCAACATCGAATTCAACGAGTGTCTCGATATACGAGTAACCTTCACCGTTGGTACGGGCTTTCTAGGTATCTAGTACCCAGTCCTGCGGGAGGAGAACCGTACTGATAAAACGGTGAAGACGTTTGTAAATCAGCTTGGTGAGCCACGTACGGGCTTCGGACAAGGTTTCCGTTGAATATCGCGCAATCGCGTTGTCTGGCAAAGCAATATGGCTCGCCCAGTCGTCGCTATAAATCGCGTGTTCCGGAATACCGTCAGGGAAGTACCCTCCTTGTACATACTGTTGTATCAACGTGTCATCGCGGATAGCAACTGGATCAAACCACGGCGCTTGCACGAAAAGTTCAACGTTGTCGAGAGGATCTCGTCCATAGAAATCCGCAGGGTGCGGGTAGCTTCGCTGAGCACGACGAGAAGGAGCTCGAATCACACCCGCAGAGGCGACGTAAGCCGCGTTCGGAATCGGAGCCACGGTTGGCTGAGATAACGGTACGGACCGGAATCCGGTGTACGGTGTGGGGAACGAACGGTATGGACCCAGTTGAGCAGTAGGCTCCGACGCATGACCAGCAGTGTTGGACGGAACCCCAGAAGGCACATCCTCAGAGGAGGGCTGGAATGGGTTAGACCCGGCGTTCGGACCCATCGCAAGAGATCGAGCGGAAGAGCGGTGAGAAACAGAATGCTGTTGAGAACTGTAAGAGTTGGTCAGGCGGCGAGGAATTCGTGATGACGATGAGTACCCGTAACACCGGTCCAACTGCGTATAAACGCTTCTTGCGTCCCCCATGCTTCGCGCTTAACGAGGGGCGTATGTAGTATTCTACTATGATGGGGAATCCGATGGGTTGGTTTTTCGCGAAATCGCGGTTGGAACTCATAAGTGAGTGTTATCATGAGCATAGTGATATGAAACGGTATCCCGCATAGGATGCCTAGAGGCAGAATGTCTTAGTGGAACACGTGGTATCACGAGTGGAGTGGCTTGCAACGGCGCATGTAGTGGCGATCCACGTGGCTGGTTTTACTACCCTTTGTAGCTAGACGTCTATTAGGGACCATACCCTTACAGTGGTTTGGCTGAGTGGCTGACCACTGGGTATTATTTATATATTTATTTGGGCACTCACCCTGGCACACAGTATATAGTGTACCAGAGGTGAGCGCCGACTCCAAGTAAAGGAGACAACATGGGCATCATGACAATTCTGTTCCTCGCTTAGGATTCCTTAACCGGAGATCCGGACAAGCTATAATAGATAGTCAGCTTCCAAACCCTTCACGAGCCGTCTCGTACTTACGTTCCATCAACGTTTTACAGTTGCACTGTTCACCCTCGCTGGCGAGTAGTGGCCTTACACCCCACTTCCAGCTCGCTGGTGTTGTAGCTCTACCACCCCTTTTCCTTCGCCGCAAGCGACCTATCGGCAGTCCGAACGCTGTCGCAGGTGTCTGCTCTCTCCGTTAGAGCGGATACTACACTCTTGTCCTCGTGTCGAAGAAAGATGGCTCCGTCAGGTTCTCTGTCGACGACAGGAAGCTGAACGCAGTAACCAAGAGGGACTCATACCCGATACCCCGCATGGACGACTGTCTGGATTCCTTAGGCGAAGCTTTCGTATTTACCACACTGGACGCTAACTCGGGATATTGGCAAATTCTTTTGGCCGAAGACGCGAGAGCGCTGACAACCTTTAGCACCCATGAAGGTCTGTTCAGATTTACTCGCATGCCCTTTGGTTTGAAGAATGCACTAGCCACTTTCCAGCGGGTAATGGACATTATACTGTCCGGAACCAAATGGAAGTTCGCCCTGGTCTATTTGGGTGACGTTATAATCTTCTCACGGACCGTAAAGGAACACCTTCGCCACGTGAAGAAGGTGCTAACAACCGTACAGGACGCTGAAGTAACTCTGAAACTCCGCAAATGCGCTTTCTCCCAGGCCTCAGTGGACTATCTCTGTCACGTCGTCCTCCCAGAAAAGCTAAAGGTAGCCACACGGACCACAAATGCTATTCGCCAGGCTAAGCCTCCTATGACCCACAAGGAACTACGATCCTTCGTGGACTTGTGCAACGTTTACCGACGGTTCCTCCAAGGGGTTTCCAAGATCTTGGCCGCTCTCAATGCGATGCTGAAGAAGGTAACACCTTCAGAGTTCGAAGCTCCTACCAACGACCAGTACGAGGCATTTCAGACCCTAAAGGACAACTTGCTGGACCCACCCATATTGGCCTTACCAAAGCCCGATAGGCCTTTCGTCCTGGACACAGATTCCTCTGATGTCCAAGTGGGTTGTGCACTGCTACAGGAACAGGAGTCACCGAACGACTATCGACCTATTCGCTACTGGAGCAGAACGCTCACCAGCGCGAAGCAAAACTACAGTACGACCGAAAACGAATGTCTAGCTATCGTATGGTCTGTATTGAAACTCCGTCCGTACCTCAAAGGAACCAGGTTTACCATTAGGACAGACCATGATTCACTCCGCTGGTTACTCAATATGACCGATGCATCGAGTCGCCTCGATAGGTGGCGCGTTAGGCTATCCGAATATGACTACGAGATAACTAATAGGCCAGGCATCAATCATCAGGCAGCAGATGCCCTGTCGCGAATCAATACCGACGGAACTGACGACACTCCATTGGACGACCTGATTCCTGCCCCCTTTACAGACGATGGACCTCAGGACTATACGGAAACAGATGACCTTATGTGTAAGGTGCAATCGGAGGATCTTGAGGTAAAGGAGAACGAAGTATACCTATTGGACTGGGGGACAGTACCGCCCCATTCGGCACCACCTCAGCTTAACGCGATAGCCCCGGAGGAAAAAGAGCTCCTCCCTATAACTATTGAGGAGCTCCTACAGGCGCAGGTCGAAGACGGGTACTGCAAGGAAGCAGTCCAATTGGTAGGAAACCCAGGATGCTTGTTCGAATACGACCGATTTGAACTACTACGTCGCCGCTCACCGCTGGATGGCTCACTCCAACGGGTAATACCAACTTCGCGAAGGGCGCGATTCATATACCTCGCCCATTTCCTTCGTTTGGATGGTCGCCCTGGAAGCCGAGGAATGCACCAGACCCTGAGGAAGTTCTTCTCCTGGCCACTAATGGCGCAGGACCTATGGCAAATTGCACGGAACTGTGCATCGTGCGCGCAGATCCGAGGGTCTCGCGCCAACCATCAGGCCAAATTGAAGCTCTTCCCCGCCGCCGGTCCGATGGGTTTTGTCGCATTGGATATACTTGCGCCTTTGCCCAAGTCGTCCAACGAGCAACGGTTTGTTTTGGTTATAACCGATGGGTTTACCAAACTTTCCCGAGCCCACTTGTTGTGGGCGGACGGCAACACCCTGTTGGAATGTTTTGGTGGTCCCGCCGCTTACGTGAAAGGGGTCGAGACCCGATTGAATCGTGTTAGCGCCCGTCTCCAGACGTTAGAGGAAACCATCTTGATGGAAGACGTCCCGGAGAAGCCGGTTGCTGTGTCGCACCAAGCGAAACACGAGAGGAAAAGGGACGATACCCGCCGTCGGCGTGGAAAGCGTGACAGCGATGAATCGGACTCGTCGAACTCCTCACGGTCGTCGCGTGGCTCTCACCATTCAAATGAGTCGGACTCGTCAGATTCGTCTTCTGACGATGGCCATCGCAGGCGTTCACCCCGTTCTAAACGGTCGTCTGCCACCCAAGGTGTGCTCCGCGCCTGCGAGAAGGGAAGGAAACACTCCGGGTTGAAGGAGCTGCAATGCATCAACCCCCTGTACAAGAAGTTGGTTTCTTACCGATACTATCGGCTAGAGAACTTTTCTTTGGATCGCACGCCCCGTGGCACGGGTAGAGTGAAGGATTGCATAAAGCGTATGCAACTGTCCCTTAGGAACCAGAGCTTTTCTGGAGAAGACCCCACTTTGGTGTTGGATTTCCTTGCGAGGTTCGTCGCCGAAGCAGATATTCTCGGTATGACCGAAGGACAGGCGTTTTTTGCACTCCCGTACTTTATGAAAGGCCTCGCCGAGGATCAATACAACTCTGTAAGAGGTTCGTCTAGAGCCTCCGAAGGAGGGGTAACCTGCTGGCCAGAAGCAGTACAATACCTCTTGAGGTCCTACGCCACTAATCACGCGATTCAGTCGGCCATTCTCGCTCTTCGCGATACGCGCCAGAAGTCTGGAGAAACGGAAACCGAATTCTCGGTGCGCCTGAACAAGGCTTTCCACCGTAGTGGGAACGTACACTCCGCCGGAGAGCGCTGCACCATGTTCATCGATGGACTGGACCCCTCTATCCGAACACTCGTGGCCCGTTACCGGGAAGACCGAAGGAAGACCACGTATCTGGAGTTGGTCCAACACGCGCAAGCGGAAGGTGACGCTTTAAGAGCTCGTGCCCCCGGACACAGGTCGCGAACCGCCAAGGCGTTGGTGATGGAAACGAAGTCGCCATCCCTATCGCTGGTTGCGATTGAGCGCCCCCAACAGGAGTACGACAACGTACACTTCGCCCGAAGCGATATCCATTCGGTCCCGACAACCGAACTACCGTCTACGGCGGACGACTCATATGACACGGCCCAGGATGGACCCCTGCTGTACGCAGACTCTCCCCGTGTTCACGGACCTCGCATCCCGTATTCAAACGGTGCGCTCCGCCAGAGTCGCCCTGGATGGAAGGATACCCGCCAAGCGGTGAAGTTCACAGATGTTCGCTCCGGTTTGCAGCCCTCACGCCCGGGACGCATATGCCACATATGCTACGAACACGGTCACATTTCACCGGACTGTATCCTCACCATGAGGGAAGTAGCCCGAGTAATCGGTAATTATGAGGCGTTGACCCCAGTGGAAAAGCGGATTGTTCCGATGACGTCGTATTTTCGGGCGAAGATCGATTTTCCACGGAGTATTCCGGAGGCGAAACCGCGCAATGCGTTGCTTTACCCTGCCGAGCAGGCTCCCGACCACCGCCCCGTTCCTTCAAACCCCGCCGCTGGCGCCCCATTGCTAGTGGTTCAGGATTCTGAGGCCCCGCCCCAGGCGGATGGGACGCAGGAAAACTGATTTCGGGAGTATCCCCTTCGGGAGAGGCGTCCTCAACAGTGAGGTTGACGACGCCCGAGGCGTCTCCGTCTCGCTCCCCGGTCACAATCCTCACGAGGAAACAGGCCGTCTCAGACGTGAACTCTGAACACTTTGGTGTTCTACGTCGACCGTGGACACGTGTTCTTAACCGCCGGCTCCCGGATAGAGTCTTAGTAATGGCCAAGCGCAATTACAAGGTGTATGCCGACCTTGGCATTTCTACCCAGTTTATGGTTCGAGTCCTTACTGTTTTGGACACAGGTGCTGGTCCGAATTTCTTCGTGGAGTCGCTGCTGCCCCCGCCCTTGCGGTCTCAGATCCGCCTTGGCGTGGCGCCCGACGTCGCGGACGCGAATAACAACCCGTTGTCAACGGTTGGAACCGTCGCTCTCGTCGATCGCTTGGGCTCCTTCGTGGTGAAACTCGACTTTATTGTATGCCGGAAATTGGCTGCCCCCATCATCTTGGGATGTGACTTCTGTGACAGATTCGTTTACGCCATAAGGCCCCGCTTAAAGCGTGTTGAGATGGAAGACGGCTCGTCGGTCCCGATTGTCCGTCGTCCACTGCGGCGTGCCTCCAAGAAGAACGTACCGCTCCCTGCCGCGCAGGAATCTTTACCCGCTTCTCGGGAGTCTACCAAGCTCCGCGTGGCTGCGTCTGTCCGAATCCCGCGAGTGTCCCAAGTATGGGTGCGTGTCACTTCCCGTCAACACGGTTTACGAGTCATTCAGACTCTCTCATCTCTGTACGATGGATATAAACTCGCCGTGGCGGATGGAGTCGCGCAGATTGTCCCAGACAAGCCGTTCACCGTGCTCGTTGCCAATCTGGGCTCCACCCCCCAGTCACTGGTGAAAAACCAAGTTATTGGATCGGTAATGCCTCACCCCACCGCGATGGTCCCCACTAGGCTGACCGCGGCCGAAGTCCTCGGTCTCGTTCACTCTAAGGAGGGGGAGGAAGCTGCCGTCCAATCACCGAATGATTCGGAATCGCAACCTGCCGAAACAGAAAAGAAGCCCGTTCCGACGAGTTACGACCGGGTAGACCCCGTGAAAGAACTCGAGGAACTCGACCTCGGTCATGTACCGGAGTCACACCGTGAAAGTCTGCGCGAAATGTTACGGGAGTTTACCACAATGTGGGATGCCTCTCTTAGTGAGATAAATATAACGGAACACCGGATAGATTTATTGCCGAACACCCGACCGGTGGCTCAACACCCTTACAGGGCAGGCCCCAAGGCTCGAGAAGAGGAACAGTACCAAGTGGACAAAATGCTCCGAGCTGGAGTGATCGAACCGGCTCAGTCGCCGTGGGCATCCCCAGTGGTACTGGCTTCGAAACCCGATGGGTCCTGGCGCTTTTGCATCGACTACCGTCGCTTGAATGATGTTACCGTCAAGGACGTGTATCCGATCCCACGAATGGATGAGTACATCGACTCTCTCGGCACTGCTACCGTGTTCACGGCTTTGGACGCCAATTGGGGATATTGGCAGGTTCCCGTTAGGGAGGAGGACCAAGATAAGACTGCGTTTGTCTGTCACTCGGGACTCTACCGTTTCAAACGGATGCCTTTTGGTCTAACCAATGCTCCCGCTACCTTTCAGCGTGCTATCGACATTTTGTTGGCCCGCTTTAAGTGGCGTACTTGCCTCGTCTATTTGGACGATATCATTGTATTCTCAGACAATCTGGATGACCATCTCACCCATGTCAAAGACATAATGACCACGCTACGTGATGCTGGAATAACCCTCAAACTGAGGAAATGTGAGTTCTTTACCGATACTGTGAAGTATCTCGGGCACATTATCCGTCCTGGGCGTGTAATGATCGAGGAAGCTCGAGTGAGGTCCCTTCGCACGGCGAAAGAACCCGCTACCCAGACGGAACTGCGCTCCTTTCTAGGATTGGTCAACGTCTACCGACGGTGTATCCCTAACTTCGCTGACATCGCGGCCCCCTTGAACGCGCTTCTGCGGAAAGGTCAACCACCTAAACTGGACCCCTTTACGTCCGCCCACACGGATGTTTTTAACTTCCTTAGGGAGGCTGTCACATCAGCACCGATTCTATCGTTACCGAAACCCGGACTACAGTTTTCCGTGGGCACGGACTCTAGCGACTACCAGGTAGGCTGTGCGCTCTTTCAAACTACTCCCAAAGGAGAACGCAAACCCATTGGGTACTGGTCACGCTCGCTCAATGTCCACAAGCGGAACTACTCCGTGTCGGAGAAGGAGTGCCTCGCAGTTGTGTGGGCCCTCTCTACACTCCGCCCCTACCTCATGGGTGTGCACTTTACCGTTTACACGGATCACTCGTCCCTACGATGGCTCATGACCATCTCGGAGCCGTCAGGCCGCTTAATGCGTTGGAGACTCCGCCTCGCGGAATATGACTTTGAAGTGATCTACAAGAAGGGCACTCAGAACGCGCAAGCGGACGCGCTCTCGCGTTTACCCACGAATGGGGAAGCTTTAGCCGTCGATGACGAGGATATACCTTGCTTCGTCGTAGACGATGTAACACCGGGGGACCCGGATTGGTTACACGATAAATGGAACGAAAGCCCGGAATCGGACGATGATGTTGACGCATTGCTCGTCTCGGACGATTCAGAGAAACCCCCGCCGGGTAATTTTGTGCCGATACCCCCGGAGGAGATGGTCAGAGAACAGCAGGGTGACCCCTTCTGTACGAAGATTCGCGCCTGGCTTAATGGCGGTGCACAACTCCCTTTCGAGGTGAACGATCTTGGATACCTCGTCAGGACGGTTCAGTCATCCCCACAAGTCGTGGTGCCGCATACTCTACAGTCTAGAGTTTTGCATCCATCGCAGTATGCGAAACTTAGTGGACACGCCGGTGGACGGAAGCTCTACCTCACTTTGCGAAGGAATTTCTTCTGGCCCGCTATGGCGGTGGATTGCTACGCAACGGTGCGGTTTTGTACCGAATGTGCTAAGAATCGGGTGAAACTTCGCAAGTACTCAACGAAGTTGAAACTATTCCCCGCACGGGCTCCTCTCGAGTTTGTCGCCATTGACATCCTCGGTAAGCTCCTCACCACACGACGTGGACATAAGTTTTTACTCGTTATCACGGATCGTTTCTCAAAACCGGTTCGGACCGTACCTCTACGGAAGATACCCGCTTTCACGGTTGCACAAGCATTTGTAACCCATTGGGTATTCGTCTACGGCCCGCCGATTAATCTTCTATCCGATAACGGAAAACAGTTCGCATCGCGATTCTTCGAGGACGTGTGCAGGATTCTTGACATCAAGAACCTGTTCACAACGACCTATCACCCCCAGTGTAATGGGCAAGTGGAGCGGTCTAACCGAACGCTATTAGCGTCTCTCCGTTCTTACGGGGCCGACCACCCAAAGACATGGGATTTATATACCGACGCCTTGACGTTCGCGTACAATACGCAGGTACACCGTACTACGGGCTTGACTCCATTCGAACTGGTCTTGTCCCGCCCTCCGCCCGCTGTCGCGTTAGAAACCCAGCCCACGCTGGATGCGTTCCCTTCCGTGAAGGATTATCGCCACAGTTGGAAAGAGTGGCTTACGAAGCTGATCCCGGTCGCCCGAAGCTCGATGGCTCGTGCCCAAGCCGCTTACAAGCGTGATTTCGACTCTCGCGTACGCGGTAAGGCCCCGCCAATCAAAGCCGGTGACTTCGTCTTCGTCCGTAGGGAGTACTGGAACCCTGAAAAGGAAAAGAAGCACAAGCTTTCTTCCGTCGCGGACGGTCCTTACAAGGTCATTTCGGTGAAAGACGACACCATCGTGGTGGAAATTGTCGACGCTCATGAGCGGATCTCCCGCGACCGCGTTGTACTCGCCCCGTCACCAACGTTGGAAGTAACCGAAATGGGTCAACAATCCCTCTCTGAGGATGATGGTGCTCGGCACACAACAGTGGCTCAGCCCACTGCCGTGGTTTCCAGACCTTCTGCGTTACCACACCCTACCCGGGGACTCTCTGACTTGCCGATCTTATCGGACCAAGGCCAGAATGGCCTCTCTTCTCTCACGCCACGGCGCGGTGTCTACCCCCGCCCGTTGGGCGTTTCAACCACTCCCCATTCCGCTCTGTCTCAGGAGGGGGAGGAGGCTCATAACTCTCGTCGAGAGACGGAAACCGCTTCGTCGCGTCATGACAACCGTGGTGCACGGACTCCTGGACACACCAGCAAGAACAACGGTGATCCGGACGTCCCGTCTACCGACGTGCCATCTCCGCATTTGCGCGCTACAGCCGTTGCTGAACCCTCTATGGGAAGCGCCACCGCATCTGCGTCTGATCGCACTCCCCATGGGGACTCTACTCGACAGGACGCACCACGTAGTGGAAACCCTCTCGCCGAAGCGAAACCGAAATCGTCGCAGGATGCTGTTCGCCCTCGCGATACTGGACCGGCTATGCCGTCGAGCGTTGACCGGCAGCCCGTAGGTCATGGTTCGTCGACACCAGCTACGCTGGAAAACTTAGAGCACGCCCTCGCAGGCCCCTCTAGGCCGAATCGATCGGAAGTGGTCCCTCGTACTGTACGGCAGGACACACCGGCTAAGCCGGGCAAGCACACCGTAGCAGACGGGAGATTCACACCCAGCACGCTTGATGCTGGTTCAGAACCCGCGCGCAGTGGCGGACGCACTCCGAGTGTCTCGGTTGACCCCGACAGCGTTGTCGAAGGCGCACCGGTCACCCCGGAGAATGTGCCCGTCAAGGACGGAAGCACCTCGTTGCCGAGTGAAGTTGAACCCTCGAAAGGGAAAATTGAGGACGAACTCGCTCCCCGCAGGGGTTCCTCGCCGCGCACTTCGCCGCCCGTTGGTGAGGAAGGCACGGTTGACCCGGAGTTGCACGTCCGTCGCGGTACTTTGTCGCCCAAGCGAGCAGACATACCGGCAGCGCCGTTGCACACGCCCTCACGTGAGGAGGCGGAACGCAGCACGGCGCGGAGTACTCCCGGCCATCACCCGGACGTGTCACGTGACCAGACGACACCCGGCTCGGGAGATACGCCAATCAACGCCCAAGGCGGCTCACCCGGCAAAGCACGACGCCCCGTGATGAAACCGCCTCCCGCGTCAAGTCCAGCACCGTCGCGACGGATTTCACCCCGACGACTCGCGGAACGCGACCGCGAAACCCAGCCTTGGGATGAGTCCGCGTTCCCCCGAAGGGTGGCCTCTGCACGAGAACTCTCGGAAAGCATTCCGACCCAAAAACTGGGAGAATTGCCCCACGGGAAGGCCTCTGGCCGAAGCCGTCGAACTGACGCTCTTCGTCATGACACCTTGGCGGAAGCAACCCGCCAAGCGGCCAAAGCAACCCGGAACCCGGATCGTTCTCCTACCCAGGGCATGGAAAGGCAACGCCAACCCATGGACCCCTCGGGGGAAGGGCACAGTAGCCCACACGCACCTGCGGACGTACACCGGTTTGGTCCGGTGACGCGTACACCGCGAGGGCGGGAAGTCTACGAGAAGGAGTTCGTGGTCGACCACATAGTGGAGCACTCATACCATCCGGATGGTTATATTCAATACCTCGTCCGTTGGTACGGTTTAGGGCCCGAATGGGATTCGGATGAGCCGATGGAACATCTCCCACGTTCGAAGGTGGTGTCATATCACCGCAGAACGCGGACGGGAATCCCGGCATCGGTTGTTAAAGCCCAGGTGGGATAACACCCACCTCGGTGGAAGAGAAAAGAGAAGTAGGTTTGCTTGAGAACAGGCTAGTGAAGGAAGATTTTGGGTTACACAAGTCACTTGGTTTTTATTCGAAGCTATCGATGGAATACCGAGCACTCGGGATACTACTCTAAGTCACAAGGGAAAACTCCCCATCGGGATCGCGTGCCCCGTCACGGGTTCGGCTCACCGCCCCCGGGTTGGTTACCTCCCTGGAGGCGGATGATCAAGGCCTCGCGCATCGCGGCAACATCGCCACTCGCTGCGTTGGTCCCCAGCCCCACCTGTCGCAGGAACTGGGAGATCACGGCCGCTTGACCCGCCGGAGCGGAGCTCGCATCGCCTGGGGCGGACGCCCCCCCACTTGGGAGATTCACCGGTGGAACCGGAGGTGGTCCAGCTACCGCGTACTCCGACCCAGCCCCCGCGGGGTTATCCAAACCCGCGTAAGGCGTGGCTGGCGTCCCCGCGTTAGAGGGACCTCCCGCTTCGGATCCCTCGACCTCCGCCTCGGCGTACGCTTCCCCGTCGTCGGGTTCGTTGTCCACCATTGGATCGTCGCCGTCGTAGACGTGGTCATATTCATCCGCGTCCACGAAACCGATTGGATGCCCCTCGGGGATATGGCGTGGTGCAAACCGGAGTTCGTTCGCTTCCTCCGCGGAGATTTCGTGCCCTTCCCGGGGGTCAAAGTATACGAAATCACCTCCCAAGGGAGTACGCCTTCCCGGTGACAGGTCCTGTCCCCGGGTACCCACGGTGCGCCCGCTTTGTTCAATCGGAACGGCGGTCCAGTCCAACTGGTCGATGTACTCGAGAAGACCCGCCACTTCTTCGGCGTGGGTTGCTCCACCAAGTGGGATGCTCAGGTCCAGGCTGCGAATCACGGACCTCAACCGGAACGGGAGGAACCACAGTCTGCACTGGTCATACACCTCCCAGAGGATGAACACCGCCGCGCGGACTGCCCATTCGGTAATCACCACGGACCACAGTCCGGACTCGGGATCCTCGATGAGGTAAGAACCGTAATACGTGATGACTGGTGGCAGCTCGATGTAACAGCCCCGGCAGGCCTCGAGGTTCGACCACCACGGTGGAATGAGGACGTAGCGACCCCGTCGGTCGGCCACGCGAAGGCATTCGATCTCCACGTTCTGATACGGGACCAAATACCCGTATCGGGATCGTGCTCGACGCTCGAAGCGGATCAGGGCGAGGAAGTTGGTCCGCGCAAGTCGACGCATGTAGAGGAATTCTGCCCGGATAATCGGTCGCGTCCAGCACATGGCCTCTTTCCGTGCTATCAAGATGCCCCTCCACGAGAGTGTTTCCAAACCCGCCAGGCGGTCGACGTAACCAATCTCACCTTGAGTACCGTAAAGCCGAATGTCGGTGCCGAGACCATCGGGGATGGGATATTCGAAAGGAGCCCGGCGAAGCCGTTGATGGCCAAGAAGGACGAAGGCCGCATGAGCGGAAGCCGAGGTTTCACTACCCCGGCGAGCCACAGCGTGGACCGGAACCGCTACGCGGCGTCGCCAATCCAACGAAGTTGTCGCCACGGCCGGAAAATCGCCCGGAAGCATCCCGTTTCCATCGGTGTACATCGCTATGAGCGCTTCGCTTAACACTGCAATCGGGTGGAACCACGGCGCAAGCCGGAGAACGGACGCATGATGCTCAGGATGGCGCCCGACAAGCATGTCGTATGGCGGCCACCCTCTCGGAGGGAATACTCCGTACGGAGCAGCAGCCGCGTTCGCGATAGGAATCTGCGGCGCAGCCGATGACGCGCTTTGCGGAAGCGGAGCGGACCGGAAGCCGGAGAAGTACCCCGCAGGGAGACAGTTGGGTTGATTGTTTTGGTTGCTCATCGGTGAGCGAAGAGGCCGGATGACCGGAAGAGGAGACCGGATAAGCGAAAGACGATGCCCAGGAATCGGAGGACTGGCACGCAAGGATGCAGATTCGGTTGAGATGGAACGTTGAGAACGGTTGTTGCCAGGAGACTGGAGTTTTGCCGCACTGCGTTTGTTGGCATCGGATGAAGTGGATCCCAGCGAGCTGGTTGCACTCTTATGCATTCGTCTCGGCGCGTCGCCCACCATCGCGGATGTCGTACTCGCGCCTCATGAGGGGGATATGAAGTGCAACCCTCGTGAGGGCCGTTTTCCAGGACTTGGTTGTTTTTCCGCCTCGGGCGATACTTGTGAGATCTATGAGTAATACCGCTACTAGCGGGCTGGCGTAGCCAGGTATATACGCGTTGTACGCGAAGTACACCGGCGGCCGTGCGCCGTGGCCCCGATTCGGGTGTGACTTACCCACGTGTACCACGGGTGGCCCAGGACAGGTTGGCACAGCATAGCTGGATATTTCTCTATTTATTTAGCTTTATTACACTAGGTTAGGGAGCTCTCTACAGTATTCTACACTATATAGTGCCAGGGCGATCTCGCCCTGACACTCAGTAAACCTCCCCAACCAGGGTTCTTGGCTCTAAGTCTTTTTCCGCTTTCGCGAGTCTTCCACACTCTACGGAGGTTAAGCCGCGTTACTAACGGTAGACTTATCCACCCTGCGTCAACAGGAGACTCACTGCTGTTAGCGTGTATATCTTTCATACCACTGCCGTGTTCTCGCCCCAGTATTGGGTTTGCTACATATTTCTTTTGGCTCTCGTGGCCCATGCCCCCGATCGCCCCCACTGGGTGGTCCCCCCCTTTATCGCTTACCCACTCTCGTGGTAGCTCCCCCTTTTGCTTTGTGGTTGGTTATTCGTGCCGCTCGCGCGTGTGCCGCGCGCCGGCTTACCGTGTTTACCGCCACTTCTGTGGGTGCATTACTCGATCTCGAGACTTGCCCACTCCCGTGGAATACAGCTCATACCTGGTCTGCTCCCTTCTAGCATCCCGCACTCTCCCCGCTTGGCGTGCCGGTGAACCTCGGCCTTACACCCCGACTTAGTCTTGTTCACTCCGGAGAGGCTCCGTCGCCGTGCTACCCTCCTTGGAGGAAGACTCGGACATCTTCGTGTGTTTCCGCCGCCCTTGGCGTTGCACTACACAAAGGGGGGATCCAAGGGCAAGGATATTTCGCGGACAACGGCAAAGTGTAGGGCGAAAAAGTAGGGCGAAATAGGACGCACGACCAAGCGTACAGACCTATAAAAGGGGTATCTACACTAAATAAGCGAAACAAAGACGGGTAAAAACAACCCTCTACAGGGGCGGTGTACTGACCAAAACCAACAAAAGAAAGAAACACACCAAAGCGATGGTGCAGTGACGTCTGAGCTTCCCGAAGGAATAGATAAGCCAAATCGGTCGCAGTTCCTCCCGTTAAGAAATGGAGACTCGCGTAGGCAACATACTCTAGAGCAAAGCACTCGGTTACCATTTACTTGGTGGTAGCGATGGCGGTGAAGCCATCGTTTAAGTCTATTCTAGACAGTGAACTACACGTGTAGACTATAGAAGTGCAAACAAATCCTGGTCCATACACGTATCATGCGTGTAACCCCAGCCTTGCACGTCCATCCGTTCACTACGGTGGTACTGTAGAGACTTAACTAACATACCTTCTAAGGTGTCTAAAATACTAAAAACTGATATTACTCATAAAATCATCAACGTAGTCCCCGATATATCAGACGCCATATGAATGGAGCCCCAACCGGTTATACGCGCACGCGTTGCTCTACACAGCACTGGAAACTAATTCTACGGTCAAACCGCCTACATCATTGGCATCGCCTTATCTCATGATCAAGACGTTCCGTTACACACCGTGGAGAGGAAAAGCGCTAAGCTAGGACGTATATTATTTAGTTCAATTAGTTCTAAAATTCTTATGGCTGCAGAATCGGCAGACAAATCCATACTGCTTAGAAAATGCATTAAAGTTCTTTCATCTTGTTTTGATACACTCTTTCTTTATGTTGACTCATTTGGTTTGTACTAAACAATCAATACCCTTCAAGAATGCCGATAGTATCGATTGCGCTCCATATTACCGCATTTCCGCCACAGAATTCGAATCTGGAGATATATACTCGGAGAACTGGGTAGAAAGAAGTCTGAATTTATGCGATGCGTTAAAAAGGGTATTCATCATTCATCCATTCAACTGAATCAAGTTATGGTTCAAAGAATACTCAGCAAGGGTATCAACTTTACTATAGGCCACCATCTTGGGGCATAATATCGGTAAATGTTAGGACCTCATGTAGAAAAGAGTTCAAGATCTGCTTAAGAAACCTTCTTGGTGACGATATTTCTTCCCACGAAGAGCGCGTTTCCCACCCTCCCTCTCCGGAAGCAAACAAACTAAGTTACAGTCAGTAATGTGAATAAATGTACGGTCCGATCCATCACAAGATTTGGGGGCAACAAGCGCGAGATCTATGTGATACTTCTCTACTAGATCAATTATCATGCTAAGCTCCTCATCTATGAAAACTGCATGAAGGTATCCGTCCATCTCCTGAAAAATGATAAGAAATACTTTTTGCTATCGACTAAGATATCCATACGAAGGTTATTTTCCAGGTTTTCAGTCGCATGACGAAAGTAATCGAGGCTAGCCAAACAGGAATCTTTCTTTGACGAATCTGTTCAAATCCTTAAAGTTCCGGAATTTTCGGTGTATCTTATTTTGCGTCTTTCAGTTGCAAGTTTGACGTTTAATCGCTTTATTTTATCTAAAACCTGAAAAAAAGTTCAATGACATGTCTTTGACGTCCCCATTCTTCTCAACACGATCAATGAGACACTTCCAACATTGAACAGCCTTTTAATACTCAATGTTGAGAGCTAAAGCATTATTTAAAGAAGCCTAAAGGCACAGAAAAGTCTTGTGGCGGCACTGCACGGACGTAAGACGGAAATGAAATTTTTGGATACAAGACGACCGTTTTTATATTTTTTGGTAAAGCAAAGTGAGTTTTTTAACTTGATTGGCGCTTCAAGTAGCTATAATGCTTTTAATTGCTACAAAATGGTCTATGCCTTTACAATGAAAGTGTGCATTGCATATTAGGCATTATGGGTCCTCTTTTTTCGACGCACCACTTTCGACCGCCTAATTGTACTTGATGCAGAAGATATTAATATGTATGCGGCACAATGCGTTTGTGCCATGCTTTAGAGCATAGCATCGGTCGTGAATCTCACCAAGATCCTCTGTCAACAACCACATTTTCTAGATCATCCAGTCGCTATTTTAAACCTGGTCAGGAAGTTGTTTTGCTTTTGGCCGCACTGTAAATAATTTAATTTTATTGTATCGTGCCAAGGGGATGGATGTGAAATACACGATTGCCACCTGGCACATTGCCGCCGGCGCTGCATACTAAACCTCTCCCTTGCTCCACTTCGAGACGCTGTGGACGGAGGAGAAAAATGGGGGACACCCTGTGCCCGTTCTATCCACCCCGGTTCCACCGCGTGCTTTACGATTGCATACTAGACTCTCCACCAACAGCCCTCCCACTCTGCATACGACTGCCTACAATAAGTATACACGAAGCGGCGCGCGTTTCACTCGTGCGTTCTACACGCCTCATATTATTCTATTCATGTGCGTTTATGCTGTTTTCGATAGGCTAGCTGCTCATGCTCAACCAAAATATGTGTGTCAAATGGTTTTGGTCCTAGACTTTTGACGCGCACTGTATGTCAAATTTGGGGAAATGTCAATCTTTTTGTGTGCTAACACTGCATAGCTTCTCATGTTTCCTGCTTGTCAATAGCCCAAACTAGCATGTGGCATTTCGTTTTTCGCGGACTATATGATAACGTTGCACAGTTCATTGAAGATAATTTCTGTCAACAAAAGAGAAACTTTTGTTGAGCACAACATTTTCTGAGGCTCTCAAAGATAGGGAAGCAGCCCAAATAGGTTGACAGAACTGCGACTAATGAATCCAGAACTTAGCTTTGTGGCTGCAGCATGTAATCGAAAGACCGGCGTTCTGACATCGCTTCGGTCTCATAAGATTGCAGCCTATGGATCCTCAAGTAATGCCATGATCCTTGACATTCCATCTTTCTCAGTCTCATCAGTATTACCGATTCATAAAACTACTGTGACATCTCTCAAGTTTTCTGCACTCAACTCTTGTATTCTTCTGTTCGCAGGATCAGCTGATGGAGCAGTATCTGTTGCAGTGTTCGAAGACGGAAATTGGTTTGTAAGAAGTTCGCCGGTTAAACACAGTTCATCCTGTGTTGCCATTGACTCCATATCGATCGGGGGTAAAATATTAACAGTGAGTATTGGCTCTGATAGATTATTGTGTGCATCGTTATATGACGGTGTCTTGTTCTCAGCAATATCATCTGTTTTCATGGTTTCAAATCCTGGAGGTAGAGAAACCCTCCCTGAATGTATCGCGATTTGCTCGGTGACGCCCAAAGATGTACTAATAGCCGTGGGTGGTACAGATCCACGTATTCAACTATACCATGCCAATGTCGATGAAACAGTGTCCATCTCTTTCTTGACGTATCTTGATGGTCACAGGGATTGGATACGAGGTGTAGCTTTTTCCAAATCCCATTCTGGTTTCTTCTTGGCAAGTGCATCCAAAGACTCTACGGCGCGCGTATGGAGTGTAGCTTGTGATGCAGCAAAATCGGAATCAGATTCATTTTTACCTTCTCCGACAATCACAATCAATGTGTCCGACATTGGTATATGCTTATCGGCAATCGCATTACTTGATGAGCATACAGCTGCAGTTCATAGCATATCTTTTGCCGAGGCTGCTGACGAGCCCCACATTCTTACATCATCAATGGACTGCACGGTTGCAGTTTGGAAACTATCTCAATCTAATGCTGTCTGCATGGCACGTTTCGGACTCATGGGAGGGCAGTCTGCTCACGCCCTAGGATTCTTCGGAGCCGAATTTCCATTGACCGATGTTGGTTGTGTCCTAGCACACAATTTTTCAGGCGCACTTCACAGATGGGAATTCGTGAAAGCGTCGGGCAGTTCTTCATACGAGTACTTTGCCCACCCAGCTCCAACCGGTCATTCTGACAAAGTTACAGACTTGGCATGGGCCCCTAGTGGATCGTTCCTTCTGTCCTGCAGCGCAGACAAGACGGCAAGGGTGTACGCTGAAAATAAAGGGTCATTCGTCGAATGGGCAAGGCCACAAGTTCACGGTCACTCCATATTTACGCTCTCTTTTTGTGACAAAGAGGGAAAACGCTACGTTTCAGGAGCGGAAGAACGCATGCTGAGAGTATTTGAAGCTCCGTCTTCATTTCGCCTTCCTGGGGAATCTGTCGCTTATGAAGAAAAAAAGCCGGTATCCGCAACAATGCCTCAACTTGGACTTTCAAATAAAGCCATATTCGCAGAAGAAACAACAGATGATCTTAGTGGCGCAAGTGATATGATTGTGTCAACATTTGGTGTCCGTAAGGCAGGAACCGCGGGGGGGCCGTTGGAGGAGGATTTGAAACAGTCACGCTTATGGCCGGAAAAGATGAAAATGTACGGTCATGGAAACGAAATCTCCGCTGTTGCAGTTCATTTTCAGACTGGTGTGATAGCTTCGGCATGCCGATCACAGGTTCAAAAGGATGCTGTCATCCTTTTATGGGATGTTGAGTCTGGGGCCGAATGTGCGAGGCTGCCTATTCACGAGCTTACCATAAACGAATTGAGATTCACAGCTGATGGCAATCATTTGGTGTCTGTCTCACGAGATAGATCGGTTTGTGTTTTCGTTAAAGAGGTCCTCTCTGATCGATTTGGCTTCAAGATTTTGTGGCACAAGAAAGGAGCTCATTCTAGAGAAGTGTATTGCTGTTCATGGGTTTCTGATGGTGATATCGTTGCAACCGGTGGCCGTGACAAATGCATACGGGTATTTAGCTCGGTGGACAAAAACGGGAACGTTGGTTGCGAATTAATGAAGCAAAAGTATGACAGTGCAGTCACAACACTGGACTCGCTACGTTTCTCTTCGAACGACCAGAAATGTTTATTGGCCTTGGGGTTGGACAATGGTTCTATTCGATTCCGTATTGCTTCTTGGGATAAGCTTCTTAGCATTCAATTGAGACCTTTAGGTGGCTTTGGAAACGAAATAAGGTGTGGGAGCCGTGTGACTTGCATCCGTTGGCGACCATTAGGAACAGAAGCCTCAAAGAAGAAATGTGTTCAAACTGCTGTGGCAAGTGAAGACTATTCTGTGAGAGTTTACTCGATTAGATTGGATGAGAATTGACTGAATATAGGGAATTCTTGGACCGGAGCATGTTGCGATGTTCTTTCGCAAGGCTTCATGCCGAAGCTGTGAGTTTCTGCCGTGATAATGAGTGTTGCTGGTGTTTGTAATAATGATGATGGCCAGCACATGATGAAGAAGACAACTTTGAAAAGAAACATGCGAGCCACTGTAAAAGCAAGAACAGGAACGAGTAGAGGGGTAAGGGCTACCTTTTGTATTTCTCCACTGACAGGACGAGTACTCTCACATGCTTTTTATCGCACCGATCAACACACCTCAAACAGCAAAAAAGTCATCGCCCATTTTCACCTTAAGCTCTGTCCCAGCTTCGGTCCCTATTGCAATGGCGTCTTCTGGTTTTCCTGAACGAGTCGTTTCAAACACTTCTGAACCATCCGGTCTTGCAACTAAACCTCGGAACCGCAGAACACCGTCCTCGCCAATCTTTGCTTGGCCAGCAATGGGAGTTCGGCAAGAACCGTCCAACTTCGCCAAGAACGCTCGCTCACAATCGACGCACGTCTTGGTTTCCTTGTGATTCAGGGGGGCAAGGAAGTCAAGCATTGGTTTGTCACCTTGTCTGCATGTAATGCCAATAGCGCCCTGTGCAACAGCTGGCAGCATTTCTTCCTGTGATATTATCGAAGTGGCATGCTCGGTCATATTCATACGAGAAAGGCCTGCCAGAGCAAGTAACGTGGCATCTACCTTGCCCTCATTCAGCTTTCTAAGTCTTGTTTGTACGTTGCCACGGAAGTTGATTACCTTGAGAGTAGGATTCTTCGCCAAAATCTGGGACTGGCGTCGCAATGACGCAGACCCAATTACGCTGCCATCAGGAAGTTCGTCAATGGACTTCGCTTTGTTTGAAATGAAGACGTCACGCGTATCCTCACGTGGCAGCGTGCAAGGAAGAATGATACCGTCTGGGAGCCAGGTAGGTACGTCCTTCATTGAATGAACTGCAATGTCAATTTCACCTTTGAGCTGTGCGACGTCGATTTCTTTGGTGAACAGTCCTTTTCCACCAATATCTGCTAGGGCCTTGTCCAGAATCATATCGCCAGAAGTATGAATAATTCTGATTTCGATTGCGCCATCCGAAGCCAAATTCGGAAATGCTTCTATCAATCGACGTTTCGTTTCGTGAGCCTGTGCCAAAGCAAGCGGAGATCCACGTGTTCCGATGACTATGACGGCTCCACCTGAGCTCGTTTTCCCAGCTGGGGCCTCAACCTCGGACAAATTCATGCTCGGTGTCCTAGCGGTCCTAGCACGGGGATTAGCAACATGACATTTATGGGTGGTCCAACTCGGATGACTTAAAGCAATTGGTGTGAATGTTGATCGACACGAACCCAGGGGCGGAGCAAAAGCGGGTGATGTTGCGGAGGAGTTCATCATGAACAGCGAGAATGAAGCACTGACTCCCAGCTCTATAAGTGAGGGAGGTTGACGCTATCGCAAAGACTGGTCGAAGCAGGGGTTAAGCATTACCGACATAAACACTCTTGCCGATGATCGGAGGTGACTTGATCTGGAGCGATACGGTTGAGATGTTTTGAGATCATTCAAGTGCGGCGCAAAAATCAAGCAGATTTCAGGTGTCAGCGGCAATGCGCCTGTTTCGAGATCCAAAGCGGACAGAGGAACACTTGGCGCAGTATTATTGAGTAGCAGCGCTGGCCCACATCTGATCTTTGATGCGAACCCACTCAACACTGGGAGACTGCTGAAAACTCAATCTATGTAGGCACAACTTCTGGCACTTTCTTGTATTCCAAAGATACATTTCACAAGTTGTGCGTTCGCACTGAAAACATATAGGATTACTGTATAGTACCCATTTTGATCGTACCATATTTTCTTGACACGGCCATCCTCATGGTTCCAATACACCTCTTGTTGCCGGAAGCTTTGAGGAGTACTGAGAGAACGAGGGAACTTAGAAGTTCGCGGGTAGTCGCCGTTCAGGTGGTTTCCGTTTGATATGAGCCGGTCGGCTTTGAATCGCAATGTGCCTACACAGATTAACCTCCGACGTTGCTGTCTGCCGTGCGGTCAGATAGTTGTCGTCGTTTTTTTAGGAGTCTCCCACTCTTAAGTGCAGCTGTCATTGTACAGAACGGATACAATTGTTAGCAATTGCTGGCAATTGCTGGCAATCTAACCCCTGCACAATCTTCACACCCCCAAGTATCCAAATATTTCGCAGATTTCTACTCTGCAAGCCAGTCAGAGCCAAGGCTTCAAGAACAGTTCGACATACGCTTCTCCGCCAGCCCTCGTGTGGCAGAACTTGTTTAGCAAACGGGCAGCCCAATTCTTGGAGACCATCGTGGTTTCCAATGGCTTCAAACGTTTTTAACCATCTTCGACTGGGAATGAAAGTTCCTATTTCTTTCTTTCGCACTTCTCTCGACCGCTCACAGATTGCGTTGTTCTGTAGACGCTTTACTTTTTCCGCGCTTGGTAACCGAAACAGTTTCTAGCTCTACGAAATGAGATGAGCACGTTGTATGCAATGAAGGACACGTACAGGCTATCCTGATATAGGCCATACTTCTATCGCCCTTTGAAATTATTCCGAAGCCCATCGCACTATACATGGAGAGGCTGACAACGGCATCCTTCTGGCGATCACTTTTTCATCGGGGAAAGCATAGATCTTTGCATCAAGGAGAAGTCGCCTTCCTTCGAAATGCCTTTCACGGGGAATATCAGCAGGCCCTGCTTCTCATTCTCAGAAACTACGCCATGCCGATTAAAACCGAAGCTACACTTTAAAAAAAAGGGCTAGGGATGCCTACTGGAACGCGCCCGGTTCTTGAATGGTCGGAAGCCATCATGATACTAAAGAAAAATACAATCGTTTCATCTGATGCGGCTCAATGGCAATAGAGAGAAGACCTCTGAAAGGTCACCAGCAGCGAATACACAAAAGCTTTGCAAATGCTTAGCATTCCGGTTTTTTTGGAAGAAGCAATCCCTGCCTCTCCCACGGCCGCTAGCATCCGTGATGCTGCTGAGTAGTTGTATGTTGGCAAGCTTTGTATTTGATCAATGCTCTTGGTTTTTCAACGGCGCTCTCAAGTTGTACGTTTCTTAAGTCGTGAATTGAGTCATCATCGTCGACGTGGTAATGAAGAGCAATCAGAGCAGCCCTTTTTGGCATTAACAACACACGGATTCGTGCTGAACCGGGCCTGGCCCTTCCATCCATGAACGTAATGCCCCCTCTCTGTAGTGCAATTCTGATTGACACGTCGTTATAACCTTGATCTCAATCTGTGTATGTGGCTGTTCCCGCCCTATCGCCCTCGTGCCGTCTGCATTTAAGCCCGGAAGCCGCCTAGTCAGGTTTGCTCTTGTTCTTCAAACACTCGCAACAGCAACTTAACCCCCCCGTTCAATAAGTTCTCAAGTTCACACCGCGTCAGCCTCATTTCCACCCACTCAACAAGTTCTGCGTCTTCCGTGCCTTTCAGCTCCAGTGTTCAAGTATCTACTTAGATATCTGTAATCCGATTATCGTATTGAACATCATGCATATGATGTTTACCAGTTTGGTCTTTTTCGCTCTGATTATTATTTCTGTTTCTGGTCAAGAATGTCTTTTCAATGAAACAATGTGTTCTTGTTCTTTTGGGTCCACTCAAGGGTCTTGGTAAGTTGCACCGTCAATTATCGCATTGCGGAAAGAGTTAGTTGAGTGCTGCTCTGTGCTAACGTGCTGCATCTTCTTCTCGTTTGCAGCTATGAAAGAATTGGCGCTGCATCTGATGGGACTGATTTGTGTTCAAAGCGCGCCTGTGACGCTGGCTGGACATGTGATTGCGTCGGTGACTTCTTCTGCACTCAGGCCAATGTCAATGTGTTTACGCTCATTGACCTGAATGACTTTGAACTTACTTCGAGTGTTCCATGCGAACTCACCCCTCAGAGGACTATCACTAGTGCAGGCTTTCAGCTGGGTTTCTTTCATCCTCAGTTTTCTAATATTGGTTTGTTGGCTCAAGATTGCCAGGTCTTCGCATGGTGGCTGGATGGTGTCCTTCAGAATAACTTTGCTGAGCCCACAACGGTCACAGGAGCAAATCTCCAAACCGTGAGGGATTCCCTGAGTGATTGGAATAATCTTCCTCTTCGTAGAGGATCAGTGATCGGTAAGTTTGAACATGATGCCTACATTTCTCCCCATGGGTTTTATCCGCTGCAGTCAACCTGAACACTAACTCTCTTGGAATTCGATAATCATCTGACGTTCCAGGTTTTCGATGGAGAAATGCACCGTATTCCTGCTACAACAGCATATCCCAGCTTAGCGTCAATGGAACTGAGTTGGATACTACGGATACATCCGCCGTCACCCATCGCTTCTCCAATAATTTCGAGGATGACTGGTTCTCTCCTGACTTTGTCGAAGGCAGCAACTGGAGGTCGCCAGCTACAACTAACTTCGCGGACACGTTTGGGGTGTTGAACACCGAGTTCACGAATACGTATTGGCGAATTAAGGTGCTATGAGCGCTCTAGCAGCGGATGTCCCAGCATGTATTCCTACTATACTGTGCATGGTACATATGTTATTTGTACTTATTTGACATGACTTCTGATTTACTATTAACGTATGAATTAACTTAACTGGTCCATAAACTAGGTTATTTCTTACGAAAAGCTTGCCTGGCAATTTGCTCGACAGGTACCAAGGTGACTGGCAGAGACAACTTCTTTTCCTTACCGTGTGAAGTTATCAACGTAGATTCGTTGCATGATTATCTTCGTCACACAGGCTATTGAATCACCTCTTCTGGCTTTCACTGTCCAACTGTGAATCTTTCACCACTGTTGCTTGCTTGTTTGCTTATATTGAAACACTTGGAATCTCATCAGGCACCTGTATACGGAAATACCAGTTCGATCGCTTGTTGTCAGAATTGCTGTCATCACGAGGTTCCCAGTAATCATTCCCAGGTACCACAGTGGTATCTGAAGTAAGCTTTTTTGAACGGAGTGGAAGAAATTTTCTGAGATTGACATCGCTTTCGTCCTCAGCCGTGTTTTCATCAGTGAGTTTATACGAAGGCATGAACCAATTCTCCGAATACTCGCGGGCGTAGAAAGTTTTGAAACCAAGCGTCTCTGAGTTCAAGGATGTTCCATTAATAACCATTTCTGTGAAATGTTTGTAGCAGTAGTACGAAGCCTCCCTGAAACGAAAGGCAACCAAATCACCAGGACGAAGTTCCAATAGCGAATGTTGCTCTCTTTTCTTCAATTCGTCGTCGACCACCGTGCTTGTCATTAGAATAGCCACCCTTCTATTCCCAAGCAATTCCCCATTATGCCACCAAGCCACCTGTGTGCAATCGTTTGCCAAAGTTCCAGCTCGGGAGAAGTGGAATCGAACAGTCCCAAGAGAAATCTCCCGGCCTACGACAAGAGGGAAAGAAGTTGTCACACAATCCGCAACGCTTTTAGTGATATCAGCAGCATTTTTCAAGGTGTTCACCGCTTTCGGCGCGCGGTAGCAGACATGAGTACGTCCACCACAAGCGCATGTCCATCCTGCCCGACAAAATCTTTTAGAGCACTGTCCCGGTGAATTGGTGATTTTGTCCCAACATGTGCCCTGGTTCGGCTCACCAACCTTACAACTACAGCGGTCGTCATCATACCGACACGGTCCAAAATCTCCAGCAACGGTCTCGCTCAGGACAAGAACGGTAGCAAGAACAAGAAAGTATCGCATTTCGAAGTACTAGAATGCTAGATGTATGTAATACGTGCTGTGCTGCTGCAGGTGCTAGCAAGAAATGAAAGCTGGTCGGAGTGGGCGCGTAGAAAGCGACTGCCGCTGGTTGAAGACCAGGCGAACCTTTTGTACCGTTTGATAGCAACACAGAAAAGGCGGCGGACCAGCCATCATGTGCCCTGAAATCAAGAGCCTGTCCCTAACTTACCTTGCTTTCGAGCGAAATCATTGCAACCTCAGACGCGTTACACAATCAGATTGAGATAATTACAAGGAAAGAGTGGACATAGCGTTACCCGAGAACAATTTCCTCCCTTTTTTCCTTCGAGTTGTCCTGAGTGTTTGTGTCACGCTCTGAGAGCATGCTTGTAATTGTTTATGTTATACTTCGCCGGGCTGGGCCGCTGAACACGTGGAGCGCGTCGTCGTGCGATCCAAGTTCACAAGTTGATTCCGTTCGAAAACCCCTCTTCTCTTCATCAGACAGGGTGAAGGAATTTCTAGAGGGATTGAAGCGGTCGATAAGCGTTCTGAAGTCTTGGTTATACATCCCGCTACAACAGCAATGTCAAGTGCCTGTCGGCTTTGAAAGGGTCAAAGCGCTACTTGGAGGGAAAGGCTGAAGGAAGAATATATGCAGATTCTACACAGAAGACTTAGTAGTGGCAAGAGAAGAACGAGAAGCAGAAGTACTTTTAGCTCAAGTTGCTACAAAGCACCCTTCTCTTCATCTCGGTGGTCGTGTGAAGGCAATCCCAATTCAATTTGAGTTCCGAGTAGCCAACAGCTGTGAACATGGGTCTTAGAACACATCTTGGTTTGATGTGTTTTCACCCGCGTCAAGGCGCGACAAACTATCTATCCCCTCCAAGAAATCTACAGAGCGAGACAACCTGTAAACACAGTGGTGTGCAAATATAAAAGAACGGTTTATTTGGCGCTTCACAGACAGCTTACGCTCGATCTTTATTTTTGGTCAGGTGTGAAAGGTAGAAAGTCTCTGTCCTTTCGTGAACCCAGCAGAATTGAGGTGCACACAGAAGATCTCAGAAAGACCAGCTGCCCCATCCCGAATATGATGCTTCGTGATCATAAGCTCTGATGCCAAACGGCATTATGTTATGTCTTCAGAAGACGTCTTGACGGTTTGTCCGCAATCCGCAATGTTCATGTTTGATGGTATGCGAACAAATAAGGGCCATATGTTTAATGTTAGACAAATGGCAGATAAGCGTTTACACCGCAATAAAATTGAATTGGATGAAGACCTTCCTTTTTCCAAAGCACAGCGTGTTACATTTAAATCCATAAAGAGAAGAACTTTCGCGTCCTCCTTTTCTTTCGTGCGAGATATTCTAATGCAATAAGAGCTGTTGCGGATTGTAAGACGTTTATTTGATACTTTCTCTTCCATTTCATGGCACATGCCAACTCCCAATTTGCTTTGATGTATATCTTGCGCAAAAATTCATCTAGTTGGGGTGGGTTACTCCCTTCATTTTGGTGAAGTGTGCAGTTGTTTTGGTATCTTTCCCAGAGGCCCAAAAATTTCAAGAGTTCGATTGTTGCGAACATTACTGCACCGCCAATAAGTGAGGTGTCAAAGGTAATAATTATGCAACTTGTTGGTAGGTTCAATGGCGCGGCCCGTAAAGGTGCTAATCTGTTGAGCATCTCTATTTCCTTGCGCACTAATGCGTGTATTATGATGACACCATCTCTCTTGGGAGGCATTGGAAAGTGGAACACGGCCTTCAAGATGGACAACACGCGGCGGTTCAGAAGCGTTGGCCAAATGGTGGGGCCAAGAAGATACTTCCACTCATGGAAGTGAATAGAGTAGGACTGTAAGAGCTCCTCTGCCTGTGTTGCCAGCTCAGCAGTTTTGGAATCCTCTGGCCGGATGACATGTTCCACTTAATTCCAGATGCAACCAATGAACGGTATAGAAGAGTCTTTGACAATTTTTGATGGATCAGAAGATTTTGAGTCCTGAATTGGCAGCTTCGCGGCAATGAAGGTGTTGCGCACTATGCGCTGTAGCACCAATACGAGCTCGTCGTCCCACCCGGCCACAATCACAGAAATGTCGTCAATAATATGCAGCAGCGCTGCGCAGGATATCTCGAGGTGACACGGTCCGCTTTTGTGTGTGAGCGGGAGAAGTTGCGCACGTGGAGACGGAGAGAAACGAGATTTTTTAAAAAAATGGAAGACTTCTTGCAGTAGTGACGCTGCGAGAGGGTCGGCGATATGTACCGACCATTTGAATCCCATGGAGACGGTTGTCTGGAAGGGCCGCAGCAGTATATTGGTGTTTGTGCTTGAAATTGATACACTGTCGTGGAGTTTTGAATAAAGCCTCGAAGGGAGCGCGGAGAGTCAGATCTTCGGCATTGGAAATACTGGGGATAGATCGAAGGGAATTGTGATGTTGTGGAATATGTTTTGGATGTTTAAATAGAAACCAGAAATATTGTAAGACCCTGTTGTGATGCGGTTGAAGATGCTTGGGTCCGGGAGAGGCGTGTGCGGCGGGTCAGGCAGAAGGGCGTTCTGTACGCGGGGCCACGAGATAAGACGGTCTTCCTTTGAGGACTTCGTGACCGAGAACAGAGTCATTTCGAGCATGTTGGTGAGCTCGGAGTACTCCGGGTCTTCATGTTTGACGACGGACCATCGAAGCATGCCAGACGAGTCAACCCTGCTCAATAGCTTCGCGTATTCGGACTCGGTTTCGTGCAATACAGGCTTGGGGAGCGGCTCTGGCGTTTTCGCCTTTAGCGACAAGCGCAGCTTGCTACGTAGCGTTTCATGGAATCCGTCTGGTTTGTTCTTCGAAAACACCGCGAAAGTGTCTTTGTCGAGCCGCGACATCCATGTGTTTGCCAGATGAGGAGAAGGGGGATCTCGCGGAGGCGGGAGTGATATGCGATCGGCGACGATGCCCTTAACAACACTACGGCTGAAGGAAGCAGCTTGGTTTTGGAACAGGTGTTCGAGTTCTGAGTGGAGATGGAATGAGGTGCTGAGGGAAGTCATGAGACGAGTGAGCGATTCCTGTACGGCTTCGTTGAGTTGGACAGGGGAACCGAGGCTGCGAAGCCGTGCCGATATGCATCCTTGTTCCCTTGTCTGCAACGAAGTGGCTTCGATGTGGGTTGATGGTGAAGGATGGGCGCTGCTGTTCTGACCAAGGTAGAGGAATGACAGCGCGTCGAAAACTTTGTTGGCCTGTTCATTGAGGGAGGAGAAAGAAGAGAGATGAGGAAGGGGGAAGATGCGGTGCGTGGGCTTTGAATTCAAGATCGTTAGTTGCGAGCTTGGCGCGGGTTGTGTAACCCATTGCGCTACTCGGGAGACCAGCCGCGGGCGGCGAGAGCTACGCACAGGCAGAGCCTGGAAAGCCGGGGTCGGCTATCTGGCCCTAGAGTCCGCAACGACTCAAGAGAGGCGTCGTCTCACAGGCGAGGAGTGTTGACTAGACACAGACTCCTATCGTTCCACAGGAGCTCTTGGCGTCCGGAAGACGTGCTCGGAGTGGTGTCGATCCGACACGAACCGAAGTGATCGGCCTGGATATACGCCGCGTATGACGAGTAGCCGGGGCGAGCCCCGGGATTGTACCAGAGCCCGGACGAGCGCCACGAACCTAACGTCGGCAACGACGCACCAACCACTTCACCCAACGGGTGGCGATAACAAAGCAAGGCAAGCCCTGAGATTGTACCAGCGCTCAGACGAGAGCGTCTGCTTGGCTATGCCGACTGGCGCCACAAAGTGGTAATCACTCACACCCAACGGGTGACGATAGCAAAGCAGGGCAAGCCCTGGGATTGAACCAGCGCCCCGACGAATGCGCCTGCCTGGCTTTGCCAGCTGCACCTGGAAGTGATACTCACTTATCCGAGGCTCCCGATCCACACCTCGGTATCCAACAGATACGGGTCTACAATCTGCTCGGGCAGTAGAACTGCCAGCGGTCCAATAGACCGAGCGAAAGTGCAATGCGCCACGCGGCGACCGATGGCCGTGAGGGCAAGGACTGGACGGGGAATACTCGATAGGCTAAAACGCGAGAGATACCTCTGCAGCAGTTGATCAGACTGCTGCCTGTCTTGTCGGCGTCGACTGGGAACGAAGGTCTGATAACCCTATAGTCTCAAGACACGAACTAGTAGTTCGGAGGCGTCTCTCACCTCTTAGACTTTACTTCGGTCTGGCCCCCGGCGACCCGGCGCTCAAGTACCGCCGGCCGCTTAGCAGTTAGCCATTACGATAGATTACAACTAATAAATACAATTAAAAATTACAAGGCAGCAGTGCAGAGCACTGTATGGTGCCAAGCACACGAACTAGCTGCCGGCCATTGCCACACGTATGACACCTAGCGCCATGCACGGTATTCCATCCTGGCAGTATGCCAGCTATTACGGCGTCGTCACTGCTTAGTGTAAGGAGGTCGGAGGAGGGTGGCTACTTGTCCTCAATAAGGGCCCGGCGCGTTGCGTCACAGGTTGTTTGGAGATTGCGCTGCTTCGCGTGACTTGACGCCCTCTCCGTTTCGATTCTTGCTCCGTGAGTCGTGAAGTGTTTTGATTGCAGTGAAACGCTTCTTCTTTTGGTTCAAGTTCCTGACGATTTCGTCCAGCAGGTTGGCGGAACGGACAGTGCCTTGTGGAACGTTTTCTAGCAGCGGTAGGGTCTCTTTCCGTGCCTCTCGTTTGTCCGCGTAGTCTCCGCGTGACACTGATTCTTCTACGTGCAAAATCGCGAGTAGACGGCGGAAGGCGACTTCGAGGGAGGGAAGCGTTTCCATGGCTTCCTTCTACGTATTGAAGGTCAGCATGTCCAGGTGGTTGATGCGGCTGAGGGTTTAGGCCTCATTCTCAGCGACTAGTGGTTGACCTGTTGCTGACCTTTTCCAATGCTGGAACTTCCTGGATAGGAAGTTTGGAATATCTGTACCCTGCGCTGTTAGCATGTTGAGCACTGAAGGGTCGAGGGATTTGTCGATGAATACGCTTGAGGACGAGGCTCCCTTTTCCGGACAGCGCAGGATTGTTGCGTGTTCAGCCTCGTTGAGTCCGATCGTGTAGTTTTGGAGAGGGATGAGTCCTTTCTTCTTTTTCTTTGGTCTCATCTTCGTCATCGTCTAAGTTTTCTGCTTCCGCGCGCAGATTGGCGCCCACTTGTGGGCTTGCAGCGAGGAGAGCAGCGATGGGGTCTGTAGTATTCTACTATGTCGGGGAATCCGATAGGTTGGTTTTTCGCGAAGTCGCGGTTGGAACTCATAAGTGAGTGTAATCATCAGCATTGTGATATGAAACGGCATCCCGCATAGGATGCCTAGAGGCAGAATGTTTTAGTGGAACACGTGGCGTCATGGGTCGAGTGGCTTACCACGGCGCGCGCATAGTTGCGACCCTTCCTAGGGGAATTCCATATTGGCAACGGCGCATGTAGTGGCGATCCACGTGGAGGGCTTTAATACCCTTTGTAGCTAGATGTCCATTAGGGACCATACCCATACAGTGGTTTGGTTAAGTGGCTGACCACTGGGTATTATTTATATATTTATTTGGGCACTCACCCTGGTACACAGTATATAGTGTACCAGAGGTGAGCGCCGACTCCAAGTAAAGGAGACAACATGGGCATCATGACTATTCTGTTCCTCGCTTAGGATTCCTTAACCGGAGATCCGGACGAGCTATAATAGATAGTCAGCCCCCAACCACTTCACGAGCCGTCTCATACCTACGTTCCATCAACGTTTTACAGTTGCACTGTTCACCCTCGCTGGGGAGTAGTGGCCTTACATCCCACTTCCATCTCGCTGGTGTTTTAGCTCTACCACCCCTTTTCCTTCGCCGCAAGCGACCCATCGACAGTCCAAACGCTGTCGCAGGTGTCTGCTCTCTCCGTTAGAGCGGATACTACAAGTGGTCTCCCGACTTAAAACCACTGTGGTCAGCTGCACTGAACAATTCGTTCCTGGAACGTGGAATCGATATCGATACTTGGAAGAAATGGAATCACTACAGTTATTGTTTATCGAACCACCTCCGGCAATTGCGGAATTCATCGTGGTTGAACACGTGGTCGAGAAGTCGAAGACACCATTTGGTTCGCACCTGGACTCAGGTTTGGTCTAGGATGCCGAAGACCCGAAGCCAGTCGAGTACTGGTCGCCCCGGTCTTGCGGGACCACCCCCGAAACCGAGGCTCGCCTCATCTGTTGAAGCCGGAGAGCGGCTGTATCGTCAAGCGATGTTGCGCTCACGCTCGGTGAATGATGAACGAGATCTCTCGGATGTACCGGCCCCTGTGGCAGCGGCAGTTGCGCCCACCACACAAGCCGTAGTTGACCCTGGGGTCGTAGGACCTCAAGAAGAGGATGATTTGCGCAGGGAAGTGTGTCGTCTCAAGTCTGATTCAAGCGCTTCGCGTGTGCGCATGGTTGCGTTGGAATCGCAGATCGCTGCTCTTATCGCTGATGTCGAACAATTACGCAGTGCGCATGAAGCACTCGTTCGTCAAGACGATGGGAAGCAGGTCTCTGCATCAGTGAAAACACTACGTGAGGAATTGAACCATCTACTGGAGAGGTACGGGAGTACGCCCGATGCGCTATCCGGCTTAACCGTGGATGTAGAGGAAAGTCTTACTCGAGCTAATCCTCGTTTAGAACGCCTGGAGGCGGCAGCTCATGCACAGACTGCTGCTAAACCAGTCGTGCTGGATGAGAAAGGAGCTCCTTTGAAGGAAGCTCGTTCGAAGAAGTCGAAGTCACGACGTAAGAAGCGGAAGTCCGCACGTGATTCGAGTGATGAATCGTCAAGTACGGAGGGCTTCAGTTCCAGTACTTATGATTCTGATGATTCAGATACGTCAGATGACGACGACAGTGATGATGGTCATCGAAGGTCCCGATCTATGAAGAAGAACAGGTCTTCGTGGTTAATGAGAAAAAAAGGCTCACCTTACAGAGGATTGAAGGTGCTCCCGTGCACGAATCCGCTTTATCGGAAGGTCCTGAATTATAGGTACTACCGTCTGAAGGAGAAGAGCAAGAAGCGCTCAGGACGCAAAACCGCGAAGGTGAAGGATCACATCAAACGATTGAAGAGCAGCCTTAATGATTTAACATTTGATGGGAAAACCCCCATTCTCGTTATCGAGTTTATCACTCGAGTCGTTGCCGAAGCAGACACTCTAGAGATGAGTGAACCACAGGAATTTGTGTCTTAACCACAGTTTCTGAAGGGTTTTGCTTTAGAGCAATATCGTTCCGTATGCGGATCATTGACAGCTGATGAAGGCGGCGTTACCTCAAGGCCAGAGGCGGTGCAGTATTTGCTGCGCAGTTACGCTACTTCAAACGCGATACGTCAGGCGATCCTGGACCTAAGGGATGTGACCCAAAAGCCTGAGGAGGGCGAAGCTATGTACAGCTCAAGGCTCAACAAAGCTTCAGTCCGCTGTGGAAACGTCCACTCGACGGAGGACAAGATTACCTTGTACATCGACGGGCTGGACCCGAGTATCAAGTCGTTGGTAGCTCGATATCGATAGAAGCATGGAAGAGTCTCCTTTTTGGAGTTAGTTCAGTTCGCGAAAGCTGAAGGAGACGCGGCCAGAGCGCGTGGTAGCCCCCGTCGTTTAGTGGCTTTTGGAACCTCAATGGGTAAGGAGAAGATCTCCGCCAGAGTTAATCAGCGCAGCAAACTGCTACATCTGGAATCTCCAGTTGACTCACGAGATTCGTCTTTGGTACCCAAAGGGAGTGACTCGCATGAGGAGGCAGTTCATTTAATGGGAAATACGGACTCTTCTGTACCTATAGAGGATCTCCCACACTCGGAGTCTCCGGGTGAGGAAGCCCTGATGGCTTTGGAGGGCCGTCGCACTATGTACCGTCCCTACACGGTGCCACCACAAGGAGGTTTTAAGAACGGGAAACACGGATGGGGTGGATACTCGCACGGCATACCGTTCAAAACCTATCTTGACCAACCGTCGTGACGGTTTGAAATGTTATTCATGTTATGGAAAACACCATTTGAGTGCAGAATGCACGCCTCCTGCAAAGGATCTGAGTCGTATCATGACGAATTACGAAGCACTCTCAGAAGAGGAAAGGAGCCGCGTACCGGCGGGCATGTATTCGAATGCCAAAAGTTGGTTTTCTCAGACACCAATGCGCCCGACGGACAAGCCGGTTGCTCAGAATGCTAAAGTGTTACAACCCGGAACCCCAGGAGGAAGAGGCGCCTTTTGAGTCGCTCTTGGTTACTGCGTTCAGCTTTCTGTAGTCGACACAGAACCTGACGGAGCCATATTTCTTCGCCACAAGGATGAGGGGACTTGCCCATTCGGATTGGGTTGGAGGCGCCGGCTCTATGACTTGAGCTTTGCGCATCTTTTCCATCTGGTCGGCGACAATTTCCCTACCTTTAAGGCCGGTACGGTATGGCTGCTGGAACTGTGGTCTAGCATCATCCTGAAGGTCGATGCGGTGTGTAGTGGCTCTAATTTTGCCCAATATACCTGACCGCATGGCCTCGTATTCTCTGGGGAGATCAAGTACCTGGGGGCTATAGGATTCGAATTCTTCGCCGGGTGCGACCGTCCCCTCCCAAGAGTCGACGTCCTCGTCGGGAGTTGGCCTCGCAAGATTATCCATTTGGGCCTCCATAATGGCCATGGGCGCGGGTAGAGTGATACCAATCACTGTATCTTTAGGTAACTGCACGGGTTTATATCGAAAGTTGCTGATTGTGACCAAACAGGACCTGTTGGGGTGGATGTCCATTACTCCATTGGCCGTCAAGGTACGGTGCTTCAGAACCGTTTTCGGGTGGTTCTGAATCGTTACGAGACCTGAGGACTGGGAATGGACCGATACAGCGATTTGGGTCATCGGCGGTATTGTCATGGCCTTTGACAGGCGAACCTTATTGGACTTCGTGTTTTCGGAGACAACCGCTCGTTTGCGGTTAGCTTCTGGCCCTGGGGTTGAACCAGTTATGGAGATGGAAGGTGCGCGGTAAAACGCGACTTTCCTAAGGCCTGGGTAAATGGCCTTAATGTATCGGTCGATAAAGGAGGTCCCTAGGATTGCCTCGGCGCCCAAGTTAGGCCATACAAGAAACCACGTGCGGACTTTGAATTGCCCTGCCTGGAGGTAAAGTGGTACTATCCCATTAATTTCCATTGGTCTACGAGACGCATCGGTAATCCTTGGGGTCTTCCTTGCTTGAAAGAAATCTTGCCAACCCAGTGCGAGCAGCTTAGGATGGAAAAAATTGGGACCAGCGCCTGTGTCCAATTCAGCTGTGGTCACTCGAGAGTTGTTGGAACAAAGTCTTACGGTTACTCAAACTTTATAGTTCTCTTTCCTGATAATACAGACGGGGTCGTTACTATGTTCCAATTGTGGTTCATCCTGAGTGGTCCATTGTGAGTGGTTTGTATTGGGAGATGAGGAGCTCTTTGGCTCATGACCGTCCAATTGGTTGAGGCAGGGGCTTAAAGAGGGATGATTTGCGTCGAGTCTTCCCTGTGGCAGTTTTCCGATGGGGTTTCCGTTACTACCTGAGGATAGGGTTCTTTTACGTGGTCGTTCGTAGTATCTACAATGGCGTGAACCTGTGGGGCTTTGATCGGAGTGTCCGGAGGCGTGGCATAGCGTGAGCTTCCAGGGGTCCCTGTAGTTCGTTGCTGTGCCCTGTCATACATTCTTTCGGATCTCCGCACCGGGTAATTCTCTTCTTTTAGGGCTAGGGGGTTTTTACGTGCGTCCTTAGGCGGATACCTCGTACAGTCACAAGGTTGGGTCACTGACAGGCAGAGGAAGCAGGCCCTTAGGGAGCGAACAAAAACGTCCTTGCGGGGCGGAAAGGGAGAATACTTGGGTGTGGGTGGTCCAGTGGTCGCTGTAGTTCCCTGAGAGGTATACAATGGGGGCCCGGACGGAAGAGCTCTGAAAATGACCGCGAGAACGTTTCATGAATCGGCTTAATGGATTGAAGCATCCATGTCCGACTCCGTGGAGCTAACCAAATGGGCTTGGTTGGGTTTACGCAATGGAGTTTCGTGTCCTCTAGTTATATCAGCGTTGCGCCTGGAGGTTCTGTAGGTTTTGCCATAACCCTCGGCGTAGGTAACGAGCCTTCGGAAGGAGTATTGCGAGTTTTCCGTGTGGTAATTGCGCACATGTGTCCGAATGGCAGGGAGCAATCCCGTGATGAAGTGACGTTTAAGCCGTCCTTCGGAGAACACGTCTCCACATAGGTAAGCCCTCTTCCATAGGTCGTCTTCGAAAGCCGATTCGGTCATGTTGGAGCTCTGCCTAAAGGATATTACTTCCTGGTGGGCACCCATTACAACGTCATCCGTGGCGTAAGTTTCCAAGAGGTAATGAACAACCTAAGGGTATGACCTGAGAGCTCACGGTCTTAAGCATCCACAAGGTCAGTTGTGCCAGATATCTTCGAAACCACTCGGTCACGCGCCTGTTCTGTAAGGAAGAATTGGAAAGGTACAGAGCGGCGCCCTCGTGGACACCGTTCTGATCGCAGGCCGTACGGAACAAACTGAGAAACCTGAGCACAACGATGTGATCGGAACCCGAGAACTTGTCCGTAATGGTTAGTTGCATTCGTTGGGCCCATTCGGCGACTCTGTGAGCCACCAAACCAGAATATTTCGCGGACCAGTCGGCCAGCCGAAAATTCCGGTAGTCTAGAACCTTTAGGAAAAGTTTGTTGGTGGTTGTCAGTGGTCTGAGGCCTCGAACGGCAGCCTCATCCACTTCCGAGTCTGTTGTTTCGGTCTAGGCCGACTCGGAATCACTCGTGTCCGAATGGTCTCCTCTCTTGCTTCTTCTGTTCTTCTTTCTCCTACGGTTGCTTCTTGTCATCTTACCAGCGGAGTAGGGACTGTAGTATTCTACTATGTCGGCGAATCCGATGGGCTGGTTTTTCGCGAAGTCGCGGTTGGAACTCATAAGTGAGTGATGTCATAAAACTTGTGATATGAAACGGCACACCGCGTAGGATGCCAGGAGGCAGGGTACATTAGTGGAACACGTGGTATCACGAGAGGACTGGCTTGCAACGGCGCATGTAGTGGCGATCCACGTGGCAGGTTTTACTACCCCTTGTAGCTAGACGTCTATTAGGGACCATACCCATACAGTGGTTTGGCTAAGTGGCTGACCACTGTGTATTATTTATATATTTATTTGGGCACTCACCCTGGCACACAGTATATAGTGTACCAGAGGTGAGCGCAGACTCCAAGTAAAGGAGACAACATGGGCATCCTGACTATTCTGTTCCTCGCTTAGGATTCCTTAACCGGAGATCCGGACGAGCTATAATAGATAGTCAGCCCCCAACCACTTCACGAGCCGTCTCATACCTACGTTCCATCAACGTTTTACAGTTGCACTGTTCACCCTCGCTGGGGAGTAGTGGCCTTACATCCCACTTCCATCTCGCTGGTGTTTTAGCTCTACCACCCCTTTTCCTTCGCCGCAAGCGACCCATCGGCAGTCCGAACGCTGTCGCAGGTGTCTGCTCTCTCCGTTAGAGCGGATACTACAAGTGGTCTCCCGACTTAGAACCACTGTGGTCAGCTGCACTGAACAATTCGTTCCTGGAACGTGGAATCGATATCGATACTTGGAAGAAGTGGAATCACTACAGTTATTGTTTATCAAACCACCTCCGGCAATTGCAGAATTCATCGTGGTTGAACACGTGGTCGAGAAGTCGAAGACACCATTTGGTTCGCACCTGGACTCAGGTTTGTTCTAGGATGCCGAAGACCCGAAGCCAGTCGAGTACTGGTCGCCCCGGTCCTGCGGGACCACCCCCAAAACCGAGGCTCGCCTCATATTTTGAAGCCGGAGAGCGGCTGTATCGTCAAGCGATGTCGCGCTCACGCTCGGTGAATGATGAACGAGATCTCTCGGATGTACCGGCCCCTATGGCAGCGGCAGTTGCGCCCACCACACAAGCCGTATTTGACCTTGAGGTCGTCGGACCTCAAGAAGAGGATGATTTGCGCAGGGAAGTGCGTCGTCTCAAGTCTGATTCAAGCGCTTCGCGTGTGCGCATGGTTGCGTTGGAATCGCAGATCGCTGCTCTTATCGCTGATGTCGAACAATTACGCAGTGCGCATGAAGCACTCGTTCGTCAAGACGATGGGAAGCAGGTCTCTGCATCAGTGAAAACACTACGTGAGGATTTGAACCATCTACTGGAGAGGTACGGGAATACGCCCGATGCGCTACCCGGTTTAACCGTGGATGTAGAGGAAGTCCTCACTCGAGTTAACCCTCGTTTTGAACGCCTGGAGGCGGCAGTTCATGCGCAGACTGCTACTAGATCAGTCGTGCTGGAAGAGGAAGGAGCCCCTTTGGAGGAAGCTCGTTCGAAGAAGTCGAAGTCACGACGTAAGAAGCGGAAGTCCGCACGTGATTCGAGTGACGAATCGTCAAGTACGGAGGGCTTCAGTTCCAGTACTGATCATTCTTATGATTCAGATACGTCAGATGACGACGACAGTGATGATGGTCATCGAAGGTCCCGATCTCGGAAGAAGAACAGGTCTTCGTGGTTAATGAGAAAAAAGGCTCACCTTACAGAGGATTGAAGGTGCTCCCGTGCACGAATCCGCTTTATCGGAAGGTCCTGAATTACAGGTACTACCGTCTGAAGGTGAGGAGTAATAAGCGCTCAAGACGCGAAACCGCGAAGGTGAAGGATCACATCAAACGATTGAAGATCGGCCTTAATGATTTAACATTTGATGGGAAAACCCCCATTCTCGTTATCGAGTTTCTCACTCGATTTGTTGCCGAAGCAGACACTCTAGAGATGAGTGAACCACAGGAATTTGTGTCTTTACCACACTTCCTGAAGGGTTTTGCTTTAGAGCAATATCGTTCCGTATGCCGATCATTGACAGCCGATGAAGGCGGCGTTACCTCATGGCCAGAGGCGGTGCAGTATTTGCTGCGCAGTTACGCGACTTCAAACGCGATACGTCAGGCGATCCTGGACCTAAGGGATGTGACAGCTGAGTACAGCTCAAGGCTTAACAAAGCTTCAGTCCGCTGTGGAAACGTCCACTCGACGGAGGACAAGATTACCTTGTACATCGACGGGCTGGACCCGAGCATCAAGTCGTTGGTAGCTCGATATCGATAGAAGCATGGAAGAGTCTCCTTTTTGGAGTTAGTTCAGTTTGCGGAAGCTGAAGGAGACGCGGCCAGAGCGCGTGGTAGCCCCCGTCGTTCAGTGGCTTTTGGAACCTCAATGGGTAAGGAGAAGATCTCCGCCAGAGTTAATCAGCGCAGAAAACTGCTACATCTGGAATCTCCAGTTGACTGGCGAGATTCGTCGTTGGCACCCAAAGGGAGTGACTCGCATGAGGAGGCGGTCCATTTAATGGAATATACGGACTCTTCTGTACCTACAGTGGATCTCCCACACTCGGAGTCTCCGGGTGAGGAAGCCCTGATGGCTTTGGAGGGCCGTCGCACTATGTACCGTCCCTACACGGTGCCACCACAAGGAGGTTTTAAGAACGGGAAACCCGTATGGGTGGATACTCGCACGGCATACCGTTCACAACCTATGTTGACCAACCGCCGTGTCGGTTTGATATGTTATTCATGTTATGGAAAACACCATTTGAGTGCAGAATGCATGCTTCCTGCAAAGGATCTGAGTCGTATCATGACGAATTACGAAGCACTCTCAGAAGAGGAAAGGAGCCGCGTACCGGCGGGCATGTATTCGAATGCCAAAAGTTGGTTTTCTCATACACCAATGCGCCGGACGGACAAGCCGGTTGCTCAGAATGCTGAAGTGTTACAACCCGGAACCCCGGTAGGAAGAGGCGCCTTTGAGGCGAATAAGCCAGTGCAACCGGAAAAATAAGTGAGGGAGCCCCTAGGGGGTCGGCACTAGTCGATCCCGTAGTGCTGACCAGGGAGAGCTCGCCTCCCTGCTCCCGCGCTTGGAAGCCCAAGATTCACTTGAGGCCTCCCAAATTTCCGCCGTACGGAATCAATCCGCCGAACGGAAAGCGAGTACAGTTTGACTGTGAGTTACATCGTCCTTGAAGACGTTATACTTGCCCGTCAAAACGGGAAAGTTACCTCATGGTAGTGTCTAAAAGAAACTATAAGGTCTATAACGACATCGGCTCTGACAGGAATCTGTTATCTCGTCGATTGACTATCCTGGACACAGGTGCTGGTCCGAACTTTATACGGGAATCGGAGCTCGCTCCTGCTGACTTAGAACGTATTCGATACGGTCTTTTACCGGACATCCGGGATGCCAACAAAAATGCTGTGAAGACACTGGGAACAATTCGACTCGTGGTGCGTTTGGGACGCTTTGTAGTCCTAGTCGACTTCATCGTCTGTAAGACGTTAGCTGCACCAGTGGTACTGGGATGTGATTATTGCGACAAGTTTGTCGAAGCCATTCGCCCGCGAAGAAAAGTAGTGGAACTAGATTATGGATCAATGGTACCAATTGTTCGCAAGCCAATGCGTCGTTGCCCCGAAGCACCTCCACTTCCATTATCTATGGAATACGGGAAATCCCGAGGACTTGTCTCGCCGAGGATTCGAGTAGCGAAGAGTGCCATGCTGAAGGCGCAAACCCAAACTTGAGATCAAGTAAGAACAGAACGACACGGACTCGTGGTAATTCAACCGAATACTCGGATGTACGAATCCCGTGGATTGCTAGTCGCTAACTGCATTGTTCAGGTTGATCCTGGTAGCCCCTTTTGGATACTAGTGAGTAACTTCAACGATAACGATTATCAGATACCGAAGAATCAGGTTGGTGCAACAGCTTTGGCTCATCCCACAGTGGTGGTCCCTACTCATATTTCTACTGCAGAAGTATTGGGATTAACCCATGTCGGTGACACAGACGAAGAACTGCAAACTCCGTCTGGAGATCAATTGCAAACGGCAAAGGATCCAGAGAGCCTGGTCGATGAGCTAGACTTAGCACATGTGTCGGAACACTACAGAACGAAGATCAGGTCTATGCTGAAGAAGTATACATCCATGTGGAGTGGAAAACTAGGAGAGATCTCCGCTACGTAACACCACATTGATTTCGTCCCAGGGTCACGACCCATCTCCCAACCACCCTACAGAGCGGAACCGCGATCTACCAAAATCGAGGAAGAGAATGTCAGAAAAATGCTAGAAGAAGGAGTAATCGAAGCAGCTCAATCTGCTTGGGCCTCACCAGTGGTGCTGGTTCCAAAACATGATGGTTCTTTACGATTCTGTATCGATTATCGAAAACTGAACGCAGTTACAGTTCGAGATACATACCCGTTGCCTCGAATGGACGAATGTATTGACAGCTTAGGAGAAGCGAACGTGTTCACCACGTTGGACACCAACTCTGGCTATTGGCAGGTGCCTGTAGCGGAAGAAGACCAAGATAAAACGACATTTGCATGTCACGCTGGTCTCTACCGTTTCAAAAGGATGCCCTTTGGATTAACGAATGCACCGGCTACTTTCCAGCGTACTCTGGACATCTTGCTTTCAAGATACAAGTGGAAGACTTGTTTAGTCTATTTGGACGATGTGATCATCTTTTCCCAGGATGTGGAAAGCCATTTACGGCATGTCGAGGAGATCCTCAAAACACTACAGAGCGCAGGTATCACCTTCAAGTTCAAGAAATGCGAATGGTTCGCTGGCCCCGTCCGGTACTTAGGACATCTGATCAAGCCAGGACAGCTTGCCATTCAAGATGCACAAACAGCGGCTCTCCGCGAAGTACAACCTCCGTCGACACAGAAGCAATTGCGTTCTTTCCTCGGCTTGTGCAACATCTACCGACGATTCGTGCCGCGATACTCGCATATAGCGGCACCGCTCAACGCAAAGCTGCGTAAAGGACAACCAGTACAGCTGGAACAATTCTGACAAGCTGAAGCGGAAGCGTGCGACACGCTGAAGACTAAAGATTATTACAGCCCCAGTCTTGGCGCTGCCCATCCCCAACCGGCCATACTCAGTGGATACCGACTCTAGCGAGTACCAAGTAGGGTGTGCCCTTTTTCAAACACACCCTGATGGTGAACGCAAACCCATTGGTTACTGGTCAAGATCACTGAATGCAGCTGAGAAGAAGTATTCAGTTTCAGAAAAGACATGCCTTGCAGTCGTTTGGGCCCTAACCACCTTGCGACCGTATCTACAAGGAGAACGTTTTACCGTCAACACGGATCATTCGTCTCTACGATGGTTACTGTCCATTACAGACCCGTCTGGTCGTCTCACACGATGGCGCTTACGCCTTTCTGAATTCGATTTCGAAGTGAAGTATAAGAAGGGATTGGCCAATGTCCAAGCTGACGCGCTATCGCGACTCAAAACACTGGGCAAAACCCAAGGCGAAATATATGAAGAGATACCTTGCTTCTACATGGAGACCCGTTCACCATCTTTTGAAGAAGAGGAACAAGAGACCTTTGATGATTATTCGGATGCAGACCTGTTCCTTGCATTAGCAGACACTGACCCTTCAGTTCAACTCGAGCGAATCTCGTGCACTGAACTCTTCAATGAGCAACACGCCGCGCCGATACGTTTTGTGTGTCGATACGCTCTCGTCTTAACGGGGGGGAGGAGCTCCTTTTTTCACTCGATTCACGAGGAATACTGTTAAGACATGTCGAAAAGCATGATCAAATCGTGATTCCACACGTCTTGAAGAGTCGAGTACTCCATCCGGCACACTACAACAGGCTGTCTGGTCATCCAGGAGGAACGAAGTTGTTCATGACTCTAAGAAGAGATTTTTACTGGCCTAATTTGGCAATGGACTGCCATGCTACAGTGAGGTTGTGCACAACATGTTCGAAGAATCGCGTGAAGCTTTACAGGAAGCGGAAACCGATGACGTTATTCCAGGCGAAAGCGCCTTTACAATACGTCAGTATCGACATCCTAGGGGAATTGATTCGCTCAAGGCGAGGTTATCGCTACCTATTGTTAGTCACCGACCGCTTCTCGGAGCTAGTGCGGACTTTGCCGCTGAAGAGGATAACCGCAACCGTAATCGCACAGGCGTTTATCAAACATTGGGTATTTATATACGGACCACCACAAGTTCTGTTATCAGATAATGGGAAGCAATTTGTTGCGAAGTTCCTTCAGAATGTTTGCCGCATTATGGGCATTCGAAACGTGTTTACCACGACCTATCATCCGCAATGCAACGGTCAGGTGGAGCGTTTCAACCGCACGCTGATAGCAGCATTACGACACTACATCGCGGACCACCCGAAAGAATGGGACATGTTTACAGATACTCTGTGCTACGCGTACAATACGCAAGTGCATACCTCTACAAAGACGGCACCGTTAGACCTCGTGCTCTCACGTAACCCTCCGGCTTTACCGGTTGCGCTCGACGACGAGACAGAATTGGACGAGCCGACCCCGGCTAAGTACCATCTGAAATGGAGGAATGACATGAAGGCCAGATCGGAAGAAGCCGCTAAGGAGTTATCAAAGAAGCAAGCTCGCTATAAGCGAAACTATGACGCCAGAAGGCGAAGAGGAAATCCGGCAATTCGAGTAGGAGGTCACGTCTTCGTGCGAGTCGAAAGACCTGACAAACAGGAAGAATCTCGTCATAAGTTGTTGCCGATAGCGGCTGGACCCTTCAAAGTGGTGGACCTTAATGAAGACACAGTGGTCATCAAGACAGGTGAGGAAGTTGAACGTGTATCGCGCGATCGCGTTGAAGTCGCACCTGACCCGCAAGTGGAAGTCCAGGTATCTGGTAGAACTAAGGAGGCATGTGCAACGGAACGTCAAGGCAAAAGCACAAGTGACTCTGGGGAGAGTGAACCGCCACCAATGGCTCGAGCGGAGGAGAAAGCTCCTGATCTCCCACTGCCGGCGGTTTCGTACGCCCATCACGGACAGCTTCCGAAGTATCTGGATATGCCCCGTGGCACGCGCACACCAGTGAGTACAGAAATGGAACCTGAAAGCAGGAAAGATGTTTTGGACTTTGGCCTCAAGGACTTGGAAACGAGTGCACGCGAAAACGCGCCGTTGCCGCTTCAGGCTGAACCGTCAGGTGAAGCGCCACTCGCTGTTCCGCCGATATCGGCTCTCACCCCTCGTGGGCAGGAAGAAGAAGAGGTATAGCCTCCTGTCGTGGTTCAAGCATCATCGTCCACCGAACAGCGGTCAGAATCGGATAACCGAAGGAAGTTCATCCACGAATGGAATTGAGAAGTAGCAAGAACTACGCTTCTATGGAACCTGGAAAACAGGATGGCTTTTTATCTGAGAAAGGTTCTCAAGAAATGAGTACACTGCCCCTGCGGGCAGAACGACAGTTAGTCGACGAGCGAACGCTTAGCGACGCTGAGACTGCTAACACAGAGACGCTTGTGTCAGCCCTAAGGCATTTCAAACCTGTTGACAGGAGTCTCGTGCGAACAGCGAAAGCAATAAGAAACGCCCAGGAATATGTTATGGATCGCATATGTGAACATGGCGAGCATGAAGAAAATAGAGAATTACTGTATCGAGTCCGTTGGAACAGTTTTCCTCCGGAAGCGGATACGTGGGAACCTATAGCTCATATCCCTCGTTCGCAGCTCGTGCGATATTACCGACGCATGCGATTACCACTCCCTAGGGAGATCGACTCCTCGATAGTCGGGCTCATGGGCATATCCCATTTCTAAGTGTGGGCTACAAAGGTAGTAAAAACTCGAAAGGCGAAAAGAAAACAAGAAATCATGAAGAGGAAACGTGAAGACACGCAAGCAAAGGACATTTACTGATTATCACCTATGACAAACTCGAGAAGCGAGAAGAAGGATTGAAGAACTCGACAAGCGAGAAGAGATGAAGACTAGAAGATAAGAAGGGAACGTCAAGACACGAAGTCACAGGAGTTTTATTGGTGCCAAGATACCACCGCAAGGGTGTTGACTAGGAGTCTTTTCTAGGATCATCAAAGAGACGTGCGAGCACGCAGGTTCACAAGAAGCTGTGCGCGATCACCCTCAACTTGGTCCACGGGAAAGCCCGCATCTAAGAGGAACTGTCTCAGCGGATCCAAGCCTGGATCTTCGACCGGCACTGCACTCGGTTGTTGGGTAAACCCATGAAAGTTCTCTTCAGCAACTCCCGCCGCTGCGGATTGATCGACGGAAGTCTCTACGCCTGCCAGCTCTGGCTCGTCCTCGTAACCAAGTTCAGCCTCAATCCCCGGCGCTTCTTCATACGGTTCCTTTCCGTTCTCGGATGGAGTAGAATCGTATACGTATCTAGTAAGCTGGTTCGGTGGCATGTCACGCGGGTTCTCCCGAAGAAAGCGAGCCTGCTCGGAGGTGATCAACTGGCGCGTCCAGGGGTCGTACCGAACGAAATCTCCAACACTTGCTGTTCGTCCAGTAGAATGGTCGTGGTGTCTTGCACGGGTTCCGCGAGCGGATTGATCAGCTGGCACTCCAGACCAGTCGAAACTGTCGATTAAATCCAAAAGATTGAGGAAGTCGGAATGGTTCGCACGGGATCCCAGGACAAGGGAAAGATCGAGTTCTCTTGCATACTTTCGCGCTGTGGGCGATATGTACCAAACTCTAAAGGTATCATAAGCATCCCACCGGAAGAAGACGGACATCTTGGCGATAAACTCGGTATAAACCACCGTCCAATATCCCGAGAACGGGCCGTTAACCAACGCGGACCCGGTGTAGGAGATCGCCGGTGGGAGCTCCACAGGGCAACCACGAGGACTCTCGATCGCCGCCCAATGCTCCAGAATACCAATGTAGTGCCAGAAGCGCGCGTTCCGCCGGATGCGGTCTATCTCGATCATTTGATACGGCACCAAATAGCCTAAACGTGATCGAGTACGACGTTCCTAACGGGGATAATCCCAATAGGGAATGTCACGCTTTCGAAGGAAGCGGAACTCCGCACGGAGAAGAGGTTGCTGAGAGCAGAGAGCTGCATCACGCACACCACGCACACGGCGCCAACCGCTAACATCGACTTCAACGAGTGTCTCGATATACGAGTAACCTTCACCGTCGAACGGGCTTTCCAGGTATCTAGTTCCCAGTCCTGCGGGAGGAGAACCGTACTGATGAATCGGTGAGAACGCTGGTAAATCAGCTGGGTGAACCGCGTACGGGCTTCGGACAAGGTTTCCGTTGAATATCGCGCAATCGCGTTGTCTGGCAAACCAATATGGCTCGCCCAGTCGTCGCTATAAATCGCGTGTTCCGGAATACCGTCAAGGAAGTACCCACCGTGTACATACTGTTCTATCAACGCGTCATCGCGGATAGCAACTGGATCAAACCAGGGGGCTTGCGCGAAAAGTTCAACGTTGTCGAGAGGATCTCGTCCATAGAAATCCGCAGGGTGCGGGTAGCTCCGCTGAGCACGACGAGGAGGAGCTCGAATCACACCTGCAGAGGCGACGTAAGCCGCGTTTGGCATCGGAGCCACGGTTTGCTGAGGTAATGGTACCGACCGGAATCAGGTGTACGTTGTGGAGAACGAACGGTATGGACCGAGTTGAGCAGTAGGCTGCGACGCATAACCAGCAGTGTTGGACGGAGCCCCAGAAGGCACATCCTCAGAGGAGGGCTGGAACGGGTTGGACCCGGCGTTCGGATCCGTCGCGAGAGATCGAGCTGAAGAGCGGTGAGGAACAGAATGCTGTTGAGAACTGTAAGAGTTGGTCGGGCGGCGAGGTATTCGGGATGAAGATGAGTACCCGTAACACCAGTCCGACTGCGTATAAACGCTTCTTGCGTCCCCCATGGTTCGCGCTTAACGAGGGGGGTATGTAGTATTCTATTATGTCGGGGAATACGATAGATTGGTTTTTCGCGAAGTCGTGGTTGGAACTCATGAGTGAGTGTTATCATTAGCATTGTGATATGAAGCGGAATCCCGCATAGGATGCCTAGAGGCAGAATGTCTTAGTGGAACACGTGGCGTCATGGGTCGAGTGGCTTACCACGGCGCGCGCATAGTTGCGACCCTTCCTAGGGGAATTCCATATTGGAAACGGCGCATGTAGTGGTGATCCACGTGGAGGGCTTTACTACCTTTTGTAGCTAGATGTCCATTAGGGACCATACCCATACAGTGGTTTGGTTAAGTGGCTGACCACTGGGTATTATTTATATATTTATTTGGGCACTCACCCTGGTACACAGTATATAGTGTACCAGAGGTGAGCGCCGACTCCAAGTAAAGGAGAAAACATGGGCATCATGACTATTCTGTTCTTCGCTTAGGATTCCTTAACCGGAGATCCGGACGAGCTATAATAGATAGTCAGCCCCCAACCACTTCACGAGCCGTCTCGTACCTACGTTCCATCAACGTTTTACAGTGGCACTGTTCACCCTCGCTGGCGAGTAGTGGCCTTACACCCCACTTCCAGCTCGCTGGTGTTGTAGCTCTACCACCCCTTTTCCTTCGCCGCAAGCGACCCATCGGCAGTCCGAATGCTGTCGCAGGTGTCTGCTCTCTCCGTTAGAGCGGATACTACAGTTTCTCTTGGTTGCGGGTGTAGTATTCTGCATTATCATAATAAAGTTTTCCCGTTTCGACGGACAAGTATAAAGTCTCCAAGGACGTTTGAGTTCAACATCAAACTGTACTCGCTTTCCATGGAACGGATCCAATCCGCTCGACGGAATATGATGAGTCCTCATCAAGACCTTAGGTTTCCAAGCGCGGGAACAAAGAGGCGAGTACTCCATGCTCGGCTCTACGCGATGGAATAGGGCCGACCCGCTAGGGGTTCCTCACTTAGTTTCCCGACTGAGGCGGGTCGTTCGCCCTTGGGGCGTTGCTTTAAACTTGCGAATTAGTCTGTGGTGCTTCAGTGTTCTGAATCACTGGAGCTCCAGATTGACGTCCAGGATGGTAGCTAAGCCATCCTTTGACCTTCCAGTAGGTACCAGCCGGCACTCGGGTTCCTTCCTCCTCTGAAAGAGTCTCGTGATTCGTGAGGACGCGAACTAAATCCTTTGCAAGAAGGGTACATTATGAAGAGAGATGATGACGGCCATAGCACAGATAGCATATCAACGCTTCACGGCGGGCTGCCGACCTCGGCTGTGATCGAGACGCTATTCGCTGGTCCACCCATCCAGGTTTTTCCTTCTTGAATCCTCCTTTCGGGGGTTTCATGTGTGCACGGGGTACTGGGCGTCTGCCCTCCATAGCCATTAGAGCTTCTTCCTCTTGGGATTCTGAGTGAGGTAGATCCTCTGTGGGCACCGATGAGAGCCAATAAACCATAAGGTGAATAGTATCGTGTTGGGATTGGTTATCGTGTCTAGCGAACGACGACTCTCGAGAGTCAACTGGAGATTCCAGGTGGAACAACATTCGAGTGGACTTCGCGGCTTGTTTGTGTCTTTGCTCTGCTTTGGATGCACCAAGCGTTCTAGTGTTCCGCGTACTCCGCGAGCTCTTACCGCGTCACGTTGAGCTTGCGCGAACTGAACTAACTCCAGAAATGGGGTTCTTACATGCTTTTCTCGAAACCGAACCACCGGAGATTTGATGTTGGGATCGAGTCCATCAATGAACAAGGTAATCTTGTCCGCCGTTGGGTGAACGTTTCCATATCGCGTGGCCATTCGGTGAAGCCTCGAGCTGTACTCTGCTTCTCCCTCACCAGGTTTCTGGTCTACGCATTCACCACTACCACCAGGCGTTCCAGACGAGGATTACCCCGAGGGAGGATTTCCTCCACGTCAACGGTCAGGCCCAGTAAGGCCTCCGCAGCATTACCATGCCTTTCCATTACTTGGTTCAAATCCTCTCGCAGAGTTCTCACAACCGCGGGCATCGGGTCCCTATCTTCTCGACGAGCGAGTACGCCTTGTTCTCGGCGCAAGCGGTCGACGTCCTCGGTAATTATCGCCATCTGCGATTCCAATCCAATGATTCGCTCACGATAGGCGTTTGACTCAAATTTAAGACTAAGCCCCTGAGCGCGTAAATCATTTTCTCCGACAAGGATTACGACCTGTTGGTTTCTAGATTCATTATGGGAACCTTCGGCCTCCGTGGTTGGTTCAATAGCCAACTCCACGGACATGGGTACATCCGAGAGATCTCGTCTATCTGTTACCGAACGAGAGCGCGTCACCACCTGACGATATAGTCGCTCTCCGGCTTCTGTAGATCAGGCGAGCCTCGATCGTGGGCGTGGGTCTGAAGGATCCGGGGCACCAGTACTAGACTGGGTCTTCTTTTTCGGCATTCCGAACAATTCCAATGTTCGGCGACGAAAAAATTGAGGTCTTCAATTGAATTCGACAGCGTAGTTCACTACGGAACTCCGTGATAGCTGGACGTGTTCGTAAACCGCTCCCGAATTCGTATTCCATTCGAATTAAAGATCGGTATCGATTCCACGTTGCAGGTGCGAAATATTTGGAGTAGCCAACCACAGTGTTCCTAAGGCGGGAGACCACTTGTAGTAACCGCTCTGTGGGGAGAGCAGACACCTGCGACAGTGTTCGGGACTGCCGAATAGGTGCTTGCGGCTAAGGGGTAGGTGTGGTAGAGCACAACACTAACGAGCTAGAATGGGGGTTGTAAGTCCCCACTCACCAATGAGGGTGGTCGGTCCTATTGAACGGACAACTACTTGTTGTAGATTGTCCGGATCTCCTGTTAAGGAATCCTGAACAAGGAAAAAGTGAGTTGTGAACCCGTTTGTTGTCTCGTTTACTTTGGAGTCGGCGCTCCCCTCTGTGCCTTAAGTACGGTGCATAGGGGTGAGCGCCGCACATAATAACATCTAGATATAAACTTGGTTAGCCGATTAACCCCTCTAAAGTACGGGATAATGCTTGCCACGTGGCTACTCACTACTGTATATGCGCCGTTGCCAATCCGGTATTTCCCTACAAAGGGTCGATTCAGATGCGACGTGGCAGACCGATGTCCCACGTGTAATATACCACCTCACGGACCATTTGCGGGGTGCCGCTTCATAACTTCATCCTAGCCGTTGCACTCACTTATGAGCATCATTATACTTAGCCAAAAAAATCTTCCATCGGCATTCCGACAGTGCAGATTACTACAGCGGGGTTGGAGCTTCGGGTAATTGGGCTGTATCGAGTGCAGGCCGAGATATATCAGGTATGTGCGTTGCTGATACTTGAAGCATGGGGTGGTTCTGTCGAGAGGGATCAAACTACAACCCAATTGCCATGGCGGCAACCTCAGAGAGATTTTCAGTTGGGACAGTTCTGGAAGAGAGGTCTGGATCCGCTGGGAGTGCAGTATTCATGAGTTCCAAATAATGGCCTGGCTTCTCGCGTGACATGTTGAGAACGTCAGCGTTCGACATGTCCATGAGGATCTTCAAACTTTCGGCGGCACTGAAATGTGGCGAAGCTTGTTTGGACGCGATTTCGAGGTCATGGAGGCGGAAAACATCTGCTAAGAGCTCTTCCTTAGTTGTGGAGGTACTCAGGATTCCTCGAATGGAAGGAGGCGCTGTCTGTGAGATTGAAAGAAGCTGAGACTGCGAAAGAGATTGCATGAAGTAGAGATGGTCCTTGGACGCCAGCGAGCCGTACGTTGGCGCTTGGGAGTTTTACACAACCGCTGAGGAAGGCATGCCGACGAGATATGGGTGGGGGTTTGATGCTTCGAGTGGGTGGAGACTGTGTGGTGGACTGCTTCAGAAGGGAACGATGGAGGGTTGCGGAGACGGGATTTAAGGCTTGTCGAGCGGGTGGGATCAGAGTCCTGAAGGTGGAGTGGAACAGCTGCGATCAGTTTGATATTTGGCGCGTTAAAGAGCCGTTACATGCCCGATCAATTTTCTTTGCTAAACGGGGGGCCGAAAAGATACCATGGCCGTGTCGAAGGGATACTTTATCCTGTTGCTTGAGAGCGTTGAGAAAAGATTGTTCGTCGGCTTGAATTTGCGCTTGGGAACTTCGGTGGACGTTCATATTGAGAATTCAGGCACGACCGTTGTCGAGATAGTACCTCAGAGAGTTGAGAGGTTTCCATCTACTGTTTATGGCTATTTGTTCAACTGTGGTGCCTTTAAGGTAGTCCTCAAGGGCTTTCCCGATACGCGCCGAGTGGATTGTGAACTTTTCGTTAGTAAGCCTGTATTTTTGGGCAGTGAAATTGATGACTTTCACGTAAGGTTGGTACTTCTGGTTTCCAGACATCATTTGGTCATTTGGACGTGCCTGCTGAAGCGTCTTGAGAAAAAAGATGAATTCCGGGTTTTGGAGAGGGACAAATTGCAGTTTCCCTCTCTTTCGAGACATTTTGGCGTCTGAAATGTTGATTCCAGCAGTGCCCGGTCCGTACGAAATAAGTCGGATGTCACTGGGGAAAACCACACCGCCCCAGGAGAGTTTTAGTGCTTCGGATACTCGAAGACATGCCCCAAATCTTAGCAACAAGACGGCCGTGGCGTGAACGTGGTCCTCTTGGGCTAGATTCCATGCAAATGCATACGCGATTAGTTTCGTAAGGGGGACAAATGACTGGCATGGTTTAAGATGTTTCTACCCATGTAGACAGCGTCGGGACATGCCAAATTCATTTCGAAGTCTGGGATACATAATTGTCGTATAGTGGCAGAAAGGCTGACCTTTGAGGTTGTCGATACACTACACTGACCTTGCAGGTGGTGGATGCGAGGGATCATCGGCCGTGCAGCTTCGGGCGAGCTACCATCTAGGTGTTGCCAGCCACGTGTAGTGTTGACATGTACCTTCTGGTTGAGTAATTGTTAGTGATTGTAATTGTAATTATATTTATTTTAGTACAGTAGTGGAGTGGCCACCTGGCACTGTAGCCAGTGCTGGCCAGGTCTCTGACACTAGGTCAGAGACCCTGCCTTGCTGGCACCTCCCGGGTGATCTGGAGAGTGCAGTCCACTGCATATAGGAAACTACATCTCCCCCATCCTAATCTGATAAAGAAAGGCACCACTTGGGTCACGAATATACCTTTTGGTTCATTGTTTCTCAACTACCACACAGGCTTTCCCGCACGTCGACGCCTACCATCGTTTACCTACACGGTATAGGCTAGTCGCCCAGCCGTTTGCCCCTGCGGGTTTTCACGGTGCCCTGTTACCATCGAGGTTTACTACGTCTACCTTCTAAGGTTGAGCGTCAACACGCTCCCTACGGTTGAGCGTCAATACGCTCCCGAGACAAGACAGTACCATACCCCAGAGGTGATTGTACGACATTTTGGTCTCCCGACTTAGAAAGTATTTTTAGGTTTTGTCGTACCTTCACGGTTCACACGAGATTCTGAGAAGTATTGGACGCTCGTACACCAATTTGGTTTCAGGAAATGCCGCAAAGCAAAACAGGATACCACTCTTGGTCACAAATGGAACGACCTAAAAGGAATACGCGTGGTACGAGCGCCCCGCCAAGCCATAAAGGTCTTAAAGGAGCCCCATCGTCTCAACCGATTCTGGAAAACCCCGAGGAACTGCTCCGGCACCCTTGAGACAAAACCAGAAAGGTACATGGTCCGCCGCCTATGGCAACGGAACCTCAAAGGGAATTACCAATTGAGGTTGCAGCGGAGGAGCTATGGCCTCAGCTCGAAGAGCGAGCGAAAGCGCTCGTCACCCTCGCGGTCGAGGATGCATTAACCATAAAAAAGAAGTCGGATACCCCGATGGTTCCGCCCTCAATGGACGTCGATGCATTTACGCGTATTGTGGTTGACCGAGCAGCTCAAGAGCTATCGGAAAGGATACCTGAAATGGTGAAACTGTATCTCTTTACAGATGCTAGGGAGCATGTTTAGCGCGCTGTGCAGGACCTTTGGGTTCCGAGGGATTCGCAGAATCCCGACCTACACAGGTGAACATCGCAAAGCGCATACTACAAGGGTTCCAAATGGGTCATTCCACCCATTCCAAACACATACCTACTGATAGTGAGTACCTACAAGGTCCAAGGCAGAGTCAAGAGGTCCCGGGGAAGGTAGATCCTCAAGACATTTACCTGCCACCAATTACAGGTCTCGTTCAAAAGGATACCCATGGAGGTGGTCCCAAGGACGATTCGTCTGACTCGTCGGATGAGCGACGAAGAAACCGAAAAGGGAAGAAGCGGAGGACGAAGAGGGGAAAGAATCGAGAGGATGATTCAAACCCCGACTCGTCAGACTCCAGTTCCGATCCGAGTTCATCGTCGGATGATGACCGTAAAGGTAAGAAGAAGAAGAAAACGAACAGGTCGACGAAGAAGTCGTCGAAAAAGAACCGAAAGGGTAAAAAGCGATATAATGAGTCGCCCCGACTCTGAGTCGGACACCGAAATAGACCTGGAGGTGCACCAACCCTTGAACGATATGTTCACCAAAGCGGTTGACAACAAGACTTATCGGTTGATCAACAGGTCTTCTGAATACACCCAAGGGGTGTCTCAAAAGATAACTAAGCACCACAAGCAGCTCAGCTTCCAAATGGGTGACACAACCTTCACAGGTACGGATCCTATTGCGATAATTGAGTTTCTACAGAAGTTCAAGCTTGCATGTGACCAAAATGGGTTTTCCGAGGGCGCTGCTATGTGGCTATTTCAGTTTTACCTGAAAGGACAAGCATACTACTTGCTGCAGGGTAGGCTCCGCGGAAACACCTTAGCGATGGATGAGGATGGCACGGAGAGGTTGGAGTCATACCCAGAAGTGGTCAATTTCTTTTTGGAAACATAGGCCACCGATGAGGTTATCCAAGAGGCTTACTCGGAAGTCCTCGCTTACCATCAAAGGTCTGGGCAAACCGAAACGGAGTTTTCGCTCGCGCTGTGGAATCTGGCAACCCGTTGTGTTAATGTGTTCACTACCTCGAGGTTAAAGTCGCTATTTGCCGACAATGTCGACAAGGCGATCCGTTCCCGGGTACGCAATTACCTGGCCACTAACCGAAAGGTAGACTACAATGGGCTGGCTCGATACTCCCAGGGGCTTGGAGATACCCTTCGTCTGGGAAGCAGACCAGCCATGCCTCCAACCTCGAAGGATAACCCGAAAAGGTCAGTCTTGGAAATTGAAGACACAAAAACCTCAGAGGGTAGCTCGCACATCGAAGTACCTACAGGAACCACTATCCACTTGGTAGCGACCCAGGTGCGGTTGTAGTATTCTACTGCTTCGGCGTTCCGATGGTTTCTTTGTCGCAAAGTCGCGTTTGGAACTCATTACTGAGTGGCCTGGTCAGTGCTAGGATAAAAAGCGACACACCGCGTACAATGCCAGGAGGCAGGGTACATTGTTGGAACACGTGGTATCACGAGTGGAGTGGCTTGGAACGGCGCATGTAGTGGCGATCCACGTGGCTGGTTTTACTACCCTTTGTAGATGTAAGTCCATTAGGCACCATACCCATACAGTGGTTTGGCTAAGTGGCTGACCACTGGGTATTATTTATATATTTATTTGGGCATTCACCCTGGTACACAGTATATAGTGTACCAGAGGTGAGCGCCGACTCCAAGTAAAGGAGACAACATGGACACAATGACTATTCTGTTCCTCGCTTAGGATTCCTTAACCGGAGATCCGGACGAGCTGTAATAGATAGTCAGCCCCCAACCACTTCACGAGCCGTCTCGTACCTACGTTCCATCAACGTTTTACAGTGGCACTGTTCACCCTCGCTGGCGAGTAGTGGCCTTACACCCCACTTCCAGCTCGCTGGTGTTGTAGCTCTACCACCCCTTTTCCTTCGCCGCAAGCGACCCATCGGCAGTCCGAACGCTGTCGCAGGTGTCTGCTCTCTCTGTTAGAGCAGATACTACATCGGTTCTCGAAACCGTCGACGGTAGGAAATTGGTCGTCAACGCGTACACCAAACTCGGTACAATCACCGGCAAGTTCGGTGAGCTCGCATAGAATGCCAGGAGCGAGCTCCCATTACTCGCCACCCACATCCAACGCCACTGCTCCTACCAACCACGTTTCGAAGCCCCACTCAATGGTAAGGCGAGACCCTCAAACTGGAGGCCTCGTTTGCTGGTTTTGTCTCGCGACAGACCATTTGGCAAACAATTGCGTTAACTTACCTCCAGGGATGATAGACCAGTTGATTCAGGCTCGCATGAAGAATCACCAACGCCTCTATAGGTCTTCAACGCAAGCACCAAATCGGTTCCAACCCCGTACACCGGTACAGGTCAGTACCATCGAGGAAACACCAAACTTGGACTCAACCCCTCCCGTACAGGAGGAAAACACCGAGCGGTTGGCGTAATGGCCGAACCCAACGTGCAATCGGAAGGCCAATCGATACCCAGAACCTTGAAGGTGGAAGAGAACACGTCACAACCAATTCTGGTTTGTCATATGAAGTACAACAACTATAAAGTACGTGCTTCAATGTGTTTCTCCGATCGCCTTGCGGTTCCGGTCACCTGCGTGTTGGATACGGGGGCCGGCCCAAACGTGCTGAACTCCCGCGTCATACCTGAGGCAGTACTTTGGAACTTGAGCCGACCTCCCGACAACAACCCCGCTGGTGGATGCAAATGAGCGCCCATTAAACCTTCGAGGTATGCTCACCACTGTAGTGCAGCCCGGACACCTCAAGGTAAGACTGCGATTCTTTGTTGTCGACCGTTTACCGATAGACTGCCTACTAGGTAAGAATTTCATCGAGAGACATGTCAAAGAAATCCTACCTGGTTCCCATACCGTTGCCCTACGTCACGGGGTACGAATTTCCATTTTTGGTAATACGGAAACCAAACCGGGATGGTTCGTCAAACCGAAGAAGACAATATCCACCGAAACGGTCTGCAACATATTGCGCATTACCCAACAGGTTGTTATCCCGCCAATGCACCAAATATTGGTACTGGTGTCGTGTGCGACCCCTGGGCTGGTCATATTACAAAACCATCCGAGGTTAGCACATCGACACCTCACCTTGATGGCCAACGGGATTGTCGACAACATCCCAAATCAACCCTTCAAGGTGTGTCTCAGTAACTTCAGCAGTCACGACGTGAAGTTGCCGAAAAATACCGATGTTGGCATCGCACTACCGGCACCACAAGGGGTCTTCACCGTAGTTCACGCTGATCTCGGCGAGTTTGCCTTCGATAAGGAAGGAGGGTGCGCAAATGCGTCCACAACCACAAAGGTATCGATAAATACCACCTTGGAATCAAAGCTAACCGATAAGGCATCGGTAGACAAAGAAAAGGAACCTGACCCTGAGAGAAAATGGAAAGATACAGTCTAGATCGGTGAAGGTAACGGCGGACTGCGGGGCCGTATTCTCGACCTTCTGGAGGAGTTCGAAACAATGTGGTCAGGCCATCTGGGCCAAATTGAAGCCACACTGCATCGCATCGAGCTCCTCCCTGACTCGAAGCCGATTTATCAGCAACCATACCGTGCAACTCCGAAGGCGAGAGAAGTAGAACTCAAAGAAGTAGAGCGAATGCTCCAAGAAGGTGTAATTGAACCAGCCAACTCAGATTGGGCTAGTCCCGTGGTTATGGTTCAGAAGAAAGGAGATAACCGTATGAGGTTCTGTGTGGACTAGAGGAGGCTCAATAGCGTGACCGTCAGGGATTCCTACCCGATACCTAGAATGGATGAGTGCATCGACTCTTTGGGAGATACGCAGATATTTATCACGTTGGATGCCAATTGTGGTTATTGGCAGGTACCTGTAGGTGAAAAAGATCGATATAAATCGACCTTCACGTGCCATGCAGGTTTTTTTCGCTTCATGCGGATGCCATTCGGATTGCGCAATGCTCCAGTCACCTTTCAAAGGGCGCTGAACATCATCCTTTCGAAGATTAAATGGACAACCGCCTTGGTATACATCGATGATGTAATCATCTACTCCAGATCGGTACAAGAGCAATTTGCTCACGTACGCACCGTACTAGCCCTCCTAGCTGAGGCGGGAGGGACGCCGAAGCTACTCAAATGCGTCTTCTTTACCAGAACGGTTGAATACCTGGGCCACATCATAGGCCCTGGTACCCTAGAGGTTGCGCTGAGCAACATTAGAGCCGTACAGGTGGTCAAATGGCCAAGATCCCAGACAGACGTACGATCCTTTATAGGTTTATGCAACGTCTATCGTCGCTTCGTGAAGGGATTCGCGAAAATAGCGGCTCCCCTCAACAAGAAGCTCCGGAAAGGTGAACCTGAACGGTTTGAGAATCTATCAAACGACGAAATGGATACCTTTGAAGAATTGAAACGAGCGCTGTTGTCGCCACCAATCTTAGCGTTACCGAAAACTGGTCTACCGTACACGCTGGATATAGATACATCCCATGCCCAAATTGGTTGTTGTCTCATGCAGGAGCAGCACAACGGAGACAAATTACCTATAGGATACTGGAGCCGCGCTATGAATGAGGCCGAGCAGAACTACCCGGTAACCGAGAAAGAATGTCTAGCAGTAGCGTAGAGCCTGTTGATGCTCTGTCCATACCTGTATGGTGAGCGCTCTACGTTGCGCACGGGCCACGACGCCTTAAGGTGAATCCTCGGAGTCACAGGTGCGTCTGGTAGACTTGCCCGTTGAAGGTTGAGACAGTCGGAGTTTGAATACGACGTACAGTACCGTCCAGGTATCAAGCACAACATAGCTGACGCTATGTCCCGCTTAAACACCCCAGGGTTAGAGACAGAACTGGTTGACGATGATATCCCTTGCTTTTTGGTGTCATCAAAACCAAAAAGGTACCGGCGAACACCTAGAAGGATGTTGGGACTTACCTGGAGAAGGTGCTTTGCGGAACACCGACATGGCCACGCAGATACTGACCCTAGAGGAAACGAACGTCATGCCCGTAACCCGAGAAGAGTTTCTACGGGAACAGGCCCAGGATGCGTACTGCAGAACCTTGGCTGACCAAATTGGTTTCAAAGGATCACCATTCGATGTGTACCACAATAAGTACATCGTGAGAAGGTCAACTTTGGATGGTAGCCTTCAAAAGGTGGTTCCGAAGGCGCTGCGCCCGAGAGTCTTGTATCTCGCGCCCTACCCGCGACTATCGGGACACCCCGGTGCCACCAGGATGTATTACACCTTGAGGAAACAGTTGTATTGGCCTCAAATGGCCCATGATATCTATACCTTTGTAGGTTAATGCTAATCCTGTGTTCGTACCGGCGGTGGTATTCGAAAGCATCGAAAGTATCTCAAGCTGTTTCTAGCAGCGGGTCGGCTGGAGTTCGTTGCGATAGACCTTCTAGGACCACTTCCCAAAACCACGAATGGGTATCAGCACATTCTAGTTATCACCGACAGGTTCTCGAAGCTCACGAGAGCGATACCTTTAAAGGAAACGAAGTCACCTACGCTGGCGATCGCGTTCCTCAACAATTGGGTCTACCCGTATGGCGCACCACTGTACCTACTTACCGATGATGATTCAAACCTGGCATCGAAGTTCTTCGAAGCAGTCTGTAACCTCTTGGGTATCAAGCACTACTTCACTACTGCCTACCAGCCGCAGACGAACGGACAGGTCGAGCGCTTTAACCACACATTGGTATCAAGGCTACGACACTATACGGAAGAGCACCAAACTGGGTGGGATGAGCCGGTGCAACCGCTCACCTACTCCTATACCTTCAGTTACGCCGTTCGACGCAGACCACTCCCTTTGATTTGGTACTTTCGCGACACCCCCCAGGTATTGTAGTGCAGGGAGAGCATACCACCAGCACTGCAGCTGGCGCACTGACCCTTGCCCAAGTCAAGCGAAATACCCTTGTGAGGTTGAGGAGGGCTCTCAAACATGCAGAGAGCCGCCTAACCGCAGCCCAGAAGCGGTACAAGGGCGACTACGACCGTAGGGTAACCAAAGTGGTCTCTCTATCTTCGGGACAATATGTCTACATAGACAACCCACCTTCAAGTAAAAGACCACGACCGGGTGATAAAGCGGATGATGAAGCCATTGATAGAGATATCAATTCGAAGCTTCTACCCAAATCAGTGGGACCTTATAAGGTATTGAACGCATCAGACCACACCGTTACGGTTGAACAAGATGGAATACCGAATACAATATCAATTGACCATATCATGGTAGCACCTGAAACGGTTCCACATCGCATTGAGACAGGCACCTAAGCCCGAGAGCCCAGAGCTGTAGCCCTGCGCATTCGACCCTCGGGGGACCCTACCCCAATTGAGGTGAACGATGACCTTCACCGTGATGATCCGTATTACATCCCTCCAACAGGGACGGAAATTGAACCTCAAACGGTAACAGCGGGAGCTCCCGACTCGCCTCCCACACCCGAAGCTCCCAACTCGGAACATATCAACCCTCGAGGTAGCGCTTCCCCGAAAGATCAGGACCAAACCTCAGAAGAATTTCCCGTGGACCGTCTGGTAGGCCACACGCGAACCTACAATGGTCTGAAGTACACCGTAAGGTGGTACGACTGGGGGCCAGAAGGGGACACCGTCGAACCCCCAGCCGTAATACTCCCACACTTCCGTATCAGATATTGGCGCCGTCGCAAGGAGCCGATGAGTGCAGACGGCTAACCTCAGACCTTAGTGGTACTCAGGCCTAAGGAAGGGGGAGAAAAGACGTCGTTTTCCGCAGAAGGTGGACGCATATGCCTGTCAGATTACCTACAAGAGAGGACACGAGAGAACAACCGAATGTAACAGTAAAAGAGACAACAAGAGACAACAATTTACTTTGAGAAGGAAACACTAAGGAAGTCAAGTGGCAGGCGGCCGCCACAAGAACCTCAAAGGTGAAGCGACAGAAAGTCTATCTCCCGAATCCGGAAGTACAAGGACCTGTCAGTTTAGGAGCAATGTGATCAGGAGGACCCGTGTTACTGACTACCCACGGAGGAAAACTTGCATAAATGCTAGGAGCCATCGACCTAGGAGGTCGCGAAGGAGCGGTAGCCCCGCCACTGGGGAGAGGAGTGGAAACCAAAAGAGAATGAACGAAAGGAACAGCCGGAGCGGGATGCAAAACCGCAGGGTTCAAGTTACCACCTAGAAGGGAATCCGTAAAAGGATCAAATGGCGCAGCAGCAGAGACGCTTGCCAGATTGGCAACCTGACAGGTGGCCAGTTGTTACATGTCCAACTAGAACTGATTCCGGAACTCACCAAATTGGTTCAGCGCCTTCATGTATTGCGCATGACGCGGCGGCAAACTTTCAAGGAACGTTAATGCAGAAACCACGGAGGTAGGCCCAGCCCTCTGAAAGATGGTGACGCAAGACTGGCGAATTCGAGCCAGCAAACCGACCACGGCCGGAGAATACATCATAGGTTGAGGCGGAGGACGAGCAATATCCGCCAACAGAGGTCGAACCGGACCAGCAACCCGCGAGGAGCTCGGTTGAGTAGGAGTCACGCCCGTAGAGATAGGAGACCTACGACCTTGAGGTAACGGCTCGGACGGGAAGGGACCAGCACAACTACCAACTGGTGTCTCCACAGTACCGTGATAAGGTTCGGGGCTCGCGGGAGCTCCATAAACAGGAGGCTCCCCGAGATAATATTGGGCGTGGCGAGGCACAATCTCCCAAGTTGCGGGATCGAAAGCGTCCCAACCTTGATGGGAATCTCAATGGTAATTCTTGCTCTGCTCGAGATACGAGTCCAAATCCTTCACGGTATAATCGGTTCCCTCAACGATGTTCTCGTAACCAAATCGGGAAATATCCTGGGCAACCCTCGGAGGTATGAAGAAGATGCGACCTACAGGTTGAACACCATCTCGGTAAATGTCAGACTCGTGATTGCGACAATCCCAAGCGATACCGTAAAGGGCGGCCTTCAAAGCCAGGATGGCAACCAACACGGTCCACTCCGAAAGGGCAATCGACCAAATGAGGTAATACCGCTCTAGGTTCCGGGAAATCTGACTCCCCAAGTACGCCAAAACCGGCGGAGTGGGCACGCTCATCGATAACGGAACCTCATAGGACTCCTACCACTCTGGTTGAAGCACGTACCAATTGCGTCTACCCTTCGTAGGTTGTAAGAAGGACTAGACGTCATGAAACATATGCATAAAGCGAGTGTAAGAGTTGCGAGTGCGAACGCGACTCTCCGTCGCTGCATCCTCGCCCGACCTACTACAGTCAGCCCAATAGATAGTGGTGAAAGGCCGATTCAGGGAAACCAAATCAGGGGAAACCGGAAGGTAAGTTTCCGGAATAGACGGGTACTGGCACACTTGCACCACGAATCGATGGTAATAATCCAGCTCCGGTTCGATGCGCACATACGGAAAGTCGTTCGGATACATCTGCAGGATGAAATACCTCAAAGGTATATGGCGCTGCCGACTCTGGTAACATTCCATTCGACCCTGACGAGGTTGAGACTCTTGGTCCCTTTTCTTCAAGAGCAATGGAACGGAGCGAAGGCGCTCGCAGTCCCAACGGGACAAACCCAAGTAGGTATCCAATTGTGGTCTAGTGAGAGCTGCCGGCAATGATGAATTCCCCACCGCCACAGGCCAATCGTGCTTCAACAGGTCACTGTGCGTCACCTGGTCGAAGGTAATACGAAAAGGTCCATACTGACTCGTCGTCCGGTTCCCCGCACAAAACGCGAGATTGTGAACCCGATTGGTTTGTGTCGTTGGAGGAAGTCCACCACTGCGTTGGTATGAATCAGCCGGAGTCCCAGGGGAGAGCTGTGTCACAGAGACAGGTACGCTGGGAAAAACAATCTTGGTAGGCGTCCGAGAAGTCGAACGAGTCAACCTTTTGGTAATACCACCGCGTCCACGGCCACGCGACGGGCCGCTACCTGACATGCATGGGAAGGCCGTAGCTCGACCCGACGAACGAGGTGATGACTCGACCTCCACCGCCGCGGTAAACACCAGCGGGTATTCATCCTTCTGAAGTAACGCCTCCTCGGTCCGTTCTGTGTAGAGCAACGCCCAGTTAGGGGATACTTGAAGATGCAACTCATAGAATGAGGATTGAACCCTCCGAGGGTTATGACTATGATCCCCTCTAAGGTGTGCTGAGGTGGCACTGTTTTCCAGTTAGAGTTCGCCTATGAAGTGAAAATTCGGATGGCCCATGGTTGGATTGGCCCCGTGATACACGTGGCTTAATTTGGCACCGATTTTTCGGATATTTGTTAGAACGTTGGATTTTTGGGCCCTGACAATGGGATCTCCACGTGTATGTCCCTGAGCAGGTGTGCACTACTGTAGAGTTTAGTTAGTGGGCCCTACTTAGGGAGACGAGATCTGACAGTCCGAGGCTCAAAGTAAATGGTAACCAAGGTTGGTCTTCGATACCTTTAGAGGTTCTTCGTCGCCATCGTTTCGGCCTTACAACCCGGAACGGGCTCTGGTTAGCAACGCCTGCGTAGGGACACGACTCCACTTGGAGAGTGCCCACGTTTGGGTTCCGTGCAACCACCCCCTTGGGACCGCTCAGACGACCTGCGTGCACGATACCCCGTGGGGGTTCTGCTTACTTGTTGCGTGCTTTTTGTGTTTCCTTTCGAGGACAGGTTTTCGCCCCTGTATTGGGTTTCTTTTGTTGTTTCGCCCCTTTTCTGGTTCTCGGGTCCGGTGCCTGTTAGTGCCCGACCCTCGCCCCGTTTTTCCTCTTCGCCGGATTTTCCCCCATTCTTTGGGATACCCATACCCATTCCCGATCCAACGGTTTCTACCCCTCACCTCCGTCGGTACTGCCGGAATCCCCCGTGGGAGTTACACCCCACACTACGGGTGGAACGGAGGGCTCTGTCTCCGAGTCTGCCTCCCCCAAGGAGCAAGGCTTCGAACACCTTGAGAGCACTTCCCGTCGCCGCGTTTTGCTCTACAAGTGGTCTCCCGACTTAGAATCCGTTCTCGGACTTTTGGGTTGGTTATCCACGTGTTGGAATATCTCTTGGAAGAGGAAGCACCGTCGTGAAGATTTGTTGTAGTGGTTCCGTTTGGAAAGGGTGGAATTGGTTTTTATTTTTGTTTTGTGTTACGTCATCCGTTCTCCGGGAATCTGGTGATCGAATTTCATCGTTACCCCGAATCGTCGGTGTCGTGTCTGCAGCATGTCGCCGCCTACCCGTGGTTCCAGGACTGGATCGAACCGTCAAGTGGACTCAGCGCCCCCGGCCACGCCTAGGTCGAGGAGCTCAATTCCCGAAGATCGGAACGATTCCGGTATCGATCCGGACACTCGGAGAGCACCCTCAGTGGTTTCAGGTCCTCGAGAGGTCGTGGCTGTGGGCCCAGCTCCAGTGGTGGAGACCCCCTCAGCAGCACCCCGAAGTCGGACCGACCCTGAATTACAGCGCCTGGAGACTCGAATCTATATCGCCAACGCGGCTCACGTCGAGCTCCTTCAGGAGGTTACTACCGTCCGCCTCAAGGTGGAGGACGCCCCGGTGCGGGGAGTCGCCGATGACCTTCCTACCCTGAGGAGGGATGTGAACTCCCTTTTGGAAAGCCTTGGTATCCCTGGGGTGTTTATCCAGGAGTACCGGAGCCTCTTGGAGGAACACCGCGTGCAAGCGGAACGCTTTCGAGCTCGGCTGGACACCCTCGAGGCCATTATCCGTATGGACGGAGACACAGAAGCCTCTAAGGATAAACCCAACGTTTCGGAAGACGAAGAACACCGCTCCGCTAAATGGGACCGCCGCAAGTCCAGGAAGAGGGTTCACCTCCAAGAGGATTTATCGGATTCCGATCCCAATCGCTCGTCATCGAGTTCGTCCTCCGAATCTTCGGATAGTGAAGATGAACGCCGGTCATCCCGGGCTACTCGGTCGAAGGCTACTTACACCTCTCAAGGGGCAATCCGTACCCGGAAGAAGGGTAGGAAACACCTTGGATTAAGGGAGCTGAAGCCGACGAATCCTCTCTATCGAAAGCTGCTATCGTACCGCTATTACCGGTTGGATAACCCTTCGGGAGATCGAACATCCCGCGGAACGGGTAAGGTCAAGGACTACATCAAAAGGCTGAGCATCACCATACAGAAGAGGGAGTTCACAGGAACAGACCCAATTCTGGTGCTCGATTTCCTTGCGAGGTTCGTCCAGGAGGCTGACATCCTCGGTATGAGTGAAGCGCAAGCGTATCTTGCATTACCCTATTTCTTAAAGGGGATGGCTGAAGACCAGTTCAACTCCGTCCGTGGATCATCCCGAGCCTCGGAAGGGGGAGTCACGTGCTGGCCCGAAGCGGTGCAGTACCTCTTGAGGTCGTACGCTACTGGAAATGCGATTCAGGAAACAATCCTTGCATTAAGGGATACGCGGCAGAAGCTGATGGAAACCGAAACGGTGTATTCAACTCGCTTGAATAAAGCGTTTCACCGATGCGGGAATGTATTCCCCGCCTACGAGAGATGCACCATGTTTGTGGATGGTTTGGACCCCTCGATAAGGGCATTGGTTGCCCGACATCGGGAAGAGAAGCGCAAGCTGATTTACTTGGAACTGGTTCAGTACGCTCAGGCTGAGGGGGATACTCTCCGTGCCCGGCAGAACCGAAAGAGTCGGCCGACACGTGCACTCCTAGCCGATGGAGGTAACTCGTCTTTGTCACTCGAAGGAGGCCCTGCCCCTGTGGGGGTCAATGATAACATTCACTTCATGGGAAGTAACCCCGAATCTATGGGTACATCTGAGTTGCCGTCGACATCCGCTCCGACTACGGATGAAGACCCTGCGCTCTATACCCGAGGACGGAGGGTGCCAGCCGCATCGCTACCTTTTGCGAATACCGCTACTCGGTTCTCTCGCCCCGGATGGAGGGATACAGCACCACGTCGCGTGGATTCACGTCCACAACCGAACCCGGCAGAGCTGATTTGCTATTTTTGTTACCTCCGTGGTCACAAAGCACCAGACTGCACATTTCCCCTGCGGGAGGGTTCACGAATTATCGCTCAGTACGAGGCTCTGACCCCTGAGGAGAAAGCTCGAGTCCCGAGTAGGTCCTATGAGGAACAAAGGATACTCCGAGCTCACCTTGCTGACAAGGATACAGAACTTGTACCCGCGAACGGGGAACAACGGGTCCCTTTCGAGGCAGCTGAACCGAATTCGGTGGGGTCCGCTTCGAAAAACTAAACTTGGGAGTCTCCCCTGCGGGAGGGGCGTCTTCTAAGCCGGAGTTGAAGACGCCCGAGGCGCCCCAGCTTCGCTCCCCAGCTGTGACTATCCTTTCAAGGAGAACGGCTGACACCGACGTTAACTCGGGATGCTTTAGTGTCCTCCGTCGCCCGTGGATACGGTCCCGTAATCTCCGTATTCCGGATCGAGTTATGGTAATGGCCAAGCGGAATTATAAAGTATTCGCCGACTTCGGCCTGTCCAACCAGTTAATGGTTCGTCAAATATCTGTCCTGGATACAGGAGCCGCTCCTAACTTAATTCATGTGGAATTGTTACCCCCGCTGCTCCGGGTCCAAGTTCGTACCGGTCCACGTTTGGATATCGCCGATGCGAACAACAACCCGCTACGGACACTGGGTACAATTTCCCTCATGGTGAGGTTAGGCTCCTATCTCGTTCAACCAGAGTTTATTGTATGCAAGTCACTTGCAGCACCAGTCATACTGGGTTGTGACTTTTGCGACCGCTTCGTGGAAGCCATCCGTCCTCGGAATAGAACTGTGGAACTCGAAGACGGGTCTACGATCCCAATCGTTCATAAACCCTTACAGGGAGCATCGCGAACACGCGTTCCTCTCCCTGTCGCGCAGGAATCTGTGAAGAAGGATCCGGTGTCTACACGGGTAAAGGTTGCGAAGTCAGTGGCTATCCCGCCAGAAACCCAGGTTTGGGTCACAGTTGTTACCAAGCAAATTGGTGTGCATGTTGTACAACCGAACCCGGCTCTGTATACGCGGCGTCAACTCGCCCTTGCGAATGGGGTTGTCTCCGTGGAACCGGATAAAGCTTTCAAGGTTTTGGTAGCCAACTTTGGGAAGACAACGCAGCATTTGGTCAAACACCAGATCCTGGGTTCTGTTCTTCCACACCCGCATGCGGTCGTACCTACAAAGATCTCTATCGCAGATGTCCTTGGTGTGGCGGACCCTAAGGAGGGGGAGGACACTGCCGAAATCGCGGAAGACGGTGAGCATACGACTGCAGCTCCACACGCTGAACACTTTAAACCTCAGGAGGTTACGGCCCCTATCACAGGAGCAGACCAGACGGATCCTGTTCAGGAATTGGGAAAATGGGATCTCAACCATGTACCCGCATCTCATCGGGAGAAGCTGAGGCACATGCTTTGTGAATCTACCCCCATGTGGGATGGTTCCCCTGGAACTATTGGGATTACAGAACACCGCATTGACTTGTTATCGAACACTCGGCCTATTGCCCAACACCCTTACAGGGCTGGACCGAAAGCTCGGGCAGAGGAGAAATCTCAGGTGGAGAAGATGCTTAAAGCGGGCGTAATTGAACCTGCCCAGTCCGCTTGGGCCTCACCAGTGGTGTTAGTTCCGAAACCGGATGGATCGTGGCGTTTCTGCATCGATTACAGACGGCTGAACGAGGTAACCATTAAGGATGTGTACCCGATCCCTCGGATGGACGAATACATCGACTCCCTTGGGAGCGCTACTGTTTTCTCTACCCTCGACGCCAATTCGGGCTACTGTCAAGTCCCTATTAGGGGGGAAGATCGAGACAAAACGGCTTTCGTGTGTCATCAAGGACTTTTCCGATTCCGGAGGATGCCTTTTGGGTTGACAAATGCCCCCGCAACGTTTCAACGGGCGATAGACATTCTGTTGGCTCCCTTCAAGTGGAGGACGTGTCTAGTGTATTTAGACGACATTATTGTCTTCTCCAACAACCTGGATGACCACCTCGAACACGTCATGGACGTAATGAAGATACTCCGCGACGCGGAAATCACCTTGAAACTCAAGAAGTGCGAGTTTTTCACAGATTCGGTTAAGTATCTGGGTCATATCATCCGTCCCGGACAGCTTTCAATCGATGAAGTACGAGTGAAATCCTTGAAGGAAGCAAAACACCCGAAAACTCAAACGGAGTTGCGATCCTTCTTAGGTCTGTGTAACGTGTATCGCCGATTCGTCCCGAACTTTGCGGATATTGCCACCTCCCTCAACAGGCTCCTGACGAAGGGACCACCAGTTGAACTGGAACCTTTTGGCGACGCGGAAGCGTCTGCCTTCACGGCACTGGTGAATGCCGTAACATCACCGCCAATCTTGGCTCTACCCAATCCTGGGCTCCCTTACGAAGTGGACACCGATGATAGTGCAAACCAAGTAGGGTGTGCACTGTTCCAATCCTCTGAGGATGGTGAAAGTCACCCTATTGGGTACTGGTCACGTTCCCTGAATGTCCATGAAAGGAACTACTCGGTCTCCGAGAAAGAATGTTTAGCCGTTGTGTGGGCCTTAGCTACACTTCGCCCCTATCTGATGGGTACTCGTTTCAAAGTCCATACGGACCACGCATGTTTGCGTTGGCTCCTGGAGATCTCCGAACCCTCGGGCCGCCTTATGCGCTGGCGTCTCCGACTGTCGGAATTCAACTTTGAGATCCTGTACAAGAAAGGGAAGCTGAACACTCAGGCTGATGCACTATCCCGCTTGGGAACCACAGCGGAAACGGAACCCTACGAGGACGATGACATCCCATGTTTTATGGATACTTCCGAACCTGGGCCCGCTCCCTCAAGGGCCCAGTCAACGAACTCTTACAGAGTTACTCCCCCACCGGAGGTAATCAAGCCTCCTGGCTCTCCGCCTAAGGAGGGGGAGGAGGACTTAGTTCCTTCGCAGGACGATGTTTCGGCGTCAGCCAGTCGCCCTAACAGGGAATATAGTTGTCATAGTGAGACGGCGAGCCCAACCGAGCCGGCGACAGAGAAGTCACAACCCCAGCGTATGGGTAGCGACATCACCGCCGACCCAGCCGAGCACGACGTCAGAAAAGATGACGAAAACCCGCCTAGGGAGAGTCGTGTGGAAAACTCCGCACCCGGAACGCCTACAAAGCCGACGATCACCCACCGCCGCGGACGAGACACTGAGGTGCCGCACACTCAAACCCCGCTTTCTCGGGAACGAGATGTGTCAGCGGACCCGCACGGGGAAGATCTCGACGACGAGGTTGACCAAATTTGGCTCTCCGTTATGGAATGGGAATAGAAACTCCTATGGAGACACTGGAACCCTCAGGAATGGGAAGGAAATGAGTGAGACCCGTCGGGGACAGCTCAGGAGAGTGCTAGCGCGTGTCGAAAGCGCCACCTCATATCCGCTTGCGGAGTGGCAACCGGCGCCCGTGCAGTTATGTGGCACACGTCAAATGGCACCGAGCCAATCAAAAAGCTCTGACGACCAACCGTCGCGCAAACCGCCTCACCGAGCCAATCAAAAGGCTCTGACGACCAACCGTCGCGCAAACCGCCTCCGTCGCACGGCGCGTTGCACGGGAGCAACCTTCGTCCCCGTAGCTCGGGTTGACGTTGAAGTCTTACCCCCCTGAGATTGGAGACGCTACCGCGTCGCGGTTTCTCAACCGTCACGGAATCTAAGAAAACCGTTGTTATCGGGAAGATCTCAGCTTTAAGAAGAACCCAAAACTGGGCCGTTTTGACTCCGTAGACGGAAGTTACAACGTAGCCCACAGGCCACTCGGAGCCGTTTGGACGAAGTGCTGAGACCCGCTCGCAACACGGAAAAGAACCCACCGGGGTGTGTCTAAACCCTACGTTGACACCCTCAAGGGAACTAGAGCGTTCCAAGATGGAAGAGAAGCCCGAACAGGGAAAAGTGTACCCGCAGGAATTCGTCATCGATCGCATCGTGCGTCACATCTACACCCCCGAGGGAGAAGTCCGCTACCAAGTCCGATGGTACGGATTCTCGCGTGATGAGGATACAGTGGAACCCATTGAGCACCTTCCGAGGTCTAAGGTTTTATCCTATCACCGACGCGCTCGGGTAACCTTGCCTCCAAGTCTGGATCGTGCCCAAGTCGCGTAAGCCACCACGGGAACTGGTGTGGATGGGACCTCGAAGTGAGGAAGATGTTGGACCTCTGAAGAGGAATTGAGGAGATTATCCCGAAGAACACGTATTGAGAGGGAATGTCTACTGGCCCTCGGCCTAGCGCCGTTAACCGGGGAACACAGCACCGGTTATCGGGACAGTTTATGATGAAAAAAAGGAAAAAGAAGACCCTCGAAGTGGAGAAGAAGATTAAGAAGAAGATTGGACCCTAGGAAGGGAAGAAGATGAAGACGAAGATGAAGAAGATCCTAAGAAGGAAGAAGAAAAGAAGTAGAAGTTAAGATCCTAGGAAGGAAGAAGAAAAGAAGTTATGCAAATATCAGAAGTTTACTATTGTCGCCAAGCTATGGACTCTACAATTGCCCGAAGGCGGAACTATGGAAAGCCCGAGGAGGGACCCGCCCCACCGTTGGGATTCTGACCCTGATGGTACGCCGAGGCGAAAGCCAACATCTGGCTAACATCCGTCATACCCGGGGGAATCGGAATGCCCGCGTTCACGAGGCCTTGTCGCACACTATCCGCTTGCGGAGTGGCAAACGGCGCCTGCGCAAGGGTGTTCACACCCCACCCGGGGGGAGCAGATGGACCGCCACCCGATGCATTCGCCGCCGCAGCTGAGGTCGTTCCCACTGGTTGGAAGGGTGCAGATGGCTCCACAGGGGTTACTCCACTAGGAGCTGGCATGTCGTTATCCAACGCTGGATCGTCCAGGTCTACTGGAGGCTCGTACTCGTAATCGTCGGTATAAATGACCGCCGTCTGGTGTCCCACCGGCATCGGTCGAGGCGAGTCAATCAGCGCCCGTGCTTGCGCCGCGCTGATGCAAACCCCTTCGAAGGGATTGTAATAGACCCAGTTACCGGAGCCCGGATCGTACCGGCCAGGAGAATTGTCTCGCACGGATCCTTCCCCTGCGGGCTGATTGTCCACTGGAACTCGATCCCATTGGGTGTTGTCGATCACGTCCAAGATTGGATACAGGTCCTGCACGTTGCTGACCGAACCCAACGCTGGGACAAGGTCGATCTGACGCATGATGGTCCGTAGCATCGGAGAAATATACCAGATACGGAAATGGTCATGAGCATCCCAGAGGAGATGCGCCGCTACGCGGGGTTCCCACTCGGCTGCAACGAGGGCCCAGTATCCCGAGTTCGGGTCGTGCATCAAACGAGACCCGATATAGTAGATGCACGGGGGCAGTTCAGCAAAGCACCCTCGGGGGACCTCGACCTTACTCCACCAAGCTGGAAGGGGCACGACTCGCCCAACCTTCGCCGTTTAACGGATACGCTCCAGTTCCACGTGAGGATACGGGACAAGGAACCCGAAACGGGAGCGCGAGCGGCGCTCGAAGCGCACGCGTCGATCGAACCCATACTGGGTAAACTGCCGTTGAAGGTACCTGAATTCAGCCCGAAGGATGGGACGACTCCATTGGAGCATATCTTCTCGGAGAGGAAGACCCGCTCCGCGGAACTCGGCTTCGGGAAAGGCTGCCAGGTTATCCCCGTAGGAGACCTCACCGTACGTGCGGTAATAGGCGACATCGAACCCGTACTCCGGGGGAACCAGATGGTCAAAGCGTGACCTCTCCAATCACTGGTAGGCCAGAGCCGCCATCGCTGCGCGCGCCTTGTCCAGGGACTCCCCGCGACTGCGGTATAGATACTGAGGCTCTATGGCTACCCGTGCCCTCCAATCGGGAGAACGTACAACCTCAACAGGTAGGCCACCCGGCAATAAGGCGTCCTCCACGTAGGAGTCGATGAGCTCATTGTCGCGAACCGCTGTCGGGTGGAACCACGGAGCCCGGGAATATATCACCGGATCGGTAAGGGGACTCCACCTTCGAAAGAATTCGTTTGAGATCCAACCTCTGGAGTTTGCTACCAAGGGAATCGCATGAGCGGAGTTCCACGCCACTGCGTTAATGTCCAAATCCTCCTGAGGATGTCGGTTGCTCGCCGAGGCGGAAGGTTCGGTACCTGACGGAGCCGCATCCAAACCGGAGAAATATCCACCCTGCTGGGGAGCTTCGTTGTCCACCAGCGCGGAGGCCGATGGCCCCGAGAGTGGGTTGAGGATGTATGGGTTCATTCCCTTCAGAGGGCTGGTTGAGACTGCTGTTGCGAGAAGTTGCTTATCGCCGAAAGTCGGAGGAGTAGAAGAAAGTTGTACCGATGTGCCGGTTTTGTGGCGATCCTCAGAAGTGGTGAAGGACCCTATTGGGAGAGAAGTATGTATAGTGACCGGAAAGCGAGACACCCGCGGCTCGGAATGTTCTTCCTGGTCTTAAGGAGGGGGAGATGTAGAGCAACGCCCAGTTAGGGGATACTTGAAGATGCAACTCATAGAATGAGGATTGAACCCTCCGAGGGTTATGACTATGATCCCCTCTAAGGTGTGCTGAGATGGCACTGTTTTCTGGTTAGAGTTCGCCTATGAAGTGAAAATTCGGATGGCCCATGGTTGGATTGGCCCCGTGATACACGTGGCTTAATTTTGGCACCGATTTTTCGGATATTTGTTAGAACGTTGGATTTTTTGGCCCTGACAATGGGATCTCCACGTGTATGTCCCTGAGCAGGTGTGCACTACTGTAGAGTTTAGTTAGTGGGCCCTACTTAGGGAGACGAGATCTGACAGTCCGAGGCTCAAAGTAAATGGTAACCAAGGTTGGTCTTCGATACCTTTAGAGGTTCTTCGTCGCCATCGTTTCGGCCTTACAACCCGGAACGGGCTCTGGTTAGAAACGCCTGCGTAGGGACACGACTCCACTTGGAGAGTGCCCACGTTTGGGTTCCGTGCAACCACCCCCTTGAGACCGCTCAGACGACCTGCGTGCACGATACCCCGTGGGGGTTCTGCTTACTTGTTGCGTGCTTTTTGTGTTTCCTTTCGAGGACAGGTTTTCGCCCCTGTATTGGGTTTCTTTTGTTGTTTCGCCCCTTTTCTGGTTCTCGGGTCCGGTGCCTGTTAGTGCCCGACCCTCGCCCCGTTTTTCCTCTTCGCCGGATTTTCCCCCATTCTTTGGGATACCCACACCCATTCCCGATCCAACGGTTTCTACCCCTCACCTCCGTCGGTACTGCCAGAATCCCCCGTGGGAGTTACACCCCACACTACGGGTGGAACGGAGGGCTCTGTCTCCAAGTCTGCCTCCCCCAGGGAGCAAGGCTTCGAACACCTTGAGAGCACTTCCCGTCGCCGGGTTTTGCTCCACATTCTGAGGAGACAGCCAACGTATCCAGGTGCATCGACGTGGCACCGAATGGGTTCAAACGCGTGCGTGGAGGTGGCGCGATCCTGTCATCGCCTTGAGGGTAAACCGGAATGCAAAACTGGAAAAAGGTCGCGCAATTACCGACGGGGCCGCTCAACACCAATAAGGTATCACAACCGGAAGCTTTCACCACGGACTCAGACCAACACCTCAATGGTTGTATCGACGCAGGCTCAGGCCCCACAGGCGCCACAAGTCAATCCTTAAAAGGTAGACGAAACCTGAAAGGTCGAGAAGACAGGAAACATTTAGGGAAAGCCGGACAGCACGATTACGGTCGCAACGTCGCTAATTAAGGGCAGCAATACCTGAAGGGTTGTCTAGCCGTGGGAACTACCAGGCGGGACGGCGCGCGCAGGGACCTAGGAGGGAAATGAAGTTTGAGCAACTGGGAAAGGTGCGATACCAACTTGGTTAAACAGTGGGCTATGCGGAAGCAGAATCGCAAGCAAGCAGGACCACTACCGAAAAGGTGTCCACGAGCGCGCTATTGACACTGCATCGCCCTAATGATAGTCTCTACCTGAATGGTTATCGCTCAATTCGTGCGCCGCCGTCGTCGCTCGCCCTCCCTAACCGACACTGGTGCCTAGTTCTGAACTTCAAGGGATCACGTGTCGCACACGGTGAGCAACCGCCAACAGACACCACTGCGATGCCCGCGCCGCTGTCGCTCGCTACAACTCTATGGTTTGATGGGAGGAGACACGGGGCGTGTCTCACGGGTAGGAAGGGGGTATGTCGTATAGTGGCAGAAAGGCTGACCTTTGAGGTTGTCGATACACTACACTGATCTTGCAGGTGATGGATGCGAGGGATCATCGGCCATGCAGCTTCGGGCGAGCTCCCATCTAGGTGTTGTCAGCCACGTGTAGTGTTGACATGTACCTTCTGGTTGAGTAATTGTTAGTGATTGTAATTGTAATTATATTTATTTTAGTACAGTAGTGGAGTGGCCACCTGGCACTGTAGCCAGTGCTGGCCAGGTCTCTGACACTAGGTCAGAGACCGTGCCTTGCTGGCACCTCCCGGGTGATCTGGAGAGTGCAGTCCACTGCATATAGGGAACTGCATCTCCCCCATCCTAATCTGATAAAGAAAGGCACCACTTGGGTCACGAATATACCTTTTGGTTCATTGTTTCTCAACTACCACACAGGCTTTCCCGCGCGTCGACGCCTACCATCGTTTTCCTACACGGTATACGCTAGTCGCCCCGCCGTTTGCCCCTGCGGGTTTTCACGGTGCCCTGTTACCATCGAGGTTTACTATATCTACCTTCTCAGGTTGAGCGTCACCACGCTCCCGAGACAAGACAGTAGCATACCCCAGAGGTGATTGTACGACAATAATGAGCAGCATGCATACCAGATTCGACATTTCTTGCTTTTGTCCAGCGCGAGGATTCTGTAAGAAGCGCTCTTGGATGTACATGGAGAGTTTTTTGTCCAGAGTGAAAAGTTTTGAGCTATTGGCGATGCTGGAATGGGGGAAGTTCTCCAGTGCCGAGATGTACTTGTTTTGTGTGCTTTCGTTTACAGAGGCTGCAAGTAGTGGGTTTTCTTCGAAGAACCCTCCTCCGAAGACCAAGAAACCAGTGCTGCTTGATTGGCTCAGTTTAAAGGGGGTGTTGCTGAGTTGGCGAAGAGTGTGGTACGGATATCCGCCCTCTTGTGTAGAGTTGTTTTCATTCGGTTGTAATTGAGTGCAATGAAGGGTGTTGGAGCGTTCTATGTGCTGCTCAATTTCTTTGAACGTGGGGGAGTGTAGGACAAATGAGGATTGTTCTGCTCTGGAATGCATTTGATCACCATGAGTGCGGTGAGCGCGTTTGCCGTACTTTTTTCTTATAAGGAGTCCAGCAGGGCTGAGCTGAGATGGCTTTGTGATCGCAGTGCACGTCATTGATTCTTTCGATTGCGGTTCGTTTGTGACGGGCGGAGCTTTGTGGCTTGGAATCAGGGTTGGACGCGCGTTTTCTGCTTACGTGCTGGTTCGTGTGGCAGATTTGTTCACCAGATGTGGGACGTATACGTGTAGGCAGGAGTTGAACTGTGGCTGCTGCGGAGCTTTAAGGGCAGAGAAGTGCAGCAAGCAAACAAGCAAGCACAGCGAAGGTGCAAGGGTAATGGGGCGGGTCTGTCTTACGGCCTGCTGATGGCGACGGTGCTGGGGGGGCCGCCAAAACGCGCTTGTTCACGATCAGTAGCGCACCGTCGCCGGCAATCGAGATGCAGAGGCAAGCAAGCAAAGGCAAAGCAAAAAAGAAGACAGCAAAGCTGCAAGAGTGAGAGCTAGACGGTGGTTGCCGCTCGCTGGTGGCGACGGTGCAGGAAGGCGTCCAAAGCCCCAGTGCTTAAGGATGAAAAGAGCACACCGTCGCCGGCAATCGACCGACCACCGCTGCTTTTACAGTCTTCAAATAAATCGTTTTCTGTGTTCCTGGAAATTCCAGTGTTTATTCAATATACACACCGTTCTTATATTTTTGCAAACCACTGTATTCACCCGTAGCTCTCAGGAGCCCTTATTTGTTTAATAAACTTTATTGAACAAAGTGGAGCTTCTTAGAGCCAGATTAAGAAAAGATTAAGAGGACAGCAAGCTGACATGTCATCAATAAACACAATTTATTCAATTTAGGCTCAAAACATATATATTCGTAACAGTTTTAAAAGCACTGTTCCGGCAGCAGCGCAAAAATATAAGAACGATTTCAAAAAAAGGCACTCACTGGTTTACCACGTACACAACACTACATCCATTGCGCTACAGGTCATTCTTTTTCGTAGTTATAGAACTTTTAAAGGTTCTGTAAACGTTTGAAACAATTCCAATTAGTAAAAAACTAAGGGGACCACAACTTGATGTGTTGGTTTACGTAATCGACCGAACCATTTTTAGGCATCAAAATGTCTTTTTCTCCACAGAACCCATTATTATTTCTATTAAAAAAAGCTTTAGTTGCCATTTTTATACCTCCACATCATACCTAATATGAGCGGTGTGTACCAACATTACACTGTCAGCAATACGGGCTTTTCATAGAGCAGCATGCTGGGACGTCTTTATACTAGGATACTCTCTCATCGCCTTCTCTGACTGCCACACCAAAATTCCCTCTACCACCATGGAGACTCTGATCATCTGTTTTGCAGATATACTACGATCTGATCCTTACAAATCTCTTACAATAGCGAGTAGCAACTTTCTAAAAGTATCTAAGTCAATGACTTTGCCAGTGATTTAAGCCACATTACAAACAAAACACGAATCTCTTGGTGAATACAACTCTATTTCTGACGCATATCTATCGAGTGCTAAAGTTTCAAAAGTCATTTTGTCTGGCGTAGATCTTCAATCTATTGCTCTGAGCGACTTTTGAGGTGTGCAACCCTACACTGCATTCAAATTTATCGTCATCTGACATCAACAATCGAGTACTGATATTGAAGAACTAGATAAATCGACATATCTTTCCATTCCGAATTAAAAACATCTAAAAATTGGTAGTACTTCTGCAAATATTTCGACAAATGAACAGCGACACATCACTCATAACGCCTTTGACCTAAGCATGATAGGGTCATCTGAAGCTAGTTTTGCTACGAATCTAGTCTCAGTACCAGAAATATATGTTACGTTTGTGGAGGTGATGGCAAATGTGATGCAAGGATTAGTGTTTTACGAGATGGTCTTGCAAAATCATTATATATACAGTACATGACTTAATTTACAAGAATTGGATTGCTCAGCAAGAACCAACTCCAAGGCTTTCAGAAGCGAATATATTACCAACACTCAAAGCGCTGCGACATTTTCTTAGTTCCCTACTATCTACCTCCTCTGAAATTTTGAATACTGGCGATAGTTATTGGAAGACGGAAGCCGTTTTTTATTCTGTGTCCTCATTCATTGATGGTTTTATCATATATCTAGATCACATATCAGATATAGCTACAAGGAGTTCCTTTCAATGCACAAATGAGCGTAAATAGGAGAATCCATTCTCTGCAGGTTTTGATTTGTTTAGCTCCATCAGAGGCAAAGAATCCGTGAGTAGTGGAACCATAGATAGCTTTAATGTGTCATTGGCTCCACTCATACATTTATTATCTTCTTCAGCAATGTATGCACATATTGCGGTCGACTTCGATATATATTCCACTGCAGATGCTAATAACCTTCACAGCCTGAAAAAGCAGGAAATTTCTTCAAATAAGTTTTGCGGCAGCATCTTCTATACGGAATGCACGGGAAAAGACACGGAAGTGAATCGTTGATAAGGGTATTCCCTTTCCGGTGGAGTTCTACAAGGAAATCGCCCCAGGTACTGTTGGTACTTTTCCCGCTCTGTGGTGTGTTCCGTCATCTGAGAACAGTCGGGCGGCTTCCAAACAAGTGAGTGCAGTCATAGGTGCTTCTAAACATATCCGCAAAGTTTTTTCTAGAGAGCAGTCGCGCCTGTACCCGAATGCTACGATTGCTATTTAACATCGAAGGGCTTTCTGAATGTTGTTACAGCATCGACGCTTTTAGAGGTGTTCGGACTATCGTCGATTACTCGCAGTGCAAGCCAGGATGAGCGGATTGATAAAGCTTTAAAAAGTACTTTGGGGACTAGTTACGAGACCATTGCTTGTATAGACTTTGCTACACTTGCTCTAGAAAGATATATTCGTAATAGCAACTGTCAAAGAAGAAAGCCTCTTCTCCTAAAGTTCTTCGAAGCAGCACAGGTTTTCTGGGCCATACGGTCCCTTCAACAGGAGCGTAAGTGGATCAGCGAAGAACAGCCTCCATAGCGTCATGTAGAATTCTGCATTGTCGGAATGCCGATGGAAGATTTTTGTGGGTAAGTATAATGATATTCATAAGTGAGTGCAACGGCTAGGATGAAGTTATGAAGCGACACCCCGCAGATGGTCCGTGAGGTGGTATGTTACACGTGGGATCTCGGTCTGGCATTGCGCATCTGAATCGACCCTTTGTAGGGAAACACCGGAATGGAAACGGCGCTTATACTGTAGTGAGTAGCCACGGGGCAAGCATTATCCCGTACTGTAAAGGAGTTCATTGGCTAACCAAGTTGAAGTGCAACCCTCGTGAGGGGCCGTTTTCCAGGACTTGGTTGTTTTTCCGCCTCGGGCGATACTTGTGAGATCTATGAGTAATACCGCTACTAGCGGGCTGGCGTAGCCAGGTATATACGCGTTGTACGCGAAGTACACCGGCGGCCGTGCGCCGTGGCCCCGATTCGGGTGTGACTTACCCACGTGTACCACGGGTGGCCCAGGACAGGTTGGCACAGCATAGCTGGATATTTCTCTATTTATTTAGCTTTATTACACTAGGTTAGGGAGCTCTCTACAGTATTCTACACTATATAGTGCCAGGGCGATCTCGCCCTGACACTCAGTAAACCTCCCCAACCAGGGTTCTTGGCTCTAAGTCTTTTTCCGCTTTCGCGAGTCTTCCACACTCTACGGAGGTGAAGCCGCGTTACTAACGGTAGACTTATCCACCCTGCGTCAACAGGAGACTCACCGCTGTTAGCGTGTATATCTTTCATACCACTGCCGTGTTCTCGCCCCAGTATTGGGTTTGCTACATATTTCTTTTGGCTCTCGTGGCCCATGCCCCCGATCGCCCCCCACTGGGTGGTCCCCCCTTTATCACTTGCCCACTCCCGTGGAATACAGCTCATACCTGGTCTGCTCCCTTCTAGCATCCCGCACTCTCCCCGCTTGGCGTGCCGGTGAACCTCGGCCTTACACCCCGACTTAGTCGTGTTCACTCCGGAGAGGCTCCGTCGCCGTGCTACCCTCCTTGGAGGAAGACTCGGACATCTTCGTGTGTTTCCGCCGCCCTTGGCGTTGCACTACAAACTGGTCTCCCGACTTAGAAGGCTAGGGGAACCTGGTTTGGTTGTTTTTCACATTGCTGTGCTGTCTTCTCTCGTCGAGATCTGCTTTCCAATTTCTTGGTTTGGACCCACTTGGTGGAAGCTTTTGTTGTCCTATTCAAGTGGTCAACGCTACAACCATGTCACGACTACCGACGGAAGCGGAACCCGCGATCACGCGGAGCCGTTCCGTCAATGACGTGGTGCCTGCGGACCCTGGAAGGGTTCCCCCGCCGTTACCTCAAGCCGCTCCGAAAGGGAAGAGTAAGGGGTCGAACTCCTCCAAGAACAACAAGCTACCGCCTAAGGCGTCGAAGAACGGACCCAATTCTGGTGCTGGACCGGCCCCTGCCGTGGATTACCCGGCTCCTGCCGACGAAAAGGCCCAGAAAAACGAGTTCCACATCGACACCAACTCAAGTGTGAGGCAGCAGATCCGCGTAATGCGGGAAGCGCACAATGCCTTCGTGGAAGAGTTCGAAGCCCTGCGTTCCAGGTGTGATGGCTCTTCTATGAAGGAAGTGGTTGACGACCTCCGCGTGTTGCGGGCGGACGTCAACACCCTGTTGGAATGTTTTGGTGGTCCCGCCGCTTACGTGGAAGGTGTCGAGACCCGATTCAATCGTGTTAGCGCCCGTCTCCAGACGTTAGAGCAAACCATCTTGATGGAAGACGTCTCGGAGAAGCCGGTTGCTGTGTCGCACCAAGCGAAACACGAGAGGAAAAGGGACGATACCCGCCGTCAGCGTGGAAAGCGTGACAGCGATGACTCGGACTCGTCGAACTCTTCACGGTCGTCGCGTGGCTCTCACCATTCAAATGGGTCGGACTCGTCAGATTCGTCTTCTGACGATGGCCATCGCAGGCGTTCATCCCGTTCTAAACGGTCGTCTGCCACCCAAGGTGTGATCCGCGCCCGTGAGAAGGGAAGGAAACACTCCGGGTTGAAGGAGCTGCAATGCATCAACCCCCTGTACAAGAAGTTGGTTTCTTACCGATACTATCGGCTAGAGAACTTTTCTTTGGATCGCACGCCCCGTGGCACGGGTAGAGTGAAGGATTGCATAAATCGTATGCAACTGTCCCTCAGGAACCAGAACTTTTCTGGAGAAGACCGCGTTTTGGTGCTGGATTTCCTTGCGAGGTTCGTCGCCGAAGCGGATATTCTCGGTATGACCGAAGGACAGGCGTTTATTGCACTCCCGTACTTTATGAAAGGCCTCGCCGAGGATCAATACAACTCTGTAAGAGGTTCGTCTAGAGCCTCCGAAGGAGGGGTAACCTGCTGGCCAGAAGCAGTACAATACCTCTTGAGGTCCTACGCCACTAATCACGCGATTCAGTCGGCCATTCTCGCTCTTCGCGATACGCGCCAGAAGTCTGGAGAAACGGAAACCGAATTCTCGGTGCGCCTGAACAAGGCTTTCCACCGTAGTGGGAACGTACACTCCGCCGGAGAGCGCTGCACCATGTTCATCGATGGACTGGACCCCGCTATCCGAACACTCGTGGCCCGTTACCGGGAAGACCGAAGGAAGACCACGTATCTGGAGTTGGTCCAACACGCGCAAGCGGAAGGTGACGCTTTAAGAGCTCGTGCCCCCGGACACAGGTCGCGAACCGCCAATGCGTTGGTGATGGAAACGAAGTCGCCATCCCTATCGCTGATTGCGAGTGAGCGCCCCCAACAGGAGTACGACACTGTACACTTCGCCCGAAGCGATATCCATTCGGTCCCGACAACCGAACTACCGTCTACGACGGACGACTCATATGACACGGCCCAGGATGGACCCCTGCTGTACGCAGACTCTCCCCGTGTTCACGGACCTCGCATCCCGTATTCAAACGGTGTGCTCCGACAGAGTCGCCCTGGATGGAAGGATACCCGCCAAGCGGTGAAGTTCACGGATGCTCGCTCCGGTTTGCAGCCCTCACGCCAGGGACTCATATGCCACATATGCTACGAACACGGTCACATTTCACCGGACTGTATCCTCACCATGAGGGAAGTAGCCCGAGGAATCGGTAATTATGAGGCGTTGACCCCAGTGGAAAAGCGGATTGTTCCGATGACGTCTTATCTTTGAGAGAAGATCGATTTTCCACGGAGTATTCCGGAGGCGAAACCGCGCAATGCGTTGCTTTACCCTGCCGAGCAGGCTCCCGACCACCGCCCCGTTCCTTTAAACCCCGCCGCTGGCGCCCCATTGCTAGTGGTTCAGGATTCTGAGGCCCCGCCCCAGGCGGATGGGACTCAGGAAAACTGATTTCGGGAGTCTCCCCTTCGGGAGAGGCGTCCCCAACAGTGAGGTTGACGACGCCCGAGGCGTCTCCGCCTCGCTCCCCGGTCACAATCCTCACGAGGAAACAGGCCGTCTCAGACGTGGACTCTGAACACTTTGGTGTTCTACGTCGACCGTGGAAACGTGTTCGTAACCGCCGGTTCCCGGATAGAGTCTTAGTAATTGCCAAGCGCAATTACAAGGTGTATGCCGACCTTGGCCTTTCTACCCAGTTTATGGTTCGAGTCCTTACTGTTTTGGACACAGGCGCTGGTCCGAATTTCATCGTGGAGTCGCTGCTGCCCCCGCCCTTGCGGTCTCAGATCCGCCTTGGCGTGGCGCCCGACGTCGCGGACGCGAATAACAACCCGTTGTCAACGGTTGGAACTGTCCCTCTCGTCGTTCGCTTGGGCTCCCTCGTGGTGAAACTCGACTTTATTGTATGCCGGAAATTGGCTGCCCCCATCATCTTGGGATGTGACTTCTGTGACAGATTCGTTGACGCCATAAGGCTCCGCTTAAAGCGTGTTGAGATGGAAGACGGCTCGTCGGTCCCGATCGTCCGTCGTCCGCTGCGGCGTGCCTCCAAGAAGCACATACCGCTCCCTGCCGCGCAGGAACCTCCACCCGCTTCTCGGGAGTCTACCAAGCTCCGCGTGGCTGCGTCCGTCCGAATCCCGCCAGAGTCCCAAGTATGGGTGCGTGTCACTTCCCGTCAACACGGTTTACGAGTCATTCAGCCTCTCTCATCTCTGTACGATGGATATCAACTCGCCGTGGCGAATGGAGTCGCGCAGATTGTCCCAGACAAGCCGTTCACCGTGCTCGTTGCCAATCTGGGCTCCACCCCCCAGTCACTGGTGAAAAACCAAGTTATTGGATCGGTAATGCCTCACCCCGCCGCGATGGTCCCCACTAGGCTGACCGCTGCCGAAGTCCTCGGTCTCGTTCACTCTAAAGAGGGGGAGGAAGCTGCCGTCCAATCACCGAATGATTCGGAATCTCAACCTGCCGAAACAGAAAAGAAGCCCGTTCCGACGAGTTACGACCGGGTAGACCCCGTGAAAGAACTTGAGGAACTCGACCTCGGTCATGTACCGGAGTCACAACGTGAAAGTCTGCGTGAGATGTTACGGGAGTTTACCACAATGTGGGATGGCTCTCTTGGAGAGATAAATACAACGGAACACCGGATAGATTTATTGCCGAACACCCGACCGGTGGCTCAACACCCTTACAGGGCAGGCCCCAAGGCTCGAGAAGAGGAACAGTTCCAAGTGGACAAAATGCTCCGAGCTGGAGTGATCGAACCGGCTCAGTCGCCGTGGGCATCCCCAGTGGTACTGGCCCCGAAACCCGATGGGTCCTGGCGCTTTTGCATCGACTACCGTCGCTTGAATGATGTTACCGTCAAGGACGTGTATCCGATCCCACGAATGGATGAGTACATCGACTCTCTCGGCACTGTTACCGTGTTCACGGCTTTGGACGCCAATTGGGGATATTGGCAGGTTCCCGTTAGGGAGGAGGACCAAGATAAGACTGCGTTTGTCTGTCACTCGGGACTCTACCGTTTCAAACGGATGCCTTTTGGTCTAACCAATGCTCCCGCTACCTTTCAGCGTGCTATCGACATTTTGTTGGCCCGCTTTAAGTGGCGTACTGGCCTCGTCTATTTGGACGATATCATTGTATTCTCAGACAATCTGGATGACCATCTCACCCATGTCAGGGACATAATGACCACGCTACGTGATGCTGGAATAACCCTCAAACTGAGAAAATTTGAGTTCTTTACCGATACTGTGAAGTATCTCGGGCACATTATCCGTCCTGGACGTGTAATGATCGAGGAAGCTCGAGTGAAGTCCCTTCGCAAGGCGAAAGAACCCGCTACCCAGACGGAACTGCGCTCCTTTCTAAGATTGGTGAACGTCTACCGACGGTTTATCCCTAACTTTGCTGACATCGCGGCCCCCTTGAACGCGCTTCTGCGGAAAGGTCAACCACCTAAACTGGACCCCTTTAAGTCCGCCCAGACGGATGCTTTTAACTCCCTTAGGGAGGCTGTCACATCAGCACCGATTCTATCGTTACCGAAACCCGAACTACCGTTTTCCGTGGACACGGACTCTAGCGAGTACCAGGTAGGCTGTGCGCTCTTTCAAACTACTCCCGAAGGAGAACGCAAACCCATTGGGTACTGGTCACGCTCGCTCAATGTCCACGAGCGGAACTACTCCGTGTCGGAGAAGGAGTGCCTCGCAGTTGTGTGGGCCCTCTCTACACTCCGCCCCTACCTCATGGGTGTGCACTTTACCGTTTACACGGATCACTCGTCCCTACGATGGCTCATGACCATCTCGGAGCCGTCAGGCCGCTTAATGCGTTGGAGACTCCGCCTCGCGGAATATGACTTTGAAGTGATCTACAAGAAGGGCACTCAGAACGCGCAAGCGGACGCGCTCTCGCGTTTACCCACGAATGGGGAAGCTCTAGCCGTCGATGACGAAGATATACCTTGCTTCGTTGTAGACGATGGAACACCGGGGGACCCGGATTTTTTACACGATAAATGGAACGAAAGCCCGGAATCGGATGATGATATTGACGCATTGCTCGTCTCAGACGATTCAGAGAAACCCCCGCCGGGTAATTTTGTGCCGATACCCCCGGAGGAGATGGTCAGAGAACAGCAGGGTGACCCCTTCTGTACGAAGATTCGCGCCTGGCTTAATGGCGGTGCACAACTCCCTTTCGAGATGAACGATCTTGGATACCTCGTCAGGACGGTTCAGTCATCCCCACAAGTCGTGGTGCCGCATACTCTACAGTCTAGAGTTTTGCATCTATCGCACTATGCGAAACTTGGTGGACACGCCGGTGGACGGAAGCTCTACCTCACTTTGCGAAGGAATTTCTACTGGCCCGCCATGGCGGTGGATTGCTACGCAACGGTGCGGTTTTGTACCGAATATGCTAAGAATCGGGTGAAACTTCGCAAGTACTCAACGAAGTTGAAACTATTCCCGGCACGGGCTCCTCTCGAGTTTGTCGCCATTGACATCCTCGGTAAGCTCCTCACCACACGACGTGGACATAAGTTTTTACTCGTTATCACGGATCGTTTCTCAAAACTGGTTCGGACCGTACCTCTACGGAAGATATCCGCTTTCACGGTTGCACAAGCATTTGTAACCCATTGGGTATTCGTCTACGGCCCGCCTGTTAATCTTCTATCCGATGAAGGAAAACAGTTCGCATCGCGATTCTTCGAGGACGTGTGCAGGATTCTTGACATCAAGAACCTGTTCACAACGACCTATCACCACCAGTGTAATGGGCAAGTGGAGCGGTTTAACCGAACGCTATTAGCGTCTCTCTGTTCTTACGGGGCCGACCACCCATAGACATGGGATTTATATACCAACGCCTTGACGTTCGCGTACAATACGCAGGTACACCGTACTACGGGCTTGACTCCATTCGAACTGGTCTTGTCCCGCCCTCCGCCCGCTGTCGCGTTAGAACCCCAGCCCACGCTGGATGCGTTCCCTTCCGTGAAGGATTATCGCCACAGGTGGAAAGAGTGGCTTACGAAGCTGATCCCGGTCGCCCGAAGCTCGATGGCTCGTGCCCAAGCCGCTTACAAGCGTGATTTCGACTCTCGCGTACGCGGTAAGGCCCCGCCAATCAAAGCCGGTGACTTCGTCTTCGTCCGTAAGGAGTACTGGAACCCTGAAAAGGAAAAGAAGCACTAGTTTTCTTCCGTCGCGGACGGTCCTTACAAGGTCATTTCGGTGAAAGACGACACCATCGTGGTGGAAATTGTCGACGCTCATGAGCGGATCTCCCGCGACCGCGTTGTACTCGCCCCGCCACCGACGTTGGAAGTAACCGAAATGGGTCAACAATCCCTCTCTGAGGATGATGGTGCTCGGCACACAACAGTGGCTCAGCCCACTGCCGTGGTTTCCAGACCTTCTGCGTTACCACACCCTACCCGGAGACTCTCTGACTTGCCGATCTTATCGGACCAAGGCCAGAATGGTCTTTCTTCTCTCACGCCACGGCGCGGTGTCTACCTTCGCCCGTTGGGCGTTTCAACCACTCCCCATGCCGCTCCGTCTCAGGAGGGGGAGGAGGCTCATAACTCTCGTCGAGAGACGGAAACCGCTTCGTCGCGTTATGACAACCGTGGTGCACGGACTCCTGGACACACCAGCAAGAACAACGGTGATCCGGACGTCCCGTCTACCGACGTACCATCTCCGCATTTGCGCGCTACAGCCGTTGCTGAACCCTCTATGGGAAGCGCCACCGCATCTGCGTCTGATCGCACTCCCCACGGGGACTCTACTCGACAGGACGCACCACGTAGTGGAAACCCTCTCGCCAAAGCGAAACCGAAATCGTCGCAGGATGCTGTTCGCCCTTGCGATACTGGACCGGCTATGCCGTCGAGCGTTGACCCGCAGCCCGTGGGTCACGGTTCGTTGACACCAGCTACGCTGGAAAACTTAGAGCACGCCCTCGCAGGCCCCTCTAGGCCGAATCGATCGGAAGTGGTCCCTCGTACTGTACGGCAGGACACACCGGCTAAGCCGGGCAAGCACACCGTAGCAGACGGGAGATTCACACCCAGCACGCTTGATGCTGGTTCGGAACCCGCGCGCAGTGGCGGACGCACTCCAAGTGTCTCGGTTGACCCCGACAGCGTTGTCGAAGGCGCACCGGTCACCCCGGAGAATGTGCCCGTCAAGGACGGAAGCAACTCGTCGTCGAGTGAAGTTGAACCCTCGAAAGGGATAGTTGAGGACGAACTCGCTCCCCGCAGGGGTTCCTCGCCGCGCACTTCGCCGCCCATTGGTGAGAAAGGCACGGTTGACCCGGAGTTGCACGCCCGTCGCGGTACTTTGTCGCCCAAGCGAGCAGACATACCGGCAGCGCCGTTGCACACGCCCTCACGTGAGGAGGCAGAACGCAGCACGGCGCGGAGTACTCCCAGCCATCAGCCGGACGTTTCACGTGACCAGACGACACCCGGCTTGGGAGATACGCCAATCAACGCCTAAGGCGGCTCACCCGGCAAGGCACGACGCCCCGTGATGAAACCGCCTCCCGCGTCAAGTCCAGGACCGTCGCGACGGATTTCACCCCGACGACTCGCGGAACGCGACCGCGAAACCAAGCCTTGGGATGAGTCCGCGTTCCCCCGAAGGGTGGCCTCTGCACGAGAGCTCTCGGAAAGCATTCCGATCCAAAAACTGGGAGAATTGCCCCACGGGAAGGCCTCCGACCGAAGCCGTCGAACCGGCGCTCTTCGTCATGACGCCTTGGCGGAAGCAACTCGCCAAGCGGCCAAGGCAACCCGGAACCCGGTTCATTCCCCTACCCAGGTCATGGAAAGGCAACGCCAACCCATGAACCCCTCGGGGGAAGGGCACAGTAGCCCACACGCACCTGCCGAAGTACACCGGTTTGGTCCGGTGACGCGTACACCACAAGGGCGGGAAGTCTACGAAAAGGAGTTCGTGGTCGACCACATAGTGGAGCACTTATACCATCCGGATGGTTATATTCAATACCTCGTCCGTTGGTACGGTTTAGGGCCCGAATGGGATTCGGATGAGCCGATGGAACATCTCCCACGTTCGAAGGTGGTGTCATATCACCGCAGAACGCGGACGGGAATCCCGGCATCGGTTGTTAAAGCCCAGGTGAGATAACACCCACCTCGGTGGGAGAGAAAAGAGAAGTAGGTTTGCTTGAGAACAGGCTAGTGAAGGAAGGTTTTGGGTTACACAAGTCACTTGGTTTTTATTCGAAGCTATCGATGGAATACCGATCACTCGGGATACTACTCTAAGTCACAAGGGAAAACTTCCCATCGGGATCGCGTGCCCCGTCACGGGTTCGGCTCACCGCCCCCGGGTTGGTTACCACCTTGGAGGCGGGTGATCAAGGCCTCGCGCATCGCTGCAACATCGCCACTCGCTGCGTTGGTCCCCAGCCCCACCTGTCGCAGGAACTGGGAGATCACGGCCGCTTGACCCGCCGGAGCGGAGCTCGCATCGCCTGGGGCGGACGCCCCACCACTTGGGAGATTCACCGGTGGAACCGGAGGTGGTCCAGCTACCGCGTACTCCGACCCAGCCCCCGCGGGGTTATCCAAATCCGCGTAAGGCGTGGCTGGCGTCCCCGCGTTAGAGGGACCTTCCGCTTCGGATCCCTCGACCTCCGCCTCGGCGTACGCTTCCTCGTCGTCGGGTTCGTTGTCCACCATTGGATCGTCGCCGTCGTAGACGTGGTAATACTCATCCGCGTCCACGAAACCGATCGGATGCCCCTCGGGGATATGGCGTGGTGCAAACCGGAGTTCGTTCGCTTCCTCCGCGGAGATTTCGTGCCCTTCCCAGGGGTCAAAGTATACGAAATCACCTCCCAAGGGAGTACGCCTTCCTGGTGACAGGTCCTGACCCCGGCTACCCACGGTGCGCCCGCTTTGTTCAATCGGAACGGCGGTCCAGTCCAACTGGTCGATGTAATCGAGAAGACCCGCCACTTCCCCGGCGTTGGTTACTCCACCAAGTGGGATGCTCAGGTCCAGGCTGCGAATCGCGGACCTCAACCGGAACGGGAGGAACCACAGTCTGTACTGGTCATACACCTCCCAGAGGAGGAACACCGCCGCGCGGACTGCCCATTCGGTAATCACCACGGACCACAGTCTGGACTCGGGATCCTCGATGAGGTACGAACCGTAATACGTGATGAATGGTGGCAGCTCGATGTAACAGCCCCGGCAGGCCTCGAGGTTCGACCACCACGGTGGAAGGAGGACATAGCGACCCCATCGGTCGGCCACGCGAAGGCGTTCGATCTCCACGTTCTGATACGGGACCAAATACCCGAATCGGGATCGTGCTCGACGCTCGAAGCGGATCAGGGCGAGGAAGTTAGCCCGCGCAAGTCGACGCATGTAGCGGAATTCTGCCCGGATAATCGGTCGCGTCCAGCACATGGCCTCTTGCCGTGCTATCGGGATGCCCCTCCACGAGAGTGTTTCCAAACCCGCCAGGCGGTCGACGTAACCAATCTCACCTTGAGTGCGGTAAAGCCGAATGTCGGTGCCGAGACCATCGGGGATGGGATATTCGAAGGGAGCCCGGCGAAGCCGTTGATGGCCAAGAAGGACGAAGGCCGCATGAGCGGAAGCCGAGGTTTCACTACCCCGGCGCGCCACAGCGTGGACCGGAACCGCTACGCGGCGTCGCCAATCCAACGAAGTTGCCGCCACGGCCGGAATATCGCCCCGAAGCATCCCGTTTCCATCGGTGTGCATCGCTATAAGCGCTTCTTTTAACACCGCAATCGGGTGGAACCACCGCGCAAGCCGGAGAACGGACGCTTGATGCCCAGGATGGCGCCCGACAAGCATGTCGTATGGCGGCCACCCTCTCGGGGGGAACATTCCGTACGGAGCAGCAGCCGCGTTCGCGATAGGAATCTGCGGCGCAGCCGATGAAGCGCTTTGCGGAAGCGGAACAGACCGGAAGCCGGATAAGTACCCCGCAGGGAGACGGTTGGGTTGATTGTTTTGGTTGCTCATCGGTGATCGAAGAGGCCGGATGACCGGAAGAGGAGACCGGCGAAGCGAAAGACGATGCCGAGGAATCGGAGGACTGGCAGGCAAGGATGCGGATTCGGTTGAGATGGAACGTTGAGAACGGTTGTTGCCAGGAGACTGGAGTTTTGCCGCACTGCGTTTGTTGGCATCGGATGAAGTGGACCCCAGCGAGCTGGTTGCACTCTTATGCATTCGTCTCGGCGCGTCGCCCACCATCGCGGATGTCGTACTCGCGCCTCAGGAGGGGGATATGAAGTGCAACCCTCGTGAGGGGCCGTTTTCCAGGACTTGGTTGTTTTTCCGCCTCGGGCGATACTTGTGAGATCTATGAGTAATACCGCTACTAGCGGGCTGGCGTAGCCAGGTATATACGCGTTGTACGCGAAGTGCACCGGCGGCCGTGCGCCGTGGCCCCGATTCGGGTGTGACTTACCCACGTGTACCACGGGTGGCCCAGGACAGGTTGGCACAGCATAGCTGAATATTTCTCTATTTATTTAGCTTTATTACACTAGGCTAGGGAGCTCTCTACAGTATTCTACACTATATAGTGCCAGGGCGATCTCGCCCTGACACTCAGTAAACCTCCCCAACCAGGGTTCTTGGCTCTAAGTCTTTTTCCGCTTTCGCGAGTCTTCCACACTCTATGGAGGTGAAGCCGCGTTACTAACGGTAGACTTATCCACCCTGCGTCAACAGGAGACTCACCGCTGTTAGCGTGTATATCTTTCATACCACTGCCGTGTTCTCGCCCCAGTATTGGGTTTGCTACATATTTATTTTGGCTCTCGTGGCCCATGCCCCCGATCGCCCCCCACTGGGTGGTCCCCCCTTTATCACTTGCCCACTCCCGTGGAATACAGCTCATACCTGGTCTGCTCCCTTCTAGCATCCCGCACTCTCCCCGCTTGGCGTGCCGGTGAACCTCGGCCTTACACCCCGACTTAGTCGTGTTCACTCCGGAGAGGCTCCGTCGCCGTGCTAACCTCCTTGGAGGAAGACTCGGACATCTTCGTGTGTTTCCGCCGCCCTTGGCGTTGCACTACACAAGTTTCTATCTAGATATAATTATGTGCGGCGCGCACCCCTGTGCACTTTACATAAGGCAATGAGGAAAGCGCCGCCTCCAAAGTAAAGGAGACAACAAACGGGTTTACATCTGAAGGACAATGCCCTTCAAGGGGGTTTCTTCCCAGGACTTAGAGATTTCGCTCGCTTGAGGACTAGCTTGGTCTATGACAAGCTATACCGCTATTGCGTGCCGACGGCCGGTTAGGACCGGAGGTGCACACGGGTGGAACACGTGGACTGTACGGATGCCGACGCTCGAGTGCGAGGCGTGCCACATGTGGCCCGGATTCTGCTTAATGGTTAGTATTATTTAGTATTTTTTAGTATTTATTTAGCTGCGCTATCGCTATGTAGTGTCTATTTTTCGGGCGCGTGCCCACTGTCAGAGGCCGCGCGCCACGCTACTTAGGAGGTTGAGCACGGCTCCCCAGTAAACACCCTCTTGAGAGATTCCGAGGAGGGAGTCTTGGCTGTGAACTCTTCGCCTTCGGCACATCTTCACCGTATACTGCGTGAGCGCCCGTCGCACGATAGTTTATACACCCCTCTGTCGACCAGAGTGCTACCTTCACCGTGGGTTCATATTTAACCGCCGACACTTGTCGTAGTCTCGCCCCTGTATAGGATTTCGCCCCCGTTTCCTCTTGTTCTCCTTTTTGGCTTTCGTGAGTGGCCGCCCCACTCACCCCGCTCGACCACCTCATAAGAGAGTTTCCTCGCTCCTTTTCCGACAATCGCCGTGGTACCGCTCCGCCTAGGATTGGTCACACCCGGACTGTGCCGTGCTCACCTAAAGACTCTAGGTATATCCCGCCGGACTGGCCTCGGTCTTACACCCGACTCCGTCGTGCCTTTCCAGAATGGCTCTGTTCCTGTGCTCCGCCGGGACGCGTCTCCTCCGCCTGAGGCGTGTCTCTCAAGAGAGGAAGATCCCGAACATCTTCGTGGTGTCTCCGCTACAAGCGTTGTCCTACAACAACTCCCTTGTTCCTTGTTCAGGATTCCTTAATCGGAGATCCGGACAAGCTACAACAAGTAGTTGTCCGTTCAATAGGACCAAACACCCTCATTGGTGAGTGGGGACTTACAACCCCCATTCTATCTCGCTAGTTTTATGCTCTACCACACCTTCTCCTGAGCCGCAAGCACCTATTCGGCAGTCCCGAACCTTGTCGCAGGTGTCTGCTGTCTCCGCAGAGCGGATGTTAGAGCCGAAGGCGCTGCAACTTGCGAATTAAAGCCACTGCTCGCGTAAGGACCCTGTGAGGGTACGTCTCCGTTGTTCGAGTTTTGCGGCGCGTAATAATTCATCGCTGATCAAGTCAAAACAGAATACTGTGAATCGTCTGACGTTAAGCAGAAGTTGGTGTACTTTCGAGGAGACGAGGAGATTTCGGAATGCCTAAGCATGCTTGGGTGTATAAAGACGTCTTTCGTCGCCCGTGCTTCGTGCTGAACAGGAGGAATGTGTAGTATTCTACAACTGTCGGAATGGAGATGGGAACATGTTTTGTCTTAGTATGATGATACTCATAAGTGAGTGCAACGGCTGTGATGAAGTTATGCAGCGACATCCTGCTGATAGCCAGTGAGGTGGTATGTTACACGTGGGATCTCGGTCTGCAACGGCGCATCCGATTCGACCCTTTGTAGGGAAATACCGGACTGGCAACGGCGAATATAGTGGGTTGCCACGTGGAAACCAGGGCTACCCTTCGTAGGCGGACGCCCATTTAGAGCTAGTTATCCCATACAGTAGAGGGGTTAATTAGCTATCAAAGTTTATATCTAGATATTATTATGTGCAGCGCTTACCGCTGTGCACAGTACATAAGGCACAGAGGGAAGCGCCGACTCCAAAGTAAAAAGGATAACAACGGGTTCACAACTCCTTTTTTTCTTGTTCAGGATTTTTAAACCGGAGATCCGGGCGAGCTACAACAAGTAGTTGTGCGTTACATAGTACCAAACACCCTCATTGGCGAGTGGGGCCTTACAACCCCCATTCTTTCTCGCTAGTGAGGTGTTCTACCATACCTTCCCCTGAGCCGCAAGAACCAAATCGACAGTCCCGGACACTGTCGTATGTGTCTGCTCTCTGCGTTAGAACGAATACTACAATACTCTACAGACGTAATTTTTCAACAGTCATATCTACCATCTGTTAGTATGGTGGAGGGTAAGAAATGTTTTAGAGAGAAGCGCTAACTATATGGGTTCATCACTGAGGTTCCTGTGCTTCCAAATTGTCTTAATACTATTTTACTAATCATGCACCAGATATTAAAGCTGATGTAGATGTTTTCTATTCGAATAATAATAAGCACACAACAGTTTTACATAAACTAGAAAATGATGGTTCTATTTTTGTTTTGGACTCTGGCGATTTATTACAAAAATATCCGAATCAATGGGGTCTTTTATTGGATAAAAGATATTGAGGAGCTCGAGAACATGTGCGGGGTATTCACCCAACGAAAAAACCTAAAAATGGGTGTCTTTGTTTAATAGAAGAAGAAAACAATAAAAAACTTTTGAGTGACCGCTTAATTGTGAAACTTCTCTTTGCAAGATTGACACTGTTATACGGAGTGATTTGTTCAAAATATTACTTGGGGGAAAAGTTTTCTGACGAGATTTTTATGTTTTGAGTGTGTTAACAAATGCACACGTTTTACGTCATCCGTTGCGAGCAGCTAATGGAGCGTTCTATGTGTGTGTGAAGAACAGGGTGCTTACGATTAAGAAAAGTAATAGTACTAAGCCCAAACTCATTCAGCAGAAGTATAAGGGGAAGAAAAATCGCCGCGCCGAATCTACCTTCAGGCAAATTGGTTCGGATGACGAGACTATCAACCCGCATAATATGTGAGTTGTTGCGCAAAATGTTGATCTCCTTGCAAATGCACTGCATTTGCGTTACATCCGTGTTTTTGCCTTGTTAGTTTATATTTATCCAAATTAAATGTATTGTTTTGTTGTTCATCTATTGAGCAAAAGATGTAATGATGTGCACATATGTGAATTTGGAGTATCTACACTGTTTATGCATGGGGGATCTATTGTAAACGTTACAATCATAGTAGATATGTTTGATAGAGTGCGTCTTTCAAAAAATAGATAGAGTACATAGATATATACATACATATGTATTTATATCGACAACCGATATCTGGGCAGAAGTACTTTTATATGTCTGCTGGAATGAAGAAAAAATTTTCGATCATCTGGCTAGAAAGCGTTGTCTCGCAACAGTACTTACACTGCAGTAACGACTTACGTCGGAGTGCATGCGTCGTTTCTCTTCACTCACTGTTCCTGCGAACAGCTTATAGACCTGTGTCTTTTTGTCGAGCATCAACGTTGTGCTATTTTCCGGCATTGTTGTGTATTTATGATGGTATGTTTGGCTACAACCGTCATTAAAAGGTTCTGTTCTGTTCTAATTTCGTGGTGTAGGTAACCGTTTTCCGTTTAGTTTTGTAAAGAACAAGTCATTTGTTTTCTCTTTCTGATCGTTTATTTAGGCCACGGTACAGTAGCTCATGGCAATGTTTGACTGGCTGATGTCACAAACAGACCGAGAAAAAGGAAAAGAACGGGGGTGTGCTATTCTAATTTCGGCTACTGTAGTCATGACTTTTCGACGCTATGCTATCCTTGCAAACAGCGCTTCATACTCTCCTTGTTTATGCGTAAATCTAGTTATTACCATGTTTCCTCAGCTTTTATGACGACCTCCGTAGTGAACTGCTGGAGTGAAATCTATCTGGTATCTGTGAAGGCTCAAATGTGCGAAAACGTTCGTACTGATAGAGAGGTTTTTTTTAATCCCTTCGATTTTTCGTACCCCTCACCTCACCGGCCTCTGTGTTTTGCTTGGAGGACAGAGTCTACTGCAATAAACATCAGTTTTCAATTTATCGCTCCTGGAGAAGAACGGGTTTGTTTTGGTCACTCGGAGAAGCTGACCGCCCTCTAGCTAGTTGGCTAAAGGAGTTGGAGCAGTACTTGCATTTGCGCTGGATGACTTTTTTAAGTTTAAATTTGATCTAGTCCTGTTTTGATGATGGCATCTGTAACCCACCAACCCGTGAGATGATTCGAATTCGAATACACGTTACTGTTTGGCGCAAGGCCGCTTGCGTTTTTATCAGGGCCTACATCTTCACAAAGCTGAACGATGCAATTCTACATATTTGCAGTTGAATTCTCGATAGCAGAATGTCAAACTCTCATGACTTCAGCGGTCTTCCGCGAATGACATCTTGAATAGTGAGAAATTAAGTACATTTTAGATCAGAGGTGTACTTGACGTTGTCTTGTAAATATCCCGCCGATGTATAAGCGGTTGCACTGAGATGAGAAAGCATTTTGCTTTTCCAGCGAAGAAGATTATTCAAACTTCGATCAACGAGGTTCATTATTCAAACGGCCAACTCTATTCGCACGTAATCCAACCCATTTGTAGTAATAGACGTCTTGATTGCGAGATATATCGTACACTATTTGAAAGAGTGTCGAGAACTTAACTTGTTAGCACAGCGCCTTTTGGTGTGCGTATAAAAGCAGATGTACTTTTCTTTTTTCCGCCGGACAAACAATTGAAAGAGGCAGGAACTCTTCTAACTTAGGCTGCAGTTCGGAAAAAGGTTGCTTGCAATGTTTTCACAAACGGTTTTGTTTTTATGCCTTTTTCTTTCTATCCACTTCGTTCTTGTGCGGGGTGAAGCTGGGCCTTGTAGATTTGACACAAATTTTTGTAAGTTTCATGGGCCCTTATTATGTTTTAAAGAAGCGTTTTCCACCATAGTCGACTATAACTTGTCCATGGATTGTTCAGTTCAAAAGATGATTTTCTTAGGAGAGGTGCTAACTGTTGTATTTGTTTTTACTGTTTTCAATGTCTCCTAAACAGGCAGTTGTAAGCTTGGGTCGGCATCGCAAGGAACTTGCTGGGATCGCATAGACGGAACGCCATCGTCTGGGGTATGTCGCGAGCGATATTGCAAGTCTGGCTGGACTTGCGCTTGTTTGGAAAGATCCCATCTGTGCCCAATGAAGACTATCACTAGAAGCACACTAATCGGCTTGCAGGGTACTACAACATATTGCCGTGACGAGATCGATAAGGCAGCCGCACGTCCTATAATTGAGTTGGGATCCTGGTCTATAGGACTGTCAAGAAGGGGACTGCTCGAAAATGAATGCAAGGACCTCAAGTGGTGGCATAATGGCGAGCTGGTTGGAGAGTACGGGGACTCCCCCGCTATTACAGCCGCTAATGTTGCTCGAGAAATGCAGATAAGAGGAATGCATACAGCGTTAGAGCTCAGACGTGGGGACTTACTCGCTTTTCGGCTTCGAAACGCCAGCTACTATTGCTTCACCAGAACTTCCACAATTCGAGTGAACGGTCAAGACTTGACTTTGACAGATAGCTCAGTTTCTATCATGTTCGCTAGGCAACACACTGAAAACTGGTTTGCGCCGTCATTTGCTCCAGCAGTCGGTCAGAGCGAAGAGATCGCTGGGCCGGCCGATTTCGTTCCACTTCGAACGCAGCTATTTTCAAACGGTAATCCGATAGTGCCCGGGACAGATTACTGGCAATTACCTGACGGGACGCGGGACCACGAGCGCGGCAATTTCTACTTCCGCGTTCAGCTGTAGAAGGAGCTCTTCTTTTTCGTGAAATCGATCGTTCTTTCCTGCGTTCACCTCAGAAGTTCAGTAAATTATTGCAATATGAATATGCTCATCTTCTAACTCTCCAACCATTTACATCCGCGCTCAGATATTTCTCGCCAACCTTGCTTTGAGGAACGTGAAAAGCTTAGACTTCCAACAACTCGGCGGAGAAATCCTGTGGTGCGTTCTTACTAAAGTCTCCAATCAAATCAATAAATTGTCTTTGTATTCAGCAACTCATCTATGTACCCATTGAAAGTTTACATTCAAGCTTTTGGTGAGGCGTTTCCAAAGCCGCCGCCTCCCGGGGTTTGAATGCGTATAACGTCACCGGGTTGAACTTCGACAGAATTTTTTCCTCCAAGGTCAATGATTGAGCCATCCGCACGGAGTACATCATTCTTTCCACAGCATGCATCACTGCCTCCCTGACGTCCCCAGGGCCTATACTTCCGCCTTTCTGAGAGAACGCAAACAGTCATTGTCTTTGTAAATTCCAGAGCCCTCACGAGACCATCCCCGCCAGTCCACCTGCCAGTGCCACCCGATTGCTTCCTCAAGGAGAACTCACGAACAATCACGGGATAGCGCCGTTCAATTATTTCCGGATCTGTAATGCGAGTGTTTGTCATGTGCGTCTGCACACCTGATGCTCCGTCCCATCCCGGGCCGGCACCAGAACCCCCACCAATTGTTTCATAGTATCCCATTGTTTCGTCTCCAAAAGTGATATTGTTCATACATCCTTGGGAAGCAGCACATGCTCCGAACGCTCCTAAAATGACATCAGTCACTCTCTGGGATGTAAGAACGTTTCCGCCAACAACGGCAGCATTTTCCCTCGGTGATAGAATTGAATTCTTCGGTATTATCAAGCTAATGGGATCCAAGCATCCTTGATTTAGGGGAATATCTTCATCCACTAGACACCGAAGGGCATAAATAACGGCAGACCTTGTGACAGCTTCGGGGGCATTCGTGTTTCTACTCGTTTCTGGACCAGTCCCTGAAAAATCGAAACAGGCGGTACCCTGCCTTCGATCTATTCGAATAGTTAATTTGATTGGCGTTCCGTCGTCCATATAATCTGTGAATGAAATCAATGGCCTGTCTCCCAGCTTTAGGTTTTCGGCAACCTTCCTCAACAATGCCTGAACAGCATGTTTCGCAGTCGTTTGAATGTGATGCATGTACGATTCAACAGTTTCCAGTCCTTGAGATTCGATCAAGTCTTTGATCAGCGTTATACCTTTCTTGTTTGCTGCTATCTGTGCCCGCACATCTGAAATGACATCCTCAAGACACCTGCAACCAGCTTGTTCTAGAAGAAAAGATATCTCATTCTCCTGAAACAAACCGTCCTTGACAATTCTCATGGATCGAACTGCAAGCCCTTCATCTGCAAGAGTCTTGCTAAACGGAGGCATTGAACCCGGCGTGGTTCCGCCAATGTCTGCGTGATGTCCTCTTGATGCAACGTAGAATACCGGCTTTTCCCTATAGTACACAGGTGTGATGATAGTAATGTCCGGCAGATGCGAACCGCCTGCACATGGGTGATTCGTCAAGACCACTTCACCATCAACCCACGACTCTCCTAATGTAGCAATCTGCTGGCGAACTGTATCTTGCATGGATCCGAGATGCACAGGGACATGGGGTGCGTTTGCGACAAGACCCCCGGTTTCATCAAACAAAGCGCATGAGAAATCAAGACGCTCTTTTATGTTGGTTGAAATAGACGTTCTTTGCAAAGTTCGACCCATTTGCTCTGCGATGCTCATAAATCGATGCGCGTAAATTGACAGCTTCACGTGATCCACTTCGCTGGTGTCAGTGTCTATTGATTTGGGCACGGCTGCAGCCAAATATTTTTGAGACTTGTCTTTGATAACCAAGTTACCGTCTGAAGCCACGTAGGCTACCGAATTCGGTTCTATCACAATAGTATTTCCTGCGTCCATATCCACTATTAAACACGGCCCTGGAAGAATTGCGTTTCCCGCCGGGAGATCTGCCATGCGCCAAACTTCAATGTTTGTCCAACCACCAGCATCTGAGAAGTAACAACTTTTCGTAAGAACAGGGATAGCGCTCCCAACTGATTTTTCTCCTTCCAAGGAGTCTTGGTCTGTCTCTCTGCCATACGTAGCCATGGGTGAATTGCTTTTCATGTCTTGTATCCCAGTCATGTTTCCAAGACCACGAACTCGCACGTTGTCAATCAGAAGCAGTCGATTCGGTATACTAAACCCATGCTCTATTGAGTACATTTCAAGAAAAATGTCCTCAAAGTTCACGTTTTCAGGGCAAGCTTCCTGTTCTGCCGGACACTGAACCATAATTCCGAAGTCCGTTCCTTTGTACCTAAGGTCGAGGTAAAGTTCAAAACGTATGTCATTGTCACTGAAGCCCCGTTTTCGTAAAATGAGTTGTGCCGTATGCTTGAGACGAACAAGCAACTCTAATGCTTCCCTTCTTGATACTTCATCCGCGTATGAAACTTCAATGGGTTCCTGTACTTCAACGACACTATCTGCTAAAGCAATACCGTGTGCAGACAGAACACCAGAATATTTATGCACGTAAACGGTTTGAATTCCAAGTGCTCGAGCAACGGAACATGCATGTTGTCCACCTGCACCTCCGAAGCACGCAAGAGAATGAGTTCGAACATCATGTCCTTTAGCTTCTGTTAATTGGCGGATTGGGCGACACATGGCTTCATTAGCAACTCTAATGAACCCCTCAGCTATTTGCTCCTTTGTCATTTCGCGCTCATTCATTGAACGAAGGTCGTCGTTGATGACTGAAGTCAATTGTTCAAAAGCTTTTTGAGTGGAATCCAAATCGAGGGGTTGATCGGCGTTCTCACCGAATATATGGGGAAATAGAGATGGCTCAATTCTGCCCAACAGTAGATTTGCATCCGTAACAGTAAGGTATCCTCCCTTCCTATAACACACAGGTCCAGGGTGAGCGCCCGCTGATTCAGGGCCGACATAGAACAAACCATTTCGGTAGAACAACCTTGATCCGCCGCCCGCAGCTACGGTGTTTATATCCAGTTGAGGAGCTTGGACAGTCACGCCAGCAGTTTCAGTCTCAAAGATGTGCTCCAAACGCCCACAATATCGAGAGACGTCGGTGGAAGTTCCACCCATATCAAAACCGATTAAAGGTCGAATGATCTTGCTCGAATCAGGCCTGTGAACGCTCTCCTCAATACCGTAAAACGACTTTGCATAACCGACAACCCCTCCAGCAGGACCGGACAGTATAGCCAAATATCCACTAAACTGATCGATATCGCAAAGACCCCCGTCGCTTTGCATGAACTGAACATCTACATTTCTAAGGCCACCAACAAATCCGGCTCTGAAGTTATTAATGTAATTCCTGATGAGAGGCGTTAGATATGCGTCAACTGTCGCTGTGAATGCGCGTGGCACAATCTTAACCATGGGGGTAAGATCCGAAGACAATGAAATATGTTTGAAATTATATTGAAGGGCTAAGTCTCGGATCCGACGCTCATGTTCTTTGAAGACATATGAATGCATGAGCGCTACTGCCAGGGATTGCAATCCTGCCTTCCGCAAGTCCTTAAGTTTCAAAGATAGGGCCTCTTCGTCGAGTTTTAGGCGAACCTTCACCGGTAGTTGAAGATGATCGGAGTGACGATGGTAAATGTTTTCTTGTTTGTCTATAATGACACGTTCAGCAGCCTCAACAGAGGCGCAACATAGAGGGGGCATCTTCTTAACTTCTAGATCAAACAGATTCGGTCTGGCCTGAGTACCTATGGAAAGAATATCACCAAGTCCTTCCGTGACAATCAAGGCGCATGGCTTGCCCTTTCTTTCTAAGAGAGCGTTAGTTGCAATCGTTGTCCCCATTCGAATAGATTGGATGTGGGTAGTATCAAGCGGCTGTCCCCGCGGTTGTTCTGTTCCGAAGGCAATCTGCAAGATTCGTCGAATTGCTTCTGTAGGGGCATCGAGGTAATTATGTGGGTCTTCCGAAAGTAGCTTCAGTACGTGCTTCTCAGTCGCAATAATGTGGACATTCTGTCCATCTTGACGGTCTATCTCAGCATAAACATCAGTAAAAGTTCCCCCGCGGTCTATCGCAATACGGATTCTAGGAAAGACAGAATTCATAGCTGAATGCTAAGAATGTGAATTGTACGGAGTTGTCTAAAGTTTTGCGAAAGATAGATTCCTCTTTCCAAGAGTTTCGTTTTCGCGCTCTTCTAGGTGGGTGTTTGCGGGTTTGGTACCACTACACGTAACGATTGGTGATATGATAAGGGTTAAGGATAAGAGTTACGAGCGATATCCTTCAAAAACACGGTGCTTCATAATCTTTGGACAAGCTATTGTGATCCTCTTCGGCCTGAATTCACTTTTGCGGTTGCGTTTCTTAGTACTTGTTGACACACAACAACAGGGTAGTGCACCCATCTAAGTGTTCATTGGCGGAAAAGTCAGCAATCCTTGGAACGCGAAACACAAACTTCTCGGCTCCGCTCAAAGTCTGCTCATTAGGTGGTGTGGTCGAGGGGTAACTAACGCTCATTCTCGAACAGCAGTGAATGATGAATCTGAAATTTTCCGCCACACCTGAGATCGACAATGCTCCTGTGGACCACAGTGTGAAATTCCTGGAGCGGGGGCGAGGTTGAATGAATGCATTTCTGTATAGACTTAACCTCAAAAGTAGCATTTCACGGTAATTACAATTGTAGAGTGTAAATAACAGTTGGAGTAATTTGACGCGCCTAATTTTAAATGATGATATGCCATTGGCTGCTTTGAATTCAACCGTTATGGGAAGATTTTGAATTTGTGCTCAACACAAACCATGCCGCCCGCACGAAGTGCAAGCCTGGCGCCAAAGCGCTCGGGTTGCCAGCACGTATCTCTCCTTTGCTGCTTGACCCCTCAGACAATGAGTGGTTCGATTTTGTTCGACAAGTCAAGCAAGATTAGGAGCAAGACGCGACCATGACCTGTCTCCGGAAGGAGCTCTACTTCCCCAAACTTCTGCTTCGCTAAACTCGAATTTCTTTCTTGATATAGCACAACGAGCGACATCGTCAAAAGCGATGTCGTACACAACTAGGACCCAACCAACTTCTACTTCCGAAGAAGAATGGCTCGAGAACATACGATGTCCAACGTTCTTCGACTTCGAAGCAGCCGTGTCATATCCATGTACCCTCGGAGATGACAATCCACCGTTACGAGAATCCGTATACGATAGTGATGACGAGACTCGAGCATTCTTCTGTTCCCTGAACAAAAACCCTTCATTACATCCAACCTTGCACAGGAGATCTTTGTCTCCGCATCGAAATAGGCTGCAGAATGCAGGAAAACCTCTCTATCGCCATCGTCCAAAAACGTCCTTCGCAGATTACCTTGCGGAATTCCAAAACAGGGAAGCACACCAAGCCAATAAGACTATTCAAAATGCCGCGGCATTATCATCCGAATCCGAATCCTCTCCGGCTCGGAACCTCACACCCCAATCAAACATATCGACCCCAGATCTCACGCCATCGCCACAAGACGCTGTTCGTGATATCCATAGCGACGCATGGGCCACGCAGGTGCCTAAGACTGCAAAGGTGGTACCACTGAGGCGACCACGGCGTTCTCTGACCTCATCACATATGAGGATAGAAAGAGTGGATCCAAAGGTTAATCAAGAACAGTCTCGATTCCAAGCACAGAATCCTGCGCGGCGGAAACCTCGTCCTCCCGAAAGAAATATACCAAAAGCTTCTGGGTCAAGAATTGTCAGAAACGACCGCAGGGTGAAATCAATGGTTGCACCTCCCAAAGAAGCTACGAAACCTGACTTCGACGGCAATATTAGTGGAATTTGTTCTGATATCAATTCAGTTTCTATTGAAATCGACGGCAGAAATTTGAAGTTAAGCCCAACGACACAATCAGACATTTCCAATTCTCCAACCGATCTTGAAATAAGAGCAACAGAAAATGACGCATGTGCCGTTGATCGAGACTTTGTCAAGATAATGGAAGAGCACAACGAGAGACTGCGGAAAAGTAAAAGCGGGAGAGCGGGGAGCAGTATCTCAGCACGCACAGAGAGCGAAAAGGCATTCAGGAGCAAATCGCTTAAAGACGCAGCTTCCGTCGCACCTGCGCTGGATTCTGTGAGAGTTACCGATTCTGAGAAAGGTGCTGACCGCACAGAACGGACAAGCCTCACTGACGGTGGTGGTCCAGGATCTGCGCTCGAAATCGTCAATAACCCTGAAGTTCAGTCCAAAAACCCATCCGATCTTAGGCGTATATCGCTCTCGCAGTTGCTTAAAATGGAGAATGAGAAGGTTTTAGAAGAACGTAAGAGACGGCTCCCGGAAAGACGGAAAGCTCTTCAGCAACACCGAATGAATGCATTACGAAATTTCGGAGTGAGTACTACGGAGGGCCGACTCATCAAGCCAATTTCTACTCATATTGAGTTCACTTCAGCTGAGACCAGGAAAACTATACGTGGAGAAAACAATGTCAAAGGCATTAATAATGATCGCAGAGCGAAAGAACAGAATCAGTTTGTGGGAACACAAAATGAGAGGAATAAAGAGCGAGGCTTACGAGGTTATCGTTCCCGAAAGGGCGGAAACCAGGCTACTAAGTTGTCCGGTGCATTTAATACCGCAAGAAATCGACAAACGGGTGGCACTACGGGTAAAGCCGAACTCCCTGGGGTACCTACTCAAAACTTGCAGTCGCGAATGGATTTGTTTGACTCAAATAGCGGTGATTCCAATATTCAACGTGATGAAGTGCCGCCGCAAACATTGGCTCTCAAGAAAGAAGTGTCGGATGATCTAAAGCTCCTTCTTACCGAGCATAACAACAGGATTCGAAGAAACAGAGCTCCCGTGGGCACAATAAACAACTGATTCCTTTTTTGGAATGAGGACCTGTTTTCTTTTCATTACAAATTCATGCAAACGGGTTTCTAAATGATCGCTACAAGTATTGAACTGTAGCCTGAAAATTGTGGCAGGTACGACGATACTAAGGGATTGGGAACTCTTAACAGGTTCAGGATGTTGATGATTGTGGCACAACGCTATTGTAGTGCTCACCTAAACCGTAGTACTTTTGATGAAAGGAGACCCTGATAACTTTGCTGTCATTGTTGACATTGCTGCCCATTCTAACGAGTGGCATGTCAGCCGCATAAACTTCTATGGCGGTACCCAGGAGCTCGGCCAATGCCTTCAACTCGACTTGGCCACCCCACACAGCCTCATTTCGTAGTTGTTCACAATACTGAAATAGTCTTTCTTCATCACCGCCAGCCTCATCTATGAAAGGGGCATATTCTGTCTTGTGTTCTAAGATGAAATTCGCCGTGGCCTCCCTTAGACCCTCCACAGAAGCCGGAACTTTTGAAGGGGTCTTTACAGTTTTCATTTGATGTGCTACAGCGCTGTACAGACAATGACCATCTGCGGGTATTGGGTGAATGCGAAGATTCTGACTCGTGAGTTGGGCGTTGATAGCCCCCATCTCAAGCTGTTTAGGGGTTGGCCCCATAGTTCTCTTTTCTTCGACAATACGGCGCTGAATTTCGGCCTCCTTCTCCGCTTTTTTTCGCCGTCTTCGCGCTGCTTTTGACTCTCTATTCGGTTCTAAGTTCCCACTACCTTGATTGCTGCAGGAGCCAGTTGGAGAGATTGAGGCTTCTAATCCATCTTCTGTTGATGTAATACCAAGTTCCTCCAGCTCTGCGGTCAGTCTTGCAAGAAGCCTTTGTTCTTCAGAAGATATTTCTTCTAGTGCACGAGCTCGTTCGATACGATGTTTTTTTGGGATAGAAGAAAGAAGACGTTCAGATTTCTTTTTGAAATCTGCAATTTCTTCTGCTTGTCTTTGCTTCACCCTTGATGGGTTAACCGAAGGTAGAGATATTTCGTCTTTTTCGTCTTCAGTTGCCATAACCACGATGTTTCTATTACATTGAGCAGGTTCTCGGTCCGTCAGAGGCATCGAGACCTAATGCGTTAAAAATGCTAGAGAACGAGCCTGAAAGGAATTCAAATGATGACAAACGTCGAGACAGATCTGGAATAATCGGTCTGGAATCCGTGTTGACAGGGTTCTCTTTGGCCCAACCGGGTCCGACCGGGGCACCGTTCGTGACGCAACGATGATGATATTTACCTCTCTCTTTTGATCAGAGCTTGGTGTGTCAAAAGTAAATATTTTAGTTTTGGAAAAGTGACGAATACTTTCCCATTGTGGTCTGAAAAGATGATCACGGACGATTTCTTTTCAAAGACCATGAGACGTATGAAAAGGTATATCTACTTGAAAGAGTGGGACATTCTCCTATTTGTGCTCAACCGCGTCCGAGGAAGCCCTCTGTAATACAAACTGCTGACTTGCCGTCACGGAGCCTCTCTTTTGTGGTCGAGCCTAAACTTTGACACCCATTCAACCCTTTGTGACATAGCCAGTTGCCATTTTTTACACGACTGTTAAGCACGGCTCAACTTCGGAGAAGCTTTTGTCCCGCAGTTGGCTTGGTCGTGGTCTTTTGTGTGTCATATACATGCTTCTCTGTACCACCTTGGTATCATGATCGGAAAGTTGCATTCAGCGCCACAAAGCGACCTTGATGCCTTAACAGAAGGCTCAAACGACGAGGGTGCGCCCATTATTCTTCACCCCTTGGTTGTCCTTAATTTATCGGACCACTTTACTCGATTTTCAGCCATCAGGCTGTTTCCAAACGTACAGACAAGGAGGAGTACTCACAATTCTAACACCGGGCTGATACCCTATAACGAAGATGGGAAGGAGCCACGAGTGCTAGGGATTTTGCTTGGAATACAACGGGGGAGAATGGTTGAAGTGTGTCATTCTTTTGAACTGCCGGCAAGAATAACTCCTGAGCGAAAAACGGAGATTGATACGGAATTTATGGCCAAGCGAATCGAACAATATCAGCAAATCTTCTCGAAATATGTAGTGGTGGGGTGGTATTTCATTGGTACGGAACTTTCTCCCGAAGATCTTCGTTTACACACCGAAGTATTTTCTAGGTTTAACGAGGCTCCCATTTTACTTGTGATGAATCCTGCCTCTAAACTCACCACATGCATCCAGTCCAAGGGAACAGGGGAAGACACGATAGACTCCATGAAGCTAATCAAATCGTCCGGACTGTTAACAACATACCAAACCGAATTACGTGTTATGCAAGAAAGACCCACAATGACTTTAGCGCCAATACCACATCGATACGCGTCAGAAGATTCTGAAAGAATCGCAGTTGACCATGTGATGCGGCATGCAGTTCCTGGTGGCGGGGATGGTGCTTCGAGCACCACGTTGCATCTCAATAATCTAAAGCGCTCCGTCAATATGCTTGAACGTCGCATAAACGTTATAGTTGCCTTTTTAGAAGCGACTGCAAAAGGTGAGATAGGGCTGAATCATGCACTGCTACGGCGTATTGGAGGTGTATGCGCCCGACTGCCTGCTCTTGACTGCGCAGAGTTCTCGGCTGCTTTTGCCGATGAAAAAAACGATTCTATGGTTGTTGCATATCTCTGCGGTGTGACGAAGTCAATATGTTCTTTGAATGAAGCCGTGGACATGTTCAATCGATTTAATGAGAGAATTGCACCTTCAAGTAGCGGAAGAAGACCAGCTCTCTATCCCAGACCTTGATGGACCCCGAATGAATGTATCAACATGGAGCAGTATGCAGCGTAGATAAACAGTCCTCAACGATTTAGCATTAGGTATCTCATTCTCATCTTATCTGTTCGCTTCACGCAGGGCCTTAAAGTTCGAGCATACAATTCACGGGGTTTACACGGCATTATAGCCTTCTTTGATGTTTGAGCTTCTTGCTCAATCCCAACAGAACTAGTCGTCGTTCATTCTCGACAACTTCAATTTAGCGCAATTGTGAGGACGGTTTTGCATACGGCCTTTGCTTTGTTGCGATTGCTCTACTGATCTTCGTCCTTGTCGATATCTTCCTCATTGTTTGCTTCCTCGGGTCCTTCCTGAAAATACCTTGGTCTTCCTCTCAACCCGTGTTTGGGATACTTGTCAGGATCTATGTCCAAAGTTCTTGCGCGATCTTTTACGCTTACAGGATTTCGCGTATAATCGACATCTCTATAATACTCGTTGACAATCTCTTTCCATGCACCCCATCCATATTTCTTAATCCCTTGTAATATCCATTCGTCTTCATGAGGCAAAAAGCGACCGCGCTTAAGTTTCTGACCGTATGCATTTTTTCCTTCGTCTCTGTGGCGGATTTCAGGAGACTTCTGTAGACGCCTTGGATTTGGTTTCCTTCGTTTCATGATCTGAACTCCCTCAGAATCCGGGATAGGGCTAGCCTCTCGCGGAGAGCGTTTTATACCATGTTTGCGCCAAGCCCGCCTCCTGGTACTTTCATCAGCCATACGCAGGGGATCATCTGGACCAAGTGCGTCCAAGGCTAAAGAGGCCTTGTGAAGATCTTCCACACATGTTTCCCTCCCATGTAATTTCGCTTGCCCCAACTCATCACTAAGAGTGATGCTGTTACCCAAAACCAATCCAGGGTCTTGGAGTTCCTCTGAACTTTGTTGAATTGGATCCCTTTCACATTCTTGATCTCTTTGATCCTCTATATCATCCGGTCTTGAACCTACAACAGCCGAAGGAAAGTCTTGTGATTCCAACCCACCATACTCTACAGAATCTTCGTCATCTTTGGGGTGTATCATGTTTCGCTTTGAACCATGACGAACGCTGCCGACAGCTTCTTTCCCGGAATCACTACGAAATTCATGTGTCATCCCGCTGTTCTTTCGAATTTGAGCTCTACTTTTCCACTCAGAGTCGCGCATACGTGGTTTCAACGGCCATACACGTTGGGGACGAGTGGAAGTGAATTTTGTACTGGGAGCTTCGAATTCGTTGTCTAGATAATCGAGTGAGACGCTATATTTGTCACCTGACTCGCTCCCCGCCGAATTGTTTTCGATTAGTAGATCTTCGTCGAAGTCATCACCACGTTGATAGATAAAATCCCGTTCATGGACATGTTTGCGCCTATTCCTCGAGCGTTTAAGGCTTCTTACTTTGTTTGTATCAGAAGGTACATTTCCGGATACCCTTGTATATTCAGCCATCAATCTCTTTTCTTCTTTCCTCAACACAGCCACGAGACTAGGCCAAGAATTCTTCCTTTGTTGCTTCCTAATAATGGACATCGCTGTCCTTTTTCTAGAGTCTCGGAAAAGCCTTGATACTCTCCTCAAAATTAAAACCGCTGTATCTCGGAACTCTTGAAGCTCTTGAGACTTGATCTTCTTGTCTTGAAAAACGTCAATCAAATAGTGAACACATCGCCGGTAATCCCGCGAGACATACGTTGCCGACCTTTCTTCAATCTCGTGAAGCACTGCAATTAATGCAATTCTGACCAACGCATGGAGGGTAGAACTGGAATAAAGCATACAAAACTCCATAGAACATGATACCAGACGCATTACTTGAATATGCTCATCTCTTTCGGATTGCAGCCTTTCCTGGCTCAAGATTTTTGCAAGTGACGAGAGATTCTTAATAGCGCATCGGAAAGAAACTCGCTTTACGAGATCTTCCGCTACGGATTGGTTCAAAAAACTGCTAACTTCGCTTGTCAAGATTGTTCGAAGTGAAGTTGATAACAACAGGAGGTCAGCCCCCGTGTGTATAAATTGCCATCTGTTTACGAAGTCTGTCTTCTTCGGAGCACTGTTCATATCCGGCCGATGCGATATGTAATCACGTTCTCCAGATTAGTCTTCTCTAGTGCTGAGGTGATGAAAGATGAAGTTTGAATTGATGTGGCAGGACGGTTTTCGCACTATGGGGCGGAAGAAACGAATTGCGGTTTTTTTGTGGTTTTGGGGGTGTTATCGAAGGCTTTTGGCGCCAAAGGGGGACCCCAGGAGAGAAACAAGAGCCAGTCGAATTTGAAAGCGCAAAATAACGGAAAAAGAGTTAGTACGCATAAATTTCAAGTTCCAGAGATACAAGTTACGATGTGCTTGCTCTCTCTCGTCCACGAACGTTTCGAGGGTTGTCCGGCTTACCATTCTGGGTAGGACACTTGCCTTCAATTACAGGGATCGGGATGAAAGGTTATGAGGGATAGCTGCTATCCCTCATCATGTCGTACCCTTCGCAGCACATTCGATGAGGTCTACAGTGCATTGCCGCAGTTTCTTGCGCATGTGAATGTTTTGATGGATAGGTAAGATGAATTTCACCTTCAAGATACTCCAACGGTCGAAATCATGGTAGTGACAATACTGCCACGGGATTTGAAACTATGGGTCCTTCGAATGTATGCTTGGTTACGTATATTTCGAGCTACAACGGTGTACCCTCCACACCAGTTCTTGGCCTTCCTAAGAAAAGGCAACTTCCTCTGAACCTCATACTTTTTTGATGAATGAACACAATGCTCAGAACATCCAGCTGCTCGAAGATGTGTAGGGCGCATTGAAGAATTTGTATACGACCCTTCTCTTGTATCTGTACAGCACTAAAATGAGAAGTCATCAACACATGTAGAAAAGAAGGATATTCTCACTCCTTAACTACGAGAAATCATATCTGTAGAGCGGAGGCCCCACACGGTGATTTACGAAACGTTTCTCTAATGAATCGAGGAGCCAATCCACGGTCAATACATCTTTGATACTGTTTGTTTCCACGAACACCAATGGAGGGATAATTCTTCTTGCATCTGTATCATGAAAATTCGGTTCTTCTCAAATTTGAACTCACTGCAAAGAGTAAAGCAGTCCGCAACAGCTTCAGACCCTAGCCATGCGTCTTGATGACAAGTGCTACACATGCGGCTCTGAAAATCTCATCCACACGACAAAGACAGCCTCTCATCAGGACATGAAGAGGAATTCTTTAAAGGAAGCTTCGCCCCTCAAGAAGCAGAACTCGGCCCCTTAGAAAGAAGTACCCGGCCCCTCAGAAAGAAGTACTCGGCCCCTCACAAAACGGAACCTGGCCATTCGTAAAACAGAACTTGGCTCTTGTCTGATTCTAGCGTGTCGCAACATTTTCCTACCTCCCATATCGTACCGCCTCATAAATAATGCATCCTGTACTAGAACCCATATCTTCATCGACGAGAATAATTCACTCATTCAAAAGAACAGTGGGGTTTTAGGCTGATGTTACCAAGTGTGGCATTCGCGAAGAAGATGCTCACAACGTAACCAACAGCAACACCCACCTAAACCATCGGTTTAATGAGAAAACTAATAATGCATCCGCTTCGTACAAACCTGATAAAATACCAACGAATCAATATTTAAACGGTTTATGCAACAAGTATCCACAATCGTCTGATCTAAACAATGCTGCCATTCAAAAACGCCAAGCTATGGAGAACCGCGTTTATTCGGCGGCGGTGGCGGCCGTTTCCGAACCAACCTGCTTTTCTGCTGCCGGTGCTGTTTCCTTCATCATGTAGGCGCTAAATTGCTTGTCGAGCGACCGAGCGGCAGCAAGCCACATGCCAATGATGGCAAACAGAATGACAGCCAGGTATGGCGTAGATGCAGCTAAAGACCCCATCGAGAAGATGAGGATCTGTTGAATAAAGCTTCCTCCAGACTTTCCAAGAGGGTTACCAATGACATCGACGGCAGCCTTACCCTTAGACTTTTGTTCGACATCAAGAGGAATGTAGGCCATTTCCTTGCAAGGATCGAACAAGGAATATTTAGAGCTCTTGGAAAGAATATTCTGCGCAGCACCGATCATGACAGCAGCAATGAGCGGAGTGGTGCCAAGGGCCGCAATAAACGGAGAAACTGTTCCAGAGAAGAGAATGAGAGAGAAGAACATGAGACCAGTAACTCCCAAGACCAACGGAGTAACGACGGCGGCAGCCCCCCATCCAAACTTGCGGAAGATGTAGCGACCTACAATCATCATAATGAAGGTCACCACACCAGTGCAGGTGGAGAAATTACCCATGAAGGCAGAGTAGGCATTGGGGTCGGGGTAAGCGGCCCTAAGGCGAGACTTCCATGTGACTTCGACAATATTAATACTCATACCGTAGGCAATGACAAGGGTAGCCAGGTCACGAATGTATTTGGATTGACCTAGATACTTGGCCGACTCGACGAGACCAAGCTTGGTCTTCTGCTTGGAAGACTTTTGCTTTCTCGGTTCGAAAAGATTCGGATCAGTCAAGACGTTTCGCTGCATGTAATAATAGCAAGCGACGATAAGTGCGCCACCAACGCCAATCATAGACATGAGATATTTAAGAGAAAGGGCCCATCCATCAACACCTGGTGGCAATTTGGCACGAATGTCAGACACAAAGCGCACGTACTGACCGCTGAAAATTAAGGCAACGTTAGCCATCAGTCCGAAAAGCGGGTAGTACTTCTTGGCTTCGTCCACAGTAGTAACTTCATTAGCGAAACCCCAGAAGAGAAGAGACACGACGACCGAACCCCAAAGCTCGGCAAGGGTGTAGAACAGAGCAAAAGTCCAGTTTTTGAGGATGGCGATCGGGGCAACAAAGCCTGGGGGGAGGCTTGCTGCAAGAGAATTGGCAAACTGAACGGGGTGAAGCACGCCAATGTTCGGATAGATGAAGAAGCCGAACGCCAGGAAGAAGAAGACGAACGGAATGATGCAGACGTAGAAGAGTTGCTCCCTTGATAGTGCATTGGAAAGGTTGGAGTACATAATAGTGAAGAGAATTGCGCCAGGGAGGTTGCAGTAGGTCTTCAGGAAAGGAATGATTTCAGCTCCAGCGGATGTGACCACGAGCACATCCTTGGTATCGCGAAGAATGGTGTAGTTGAAGAGAATGACGAAAAACATAAGACCAAGAGGGAAGAGCTTTTTCCTTTCATTTGGCGGAGGGATGAGTCCCTTGAGGCGCTGTCCCAATGACTTGGGGGCCGAAGATCCGTTACCAGCGGTGGCACCGGACATCGCCATGGGAGATCCGACGAGCTTCTCAAGATCTTTGTTTTCATCGCGCTTCCTTCGCGAGAAGATAATTCCGGCGATGGTGGCAACGACGACGGTAAAAGTGGAGCTGATACGCGGGTCGAAGGCACCCATGGTGCCGGTGGCGGGCATGACATTTGCGACGGGCTTTTCCTGCACGCGGGCGGCGTTGGCGGTATGGGTGACATCGGCGGCGGGGAGGGCGATTTTAGCGAGCTTGGCGGCTTGGTTTGTGGAGTCACCGCCCACGCTCATGCGGAGGGCTACATTGGGGGAGCAACGAGCGCTAACGGGGCGCGCACCGAAGAAGGATCGCGGGCCGCTTAGGGCGGAGACCGGCGCAAAAGCCGGGGACACGAAGGACATGGGTGGCGAATGCGGTGGTCGGGGAAAAGCGGGGCGATAGTAATGATGGGCGGACAGGGGGAGGGGAGGGGAAGGAGGGGGAAAGATGGCGCAGTGATGTGGAACGGATGGGGGGAGTGGGGTGGTGGGTGAGGAGGGAAGGGGGGGGGGGGTGTGAGGAAAAGTTATCGGGGTGGCGGCGTGCGTGTGGTGGGCGTGACGAGCTGCGCGTGCGCTTGCGTCTTACAGAATCGGTGGTTGCCAATCGGCGCGGAGCTGCCAAGTAGCGCTCACCGAGGACGAATGCCACGATGTGGGTCGCGATCTCGCAGCGCAGGCGCGCCTCCCGACCCGGCAGGCGGCCGTTTCGGTTGGCAACGTGTGCAAAAGGCGCGCTGCGCGTGTGCTGGAAACGCGCGCACCCTTGTCGCCACGCTGGCCAATAGGCAGCGCGCCTTGAGCTGCGCGCCCGTCCCGCCGCCACTCATTTGTGCTGCCACCGCGTCGCCTGCCTCCTCCTCAACTCGTGGTCTGCAGCCCCCCCGCAGGTGGCTTGGTCTTGTCTCTGTCGCGCCCACCTTCTTCTCGTTCGCCCGCTCACCTCCTCTTGTTCGTGCAAAATTCAGCATGTCACGCTCCGGGTTGCCATCGGGCAGTATCTACTAGATACTATCTAACAGGCGCACTGGATGATCTGCGCCATCTGCGTTCCTCTCTTTCATATCCTAGCTAGCGCTCGGTACGTATACCGGCCATGTCGCAGTAAAAGGGGCCCAGAAAAGAGTTATTTCAGCAACGATATCAAGGATATACCAAATATCTACGGGCTTCACTACAGCTTCCGGTACACCGTCATGGTGCTCATATTTAACGATTTAACAGTGACGGCAGTTAGTTCAGTCACAAAGACGCAGTTTACCGTTCGGTTTCCCTGTAGAAAGCCGACATCCATAGCTTGAAAGTTCATCAACGTTCATCTGCCCAGCGCAGTAGCTTCGGTGGGCCTCGTGATCAGGAGCTGGGCCTTTAACATGTACACTACAACCCATCGAGCGCCCTCCTGTACTCACGCATGCAGGCAGTAGCGCCTACCCTTTTATCGCAGCAAAGTTGGCGTCATAACTGTAATGGTAGTGAACGCAAAACGTTCTGCGACGTTGATATAAATTTTCCTATCCAGAAAGCTTCTCGGTTTGAAACAGAGGGGAGAAGAATTTATAGCATAGAACTTTGTCTGCGCTGGTGCGCTCCAAAATTTGGCTGTGTATCCCTACACTCAAAACTGAACCCTAGCCTAGCGACACCTCTCTCATTTGTTGTAAATGAGCTGTCACCATCCCCCACCGTCGTAGAAGTACAGATGGGGCAACGTAGGATATATTATAACGTCTGCTATGACTCAACACCGATCAGCTCCACGGCGAAAGTTTTCTCCTGGGGCGCTACCATTCGAACTGAAGCGTGCGATGATACCTATGAGTTTCACGGCGTGATGGTTCGAGAGTGCTGGCTCAGCATTGCTAGTGTACAGGGATAAGAGAGCAATGTGTTCAAGTATTCTCAATTCGCAATATGGCCGTTTCCACCCGTGAAGAGAAAGAAACACCCTCGCTAGCGTCTAGCCGATGCAGTAATTCTGGTAGGTCCATATTCTATGTACAAAATCCCCCATTGAGATCAAATCAAAACTCTTAGTATCTTTGCTTTTCAGAAAACCTTCGTCTCTTTGCAATACTTATCCAACCACGTTGTCATCTCCGCCAAAACGTGCATAACCGACTCTCTTGCCCTGTACCCATGCCCTTCGTGTGGTAAGACAACATATCGGGCTACCTTCCCGTGCCCCTTTAATGCCTGATACAATCTTTCACTCTGCATCGGGAACGTCCCAGGGTTGTTATCCGCCTCACCATGTATTAGTAACAGTGGGCTCTCTACCTTATTCGCAAACATGTAGGGAGACATTGTCTGGTATACGTCTCGTGCTTGCCAAAGCGTTCGCTCTTCGCTTTGAAAACCAAATGGTGTCAATGTGCGATTATAAGCCCCAGATCGGGCAATGCCACAGCAGAATAAGCCTGGTGCGTGTGCCAGCAGATTCACAGTCATGAAGGCCCCGTACGAGTGTCCACCAATTGCAATTCTACCTCTTTCCCCGATTCCTCTCTTCACCAAAAAGTCTACGGCTGCTTCAGCACTGCTTACCAACTGCTCCACATAAGTATCATTTGCTTCCGCGTCACCCTCTCCAATGATGGGCATCTCAGGCCCGTCCAGAATCGCATAACCTTTGGTGAGCCAATATAATGGAGTTCTGGCTAGGCGCACAAACCTGAAGGGGGACCCTCTTGTCTGGCCAGCGAATTCTGCAGATTTGTATTCCCTTGGATACGCCCAGATAAAAACTGGTAGTGGTGCATCGCGCTCTTGGTCATATCCAGGAGGCAGGTAAAGTGACCCGTTCAATCGGACGCCATCGGCCCGTTTGTATTGAACAATTTCTCGTTTCACGCCCATGAGATCGGGTGCAGGGTGCGGGAATTTTGTCACCGCTCGCATGGCGCTATCGGCATTCGATGTGTCAACTACATGTGCGACCTCATTGTCTTCGTTTGCGAGCTCCGTGAAGACTTTTTGGACAGCACCGCTTATGTTTTTTAGGAAGTAGTTCGGGTTCTCGTTCGGCGTCTCCTGCCTTATGAGCACTTCAAGAGGAACACTCGTGCTTTCGTCCTCTTTCAGTACGGTCGCAATCGACTCAAATTTGGGTGGTGTGCTTTGCCACACTCTTGTTTGCTTACCAGATACGGTGTCAAATAAGCTCAGAAACGGTTTATCACCTTCATCAGAGGCACCAGCTCCCAGCATCATCAAAAACGGTTTTCCGATGGATTCATCTTCCTCTATGTGCTCAGTTCTTCCAGTGGGATAGATAAGTCGCAGTACACTCTTTCCAAATGAGTTTCTAGTTGTACACACACTGCCTGGATCGTTGTACACATCCTCCCAGTTCTCGATGTCGATTATAAGACGTTTCGGAGCCTCCCATTGACTCAAATCACACGCTCGTGCGCAGCAAGGTCCTAACAAATCATGATCGCCGGCTCCATTTTGCTCATGGGGATTCGCTGTTTCGTCCTCTTGGTCTACGTTTATTCCATTCCCATTGAAGAGACTTTTCGCAGTACCGTTGCTTTCGGCAACTATGTTCTCAATCCCATCTGCCCCATCATTTGCCTCCAGAAATCCATTTGATAGACCATTGCCTTTTGCTTCACCGGTTTGAATCGAAACACGCGTTTGAGAATCATCGCTCTCGAAAGCTCCATTCTGGTTAAATTGTCCTAGTTCAGTCACGTCTTCGCCAGGGACCGGAGTCGCACTGATGGAACCGGGAGCCATGAGATAGGAGCGTACGGAGCGACTTCGATAACGACGTTCAGAGATTAAGGCAACAGAATCTGAGCCCCAGATAATCCCTGCATATCGCCAAGGAAGGGACGCCAGGCGTCGAGGTCGTCCGGTGAAAGGCGCAGATAAAGTGAAAATGCATTCTCGAATGTCCGCTTTCCGGTTGGGGTCACCACCATCTTGAGCTTCAGCCCAGTACAACATTGCCGGAGCATCTGCACGCCATCCGATAGACCTCGGCCCTTCACCGACACCATCAAAGGCGATTGGAATACTTTCTTGCGAAGGAATTTCTGCAACAACACAGGCAACTTCTCCGGTTTTGGAGTGCCAGACTTCTACCTTTCGCGGAAATCTTCCGGCGGGCATCATGTAGTGGTATGGCGGGACCATAGAATCTACAAGAAGATAGGAACCATTAGGTGATGGAGATGCATGCTTGAAGGCTGCGGGTTCACCCAAGGGGTACACTTCACAAGCTTCGACATCGACGGTCCCTAGCTGACAAGTGGTATAATGTTCGAAAAGAGCAACGTCGTGCCTTGATTTGAGGAGATCCTGGTAAGTTCGAGACGGAGCAGGATCAGAGCTTAAGTTTTGCTGTACCAAGGGCCCTTTTGGAACTTTAGACTTTTGTGGCGGTAAACGATCTTCCACAACGAATTTTGCAAGTATTGTCTTCGAATCCGGACTCCATGTGTACGGCTCGCCACATACAGCGTTTAAGCGCACGCCTGGAAGAACAGGGACGGCATGTCTGGTCGCCACATCAAGGATCCAAAGCTCTAAACCAAAAAGAGGATCATAGACGCAAAAAGCAAATTTGGAACCATCAGGTGCCCATCGGACATATCCGAGTTCAATGTGAGGCGAGCTGCCTGGTGCAGGGGGTAATCCAGTAACTGGCAATTGTTTGAGTTCGGAGTCTCCAATACGCTGCAGGGCCATGCCAATGAAGTAGTCCGCTCGTGAAGGCGCATACGTGTTCGCATTGATTCTGTATCCAGCAAGACGTAGCTCCTCCGCTGCTACTTCAGCGATAGGTGGCATGTTAGGTCTCTGAAGCATGACAATCCATTCCTTGGATGACGGTTGTAGAGAGACGTATGGGTCTGCTGTGGCATCCACCAAACGGGCTATTTCAGGGGGAGGGAGCTGGTAGACGTTTTCAGAGTCTTCGATATCGCTTGCTGCGTTAGTCCTGACCGGCGGTGATATTCGGAGTGGCGGTGGTCGGGCCTGCATCTTCTTGTTTGTGGGATTGGCCGGTTGTCGTAAGACAGCTTTGATGCCCAAGCTCCGCTGAAAGACGGAAGCTCTCGGAGATTTGATTGCAGTGTGAAGCGTTGAAATGAAAGAGGAGCCTCGGAAAGTGCGAGCCAACGCTGCAGGCACAAAAGCCACGGCTCTTGTTTGGAGATTCATATCTGCTTCAGATAAAGTGGGTCACAAGTCAAATCAACAAGAAGTAGGCGGTAAATCCCCAACGGTCCCAAGCCAGAACAAGCACTCAAGAAGAGCTGAAGGTGAAGTTTGCGGGGTGGGACAAACGGACTGGTCAGCTGTGCAACGCCCCACTTTTTTGGCGTCTTGGCGCGAAGATAGCAGCTCATCGAGCGGTGAGAATGACGTGGAGGACCTGGGCAGAAGGTTAAATCTGAAAGCATGGAAAATCGCATGTGCAGCAAATCTGCGGTTCCCCGAGGCCGCGGGCACCGGGGCAATCTGGACGATGGCGCACCACTCACTCTCGTCAACAACCAGCAGCCGCCTTTGCAGCAGCCGCACGGCGACAAACTGCGCGGCGCCTGCTGTCCGTCCGCATGTGCGTACCGTATGATTCGAGTGTCCCGCGAACGAATCGCAACTAAGGATAGCCCTCTGGTTAAGGGGTTAGCGATCGCTAATTACTATCTCCTGCGCAAACGACTCTTCGTGTGCAGTACTGTACAGCGGTCAAAAACTCCCTGGTATCTCATCGCAAACGCATGACGCTTTCTTAGTTTCTCGCAGATGCTTTCGGAGTTCAGTGTTTGCACGATGAGCGCTTTGTTCCAAGAACCCATCAGGTAGCTCCGCTCTTCAAACTTAAAACGTCTGCGACGCTAGCGACTCTAAAAGAACAATTTTCATGACTGTGCAAGCGGCTCAGAAAATCACCGGAGGTGAGCCATATGCAAATCATTCCTGATCCATGATTACCATCCGTTCAGTTCTCCCGCTCTGGACACCCGTATGCATTCCTACTAAACTTCGCTTCAGAAAGCACCAATCAGTCCCTCTCGCCGCTCTGTCGTCGTCCGCAGTTCACCGAAAGCGTCTCCGTCCGCAGTCTCGATTGCAAATGAAAGTCGCCGTTGTCGGCTGCGCTCATGGGGAGCTGGACAATCTCTATGCGGCAATCAAAGAGCTAGAACAGCGCCAATCCACCAAAGTTGACCTTATTATATGCCCCGGCGACTTTCAAGCCGTACGGAACGAGTCCGACCTTGCGTGCATGGCATGTCCCCCAAAATACCGCGACATGCGTTCCTTCTGGAAATACTACAATGGCTCCATTGTGGCTCCTATCCCAACACTGTTTGTTGGGGGCAATCATGAGGCCTCTGCTCACCTCCAACAACTGCCACTTGGAGGCCTTGTGGCACCCAACATATACTTTCTAGGCAACGCTGGTGTGGTTAACTTCGGAGGCTTGCGCATCGCTGGGATAAGCGGCGTCTATACTGAGCGAGACTACGAGAAACCGCGTTTCGAGAAACCGCCGTATCCGAAGAATCAGATCAAGTCTGTCTATCACACCCGGAAACAGGACGTCCAAAGACTTCTGCGTCTTCAAAACCCAGTGGACATTTTCATCTCGCATGATTGGCCGCGAGGAATCTGGCGCCATGGAGACCTTTCGAAGCTTCTCTCTGCTAAACCCTTTCTTCGTCATGAAATAGAAAATGGTACTTTTGGAAATCCGGGAACAACTGAGATATTGGATGCCATTCAGCCATCTTTTTGGTTTGCAGCACATATGCATGTCAAGTTCCCAGCCATTATCGAGCACGAAAAAGGCGCGCGCACAAAGTTTTTAGCTCTGGACAAGATTCTCCCTCGACGAGATTTTGTTCAGCTTCTTGACATCCCCACGCATTGTTCAACACCACAACATTTAGTTTCCAAACCTGTGAACGTAGGTGAAGAAGGCCGAGTGTACCTTGACCCAGAATGGTTGTCAATATTAATGACAGAACAGAGTGATCCTCACCGAACCACACCAGTCGCGAAGGAAGACATAGAGGCTTTGCTGTTCTCCATGACGAAAACTGGTGTAGCACAGCATATAGATTTAGTGAATGACTTTCAACCGTTTGCCGCTGCGCATTGTCCATCTGACGGGAGAATGTCTCCACCCACTGAACTCGAGTTCCATCCCTACACTTTGAAGCTGTTTGAGTGTCTGGGTATGAAACAAGGTGAGTCTGGACCACGCCTTTTACTTGAATCATCCAAAGAAACAGAGGAGCTTCCTCGTATTCGTGGCAACTAGACCGTGAATGGAGTATATGGATGAAGCAATGAAACCACTCCAATGCACAAACTTTGGTTCTTTGGATGGCAGTAACACTCAGAGAAATATACGCGGGATCTCATTTCGAATGACGCGCTCTACGGATACGGAATCCGAACAACGCAAGCTCTGCACCATCAGGTAAATCATTGGTGAGCGTATATGTCTCGAACTTGGGATCACCCACAACTAATCTACCATCACCGAGTGCTACCGTCCCCGGTGTTTCGAATTCCGGGTATGTGATGTTTTGCACGAAGCGCGCTTTCACATCTTTCCCCGTCTTCCACAAGCGCCAAATTGAAACAATGCTCAAAGTGCTTTGCGCAACGAACAGGGTAGCCCCGCTCCCGTTCTTATCTTGGGATAACTCTAGACCGCCTGCACCTACAACAGCATCATTTGGTGTAATTTGTTGAGTGGAATTGGTGGAAAGATCAACGAAAAACAAGCTTCCCAAGTTGGAGTTTGCGACCACCAAGCCGGATGCAAATCGCCTTATACCATTTGTAGTGAGAAACGGGGGTCCAGGAGCAAACAACTGGGGGGGTAAGGAAAGTACGCTTAAGTCACATTGAGGGAGTGTTGCTAGCCGCAGCATATATACTTTACCTAGAAAAGAGTCCGTATAGTAAGCAAAGTCGTCATCTGCAGTCACATCATTCACAAGCGCTCCTAATGGAGCATCACACGCTGCAACAGTATTGCCAGATAAAATGTCGTAAACGAACATGCGAGGTGGACTTGTAAAAACACCGAATATGCCTCCACCAGCAACGAAAACACTGCCATTTCGTGCGGTAAGACCCGTGGCCAGGCGGTTGGCATTGGCGGGTACTACTGTTGTTGTAAAACCTGTTGCGAAATCAATGAGCAAGATGGCACCTCGGCGAAAATCACCGGCGAAGAAAAGTGAGCCAGCCACATGCGCGACGCCTTCAACTTGAGTGTTTGGCGGCAGTCGAATTCTATGTGAGAGGCCTACATAGAAAAGTGAGAGGATGAACACTGCAAGAGTAGCATGCATGATAGGGTTCGGCCAGAGGGAGGGATTGGAGCTGTACGGTACGTGTCTTTGGATTGAATGGTATGCGTATAAGCATTGTATGATCCAGCAGCCGTTTTTGAATATGCATTTCTTCTTCGCAGAACAACCTTACAATTGGATGAAGAGCTCCCACGATCTCCAACGTATGGTGACGAGTGTGGCAACCACTATCATCTGCTTCGCTCACACTGGGACAGTGATGTCAAGTGGGACATTTTGACACTTGAATATGTCCACATTTCTGGCAAACAGTAGTCAAGATGACAAACCTTAGGCGCTCTCACCCAAAGCGCTCATATGCTTAATCCAGTAGTTTCAAAATAAGAAAGGGCGCGCAAAGACGATTCAAACGACATGACGTTCCACCACATTTGAGGCAAGAGAACCACGCACCTTGCCACTCTCTCACAGTGCCCTCACTAGCGTTTACAATAAACGGACCAGTTGACATGACCACACATCAAATTAGTGCCCCGCATCCACGTACAATTCGAGCCGTGCATCCTCAACGAGCAGTGATGCTTGTGAGAACCAACAAGCTCCCCATTCGAAAGGCGGCAGTCGCTTGCGGAGTTTTCAAGTCAAAGCTCCAGCGCACCGCGCAACGTAGCACAAATATCGCTAAAAACAGTAAAACGTCGAAATGCTTCTTATCTACTCACGAACAACCCGTTATCGGTGATTCAGAGCAGTACATCACAAAAAATGGCACATCGCTCACTCAAGAATGCTTTAAAAATCTTGTCCAGTTTGTTTTGAATATGCTGCCGATAAAACGACAACGCGAGATACAGTTACAAAATGGCCGTCCTAGAGATGTGTACGTCCGTAATTTTTTCAAAAGAAACAAAAAATATCTCTGAAGCGCAGAACCGATCTCGAAAAACTGCGGACTGATGCAATTTGCGCAAACAATCTTGCCACACTTTTTGCCCGTCTCACCCAAGCAAACAACAGTCGGTGATTTCTTGATTTCAAATGGCATTTTGAGAAAACATGCCGTTGTGCCGAATTGGAGATCGTTGTTGCCACACTCCAAACCCCTCCCCCGTCACTGCTTAAACCTTCACGTTCCCGTTTGACACATAATGGCCGCACCACATTCGCTATAGTTTGACCACTCATCTTACGACGTGCTCGCCACCGCTGCTGACGTACAGCTATTACTTTCTTGTAGTGGAATATTCTTGCACTTTCAGCATAGACATAATAAATGGAACGAGGAAACGCGTTCCAGTAGATCCAAGTTTTTTCTGGAGGGAGTACCGGCCCTTTTTTTGCTTGTGGTTTATGTCACTCTCGAAAACCAAGCAAAATATTCTTGTTCACGCTGACACAGATATAGAAGCGTGCAGACGTCAATACAGATTTATAACCTAACCAATTTTGTTGAATTGACTGCATAATATGGCAAAATCTATGGCTGCGCAAAAATTGTTGTGATGATTATTGCGGTTGTTATTATGCAACAGCAGATAGTAAGGAAAAGGAAAATCCAGACGATCACTACGTTTTTGGATCAATCGATGCCCCAAATTCAACATAGAATACATAAAACATGATTGTTAAACTTGCAATTCTATAAACACAAATATAAGAAATGGTGAAAGATGCAGCTTTCTTTCATCTCCAGACGCTCTGAATTCCTCTGGCGAATTTAAATTGTACAATCTTGTGTCCCTTGAGCCAAGATTAGTGGAGGTTTTTCTAGCTGAATACAGTAGAATTTCTGGATGCTGTAAAAATGATGCAATTAATTTACTTATCGGTATAAGGAGCACCTAATTGTGCTATTTTCATATCAATCATAGTAAATACGCGCGTGAAGCTGCTATGCAAACGAAAGGCTTTGAAAGAAAAGAAACAATTCTAATATTTGTGTTTGAAGGGAGCGGTTATACAAACGGCGTGAAGCAAAATCAAATATTTTGGAGCATTCCAGTGTATGATTTAAACAAGCTGAAAGATGTCGAAGATTTCTTTTAAATGAAGGAAACTGTGTTCATGCCCAGCAACTGTCGTATAGTGGCGAAAGGGCTGACATTTGAGGTGTCCGAGGCACTACGCTGACCTTGTAGGTGATGGGTGTGGGGAATCATCGGCCACGTAGCTCCGGTCGAGCTACCATCTAGGTGTTGTCAGCCACGTGGAGTGTTGACATGTACCTTCTGGTTGAGTAATTGTTAGTGATAGTAATTGTCACTATGCGTATTTTAGTACAGTAGTTGAGTGGCCACCTGGCACTGTAGCCAGTGCTGGCCAGGTCTCTGACACTAGGTCAGAGACCGTGCCTTGCTAGCACCTCCCGGGTGATCTGTGGAGTGCAGTCCACTGCATATAGGGGACTGCACCTCCCCCATCCTTACCTGATAAAGGCAGGCATCACTTGGGTCACGACTATACCTTTTGGTTTATTGTTTCTCAACTACCACACAGGCTTTCCCGCGCGTCGACGCCTACCATCGTTTACCTACACGGTATAGGCTAGTCGCCCCGCCGTTTGCGCCTGCGGGTTTTCACGGTGCCCTGTTACCATCGAGGTTTACTACGTCTACCTTCTAAGGTTAAGCGTCAACACGCTCCCTACGGTTAAGCGTCACTACGCTCCCGAGACAGGACAGTAGCATACCCCAGAGGTGATTGTACGACAGCAACAACTGTTTACACATGCACAGAAACAACTGTTTACAAATGCACAGCAATAACTTTGTACACGCTTTAGATGTTATGGGAACACTGTGTTGCAGAAGTTGCCTGTACATTGCAATGGGTGGAAATGTTTAATGCGTCTATTACGTTCAATTCAGAGCATTCCTTTTGCATCGATCTTTGTGTCGTGCATTACATTCTATTTGCCGTTGAACGACCAAGTTTGGCGTTGAAGTCTCCTTTTTTGCTGCAAAAGAAAATGATGGAATACCCTCGCTTGCTGTCATGCTACGCAACACTTGCATTCTTTCAAAAGGTGATGCTGAAGATAGCCTTCGCATATTACCTTTTCAAAAGCCAGTTCGTTTGAGAGTGAGTCTCTCTCAGCGCTCCAAATTGAACACCGACGAGGTTTACCACAAAAATGTTGATCGTCGTACGCTTCAAAAGCGTATTGAAACAGTTCTCGCCGCAAAAGAGGTGATTCTGAAGAAACTGAGCTATCGACTTCGCTGTTATGTTGGTTTTGACTATCTGGAGCAAATTCTGTCTGATGCTGTATCATCAAAAGCTTTGACATTACAGAGCACCGCACGACCATCCTTAAATGAGATGAAGCAATACCTTACTGCTGTCGCTGCCTACTTCAAGAAAAACAATACGGCATTCTGGAAAGGGCAGTGGTCTTTATCTGATGTAGTGGCTAACATTCCGAAACGGCTCTGGAATGATTTTATTATGATGATTGCCTCCGAAAGAAGAGTGTTAATGTGGAACACAGGAGCCAGAGCTGTTGGAAAGAGGTTCATTGATGTCTTTTTAGTTTGCAGTTGCCCTCGATTTCGTATCGAATCCATTAATTGAAAAGCAATTGAACAAAGGAGGACTCTACTCTCGTGCTGATTTGTTCCTTTGCGTTCGAGCATTGAAATTCAATGAAAAAATGGTTCTTTGAAGAACGGATGGTACCGCTGGTCCTTTAACTATTATTGTGTCAATTAGCGGTATATGTAAAGTGTCACCTTCGGTCGTTAGTGTGCTAAACGAGATGGGTCTCTTTCTTGCCTATTCTATAGCCGAAAAGAACCGCCAAAGCCTAATTGCGCAGAGAGAGCAGAATGGACCATGAGACTTCAAAAGTATCGGCAAGTTTACTGTTCCCTTCTTGCAGTTTGATAACTGGGATATAAAACCCTTACATGCTGCAAAATGCGACTGTAAACCCATACCGAAAGTCAATGGGCCACTGCTGGAGGGATATTGGAGAAGGCAAAAGCCGAAGCTAACAGACTCTGCAGCACAACCGTTTCCTATACGCAAACGCCAGCGTGTAGACAAACGGAGAAACCCAGTTTCGCTCAGTACACGAGAAGATTTTATCATCCGTCTCATGTGTTCGGAAAATAAAGCAGTCTCGGAACAGTTCAACAACATTGTGTTCGGTCTGTTGCCATTATATAGAGGACAGTTGTTGGGCGGGAAAGAAGCGTTGCAATGCGAATAAAATACCAGTACCAAATGCTACTGCTCTTATGGGATTCAACGTAGTTCAATCAACTTTCGAACTTTGCTACTCTCTGCTTTCAAGCCTTATGGCGGAGGAGAGAATTTGGAAATGCTGCTTGATCATCACGTAGTCAATCTGAAAATAAGTGGGGATAGTGCTGCCGACATTCTCACACTGCGTCGCTTCTTAAACAGAATCGTAGAAAAGCTTTCTCCTGGGAGCCCTGGACGTCCGAGTTATATTGTACTAGGAGGGGATCAACCATCATACAAGATGTTGGTAGAGTTATGGTTGGAATCTCGTAGAAAAAAACTTCACAAGAGAAGATCCACTGTCGCAGTATGGAAACTATTCGAAACGAAAGCCCTACTTATATGAATGGCAAGTTCAATTACCTGGATTCTTTCACGCCGAAAAGTAGGCCATTTATTCTCTATGCAAGGAAATGTTGGATGGCCTTGGTCTACAAGAAGTTGCCGTTTGTGCTGGTCTTTCTGCATCCCACGTCACAAACATTGTATTGCACTCACACGCTCGGAACAACCGAGCTGTCTTGTTCAATTTATCAGGTGCAATGGTCATACATCTCATTGACTACGTACTTGTGGAGGATGTTACATTTTCTGAAGCATTTATACCACTACACGATCATTTTACCACTAAATCGCTGGCAATAGATAGCCCGGAAATGGGTCAGCATGTCAGGCAACATGTTGCAGAGATTAATCGAAACATTCCAGTAGGGAATATTTACCATGAGACAATGGACATTGTCACTGCTGAGATTATTGGGAAACGGCTTTGTCGCGAAATTGAGAACCGTTACACCGAAGAACCCAACGGCAAGGAATTCGTGACGACAGTGCTGTTTTCATGTTTGATTCCGATTGTCGGGTTTCATGTACTCTCGAGAACCGGACATACCGATTTAACTGATGCTTTCTGGTTTAAGCACAATTCTATATTGCACTCCTCGACACATCTAAAATATCAGGAGCTCTCGCTTTATTACTATTTCTTCAGAGATATCATTCCTACATTTGTCCAACAAGAATTGTATGTAAACAAGCCTGGTACGGCGGTTATGAGGTTGCCCAGATTCACGGGTCATGGACGGGAGGCATTGGACTCAAGAGGATTCGCTTACACTCATAATGATGAAGCATTGGAAATGCTTATCGTGAGACACCTTACGAGGCTCAGCGTCAATTTCTTAGGGCATCTCGAAAAGTCAGCCGCAGAGTTAATGGAAGTGTCTATATTTAGACAGATGATTCGATATATGACTGGGGCATCCCGAAATCTGGGTCTCAAGGGCCGGGAACGTGAAGCAAATGATTGCGGGGAGATTCAAACTCCTCTGTCACAGTATGATCGAAATTCATGCCAGTGGAGAACAGTTTCAAGAATGTTGCATGTGATGCGAGAAGTAGGTTTCTTCTCTACAACACATCTTGGTCTATAATGGTTAACCAACGTGTTCTGCACTCCCACCTGCCGTCTTAATATAGTGAAAGACCAGGAAGGAATACTAAACTTGAGCCAGAAGGGAGAGAAAACATCTCAGCTTTATTTATCTGTAGTGTTCCCGGAAACATTTGGTAAGCGCACTGATGAAGAACGAGAGCTGTATTTCAATGGAAAAAAATTTTAAGAAGTGGACAAGGGCTAGAGCAGTAATAAGACCTTCCCAATCACTACGAAAACAAAAAGGATTCGTACGAATACACGACGTCGAAGACGAAGCAGATGTATATAGCTTGACGAGCCAACTATATTCCCGAAAGAGACAAAAAAGAAGAGAAGCCTTTACAAAGCTAGTACAGGAGCGCAGGCGAAGGATTGCGAAGATGAAGGACTCACTGCATGGCAAAGAACGACTAGCGCTACTTGACAACAACATGGAGTACTTACAAGAGGTTATGCGCAGATGAGATAGGTTACACCATAGCCGATACTTGATATCCTCTTTTGCTGACGGTTTCTTGGACCTAAAGAGGAGATTGAACCCTGGGTCAAAGTCAAGATTTCTGAAGTACTGCGTTAGCAACAATAGAGACATCCTGTATCCCTTGAATGATTTATCGAATATTGACCTAGTTGGTGGTTCCGAAGTTCAAAGTAACTTGAACTAAAAGTGCGTGTCCTGGAACTTTTACGAAGCCGGCCTCAACCAGTACTACACGATACAGTTAGACATTATGAATGGGCTTCATTATCGGGGCGATACTGGAGTGAGAGGAACCTTCCTCTTTAATGTTGTCACTTCGAAGATGAAGTCTGTGTTGAGAAAATGGGTAACATGTTCGTACGCACGCAAGCTCAATCAAGTTCACTTGCACATGGACGATGCAAGTCTCGTCCTCAAGCAGAAAAGAGCTGAGCAGAGCAGAAGAGATATTTCGAGGGCGGGGAACTCAAATGCTCTTCATGGTGGTGCATGCAAAAACAGAATACCTTTCGATGTTGAATTGAATGTCCCGGGATATTCTCTTCTGGTTGATAGAGAATACAAAGATGAATTGGCGTCACTGCACTTGTTCGCAGGTGCTATTGCTGCATTTGAGTTAACAAGAGGATCCGGGAACTCGTGCGTTTTATATCTTCATTGTGGAAAGATTGCGGTACCTATATCGTTTATGAGCAACCATATACTTGATTTCAATCCGCAAAAAGTGGACAAATACTCACTCAATGATATGTATCGAGGCTGTGTTGTGTTTAACACGTGTTCAAGTACTGGTGAAGATTTGTCAGGGCTAGTTTTGGTTCCTGGCGGAAGGTGTTTAACATTCGAGAATGGCGAGAGGGCTCGTAATGGGCATGTTGATATTCCCCACGGAGAATCTGAGACATGGTTTGTCGCGACAATGAAGGAATATATCACTCCTTATCTGGACGAAAGGCTTCAGAGAGAAAGTACTTCGCAACATTTCGCTTCTAATGAGGATCACTACAGCGATTCTCTCATCGTCTCGGATGACACAGATGTATTTGTGATCAGGCTATTCAATCCTGTCATTCATGGTAGAGGTGTATTGCGCGTCTTGAATGACACCGTGCACGATGTCGACACAGCTATAGAGAAGCTTCAAGAAATGGGGGATTGGGGTGCAAGCTTAGCAGCTTTATACTCCATCGCTGGGTGAGATTTTTCGCCCACTTTCTATGGAGTTACTCATGAACTGTTTTGGTTACCGTTCAAGGTCCTACTCAGACAGTAGGGTGGTTCACTGAATCCTTCTATTTTGAATTGGGAGCTTATGCTGGATGTGCTTTTGTGTGTACTATATCTCACGAAGCGCGGAAAGAAGAACTTCTGTAATATGAGAGAATAAAACTCAGCCATGACGGAAGAATTGGAAACAGCGGGTTTCAATGAGAGGGAGTTGAACGAATTGCGGAAGTCTTTTTTTGTCTGGGAGAACACATTTGGATCTTTGAACTGGCGAAAGGAGGTCAGAAACTTTGTCGCAGATGAAGCCGCTTGCGCCAATGAGCTGCCCCCAGATCCGTCTCATATTCATTGGCATTGGCAAAGAGCAGTTTTCATAACTGCTAAGTACTGGGGACGAGCTTCTGAAAGAAATGTTTCTAGAGAGTTTGTCAGAGGATGTACCTGGAATGATGGATACAATGAAAATGGTAATGTGGTAATTGACCTTCATGACAATGTGACTAAGATACAGAACCTTATAATGGAGGTTATCACCTGTTGCAACTGCAAAGGAAAATGCTCCACGCGGCGATGGGCGTGCCGCAAAACATCTTTGAGCTGTATTGGCTGCGGGTGCAATGACGATATATGTAGAAATCGTAGTATCACAGGCCTAGAAAATACTGAGGCAGCTGCGACAGAAGCGTCTCCTTCTACAGCCATATTGCAAACTCTTCAAAGCATTGAAAGTGCATTCGAAGCGGGAACTACGTTGCGTTCTGCACGACATGAAGGGATTGAAATTGATGCATGTTATAGTTCACAAATCTCATCGAATGACACATCCATGAATGCATCTAACGACTCCCAAGAAGAAGAGGACATTATTGACTTACTTTAAGGTTTTGAAGAACAGAACAAGTCTCCCAATGAGGGCGGCAGGTAAGGACGAGATAGTATTCAACGGTTGCCGCTATATTACCTCATCCATATAACGTTCCAACATCAATTTCCTTTCTCTCAGCTCATTTAGGAAAGCGCGAACAAACGCGTCGCCATGTAAAACGACGTCTTCATAGATATGAAGGTTGCGTTTTATCCATAACCGGTAGAGCTCTTCAGTATCACATGGCGTTTCGTGCTTTAATAGGTATTCCCTGTTACACCATAAAAATATACCAACCGATTGAAACATGTGACACTTCGGCTTCAGATGATCACGCGAAGTAGAATCTGTTGGTCCATAAACGGAAATGACCAAGCGGGGGCGGTAGTTAGCAATTGCTCTTCACAAAACACGCTCTCTATATGTTTGACCATTCCATAACGCTTCCCAAGAGGTAAAATCACAAGGCAACAATATGGTTTTGAACGCTGCAAACCGTTTTCAAAAGAATGGATAAGCTTTTCAATGAAACATACATCAAACGAAGGGTTTCCAGTACTTCCTTCTTTCCGTTTCTCTTGAGATTCCCACGCATCCGAACTACTGAATGCTACATCTGCACTGTCCAAACTACCGTATGACCAAACTATCCCACTTTCATTGAAGCAATCCGCAAAACGTTTAGTAGATACTTGGCTTGTTAGCAACCAGAGCTTTTAAAAACTAGGCGGGGCAATCCGTGAAGTAATTATGTCGTTGTTCACCTGTTTACGGTGCAGTGCAGTGCACACTGCCGACAAGAAAAGATTACAATCCTCTCCCGGCATTGAATCGGCAATGTATTTGTTTGCACCAGTAATGTCCTTCATGCCCGCCTCTCTGTCTTCAGTATCCAGAGGTTTAGAACAGTGGATTTATCTCTTCCCTAAGAGCATTTACAACGCTCGAGATAATAAAAACATTCGTGTCTGTGATGCATTGCATGCCGGTACTTGCACTCTGTAACAATTTGGGGTCAATTGAAAGCGTTTAATATGCTGCTGAATAACCAGAACTATGATGGTTCGAGTCGTTCTCCATTTCAACGTTGGTGTCATAAAATGTCTGTTGATCGTATAATTGCATAGCAATGACGCAAGCCAGCTTAGCGACACCGCACGTTAGAGGTCATTAGATGGTATTAGTTGCTAATTATAGCCACAGAGAAAGGTATTTACAAAGAATGGAGCTGTGGAATCATCTTCATGCCTGTGCAGGTGATGTTGACGCACAGCAACTTGTTCGGCCGCAAAAGACAAACCAAGGATGGATGGGGTACTTTTCAGCAGCACATTGCATGGAGCTGCACTTGGCTGTTCTTGCACAGCAGAACAACCCCAAGAAGAGGTGGATTCGTAGGGTAGAGAAGAATTGCCCCAGTCGCAGGACCCGTATCGGCGATGTCCTGATCGTTTGCACTTGCGGTTCAGGTCACGAATCTCCGAGCTCCTCCAAATACAGTTACACTTGAGCAGGACGAAATGCCTCAAATCGCAACAGGATTTAGCGATTTGTCATTTAATATTTCAAACCACGCAGCATGTCACCGACTGAAAAAGGTTGGAAAATCCACCACTTCGCATCAGTATTTTGAACATCGAGGATGGTGGATTTTACGTCAGCACGGAAACTCGAGCCATGTCGAGAGCAATGTTTCAAACAACGAGAAGAAGCAACTCTTCGGAACTCAAAATGGCCTCAAATGCGCAGCATATTACGGTCATACCTATTGTTTCAGCTGACTGTAAATAGTGATCTCTGCTAGTGATTATGCTCAGTGCAAGGTCAAAGTACCGTATCAGAGAAGATGGGATGCGAAAAGCTCTTCAAACCTATCTTCCGCTCAACGCAAAGATACTTCTTCAAAATCCTGCTGGTGTCCAAGCGAAAATATTCTATCAATGGGCCAAACATGTTTTAGAGGTGACTAAACAATTGAAATGAGGGAACCACAACATTCTTTTCCCCATAAATGGGTACGGCGCCCATTCTTTTTTTTAGTGTGTTACAATTGCTGACAGATAACCATATCGACACCATCGGCTTACCGAAACATATATCCCCCTGCACCCAGGTGTTGTGAACTACTCCATGTTTTCTGCATTCAAGAACCGCTTTCGAAACATCCTCAACGGGCGGGCTCTGACTGTGTCTCGGAAGCATTGCAACAAAATGTACACCCTGCGTGAATGTTTGACGTGGTCGTACACAGAAGCTGTGAGCTACCAAAACAATGTGCAAGGGTTTGAAGCATCTGGATGATGGGATGTCTACCGAAGAACATCTAATCCGACGGTCATAAAGCAAACCGAAATTACAAAAATTGAAGAACAAAATAGTCATAGAGAAGCTTACATCAGTTATGTGAAGTTAGCTGAGGACTTTGTGAAGTCTCAAAATATTCTACGAACTGACGGGACTGTTATATAAAAATCTATTTGGGCCACGACGACTGAGGCTCTCTTGACTGTTGATGACGTTCTAGACGCTCTTAAGGAGCGATAACACGAGCGCCATATTTCGTAACAGCAACATCTACTCAATGTTAAAAGAGCGATAGCTTGTAGATAAGAAAAAGAGCAAGAGACAGCGTGTCGAGAACTTGGGAAAGCCAAAGCTGCTCAAGAGAGACAGAGTTACATTTTGTGGCTTCAGCGGCGTCCTGAGCGCTTGCAAGAGCTTGTTTGTCGTCGGTCTAATTAGCGAGCTCAAGCTTGGCTACGATCTGCTGCTTTTCAAGAGGCTACCCGAGATTTATTGCAGGCAAGGTCAAAATTGGCGTTTCTACTTTTTGATTCTGTCGCATTCTGACCAATAGTGATGATTTCTAGGGGTTATCTAATAAAGCAATTGAGATCTCAATACCATTCCCAAACAGGAGTGTTCAGTATTCAAACTTGATCAGTCTAAAGCTTGGGTCCATGAACACTTGCTGTCAAGATTTGAACTTTAAGCGACGTCTGGGAGGTGTTTTTGTTTTAACATGACCAAAAGCATCCCAGGTTGACATGCTCTCTGATAGAGGTTATAAAAGTGTCTGGCCAGACAGCACCAGAAAGTGGAAAGCTGTAATAGTAGTCAGCTGGCACAAGCGTGGGAGAAATGTGTTTGTAATGGATTAGCGTGACTTAGTGAGCTCACATAGTCCCCGGTCAAACTCTGTGGTGAGTTGGTCCATTGGGGCCACGTTACGGCCAACGCATTGTCCTCGAATGTCTCAGATGACAGCAAGGCTACTTTATAATTTTATTATTTTTGGCTGACCGTGCTGACGCTTACATCGAGGCCTTGTTAGCCAAACATGCCATGTGGGTATAATGCTGACAAGGACCAAGGGTCAGGGACTCTGAAACTTTAGTATAAATATCGTGTTTTACCGGATAACAAGGACACACAATTCAGGGAGCTCCCAAGCGACCCCAAAACAACCAATCTCTACCTACCTCGTCTGTGTCACCCTGCCTACCGTATCAACCCGACTGTCTCAGTACAATTTCCCAACAAACTCAATGGAGCCGTACGCGGAGAAGACGTGACGTGTTTATGTTTCGACGATGTGTAGACGTGTAGACGTGTCGATGTATAGACGTGTCGATGTATAGAAGTGTCGACGTGTGATACTTCGGGGATCAGTTTGACTCCGAAAGATAGAGAGAGTGAATGGTAGCGGATGCGACTGGTGAGTCTAGAACTCTGTCCCACAACAGCTGCGATGAAAGCCCATAACCTGTGGCTGGAGGTAGATACGTTTTGTGCGGATATAGAATCTGGTGATACGGATATAAAGCATGTAGATGTGCGGCGTCGACTTGAATGTATTTTGCCTTCGTTTTAACCGCGTTACTTTATAGTTCGGGTGCCTTTTATCTCATCATTCAACGTCAGTGTAGTTGCAGCGTATCCCTAAAGCCTTGTGATATGAGAATAGTGGAGAGAATGGTATGTACCGCACTTGGTTTGTAGATTTACGTTGTGCATTTCGCGGTGCGTAGGATATATTTTGCTGTCTATCGTCCCAGGTAAATCGCTGTGTAGTCGGCGGTTGGGAATAGCTGTATGATGTAGATTGATAAAAATTGTAAAAGGCTTTGAACACTCTTGTTAAGTTGCGGATGGCGGTAGATTTGTTGGCTACAACGTTGCTTAACATTGGTTTCAGCGTGGCTTGCTTTTTCATTCTCGATGTTATGAAATCGATCGTAGTTTCTTCGTCAAGTATGCCTTGATACCTGGCTGCTATCGTTTTCTGACGCACTACGATGTGAGATTTGAGGTAATCGTCGATGTCTGTTAGGTTTCAGAGCTCGATACTCTCTGATTCTGTCTTAAGCAACAGGTGCATCTCCTTGGTGAACAGGTTGATGTAGGAAATGATTTTTTGTACGAGATCATAGGGTAACGATTCTTCGTACGGGACTAGTAGTCCTTCGAAATTTTCTATCGTGACACTACTCAAAACTGTGAAAAAATGACGAATGTGCTTGTAGTGGTGAATTTTGTGTGGTACTTCATCGTTTGATAGTATGGGAATCTCCTGAAGATGGGGTAGTGCTTCTATTGTTGCTGTGTACGTTTTCGACGCTAGATTGGAGAGGGCGTTGTTTTTCGTGTCGAGATCTAGGATATTGTGGGGTTTGTCATGTTCTATTGTGTATGGGAGTGTAAAGAACATTTTCTGAGTGTAAAAATATCTCTTCACATGCACTTCATGTGAAAGATTCTGCATCCCTGATTTTTAGTAGTTCGCACCACTATTCTTGGTGGTCCATTGTTCTACCATCGAACATTGGTACAGTACCATTAAAAGTAGAGGTGCACCATTTCGAATAGTAGTGCGGTATTACTAAACGACATAGGGCCCTTGAATGGTACAAAACCACTACAATTGCAGGTAGTATCCATTGGTTCACTGAATCACCAGAATTTCAGTGGTGCTATACGTCGATTACAGATAGAGAACCACAAAAATTCCTGTAGTATTCTACTCTTTCGGCGTTCCGATTGTTTCTTTGTCGCAAAGTCGCGTTTGGAACTCATTACTGAGTGGCCTGGTCAATGCTAGGATAAAAAGCGACACACCGCGTACGATGCCACGAGGCAGGGTACATTGTTGGAACACGTGGTATCACGAGTGGAGTGGCTTGCAACGGCGCATGTAGTGGCGATCCACGTGGCTGGTTTTACTACCCTTTGTAGATGTAAGTCCATCAGGTACCATACCCATGCAGTGGTTTGGCTAAGTGGCTGACCACTGGGTATTATTTATATATTTATTTGGGCACTCACCCTGGTACGAAGTATATAGTGTACCAGAGGTGAGCGCCGACTCCAAGTAAAGGAGACAACATGGGCATCATGACGATTCTGTTCCTCGCTTAGGATTCCTTAACCGGAGATCCGGACGAGCTATAATAGATAGTCAGCCCCCAACCACTTCACGAGCCGTCTCGTACCTACGTTCCATCAATGTTTTACAGTTGCACTGTTCACCCTCGCTGGCGAGTAGTGGCCTTACACCCCACTTCCAGCTCGCTGGTGTTGTAGCTCTACCACCCCTTTTCCTTCGCCGCAAGCGACCCATCGGCAGTCCGAACGCTGTCGCAGGTGTCTGCTCTCTCCGTTAGAGCGGATAATACAATTCCAACGGAGTACCAGTATTCGTCATTGTATCAATGTACCCAAGAAAATTCCTGTGCAGGTTTTGACGGGCGCTCTTGTGCACGAATACACAGCCCACATATCATCCAAACTACTTATTATCCTCCTGCTCCAATTAAGACACAACAGGGTTTTTGCTACACTAGAAAACTACCTTCTACCTGCCTGCTGAGTAGTTTTGAAACATCCGAGCAAAATCATGGACCGTTCACTAAAGCGCTGGGAATAGAGACGGTGATCCTGCCGAGGCAAACGCCTTCTGATGCCATTTTACGCAGGCTGAAATTCTTTCTGTACACGTCCCTGTCCCATCTCCACTCCACTGGCAACGCGTGCATGCCTTAAGATTCCGCAATATCCGTTCTGGCGCTTCCATTTCCGGGGCCATGAGAACACTTCATTAGGACTGGCCGGCAGTTGAAAGCGCTGTTTATGGTATCCCAGATGACTGTTTCTAAACCCACCGCTGTTCGTTGTGCTCCATTCACTTCCCCTGTTTCCGTGGAACAGCTTTTTCCAACGAAAATTTGCAGGGCGCTCGTAGGACCCTCAGAGCTTCACTGCACGAATCCCAACACACGCAATATCCGTTCGGCCTTCGTGGTGACTTTCTTCAACAGGAGTGACTTTCCGTCCGCTTCAGTTGTAATCTGTATCCATTCCATAACAGCGGCCGCTGTAAATAAAACGATGCAAGCGTCTTGTATGTACTGCAACAGTGTTTCAGCACATACAAGATGCCTTTATCATTTTGCAGTAAGTGAAACTCGGGGTGGTATTTTCAGAGTCAGTTTTGGAAATAGAGTACCTGGAAGGTACTCTTTGTCCAAAACTGACGCTGAAAATAAAACCTCCCGAATTTCACTCAGCGCTCTGAAGTCGCTAAAAATATCTGGGGCAATGTGTTGAAATAATTTGAAGTCGCACGGGTACTTTGTCAGTGCTTCTGAACGCTGCAACATGGTATTGAAGACTTCCCGTCCATGAAAACTCTTCGCCCTTCTTAGCTGCCACTGCAATAGTATCACGAGATCAAACTTGGCAAGGTCAGGTACAGCATTCTCCCTTTCCCCTAGCAAATCGAGCTGGCGGCATGTCTCGCCACTGTTCAGCTTTCCTTCCATAACAGCAACATGACGCAACAAATTGACCAGTGCCTAGCGTTTTCACTGAAATTGTTCTCCACTAATGTCTTGCATCCCGCTCGGCTGGGACTTTTTTTCCGCTGACGTTGGAGCTCCCTTTGCCTACCCTCTTTCGCTGAGGACACCTTGGGTATCCGAAAATCTTACAGATTTTCGTCGCCCAGCAACTCTCTGTGACCTTTTGTGAAATCCCACGCCCCCTGACCGCGGCTGGCATCCTCATCCAAATTTGTTGAGATTTCTTCATTGAGAAAAAACTCTACGTTGCATCCCATTTGCTGGTATCCGTTTGCAGCCTCATACATCACAATGGCGGTCACCAGAACGTCACCTCAACCGGACAGCAGATGTTCGTGCTCCACGATGGCTCGCCCCAACGCTATGCCGTCGTCTTCGTGAAAGAAACGGGAACGGTAAAACAACGATGGAACTTAGATAAGCCTTGGATACGGCTGTGATGTTAAAGGAAATACATCCCGCCGATGCAGTGCACGGCACGGACTACCGGATCGGTGCAATATTTTTATTTCCTCTCCTCTTTTAGCGTGGCCGGTGTGGAACGAAATTGAAGGAAACTTTGCGAGCGTTGATGCTCTCAGCGGGGGCCTCCAAGTCCCTCACCGAGACAAAATTATTCGTGAAGTACCATATCGAAACAAAATCAGGTTTCTGGTTCTCTACTACCGCTGCAATAGACGAAGAATCTCTTAATAGAATACGCTCTTAGCGTGGTACGGTGTCGTTGAACTTTTAACGAAACCTCTGATATCCATCACATTTCCCGTCCCTCCATATCTTTCTTATCGCTGTGCTAAAAATCCCCGAGAGGAGCATTTGAGGGACATTAAACTTTCCGAAGAAAGAGGCCGCCGCCGAATTTTTCTTTTACGATGAACCCATCTTCCGTGACCGGCGCGGGGTGTAAGCGACGCGAGGCGGCATTGCTTGCAAGGGCAACGGTGGTGGTGGTGGCGACCGCAGAGAGGCGGCGTTGGCGGTGGCAATGAGGCGCATCGGCTGCGATATGCGGGGAGTGAGTGGGCGCGAGCGCTGCCGGGGGCAGGACGAAGGAATCGGGCGCCATGCAGACCGCTGCGCGCAAAGGCGGGTTGGGGGGGGGAGGGAGGGGCGCGGAGAAGAGAGGAGATAGCAGAGCGCGAGGAAGAGGGGAAATGGGGGGGCCCGGAGGGGACTCGCATGTCAATCATCACAGAGGACGTGTTGAATTTCAACCGAAACACCACTGGTGGAGGAGCGCAAGCCCCAGTACAATTGCGCACGTACTACAAGGGGCGCGTTCAGGGAAAACTATTTTGAACACTTAAGAATTACCCTTTTCTGAGATACAAGGTGGCGGTGATGCGCTCGCGGAGGTAACTGAACATTAAGAAATTGCAATTTTCCAGGTGTTCAAAACAGTTTACCCTGTGCTCGTTCATAAAACAACACGAATGATTCTCGTAGGGATGCGCTACTTCAAATTTCACATCGCAGCACGCAAAAAAGCACCGCTTTGCATTGCACGTGGCGGGTGCGCATTCCCTCGGGCGCTCACCCGCCCATCGTGTTGAACAACTTCCACGCCATCGCTATACGACTTTAATCACTGTCGCCGTTGTCGTCGTCGTGGAATTCGGCAAGGTCGAGGACAAAGATCGGTGTAGTCGCTCCCTTGAGTCGCTGGACCTGGTATACGTGGTATACAAGTTAACACTGGCGGGTGAAAGGTACCAGAGTGCATGTGTGGCATATATGTGTTCACCTATAGCTTTGTTCGAGCGCTAATATTTCAAACTTGGCGCTCCTCTACGGAATGCAGCCTGGGACGGCAATCATGAAGGAGTGCCGTTCATCACAGCAATCACCCTGAAGCGTAGCCGCTTATCTCAAATTGTGCTCTAAAGTGCGGCTGCTCAACTACGATAGAATCAGGATTTTTCCTATTTTTCTCGCCGAAAATAGCTGTGAGAAATCCTTCAAGCGCTAGTAACAAGCAAAATCAATATCCATCTCGTCGTTTCCTTGAGGCTCGGATGGAGTAGCATCGTACACGTATCCAGTAAGCTGGTTCGGTGGCATGTCACGCGGGTTCTCCCGAAGAAAGCGAGCCGGCTCGGAGGTGATCAACTGGCGCGTCCAGGGGTCGTACCAAACGAAATCTCCAGCACTTTCTGTTTGTCCAGGAGAATGGTCGTGGTGTCTTGCACGGGTTCTGCGAGCGGATTGATCAGCTGGCACTCCAGACCAATCGACACTATCCATCAAATCCACAAGATGGAGGAAGTCGGCATGGTTCGCACGGGATTCCAGGACAAGGGAAAGATCGAGTTCTCTCGCATACTTTCGCGCTGTGGGCGACATGTACCAAACTATTAAGGTATCATAAGCATCCCACAGGAGGAAGACGGCCATCTTGGCGATAAACTCGGTATAATCCACCGTCCAATATCCCGAGAACGGGTCATTAACCAACGCGGACCCGATGTAGGAGATCGGCGGTGGGAGCTCCACAGGGCAACGACGAGGACTCTCGATTGCCGCCCAATGCTCCGGAATACCGATGTAGCGCCCGAAGCGCGCGTTCCGCCGGATGCGGTCAATCTCGATCATTTGATACGGCACCAAATAGCCCAAACGTGATCGAGTACGACGTTCCCAACGGGGACAATGCCAATAGGGAATGTCACGCTTTCGAAGGAAGCGGAACTCCGCACGGAGAAGAGGTTGCTGAAAGCAGAGAGCTGCATCACGCACACCGCGCACACCGCGCCAACCACTAACATCAACTTCAACGAGTGTCTCGATATACGAGTAACCTTCACCGTTGGTACGGGCTTTCCAGGTATCAAGTTCCCAGTCCTCCGGGAGGAGAACCGTACTGATGAATCGGTGAAGACGCTGGTAAATCAGCTTGGTGAACCGCGTATGGGCTTCGGAAAAGGTTTCCGTTGAATATCGAGCAATCGCGTTGTCTGGCAAAGCAATATGGCTCGCCCAGTCGTCGCTATAAATCGCGTGTTCCAAAATACCGTCAGGGAGGTACCCACCGTGTACATAATGTTGTATCAACGCGTCATCGCGGATAGCAACTGGATCAAACCAGGGCGCTTGCGCGAAAAGTTCAACGTTGTCGAGAGGATCTCGTCCATAGAAATCCGCAGGGTGCGGGTAGCTCCGCTGAGCACGACGAGAAGGAGCTCGAATCACACCCGCAGAGGCGACGTAAGCCGCGTTCGGCATCGGAACCACGGTTGGCTGAGGTAACGGTACCGACCGGAATCCGGTGTATGGTGTGGGGAACGAACGGTATGGATCGAGTTGAGCAGTAGGCTGCGACGCATAACCAGCAGTGTTGGACGGAGCCCCAGAAGGCACACCCTCAGAGGAGGGCTGGAACGGGTTGGACCCGGCGTTCGGATGCATCGCGAGAGATCGAGCTGAAGAGCGGTGAGGAACAGAATGCTGTTGAGAACTGTAAGGGTTGGTCGGGCGGCGAGGAATTAGTGATGACGATGAGTACCCAAAACACCGGTCCGACTGCGTATAAACGCCTCCTCCGTTTCCCATGGTTCGCGCTTAATGAGGGGGGTGTGTAGTATTCTACTATGTCGGGGAATCCGATAGGTTGGTTTTTCGCGAAGTCGCGGTTGTAACTCATAAGTGAGTGTTATCATCAGTATTGTGATATGAAACGGCATCCCGCATATGATGCCTAGAGGCAGAATGTCTTATTGGAACACGTGGCGTCATGGGTCGAGTGTCTTACCACGGCGGGCACATAGTTGTGACCCTTCCTAGGGGAATGCCGTATTGGCAACGGCGCATGTAGTGGCGATCCACGTGGCTGGTTTTACAACCCTTTGTACATGTAAGTCCATTAGGGACCATACCCATACAGTGGTTGGGCTAAGTGGCTGACCACTGGGTATTATTTATATATTTATTTGGGCACTCAACCTGGTACACAGTATATAGTGTACCAGAGGTGAGCGCCGACTCCAAGTAAAGGAGACAACATGGACATCATGACTATTCTGTTCCTTGCTTAGGATTCCTTAACCGGAGATCCGGACGAGCTATAATAGATAGTCAGCCCCCAACCACTTCACGAGCCGTCTCGTACCTTCGTTTCATCAACGTTTTACAGTTGAACTTTTCACCCTCGCCGGCGAGTAGTGGCCTTACACCCCACTTCCAGCTCACTGGTGTTGTAGCTCTACCACCCCTTTTCCTTCGCCGCAAGCGACCCATCGGCCGTTAGAACGCTGTCGCAGGTTTCTGCTCCCTCCGTTAGAGCGGATACTACAGGTTGCCCAGGATATTTCCCGATTTGGTTACGAGAACATCGTGGAGGGGACCGATTATACCGTGAAGGATTTGGACTCGTATCTCGAGCACAGCCAGAATTACCATTGGGATTCCCATCAAGGTTGGGAGGCTTTCGATCCCGCAACTTGTGAGACTCAGCCTCACCACTCCCAATATTATCCCGGAGAGCCTCCTGTTTATGGAGCTCCCGCGAGCCCCGAACCTTATCACGGTTCTGTGGAGACACCAGTTGGTCGTTATGCTGGTACCTTCTCGTCCGAGCCGTTACCTCAAGGTCGTAAGTGGCCTATCCTTACGGGTGTGACTCCTACTCAACCGAGCTCCTCGCGGGTGGTTGGTCAGGCTCGACCACTGTTGGCGGGTATTTCTCGGCCTCCGCCTCAACCTATGATGGATTCTCCGGCCGTGGTCGGTTTGCTGGCTCGAATTCGCCAGTCTTGCGTCCCCAACTTTCAAAGGGCTGGGCCTACCTCCGTGGTTGCTGCATTGACTCTCCTTGAAGGTTTGCTGCCGCACCATGCGCAATACATGAAGGCGCTGAACCAACTTGATGACTTCCGGAATCAGTTCCAGTTGGACATGTACCAATTGGCCACCCGTCAGGTTGCCAATCTGGCAAGCGTCTCTGCTGCTGCGCCATCTGATCCTTTGACGGATCCCCTTCTAGGTTCAAACTTGAACCCTGCGGTTTTGCAACCTGCTCCGGCGGTTCCGTTCGTTCATCCTCTTTTGGTTTCGACTCTTCTCCCCAGTGGCGGGGCCACCGCTCCTTCGCTATCTCTTAGGTCGATGGCTCCTAGCATTTCCACGGGTTTTCCTCCGTGCGTAGTCAATAACCCGGGTATTCCTGATTCCATTGCTCCTAAACCGACAGGTCCTTCTTAAAGTAAATTGTTGTCCCTTGTACTGTTCCATTCCGTTGTTCTTTTGTGTCCTCCCTTGTAGGCAATCTGACGCATATGCGTCCACCTTCTGCGGAAAACGACGTATCTTCTCCCCCTTCTTTAGGTCTGAGTACCACGGAGGCCTAAGGTCAGCCGTCTGCAAGCATCGGCTTCTTGCGACGGCGCCAATACCTGGTACGGAAGTGTGGGGGTATTGCGGCTGGGGGTTCGAGGGTGTCCCCTTCTGAGCCCCAGTTGTACACTTCAGACGATTGTAGGTTCACATGTGGCCCACCAGATGGTCAACGGGAAATTCCTCTGAGATTTGGTCCTGATCTTTCGGGGAAACGCCACCTCGAGGGTTCATATGTTCCGAGTTGGGAGCTTCGTGGGTGGGAGCCGGGTTGGGAGCTTCCGCTGTTACCGTGTGAGGTTCTATTTCCGTCCCTGTTAGAGGAATGTAATCTGCATCCTCCCTTGGTAGGTCATCGTTCACCTCAATCGGGGTGGGGTCCTCCGAGGGTCGAGTACGCAGGGCTACAGCTCTGGGCTCTCGAGCTGAGGTGTCCGCCTCCATGCGATGTTGAACCGTTTCAGGTGCTACCGTAATACGGTCAATTGATATCGTATTCCGTATTCCGTCCTGGTCAACCGTAACAGTGTGGTCTGATGCGTTCAATACCTTATAAGGTCCCAATGATTTGGGAAGGAGCTTCGAATTGATATCTCTATCAATAGCTTCGTCGTCCGCTTCATCACCCTTTCGTGGCCTTTTACGTGAAGGTGGGTTGTCTATGTAGACATACTGTCCCGACGATACAGAGACCACTTTGGTTACCCTACGGCCATAGTCGGCCTTGTACCGCTTCTGGGCTGCAGTGAGGCGGCTCTATGCATGTTTGAGAGCCCTCCTTAATCTCACAAAGGTATTTCGCTTGACTTGGGCAGGGGTCAGTGTGCCAGCTGCAGTGCTGGTGGTATGATCTCCCTGCACGACAATACCTGGGGGGTGTCGCGAAAGAACCAAATCAAAGGGAGTGGTCTGCGTTGACCGGTGCACCTGAAGGTTATAGGAGTAGGTGAGCGGTTGCACCAGCTCATCCCACCCAGTTTGGTGCTCTTCCGTATAGTGTCGTAGCCTTGATACCAAAGTCTGGTTAAAGCGCTCGACCTGTCCGTTCGTCTGCCGGTGGTAGGCCGTAGTGAAATAGTGCCTAATACCCAATAGGTTACAGACTGCTTCGAAGAAATTCGATGCCAAGTTTGAACCATTATCGGTAAGTAGGTATAATAATGCGCCATACGGGTAGACCCAATTGTTGAGGAACGCGATCGCCAGAGTGGTTGAATTCGTCTCCTTTAAAGGTATCGCTCTCGTGAGCTTCGAGAACCTGTCGGTGATCACTAGAATGTGCTGATACCCATTCGTGGTTTTGGGAAGTGGTCCTACAAGGTCTATCCCAACGAACTCCAGTGGACCCGCTGCTGGAAACAGCTTGAGGTACTTTTGATGCTTTCGAATACCACCGCGGGTACGAACACAAGATTCGCATTGACCTACAAAGGTATAGACATCATGGGCCATATGAAGCCAATAGAACTGTTGCTTCAAGGTGTAATACATCCTGGTGGCACCGGGGTGTCCCGATAGTCGCGGGTAGTGCGCGAAATACAAGACTCTCGGGCGCAGTGCCCCCGAAACCACCTTTTGAAGGCTACCATCCAAGGTTGACCTTCTCACGATGTACCCATTGTGGTCCGCATCGAACGGTGATCCTTTAGAACCAATTTGGTCAGCCAGGGATGTGCAGTACGCATCCTGGGCCTGTTCTCGTAGAAATTCCTCTCGGGTTACGGGCATGACGTTCGTTTCCTCTAGGGTCAGTATCTGCGTTGCCATGTCGGTGTTCCGCAAAGCACCTTCTTCAGGTAAGTCCCAACATCCTTCTAGGTGTTCGCCGGTACCGTTTTGGTTTGATGACACCAAAAGGCAAGGGATATCATCGTCCACCGGTTCTGTCTCTAACCCTGGGGTGTTTAAGCGTGACATAGCGTCAGCTTTGTTGTGCTTAATACCTGGACGGTACTGTATGTCGTATTCAAACTCCAAGAGTCACAACCTCCAACAGGCAAGTCTACCAGACGCATCTGCGAGTCCGAGGATTCACGTTAAGGCGTCGTGGTCCGTGCGCAACGTAAAGCGCTCACCATAAAAGAATGGACGGAGCATCAACATGCTCCACACTACTGCTAGACATTCCTTCTCGGCTACCGTGTAGTTCTGCTCGGCCTCATTCATAGCGCGGCTCCAGTATCCTATAGGTAATTTGTCTCCGTTGTGCTGCTCCTGCATGAGACAACAACCAGTTTGGGCATGGGATGCATCTGTATCCAGCGTGAATGGTAGACCTGTTTTCGGTAACGCTAAGATTGGCGGCGACAACAGCGCTCGTTTCAATTCCTCAAAGGTGTCCATTTCGTGGTTCGATAGATTCTCAAACCGTACAGGTTCACCTTTCTGGAGCTTCTTGTTGAGGGGAGCCGTTATTTTCGCGAATCCCTCCACGAAGCGACGATAGACGTTACATAAATCTATAAAGGATCGTACGTCTGTCTGGGATCGCGGCCACTTGACCTCCGGCACGGCTTTTATGTTGCTCGGCGCAACCTCTAGGGTACCAGGGCCTATGATGTGGCCCAGGTATTCAACCGTTCTGGTAAAGAAGACGCATTTGCGTAGGTTCAGCGTCACCCCCTCCTCAGCTACGAGGGTTAGTACGGTGCGTACGTGTGCAAAGTGCTCTTCTACCGATCTGTAATAGATGATTACATCATCGATGTATACCAAGGCGGTCGTCCATTTAACCTTCGAAAGAATGATGTCCAGCGCCCTTTGAAAGGTGGCTGGAGCATTGCATAACCCGAACGGCATCCGCGTGAAGCGAAACAAACCTGCATCGCACGTGAAGGTCGTTCTGTCTCGATCTTTCTCACCTACGGATACCTGCCAATTATCACAGTTGGCATCCAACGTGGTAAATATCTGCGCATCTCCCAAGGAGTCGATGCACTCATCCATTCTAGGTATCGGGTACGAATACCGGATGATCACGCTATTGAGCCTCCTGTAGTCCACACAAAACCTCATACGGTTATCCCCTTTTTTCTGAACCAGAACCACGGGACTAGCCCAATTTGAGTTGACTGGTTCAATAACACCTTCTTGGAGCATTCACTTCACTTCTTTGAGTTTTACTTCTCTCGCCTTCGGATCTGCACGGTATGGTTGCTGATAAATCGGCTTCGAGTCAGGGAGGAGCTCGATGCGATGCTGTGTGGCCTTAATTTGGCCCAGATGGCCTGACCACATGGTTTCGAAATCCTACAGAAGGTCGATAATACGGCCCCGCAGTTGGCCGTTTTCTTCACCGATCTGGACTGTATCTTGCCATTGCCACTCAGGGTCCGGTTTCTTTCCTTTGTCTACCGATGCCTTATCGGTTTCTTTCGCTTCCAAGTTGGTATTTATCGATATCTTTGTGGTTGTGGACGCATTTGCGCACCCCCCTTCCTTATCGAGGGCGACCTCGCCGAGATCAGTGTGAGCTACGGTGAAGACCCCTTGTGGTGCCGGTAGTGCGATGCCATCATTGGTATTTTTCGGCAACTTCACGTCATGACTGCTGAAGTTGCTGAGACACACCTTAAAGGGTTGATTTGGGATGTTGTCGACAATCCCGTTGGCCATCAAGGTGAAGTGTCGATGTGCTAACCTCGGATGGTTTTGTAATATGACCAGCACGGGGGTCGCACAAGACACCGGTACCAATATTTGGTGCATTGGCGGGATAACAACCTGTTTGGTAGTGCGCACTTTGTTGGAGACCGTTTCGGTGGATATCCTCTTCTTCGGTTTGACGAACCATCCCAGTTTGGTTTCTGTATTACCTAAAATGGCAATTCGTCCCCCCTGACGTAGGGCGACTGTATGGGAACCAGGAAGGATTGCTTTGACATGTCTGTCACTGAAGTTCGTACCTAGTAGGCAGTCTATCGGTAAACGGTCGACAACAAAGAATCCCAGTCTTACTTTGAGGTGTCCGGGCTGCACTACAGTGGTGAGCATACCTCGAAGGTTTAATGGGCGCTCATTTGCATCCACCAGCGGGTTGTTGTCGGGAGGTCGGCTCAAGTTCCAAAGTACCGCCTCAGGTATGACGCGGGAGTTCAGCACGTTTGGGCCGGCCCCGTATCCAACACGCAGGTGACCGGAACCGCAAGGCGATCGGAGAAACACATTGAAGCACGTACTTTATAGTTGTTGTACTTCATATGACAAACCAGAACTGGTTGTGACGTGTTCTCTTCCACCTTCAAGGTTCTGGGTATCGATTGGCCTTCCGATTGCACGTTGGGTTCGGCCATTACGCCAACCGCTCGGTGTTTTCCTCCTGTACGGGAGGGGTTGAGTCCAAGTTTGGTGTTTCCTCGATTGTACTGACCTGTACCGGTGTACGGGGTTGGAACCGATTTGGTGCTTGCGTTGAAGACCTATAGAGGCGTTGGTGATTCTTCATGCGAGCCTGAATCAACTGGTCTCTCATCCCTGGAGGTAAGTTAGCGAAATTGTTTGCCAAATGGTCTGTCACGAGACAAAACCAGCAAACGAGGCCTCCAGTTTGAGGGTCTCGCCTTACCATTGAGTGGGGCTTCGAAACGTGGTTGGTAGGAGCAGTGGCGTTGGATGTGGGTGGCGAGTTATGGGAGCTCGCTCCTGGCATTCTATGCGAGCTCACCGAACTTGCCGGTGATTGTACCGAGTTTGGTGTACGCGTTGACGACCAATTTCCTACCGTTGACGGTTTCGAGAACCGATGTAGTATCCGCTCTAACAGAGAGAGCAGACATCTGCGACAGCGTTCGGACTGCCGATGGGTCGCTTGCGGCGAAGGAAAAGGGGTGGTAGAGCTACAACACCAGCGAGCTGGAAGTGGGGTGTAAGGCCACTACTCGCCAGCGAGGGTGAACAGTGCAACTGTAAAACGTTGATGGAACGTAGGTACGAGACGGCTCGTGAAGTGGTTGGGGGCTGACTATCTATTACAGCTCGTCCGGATCTCCGGTTGAGGAATCCTAAGCGAGGAACAGAATAGTCATTGTGTCCATGTTGTCTCCTTTACTTGGAGTCGGCGCTCACCTCTGGTACACTATATACTGTGTACCAGGGTGAATGCCCAAATAAATATATAAATAATACCCAGTGGTCAGCCACTTAGCCAAACCACTGTATGGGTATGGTACCTAATGGACTTACATCTACAAAGGGTAGTAAAACCAGCCAGGCGGATCGCCACTACATGCGCCGTTCCAAGCCACTCCACTCGTGATACCACGTATTCCAACAATGTACCCTGCCTCCTGGCATCCTACGCGGTGTGTCGCTTTTTATCCTAGCACTGACCAGGCCACTCAGTAATGAGTTCCAAACGCGACTTTGCGACAAAGAAACCATCGGAACGCCGAAGTAGTAGAATACTACAACCGCCCCTGGGTCGCTACCAATTGGATAGTGGTTCCTGTAGGTACTTCGATGTGCGAGCTACCCTCTGAGGTTGTTGTGTCTTCAATTTCCAAGACTGACCTTTTTGGTTTATCCTTCGAGGTTGGAGGCATGGCTGGTCGGCTTCCCAGACGAAGGGTATCTCAAAGCCCCTGGGAGTATCGAGCCAGCCCATTGTAGTCTACCTTTCGGTTAGTGGCCAGGTAATTGCGTACCTGGGAACGGATCGCCTTGTCGACATTGTCGGCAAATAGCGACTTTAACCTCGAGGTAGTGAACACATTAACACAACAGGTTGCCAGATTCCACAGCGCGAGCGAAAACTCCGATTCGGTTTGCCCAGACCTTTGATGGTAAACGAGGACTTCCGAGTAAGCCTCTTGGATAACCTCATCGGTGGCGTAGGTTTCCAAAAGGAAATTGACCACTTCTGGGTATGACTCCAACCTCTCCGTGCCATCCTCGTCCATCGCTAAGGTGTTTCCGCGGAGCCTACCCTGCAGCAAGTAGTATGCTTGTCCTTTCAGGTAAAACTGAAATAGCCACATAGCAGCGCCCTCGGAAAACCCATTTTGGTCACATGCAAGCTTGAACTTCTGTAGAAACTCAATTATCGCAATAGGATCTGTACCTGTGAAGGTTGTGTCACCCATTTGGAAGCTGAGCTGCTTGTGGTGCTTAGTTATCTTTTGAGACACCCCTTGGGTGTATTCAGAAGACCTGTTGATCAACCGATAAGTCTTGTTGTCAACCGCTTTGGTGAACATATCGTTCAAGGGTTGGTGCACCTCCAGGTCTATTTCGGTGTCCGACTCAGAGTCGGGCGACTCATTATATCGCTTTTTACCCTTTCGGTTCTTTTTCGACGACATCTTCGTCGACCTGTTCGTTTTCTTCTTCTTCTTACCTTTACGGTCATCATCCGACGATGAACTCGTATCGGAACTGGAGTCTGACGAGTCGGGGTCTGAATCATCCCCTCGATTGTTTCCCCTCTTCGTCCTCCGCTTCTTCCCTTTTCGGTTTCTTCGTCGCTCATCCGACGAGTCAGACGAATCGTCCTTGGGACCACCTCCATGGGTATCCTTTTGAACGAGACTTGTAATTGGTGGCAGGTAAATGTCTTGAGGATCTACCTTCCCCGGGACCTCTTGACTCTGCTTTGGACCTTGTAGGTACTCACTATCAGTAGGTATGTGTTTGGAATGGGTGGAATGACCCATTTGGAACCCTTGTAGTATGCGCTTTGCGATGTTCACCTGTGTAGGTCGGGATTCTGCGAATCCCTCGGAAACCCAAAGGTCCTACACAGCGCGCTAAACATGCTCCCTAGCATCTGTAAAGAGATACTGTTTCACCATTTCAGGTATCCTTTCCCATAGCTCTTGAGCTGCTCGGTCAACCACAATACGCGTAAATGCATCGACGTCCATTGAGGGCGGAACCATCCGGGTATCCGACTTCTCCTTTATGGTTAATGCATCCTCGACCGCGAGGGTGACGAGCGCTTTCGCTCGCTCTTCGAGCTGAGGCCATTGCTCCTCCGCTGCAACCTCAATTGGTAATACCCTTTGAGGTTCCGTTGCCATAGGCGGCGGACCATGTACCTTTCTGGTTTTGTCTCAAGGGTGCCGGAGCAGTTCCTCGGGGTTTTCCAGAATCGGTTGAGCCGATGGGGCTCCTTTAAGACCTTTATGGCTTGGTGGGGCGCTCGTACCACGCGTATTCCTTTTAGGTCGTTCCATTTGTGACCAATAGTGGTATCTTGTATTGCTTTGCGGGATTTCCTGAAACCAAATAGGTGTACGAGCGTCCAATCCTTCTCGGAAGCTCGTGTGAACTGTGAAGGTTCGACGAAACCTAAAAATACTTTCTAAGTCGGGAGACCAAAATGTCGTACAATCACCTCTGGGGTATGCTACTGTCTTGTCTCGGGAGCGTAGTGACGCTCAACCGTAGGGAGCGTGTTGACGCTCAACCTTAGAAGGTAGACGTAGTACACCTCGATGGTAACAGGGCACCGTGAAAACCCGCAGGCGCAAACGGCGGGGCGACTAGCCTATACCGTGTAGTTAAACGATGGTAGGCGTCGACGCGCGGGAAAGCCTGTGTGGTAGTTGAGAAACAATAAACCAAAAGGTATAGTCATGACCCAAGTGATGCCTGCCTTTATCAGATAAGGATGGAGGAGGTGCAGTTCCCTATATGCAGTGGACTGCATTCTCCAGATCACTCGGGAGGTGCCAGCAAGGCACGGTCTCTGACCTAGTGTCAGAGACCTGGCCAGCACTAGCTACAGTGCCAGGTGGCCACTCAACTACTGTACTAAAACAAGCATAATTACAATTACTCTCACTAACAATTACTCAACCAGAAGGTACATGTCAACACTACACGTCGCTGACAACAGCTAGTGTAGCAATTGGGTTTTCAGGCTTGTATGTATTTAACTTACTAGTTACTGTGATGGTGCAATGATGCAAATGTAATTATTTCATCAACAGGTGCTTCTGTCGGGGAGGCACTTCTGGGCACTCTTTTCGATCTGCACTTAGCAAGGGAGGAAAAGAGTGCCAGTGCGACTCCAGAAGCGTTTATATAGACTTTTGAAATATAAAGTAGGCGTACTGCATTAGGTGGTTATAGTACTTAGCAGTTACACCGAATAGTCCAACAATAAAAGCCTACGTTATTCTACATCACTATATTACAGCAAGTCCAAATTCTAAACGACAAATCAATAAAAAGACGAATATAGAATTCCAACAAATAGTTCCTTCCACGCAATTATATCAACTCATAACAGCTAGATATTAGCAGCTACGTGGCCGATGATTCCTCGCACCCATCACCTACAAGGTCAACGTAGTGTATCGGACACCTCAAAGGTCAGCCCTTCCGCCACTTTACGACACAAAAACAAAAAAAACATTTATTGTACTCAATACTTAGTCATTACACCCTTTTTTCTACAACGTGAATACAGCGCTCCTTTATAGAGCTGTAAAGTGATTTAATAAACTCTTCGCTCAAATTATTACAACATTCAATCACCTATTTCAAAAGCGTTCCACTATCTTGGAATTGGCAATAATTGGCGTTAATGCGGCGTGCTGAAAACCTCCAAATGTTTTCCATAAAGTTCAAGTCAGGTGACTAGGCTGGCCTTTGTCAAACATTAACATTATGATCAGCCAACCACTTTGTAGTATACACTGAATAGTGTATAGAAGCCCCGACTTGCTGAAAATTAAATCTTTCTCCAATTGTTTCGGCTGCAAATGGTAAGAATTCTTTCTGCAACACCTTGCAGTGCTTCATACAATCCAATTTACCGACGCTACCAACCAGATTACTTTAACCATAGTAGAAACAGGTACCCCAAAGCATCACAGAATCTTCTCCATTTTGTCGCTTAGAACAATTAAACTCTTTTTTCCTTTTATCATGCCAAAAATGAGCAAATCTATCTGGTCCATCTACGTCAAATATTATTTACATCGGAGAAAATGGGTTTCTTCCATTTCGTAATAGAAAAAGTCATCTCCTCTCGAACCCATATAAACATTTTCTTTTTATGTATTTAACTCATTATTGGTACTTTTTACATCTTCTTAAAGATGAGCTTTGGATCATCATGTTACAATTGTTTTATGCGCTTGACAGAAATCGAGAGAGAAAGATCTTTACGGACTTCTCTCGTGGAGCTAGATGAGTTTGATGCTATGAGTGAAGAAACAGTGAAAAACAAAGAGTTGTCTCGGAAGTGAGAGCAGAAACGCTCTCACTGCGAGACCTTTATATACAGCAAGTATATTGTAAACGGTAGGATAAGAGCGGTCGTGAAACTATTGAGAATATGACCATACAAAATAACATAGCACAACGGTTGTAAACGTCCGTGATGCATTATGAGTGTCCTTGACGGACTCTGACACCCCCCCTCGACCTTAAAAGGGAGTAACACATAATGCATCACGATGATCGGCAAACAAGCTTCCACTTAATGTCTTCGTTAGTATATCAGCATGATTTTCCTTTGAAGGAAAGTAGATAATATCAGCTGCTCCGTCTTTCACAGCATCTAGTACATGGTTAAAGCGAATATCGACATGCTTCACTCGTCGCATTCCTAGATATTCTTTGGACCACTGGATTGTTCCAAGATTGTCCTGAAATACTGGGATTGGTTTTGTCATTGGCATGTTGATCTCTTTCATAACGTTCCTTACCCATTGAAGCTGGCGTATACATTCTGAAAGGGCATAAAACTCCGCTTCAGAGGTAGAGAGAGCTGTAGATTTCTGAAGTTTTGAGCTCCATATGATAGGAAACCCCCCAATAGAGATGTAGTGACCACCTCTAGATCTCCGTTTTTCGAGGTCTCTGGCCCAGTCTGCATCAGACCATGCTACAATCTTGAGGTCAATACTTTTCGAAAGCTGCAGAGTAAATTCTTTTGTGCCTTTGAGATAGCGTACTACGTTTTTCAAGCAGTTCTAGTGTTCTGGTTTCGGCGCTGAAGCATATTTTCCTAGAAGCGAGACTACGGTTGCCAGATCAGGACGTGTGCGAGTGCTTAGAAATAAAAGAGATCCAAGGGCTTCTCTATACGGCACGTTTTCCATTTGAAGGGATTCCTCTTTGGTTCTCGGTGTTCTCGCATCATACAAGCAATGACCACAAGAGAGTGGATGAGAAACTGGTTTTGCTGTGGTCATATGACACAAATCGATGATGTTGTCAATCAATGGTTTCTGATGTAGATGTACTGTAGATTCGGTTTCATTGATTGAAATACCCAGATAGAGGTCTGTTCTTCCCAGGTCGCTGACATCATATTGACCGGAAAGTTTGTTCTTCACCCATTTGGTACGTCGCGATGGACCAAAAATACAAATGTCGTCAACGTATGCCAGAACAATAACGGCAATTTCGTGATCGGAATAAATAAACATGCATGGATGGGATACTGCCTGTTTGAATCCCATCGAGATTAGAAAACACCTAAGGTTCTCAAACCACAATTTTGGAGCTTGACGTGTCCCGTACAATGATTTGACTAACTTAACAATGCGACCATCGGCTTCCGGAATTTGATCTATTTTTGGTAGCCTAATCCATATAGGTGCGTCTTCAGGGATTGGAGCATGTAGGAATGCTCTCTTAATGTCCACATGTTGGCGATCCCACCCAAGGGCTGTTGAGACTGCTAGAATGAAACGAAAGAGTTCAAAGTTAAGAACAGGTGCGTACAGGTCGGACTTGTTGCAGTCAACCTGAAAGTTTCCTCTAGCCACCAGACGGGCCTTGAATCGGGCTGGAGCGCCATTATGGTCACGTTTAAGACGCAGTATAATACCAGAAGGAATCGCTTTTCCATGGTTAGCGTCGGCGTTGACGTATGTACCAAGTTTGATGATGGTTTCAAACTCTTTCTTAATGCTTTCCAACCAGAAAGGGGCTTCGTTCGATTTCAGTGCCTGTTTTAGCGTTGGTTCATCTCCTGTACTAATCTTTGACGGCAGTACGTGAGCAAATGAGCAGGACGCGACCGTATCTTCCTCACAATCCGAGAGATATCCACCGATTTCCGGTTCATAAGTGGACTCCTTTTCGGGGTAGTGAGTTAGTGAAGTGAGTACTGAATTCTCATCTTCACTATCCAGTGCAGGGTTTGAGTCTGGGATGTGAAACAGCGTGTGGTCTACATTGGAAGCTTCCTCAGATGTAGCTCTGCTTGATTCTATGGTAAGAAAGGACAGTGCAGGAAATTCGGATTCAATGAAGCGAACGTGCTTCGTTTGAATGATTCCTTCTGATGTGAGGATAAAGTGCATTCCGCCTTGGATGTGACCGAGATTAACACCTTCTCGTAACCTAGGCTGCATCTTTCGAAGCTGTTTTTCGTTTTGGAGAACTAATGCACGACAACCAAATGATTTTAGGTGTTTTGCATATGGTGGATATTCCTTGAGCAGCTCTACATATGGAATCTTTTGCGTGGTGCGTTGGATAGACATATTGCGGGCATTGACTACTTGCTTTAAAGCGTAGTGCCAAAATTTCGTTGGAAGTTTCGCATGATTCAGAGCAGCTCTAATGGAGCCTTGTGGAACGCCAATGTACCGTTCGGCGAGACCGTTGGACGCTGGTGTGTGTGTGCTTGTCTCAGAGGTGTTGATGCAAAGCTTTTGAAATTTCTTTCGAGCCCGATAAAATTCTTTTCCTCCGTCCGAATGCAAAGAAAGTACATGATTTCCGGACTGCCTTTCAAACCATTTCTGATAATTGATAATATGTTCCGAAGCCTCTCCTTTGTTCTGAAGAGGTTTTCCATAAATAAAACGAGTGAATGCGTCAACGATGATGAGGTAATACCGGTGTCCGTCTCCAGACAATGTTCCAGCATCTGCTATATCCGTATGAAGGTGTCCTGCTTGAGAAACTGAGGTTAGACTTCCACGATAGGATTTCTTAAATTTCCCTTTGGTACACGGGTCGCATTTATGTTTGGTTTTCTTATACAGGGGCAGAAGATTTTCTTTCATCATTGTTCTGATATCCTTCATATCTACAGCGTGCGCAAGTCTCCAATGCCAGATGTTGATGTCTGCACTGTTGGTTTCTGATTGTGTAGGCACAGTTGCGTCTACAAAGTCATCAACGGCGTCTACATCTCTGTCAACATTGGCTTCTGTGCGGCTTGGTTGTGTCGTTTTGTGTAAAAAACAACGCACTTTCGCCATAAACGCACGGTTCTTTTCAGAAAGTGTTGGTGACGAAGTACACTTTTGAATGTTTTCTAATATGTAGTAGAGCCCGTCAGGATGCTTTGGTGCTGAACCAATGATTTCGGAATCATTGTCCATATCAATCAAAAGCGCTTCATCTGGGAGGAATACTACAGCAATTCGTTTTTCTGTCAAGGCTGGAATGGATAGTAAGCTCATTGCTAGATCCGTTGAGGCAAGAGTGTTGGTTAAATGAACAGATGTAGTGGCTCCATAAAAGGTCCATTCTACGTTGCGGACTCCTTGTTCCGTAGCATAGATCGTAGAATCATCGCCAAGAGAAATCGGAACATGACAGGTCTGAGGATCAATTAGTCGAGAACTGTATGGAGTGAGATGAGTAGTAGTGCCAGAATCCAGCAGAAGAAGGTCAGACGATTGAGCGCGAGTCATCATTGCTCTAGTTTTGGCAACTGCTGCTCGATTTCGGTTTACAGTACTTGGAGGCTTAGATTGGTCGTCATCTTTCTTCGTGTCCCTGCTCTCTGATACCTGTTTGTCTGAGATATATGAACTGGATGTTTTGTTATCTCCAAGGTTGAGTCGGTTTTTAGGGTTACGAGGATTGAGGAAGCAATTCTTGGTAATGTGCCCTGAACGTTCGCATATTTCACATTTTGATCTTGCGGCATTTGATCGCTCAGAGCGGTTGTTTGCAAGGGAACGCGTTTCATCAAGCAAGCGTGATGATACAGTATCCCATGGTACGTTATCTGATGGAAGAGTTTTGATAGCAGCACAGACTGGGTTCAGTTGAGCTGCAGAAATAGATGAGACAAGCAGTGCTACAGAGAGTCCTTCAGGAAGTTTTGTGTCCATACTTGCCAGTTGTTCTACAATGCCTGCCATTTTATCTATGTGCATTCCCATATTCTGATCAAGACAAGAGTATCGTAGTGTTACCAGTTCGCACATTTTTGCAATGCGCGATGCTGTCGATTTTGAAGCGTACCTGTCGTCAAGGCGTTTTAGCATTTTAAGAGGATGACCAATTTCGGATTGAACTACGCGTAATGCTTCATTGGACAGAGCTGCGACGATCATTCCACTAGCTTTCTTCTGGTTGTGTTCGAACTCTTTGCGTTTTTCATCGTCGCTGGAGAAAGGATTTCGACTATGCTGGAGGACAGTGCCAATGCCTTTGGCATCGCAAGCAGCTTCGATTCTGATGCGCAAAAGTTTGTAGTCGTCTTTCTCTTCATAAGGCTTAATTCGAATCTTGTCTGTCTTCATTGTTAGACAGAAAGACAGTAAAGATATCTGAAAGAGTATAAATATATCGATATACACAGTGTAGTGTGTAGGCCCAATAACCTATGAGTGAAGAAACAGTGAACAACAAAGAGTTGTCTCGGAAGTGAGAGCAGAAATGCTCTCACTGCGAGACCTTTATATACAGCAAGCATAATTTAAACGGTAGGATAAAAGCGGTCGTGAAACTATTGAGAATATGACCATACAAAATAACATAGCACAACGGTTGTAAACGTCCGTGATGCATTATGAGTGTCCTTGACGGACTCTGACAGATGCCGAGCAAAGAAGAGCTCTTTAAGCCGTCAAACTCATTTTGTTGTTGTTAGAGCCTTTATAACGTTTGTTGTAGTTTTCGGTATCTTTATGGAAGTTTTGGACCACATTGCGAGAGCGTTCAATAGTTTGAACAATTTCTCTTTGAGATCAGCAATAAAATGAGGCTGCACGTATCATACCTTTTTCTTTATCCGTTAAAGGTTTTTCACCGCCCATGTTTATGTTCTTGGACTTTAAAGTTGTAGGAGGTGTTGAGAAAAATGTTGTTGGAGCTTATGTTTTATCGAAAATGCGCGCGCATTTGTTCAAAGGAAAAAGTACTGCAGTGGACTTTAATCAGATTTCGGGTGTGTTTTTTGTACATAGTATTATTGACAGTGTAGATAAGTAGAAAAGATTTATTAATGGCGTCTGAAGTGTTTCATTTGTTCTTTTTAAGAGTTACTAGAGAGCAGGTTGAGAGAAACATGAGAGAAATGGAGTGCATCAACAAAAAGGGGGGTGGCTTTAATTGGATTTCGCGCACTGTATTCAATAAATGGCAAGAGCAAGGCTTTTTCTATTTTGGGGGTGGAACAGTTTCAAAAAGAAATATTCGGTGATCACCTGTTGCTTCAAATTATTAAAGATATTTCTATATTTGTTTTTGAGTGATTTGAATCATAACGAGCGCCAAACGCTCATATTTCGTTCCGCATCATGCGTATTGTGGGTTCGGGCTGAATTCTGGACCATGCCTCGGACGATATCCTTTTTGACTTCGTCAATCATGAAGTGACCAAGATTTGCAGAGTACACGATGCCGAAAAGAAATGATTCGCGAAAAGGAACATACCGTTTTGTATCTTCAGTGTTAGAAGACAATTCCAGCGAGCCTCAATCCACCTATGGGGTGCAGTTCGCGTGGAAACCTTCTTACTACCACATGCAGGGTGGAGGAGCTCTCTGGAAGGGTAGCGGTCCCCCCAAACGTCTGCATCATGGTTTACGTGGTGTGGCAGAGGTGACGATGGAAGAGGATATGGAGGAAGATGAGGTTATAAACTTTGTGCAAGACGCTCCAGAATTAGAGGATGAGGGTTATGACCGATGGCGAAATTTGTTTGTTACATGTAATGGAAACACAGTGCGGATTTACGAGGCTGTACACGGACAAAAGCCATCGCTCATACAGTTTTATGAAGATTCTGATCCAACCGAACAGTTTTATTGTGTTGCATGGACGTTTAATGTGACAGGGAAACATGAATACTGGGTCTGCGCTGCCGGTCGGAAAGGTATCATAAGAGTCATCGATGTGCAGAACTTTTGCTTACGTGATTCTCTCACTGGTCACGGAGATGCGATAAACGACATCAAGGTTCACCCACAGGACCCATCTCTGGTGCTAACTGCATCAAAGGATGAATCACTGCGACTATGGAATCTGAGAACAGGGGCAACTTGTGCAATTTTTTGCGGGCTCAAAGGCCACCGGGGAGAGGTAGTGCATGTTGATTTCAGTCAAGACGGCAGCAGATTCGCAAGTTGTGGCATAGACAATAGTATCAGATTATGGGATTTTTATGACAATGAAGACATAGTGAAAGGTATCAAAGAGGCACACAAGGCAGCTGATCTGGGTGCGAAGGATCCACATATCTACACCGATGAGACTGGAACGAGAAGAAAGATCAAGGTCCCAGTAAGCCAGTTTCCGTATTTTGTCACAAGGAAAGTGCACAGGCATTACGTCGACTGTGTAATGTGGGTTGGGGAACTGCTTTTGAGCAAATCTGTTCATAATCGAATGATTCTGTGGGAACCTGAAAAGGATAGAGAGTCTTTGGCTTCTCCTGCAACTGAATACACCCTTCTCGAAGAGTATGTACTCGATGTATGCAATGTATGGTTCATTCGATTTGCTATGGACCGTTTCCGGCGACTTGTTGCTTGTGGTAATGACAAAGTAAGAAGTATCCTATCTATATATCGATAATCTAACTCTTTTTCTCTGCGTCTATGCTAACATTCATGAGGTTTCCTGTTTACGAATGCATTTTTTGTGGCAGGGTATGGTTAGCGTGTTTGACCTGGCTGTAACCCCATCTAAACCACTTTGCACAATAACTCCCAAGGATAAATCGCGGTACAGTGCGCAATTTGTACGGCAGTGTGCCTTTTCTGACGACGGCTCTATACTCTTAGCGGTTGATGATACTTCATCTGTTGTTCAGTACGAAAGAATTGGTTAGAAACGAACTGATACATAGTCCCTTAGTTTTAGGGGTTTTCAAGGCTATGCAACAATACCATGCAGAATGGAAAGCCGATAAATATTAACGACTTAAGAGCCTTTGAAGCTCTAAGTATACATGGATCAATTGAATGAAATCTTCAGCCTCGCGTGTTTTCCGTGAGCGATACGTTTCGCGAGCAATCCATACTGTAGCATCACATAAGAAAAACTCAATAGGAGAACGAAATTGAGGGCAAGTCATCTCCTCGACCGGGGAATCCTTGGCGCTTTCACGTGGAGCATGGTTACTTTTTCGAAATCATCTATCTTGGACACCACAGAGCATAGTGATTGATACGATTTAAAAGTATAGGCTGCCATTTGTGTTCCCCGAGTGCATGGGATCAAGTTTGAGAAGAACACAAACGATGCATGCAAGATGTTGTCGCTACAAAACAATAAAAGGAAAGCGTTTGCTCGATTTACGACATGTATCGCAGACCAAACTCTTGACAAAACGGAAAGAAGAATAAGAAAAGACGATTCTGATTAATGCAGTATTTATTGTTAAGCGAATGCAAAAGAGAATCGGCAATTGCCAAAATGAAAACGGAAAGTCTTATTCTGTGGGGGAATCCTCTTCCTCTTCATTCCCAACTGCCAACTTGATAGCCTTCCCGACCTTTGTAGGAATGGCCTTGATAGTTCTGCCAAGTTTCGTAGGAACCATTCTAACACCAACGGCAACTTGCGTGATGAGTTCCAGCTTCGACGGCAAAGCCGCAATAGCCTGGATACCAGCTTCATCACATCGTTCGCCCTCGAATCCACCGCCCTTAATACCAGTCCGTTTGGCGTCCTTCGCGAATTTTTCATAAGTTGCTACAGATCCTTTCATGTCTTCCTTTATAAAGAACCATAAATTCGACTGTTGCAAGAAATCGCCCACAACCTCCCATTCTGAATCGGCGATTGCACGACGCATTAAGGAATTCTTCACTGTAAGGGCAGTGGTTCCTTCTGGCAGTTCTTTCCTCAAGTTATAAACATCGGCAACTTTAAGCCCGTCTAACGAGACCGCAAAAACCATTTGACACCCAGATATACGCTCCTTCACGGAGTCTACAATCGCCGATTTCTTGGCGATATTTGTTTGTGAGACCATTTGAACATTAGACCCCCTGTACGGTAACGTAGCAGCGCCTGAGTGTCTCGGGCACACCGGAGATCTCACATTGAAGCGTGAAAATCCCACGGGCAAAGAGGCTGCAAAGGCAAAGTTATCCATTGAAGAGTTAACCACGGAAACTTTTCGACTAGGTTTCATGCAGACGCGTTACCGCAATCGTACAGGGCTCGATGAATCAAATGCGGGACTGGTTGAGTCGGGAACAGAATTGAGCCCGTATGATGCTACAGAAAGCAGATGGTGTCGTGGTGCGCAGATCATGACTTCAACAGTTGCCATGCTGCAAGTGATTTTTAATCTCCGCACCAAAACATTCGGCTCAGGTTTTTTTAGAAAGTCCAAAATAGAAAAATTACTAAATAGAAACTTGATTGCCGATTATGTTTTATTCCTATTTCGCTCAGGGACTGACTTGATGATTAAGCATGTTTTGCTGGCATTGCAGCAGCAGGTTTACGACAGGGGGCTAGTTAGCTCTTGTTGTAGCTACCACGAAAGAATTCTACTGCAAAGAGAATCCTAATCATTACGGTGAACTCTTTCTGCTTTTTTCTTTAATAAATTCTTGTCGGAGTAAACACTAGGGAGAGGCCAATCCCATGTAGCTATGACTTCGACAAAAATGGGATCTCAGCGTAAGATTCAAAAGAAGGTCTGGGGCTCGAAACAAGTGCTTTCTTCGCCCTTCGCCCTGACATTCCCCAATGCAAAATCAGGCGTAAAGGAGGCAGTGTTATCGATATTTGCTCAACATTTTCCAGAACCATTTGCGAGGCGGGAGTCACGCAGTTTAAGAAAAGCGCCAACCCATGTTATGCATCCTGAAGGTGTGTCTCCCAATCAAGAGATGGGGGAACAAGATAGAAAAACGAAAGAGATAAGAAAGAAACCAAAGCGAGTAATATGTGGACTTAACGAAGTGACGCGCGCTTTGGAAAAGAAAACGATGGAGCTGGTTATTGTTTCGCGAGATGTCACGCCGTCTTTCCTCATAACTCATATTCCAATATTATGCTATGTCAATTCGGCAAATTTGGTTGTGCTCTCAGGTGATGGCACGGAGCTTGGTCATATACTAGGTACTCGCCGGCTTTTAGCCCTCGGCATTCTCAAGAAAGTATCCGTTGACTCTGAAAGCACGCAATCTGAGGATGTACTTCTGGGAAAGTTAGAGCCATACAGGTCTACGTTAGAATACCCCTGGCTTGCCGCCATCAGAGGAGAAAAGACACCGAATTTACCGGATCCTTCAATGGTTCCACACAAGACGAAAAATGATATTCTCGCCCCTCTCCAAAAGAAATGAAAGAAAACAGTCTATCCTTGATTGTTTTTGGGTGCACGCCACGGAAGTGTTTGTTTGCGGGCTATTAATTGCACTTGGAAGTAAGCCATCTAGAAAGGAGAAGAGGAGATGGACACGAGGAGATTTTTAACAAGAATTATGGCCAGTCTTAACAGAAAGAAGCATTTTGCCAATACGCGAATTATAAGGATTCCGTTTGATGGACACTATGAGAATCTCTTGGATTAGCTTTGAGAATCTCTTGATTCTGGGATTTTCTGTCCATCGAGCTGATATTGCTGCCGGCGTGTAAGGTGGGGATAATCTGCGGGTCTTTTTGTATTGCTGATGCGTGCAGACTTCCTACCGCATGCACATATATCGGTCTTGAGACTGATAGCCCTATGGGTGATGCAGTTAAGAAGGTTGTTTATTCTTCACTCTGTACAGGCCAGCGCTTAGCTCTATCTTTTCTTTTTCTACCAGTTCTGTCAGGAAAGCGGCAAGTTGCGTTTCTGTTTTGTCGTACGCTGGAGTCTGGACAAATCTTTGCAACATATTGTGAATCTGATCTAAAGACAACTGTTTCAAATTCTGAAGCATGGCCATCACATATGTTTCGTAAACGGACATTTCAGAGTCTTTGGGATGTTCGTCACCAACATCGACTTCGTCAGGCTGGGCAGCATCATCATCCATACCACCAGAGGTCGAATCTATATCTGAGGCGTATTCAACAGTTTCATATGTCGTATTGCTGGCGTCGGCGGCTCTAATGAAGCCTAGACTGGCAAGGCCTTGGATCTTGCGTCGAAAGAACGCCTCATCATCAATCTCCATCAAAGTCTGAAGATCTCGTATAATTTGACTCTTTTTCCGAGCAAAATGAGACAATATAGTCGCCTGGATTGGTGTCACATTAGCTTCAATCTTTCGACCATCTTCAAATTCAAGATTAACAGAAATGATGCCCATCCCATGCTGCCATCGTAGCATCCTCGGATGCTTCTGCTTTTTGTAGGAAGCGCTGTACATTCCCATTTGAGCCTCAATCTGTGATGTGGTCCTGAATTCTGCTTCTTCTTGGAGCTTAGGCCAAAACTCTTTAGATATTACCACAGTCTCAAAGTTATCAAGCTTGTTGTGGTACGGTAGATGGGACTGTGTGGTCTTCAGCACTGTCTTGGACCCTTTGATATCGTTCAGCATTATTAAACAGTCATGCATCGCGTCTTTCCCAAACCTTTCTGTAAGCAGTTCTAAAGTCTTGTACTCTCGTTTGAGGTCTACATCGAAACTAGAGACAAGCTTGTCAGCAAGAAGCCCCTTGTATTCATTAACAATTTGCTCACTGGTGCCATAGATAGTCACCAGAGTCGCAACGGCATCTTTTCCAGGTTTCCACCTGCCTCCTTTACGAGGAGCATCAATTGGTTCGGGCTCCCAAGTCACATAATCCTCGAGATCGATTCCCATATTCGCATTAAAGTAACCATCTATGGATTGACAGTCTTCATCTTCCTCATCATGAACCTTGCGGTCTAAAGGGCCATTTCCGGACATATACGCATCTCCTTCTGAATCGCGATCCCTTTTTGAACGTCCTCTTTGAAGCTCTTCATAAAGCTCTCCATTACCTGTCATCCCGCTAACAATACAACGCACGGTATCAGGCCTTTTTCTAAGATACTCTCTTATAGGTTCACTGACATTTTCAAGCATTACTCCGCTCGGATCGAGAAAACGCAGCATCTTAATGCAATTCACATATTGCCGTAAAATATCTGATGTTACGATACCAACGTTCAACATTGCTTTCACAAATTGCTCTCGTAAAGCACTCGTGAGTTCTGGTTTCTGATCTGTGGATAGAATGCAGTCTTTTAAGTCTTCAACAGCCGGTAAGCTTTGCGGAAACGATTCCACCATGGTCAGTAGCTGCCCCTTCCGTATTTGACCAACACTTTCATGCAATCTAAAGAAAAGCCTCTTCCGCCAATGTAAGAGTTGCAGAGCACCCAAATCCGGCCCGTCCTTGGATCTGGCATGTACATGGACGTCGTCTAGAGTCTCGTAATCGTTCGCAGCGGAGGGAAGCATATGTACCATCCATTCGTCCACGAATCTATGCATCCACTGAACCAGATTTGGCAGCGCCCGCTTCGTGACATCCCCAGCCGTTTTCTGTTCAACAAGGGAATCCATGGTGTCGAAAGCCATTGTACCAATGGCATCTTCTAGTACCTCAGAAAAGCCAAGATCTACAAGCTGATTACACATCCGCCTAGCACGCTCAAGACCTTGTCCATCTTGCGAATACTCGGGCAACAGACGTCGTAGAATGTCAGAAATAGCTTGCCCGAATCGCGGAACAACCATTTCATTAAGAATCGCTCTGCTACGTAAAATAAATGACCTCGAGCATCCCGCACATTCCTTCATCTTCTCGAGTTCAGATATCCTGTTGCAACCTTTGATAAAGTATTGGTGAGCTTCAAGCAAGAACTTGGATGCATTCTTCTCAAATGCATCTTGGTCACACATTTTATTGAGAATAGGGGCCACTTTCTCCCGAACGACTCTTTCTTCTGAACGGATGAGCCATAGACGAAAAGCTTGAGATCGACCTGAACGATGAAGCTTTTGAAAAGGTACTCTGAATGAAGTGGAACTGCTTTCAGCAGGATTACAACTGTTTGTGCACAACTTCCAAGCTGATAATACGTCATCCATAATTCCCAATCACGTATCACTTACAAGACAAGCACGCAGAATCCCGAAACTAGTCGCTAAGAAACCGTTCTCAAATGTTGCCTCACAGCATTTTTGGATTTGGACATGTGTTTGTACTATTTATGCTTTTGATAAAGATGACCAAAGACTTTTCTGCAAGTTGTTCTTGACTGGGTAGTTGATGGGTAAGGGATGAGCAATGGAACCGATAAATGAGGAGCGGGCGTCTTGCTCATGCGGTTGATACGAAGGGTATCTATCTGTAGTCTTCAGGGTCCGTTCCTTGGTTTGAATTTTAAATAAAGATTTCGAGCAAAACCCAAATTTTATTTTCGATTAAATCTGACTGGCTGCAACATTTCTGTGAACGCTTGGGAATGTTCATAGAAGCCTCAACTGTGTATGACTTCACACTTGCCACGGGAATCCATCTGTGCGCAATCGCCAGTAGTCTTTGACAGGTGTATCTCGCTTAGTTTTTGTCCGAACCCATTCTCTTCGAGAGCTTCAAATAGAGAAACAGTGTCGAGCTTTATTCCAATATGGGGGGAAACGCCGAAGGTACGCGCAGGAATTCGCAAATCCAACTATGTTGATCGTCAAAAGAGGTGATTTATGACTAACAGGTTCGTCCTTCCGGGAAGTTGCTGAAGCTAAGATGCAATGCACTGATGAAGAAATGGTACAAAACCGTAAGTTGAGCCCTTAGTCTCACTGAAGATGGGGAAACCGAAAAAGTTCAGGTCAATGTTATTGAAACTGACTTTTCATCGAATATAGGTATTCCGATCGACTACAGGGACTTCTGTGCTCACAAACTAATCCCGCTCAACAATTGTCGTCGTAAAAACTTTTATCTTCCATTTCGATGTGAGGATGAACGTCATGCATACGAAAAATGCCAGTACGATCAGTGAGTTGCATCGATATCTCTCTCTCTTGTGATTTGCACATGATTTCTCCGCGTCTATTTTCTAACTTAGGACGCTCTTCTCATGTATTTTCTCAGGTATATGCGAAGAGTGAACGAGATGAAAGCCATCGTAAAGGAAGAACGAAGAGCGGCTCGAATAGCTCGAGATGAAGCTGAAGCTGCATCACAAGAATAAATAACCAACGGAACATGATCTTATTGGCTATTTTGCCTGTCGTACCTTAAGACCACTATGCTCTAGATGCGTGCCTAGTATTATACAATGCGTGAAGAGGATACGTGTCGGAGAAACATGTTCTAACTGATCAGTGAAAGGTGTCGATTGTCATTCTGTTCATCACCATGAATGTCCTGATTTATAATTTAGGGAAAAGTGTCTGGGTTGAATTGTATTCAGCGAATAGTCCTTATTTTGCATCTAGAAATGCCGTTGACCGCCCTCATGTGAAGGAAAAAAGCTTGATTCAGACCATCGAATAAGCCTTACGTACTGCTAAGGCCCGAGCTTGCCTGTCACTTAAAATGTATGATATCCTCATTTATCCCGCGGAGACGTCCTTATTCAACTCATGCGATAGAGTCAAAAGCTATCGAAGCTACGAAATTTGTTGTACGAAGCTTCGTATGTTCTTAGTGAGAAGCACGACTGTACTATATTGTGTTTACGGATACTGCCTAAGGATTGATTGCTGTCCTTGCTGTACTGGCTCATTGATTACCCTCGTCGGATATTCCTGAAATGTAAATTTTGACAGAAATACTGTACATACTCATCGAACGTGTCTGATCATCAGCAATTGCGAATCAAGGGTACAGTGATACCCCTTCGTACCAGGAAGTAGAATAGATGAAGATACCTGAGCAATCTGTATTGCTCGGGACACATTTCACATTTCTCACAAACTCTCCTTGGCTTCTGCTCTTCGACAGACCTCTCTAAGACGTTTTTATCGCTGCGAACATTCCCATCCTTACATATTCCGTGGAGCAGGATCGATATCTTTGATCCGCGATGATCTTTTTACCTGCGATACGGGGAGCAATTCAAAGGAGCTCCCGAATCTATCCAAACGGATGGGCGATTGTACGAGCTCTCTCCTCCTTGCCAGATCACAAACTCATTCGAATGCCCGCATTATCTCCGACAATGGAAGTAGGGACCATACAGGAATGGAAAAAGAAAGTTGGGGACGAAATTGAAGGCGGAGAAGTAATTGCTGAGATCGAAACTGACAAAGCAACTCGATCATATGAATACAATGATGATGGATACCTCGCCAAGGTAAGGCCGAGTTTTTATTGATTCTTTACCCCTTTCTCGCAATCGTAATCGAATCGTTGTGCCAAATGCTTCGGAATTCTCTACAACTCGAGACGCTAACCTCTTGGATCTGACACTCTCTGACTCGCGTAGGTATTTTTTGAAGACGGGGCGGCGGATGTCCCTGTTGGGACACCAATGGCAATTGTCGTGGAAGAGCAAGAAGATATCGATGCCTTCAATGATTACGTTCCGGATAACGCGGCTTCGGAAGCCGAATCGGGCTCCCCCCCACAGGAACCAACGCCCGAGGCGCAGGCCGCTACTCCGATCCCACCCGAAGCGCCATCTCCAGCTCCTACTACACCGCCTGCCGTCGCAACTCAGGCGACCGGAGAACGAGTGCTTGCATCTCCTTTAGCTCGCGTGTCTGCTGCGAATGCCGGCTTATCTCTCAAATCTGTGGCTGGAACTGGACCAGGCGGCCGTGTTCTCGCGGCGGATGTTCAGGATGCATTGGTACACGGTGTGCCGCAACCGGAAGAGCAGAGTGTCGATCAACTACCAGGAATGCCGATGTACACCGACGTTGAAGTTTCGAAATACAAGCGTGTGACGGCGGAGCGGCTGCTTCAGTCCAAGCAAACCATACCACATTATTATTTAACAGTGGAATGCGAAGTTGATAAAATGCTGGAGCTACGATCCGCCATCAACGCTAAAGCGAAGAACGGTGAATATAAGATAAGCGTGAATGACTTTGTCGTGAAAGCAGCAGCTGCCGCCCTTCGCAAGGTACCAGAAGTAAATTCGCAATGGATGGGAGATAAAATCAGAACGTTCCACGCGGCAGATATATCCATTGCCGTGCAGACCGAAAAAGGATTGATAACTCCGATTGTCAAGGATGCAGATCGTAAGGGACTCAAAGAGATTTCAACCGATGTCAAACAGCTTGCAGCAAAGGCAAGAGAAAACGCATTGGCGCCGGAAGAGTTTATGGGTGGCACGTTCACCATAAGCAACCTTGGCATGTTCGGTGTGAGTAGCTTCTCAGCAATTGTGAACCCACCACAAGCTGCCATTTTGGCAGTAGGAAACTCGGCGAAGAAGGTTGTCCCAGATAATTCATCGATAAACGGTTATGGAACTAGAACTGTGATGAACGTAACATTAAGTTGTGATCATCGCGTTGTGGATGGGGCGGTAGGCGCGCAATGGTTGGCATTCTTCAAGTCTTGTATGGAGGACCCTGTGAATATCATCATGTAATTCAAATGAGACACCACTATGATTTCTTTGGATGTGATCATTCCCTAGTCTTTTACTAGTAGTTTACTTATAACTGGAGTCGTACAGAAATGGGACTAGTGCGGGAGGAAGAGTTTCATGCCAGTTGCTCTAAGTCTGGAGCGAAGAGCTCGCTTTTGTGATCCTTGGTTCCCATTTTGCTTCTGTACACCTCGCGCCATCATGGTTTTTGGTGTTTTCAGATTTTTGAAATTGTCGACGTGTTCGTTGATCGACTTGTAAACCTGTTGTGTGATTATTTATCATCACGCAACGGATGCTCTGAGATCGTAGCTCAAACCGTTCCTATTGCCGTAACTTCATGCGCACATAAATTAGGTAAGAGGGTTACCTTTGTAGCAGACGACTCAACGCGTGGTGTATCTTTGTACCCCCCCCCCCCCCACGTCTTAAGTGATTCTGCACGAGATAGTTCTCCTTGCCGAGAAATTAAGGAGCAAGGATATGGCCTTCATTACGTGCAGTACATTCGGCCGCATATCGTTTGCTCGTCCAGTCACTTCTATTCGACCCACGACTTCCTTCGCTCGAGAGCGGAGCATCTGGTTTCCGACAACGACGACTAAATTCAAACGGTCAATACTAGTAAATGCGGTTTTGGATGACATCACGGAAGAGCAACGAGTACAAAAGTTGCGTAGTACGAAACTCAAGTTTGTCTCGAAAAATATGTGCGTTGACGGTCGAACATCCCTTGAACTGCGTCAGCATATTGAAGATGTTTTGAAGGGTGAATGGGAGCCAGTTCAATGGGCTATAGTGGAATCAAACGAGGAGAATGGAACTTGTCGTGTCGACGCGGTGGTGACTTCGTCTTGATTTATGATTTCTGCAAACGACATGCCTCTTTTATTCATTCTTCTTTCCTCAAAGATGCAAGTCTTGGTATAAAATGGAGTATTAGATCGTGTCATCCACCTTCCATTATTTGCTTACTGTAACATCTTATACATATGTCTCATTCTCCTCTTCCCAGCAAGACTTCTTTTGGCGCAAATCCGGTTTGATTTCCATAATCCCAAAGACGACCTGACCAACGCATTCAGCCTGACTGGGATGTGGCTCTTCTTTAGCCCATCCCACACGGATGTTTCCTCGCACATCCCACACGTAGAAATTGGTGCTCTCAAATGTTCTCCTGTTCATATCTCTATCAACTACGAGGGCCACAAGGTCCCCCTCTGATATTGGTAAGGACGTAGCAGACACTTCACTCTGTTCCGCAAGCACTAATACGGGATCACCGCATCCGGCAAGCACTTCTGAGCCTGGCAAGGACATGATATCTCCATGATAATGTTCTGGCAACTTTGTAATCACGAGGTTACCCTTGTCCGGTCTCTTGTTCGTCAACACCGCCGGTGTGCTCTTGAACTGAGCAGTAGTGAGTTCCGGGATGACACCAGCAATTGTCAGTATTCGGGTGGGAAATTCCTCAGAATCGACGCTTGCAATGCTCAGAAAACGACTTTCCTCATTATGCTTTCCAGTGATAAAATCGCTGGCAGTTTTTTGAGGCATGGATAGGAGGTCTGGTATCGGCGGCGCTCTTTCCGGTTCGTCCGCCCGTGGCTTCGGCTGTGAGTCAGAGATGGGATGTGCCTTGTCATGGGCTAACTTTTCCCGCAAAGCGCGCAGCTCTTCAAGCTGACGTTCAAGACGCTTGATTTCGTTCGAACGCCGTATGTGCTTTGGCGTAACCATTCGAGTACCGTACGACTGCTGAGAAACTACATTAGGCCTCAATTGCTGATGGGATCCCGGGGTGAAAGAGGAAAACGAAACGAACGTTAACGGCCTCATCGAAGAGAATGTTCCACGCCTCACTGCGGTGTGAATCGAACAGCGCCGATGGGGTGTGCCTGAAACCGCCCACACTAATGAGAAAGACACGATCTCCGTTTGGGAGAGACGGTTTTCTTATCACACATACGCACTTGTGCCGGCCACTGCCAATCTGGCTGTTAAGTGCCGCTCCACGTGTATCATGTAAAACAACACCACATTATTTTAATCGGTTCAAGCTTCCCCAAGATATACTTCCTAGACGGCTTCTCCCACACCTCCTCGCGCTGCATTTCGCCCCTACCTATCGATGATCGCGTTCGTCGCCGACGACGCCCGTAGAGCACGGCTCGCGATGCGCCTGGCAACATAAATACGGGCCATCACACAAGATCAACTCTGCAGATAAACTTACGTTTTTATCGCGGGCTTATCCCTCAGGTTCGCGTTTCTTCATGGGCGAATTACGATATTTGGCGGTTGGGCCCGTAATTTCCAGAAAAATTACGTCTCTGCTTCCCTCGCCTCCAACGGGCTCGCTGCTCTGCACTAAAATATTCATAATCGTAAGATGAAACTCTTGCGTTCCTGAACACCAGTAGTGGCTTTCGTACAGTATCGTTTGCCGCACAAAAGTTGAACCAGCATCAGGGGTGTGTTGCAATCGATTGGATTATCATTTGATGGCAATCCCACAATTGAAATAGAGAATTGCTCATCCTCATCGGAATGGCAATTAGATGCACTTTTTCCAAGCGATTTTCCCATCAGCAAGCAAGATTGCGATCAATGGGTTTCAGCCGTTACAAAACATAGTTGCAAATGGTGTAGATTGCTCAAAACGACTTGGAATGCGGCAAGCCACGTTTTCCTATCGCATGCGATATCAATAAAGATAGGATATCAATGAAGATATCGCAATCATACTGCAATTGTAGAAAAGGATTGTAATCCGAACGGTGGTTTCAGGAGAGATATTACCATCGCATTGCAGATAAGGAGAATGTCTGTAGTTTATTGTGGGATGGAATCCGAGTAGAGCAATTCTCCGCCATCAGGTTGCTTACATGCCGGAGTCCAAAGCATCTGGATTTACTTATCTGTCGAAAGTTGGTCAAATTCGTTGACATCTCCCATACGATGACGTGTATCGACATACAATTGCATACCAGGATTCATCAACGACTTGATTTCTAGTTGTAAGGTGTGCAAAAGGTGACATGAAGACATTATGCCTCTCTTTTGAAAATCTTTGGAGAGAATAAGAAGATGGTCTAGTGAAGAGTTGGCTTCCATAGGAAAGAATGTTTGAACGAATTGAAACGCTGTGCACTTCATTTCACGCACTAATGGTAAATAGAGAAGGATGGTCATGACGATGCTGATGATATTCGTACCCTGATTTGTAGTGTTCTGTAGTCCTTACGTTGTTCATCACTATTGCGTGGCCATTTTTTATGCGTTCCTTTCCAACAGCTACAGAGCCATTGTTTGAGGCGTCAGGAGCCTATTTCTTTCATACATACGAGAAGGCCCCCTATGCTCCCCAGTATGCTCACGGCTTTTCCTGCTTCTTGTAGCTCTAAACAAAACCGTTCCCTAAACGGTCGTCTGTTTTATTTTCTATGCTGGTTGCCTTGGCACATCTGCTGGGGGCTTTTACGACAAGAACAGGGGCTGTTTTACTTTCGAAAGAGGGGAAGTACTTAAAGGTGGTGTTCAGACCCAGTCACTGACCGGCAAGAAGCTCGGTTTTCATGTTCTCTGTGATATTCATTGACCTCCTTTACGTTTTTCGTTTGACAAGAGTTCAATCCTTTGAGCTCGAAGTCCACATTTCAAAGTTGTCGACATGAATCCAACGGTACCAGACGATCCGCAAACAAAACGTGAAAAAGCTCTTCGAATTCTTGCATCGATTGATGCAAGGCTTCAATGCTACAGTCCGACGTACACCTTCCTGCTCAGCTACTGCCTCGGAAATATCGTTCTTTTCTTCTTTGCCGCTGTCAAAGAGTATGAGAACTGGAAAGATGATGCTTTTGTGGCTTGGACCGTCGCCATCGCTAGGGGGACGGGGTTCATTCTGAACCTTAACATTGCCATCGTAATTTTGCTCGCCTCTCGAAAAACTCTAACATTCCTCCGCTCTACTCCCATCAGCTCGCTTCTACCGTTGGACCATGCTATGCCCGAAATGCACACATTCGTGGCGGTCTTCTCTTTCGCTTTAGCCATACTGCACGGCATCCTCCACAGCGTGGCAGGTATTACCCGAAAGTTTTGGGCACCAGGGTTTGGAAAGTGGACCTATTGTTTTGCTACTGGTTGCACCCTGGTCGTCATCTTTGTCACGATCTTTGTTACCGCAGTCCCTCCAGCCAGGCGAACCAATTTTGAGAGATTTATCCACGTCCATTTTGTTGGTGCAGCTTTATTTCTTCCATTGCTCATGCTCCATGGTTTCTACGACGGCGTGATTTATACGTACAGATGGATACTTGCACCAACACTGATCTATTGCGTAGACAAATTCATATCCTTTGGATTTCAGAATAAGGCATCTTTGTACGTTCGAGTCGGAGCAGAGTGCCGTAATAGCTTTCAGGGAGGCGAAATAAGTAAGTCTCCAGAAACTTTAGAGCGGGACAGAGAAAAAGAGAAGATTCTGACATTTTTTTCTTCAAACACAGCACGTTTATCTTTTCCAAAACCATTCCATTACCGAGCGGGTCAATACGCAGAACTCTGTATACCGTTGATAAGTCGTTCTCAGTGGCATCGTAAGTTTTTCTTTCAAGCAACCTCATTGCACTCGTTTGAGGTGCGGTTTCGCTTATCCTGGGTATCCAATGAACTGTACTGACTTGAGGCTTTGCTTCACTTCTTTCTATATCTCTTCAACAGCTTTCACGATGGCATCTGCTCCTCAGGAGGAGAACATCTTGTTTTTCATCAAGAAAGCTGGTGATTGGACGGGTGATCTATACAACTTATGCAAGGCAGGTCTTCATCCAAGAACACGGGTGCCGGTGGATTCGTTCGAAGTGAAAATCAGGGGACCCTACGGAGCTCCTGCCCAACATGTAGGCCAGTACGAGAAAATCTTACTCATTTCCGGTGGTGTGGGAGCCACACCGTTCTGCAGGTAAGCGTTTGTCATTTGGCTTCGACTGTTTTCGAGAACTAGTCATTGAAACTGACCCTTCCGAATCGTTTATCCTTTCCCCCCTCCACCGCCATTGAAGCGTCACCAAAGAGATCAATGAAGAAATCTCACGGAATTTCTTTCAGAAAACTCGTATGGACGATGTCATTGACATGTCCCAGTCTTCATGGCCTTCGGAATATTCATCATCTCAATGTGGAGAAAATAGTGTGAGAGGACCGGATATTCTAGATGCCGGTCGAACTCTCTTCTTTGATGGTTTGAAACGTCCGCGGAAGCAGTCACGGCCATTCTTAGCGGACATTAAGAAAACACCTCATATGATTAAGACAAAAGGCCATGACGATTTGTCTGTCATCCCAACTCAGACAAGAAGCCAGTTTCTCTACACGCTGGCTAGCACGTCAATGTTCAACACCATTATGCTTTGGCTTCTACTTCTCCGGTTGTCCGTTTGTCTCCTCGCAGTGTGCTTCTCAATGGTTGATTTCGAAGGCAAAGGAACTGATGTGTTTCGCAGTCCGTACTTTACATGGGTCGATGATATTCTTTCCGGCATCTTTTTTGCAATGCTTCTGTTCGCCATGGTGGCGGAGTTGGTTTCTGAAAGACGGGCAACAATTGAAGAATGGCTTGTATTGCTGCCTTTGGCCGGCGCACCGTTTTTATTTGACAACATGGCACTAGCGGGAAGAGGTACAGAAACCGGGCACATTGCGGCTTTCGAATTCTATGTTGGGTGGCCCATACTTGTGTTGACATTCTTGTTTCGATATTTTCGCATTGTTGGACGAAGAGCATTGCTTTCTGATACCATTCGGAAATCGTACCAAACAACCAAATCTGTCGATTTTATCTGGACCACGAAGACCCGTGATGAAGATAAGTGGCTCATTGAAGAGCTTTCGAAATCAGTAGGAAGCTCGTCGTTTGTTCGCTTACATAGGTTTATAACCCGAGAAGAAACCCCAGAAGATCAGGAGACGTCCGTTCCACGGAGTCCTGGATCTTTCCGCGGGGAGCTTTTATTTCGTGACAATTATGGTCGTCCGAATTGGCCGGAGATCTTTCAGAACTTCACAGCTAAGATGAAAAACGGAACTACAGCTGGCATATTCTTTTGTGGACCACCGAAGATGGCGGCCGAGGTGAAACAAGCTGCGACAATGGCTATGTTTGATTCGAGGTACAGAAGCATCTCTACGGCTCAGGAAACGACAGATATTGGTCGTATGCAATCTCTGCTGTTTTCCCAAAACAAAGGCCCCGCCGTCCCTGACTCGTTAAGTCGATCATTCAACGTCCGCTACGTTTTCCGTGAGGAAAAGTTCTAGACGAGGTCAGGTCTACAGCACCGAACTGTTTGAAACTCTCATGTGCTCTTGGGCTGCTAATGCATTATTGTTTCTTTTACCGTAGAATTGAAAAGAAGGGTAGGCGAATTTAGCATCAGCTATTAAACCACGCCCTGAACATTGTAATTCCAATACGTGAGCTGAAAAGGATAAGTAAGCTTCGGAAGTAAAGTACAGTCCCCGAAAAGCGAAACGCGACCATACGCCTACCGTCCCTGTCTGCCACGCCAGCGACCCAGTCGATCGAAGGACTTCCATTTGAGTAGTAGTATCTTAGGGCCGTTAGAGCATCTCTACCGCAATAAATCTATCCTGGTTTTTCAGGGGGCGGGGTAAAAATGCAACTCTACCTCAAAAAATTACATACATTCTTCCATTTTCCTTTTCCTTTCATGACGAGTTTTCTCTATTGGACCCCTGAATAGAGGCTGAAGTGGATTTAACGAAACGATTAGATATGCCAGTATGGCTCCTGTGATTGGGCGGCAAAGGAACATTTTGGCGCCAAGTGCCCATTCCTCAACACAAACACCCTTTCATTTTTTCTTCTTCTGAACATCGCCCCCACTTTCCCTCTCATTCATTTGCTCGACATCATAGGCCGTGGGAATAGCCAAAATATGCTTGAAAAAAAAACTCCAGCCAAACCCTGAGTTGCAGCATCTCAAAAGTTTATCAAAAACGTGAAGTGTTTCCGACAGCGCTTTTTCAAGCTTTTTTTGGAATATTTGAGCGTCTTCAGAAGAAAATAATAACAACATACAGCAAAGAGTATTGCAAAACAAATTTTGTGAACATGTTCACCAATTTTCAAAATTTTATGGTTAAAATATATAAAGGAAAACCATCTAGCTCATTCAAAGTGACAGACATAATTGTCGAATTAGTGAAGCGTATAATGTACCGTTGACAGACAAAAAATATTTTCTACGACTCTAACATTTTGATAATACGTATTTTTTGAAAAACAAAGCTTGAAAAATGCGATTTAAGCACACTTAATGGTGGTGCATATCTCTAATAGTTAAATCATCTTATGGCTATAAAAAATAAATATAGAAAACAACAGCTCCACAGAGTCTGTAAAAATCAATTAGTTAGAAAAACCGTTCATGAAAATTAAGTTATCTTTTTGGAATTGGAAGCTGTATTTTTAAAATAAGATGAAGTAGAAAAAAAAAAATTATGCAGGATTTTTGATCGTTAGTTTTATTGACAAACCATATATTAAAAATAATGAATCAAAACGTCGCTATTGAGATCTTTATGCTTCTCAAATATTACACTAAGCCGTTAAATCTAGTCAAATGTTGCACGATGCACCGTAGAATATACCTTGCAAACGAAGAGAACTGGTCTTGATTTTTCGAAAAAGATCTCAGTAGCGCCACGAGAGGCCCAATTTTAAAACCAGTGGTTGAAACCCTACCTAAAGTAATCAAACAAAAGTACGGGGCACCTATTGGAGTCCTCCTAAAAACTTTTCGAAAAACATTGAGAGTGCCTAACTTGTTCTCTGGACTCTAAAACACAATTGATGGGCACGAGCCCCACAATACGCAAAAAAGATCTCCAACATTGTATCATTGGAGATTTGCGTTGACTTGAATTTTCAAATATCATCAAAGTCGATAAACGGCATTCATTATATAACTTAGTCAAGTATGTTTAAAAAACATATCCCTTGCACAAATATTTCGTAAATTTCTTTTTCCACTACAATACACACAATAAAAACAACACATGAAAAATATCAAGTCAAAAAACTTTTTTTAAAAAACATATCCTTTCGTCAGTCATATTCTCTACAGCACGCTTTCAGTAGTTTGTTTTCGCCTCTTTAACCCTACTGACACTTACAGAGTGTGTTTTCATTTATTCAATAAAAAATGAATGAAATTAAACGTTGTTTTGTCACAGTAATTTGTGATACAAACTTTTGAATAAAAAACTGTACTGAACTGTCTAATTTGCCCATACATCATCTAATCTAGCACTCCATTGGTGTTTCAGTAAAGCAAACATCGGAAATTCGTCATGAAAGATCCGTATCCGTCATATTAAAACCATTCATGTACTGTTTCTAAACATTTGACTGTTTTAAAAGCGCACTATCCTGCTAAGAATCATAATTTAATTCATACGTAAAGTAGAAATAAAGTAGCACATAACTTTGAAACACTTTATCATAACGTTTCTAAGACATTCAAGCTTTTAAAAACGCTATTTTAGTTGGCTTTACATCAAATATGCTATCTAAAACCATCTCAGATGTATGACCAAAGAACTTTCTTACAAAACTAAAATTTGTTTTTCAATTATCATTTTAATAGAATTTGTAGAAACTTGGTTCGTCTATATACACAGTTTTCGTCCAAAAAATTATCTTTTTTTAAATACTCTTTTTTTCATAAGACTTTTCTGAGGAACACAACGCAAGTTTGCGGTTCTGGTGCGTTTTCAAAAGAAAATTCGTTTGTTGTTGTATAGTTTAATCAATTTTGAATTTTTAATTGGCGTCATATTTAAGAACATTTTACAATCAAACATTGTTTTGCTTCAATTGTTTTTGCACGATAAAGTATCACAGAACAGATAAAGCTTACTTCCACGCGTTTTGGTGATAGAACAAATGCGGTATGGCTCAAACATCGCTTGAGTTCATATCAAACAGAGTATTCTGTAATAATTGTTCGTTTTTGGGCTTTTTATTTGTTTTTGGGCTACAAATGTTGGGATCATGCCTTTGTGGTCCAATCTAATTTTTTTCATATCGTTTTGGCGAGATAAAGGCCGTACACAAGTCATAATGGAGCTCTATATTGTATAAAAAATATGTTTAAGAAACAAAGTTTTTGACTTGAAAAGGTTTTATTCGGTGAGAAATTGGCTCTACAGTATAGAAAACGCCATTTTTTGCTCGGTTTTAGGAAAGGATATGTTTTTGAAACGCACTGTACTACACGTGGTAAGGAGATATTAAGAAAAGAATTCTCCAGAGCGTGATTGAAATACAGAATTAGTTTAGTAGCACTGTCCTATTTTACACCGGTACTGTGTGTCCACCAAGTATTTTATTCGTTAAATTTAAAATAATTATCTTGTGGAACATCATTGTCGTATAGTGGGAGAAGGTCTGACCTGAAGGACAATGCCCTTCAAGGGGGTTTCTTCCCAGGGCTTAGAAATTTCGCTCGCTTGAGGACTAGCTTGGTCTATGACAAGCTCTACCGCTATTGCGTGCCGACGGCCGGTTAGGACCGGAAGTGCACACTGGTAGAACACGTGGACTGCACGGATTCCGACGCTCGAGTGCGAGGCGTGCCCCACGTGGCCCGGATTCTACCTAATGGTTAGTATTATTTAGTATTTTTTAGTATTTATTTAGCTACGCTATCGCTATTTAGTGTCTATTTTCGGGCGCGCGCCCACTGTCAGGGGCCGCGCGCCACACTACTTAGGAGGCTGAGCACTGCTCCCCAGTAAACACCCTCTTGGGAGATCCGAAGAAGGGAGTCTTGGCTCGGAACTTTTCGCCTTCGGCGCGTCTTCACCACATACTGCGTGAGCGCCCGTCGCACGTTAGTTCATCCACCCCTCTGTCAACTAGAGTGCTACCACCACCCTGGGTTCATATTTAATCGCCGACACTTGTCGTAGTCTCGCCCCTGTATAGGGTTTCGCCCCCGTTTTCTTTTTGTTCTCCTTTTTGGCTCTCGTGAGTGGCCGCCTCACTCATCTCGCTCGTCCACCTCATACGAGTGTTTCCTCGCTCCTTTTCCGACAATCCCGTGGTACCACTCCGCCTAGGATTGGTCACACCCCGGATTATGCCGTGCTCACCTAAACACTCTAGGTATATCCCGGCGGATTGGTCTCGTTCTTACACCCGACCTCGTCGTGCCTTTTCAGAGTGGCTCTGTTTCTGTGATCCGCTGGAACGCGTTTCCTCCGCCTGAGGCGTGTCTCTCAAGAGAGGAAGATCCCGAACATCTTCGTGGTGTCTCCGCTCCAAGCGTTGTCCTACATGACCTTTGAGGTTGTCAATATACTACACTGACCTTGTAGGTGATGGATGCGAGGGATCATCGGCCATGCAGCGCCGGGCGAGCTACCATCTAGGTATTGTCAGCCACGTGTAATGTTGACATGTACCTTCTGGTTGAGTGATTGTTAGTAATTGTGATTGTGATTATATTTATTTTAGTACAGTAGTGGAGTGGCCACCTGGCACTGTAGCCAATGCTGGCCAGATCTCTGACACGAGGTCAGAGACCGTGCCTTGCTGGCACCACCCGGGTGACATGGAGAGTGCATTCCACTGCATATAGGAAACTGCACCTCCTCCACCCTAGTCTGATAAAGACAGGCACCACTTGGGTCACGATTATACCTTTTGGTTCATTGTTTCTCAACTACCACACAGGCTTTCCCGCGGGTCGACGCCTACCATCGTTTACCTACACGGTATAGGCTAGTCACCCCGCCCTTTGCCCCTGCTGGTTTTCACGGTGCCCTGTTACCATCGAGGTTTACTACGTCCACCTTCTAAGGTTGAGCGTCAACACGCTCCCTACGGTTAAGCGTCACTACGCTACCGATACAAGACAGTAGCATACCCCAGAGGTGATTGTACGACATTTTGGTCTCCCGACTTAGAAAGTATTTTTAGGTTTCGTCGTACCTTCACGGTTCACACGAGATTCTGAGAAGAATTGGACGCTCGTACACCTATTTGGTTTCAGGAAATCCCGCAAAGCAATACAAGATACCACTATTGGTCACAAATGGAACGACCTAAAAGGAATACGCGTGGTGCGAGCGCCCCGCCAAGCCATAAAGGTTTTAAAGAAGCCCTATCGGCTCAACCGGTTCGGTAAAACCCCGAGGAGCTGCTCCGGCACCCTCGGGACAAAACCGTAAAGGTACATGGTCCGCCGCCTATGGCAACGGAACCTCAAAGGGAATTACCAATTGAGGTGGCAGCGGAGGAGCTATGGCCTCAGCTTGAAGAGCGAGCGAAAGCGCTCGTCACCCTCGCAGTCGAAGATGCATTCACCGTAAAGGGGAAGTCGGATACCCGGATGGTTCCGCCCTCAATGGACGTCGATGCAGTTACCCGTATTGTGGTTGTCCGAGCAGCTCAAGAGCTATCGGGCAGGATACCTGAAATGGTGAAACAGTATCTCTTCACAGATGCTAGGGAGTATGTTTACCGCGCTGTGCAGGACCTTTGGGTTTCTGAGGGATTCGCAGAATCCCGACCTACACAGGTGAACATCGCAAAGCGCATACCACAAGGGTTCCAAATGGGTCATTCCACTCATTCCAAACACTTACCTACTGATAGTGAGTACCTACAAGGTCCAAGGCAGAGTCAAGAGGTCCCGGGGAAGGTAGATCCTCAAGACATTTATCTGCCACCAATTACTGGTTTCGTTCAAAAGGATACCCATGGAGGTGGTCCCAAGGACGATTCGTCTGACTCGTTGGATGAGCGACGAAGAAACCGAAAAGGGAAGAAGCGGAGGACGAAGAGGGAAAGAATCGAGAGGATGATTCAGACCCCGACTCGTTAGACTCCAGCTCTGATACGAATTAATCGTCGGATGATGACCGTAAAGGTAAGAAGAAGAAAAAACCGAACAGGTCGCAGATACTGACCCTGGAGGAAACGAACGTTATGCCCGTAACCCGAGAGGAATTTCTAAGAGAACAGGCTCAGGATGCGTACTGCAGAACCCTGGCTGATCAAATTGGTTTCAAAGGATCACCGTTTGATGAGGACCACAATGGGTACATCGTGAGAAGGTCAACCTTGGATGGTAGCCTTCAAAAGGTGGTTTCGAAGGCACTGCGCCCGAGAATCTTGTATCTCGCGCACTACCAGCGACTATCAGGACACCCCGGTGCCACCAGGATGTATTTCACCTTGAAGCAACAGTTCTATTGGCCTCATATGGCCCATCACGTCTATACCTTTGTAGGTAAATGCGAATCTTGTGTTCGTACCAGCGGTGGTATTCGAAAGCATCAAAAGTACCTCAAGCTGTTTCCAGCAGCGGTTTCACTGGAGTTTGTTGCGATAGACCTTCTAGGACCACTTTCCAAAGCCAAGAATGGGTATCAGCACATTCTAGTGATCACCGACAGGTTCTCGAAGCTCACGAGAGCGATACCTTTAAAGGAGACGAATTCATCCATGCTGGCAACCGCGTTCCTCAAGAATTGGGTCTACCCGTATGGTGCACCACTGTACGTACTTACCGATAATGGTTCAAACTTGGCATCGAAGTTCTTTGAAGCAGTCTGTAACCTATTGGGTATCAAACAATACCTCACTACTTCCTACCACCCGCAGACGAATGGAAAGGTCGAGCGCTTTAACCACACATTGGTATCAAGGCTACGAAACTATACGAAAAGCACCAAACTAGGTGGGATGAGCTGGTGCCATCGCTCAGCTACTCCTATAACCTTCAGGTACACCGGTCAACGCAGACCACTCCCTTTGATTTGGTTCTTTCGCGACACCCCCCAGGTATTGTAGTGCAGGGAGATCATACCACCACCACTACAGCTGGCCCACTGAACCCTGCCCAGGTCAAGCGGAATACCATTGTTAGGTTGAGGAGGGCTCTCAAACATGCAAAGAGCCGCCTCATTGCAGCCCAGAAGCGATACAAGGCCGACTACGACCGTAGGGTAACCAAAGTGGTCTCTGTATCCTCGAGACAATATTTCTTCATAGACAACCCACCTTCAGGTAAAAGACGACGACCGGGTGATGAAACAATCGATGAAGCTATTGACAGATATATCAATTCGAAGCTTCTACCCAAATCAGTGGGACCTTATAAGGTATTGAAAGCATCAGACCACACCGTTACGGTTGACCAAGATGGAATACCGAATACGATATCAATTGACCGTATTACGGTAGCACCTGAAACGGTTCAACATCGCATTGAGGCGGACACCTCAGCCTGAGAGCCCAGAGCGGTAGCTCTGCGCACTCGACCCTCGGAGGACCGCACCCCAATTGAGGTGAATGATGAACTACAACGGGATGATCTGGATTACAACCCTCTCACAGGAACGGAAATGGAACCTCACACGGTAACTGCGGGAGCTCTCGACCCGGCTCCCACAAACGAAGCTCCCAACTGGGAACATATTAACCCTCGGGGTGGCGTTCCCTCCAAAGATCAGGGCCCATCCTCAGAGTAATTTCCCGTTGACCATCTTGTGGGCCACACGCAAACCTACAATGGTCTGAAGTACACCGTCAGTTGGTACGGCTGGGGCCCAGAAGGGGACACCCTCGAACCCCCAGGCGCAATACCCCCACACTTCCGTATCAGGTATTGGCGCCGTCGCAAGGAGCCGATGCCTGCAGATGGCTAACCTTAGACCTTAGTGGTACTCAGGCCTAAGGAAGGGGGAGAAAAGACGTCGTTTTCCGCAGAAGGTGGACGCATAGGCGTGGCAGATTACCTACAAGGGGGGGCACGAACGAACAACCAAATGTAACAGTAGAGGAGACAAGAATAGACAACAATTTACTTTAAGAAGGACCTGTCGGTTTAGAAGCAATGGAATCTGGAGGACCCGTGTTATTGATTACCCACGGAGGAAAACTGGCAGAAATGCTAGGAGCCATCGACCTAAGAGGTAGCAAAGGAGCGGTAGTCCCGCCACTGGGGAGAGGAGTCGAACCCAAAGGAGGATGAACGAAAGGAACCGCCGGAGCGGGTTGAAAAACTGCAGGGTTCAAGTTGGCACCTAGAAGGGTATCTGTCAAAGGATCAGATGGTGCAGCAGCAGAGACACTTGCCCGATTGGCAACCTGACGGGTGGCCAGTTGGTACATGTCCAACTGGAACTGATTCCGGAACTCATCAAATTGGTTCAGCGCCTTCTGTTATTGCGCATGGAGCGGCAGCAAACCTTCAAGGAGTGTTAATGCAGCAACCACACAGGTAGGCCCAGCCCTCTGAACGTTGGTGACGCAAGACTGGCGAATTCGAGCCAGCAAACCGACCACGGCCGGAGAATGCATCATAGGTTGAGGCGGAGGACGAGCAATACCTGAAGGGTTGTCAAACCGTGAAAACGACCAGGCAAGATGGCGCGGCCAGGGACCTAGGAGGGAACTGAAGTTTGAGTAACCGGAAAAGGTGAGATACCAACTTGGTTAGACAGAGGGGGCTATGCTGAAGCAGAATCGCAATCAAGCAGGGCCACTACCGAAAAGGTGTCCGCTAGCGCGCTAGTTACACTGCATCGCCCTCATGACAGTCCCTACCTGAATGGTTGTCGCTTAATTCGTGCGCCGCCGTCCTCACGCGCTCTCCTCAACCGATACTGGCGCCAAGTTCAGAACCTCAAGGGATCGCGCGTCGCGCGCAGACACCACTCCGATGCCCGCGCCGCTGTCGCTCGCTACACCTCTATGGGTTGATGGAAGGAGAAACGGGGCGTGTCTCATGGGTAGGAAGGGGGTCTGTCGTATAGTGGCAGAAGGTCTGACCTTTGAGGTTGTCAATATACTACACTGACCTTGTAGGTGATGGATGCGAGGGATCATCAACCATGCAGCGCCGGGCGAGCTACCATCTAGGTATTGTGAGCCACGTGTAGTGTTGACATGTACCTTCTGGTCGAGTAATTGTTAGTAATTGTTAGTAATTGTAATTTGTATTTATATTTATCTTAATACAGTAGTGGAGTGGCCACCTGGCACTGTAGTCAGTGCTGGCAAGGTCTCTGACACTAGGTCAGAGACCGTGCCTTGCTGGCACCTCCCGGGTGATCTGGAGAGTGCAGTCCACTGCATATAGGGAACTGCACCTCCCCCATCCTAAACTGATAAAGAGAGGCATCTCTTGGGTCACGACTATACCTTTTGGTTCATGGTTTCTCAACTACCACACAGGCTTTCCCGCAGATCGACGCCTACCGTCGTTCACCTACACGGTATAGGCTAGTCACCCCGCCCTTTGCCCCTGCTGGTTTTCACGGTGCCCTGTTACCATCAAGGTTTACTACGGCTACCTTCTAAGGTTGAGCGTCAACACGCTCCCTACGGTTGAGCGTCACTACGCTCCCGAGACAAGACAGTAGCATACCCCAGAGGTGATTGTACGACAATCATAGTGTAGAAATTACAGTACAATATCTGCTTTGCCTCCTCACACAATAAAGGGCGTTTGGTCTCAATTGATGATAGAAGAGGCAAACTAACAACGAGCTTACCACCTTCTTGGTGTTCCCTACTAATCCAAGAGTCGGTATCGACTAGGAACCGCCTATAGTCTCTGTGCGTATTAAATTTGAGCTGTGGCTCTTGTTCCTGTAGTAAAGTGAGGTACACCGATGAGGTAATTAGGCCACGTGATGGAGCTGGATGGTTGGCGCCATGCGCCGTGTCTTACCGTCGTTTATGTAGCAATTAGCTTAGCTTTTGGCTAATTCAGTTTTATTTAGATAAGAGTAAGTAGATAGGGAGGCTCATCTCAAGTGCACCTCCTCACGTTCCCGTGGCGAGGAGCGCCACCGTATTTCAGGTGGCTGGGGAGGAATAACTTCGCCAAGCACGGCTACTCCTGCCACTATTGTAAATTTAAGCACCTACTAAAAAACTTTTACACTTTTGGGTTCTACAGTCGACCATAAAGGTAAGCTTAGTTTCCTTACAATTTACGAACCGGTGGGCGCTGTGCATCATAGTCTACCAACGTGGTCTCAGTAAACCAGCCGTTCCCGTTGCATCCTCCAGTGGCTGGGGCTTCAACATCTTACAGGTCTCCTCAATCTCCCCCTCCTAGATCGAGCACATCCCGCGCTCCATGGAGAAAGCAGGTCTGACAAAACTTCCTACCGTTTTGGTTTATACCACAGTTCCAAATATATATTTCCATTGGACTGTTTACCGCTTCTTTCTTCTTTGTATTGTGTGTTATTTTTGATGCTTCATTATTCTTTTGTGAGTACCCAAGGGCATTAAAGCCAATCTCATTTGTCTTTAAGTTCCGCCGTACTCTCTTATTTCATGGGTATACATGTCATTCTTCTCCTCAGATTTCCCTGATCATCTCCTTTCACACACCTTCTTTCAAGTACAGTTCCTCGAAAGGGGACGCCCGCATCCCACGTTGTGTTTTGTGGACATCTACCGGCTATCGAGTACACTACAGTCTATCGTGGAATACCATAGAAACAGATCTCCTGACTTAGAAAGAAGTATAATTGTGTGTAAGAATTGGTCGAATGGATTGAAATTTTCGTGCCTCGCACGTCTTTGGATCCTCGTTGGATTTATGTCCGAGATATCTCGATCATTGAGCAGAAAATTGAACGGTCATCACGGAACCCGTTTTGTCAGAAGACATTTGGAACCAGATCTCACCGTTCTCTGAGTTCATCGCTCAACCCGAAGTTTATTTTTGAAGAATTTTTTATTCATCGTTTGTTATTCTAATTGCAAGAAGTTTGGTTATCGTCATCGATTTTGGTTGTATCTATTGCGATATATATTGTTTTCATTGTTTGAAATTGTGTTACGTGTTCTCATTTTGTAGTCTGGACTATTAATTAGTATTGGATCACGATACCAACAAGAATCCTTTCGAGTAAGGACAAGGCCAATTCAGCGGCACCGCGCACAGCCACCTCTATAATGGCCGGAAACCACCTATACCGTCAGGCGAGAAGCAAGTTGAGATCGACAGGAGGCCGTGGCGCAGCTTCAGATGTACCGACGAAGGCCACTCAGGAGAATGCTACCTCATCTATACATCATGTCTCCAAAGGAAAAACCCTGAGAGCTGAATTGCAACAGCTGTCTGCGAAATCTGCGACGCAGAAGTTCCGTCTGGAGCAAATGAAAAGCCAAGTTAACCAGTTAACATCGTCTTTGGAAACGATACAAAGGGAGCAAGTTGCCATAAAGAACCTAAATTTGGATGCAGGTGGGATGGGCGATACAGTTAGGACAATTCTAGAATATCTCACTCATTACCTAGAAGAGCAGGGAAATATCACTGGGTCTTAACCATCATTGCCATTCATTGTTGAGGAGTTCTTCTCACGTAGCAACTCTTGCTTGGAGCGACTAGAAACTGTGGTGAACAGTTATCAATTCCGCACCTGGAAGGTCAGGATGCACGATTGATTGTCGCCGAAGAGCATTCTCGCAAGCATAAGCCGAAGGGACAGAACCCTTCTGCGAAACTTTCGAAATCAAAAATTTCACAAAGAACAGTGACAGTGAAGAAGACTACAATAGGTCGGAGGAGCGTTAACGTAGCTCGGACGACTCATGAGAGGACCGCCCATCAGAGAATTATAGTTCGAGCGAATATGACACTCGTAGATCGAGGAGAAGGAAGAGTGGTCAACCAATGCAGCGTCATAAGAAGGGACCGGCTTACAAAGGCCTGAAGCACTTTCCATGCACCAATCCGTTTTATCGGAAGATTCTGAACTACTGCATGTATCGTTTGAAATTCAGAAAGAGCAAGCAACATGGTGGCAACACAGCGAAACGGAGGGATCACATCAAGCGTTTGAAGATTTGACTCGATGGTCTTACATTTTCTGAGAAGAATTCTGTGCTCGTGTTCGAGTTCTTGAGTCGATTTGTTGGGGAAGTCGACTTTTAAGGAATGACTTAAGCTCAAGCAGGCGTGGGTATTTCAAATTTCCTAGCTGGATCTGCTTTAGAGCAATTCCGCGCTGTGAGTGATTCTCTTACGGTGAATGAAGCTTGGAGTAACCAGTTGGGCAGAAGCCGTGTAGTACCTTCTGCGTAATTAACTCGATTAGAGACGCTATCCTGAATTTCAGTGGTGTTGTCCAGAAGTGTGGTAAAAAAGAAGTTTAATACAATTCAAGACTGAATGATGCAGCCACCCGTTGTGAAAATTTTCATTTTACAGATGATAAGATGTCGCTATTCGTCAATGGCTTGGACCCGACTATCAAGTTTGTAGGAGCCCGTCATCGGGAGGGGAATGCTCGTGTTATCTTTTCGGAATTAGTTCAGTATGCGCAGGCTGAAGGTGAAGGCGTTCACGCTCGTCGCGGTGGTAAACGTCACTTAAGATTGTCGTACCTCACAAAGGGAGATACCAAACACGCTTCGAAGCACAGCAAATTATTGTGTCTGAAATTTACAGACGACTCGCGCGTTTCGACGCATACTCCACCATTCAAGCTTGTCCATGGAGGACGCACTTCATTATCTGGACGACAAAAAATGTTCCTTACCTAATACGGAAATACCGTCTCCTGAATCTCTCAAGGAGGTTGGTCTGCTTGCATTGAAACAGCGCCGATACCCTTACAGAGGTAATGCGTTGGTCTCACCCGCGGGATGATTCACTTTAAAGAAGCCAGGATGGGTCGATACCCGCAGACAGAAACAGGCTCACCTGAGAGTGAACGGGGATGGGCTGATACGCTATAATTGCTACGGAAGAAACCATCTGTCATCAGAATATACTCTATTCATCAGGGAGTTATATCGAGTTGTTTTGAATTATGAAGCCCTTCCAGTGAAGGAGAGCACCCATGTACCAGGTCAGGCGTATTGAAAGGTTAAAGTTTGTGGTATTTCGGATCATCCCCGAAGAGATCCCACTGGAATTCAGAACACATAAGCATCACAGGCCGCTGCCTTTCGAGGTAGAAGTAACGCCGAAATGGCGAAGGAGCACCCCTTTTGTTCAGGAAACTAAATAATGAAGCCCTCACAAGGTCTGTTGGGATCAAGCTCATAACGACGAACGAAGAATTGACATTGCCTCGCTTCCAGGGAGTTATATCAAAAGTCCTTCTTATGCCAGGTAGATCTTTGGATGTCACCAAATGGGTATAGCTCGACTGTACTTCAGAACGCCTATGGAGAGGATATGTTTGTCCAACAGAAGGACGGAGTACGTCATGGTCATAGCCCGTAGAAATTATAGAGTCCTTGCCGATGTCGCCTTGTCTCAATCATTGTGGTCGCGCAGACTCGCTGTCTTGGATAGTGGAGCCGATTCGAACTATATCATATTGTCTGAGCTGCCAACCGCCGAGCGAGCTCAAATCTAAGAGGCACAGCTACCGGATGTCCGGGATGCAATCAAGAGACCGATAATGCCTGTTGGAACTGTACGACTTGTCGTTCGGTTCGAAAATCATGTTGTCATGTTATCGTTCATCGTGTGTTACACGTTAGCAGCACCAGTTGTTCTGGGATTTTACTAGTGCGAAATGTTTGTGGAATGAACTCGTCCAAAGAATCCAGAAGTAGAACTGGATGACGGAATAACCGTACCTATTGTGCGTAAACCGCTGCGGCGCCCTGCTTTAGCAGTACCGTTACCACCTTCACTGGAATATGAAGCCCCATTCCGCAGAAGTTCACCCAAGACGCGGGTCTATCTGTTCAAAAAAATACTGCTGAAATGCTAGGCTTGGATATTAGTTGTTACTGAAAATCATAGAGTGGTTGTCATTCAGCCGAATTCTGTGTTGAACCACAAGTGTGAACCACTTGTCCATAACGGTATGGCATAGGTGTAACCGAAGAGACCCTTCAAGATTTTAGTGATCAACGTTGGCTCAGAAGAGCGCCGCGTGCACAAGAATCAGATTCTCGGGATCGCTTTGCGGCACCATTCGATTGTGATAACGTCACAAAAAATGACGGCAGACGTAGTAGGAATAACTCCTAAAAGCGAACCGCAGTCTAAACGGACAGGACCATAACAGAACATGGTAGGAATTATGGAAAAGAATGGCTCTGAAGAATAAAAAGAAAAGGCTCTCGAGTGCATGAAGATAAAACACGTTCCTGGGGAATACATAGAATGACTGCGCAAGTTACTATTGAAGTGTTCGTATATGTGGAATGGCCAAATCTGCCAGAATGCCGCTACTGAGCATCAAATTGACGTTATACCAGGTAGCAGACCTATTGCCCAACCTCCTTCTCGGACAGTACCGCGTACACGTCAGATCGAGCAGAAATACGTTGACTTCATGCTGGAGAAGGGAATCATTGCGCCTGCTCAATCAGTTTAGACGTCCCCAGTGGTCTTCGCTCTCAAAGAATATGGTTCTTTACTCTTTTGTGTTTACGATAACAAACCAAACACAGCAACTATAAGGGATACATACCTGTTGCCTCTCAGAGATGAATGCATCGACGGTCTTGGAGAAGCCAACTTTATTACTATACTGGACGCAAATTGGGGATACTGGCAACTAGACAGTAACTATTGCCCCAAAGGACCAAAATACGACGGCATTCGGCTGTCATACAGGACTATATCGATCTAAGCAAATGCCATCTTGTTTAACCAATTCTTCTGCAACGTTTCAACGCGCTATCAATATTATCTTGTTGCGATACAAGTGGAATAAGTGCTTTGTCTACTTCGATGGCATAATTGTCTTCAGTATCAGTATTGAAGATCACTTCATAGAGACGGAGGGGATCCTCAAAAAGCTAGTAGAAGCTGGAACTACCTTGAGGATCAAGAAATGTGAATGGTTTACAGATCAAGTCAAGTATTTGGGGCATAGAATCAGAACAGAAACGCGGGAAATGGAAGAATTGTAAAGCGGTGCTATTCGTGAGGCGAAACCTTTTAAAACGCAGTTCCAATGACCAGCCTTTCTCGGGCTTAGTAACCTCTACGCACGATTTGTACCCTGGTATGCGCATATCGCGGCGCTTCTAAACGCATTATTGAAGAAAGGACAACCTGTACTGGTGAATGAAATCGGAAAATCCGAGACAAAAGCCTTCGAGAACTTGAAATAAACGCTGAAATAAGCTCCTGTTTTACCAATTCTGAAAACGAATCTGCCCAATACCGTCAACACAGATTCAATTGATTATCAGGTAGGGTGTACTCTTTTTCCGATGCACGAAGACGGAAAACCATTTCCCATAGATTACTGTTCATTGTCACTGCATCAGGCAGAGAAGAAATACTCGGTATCAGAAAACGAATGCCTTGCTGTGGTATGGGTTCTGACGACCCTACGGCACCATATCCAAGGATAGCAGATTACGGTCTATATCGAGAAATCATGTTTAATGTGGCGAATGTCTATCAACGTCCCTTTGGAGCGGTTTATTTAACGGCTGTTAAGACTTTCTGAATTTGACTTTGACGTCAACTACAGAAATAAGACTTTAACGTTCATGCTGACGCGTTATCGCGACTCGAACCCTTGGGCGAAACCCAATTGGAAATCGATGATGGGATACCATGTTTGGTAATCGAAAATTCGGTCACGAAATATACACAAGAGGAGAACGCTCTGGGGGAGAAACATTATGCTTTTGATAAACTGATATCCCAAACTATTAACATATATTCTGATGATCAACTCGACCGAATAACGGTCGAAGAGGTTTTGCATTAACAGGTAACGGACGCCCTCTAAGCGGATATCACCTTTTATCTTAACGGGAGGTAGGGCTACCTTTTCGTCTCGATGATCGAGGATTTCTTGTTCGAACTCTCAAATATCATGATCAAATCGTGATACCACACGTTCTGATGAGCAGAGTCATAAATATTCATGATTAATTTTGCTCAATACTCGTAGTTGTCTGATCATCCTGGAAGATCAAAGCTGGATCAAACCCTTAGAAGAGGTTTTTATTGGACTACTTTGGCAATGGATTGTCATGCGACGTCAAAGTTCTGCACAACATGCTCTCGGAATTGAGTTCAGCTGTAGAAGATGAAGAAGAATCCACTTACGTTACTCACGGCAAAAGTGACTCTACAGTATACCCGTATCGATATATTCGGAGAATTGATTCGCTGGAAGCGAGGATACGGATATCTTCTGCTAACGACTGATCGATTCTCTAACTAAGAGAATCGATCAGTGACTAGCAGAGGTGATCCGCTGCAGTGGAAGAGTCTTGACCAAGCTAGTAGCTTCGCCAAGACTCTTCCACTGCAACGGATCACCGTTCCCTTGTTAGCACGAGCGTTTATTCACCATTCGGTGCATTACATCTGACCCTCGGATATTCTGCTATCAGATATTTTTAAGCGATTCGTCGCACGCTTTTTTCAAGATTTATGCAAGACACTGGTAACTAATAGTGTCTTCTTCACTACGTATCGTCCGCAGCGTAACAGAGAGATGCAGCGGTACAACCGTATGCTACTCGTTGCACTACGGCACCACATTGCATAACAACGCAAGGACTGAGATCTTTATGCGGACACTCTTTTCTAAGCATACAATACACATGTTCAATTGAATACGAAGATAGCGCCGTTCGAGCTGATACTATCATGCCACACACTATCTTTGTAGAACAACGCGTGCCCGTATAACCGGTTGGGACACCATTCATATGGCATCCGATATATCGGGGACTAAGTCGAGTCATTTATGAGTACTATTAGTTTTTAGTATTCTAGACACCTTAGAAGGTATTTTATTCAAGTATCTACAGTAGAACCGTAGTGGACGGATGGACGTGCCAGGCTGCGGTTACACACATGATACATGTATGGACCAGGGTTGGTTTGCACTACTATAGTCTACACGTGTAGTTCGCTGTCTGGAATAAACGTGAGCGATGACTTCGCCGCCATCGTTCTCACCAAGTAAATGGTAACCGAGTGCTTGGCTCTGGATTATGTCGCCTACGCGAGTCTCCATCTCTTATAGGGATGAACCACGAACGGTTTGTATAATCTATCCCCTCGGGAAGCTCAGGCGTCATTGTAATATTGTTATTAATGTGTTTCTTTCTTTTGTTGGTTTTCCTGTGTTCAGGAGAGTACAACGCCCCTGTATAGGATTGTTTTTACCCGTCGTGGTTTCGTTTATCCAGTGTGAATACACCTTTCATAGGTCTGTACGCTTTTTCGTGCGTCCTATTTCGCCCTACATTTTCGCCCTACTTTTTGCTGTTGTCTACGGAATATCCTTATCCTTGGACCTCCCTTTGATTCTTCCTCTTTTCCTGGGTTCATCACCTTCGTAGGTATTGCCTCAACCACCGTGGTCTTACACCCACGCACCGGTGCCACAAAAGCTCGGTGGCTGAGTTACCCCACTTCGCCAGAGCGGGACTCGAACAACCGAGAGGTATTTCCCCATCTGGGATTGCTTTACGATCTTTGCCAATCGAGATTCGCTCGGACAGAAGTGAAAATGAGGACATGCCATTGCCTGCTCAGTTTCCCCTACGCTGGAGGTACAAGCTGCGCCAACGCAATACACAAGCCCAAACCCAGATGTGAAAGGCCCAAGCACGCTACAAGCGCAATTACAACGCGTCAGAACGGCTAAAACTCCTGGATATCCGAGTCGGGGGACACTTTTTCGTGAGAATAGAAAAGAAGGATAACCAGAAAACTGGACAAAAAAAAGAGTGGAAACGCAGTCACAAGTTAGTACCAATCGCGACTGTAGAGCTCAAAGTTCTCGAACTCGATGAGCACACGATTGTTATTAAAATAGATGAGGAGGTTGAGCGCATTTCACGCGATGGAGTTGTGAGCGCACAAATTTCAGATGTAGCCGGCGTCGTCCCGTGCACTGAAGCTTATGTGCAGGAGGAAGATCTGACTTGTGGGCCTATTGAGATGAAAGCAAAACTGCAGAGCCCTACAATACAAACGCCTGCGGACTTGCCGCCAAGAACAAAAGTAAAGCAAAAATTTTGCCACGGGGCTGGCACGATCCGGAGAACCGGTGCCTGAAATTAGTTAGCGGGCCGCCGTCAGGGTCTCCAGAAGAGAAAAACTGGGTGCTATGTTTGGAATAGTGACTAATTTGGGCGAAAAAAAGTGGGCGCGAGGGGGTATGAGATGCTGGCACTCAAAACATTTAGAAATTTTTGAATTTTAAGCTCAACCAAGTGCTGTTTTTGGGCAGGGTCCTGGAGTACTCGAGCTAATTTCAGTGCTGGAAACACGAGACCACTGCCTCCTTCTCGTAATCGACTAGCCACAAAATCGTTACTGCGTTCTGTTCGAAGTCAAAAATACGGCCCAGGGAACAAAAAGGGGTCAAAGAAGAAGAAAAAAACTGCTCTGTCTGCTGGGGATGTCAAATACACACCTTTAAGGCAGCAGTAGAAAGCTCTGCCGAGGGCGAGGCCTAGTGCAAAGATAAAAGCGACAGTTCACGCTTCAAGCGTGTTCTCGGAAAGCTATTTTGAGGTGCTAGAAACGCAGGGGCAAAGAAAATCGTCAAAAAATCTGCAAAAAATGAGGAGAGGGCCTCTACGGAAATACAAGACATAGATCGAATCGATATCGATTGCATGTGTTTGGTTGGGTTCTTCGCATTTGAATGTGCAAGTTCTATGGAGCTGTGATTCTTGGCGCAGAACTGGATGGAATGTGCTGTGGATCGAAAGGATCTTGCTCAAGTCTTGGAACTAGTTTCAAAAGGACAAATTTGAGCTCTCAACTAGAATTTTCATACACCTTGCATTCTTTTCAATGGCTTTGTACTCACATAAATACGAATTTCTCAACCGTGGATACTTTCATGGACATGAAATACGCTCGGGAAGGAGGGCCTTCGTTTTTTCGTCTCCATGGCAATGTTTTCTTATTTGTTCCAAGCCAAGAAGTCCAATACATCTATTTGTGGTCAGAAAGACCTCCGAGTCTCGACCCAGAAGAATATTATTCTTCTTTCACAAGGAGATTTCTAACAAACCCATCATACGATATCTCATCCTAAAGATGTACGCCGTATAACAACCAAGGCCGAAAATTGTTCGAGAAAAGTACAAAAACATGTTTCAGTCAAGCTCTTATCCCGCCTCCGATACACAAAATAATCCATTACCATTGGATACATCAAGTGACGCAGCTCAAGAGGAAATTGTGGTCAGAATCTTCCAGGGGTCCCATGAAGCACGTATTGAAGTCAATCCAGGATCAAAACCTTTACCAGAGGATAGCAGAGGTCGCCCGCTATCGACGAGAGCCTTTTATTTTGAACCAGCGGGATTGTTTCGAACACAAGCACCAGTTGCTCAGCTTTTGGGGCATAGGGAATTTCATCAGTCTACCGTTGCCCTTCAACGGTGTGTGGTAAAGTATAAGCGTCTCAAGCCAGACTCCAAAGTGGCAGGGATGGGAGCCTTCCCATTGCTATACCCATATGTTGAGATACACTGCCCTTACGACACTTCATCATACATATAAAGTCGAGACTCTGGCAGGGGACGTCATGTCGCTGATGAGAAGAGACTTGCGTGGGCAGAGCACACAAAGCGACGTTTGTAAAGTGAAAATTTCCTTCTCAACTCTGGGACACTTCCCCAAAAGTGGTTGCTCCGAACCCATACGAACATAGAAGATCTCCGCTTAAGATACTTGGAAACAAAACAGATGAGATTGGTAGAGGAACGAGAACTTCGTGAGAGCCCCCACACTCTGGAAATGATGAGCTCGATCATTTAGAAAAGCTTTACCTCCGTGGAAATCGCAAGAACTCGCCGGCGTACTGGAAACAAAAGCGGTTAGATGTCCAAGCAATGGTTGGGAAACTGGGGCCCCCCACCTTCTTCATCACCATCACAATGAATGTTTGGCGAGATGAGATGAAGAGACTCGGGCTGGACAATGACCATACTGGGGCCTTTTCGCCACAAGGTGATCGTCCTAGACCATTCGGCAGGCCCGATCTTATCGCAATAGTGTACAAAAAGTACGCTACTTCACTTCTGAAGGATCTTCAAAAGAACTCCGAGCATATTTTAGGGCCGAAATGTGTCGGAATTGCCGCAAAACGTGAATTCCAAGAAAGGAACACCCCGCATCACCATGTTCTGTTCTGGTTATAAGGTGGGGTTATTTACGATCCAGACATAATTGACACGCTGATCAAAGCCGAACTTCCAAGACGTGACTCTACCGAACATGTAGAACTTCGTGGCCTCATGAAAAGATTCAACATGCACCGACATTCCCCTTACTGTCGTAGAATAACTCGAGATGGAAGATGTCTTTTCGGATACGACCAACTTTCTGTTGTTCACGAGACCTTTACTGACGACAACACGAACAGAGTGACATATCGGAGAAGACACAATGAAGTTTTCAAGGTCGTGCCTAATAGTCCAGACCTTACAAGAAAGTACAAGGCGCACATCAATGTAGAAAGAACACAATGTGGTGTTGTCGTTGCATATCTCATGAAATATGCCTTTAAAGGCGCCAAGGATCATACCATAACACTTGCCAGGCGTGATGATACAGGAAGCGATTCGAGGGGACAGTCCAGGGGAGTTGTGATTTATAGAACTAGATAAGAGCCTACATGAGGAGTAGAGTTATCAGCGCCGTTGAGGCAGCTTGGAGTCTCTTCGAGTTCCGACTCCTTCGAATTTATCCGCCATGTAGGAGAATGCCCCCAAGGGGGAAAACCTACGAAGAAGTCCGGATCTTCCTCTCACGAGGTAACCGGCGCGGTTGAGCCCTCCAAGGGATCGGCGCGCAATGCCGGGTGTAAGCCGGAGCCGAACCGTCGCGACGGGCGCAGGGAGGCTGAAAGAAGCCGAGAATATCCGCCGAAGCGGTGCTTGCATATCCTCTGAGGAGGCAAAACCCACGAGAGTGGCGAGCACGACAGGTGTCAGTGCGAGCCGCAAGAGCGGGAATTGCCCAATGAAGGGGAGGAAAAGGGAAGGAAAATGGGAATGGAGGCAAGAGGGCGAGGTTGACCACGAGTCGCAAGAGAAGACTCGGGAATAGCCGGCACTGCCGGGTGTAGCAAACCGTATACACGGGCGGAACCACGAAAGTGGGAATAGATACCCAACACACGAAGGCTGCTTGAACGTCCAAGGGGGTTGGGAAGCCGTGCACCACGGGAAATCCCTCCGTAAGGAGTTGAATATCCGCGCAGGCGGTTCGACACAGAGCCAAGATCTGGAAGACCAAGATCACCCTTGTTTTGGGGAGACTTTACTGGACCGGCGGCCGCGAGGCCGGCGGCCTAAGTACTGTAGTCACCGTAGAATAGAATAAATAAAGTCTATCCTAAATAGCTAAATGTCTGTCTACAAAGGGGCCAATCTGGCGGCCACGTGTCGTGCGGGCGCTGCGGCCACGTGTATGGCACCCGGTCCCGCCGGTGCATCACCGGCGTTCCGACCATCGCCGTGAAAACGGATTACTCCTACTCATAACGAGGTTGCACGCCGGAGGCTCCGGAAAAAACTTAAGTCCCCAAAAACCTCCCTGGAGGACGTTGCTCTTCATATCCCCCCCCTTAAGACAGGGCGAACACCTCGAAGAGGAAGTCGGCATGGCAGCTCGTCATGATAAGAGCGCGTCCGACACCGGGTCTCCGGAAACCAACACACCTTCACCAAGGATCCCACGCACGCTCTTCGCATCCGATTCCAACCACAGCACACCAACACGCACCATGTCCAACCCCGACCGTCATAACACATCCGCGACTCCCGCCCTTGGCGGTTCCACCGGTTTCCGGTCCGCGCCCCACCCTGGGGATGTTACCAACCTCGCGTACGAAAACCGCCGTATTGGCACCAGCTTTCGCGGACAGGCGGACCCACCGCAGTGGCCGACCTACGACGCCCTTGTGGGTGCAAATCCGAGAACTCGGCATGGCTCCGCGATGTTGCGGTATGCGCCTTGGTTTCACCCATTGGCTGTCCGCGACGAGGATTTGATCCAATACTACACCGATAACTCGGAGATGCTCCCGGGCGACCTGCCCGGCGTGGTGACCATGTCCTGGGATTGGCGTAATCGCATCGCCATCCCGGTACACCACATACTCCGCCGACGCGGTGAATCCTCTGCGGAGGCTCAGGCCGCGCTTGTGCGGATCGCTTATCTCAGACACCATCGGGCGCCTTTCGAGTTCCCGATACCGCCAGAGGTCGAATTCGACGTCCACCTTTACCGCACTCGCGGGGAAATGTCGTACTGCGACCGTCTCAACGGATTGGAAACCCTCGCTTGGAGGGGCACACCGATCGCTCGGCAAGAAGCCCTTTGCTGGGTACGACCGATTCTTCGGGCAGAGTTCCGCTACCAACCGCGGCAGTCGCGCTCGAACTTCCTTCAGAACTTCATCCGCGATGAGCGGCGTTGGCGGGCCCGGACCGGGTATTTCGTACCGTACCAGAACACGGAGATTGAGCGCATCGCGCCTGCTCACCGACGTGGTCGGTACGTCAGTCTCCCAGACTGTTGGTCCTCCTTGGAGGCGTGCTGGGGTTGCTTCATTGAGCTGCCCCCAGTCTTCACCTATGTAGGGTCGTCGTTCTTGAACGATCCCCAGTCGGGGTGGTGGTCCGTCGTGGTAAGCGAATGGGCCGTCCGCACTGCGGCTTTTATCCTCGCTGAGGCGTACGACCAATACCGATTGTGGTACGTGCCACCGCGTGTGCGGGCTGCGATCCACCGTTTGGACATGAGCATCCCCCGCGGGGGCGAGGCGAACGAAGAAGAGATGCTGGGCCTCCTCGAATTTGTGGAGGGGGTCCAGTGGGATGAGGTCCCGCTGGAGAACTCCCAACGCATGCAACCGCGTCGCGGGTCTGGCCCCGGATTCGGGAGGAATACCGCGCTAGAGGGGGATTTCATCTACTTCGACCCCTAGGATTACCACAAGATCAGCCGCGAGGAAGCGGAAGCCAACCGGCATGCGCCGCGTGAAGTCCCGGCCGACCACCTGCGAGGGTATGTCGACTCGAGCGACTATTACCGCGACTATGCGGATGGTGACCCGGTGGTCAACAACGAACCGGAGGATCTGGGTTACGCTCCGATGGAGGGTGACGAGTCCGGCGAGGCCGGTGAGGGGTCCGTTGAATACGGTGGTGCGGCTCCATCCGGGGCTGCTGATGCCGTGCGAACGGATTCCTGTCCGACTCCATCGGTGGCGGGCGGGCCCGCCACCGCCGCTGGCGCGGAGCGGGGCGAGGTCATCGCCCGCTTCCTTCGGGAGTTGGGGCTTCGCCCTTCCGAGATCTCGGATGATGTGGCCGCCATGCGGGATGCCTTAGCCAACCGCCTGGGCTGGGGTCCACCTCGTGCGGAGGAATGACCGGAGCTTCCAGTAGAATGTAAGGCGGCGCCACTAGGGCGCCCTTGCCAGTAGTGAGAAATGAAAAGAAGAGGGTCGCCTTTCCGACGCCCTTTCCCAAGTCCACTTCTTTCTTTCCGGGGTACCGGCCTTCAACCGGGGTTCCGGCGTTGCAGGGAACCAGCCTAGCTGGGAGTTCCGTGTTTAACAGTGGGCGCTTCGCGCGCGGACCAGGTAACTGGCACGACCACCAACGACGTTGGGATAGCGAGAGCGGTTCCTTCCTTCCCCGCGTTGGGGCATGGACGGAGATGGCGCGTGGCGCCATCAGCCATTTCATTCCGTGTTCACGATTTATCCCTCTTGGGCGTTTACCAGCGTGGCTGGGAGTGCGGTCCCCGCAAGGCGGTGGTATCGCATTACCGCGGAGCGCGGGAGGTGCTCGATGGGCTCCGGGGTGTCCCACTCCGGCCCGTATCCGTACCAGCGGGTCCGGTACTGGAGCACCCCGTATTCATCGTAGCTATGTCCGACGATTCGGTCGAGGACGTACTCCTGCACGTAAACTTGCCGGCCTTGCCGGGTGGTGGTGACCCGAGCCTCAGCGCCGCGTGGTGCTGGGCTCGTTGTCGCCTGTTCCGGGTCACCCGGTTTGTCATTCCGCTCTGCGGTTGTTGCCGGGTTGCCGGGGCTGCCGTACCGCTTCGGGGAAGTTGCCGGCGCGGCCGGGTTGTGTTTCCGCTGGGCGGTAGGGGCTTCCCTGAAGTCCGCTCTTACCGCGAGTTGGCGGGGGTCCTTCCGTCTTGGTGACGGTTTGCGGGAGGCCTCCGCTTGATTTGCGGCATGCGCCGTTCCCATTGGTGGGCAGTTTCCGCTGTGCGGTGCGCCGTGGGCGGTGAGTGGTTCACCGTCCCGGCGATCCGCCTCCGCGGGGTGGCTGTCAGCCAATGACCGGGATGCCTGGTGCCCATTGGTCCGATCTCCCGCCCGGGTCACGTGACCTTGAGGACGGGTGGTCGGGCCGTCGCGGACGGTTGGCTCCGATTGTTCGGCAAGGGAGGTGGTTTTCGACTTGTCGTTGCGCCCCTTTTCCCCCATGGGGTTCGTACCGTTCTCCACGGAGTGGCTCGCTAGACCTGCTTGCGCAGCGCCCGCCGGAGTACCGGTATCGACCGAAACGCTCGGTGTGCCACCGCGAATGTGCGGAAAGCCCTTAGTTGCTTCCACGCGATGCGGAGCGTCCGTAGGGTCTCGCTTCCCGGCTTCGGGTCTTCGAGCGCCTTGGTCCCCCTTGTGGGGTTGCGTGGCGGTCGGGTTGACCGCCGCGTCCCGCGGGAGCGGATTGGCGTCCGGCGACGATGCCGGTTGCCCGCTCGGCGGCCTTGCCCGGGGTGTCCGGTTAAACTTCCGTTGCGACGGCGATGCTTCCGCGATTGAGCGGGTCCCCTTCCCCTCCTTAGACGGAGCGACGGGTGATGGTGGGCTAACCGCATGGCGGGTATAAATACCGCTGCGCGGCGCCCGTAAGGGTAGCTGGCCGCGAGGGCCAGGTGTTTCCGGCATTGCCGGTGGTTCCGATAAAGTCGGTATATCGGAGAGACCCCGTGAGGGGTGCGGTACCACGGCGGGGCGTGGTGCCACCGTTGTACCCGTGGTATCCGAGGCCGTTTCGACGGGGGCTGATGCGTTTTCCGCCTGCGGCGGTGGGGCTGCTACGATGCGGTCTTGTGAAAGACGTTCGTGGTCGCCGTTCTTGTCCACCACAACGGTGCCGGGGAGGGAGGACACGACCCGGAACGGACGTTCAGCGACAGGCGAGAGCTTGTGACGCTTGTCGGTCCGGGGGTTGTAGTACTCCCGGCGAACGAACACGTAGGTTCCCGGCTCGGGCGGTGCCGGTAGTGGTCCGCGTAAGCGGTTATCAAAATCCCGCTTGTAGGCGGTCTGGGCACTTTCCATGGACTTCCGGGCGACCGGTACGAGCTTGGTAAGCCAGTTCTTCCACTTGAGGCGGTATTGACCCACGGATGGGAAAGAGTTGACCCTGTGTTGGGGTTCGAACGCCACTGGCGGGGGTGTCCTGGAGAGCACAAGCTCGAAGGGAGTCAGACCGGTTGTCCGGTGAACCTGCGTGTTGTAGGCGTAGGTGATAGCATCAGAATAAATGTCCCACGTCATTGGGTGATCGGATACGTAGGAGCGTAGCGACGCGAGTAGGGTGCGGTTGAAGCGTTCCACCTGCCCGTTTGTTTGCGGGTGGTAGGTGGTAGTAAACAGGTTCTTGACGTCGAGGATGCGGTAGACGTCCTGAAAGAACTTAGAGGCGAACTGCTTACCGTTATCGGATAGAACCTCTATCGGAGGGCCATAAACGAACGCCCAGTGCGTAACGAAGGCGTTCGCAACCGTGAAAGCGGTGATCTTCAGTAAAGGTACGGTGCGCACCAGCTTTGAAAAGCGGTCCGTGATAACCAAGAGGAACTTGTTTCCCTTGCGCGTCTTGAGTAGAGGCCCGAGAATGTCGATTGCGACAAACTCGAGGGACGCCCTTGCGGGGAAAAGTTTCATCCGTTTGGAGTGCTTCCGGAGTTTCACCCGGTTCTTTGCGCATTGGGTGCAGAACTGTACCGTAGCGTAGCAATCCACCGCCATAGCGGGCCAATAAAAGTCCCTTCGCAGGGTTAGATAAAGTTTTCTCCCACCGGAGTGTCCCCCGAGGGTCGGGTAGTGTGAGAGGTGGAGCACCCTGGTTCGCAGGGTGTGAGGGACCACAATCTGGGATCGGTTGTCCACCGTCCGGACGAGGTAACCGATGTCGTTTACCTCGAACGGGAGGTCCTCTCCACCGTTTAGGATGGCCCGTATGCGCGTGCAGAACGGGTCGCCGAACTGTTCTCGGATCATCTCCTCGGCGGAGATGGGTACAAAGGTCCCGGGTACGGGTGTTTCATTCTCGCGCGCTGCGAGTAGCTCATCCATTTCCATGGTGTCTTCCCCGGTTTCGGGCCAATCCGACTCCGTTGGTGTTTCCCCTTCCAAGGTAAAGCACGGGATCTCGTCGACCTCCGGGTCGGCAAGTGCTTCACCTGTCGTAGGTAATTGAGAGAGGGCGTCTGCTTGGGTGTTCTGGACACCCTTTTTGTAGACAACCTCGAAGTCGAATTCCGCTAAGCGGAGGCGCCACCGCATTAAGCGGCCAGAAGGATCTGCGATGTTCAGCAGCCACCTCAAGGAGGCATGGTCCGTGTACTCGGTGAAATGAACGCCCATGAGGTATGGGCGCAGAGTGGATAGCGCCCAGACCACTGCGAGGCACTCCTTCTCGGAGACCGAGTAGTTGGGCTTGTGGACGTTCAGCGTGCGGGACCAATAGCCAATTGGTTTGCGTTCCCCCTCGGGGGTGGTTTGGAACAGTGCGCAGCCCACCTGGTGGTCGCTGGCGTCGGTGTCGATGGAGTAGGGAAGCCCAGGTTTGGGCAAGGATAGGATGGGAGCTGTCGTAACTGCCTTAATCAAGGAGCGAAAAGATTCCGACTGATCGGTGGTAAATGGCGCAAGCTTCGGTGGCTGGCCCTTCCGCAGTAGCGCGTTTAGCGGAGCGGCGATATCCGAAAAACTCGGTATAAACCGTCGATAGACGTTGACCAGACCTAAAAAGGATCGGAGCTCCGTTTGAGTACGGGGCTCCTTCGCCTCGCAGAGGGACTTGATACGAACTTGTTCGATCATTAACCGTCCTGGACGGATGACGTGCCAGAGATACTTCACCGTGTCGGTGAAGAACTCGCACTTCCTCAACTTGAGGGTTATTCCTGCGTCTCGCAGTACGGTCATCACGTCCCGCATATGGGTCAGGTGATCGTCCAGGTTTCTGGAAAAGACAATGATGTCGTCCAAGTAGACAAGGCACGTGTGCCACTTGAAACGCGACATCAGTATGTCTATTGCCCTTTGAAAGGTGGCCGGTGCATTGGGTAAACCAAACGGCATCCGCTTGAAGCGGTAGGAACCCGAGTGGCAAACAAACGCGGTTTTGTCTCGGTCCTCTTCCCGGACTGGGACTTGCCAGTAGCCCCAGTTAGCATCCAGAGCCGTAAACAGGGTAGCGTCCCCGAGCGAGTCTATACACTCGTCCATGCGCGGGATCGGGTAGGTGTCCCTCGGGGTGACGGCATTGAGGCGGCGGTAGTCAACGCAAAACCGCCACGTGCCGTCAGCCTTGAGGGCCAGCACCACCGGTGAAGCCCAAGGAGATTGGGCGGGCTCGATGACTCGAGCACGGAGCATCTTGTCCACCTGAAATTTTTCCTCCTCCCGAGCTTTCGGTCCCGCCCTGTAAGGGGGTTGTGCAACCGGACGTGCGTCCGGTAGCAAGTCTATCCGATGTTTGGTTGTATTGATCTCACCCAGTGAGCCGTCCCACATTGTGGTAAACTCGCGTAGCATTCCGCGTAAGCGGTCCCGGTGTGAGACCGGTACATGACTCAGGTCCAGGTCCTCGAGGGCCTTGATCGGGTCTATCTTATCGTAGCTCGTAGGCTGTGCCCTGGTGTCAGGTGTGGGAACCGACGAAGTCGGAAATGCATCCGTCTTGACGGTTTTATCGAGCGCCAGCTGCTGTGCCTCCCCGAAGGTTTCTGCACCGGATACCGGGAGACCATGCTCGGTAGAGGGAGTTATTCTGAGTACTTCGGCAGCCGTCACCTTTGTAGGGAGCATCGCGAGCGGGTGCGGCGTCACAGACCCAATGACTTGGTTCTTTGCCAGCGTCTGGGGAGCCTTTCCCAGATTGGCAACCAACACCCTGAAAGGGGAATTCGGCGTGACTTGCACGATTCCGTTCGCAACGGTTAACAGAAATTTCTCGTACAACGAGGGCAAGGGCTGAACAACCCGAAGACCGTGTTGACGGGAATTGACTGAAACCATAACCTGGCTCTCCGGGGGTATGGTTACTGACGAGGCAACACGTAGCTTCGTAGAATCCCGGTTCGCCGGTGTGGGTTCCTGCGCAGCAGGTAGAGGAACGTGTTTCCTCGATGCCCGCTTCAGCGGTTGACGAACAATGGGGACGGTCGATCCGTCCTCAAGTTCCACCTGCTTAAGGCGTGGGCGGATGGCGTCGACAAACCTGTCGCAGTAGTCACATCCCAGTATAACTGGCGCGGCCAGCGAGCGGCACAAAATAAAAGTTAGTTTAACCACCATCCGCCCTAGCCTGACGACCAGGTCGATCACACCAACCGTTTTCAACGGGTTGTTATTGGCGTCTGAGACGTCGGGTACCGTTTCAGAACGGATGAGTGACCGCAATGGCGGGGGTAAAACCGATTCCACAATAAAGTTCGGCCCAGCACCTGTATCCAGGACAGTGAGATGTCCCACCATAAACTGCGTGTGCAGACCAAGGTCAGCGTAAACCTTGTAGTTACGCTTGGCCATTACCAAGACTCTATCCGGGATCCGGTTATTTCTAATCCGTATCCACGGTCGACGCAAAACACCGAGGTGTTTAGAGTCCGCGTCTGCGGTGTCCTTCCTTGTCAGGATTTTCACCGGGGAGCGAGGCATCGGCGCCTCGGGCGTCGTCAGCCTCAACTCTGAGGACGCCTCTCCCAAAGGGGAGACTCCCTCTATTCTTTTCCCTGTACAGGGTCCTGGTCGGGCGAAGGCCCGACTTCCTCGGCAACGAGTGCATGATTCCGTTGCACGGTAGCTACCGCAGGAGCGGGTTGAGATCCACCAGCGAGGTTTGGCGCTGGTGCGGCGCGTGCCGGCTGAGCCGGTTTGTACCGAGAATTCGGAGTGTGAGCCAATGCGTTGGGGAAGTCCGTCTTCGCGCGGAGATATGACGTGAGTGGCACGGAGCCCTTCTCCTGCGGGGAGAGGGCTTCGTAATTATCCACCACTCGCGCCATATCGCGTAGCGATAAAAGGCATTGCGGGGAGGTGTGCCCGCGCTCGTAGCACAAGTGGCACACCAACGTCACTCCCGCGTTTCGCGGTACGGCATTCCGAGCATCGGTGTATCTTCCGGGTTCCCGGTTTCCAACCAATCCAGGGCGCTGACTTCGTGTCATTCCGTTCGAGTACGGCATACGGGGGGCCGGAGTGCGGCGATCACTAAGATAAAAGACCTGCCCGTTCTCCGTGTCCCTTGCGGTTGAGTCAACCGAGCCATCCGCCGTAGACGGTAATTCCGTTGTCGGAATAGATAACCCATCGTGATGGATGACATTCATATTGTCATAACCCTGTTTGGGGATGCCATTCTTCGCAAATGACGGTGAAGAAGAGTCCGACTCAAGCAGAAATGCCTTAGCGGCCTTCGACCGGGATCCCGGATTGCGTGCACGTAGTGCATCTCCCTCTGCGCGGGCAAACTGTACGAGTTCAAGGTAGGTCACCTTCGGCTCTTGTTCCCTGCAACGGGCGACAAGAGTCTTGATGGCTGGATCCAAGCCATCAATGAACATCGTACAGCGTTCCCCAGCGGGGTATACATTACCACAACGGTGGAAAGCCTTATTCAGGCGTACCGAGTAATCGGTCTCGAGCTCGCCGGAGCGTTGTCGAGTGTCTCGCAAAGCGAGTATCGCCGCTTGTATCGCGGAGTTGGTTGCGTAGGAACGCAGGAGGTACTGCACGGCCTCGGGCCAGCAGGTCACACCTCCTTCGGAGGCTCGCCACGAGCCCCGAACCGACAAAAACTGATCTTCAGCGACACCCCGTAGAAAGTAGGGTAGCGCCACGTAGGCTTGTCCTTCGTTCATTCCGAGTATATCGGCTTCCGCTACAAAGCGGTGTAGGAAATCCAGGACCAGAATTGGATCATCCCCAGTAAACGACTGGTTACGAAGTGAAAGCTGCATCCGCTTGATGCAGTCTTTCACTTTACCCGTGTCACGCGGTGTCCGACCTAAAGAGGAATCTTCTAGCCGGTAATACCGGTAGGACAGGAGTGTCCTGTACAGAGGGTTGGTGGGCTTCAAGGGTTTGAGGCCCGGATGTCGCCGACCCTTGGGGCGCGACCGGATGGCCCCGTAGGTGGCAGAGGACCGCTTTGAGCGGGAAGAGCGCCCATAACGATCCTGTGGGTCATCGCTCACCGACGAATCGGAACTCTCCGAGTCACTCGGTTTACCGTCCGACTCAGATGATGAGTCGGACGGGTGTCCGTGCTTACGGTTAGAATCCCGGTTCTTCCGGCTCTTCCGGTTCCGCGACTGGCTCTCTCGATGAGAGACAACCGGTCTAGCCGCGTTCGCGGGCGAGGTTAACGTCCTCTCGACCGACTCAAGTCGGCTTCGGAGACGCTCGAAGCGATTCTCCATACCTTCTGCGAAGGAACACGGAGCGCCAAAACACTCGAGTAGTGTATTGACGTCCGACCGCAATACGCGGATATCCTCGGCTAACTCACTTGGAGGGGGGTTAGCGAGGCTTCCTCGTAAAGAGGTGAACTCCCTCGAGAGGGTATTGTGAGCAGCCCGCAGGGAGCGGAGCTGCTCTTCCAAGCGTACAATCCGCGCTTGGTCGACCAACCGCGGAGGCGGAGAAACCACCGTTGCGACGGTCGTTAACCCGGAATCGGGCTGCGGGTCTTCAGTGCCGTTGACCGGTATCTCCCGGGAAGCCGGTGTTGGAGCCAGGCCCTGTGGAACATCAGTGCCCCTGGCATCACCGCTTTGGCGGGAACGGCTGCGTGTTGCAGGACGCTCCATGCTAGGTGGTTTCCTTGGCATTGGCCACACCATCTTGACGGAAGAACAGAAAGCAAACCGGTGAGACCGGAGAAAACCCGTTAAACGGAAAACAACCTCAGAGAGGACTCAAGAGGTCTTGACTTCTAAGTCGGGAGACCAATTTGTAGGACAATGCCCCCAAGGGGGACAACCTACGAAGACGTCCGGATCTTCCTCTCACGAGGTAACCGGCGCGGTAGAGCCCTCCCAGGGATCGGCGCGCAATGCCGGGTGTAAGCCGGAGCCGAACCGTCGCGACGGGCGCAGGGAGGCTGAAAGAAGCCGAGAATATCCGCCGAAGCGGTGCTTGCGTATCCTCTGAGGAGGCAAAACCCACGAGAGTGGCGAGCACGACAGGTGTCAGTGCGAGCCGCAAGAGCGGGAATTGCCCAATGAAGGGGAGGAAAAGGGAAGGAAAATGGGAATGGAGGCAAGAGGGCGAAATTGACCACGAGTCGCAAGAGAAGACTCGGGAATAGCCGGCACTGCCGGGTGTAGCAAACCGTATACACGGGCGGAACCACGAAAGTGGGAATAGATACCCAACACACGAAGGCTGCTTGAACGTCCAAGGGGGTTGGGAAGCCGTGCACCACGGGAAATCCCTCCGTAAGGAGTTGAATATCCGCGCAGGCGGTTCGACACAGAGCCAAGATCTGGAAGACCAAGATCACCCTTGTTTTGGGGAGACTTTACTGGACCGGCGGCCGCGAGGCCGGCGGCCTAAGTACTGTAGTCACCGTAGAATAGAATGAATAAAGTCTATCCTAAATAGCTAAATGTCTGTCTACAAAGGGGCCAATCTGGCGGCCACGTGTCGCGCGGGCGCTGCGGCCACGTGTATGGCACCCGGTCCCGCCGGTGCATCACCGGCGTTCCGGCCATCGCCGTGAAAACGGATTACTCCTGCTCATAACGAGGTTGCACGCCGGAGGCTCCGGAAAAAACTTAAGTCCCCAAAAACCTCCCTGGAGGGCGTTGCTCTTCACGCCATTGCAGACATTGGACATTCACCTTCAAGGAGAGAGGCAGGTTCTTGTCCGAAACACAAAGAGTCCACGTTCACTAAAGTCGTCAGTACCTGAACGCTACTTTAAGGAGTCGTCGTGTTACGATGGTCTGGAATATATATAGCGTACTACGAGACAGTTCGATTCTACTACAAACTGAAGAAATCTATTAAAAAAGAATATGTGGAAACTGATAATGGAGATACTCAAAAGTCGTTATCGAGCGGGGGGACGCCGATTCCACATTTTCTCGAATTAGAAGTGTTTCACCCGCCAATCCAGAAATATTCTCCTTGCGAATCATCCTCACTAATTGTCCATTCGACTATTTTGATGGACTAAAGCGGTATAGCGATCATCACTTGCAAAGCTACGGAGAAGCCGTGATTGCAGCAGACTTTACATACATCTTAATGAGTACTGAAATGCATTCAATGAGGCGTTCAGATACTACTCAACACCATCGGAACTCAGGCGTATGGGTGTCACGTCTTATCAGCAAAGCTTCAATCTAGAAGCACTCATTGAAAGAGATGTAAGGATTTTGAAGGCCGACTTACGTGGTAGTTTCACTGATGAGCAGAAAAAGATGATGATGAAGAAAATCATACAAATATCTGATTTTCACTGATGTAGATTGCTCAGGACGCATCTGTACTCTGTTCAAACTGCAAGACAGCTCGGCATTTGCGAGAGTGAGATTCATTTTGTTTCAGACGCAGCTAGGACTCGACGCAAATCTTTTTCTCGCACTGGCGACCAACTGCCAAATTTGTACAGATATTTGAAAGACGTTCAACAACCAGTGTTTGATAAGATCATAAGAGAATTGTCAATAGTGCGCCAAATGACAGAAACAGAACGAATTAAACCTCAGGTAAAAGAGTTCTCTTTTCAAGGACATGCAGAGACTGGAGAAAAATATTCGATTTCTCTTTTACGAGACATCATTGAACACAATCTTTTGTTCATTGAGATTACGGAAATGGCGTGAATTGCTTCTGCACTATACAAAGGAGGTGTAAGAGTGGGAACACAATCAATGCTTTTGTTTTCGTTTACGTTCGTGTTGCCGTGACGCTGTCCTTCTTCGGTTACGCTAACTCTATCGTAGCTTATATAACAAGGTTTGTTACCTCCATGTTTGAATGGTTTCGAATTCAAACATATGCATTTGTAACAACGGGTGCTATGAATCAAGGCGAGCGGGTGCCACGTAATACTATATTAAAGGAGATATGAATTTCATAGTCTTCTGAAAAATGAAGTAGATGACATCAAAGACGCTCAAAGCCACGAACGTCGAACCTTCTCAAATAATGCAATTTCACAACATGCTGAGCTTTTGAGAAAGGTAGCAGACACCTACCTGGGCGAAGAATCATTGTGCCTGAAACTCTAATTCTGAATGGTGAACAGTGTTTTAAAAGACTGACAGAACTCAGAAGAGAACTTTTGAAGCATGATAATGGTGCTTGCAGGCGACTGTATGCAACTAATATCAGTCATTTCAAAATTTCGGACCTTTACTGATACGAATAGGAACGTCAATGTGACACCCGTGAATATTTTACGGGAGCTGCTTTGGTACGATTGTCCGGGTAACTAGAAAAGTACGTGAGCAAGACGATTCGATATTTGCTGAGCTTCTTTTGAACATGTGGAAAGAACGTTCTCCAAGTTCTCTTACTTACCTCGAAGGTCATCATCAGATTTGAATACTGCTTATCGAAGTCTTTGACAGAATCTCAGTTTTATTTCACCGGGACAGGTTTATGTTGGATTATCAAGACTGAGGAAAGAAAAAGACGTCTTACTTTTTCACAAAGAAGAAGACGAACCAAGACATTCAGGCACGTTTCATAATATGCCTGTTTCAGTGAAACCCCAGGTTTTGAAGGAAGCTGTTGAAGTTGTAGAAGGCTTGAAAGGTTAGAATACTTGAAATGAACGTAATTTAAAGCTGTGTTTTTACTTAAAACTAACGTAATTTAAAGCTGTGATTTGTGTTTTTGTGATTCTGCGGACTTTTTCGGCCGCGGAGCGCAGCGCCGCATATGGCCGAAGGCCATGTGTTCCTCGTAATTCCTCTAAAGATTGAGTTTTTCATATTTCTCAGACAACGGTTTCTTTGGAAGGATCTAGAGAAAAACATTGGACCTTTCTGCAGTTGTTGTTTTTTATTAGGTAGAGTTAAGAATAGTCCATTACAAGTTTTGATTGATTTTGTCAAAGAAAAAGTGCTACCGCGGGTTTCGGCGCTGATTATTTGCTCTCGACGATGTTCTTCATGAGCATTACACAGCAGGTTTGTAATGTAGAGTAGTAGATGCGATTGATCAGTGGTTGAAGGACGTACTTTGGTATGTGCGTGGCAAATTCGATAGACATCCCAGCGCCTTGAATGCTGTAGGATTTGGTGAGGCTTGTGCTTGGATGATTTGGCAATTGATGCTATGAATGCTTAAACAATTCCGTGCTATGGGGAGACTAGAGTTTGCTTTCTTGAGATTTGGCCCCAAAACAGAAAGTAGAACGATTCAACCATCTCTTTCAATGACTTTTGTTTTACTCCAGTCTATAATTTTGAATTTATCTGAATGTGGAGAGCACACTGAGAAGCACTAGATGTATAATCTTGGTCATGTTCGTATGAGAGCGACGAGCCTGAGAAGAGTTGTGCGCGAGGACTTTGGCTCAGAAATGCGAGCTCCTTTCCAAAAAAAGGCCTGACGAGGCGCGCTTTTGAAACGACAAATTTTATTTCTTTGGACGGAATACGTGCTGAACGGTCAGGGGACCATTACTGTCAGAAACTCATGAATAAAGGCCATGGCGTGACGTCCAAGCACGCGGTGTGAACGATATCCCTAAATGCTTCGAATACAGGGTGTGTTCGACAGACTCATCGCTCGTCTTTTCTCTTCAAGAAATGTCCAAGACCATGCGCGCCTTCAAAAGGGGGGTTAGTTTTCCGTATCTAGCTAGAGAGTACATGAATTCGTTCGCAGAGAGAATCTTGCTCTATTTCCTAATTGTGAAACTTACGCAAAGATCGATGGCCGTCGAATCGCTCTTATTCAACTCTGTGAACTTCACGAGACGCCCGATGGCCGTCGGTTTACTCTTCATCCCGCTGCAACCACTGCACCAACAAGAAACTATTCGGTATATACATAAGATACAGCCCAGTAGAACATTAAAATGTGACTGAGATTAGACAGCAATTGCTGTCAAAGTCGAGGAGTCGCAACACTATCTTGCCCCGCCAGACAAGAGCAGAAATCAATCCATAACAGCGCCAAAGAAGTGCAACTGCATGTCGAGGTGAACTGAACGTAGAAAAAAGCATCAAGTCATTCTGGTGAAGAAAAATTATATGCATTTGACTTCGAGATCGTCCACCATGTGGTGATGCAAGAGCAGTTCATTGATGCCCAGCTTTCTGGCTTTTCCAAGTGTTTTGTTTGGGTACACTGGACAAACGCCGCGCTCCTCACCAAAGCCAATGTAGTAGTGAATGCCGGTTTTGATGAAGGACCCGACGGAGTTTCCCTCCAAGACAATTTCACCAACGTATATTGACATTATCTGCTTGCGATGCAAGCAGAAGGTAGCTCCAAGTTCCGGCATATACATCGGTTGGGTACCGAGCTTGATGATGCCAACATTAATAGGCAAGCGCACGAGCTCACCTTGAATGTACACCTTGCGTTCCTTCTTACCCTTATTATACAAATAATAATGAACTCCGATGGTGGTGACTTGTCTATACATGTCCTCATGTGAAATAGGTCCAGTGTAGGCAAGATGGCCCAAGAGCTCTTTCACATCATCGGTGAGCTTGAGCTTTGCTGAAGCTCGATAGTTTAAGCGAACAACTGTGCCAATTTCCAGTTCTTTGCACGATGAAGACGCTCCAATGTGACTGAGTGAAATCCTATCAGGCAAACTACAACGAACGACAAAATTGGCCATGGCAGAATGACTGGGGGTTCTGGCGAATTGCACAGGAACACTGATGGTAGACACGTCGTCGCACGAAGGGGCAGGATGTTGTTGGTCAGCAGTACCAATGGCTCGTATTCTACAAATGATACAGGTGCACGTGGAGCGACGGTACACCAGCTCGTGTCTCTGACGCGAGTTGGCAACGTAAAACCTGTCACCGAGCAAAAGATTGGCCCAAGCGGTTGCAGCGAAGCGCATTCCTTCGGAATAAAGTCTGCCAGACATGAGTTGGGCTCGTAGGGTGTCGACATCCTCATCTTCGGAGCCCTGGGAGATAAGGTAGTGAAATGTTGAGGGAGAAGTGAGCGGAGATTTGTTGGCGAGTCTAACTGCAATACCCTGCGCTTTTGGGCCGAGGGTGGATCGGAGAAACTTGATGAGCACTTGCTCACCGTCCTGTCTCGGGGAGTGATCTTCCTTTTGTTGCTCCACGCCGAAAACGGGGTCGGGGGAGGAAGGCGGGCGAGCACGCATGTGCGGACGGCGACGTAAGGCAGGCGGTTTTCGCCTGGAGGAGTTGGGCAACAAGGGGAAAGGCAGGGAGGGCGAGGATGGGATGTCGACGGAATGCGGCGGGGTCACAGTGATGGCACTGGAAACGCGAAGCGAGTCTGGCGGGGACAGGGGGTGATAGGGTTCAAAGGCGTGGAGACGCTCTGGGGGATGGACGTCGGATTGGGCGGAATTGGCGGAGAGACGGTGGATGGTTGGAAAATGGAGACGCGACGTGTGCAGATGCGAGGACGACGGTTGGGAAAGAGAACGGATGGGCGGAGAGGGGGGATCTCTGGGGGAGGCGGTAGGGGCGGAGAGATGAGCAATGGGGGCAGCAGCGTGATATGGAATGGAAGAAGACTGAGAGGAAAGGGAATGGGAATCGTCAGATTGTGACGGCAGACGCTGACGCCGCCACGAGAAGGGCAACGGCGCGCGCATGATTGTGGGTGGGCGACGTGGGGTGTGGAGCGCAAGGGTGGGCAGTGGAGTGCGCAACGCGACGGCTTGGGGGAGAGAAGGGAAGGGAAAGTGAAAGTGAAATGAAGCACAGTATGCGCGAGGGCGGCGGCGCACACAACTCTGGCGGACATGAGACGCGCGCAGTGCGCGGCGCGGCCACGCGTGCTGGGTGGCATGAAGGCGGCGCAGCTCACGTCAGCGCTCTCGCGCTGGGGCGACGCCACGTGGCGCTTGCTGATGTGGCGGCTGGCGGCTGGCTGCCGCGCGCGTTGTTGTCCGCACGCCGGGCCCGCCCTATCTACGCCGCCGTCGCCGTAACGCTGCCACCTCACCTCCACCCTGTCGCCGTCGTCGCTGTATTTGCTATCGCCACCTCCGTGTCGTAGCCGTTCCGGTGCTCCGTGGCGGCGCGTCCGCGCTGAGTCCGCTGTTTGTTTCGCCGTCCGTCGAGCCCCCACTAGTTTATCGCCTCGCGTGGCATCGCTGCTCGCGCCGTGAACCGCGCCGTCTCCCTCGCCAGCACATGAGACCCCGCCTGTGCTGACTTACATGACGCTTGTATCCCTTCAATTCTCTACTGCGCCGACGATTGCGACGCCAAACCAACTCCTGAGACTGTCTCGTGAAATAGTCTCGGGACCCTTTCTCACCCCTGTCCAACTTCACGTCTTCTTTACACTGTTTTCGATTTCACCTTCCGACTTGACCTTCCGACTCAGATGCCCGAACGCAATCAAATTTGCAATACCAATTATATCACTAAACATCACTGTTAACATCCAGTAGATGCGCTTTATTACACTCTCGATACCACCATCGCCCTCTTGAGTATGTCCATTCCACTACGTCCGTGACACGCCCTCAACCATAGCTCCAACTACGCTGTTTCCAGCACTTCCTTTACAAATGTCTTCCATTTTGCCGCTACTTGGTACCTTCCTACATCACTTTGACCTCTTCAATCGGCCTAGCCGCCGTGCAGCAAGTTCATTGCCGAATAAGCCCCCTGTTTCCACATGTTTCAACTCAACAAATGTTTGTCTTCCAGAATAAGGCGTTTTCCTCGTCCAAAGTGCACATCGAGCGCACCATACGCGCTTGTGCTCTGCATCATTCTCCTCTCATTTCAATTGCTCTTCATTTCTCCAACCTCTTGTCACCAACGGAAACCAACCCAATCACTCATCACCATCCTTGAGCAATGGCAACGCCCGTACTTTGCTCGAAAAAATTTGCGCATTTTTGTCTATGACATACCGCCTGCTTTCAACAAACACCTTGTGCAACAAAGCATACGAAACCCAAGTCGAATAAGGGATCCCCGTTGCGACACCAACTTCTATTCAAGTGAAGTTCATGTTCATCGCTTCTTTTTAAACAGTCCCTTTCGCACAACGAGTCCGAAGAAAGCCGACTTCTTCTACGTCCCAATATACACCACATGCGACCTCATACAACATCAGCCAAACGACGTCGACCGCGTCGGCCGAAACTTTGAAAACGCCATGAACTGGGTTATCCATACGTACCCGTTCTGGAATTATAGTAGTGGACGAGATCATGTTTATATCTTCTCTCAAGGCTTCTCAGCAAGGCTTGCCGGCAATTGGCCCAAGTATAGCAACGGTATCTTCATGGTACACAATGGCGAGTTCACGGCACCAGAGTACACTCCTCACAAAGATATAACCATACCACCAGAGCTGCGCGCTTACTTACAACCATACTGGACAACTTTTCACGGCACAAACAAAGACTATGCCAAAAAGTATCTCGCTCAATTCGGCGGTCAGGTAAGTATACGCAACAAGATCATTCAGAGCAACATATCCCGTTCTCAAGTTTCTTACCTTCGCATTCACTCTCTTCTAACCAACTTGGGTTTTTTTTCTCCAAAACTTCGAGCACTCGGTGTTCCGCTCCAATGCATACTTTACTCTTACAGGTGATAGATCAATCAGTTACCGATCACAGAGGAAGCAACTATTCTGGCGGAGTTCGTCAGTATATCCACTCGCAATTCCGCAGGAATCCGGACTACAGAATAACAGGAGTCCGGTCTCAAACTTATCTCACAGACATGATGAAGAGTCACTTCTGTCTAGCTCCAGAAGGTAAGTGCACGAGTTCCAGGTCTAGTTATCAGTTGCACGACACTCTTCGCTTAGACAGGCACTAAAGCTGTTTCATGCGTTTCCTAAACGTCGGAAATAGGCTGGCATCCGTGGAGCCCAAGGCCGTATTACGCAGTGCTCATGGGATGTATTCCAGTGATAATTTCAGAGGTGCAGGAACTAGCCTTCGAAAACCTGATAGATTGGGACTCATTTGCCGTCTGGATTCGTCCGCAGGATATCAGGGGTCTTGATTCCATCCTGCGGTCCTTCTCTCAGGCCGAGATACGACGGCGGAGGCGGTTCATGCGAACAGTGTGGAGGGCAGTGTGGTACGGCGATCAAGGTCTTGCACATCAGGGGATTGCACAGGAACTGTTCCAGCGAAAGTATCAGAGCCGACCAAAACGGCATTTCAGCGCCCCAAGCTGACATAGGGGTTTGCTTCTACTTTCTGTTTCCTTGATGAAGCTGTATTGATGTGAACTCAATTAAGTATGTACATGAAGTGAAGTAAGTAGGTGCTTTATAAACTTTGTTATCAGAGATCTCTTCAGCAATATTCGATTAATGTCAAAGACTTCAGGTCATGCCATCATACGAGGTTGCCGTCCTGATCCGAAGCTTGAGGTACGACTCGGCGGCTTTGGAGGCAACGCATCGCTGTGCGATGAAGTGGTTGTTGGCACCTTTTGGGTGTATGACATATCCGAGGCTGAGGTACTCTTTTGATCACTCGTCTCCACGACACTGGCAGTCGAATTTGCCCCATGACCAGTGTCCGAGTTACCAGTGCTTGTCGAAGGAACAGGTGTTGGTGTGAAAATCTTGTACCCGCCTCCACTGGCAGAGGTCATGCCTCGAAATGCAGGAACTGCGGGTCTTGCTGGTGTCGGTATCGCGGACACAGGTGCAGCTGGCCTTCCTTTGTTGAAGGTATCCACATATGCTCTTCTACCAGGGCGTCGTCCTCCTCCCACTCTGTACTGGTTGCTGTTTCCTGCTGAGGATGTGCTGAAAGATGGGGTAGCAGAGTATGGTACAGGAGCGCTTGCAGCGGAAGCGACTGAGGTGGCGCTTCCTTCATCTCCACCAACGCTGTTGTCAAGCGAACCCGGGTAAGAAGACAAAGGGTTGAAGGGCATCGGTACTGGATTGTGGGAATTAGAGATGTTCAAGTTCGGATCACGGGCATCTTGAGCGCTTTGGGAACGCAGAAGAGCCGGGGTTTGTCCAGTTTGAACAAGGCTGGGAAGTGGGTCGTAACTGGAACTTGTTTGAACGTTGCCTCCTTCACTATTAAACATGTTATCATCATCTGGAGGCGGCGGCGGGACTTCCTCTTCTTCTTCTGGATCTTCTCCTTCAATTACCCATCGGCCCCGTGCTTTATCAAATACAAACTTGTTTTCTTCCCCCAAGTGCGCTCGTGGGGGACCGCCGCCAAATGCTGCGGTCAACTTTTCTCGTAGACGCTCTCTCCACCCTTTCTTTTGCTGCGGGGTTTCCGTTGACGTATCTGTCAGTTTTGAAGGCGTCTTTGGATGTAACGGTGGTCGCCTTTCAGAAGTTTGAGACTGCAAGGTCATGTCCGATGCAGAACGCCGATGAACAAGCGCATCATTGTTCGCGTCCCTGGTAGCCTCTTTTACAGCCACCCCATTAAACAGCGCTGGATCCGTTCTTCCAGCAGAGACTTCGAGTTGAGGTGCGCTTATATTTCGCTCATCTTCGCAGGATTGCAGTGGCTGTCCATTCGTCGTGGCGGAATTGCTTGTATAGTGAATATTATTGAAATACTCGCTCGGCAGGGCACCCACTGATGCTGAACGCATGTGACTAGGCGCCAAACCCTGTGCCGGTGTTCTGGTTCCTGCTCCACCATCAAGGCCTAACGGCGAAGGCTGTCCATGGTGCCCGAATGCAGGTGGTGGTGCCCGTGAAGGAGGAGGAGGAGAGAGGTCGTAGTCGGCGGGAGCAATAAGTCCCACAGTTTTCTGCACGAGGTAGTTCCATTTCTCTTTTCCACTCTGTTCTTTCTTTGTAGACTGATCCACTAAATCGTTACTTGTGTTTTCCAATGCATGCGAAGAATTTAATACCCCTCCTTGTCGGGAATCGAGAGAGAGATGAGGCGGTTGTTTGATGGGGATCTGCTCTGACGACCCGTGGATATGACCCGGTACCATTGCTGGTGCAGGTGCAAAGGATTGTGTATTGGCCATCACACTTTGATTTCTTGGTCCATTGGAAAAATGTTCTTGGGTTTGGTCCTTCACACTGCGAGCGAAAACAGAAGACAGTGACTTCCCCAGGGCAGATAGTCTAGTTAACTTTTCCCGTTTTTCTTCCAAACCTAAATGGACTAGTAGTTGTTGTTCAAACGATTCTAAGGACGACAAGAACGGAGGGGTAAATATTTGCCCAGCAATGCTATTTTCCGACTCGAAGACTGCCCGAACCTCTCTGGAGATTGCGTTACAGTGTGCCAAAGCAGCTTCAGCTCGCCCAACAGAAGCTATCTCTTGCGCCAAGAGAAATCGAAATGGTAGGATGTGAGGACATGTTTTTCCGTTTCGGGCATTCCCTGTTGCCTCGAATACAAGTGACTGCAAAATGGCTGCAGGAGATCCAAGTGACTTCGGACGTCCACAAGGCACGTTTGAAGTTGCACCCAACAGACTGATTCCGTTTCGATCTAGAGACTTCAAACGACCAGAAAGTATATAACAGACGTGCGATCCAACGATGTCATTGCTTCGGGCGCTGAGAGCATCTCCCACTTGATCAATGAGGTGCAAGAATCGGTCTCTTTTTTCGCTGTCTGTGCTGATTGATGCCCAGTTGGTTAAAAGCATTGAGACGTTCTTTCTCCAATCTTCAAGTCCGGCGGCTGAAGTAATACGTCGGGTTATTTCGGAATCATTATCGGACAAAGAGAAGCAAAGAGTTTGCAGGGCAGACCCCTCAGCCAAAGTTTCCTTTGCGAAATCACAAAGAATAGATTTGTACAGCTTACGATCTATCGATCCTGCGAGAACCAATGCCAAAGACCAAAGGCCAGACGATTTTGCGAAGCTTACGGCATCGGCACCTCTCCCTTCAGTAAGCAATCGCTCAACCTCATTCGTTGCATCTCTATCACCGACCTCGGTTGTCCTACACGAAAAGCTTTCATCAGGGTGATTCGAAGAAGTTATAGTCCCACTTCTGTTTCCGAATAAGGGGACACTTGTTGGACCGCAAATCACTTTACTTGCCGACCTTCTCCAGTCTTTGTCACCAGCACGACAAAGAAGTGCTAGCAATCGCCAGAGAGCTGCCCGGCTTTCGGCAGCAGGGCCACTTAGACCAGCCGAAAACTGAGACAATTCGTCACACATTTTCGCATAGGACTCCAGTTGTGAGGTCTGAACTGGGTAGGCTAAGGGCTCGACTGCTTCAGCAGCTGCGATCCATTCGTCGTTCGCGCCATCCGCTCCAAACGGTCTTATATCAAAAACCTGGACGTTGTGAGAGCTTTCCTTGTTCATCTGAGTCACCGGTGTTCTTTCCACCTGATCTTCTTGGGTGCTAGGGAACACGGTCACGAACGAACCGACAAAGCTCCACGACATAATAGGTCGTGCTCCGGGGTGAATCATGTCACCAGATGGGGTGGTATCCATAATGGAGAAAGGATATGAGAACATAGATGCATCTAGATAGGTGCTTTCCATGTGAGGCTCGGGGACAATCGGCGCTGGGGTTGTATAGTTTCCATAGCCTTCACATTGATATAGACTGGAGGCGTTGGGTTCCAAAGCGGGGTTGTCTTTCGTCACATTAAATTCCGAAGAGGTTTCATAGCCCTGCACGGAACCCTTTGGAAAGGGCTGATAAGGTTGAAAATTAAGATTCGCGCTGTGCATCTCGTTGGACATTGGAAAGCTTCCGACTATGGATGTCTCCTCGCTCTTCTGCTCTACGATCCCTTCACCCCAATGTACGGTTAGGGGATCTTCAGAAACTGTTTGAAACGGGGCCGCTGTATATGATTCATTCTTGGTGTGCCGTTCTTGACCTCCCCCCGCTCCTTGTGGTGTTACTCCTTTCTCCAGAAGTGAGGTTGAAAATGGTAAAGGAGGGGCAACATCTGCATTGACAGCGTACCCGCTTGATGTTGACGGAATCCTTTGCCGAGGAGCAAAGTTGGCAAGGGTCTCTTCCGATGTAGGCGCCTGTTGTGGAACGAAGGAGTGAACAACAGCTGGTTCTCCTGGAGTTGGTCTGTATGGCTCAGGAATGCCATCCTGTTGTGGAAGGAAGGAGTGAACAACAGCTGCTTCTTCTGGAGTTGGTCCGTACGGCTCAGAATTTCCATCTTTTTCAGGCATTGGCGAGCAAAGATCATTTTTGTTTGAATGGTTGATTTGGTGGTCACTCTTTCTAGGGCTAATGACCTGTGAAATCTCTTGAGAGGATTTAATTAATCCACTTTCACCGTTTTCAAAGAAAGATGCATACGAATCCTGTTCCTTCTGAACAAAAGCAGGTGACGTTTGACAGGGCTTGGGAGCATAGGCTTGATAGTCATATCCAAGACTTGTCACAACTTGGTACGACGCAGTGTGATCAATGCCATGGCTATGGACTCCAAGGACCTCAGAGTCACTCACGATATCTTGCTCATGCTGCGTTGTACTTTGTAGACGAGAATCTTGATGCGTATGACCGATTTCCGGAACCATGCCAGGTATTGGCGGGGCATAACTATTTGTTTCCATGTCATTCCCCGTCGAAGCCTGGACGCGATTTTGTTCTAAGCCGAATGAACTGAGAGTCTGTTCCAATAGAGTAACATTCGCTTCTTGCTCAAAGCCAGTTTGTTGTAATGGGGGCGAAGGACCTCCAAAATGACCTGACTTGTGCTGCTGAGAGTCAGGCTGGGAGCGCGACAGGAAACTATCGTCACTCCCTTCAAGTTGTAGATCAGCATGGGCAGGCGAATGATCAACCGTTGGAAAACTTTGAACCTTTTCCGCGCTTTCGTGGATGGATTCTTTTGTTTCTTGGTTTTCTGAAAGTAGCTCTTCATTCTTCGACGAAAGGTTCTCCGTGTAGAAGGATGAGAATTCTTGACCTGCACTAGATTCTTCTGAAAAGATGGGGTCACGAGGACGGCTTTCGCTCAAAGCGAAATCGGGAGAATCATTTCTCCGCTCAGTATTCGTCCATTTAAATGATACTGCTGCTCCAGATTCTTGCTTCTCTTGTACTTCCTCAAAAGACACATGTTGGGAGTCTTCGTATGTTTCTGCAGCACCGTCGACGGGAGCGAATGGATCGTACGTTTCGCTAGGGACTGCAGTTGAACGAGAAGCATTTACTCCATCACCGGGAAGAAGATGTTGGGCTACGTCGGGAAGGTCGAAACATTCATTATTCTTCCTAATCTCTGACTGAGGTGGAGCATGAGCAGGATTATATACCCCGTTAGGTTGGGTTTCGTTAGGTTGGGTTTCTATGTTTGGATCGGATGTAGATTTCGATTCTTCAATGATTCCGATATCTTCTGGATACCACGACGATTCATCCATAGGAGCATTGCTGACATGTCGGACTGCCAACGGTTGCTCGGATGGGAAATCTTTTTCAGCTGAGACAAGGGGGTGATAATCCGCTTCATGTTCTTCTGAATGAGGGGCCTTCGGCGTTTCATCTACAGCGGCTCCAGTATGCTGTGAAAACTGTGCAACATAAGCTTCAGAACCTACTGCAGTCGAGGAATTTAGACCTATGCGATCCAATTCTTGTGCACAGGCGGGGTTTAGCTTCTCTGTCCAGAACGACTTTGAAAATGCTTCTTGAGGTTCGTCTTCTTTGGAGATGTCGATGGCCTCAGTGGGAATCGAACTCTCAGCGTCTCTTCGAGTGCGATCATTAGTAAATTCTGCAGTGGGGGTGTTTGATTCATTCGAGGCCGAAGTAAAACCGCCTTGACCACTGAAATACTGCAAAATATCTGGATGCGTCTCATTTGTGACATCGGCAGCCTCTTTTTCGTCTTCTTCCATCGGCTGTTCGGATAGGATTCGGGATGCAGGAGAACTAGCTTCGCTTTGCTTCGACAGGTTTTGGACATCTACCTCTTTTTCAATAACAGCATCTTCAGAAATTCCCCATCCATCCCACACATCATCTTCATTAGTGCCATGTTCCTTCCCAAGAGGAATGGACTCGATTAATTCTGCTTCACCACCACCGAAAAATGCCGCATCCACAGAACTACTATCTGGGCTCTTCAAAAATGCATGTTCTTGTACATCTAGAGTTGTCTTGTCATCAGGCAGCCGATTTTGAGCAGGCGCTGATGACGTCAAATACTTAGCGTCCTCTCGACCATCTACTGGGCCACTCGAATCATCTTTTCGCGGAACAAAACTAGTATTTGCATTACTCAATTCTTTCCGTAAAGATGGAGTACTTTCCACCTGAACTTGTTCCTCATTTGCCAGTCCAGACAGGTTCACAGCCCGAGCTTCGCCATCCAAGCGCGCAGGGTCCATTGCATTCTCTTTATGTCTAGGAGCATGGTTTTGATGGCTATTTCCAACGGTCATCGATGGAGTATTCACACTTGCTCCTACCTGTATGTCAGCCTTCGAAACCTCAGCAAAGAACATCATGTCAGGCCCTACAGCCTCGGATTTGACAGTTTCTGTTGTTGATGAGTTAATATTGAAATCATCCCCTGGTTCTAAAGCAAGGCCCTGCTTAACATGCAGAGAACTATCGATATTTTGCTCTGACGCGACTGAGATATCACCAAATGCCTTCCACGACACCCGCCCACATTCACTTTCGCTAGGACATTTATCATTTCTTTGAGCCCGGTCGGTGTCAGTTGTCGAATCGAGAACAATAATTTCTTGATTTGCGACTTCCCGTTCTGGTTGAGTGCTTTCGTCTTTGACCTTGGTGACTGCTTCATCGGTATCATTTACTCGAACAGATGATTCAAAAGTATCGGGCATGGGTGCGGAAAGCGCACGTTGATCTGTTCTGTCTTCTACCCCGCCGTCACAAATCGGATTTTGACCTTGCTCCTTTCCTATGACGTCTTCAATGCTGCTATATGCCTGCTCTTGCGGTTCAAAAAGTGCTGGAGTTGAAGATTCAGGTCGCTGTCTGCTACCGACATCTGAATGTTTCGCAGTCGTTTCAGGGTCTTCCGCGGGCTTCGCTTCGGAAATTGCTTCGTCGTGCGAACTCTCTTTTGTCATCACAGTCGAGGATTCCATTTGTGGTTGGGGAACTGCTATGTCTTCAAAATCGCCCCATTCTCCCCACATATCTGCATCGAATTCTGTGGCGTTGTCTTGAACATCAAAACTATCCACTTGCTGTACTCCGGATTCAGGACCAATATCAAAGGCTGTCAGGTCAGGTTCACCAGAAGCGGGACCTGGTAGTCTGATGACCGTTTCCAGTTGCTCAGAAATTTGTCCCTCACCATGCGAAGTGCTATCTGTCTTCGGTTGGGTGTGCAGTTGGTTTCCGTCTACATGGTTTCTAAGTGCTGAAGCTGTTTCTCTCTCTGGCTCCACTGGCAAACAAACTGCTATGGGAAAAGGCTGTTTTGGCTCCACTTCTACATTTTCTTTGTCCATTACATTCGGACTTTCTTCAGACGGAAAGCCTTGTGGCTTGGGAACTTGAACTTCGTCCTCGTTATCTCTAATTGCTGCTGAACTCTCTCTGTCCTGCTCCATTTGCAAACTAACGGCCGGAGATAAAGATTGCTCTGGATATGCTGGAACGTTCTCTACGACAATTCTTTTTTGACTTTCCTCAGATGGGAAGTCACCGTTGTTCATCCACCCTTCCCATGCGCCTTCTTCAGCCTTCAATTCACCAGCTTTGTCTACCGGACGAACTTTGTCGCTGCTGTGGTCCACGTCTTCAAAGGAGACATCGACTATTATCGATTGATTACCATCGGTTCTCACTTTCTCATTCTCTTCATGCCCTTCAGAGGCAGTGCTGGCGTCATTCGCATCCGAATGCTGATCGAAGTGGCTTATTTCTTCCGCAGTCTTCGATGATTCGCTGGTAGAAGGGGCTTCGGCTCTTTCGGTGGGGCCAAACGAGGTTTCTCCAATTATCTCCGAAAGAGCTGCTTCGCTGCCATCCTCCCTCGCTTCGAGGGATTTAGATCCATCCTCCGCGGCCACTGCTGTGTTCTTGAGGCCATCCTCATCTCCGCAGACCCCGCCATCAACGGCAGTCTTGCCATCATGCTCTTCAGGCTCGCTTTGATGCTGCTCTGTTAGGTACGGAACACTAGCGATCTGGACATCGGCGGTATCCCTCTGTTCAAGCTTCGTTTCTTCGAGACCTTCTCGTTCTGCGGGATTGTCTTTAGTGGGATGCTTCGCGGCACCGTTCTGAACAAGACTCCAGCTGTTTTGAGCATCAGAAACTTTGGCTGTTTCTTCTACTCCTTCAAAAACATACTTGACCTCTGTCGGTTCTTCAAAACTGGGCAAAGCGTTTGAAATGTCAATGGCTGGCTGCACAGATAGGTCGCCCTCCTTTCCCTGTGGTCCCCATGAGCCACCGTCATTAATAGCGTCCGCAGTAGAAGGGTCGAGTTCAATAACTGACTCGCCCATCGAATCATTAACCGGGTGGTTGTCTGGTTCAATTTCCTTTTTCTGTTCTAATTGTTGTTCGTGGTCCCCTATAGTAACGGCTGACTCGCAATCGACGTTGGCTTTGTCTGGAACTGGCTGATCTGGAATGGAAAAGTGAGTACTGATATCCGTTGCAGCCACAGCTTGCTCTGTCGCGTCGGTTTCTGAAGGCTGTCCGTTCGCGATTGTTTCTGAAGCGCTGGGCCGTATTGCAGAGATGGGTGCGGTATCGCTTACCATATGATCACTAATTTCTTCTGGAATGGATATGTCAGCGGTATCCCCCCAGGCTCCCCAAGGTTCCTCATCGACTTCTGGATCGCTTTCGTCCAGAGGATCATCACCCCAGCCGTCAGCCCCCTCCCAACCAGTCAGAAAGGATGGAACTGGAGCCAGAGAAGACCTCGCCGAGGGAGCTAGTTCCGGCTCTTTTTGCGGCGAAATTGGAGGTGGTTGGGGGGGTTCAGTGGGTGTTCTCGGCGCTGGCGATGTCAATGGCGGAGTAGATTGGCGCGGCGAGCTGAGATTGAAGAGAGGTGTTTTCGGGGTTCGCGGCGGAATGAAATCCATGCTTACAGAAGCCGGTCTGGAGCGCGAGCCTAGCTTCGACTTGACCGGCGAGATGCGGCGGCGGGGGGACATGGTAAGAAGACTGTCCCAGTCCTCGTCTGCAGGGGACGGACGCGGCGTTGAGGGAGTTGAGCTGCTCGGGGTGGTCTGAGCTGTTGCGGTGGGGGTGGTTGAGTTTGAATGCTGCTGAAAGCGGGACATTCCGGTGATAACACCTCTCCTAGGTTGAGGAGGAACAGCCATCAAATCAGCGAAGCCAGCGCCTTTGCGGTTTCGTGTGCGGCGCGCTCCTTTCATGGGTTATCAGTTAAACGAGTCAGTGCTTGAGAGGGCGAGCTGCGGAGGTCTGGCAAAAAACGTGTGCGGAGAAAAGGGCGCACGAGCACGCTGTGAGGGGCGGCGGTGCAGGGCTTGCCGCGCAGCCGTGTGGTGATGATCTACGCGGCAGCCGGCGTGGTAGAGGGCTAGCCTTTGTAGCTGTTGGTGTCGACAATGCCGCCTGCGCACACGTTGCTGTGGGAAGCTTTGGGAGTTCAGCAGAAGGCGTCTGCGTGTGCTATCGCGCGCCAATTGGTTCGTTTAGGGAAGGCTGCATACCATTTTTACTAAATTACTGCGGCTTCTACGGCCAATCAACTTGGCACAAATCACCGGCGTACCCTCCCCTGTCGCGGCTGACGAGCGTCCGCCATGACAGGCGTGATGCAAACCCGTCTCGCCGCTCACGACGCTGCACTCCTGTAACCCGGTTATTGATTTTAGCACTTGAAGGGGAGACGCACGGCGTCATTCTGTTCTCGTCAAACCCAATCCTATTCTTTAAAGAGTCCATCTTGAGGACAGAACTCGATACAAAAACTTGTGCCAGCAGCACAAAGTGTCATTTGAAAGCCGTTCAAGCCTGTGAGCCGCGCTCCCCCTCCACATTTCTGTTCTATCAAGCCGCGGTCGTCTCAGAACTGTTCTGTTTCCCAAAATGCCCGAAGCTTCTGCGAAGCGTTCCTTCTCGCATTCGGCTCACGAGCGCTCCGATCAGCTCCCGCCTAATCCCCCCAACAACCCCCAGAAGCGTCCAAGATCAGAACCCAGTTCCTCGCATATCGAAGTCGCTCTGGCTCATGCTCGCTCGAAAGTCGCTCTTCTCGTACATTCCAATCAGTTAGCAAATCCGATGCTGCGTTACATCCGCCACGTACGAAAGGAGGCCAACAACAATATAGCAGCAGATTTCGTATGTGGTACTACTACATGTGCTCTTTACCTATCCTTGCAATTCCATAAACTTCATCCAGAGTACATATATAAACGCGTTCGTAAGCTTGGTACCCATTTCAAATTACGCATTCTTCTTGTTCTCATCGATATAGCCGATCATCGAGCCTGTCTTCACGAGCTGACCAAAATGTGTCTCATCAATCAAATGACGCTCATTTGTGCCGGTTGTCAACGAGAAGCAGCACGATATCTGGAAACCTTTCGTAGTTACGACGGTAAGGGAGCAGAGCTTATCCAGGAGCGTGTTGCTGGTGACTATGCGTCTAGGCTTCACGCCGCTCTTAGTTCGGTTAGAGGGGTCAATCGCACAGATGTCTCTACCCTTGGATTTACCTTTGGCTCTTTCCGTGACATTGCTGCTGCTTCAAGACAGGAACTGAGACAATGTCCTGGCATTGGCGAGCGAAAGGTGGCCAGATTGTATCAGGCTTTACATCAGCCCTTCAAAGGAGATTGGCAGGAAATTGAGGAAATCCCAGACGAGGATACAGGTTAATGTTTGACTTTTAGAATTGACTACCATTTAGAATTTAGTCGAAAAAGGGGCAGCGTGTGGAAGAGAGGAGTGTATTCCATCTTGTCAATAAACACACTGTTACAATGCCACCCTCTTTTAGAATGTCTCACGATCAATGCATTATGTCTAAAACACAACACGCCAACAGTACTTCACTTGAACTACTTGACATAAGCTTTCCTCCTCGCAGTGCCGTCTGTCTGATAGAAACAAACGAAGGCTCCAATCATGGAGACGCGACAATGAAAACTACGTCTACTACGTGTGTTGTACTGATGGACGCAGCCTGGGTCACAACTATCCCCAAGTTACGTTGCAACTAGTGGCATTCCATTCCTTGATCATTGCAGTCGTCGTAGAATTCTCCGTCTGCTTGCTTTCCGTGTGGTAGGAACCGCTGATCTGTGTCAAGCTCGTCCTCGTCATCTGAGCAGTAGAAGATAGGCGGGATTTCTTGCATTTGAACAGAGGGAGCCGCGCTCAAGCACCGCAAATTTTCCATGATTTTCTCGGTGACTTTTCCAATATAACTCGGAGTGTTGTGATTCTTGACAGATTTGTTTGCCGAGAACAGCAGTTTATGTTGAGGAGCAAAGTATTCCCAATAGTCATTGTACGGAATGTTGTTCTCCGGAATCAAATTGAGAAGAATACCGGTTTCAAATGCCCAGCAACGAGCAACATTGCACATGTTGTAACCTCCGCCACCCAATACCAACATTGGAATATTGAACCCTTTCACAAATTGCACGCAGCTCGCGTGACCCTCTATGGTCATGTTGAAAGATCCCAACGAATCATTTGCCAAACCATCCACCCCGCACTGCAAAACAATTGCGGAAGGGCGAAACATTTCGATTGCTTTGCGAACAACAGGTTGGAAAGCATTCTCATAACTTTGATCGTCCATTCCGTCTTTGAGCGGAAAGTTCACGGCGTAGTACTCCCCGTTCCCAAACCCTTTGTCCCAGACTGAGCCAGTGCCAGGAAAGAAATTGTCCCCATATTTGTGAAAGGAAACAGTCAACACTCGATCAGTGACGTAGAAAGCCTCCTCAACACCGTCCCCGTGATGGAGATCAATATCAATGTAAAGAACCCGTGGAAAGTACTTCAGGAGCTCCAGGATGGCCAGGACAATGTCATTTGTATAGCAGAACCCAGAAGCTTCCGATTTTTTCGCATGGTGAAGACCTCCGGGCCAGTTAATGACGATATCTGATGAGCCGCTAAGAAGTTTTCGGGCACCGTCAATGCTTCCACCGGTGTATAGTTGACAGAATTCGAAGAGACCGTCGAACAATGGACAATCTGTATTCATTCCTACATTGAAGCGAGATAGCTCATTTTTAAAATATCGACGGTTATCAGGTGTTATCCGTGAAAGAAAGTTCACGTATTCCACAGAATGAAACTGTTTGAGCTCTTGTTCTGAAGCACGTCTTGGCCGATAAACTTCCTGTAGAACGTGGATTAGATAAACGGTGATGTTAGCAAAATACTTCAAGTCTTGTTTTCGTTTCGGATTCCGTCTTTTTATTTTTGAGAAAATATGTGCACGGACCATTTTCCGATACAGTCCTTTGTATTGCAAGAGGAACGTGGGGAGAAGGAGAACGAATTGAATGTTAGGAAGGAAGCCTCGTGGTACTCGTGGAACTATTGTGATTTCCAACATGAATAAAACGAACCATATGCTAACACAAGATTATGGGTCATACTTAGGCGATGAGGTTCCATAACGTGACCTTCACCGAAATAGAAGCCTCCCATATTATTATCCATGAAGTAAGCAACTCTTTTTTCCATTTTGAAGTGATGATAGGGAAGAAAATTGCTCCCGCTTTATGATGAAGGGAGAGTATAGAACGTGGAGCTCTTCATGAAGTGAGGTCAGTCGTTCTTATATGTTACATGAACGTTTCATTTTCCAATTAAATTAAAAAAAACTTACATGCGCGTGCGTGATGCGTGCGTTTGTAAATCTTCGTCGTGTCTACTCTATAAGGCGTTCTGCGTCGATGTGCAGTATACTCTTGGGATCCCATTCCCCAACTTGCCTCTGTGTTAATCTTTACGTTTTTTGGGTTCACTCTAGCTAGATTGATGTTCCTGACGTTCTGCTGACCGATTTTCTCGCACAAGGAACCTTGCTACTTTGAGAAAAAGGTTGTAGACCAGGTTCATTCCTTGACTCATTTTTTAATTTTTGGGATCAAGTAATTCGGGCCACTTTTTTTTGGGTTTTCCATACTTCCATCACCTCTAAATTGCTAATTACATGGCTTGATGTTTCGTTTCTTGGTCAAAATTAGATTATACGAAGGGCAACAACGGTGCACAAAAGGATACAGTATATCCAATTTCTCCACGGGGATTGTCCTTGCAAATAGGTGCCCGGACAAATCATTCGAGGAATACTTGCATGAATCGCTGCAAATAAACAAAGCCGTGTAAAACAGGATACAGGGTAAGAAAGGTTGCAATCCTAACCCTCGCTGGTACATGAAACTAAAAAAGCGGGGTCCGATTATAAAAGGTGGAAAGTATACTGAACACACAGAAAGATGGGACTTGCAGAGTTTTGGGAAGTTATATACAGATCGGGAAGTTATTCTAAACTAAACGGAAGGGCATCACTAAAAGGAATTTCTTCTCCTTCCTCATAGACGCCCGTGAAAACTTTTAACTGTGTTAAAACGGTTCCTTTTCCACTTTCCCCTTCCCCAAACAAACAGTTATGACCATCCGGCCTTCTCTCATAATACGAACCAAGTTTACTCAAAGCGATGCGATCACGCTGGTCATCAACAGATTCGGTCCGCGGAGGACGCAACAGAATAACCAAACCATCAGCACCGAACTTCGGTCCAGTGTCTGGGTCATCGACAACAGCCAGTGCGGCACCCCCAACCTTTCTCATCTTCATCGCCGGCTTAGATGTATCTCCATCAGGCCATGAAAACAAAAACGCCGCCTTGGAGCCCCTGCTTTCACCGTAGCCAACAAAACCCTTCGGATTATATCCGCCAAATGCCGCTTTCGGAGAAGTTGCAAAGACGACGGATGCCCCTTTTCGATTGACGAGCTGGTGAAAGGTTTGGCTGCTCCACCCATCTCTGTTGGCGTCGTACAGAAGTTGTAGCGGGCGTTTTTGAAGTTGAGTGCGGGCCAAAAGGGGGCGAAAGAGACGCATTTCATCAACGTCTTCTGGGAGTAGGTCGGCGAATTCGTCCAGGGTTGCTGGGTACAGTTCCGGGAATCTGTCACGATCGAATCGCTTGAGACCAAAAGGTTCTTCTTGTTTTGGCCCGAACACAAACGTGTAAACTCTCTCAACAATATCCATGTCATTCTTGTCTGATTCGTTGGTGCTTTTCTGCTCGGCTGCTATGGTGAGAGGTGTCGTGCGCCATGAAGATTGGAAAAGGGCAGAGGAGAGTGGACATACTGCGAAACGGGGTCGAAATGCCGACGACGACAGTGATGGGGCTGTGAAGAGGTTGCACTGGTATGCCAGAGCAGGGGCACATGGCGCTGTGGTGGATGAGAAATGCATGGTGAAGTCGACGGGGATGCACATACAAACTGAAGCGGGACCTCGTCGCTGTGCAGAGTCGGCCTTGTTGAGGAAAGCGGCATAATTGGATGCATATCGAAGACGCACCTAATACGCGATGGCACACGCTGCATCGCGTTCCTCCCGTGTGAGGTGAGGAGTCTACGACACGCGCCACCAATCAGAGTCTTGAAACTGCACAACATGCCGAAAAAGGAGACCAAAACCTGCAGAACTTGCCGAAAAAAGGGCGGGAAGTTGAAAGCGCGAAACAAAAACGTGCCACCCCCATCTCACTACACGTGCCCAGCGTGCGCTCTCGTATCTCTATCATGGGAGGGCGACCAACCTGCCATGCAGCTCTTCTCTAAACTGCATGCTGGCTAGACAGAGCGCTGCTTTTGCGCACTAAGCGCGCCAAAACGGCCGGCGCATATTTCGAATTCGGGCCCCGACCGAAACGGCAGTGCATCCCATTCGCGCGTCGTCGCCGCCTACTTAAGCCGCTCTTACCAAGCGCGGTACCTCTTACAAGAACATGCTGCTTTTCTCACTCTTCAACAACACTCGGCGAGCTGAAAACCTATCTTCGGTGTTTTCCTCACGCTTTATTTGTGCTTCATATTCTCCCAAATGAGCGACGCTCCTTCGAAGTTGCCTTCGCCGCTGTCGGAGGTCAAGCCCACGATGCTCGAGGTGCGACCATCAGAATGCTCCGAAAGCGTCTCTGTATCTGACCTCACCGATTCTCGCTACGACTCAGACAGCTCTGCTGAACAGAAGGGTCTCATTCAGTCTGCGGTTGACGTTCCAACAGTCTTCGCAGCAGATGCTGCCGATCGGTACACACTGTTTCCCATCCGCCATCCAAAGATCTGGGACTTGTACAAGAAGCACCAGGCTGCTTTTTGGACCGCAGAAGAGATTGATTTGTCAGCTGATCTTAATGATTGGAACTCACTCACACACGCTGAACGTCACTTTATAACTCATGTCCTCGCTTTCTTTGCCGCTAGTGATGGAATTGTGCTTGAAAATCTCATCGAACGATTCTGCAATGACGTCCAGTTGCCAGAGGCGCGTTGCTTCTACGGCTTTCAGGCAGCCATGGAAAACATTCACTCCGAGACATACTCATTGCTGTTGGACACTTACATTAAGGATCCTGACGAGAAGACTCGTTTATTTAGAGCAATTGATGAGATCCCTTGTGTTAAGAAGAAGGCAGACTGGGCCATCCGTTGGATTTCTTCTTCGGCTAGGTTTGTAGAGAGGCTGGTTGCCTTTGCCGCTGTAGAAGGCATTTTCTTTTCTGGTTCTTTCTGCGCCATTTTCTACTTGAAAAAGCGCGGTCTTATGCCTGGACTTACCTTTTCGAACGAGCTCATTTCTCGTGATGAAGGTCTGCACTGCGATCATGCCTGTCTGCTCTACTCCATGATCCCCGAGGATCAACGCCTGTCAGAAAAACGCATCCATGAGATTATCTGTGATGCTGTGGAATGCGAAAAGGAATTCGTGAGTGATTCGCTGCCGGTCGATCTTATTGGAATGAACTCCGAACTCATGAAAGAATATATATCCTATTGTGCTGATCGACTTTTGCTTTCGTTAGGATACAGTAAGGTGTACAATGCCTCCCAACCGTTTGATTGGATGGAGTTGATATCCATTCAAGGAAAGACAAACTTCTTTGAACGGAGGGTGGGAGAATACCAGAAAGCCGGTGTAACTGGTACTCGTGCCGAAAACGCTTTTTCCCTTGACTGTGATTTCTGACTATTGTGATGATTGGCGCCATGACTGCAAGCCCACAAGGGTTATGCTTCTCTACTACCCTTCGAGCCCCAGAGCCGAGTGAAAAGCGAGGCACTTCTAGCAGTTGAGGAAATATGGCCAAGAGTATATTTTCTTCGCCAATTTCACAGAAATAGCCGTCGTTACCTGCGCTCTGGATGTGTGCATATTGTAAACTCTTATACTTAACCGCCATGTACGTGGGCATCAGTTGCCCTCTGGCTATTGCTCAGTCATTTGCTTTTATCAACGTGACGCGTCGTCGACGCATTAGACCACCAAAAGCAAAAGCAAACATACAGTGAAACGTAATCCGTATCGAGCAGTCGTACGTTTCACTCGAGTAAAGAGGGAGAGAGGAAGAGGCTGAAATAATAGAGTTCGAACCTTGAACTCATAAATATGCTGTGTTTAATTTAATGTTTTAACCTTGTATCCATGTATCCATAACATGCCACTGCGATTGGTTTCAGGTTGGCGGAACGGCCACTCGTTGAAGTGTAACTGAATATCCGAGGGTTTCTCCGGGAGGAACAAGGCAGTCGTTCTCCTTTTCAAGGCAAACACCCTTGTCACCGTATGCTAGATTTGCAGGAACGACAACCTTTCTCTCACCACCTGGTCGCATGGTCGAAATAGCTTCTTCCAAACCTGGAATTATTTGTCTGCGTCCCATCTGAAACACAAACCCTTTCCTATTATCAAAAACTTTGCCATTAGACAAAAAGGCCAACTTCTTGTCACAAGTGCGGGTCAGTTCGAAGGAGTTGCATAAAACCCTTTGTCATTCATGGTATAAACGCCTCTTATATGCGTAGAACGTACGTAATCAACAACAACAAAGTCACCTTCAACAGGATTGGCACCATTCCCAGACTTCACGTCGTAGTAACTGATACCGCTTTCTGATTTGGTGAACACAGGCTTTGTTTCCTTCGCAATTGCTAATTCACCATCTACCGCAGTCACTGCCAGGACAGAAGCACCCGCTATTAATTGTCCAAATCGGCGTCGGGAAATTGTCGCAGTCATCTCACAGAGCTGCTTTGTAGGCACCGATACACATGGTTTGGATTGAAAGGAAAAACGTGCGCGTGGAAACGCGGCGGGGGTAACGAATGCTGCCATGAGGCAGAGCGCAAGATACGGGAAGAAAAGCTGGCCTAACGTGTTCTGAAGACGATGCTTGAGCGAGAACTTGATTTCGTAAGCACCGGATACTAAATGTGGGAGGCGTGTCGTTTCGATCCAGTAACACTGCATCTTGAGCTCAAGAATACGAGATATGTGTTCAGAAAACGCCACGTGTGTGTGTTGGACGAAATCTTGAGAAAGAAGATACTCTCGTCAAACGCCAGCTTACAAGCCTGCTCGTAGACAACCCGCCATTGCGGGCATGTTGAACTACGAAGGTTACAAAGGCAAATCTCGAATTGCGCTTCGTACACCTTGTGTCTATCCTTTCCCTTCGTACCGTTCATAGCTCTTATCTCGAGAAAACGTCATAGCCAGTCTACGTTACTCAGCTTCATTTCGTTCATTTCAGGCGACCTAGTTTGAACATAGGCTGAAATGGCTTTGCGCCAACCGCCCACAGCGTTCTCCATTTTGGCTCCTATCTTCAAAGTTTCTCATTCGGGTTCAGTCCACATTCCGGCAAGGCGTCCAACGCTGTTTTATCCTCTACGAACGCCGCCGCGTGCCACAGCCGCAGCAGCAGCAGCAGCGGAAGATAGAAGCGATGGTCGTGTATCACCGTCTGACAACACAAGCAGTTCTCCCCCGCCTCCACGAGATTCGAGTCCAGAATGGCAGTCACGGCCTGGTATAGACCTCCTTCTCCCTGACGAACCTGAAGTCATTTTGGCTTTCACCGGAGGTTTTGCTGCCGGACTTGCGCCACGAACCACGTACGCTGCCTTTCTACGTCGTCTTTCGGATGTGCTCAACGCCGCTGTTGTTGCATACAGACAGCCTTCCCCCAGCGCCGACCATCTCGACCTAGCTCACAAGTCTGCAGGTGCTACAGGCGTCATTGTAGCGGAAATTCGTCGAACCTTTGGAAGACAAATCCCTCTTATAGGGATTGGGCACTCCCTCGGCGCAAAGTGTCTACTTCTCGCGGGCTGCGAGCCAGAAACTCGAGAAGTATGTCCCTTTTCCGCCAACATATTCATCAGTTTCAACAACTCTACACGCGATTCAGCGCTGCCATGGCGTCCATCCGACTCGAAGGCAGCTGCGGACGCGTTATCAAATGTTTCAGCGTTTCTTTCTGGTCTTGACGTTTCACAATTCGGTATGCCTGATGCAGAACAAACAATGAAGAATGTTGTTGGTACTGTATCCGCTCTCGGGGCATCTCTCAGCACGGAATTCAGCCCTACCCCTGAAGAAACAGTCGCTCTCGCTGGAGCCCGATATTCAATTTCTCCCAACCTCGTTCTTTCTTTCGACGACGACTCTCTTGATCACTCTGGAGAGCTAGAGGCCGTACTGCGCGCGAGATTGGGTCCAAAATCAGTTGTTAGACGTACATTACCGGGAACGCACCTTACACCCATGACCCCAGATATTGGAACCGACTTCAGAGCTACGGGATTCTCTGCTGTGGACGATGGAGTTCAAAACGCTGCTTCACGTGTGGCAAGGGAATTGGACCAGACTGTTGCCGTAATCGCCGCATTTGTAAAGCTTCAGTCACTGATTCACAACTGATGAAGCCCGGGTTGCACTAACCCCGTACAACAAAAGGGTAGTAGGCATGCACATCCGCATCGTATAGATAAGACGCTCGAGTAATAACCAATATTCGTGGTTTGCACTATACTATACTACAAAGCATTTTCTGTAAATTAAGCATCACTCTTAAGCAGGGGCACTGAATTGACGCCCATACTTCTTGCAAACTTCCCAACTTCCCGCATCGGTCGTGACTTCGGAATCGGGGCTTCCGAATACTTGGTAAGGCGTCTCGATTACGAAGACGATTCAGGTCCTGATTTATTCGCTGAATTTGCGCTTCCGCGAGTCGAACCCCCCGGCCTTACAATCACTTTCAAATGTTCCTGTTCTTATCTTCCTTTGAATTTCAATTTCTTCGGCGTCTTGGCGCATTTGTTCGAGAATTCTTTCTTTATCCTTCCTGTTGAGATTTGTAGTCTTCTTCTCTTGGCTAGCAGCGAAACCAGGAGGTTGGTCAAAGCGTCTGCGAGATCGTGATGGGATAGGTGGCTGAGGTGGGCGCTGATCAAAGCGTCCTCTGCACGGCGTATGTGTTTTCTTTGCGAAAGCAGTGCGGCTGCCTTCTGGTATTCGTAGCCCGTATTCGCCTCTCTTCTCTTCAAACGGGACAGAATTGCGCTGAAGTGTCTCAGTTGTTTTTGTCTTCAATGGATGAGGTACGTCTTCTGCATCTTTGTAGCTCCTGCCGTATGCAGACATTTCAGACCGTAGAGGTTGGCGTGCTTCGCGCCTTCTTCGGCGCTCTTCTCGGACGGCCTGGCGATACTGCTTGCGCTTCATTTTCTGTGTGGTGTCAGAACTATGCGGGTCCTGGACTCCATAAAGTTTGCGCAGGTGTTGTACTTTCGCTGCTTGCATTCTCTGTCGCTTAATATCGAGCAGCGGGTCCTCGCGCATCTTATTTTCAAGATCTATCATTGATGGTCCCGCTTTCTCTTTTTCGTTTTCAAGTGTTTCAAGCGTTACGTCTTTCTTTCCAGTTAGAATTTCCTCACGCTCCTTGTCGTTAACAACCTTTTCCGAGTCGTGGTTCCGGCTAGGCTCAAATTCGTACATCCAGTTAATGCGGCGACGTTTTAAAAGCTGTTCAGGGTCTAGGCGGCCTGATTTTACTTCCAAGTCTTCAGCCTCCTTAAGCTTTCGCTCTTCCTCAATTTGTTTTCGCAGTTCTTCAATGCGCGACTTCTCTTTTGCCTCCTCTTGTTCCTTGAGCCATACCTTCTCGTTGTTCTTGATATTTCCTGTATGCCATGACTTCTTCCCCAAGAATTTCAATGCGCTCATTGTTCCGAACGGCACGTGCAATGTTTAGCGCAGGCTGGAAAAAGCTGGTGTTACAGACCCAGGTTGTTAACCCTTCGCTCGTTGGGAACGTTCAGTGTCCGGCACGGAAAGCGGATGTCTCGTCCTCACATGTCTGTTTGTTTTGTAGACGTTCGGTTTTGACCAATCATGACTCGCCTTTTTTTGCTTTTCTGACAGGTTGCCACAATTCCACTGCACAAAACGCGGAACCCTTTTCGTCAAATATTTTTTGTTTTTCAAAACCCGTCGAAGTTTGTATGGTAGAAGGTTCATCTTCGTAGAATCATTCATGCCAAGCGGGGGAAAACGATAGCCGCGTAGCTTGGGAGAACTCGTCAACCCTTTGTCCCAGTTCGGCAGCTCCTCGACTGTTTTCCCTGAATACAACTCAATCCTTATTCGATCGGAGCCTTCCGTTCACCAACATACGGCACCAAATACAGACGTGTACCTGCGTTCTGCGCCTCGGCCGCCGCTCTGACATCTGTCAAGTCCCCCCACCACCTCACCCCTCCCAAAGCCTTTTCAACATCTTTTGCCCCTGGTATATGTGCATAACCATCAATAGCTTTCTCAGCATTGTTGGGTAACATTTTCCATGAACGCTTCATAACGGAGAAATGTCTGGCGCGCGCGACTAAATCGTTGGGTTTAAAATCTTTAACGGGAGGTCCGTTTCGCCCGGTTCGGTAGTCACTTATTATAGCAGTTGGAAGCGAATCTGTTGAAAAGGTGCATTATGGCTGTTTACTGCTTTTATCTTTTCGATCGAACGGGGGCCTGTCTTTGCTACTACGAGTGGCAACGCTCACGATCTGTGCAGGATACGTCTGATGACCAGAAGAATATGTTTGGAATGCTGTTTGCGCTGCGAAATTTCGCAATGAAGCTTTCCCCGGATGCAGCAAAAGGTATCCCAACCTTTTTCGTGACTGATGTGTATGCCCTACATTACTTTGAGACGCCCACTGGTCTACGATTTGTGCTAACAACCAGTCACGATTGCGGCTCAATCGACGTTACGAGGCATCTGAGTGACATTTATGCGGAAGTGTACGTGGAATATGCTGTCAAGAACCCCCTTTATATTCAGGGAACCAAGATTGACTCAGAACTCTTTCTCAGTAAGCTCGATTCTTATGTTCGATCGCTTCCATGCTTTTGATTCACGTGTGATCCATCGACGAAGCCCACAGAAGCCCTTATCTAGGCTTATTGCATAACTTTATTTTTTCTCTTCACGAACTAATCCATGGCTGGTATACACACGGACAAAGTCGTGCAGACATACAATCTCATCGCCAATTACTGGTTCAGTGAGAGTGACAGAATCGTGAAACGGTTTTCCGTAGGATCCAATGCCATGAACTTCTCTTTGATTACCTTTGCTGAATCTTGTAAAATAGTTGTCTGCGCGCTCTGTCCGTGGTTCACGGGGTAACCTTTGCGGCCATCCAACTCGTAGAGCATCCCATCACGCTCTACAAAGCATATAAAATGCACTTCCACCTTTTCATCAGCGCTTGGTGCAGATGTTTGACCTTGCTATATCAGAACAAACATTGGGCTCTTTGTTAGTATCAGTTCGTCATCACAAAATCTGAGTGATCGTTCTATATGCTAATTTCCAACGAACCTGAGCGAATTCCTCATGTATAGAGTCCAATGAATCATCTTCTTGAAGCTTGGTTGCTCTTTGAGAAGAGTCCATTTCTTTAGTAGTTTTCAAAAAGTTATCCAAAAAAGAGTTCTCGCGAAGTGGAAATGCGTCGCTTGTAGTATTCAGCGCCGCGTGAAGTACAGCAATGGTTCCACAAGCATTTCCAATGGTTTGTTTGCAAAAGAATGGCTGCTTTGAAGAATCGGTTTCAAAGCTTGAAGTGGCCTTTGCCTCCGCGGCTACGATTTTGTCAGTTAGGGGAAACAGTAAAATAACAGCATATTGTGGTGACGGAACCATATCGAGAAGATCAAGGCTCCATACATCAAAGAATGACAACAATGGAGATAGACCAAGTGTACGTCCAAACGTGGTGAGAACCTCGGGATTGGATTCGAGGGGGATCCACTTTTTTGGAGCCATGGTTTGAACGAAACGAAGGCTGATCTGTGTGCTTTAACACGGGCTATTACTGGTTTCAGACGAGAACTCTAGAGAGCTGACTTTTTGTTGACGCCGAAGAAGACACGGTCTCAGGGCGAGCGATAGTGCTTTCCTCGATCAAGTGTCAGTGGTGGATACCTCCGCTTTCGGTTGCCAAGCGCTGCTGTTTTGCAATCCGAAATCGCGATTATTATGACTCAAAAAGGGATTCAGTTTTTCCCTTGTTGCAGAAGTTGCAATTAGACTGACAGCTGACTCAATGCGCCGTAGCTTTCACGTGGGACAGTTATAGCATTTATGATGAGCTAGAAGAAAGTTGCCACTGCCATGTATTATGGGTAAGCTGAGGTTTTAGACGGAAAGTGCCGGCAGCATTCGAAAGTCGAACCAGCAAAACTGCAGAATAAACATAACCATTTCCACCGGCCCGCACAATGTTTAATCGCAACAAGCGAAACTTTGTTAGGGCCACGTGCTGAGTCAGCGAAGTGAATGCCGTCTTGTTTTAAGATCTTGGGGTTTCCATGTCTTCTTCTGAGACTAGAAAACACGGTCCCCCCTGGGGCTCAATACAGTAACACATATCTCCTTTGCCAGTGCTTTTCGCTCCTTTGTCGTTCGCCAGTCCCAAGATATTTTTTAGATCTGCTCCACTACCCGTGCGCATTCCACCATAATGCATTTTGCATTGCCCTCTCTCGCTTGTGCCTTATTTTTCGTCCTTTCCCAAGAGCGGATCATGCTACGAACAGCCATAACGAAACGAATTCGGCCCGCGAAGGTCGCTATGCTTCTCTTCACTGCACCGGTCACCTTTCACAAGGCGCGATCTAGTTCTGCCACCTGTCCAACTGTTGGCTCATTCTGCCCTACCCTACGTCCATCACCGTCCGCGCCCATTTCGCCCTTGACCTCAAACCTCAGAATGGTATCCACCACCCCAGCTGTCGAAAAAGCAGAAGCAGGCTCGATCACGGGTCCGAGTTGGGAGCTTGAGTATTCTGCCACGACCGACTCCCAACTCACCGCAGATATCGATGAGGGTGAACGCCTGATTGACGTCATTAATGCCTTGGCCGACAAGATCAAACATCTCGTCCCACAAGCTCAAAACATCACCGCGGAGCAAGTAGCCGAAAACGACCTCATTCGGTCTTTGACTGAAATGCATCGAAACTACTGGAATGCCGTGGTCTTGTTGCGGAATGTGTACACATATGGAAGCTGTGCATCTTCTGTAGACGGGACTGATGAAGACGCGAAGAAGCTCACCGGACAAGTGCAAGTATCGTTCTCTCTCTTAAAACAAGCATTTGAACCCGCACAACTCATTCTTGACCTGTGTCCTGAACACGTTTTTCATACGTTTCTGAGCGCAGACGAGCTTGCTAAAGATGCAGAGTACATACTACGCCATTCACGCAAGATGAAAGACTTTCGACTGTCTCTTTCTGAGGAAAATATGGTCACGACTTTGGGGGTAACCGGACACTCATCCTGGGGAAACATGTACACCGATCTGTCGGCCGTTCTTTCCGTTGAGGTAAATCTCCCGGATGGAACAAAGACCATGGGTGTAGCAAGTGCTGAAGCAATGCGAGACAGTCCGGATGAGCAGATACGAAAGGCTTCCTGGGAGGGCATTCGCAATGCGTGGCTTCCCCACCGAGAAACATGTGCGGCCGCTCTGAATGCAATAACAGGATGGCGATTGGATCTGTACAACAAACGCGGGTACGAGTCGTTCTTGACGAGCTCATTGCATTCAAATCACATTCAAAACGCTACGTTGGATGCGTTGTTTGAAGCGTTGGATGGAAAGACCGAAGTTGGGAGGCGCGCGATGAAGATTCAGGCATCAGCTCTCGGAAAGGCGGCATTGGAACCCTGGGATCTTTTCGCGCCGGCGCCTGTAAAGGGTGATATCGGTAGAGTGTATTCCTTTGATGAAGGAATTGAGCTGATTGCTAACGCAGTTGGAGAGGTAGACAAAGATGCTGGCTCTTTCGTACGAATGATGCGAGACAAGCAATGGATTGAGGCATCTAGAGGGGACAAGAAGCGACCCGGAGCGTAAGTATTGGACCAAGACCCGAACTGATGCCGAACTCATTCTAGCGTGCGTAACTCGACATGTATGTCATGGACTGACGACATAGGTTTTTTGTTTTCCCGTTTGTGTTGTTGTGACAGATATTGCACTGGCTTTGCCAAGTCAAGAACACCTAGAGTGTATCTTAGCGACTACAATGGAAGAGCACAGCTTCTGTTGACGCTGGCCCACGAACTGGGTCATGCTTTTCATTCGTGGCAAATGCGCGATCTACCTCGCCCACAATCATCGTATCCGATGAACCTGGCAGAGACAGCCAGCATCTTCTTTGAAACAGTGGTGGGGAGCAAGCTTCTGGAGCAGGCCGAAAGTGCCGAGGAGCGGTTCAGCATCCTGTGGGGAGAGGCAGAAAGCGCGCAGGCGTTCCTGCTAAATATCCCGGCTCGCTACCGGTTCGAAGAGGAGTTGAACAAAAGGCGAAAGAATGGGAAGCTATCAACAAAGGAAATTGACGAGATGATGGCTGCGGCGTGGGAGCGATACTACGGCGATGCTCTCCAATCGACAGATCGAGTTGGAGTTTTCAGCCAAAGTAAGTTACACTTTTATCTGACGGGGATATCGTTCTATAACTGGCCCTATAGCTTCGGGTACCTATTTGCGCTTGGCGTTTATGCCGAATACGAAAACGGGAACCGCGATGTGTTTGCGAAGATGTATCGTGATCTTCTGAGAGACACTGGGCGCATGGATGCCGAAGACGTCGTGGAGAGGCATCTCGGAGGGCGAATCGACGACAGGAGGTTTTGGGAAAAGGCGATTGGGGTGTCTGAACATAAAGTGGATATGTTGGAGAAAGTGGCGGCTGAGGTAGCGGCCGTGTGAAAGTGTGGGGCGGTGTATGTCAGTAAGTTTTGGATCGTATCGGGGCTCAAAACTCGAACGATGGCGTGGTGGGGAAAACGGATGAAAATCAGATTAAAGTGGTAGATATATGGACACACTGGCACGACTGGAGACAGGAATGTGCGCGATTCTAAACAAGAAGAGTGTGTGGTGATTGTCGCAGGGCAAAAATTTGCACGACAGCAACGTAAAACAAAAGTAATCACAACTGTAGTAGCCGACGGCGAGGAAGTGTTTTGTACAGGGAAAGAAGAGATATCATGAGGAGGGGTGATATGTACGATCAAATTCTTCTATGAGGTCATCGGGGAACTTGTTTCCCCGGACAAAGCCTGCGAAACCATCTTCCAATATGACGACCTCCGGGACGTTTTGCAACCGACCTTCCTTGCGGGCGCTATCCAGGGCGTACCAGAAGCGAACGGCACACGTGGGTCCTCTGAGCTGGGAATACATGCAGTGGAAAACGACAGTGTCGGCGCCGTTGATGCACTTGAGGTAACGGGAGGGATCACGGCGAAAGTCAGGCGCCGGGGCGTGTATGGAAGATTTGATGTGACCGCCAATCCTGTCGTGCTCGCGAACGTCTATGACGACCGGCGGCTTGGACGAACGCAACATGGAGGCAAGAGTCTCCTTTGAGATATACGACGGACCGGTCATTACTGCGGCACGACGCGTCCACACGGCGTACGGCGGCTGCACAACGGCAAGCGCGAACCGACACAACACGCGCGAACGAGCAGCACGCCAATACGCGCAGGACGGGCGGCGCGAAAAGATACAGACGGATAGCGCGCGCGGGCGGCGGTGTGGCGAAGGGAGATAGTTGTGGGAAGGCCGACTAGGGTGTATAGCCAACCAGCAACTGTGTGGCACGGGTCGAATGTGTGGAATCGGAGGTGGGGGGTGGGAACGCCACAGCGCGTGTAAAACTGTTGAGTGGCGACGACGAAACGGCAAGGCGTAAGTTTCCAGAGCGGATGCGCGGGGACGAGGGGAACAAGGAACAGGGGGGCTGGCGATGGCGCACGGCGAGAGTGACGCGACACGGGCGCGACACGAGCGCCTCACACGACTGTGCGGCGCGCGCTGATTGGAGCGCGCGGGAGGTTGACGCACGTGCTGATTGGGGTGGACGCGGTTCGCGCGTGCTGCGCAGGACGGACGGTGGTGTGGTGGCAGCGGCGATGGGGCGTGTGACGTGTGGCCGCTTGGGAAGCGGGGTCGAGTAGGGATCGTGGATGCGTTGCAAGCGTGGTCGCGTGTGCCTATTTAATTGGTGAAGAGAGCACAGATTCGATGGGTCGCGGTGAGACTCGTTTCTGGGACAAGTACCAAGTGTAAGGTTAGGCGTCGAGTACCAATCCTTCTAGGATTGTACCCTTCTGAACGGCTATTTTTGAGACACATGGCAATGATTTAAAAACATTTCAGGAAAAGGTTCCTTTCCTTCCTGTTTACAGAATCCAATGAGACGCAACTTTGTGTGCCCTTTACAAAAATATATGTTTCGCGTGCCCACGACATCAGCTTCCACCTAATTCTCACACACACCTCCGGACATCCTCAATCTCGCCCAAACTCTCACATTGGGTTTTTTGAGTCTGTGAAAACTCTATATCGCCGCATCCCTCACCAAGCCCAACACCGCTTCCAGCGCTTCTACAAAAATCTGCACATCAAACAAGAAAAAACAAACACCGACAATGTACATCCTACAGTGGGCAAAAACTGGATAAAACCACCACTCTATTCCTCCTTAATGACATCCACCGTCTGCAACTATGACTTTTACCGTAGTCAGTACTTAGAAAACCATTAAAAACCTAGTTCGGAAGCTTTACAGAACCAGACCTAGCCCACAGTTTTCTAAACTTTAAAAAATCCTGAACAAGATAGAAAAATCTAAATAAAGGCTAAAACAAAGAACCATATTTATTTCATTCAATACTTATTCATTTCAACCTTTCTACCCCTTGAATACAGCGCTCATGTAGAGAGCGATAAAGTGATTTAATAAACCTTTTGCTCAAATTATTCCAACATTCAATCACACATTCCATAAGCGTTCCAATATCTTCGACTTGGCGCTAACAGGCGTTAATGCAGCGTGCTAAAACCTCCCAAATGTTTTCATAATGTTCAAATCAGGTGAATTGGCTGGCCACTGTAAAACATTAACATTATGATCAGCCAAACACTTTGTAGTAAACACCGAACGGTGTATAGAAGCCCAATCTTGTTGAAAACTAAACTTTCTCCAATATTTTCGGCCGAAAATGGTAACAATTATTTCTGAAACAGCTTTCATTACTCCATAGAATCGAATTTTTGTATGCGAACAACCAGATTACTTAAACCATAGTAGGAACAGGCACCTCAAAGCATCACCGAGTCCCCTCCATTTTTTCAATTCGAAAACTAATCTCTTTCTTTCTTTTGTCGTATAATGGCAGAAGGTTTAACATTTGAGGTTGTCGATATACTACACTGATCTTGTATGTGATGGATGCGAGGGATCATCGGCCATGCAGCTCCGGGCGAGCTACCATCTAGATGTTGTCAGCCACGTGTAGTGTTGACATGTACCTTCTGGTTGAGTAATTGTTAGCACCTGTAATTGTAATTATATCTATTTTAGTACAGTAATGAAGTGGCCACCTGGCACTGTAGCCAATGCTGGCCAGGTCTCTGACACTAGGTCAGAGACCGTGCCTTGCTGGCACCTCCCGGTTGATCTGGAGAGTGCAGTCCACTGCATATAGGGAACTGCACCTCCTCCACCCTAGTCTGATAAAGACAGGCACCACATGGGTCACAACTATACCTTTTGGTTCATTGTTTCTCAACTACTACATAGATTTTACCGCGCGTCGACGCCTACCATCGTTCACCTACTCGGTATAGGCTATATGCCCCGCCGTTTGCCCCTGCGGGTTTTCACGGTGCCCTGTTACCATAGAGGTTTATTAAGTCTACCTTCTAAGGTTGAGCGTCACCACGCTCCCTAAGGTTGAGAGTCACCACGCTCCCGAGACAAAACAGTAGCAGACCCCAGAGGTGATTGTACGACACATTGGTCTCCCGAGTAAGAAATGTTTTTTAGGTTTCGTCGTACCTTCACGGTTCACACAAAATTCCGAGAAGGATTGGACGCTCGTACACCTATTTGGTTTCAGGAAATCCCGCAAAGCAATACAAGATACCACTATTGGTCACAAATGGATCGACCTGAAGGGAATACAATCCATAAAGGTTTTAAAAAAGCCCCATCGGCTCAACCGATTATGGAAAACCCCGAGGAGCTGCTCCGGCACCCTCGGGACAAAACCGTAAAGTTACATGGTCCGCCGCCTATGGCAACGGAACCTCAAAAGGAATTACAAATTGAGGTTGCAGCAGAGGAGCTATGGCCTCAGGTCGAAGAGAGCGAAAGCGCTCTTCACTCTCGCGGTCGAGGATGCATCAACCTTAAAGGAGAAGTCAGATACCCGGATGGTTCCGCCCTCAATGGACGTCGATGCATTTACCCGTATTGTGGTTGACCGAGCAGCTCAAGAGCTATCGGACAGGATACCTGAAATGGTGAAACAGTATCTCTTTACAGATGCTAGGGAGCATGTTTACAGCGCGGTGCAAGACCTTTGGGTTTCCGAGGAATTCGCAGAATCCCGACCTACGCAGGTCAACATCGCAAAGCGCATACCACAAGGGTTCCAAATGGGTCATTCCACCCATTCCAAACACTGACCTACTGATAGTGAGTATTTACAAGGTTCAAAGCAGAGTTAAGAGGTCCCGGGGAAGGTAGATTCTCAAGACATTTACCTACCACCAATTACAGGTCTCGTTCAAAAGGATACCCATGGAGGTGGTCCCAAGGAAGACTCGTCTGACTCGTTGGATGAGCGACGAAGAAACCGAAAAGGGAAGAAGCGGAGGACGAAGAGGGGAAACAATCGAGGGGATGATTCAGACCCCGACTCGTCGGACTCCAGTTCCGATACGAGTTCATTTTCGGATGATGACGGTAAAGGTATGAAGAAGAAGAAACCGAACAGGTTGACGAAGAAGTCGTCGAAAAAGAACCGAAAAGGTAAGACGAAACCCAAAAAAACTTTCTTCCTCGGGAGACCAATGTGTCGTACAATCACCTCTGGGGTCTGCTACTGTCTTGTCTCGGGAGCGTGGTGACGCTCATCCTTAGGGAGCGTGGTGACGCCCAACCTTAAAGAGCGTGGTGACGCTCATCCTTAGGGAGCGTGGTGACGCTCAACCTTAGAAGGTAGACGTAATAAACCTCTATGGTAACAGGGCACCGTGAAAACCCGCAGGGGCAAACGGCGGGGCATATAGCCTATACCGAGTAGGTGAACGATGGTAGGCGTCGACGCGCGGTAAAATCTATGTAGTAGTTGAGAAACAATGAACCAAAAGGTATAGTTGTGACCCAAGTGGTGCCTGTCTTTATCAGACTAGGGTGGAGGAGGTGCAGTTCCCTATATGCAGTGGACTGCAATCTCCAGATCACCCGGGAGGTGCCAGCAAGGCACGGTCTCTGACCTACTGTCAGAGACCTGGCCAGCATTGGCTACAGTGCCAGGTGGCCACTTCACTGCTGTGCTAAAATAGATATAAGTACAATTACAGGTACTAACAATTACTCAACCAGAAGGTACATGTCAACACTACACGTGGCTGACAACATCTAGATGGTAGCTCGCCCGGAGCTGCATGGCCGATGATCCCTCGCATCCATCACCTACAAGGTCAGTGTAGTATATCGACAACCTCAAAGGTCAAACCTTCTGCCACTATACGACAGACCCCCTTCCTATCCGTGAGACACGCCCTGTGTCTCCTTCCATCAAACCATAAAGGTATAGCGAGCGACAGCGGCGCGGGCAATGGAGTGGTGTCCGCCGGCGGTTGCTCACGGTGCGAGACGCGCGATCCCTTGAGGTTCAGAACTCGGTGCCAGTGTCGGTTGAGGAGTGCGAGCGACGACGGCGGCGCACGAATTGAGCGACAACCATTCAGGTAGGGACTGTCATGAGGACGATGCAGGTGCCACGTCGACGCACCTCGCGCCGCATCGTGGATTCGCCACCGATACCTCGAAGGGATGGGTCGTCCCCACAGACAGCACCCGCGCTCGAGAGAATTGAGGTGCGGGTAACCATTGAGGTTGAAGAAGTTGGCGATTCCGAGGGGATTGATACCCCTGAAGTTATGCATTTAAGGTTGGATTTGTCCCACTCCACGATACCTCAAAGGTCTGTAACCGCTCGCGCCCGTACGATGGCAACTGTTGCTCCTGAAAGGTCGATGTCGGTACTACGGGAAAGGTTGGATACGTTTGCCGTCTCCTCGGAACGGACCGAGGAGGCGTCACCTAAGACTGATAAATACCCGCTGGTGTTCACCGCGGCGGTGGAGGTCGAGTCATCACCTCGTTCGTCGGGTCGAGCTACGGCCTTCCCAACCATGTCAGGTAGCGGTCCATCCCGAGGCCATGGACACGGTGGTATTACCAAGAGGGTGACTCACTCGGCTTCTCGTACGCCTACCACCATTGGTTTTCGCAGCGTGCCTGTCCTTGCGACACAGTTCTCCCCTGGGACTTCGGCTGACCCATACCAACACAGCGGTGGACTTCCTCCGAACACACAAACCAATTGGGCTCATAATCCCGCGTTTAGTACGGCGAACCGGAAGACGAATCAGTGTGGACCTTTTGGTATTGCCCTCGACCAGGTGACTCACAGTGACCTGTTGAAGCACGATTGGCCTGTGACGGTGGGGAATTCGTCATTGCCGGCAGCTCTCATTAGACCGCAATTGGATACCTACTTGGGTTTGTGCCGTTGGGACTGCGAGCGCCTCCACTCCGTCCCATTGCTCTTGAAGAAAAGGGACCAAGAGTGTCAACCTCGTCAGGGTCGAATGGATTGTTACCAGAGTCGGCAGCGTCATACACCTTTGAGGTATTACATCACGCCGATGTATCCGATCGACTTGCCGTATGTGCGCATTGAACCGGAGCTGGATTATTACCGTCGATTGGTGGTGCGAGTGTGCCTGTACCCGTCTATTCCGGGAACTTACCTTACGGTCTCACCTGACTTGGTTTCCCTGAATCGGCCTTTCACCACTATCAATTGGGCTGCCCGTAGTAGGTGGGGCAAGGATGCAGCGACGGAGGGTCGCGTTCGCACTCGCAACTCTTACACTCGCGTTATGCATATGTTTCATAACGTCGAGTACTTCTCACAACCTACGAAGGGTGGACGCGATTGGTACGTGCTTCAACCAGATTGGTGGGAGTTCTATGAGGTTCCATTGTCGCTGAGCGTGCCAACTCCGCCAGTTTTAGCGTACTTCGGGAGTCAGATCTCCCGGAACCTGGAACGGTATTACCTTATTTGGTCGATTGCCCTCTCGGAGTGGACCGTGTTGGTTGCCATCCCGGCTCTGGAGGCCACCCGTTACGGTATCGATTGGGATTGTCGTAATCTCGACTCTGACATATACCGAGATGGTTTTCAACCTGTAGGTCGCATCTTCTTCATACCTCTGAGGGTTGTCCAAGATATTCTCCGATTTGGTTACAAGAGCATCGTTCAGGGGACCGATTATACCGTGAAGGATTTGGACACGTATCTCGAGCAAAGCGAGAATTACCATTGGGATTCCCGTCAAGGTTGGGAGGCTTTCGATCCCGCAACTTGGGAGATCGTGCCTCGCCACGGCGAATATTATCCCGGGGAGCATCCTGTTCATGGAGCTCCCGCGAGCCCCGAACCTTATCAAGGTAATGTGGAGACACCTGTTGGTCGTTATGGTGGTCCCTTCCCGTCCGAGCCGTTACCTAAAGGTCGTAAGCCGCCTACCCCTACGGGTGTGACTCCTACTCAACCGAGCTTTTCGCGGGTTGCTGGTCCGGTTCGACCTCTGTTGGCGGGTATTGCTCCTCCTCCGCCTCAACCTATGATGGATTCTCCAGCCGTGGTCGGTTTGCTGGCTCGATTTCGCCAGGCTTGCGTCACCAACTTTTAGAGGGCTGAGCCTACCTCCGTGGTTGCTGCATTAACGCTCCTTGAAGGTTTGCTGCCGCGCCATGCGCAATACATGAAGGCGCTGAGACAACTTGGTGAGTTCCGGAATCTGTTCCAGTTGGACATGTACCGACTGGCCACCCGTCAGGTTGCCATTCTGGTGAGCGTCTCTGCTGCTGCGCCATATGATCCCTTAACGGATCCACTTCTAGGTGCTAACTTGAACCCTGCGGTTTTGCTACCCGCTCCGGCGGTTCCTTTCTTTCATCCTCTTTTGGGTTCGACTCCTCTCCCCAGTGGCGGGACTACCGCTCCTTTGCTACCTCTTAGGTCGATGGCTCCTAGCATTTCTGCCAGTTTTCCTCCGTGGGTAATCAATAACACGGGTCCTTCAGATTCCATTGCTTCTAAACCGACAGGTCCTTCTTAAAGTAAATTGTTGTCTATTCTTGTCTCCACTACTGTTACATTTGGTTGTTCGTTCGTGCCCCCCCTTGTATGTAATCTGACACGCCTATGCGTCCACCTTCTGCGGAAAACGACGTCTTTTCTCCCCCTTCCTAAGGCCTGAGTACCACTAAGGTCTAAGGTCAGCCGTCTGCAGGCATCGGCTCCTTGCGACGGCGCCAATACCTGATACGGAAGTGTGGGGGTATCGCGGTTGCGGGTTCGAGGGTGTCCCCTTCTGGCCCCCAGCCGTACCACCTTACGGTGTACTTCAGAACATTGTAGGTTCGCGTGTGGCCTACCAGACGGTCAACGGGAAATTACTCTCAGGTTTGGGCCTGCTCTTTCGGGGGAACACTACCTCGAGGGTTCATATGTTCCGAGTTAGGAGCTTCGTATGTGGGAGCCGGGTCGGGAGCCCCCGCTGTCACCGTGTGAGATTTTATTTCCGTCCCTTTTAGAGGGTTGTAATCCGGATCATCCCGTTGTAGTTCATCGTTCACCTCAACTGGGGTGGGGTCCTCCGAGGGTGAAGTGCGCAGAGCTACAGCTCTGGGCTCTCGGGCTGAGGTGCCTGCCTCAATGCGATGTTGAACCGTTTCAGGTGCTACCGTATTACGGTCAATTGATATCGTATTCGGTATTCCATCTTGTTCAACCGTAACGGTGTGGTCTGATGCATTCAATACCTTCTAAGGTCCCACTGATTTGGGTAAAAGCTTCGAAGTGATATCTCTATCAATAGCTTCATCGTCCGCTTCATCACCCGGTCGTGGTCTTTTACCTGAAGGTGGGTTGTCTATGTAGACATATTTTCCCGAAGATACAGAGACCACTTTGGCTACCCTATGATCGTAGTCGGCCTTATACCGCTTCTGGGCTGCAGTGAGGCGGCTTTCTGCATGTTTGAGAGCCCTTCTCAACCTCACAAGGGTATTTCGCTTGACCTGGGCAGGGATCGTTACCAGGTTTTACGAGATCTTCATTTCTAGTACTGGTGCGCGTGCCGTGATCTTCTCTAGTGGAATTTGGAAAGTATGATCTCTCAGCTCTCCGTCCTAAATCTTTAGGTGCCTTACCTTTGTTAGGTTTTTCACCGGGATCTTGACTCTCAACTGGACCGTGTCATAGAGTTGGCGGCCCATTGTCGACCGTTTGCCATCTGCACAAACGTTTGTGAATTCCTCGCTCTGGTGAGCAATCAATTGTGATTTATGTCTTCATTGTGCTCCGAATTTGACTGAGCAAAGTCCCGGTGCTGATAAGATGCTATTTCGAATTATAACGCTTCCTGCCTCTCCCCATTTCCCATTACAGTTTACAAAGAAGAGACTTGGTTTTGGAAATAGATCGGAGTAATACAAGTTCAGACAAACTGACGAATTTCAGGTCTGGGGAATGGGGGAATGGCATCCACAGCATTTGACATATGTTCGGCCCTCGGTTATACAGAGTATCAGGAATCTTAAAACATCTTGGAATACGTTGAAGGCTTTCGCAAACTCTGAAGTTTTCGTTCCGGGCAAGGCGGGCAAACCGAAACTTAACATTCACACCCCCCATCCCCCCACCTCCATTCATGTTCGTGCTCTCCCAATCTTCCGTGGTGGAGAGACCTGTTATGGTTAACTTCTCCATCAATCAGGAAGGGGAACGCGGGCCTTTCCAGCTTCGTGTTTATACTTAGCGCTCATAACCTCAAGCGAACGCCACCATCCTACGTGTTCACTTTTGGACAAAGTCTTCTCCACCTGTGAACCGTAGTTTTTGCTACTCATCTTTCGAAAGATGCCATACTGACTCTGACCTCTGCCATTCCCTCCTGTATTTGTTCGGCCTCATTATGAGTTCAGGGACGCTCCATCCTGTGACAGTTGATAGTGCTTTCTCCCCGAAGTCCGAACCAATGCATCTTTTCAGACTTGTAATCGAAACAGAAGCGCCCAACCAGTGGAAACCGCTGCGAACGTCAATCAGAACGTAGCAGAAGAGTCAAATGCTTTTGATGCACAGTAAATGCTGCCCCCGAGGTCTGTCTTGATACCAACCGGGTTTCGCAAAAGGAATACAAAGGATTCTGATCGCCCCGGCGTGCCGACGGGTACAACGGTTTCTGCGAGAACTCTATTCAATCATCGTCTCCATCAGCAGAAGATGGGCTGCAGAACTGGAAAACTGGTGGATGACTTTCCGATCTACTCTGAGATGGCCAATTCAATCAAAGATGATGTGAGAATGTTTCTCTATAAGAGGCTCAATCTTGAACGAGGGGTACGGACTTACACGTCTGTGAAGAACGAGTTCTCAGCGCATTTGGGAAATCTGAAGAAACGTCTGATAGAAACATATCCTGTGCTTTCGACGGGTCAGAAGGGATGGGTTATGAATTCTCTTGTCAATGACGCTATTTAAAGTGATAAGAAGGCAGCGGCTGAGGCTTTGAAGCGTAAGAAGAAGGAAAGCACTGCTTAACTCGTGACTACGACCGCCATTCGTGACCAAGAGACTTCAAGTCAAGTACTTCATAGCTATAGTGGTCCCGCTCAAGTCGAGGAAAACAGGGCCGATCTTGAAGGAATGAAGACTAAGCGGAGTGTAGTCACTGGTCCCTCACGCTCGAAAGAGAGGTGGTGCAGTAAAAGGAAGGGTTTGGAAATGCTGACTGTAGAAGGCCAGCAGGCCGAAGTCTCGTATTGCATGATGAATTCGAGGGCAGTGAGCACCATGAGCGGCGCGAAGGCGACGGTAATGAGGGTCACAGAATGTGTGAAGGAGGTGAACCGATGTTGCGGTCAGTTGGAGAAGCTGAATCTCGAATACCTGCTAGGTCAGCACTTGAATCTGGTAATGAGGATGAGGAAATATTGGCAAGTACGAGACGTGCTCCGGTTCGCAAAAAGCACCCAAGGAGGGTGTTACGACGAAAGCTCGTTTCAGAGACGAAACAAAGTACTCCGCCTGTACCACATCAGAGTAAAAACGAAGTTGAGCCACCCCACTCGCAAAGCAAAGAGAACTCCTCAGATGAAGAAGGTCCCAGTCTTGTAATTCGAAATGCTTTCAAGGCTCTCGAAAACAGGCATGCCCCCGCCAAAGATTACTGAAGGATTGGACGGTCAAAGAGAAGGTCCTTTGTATCGCGTAAGTAACTGAGGGGAATAGTTGTACATTCCTTCTTCATTCCTCCGTCGCCCCAACACGGCCTCTGGTTAACGAAGGGCATACTACTACTCGAACGTACAGGTGCATTCCGTAAATCGTACGTTTGAATACAAGTTTGAATCTTCCCGAAAGGTGCTAACAATCTCCTTTTATATGTTCTACTCTTTGTACTTGATGTGCAAGAAATGGAAGCACATTGCAAAGGAAGCGGTTTGATTCCGCACCAGGTAAGGCTGCCAAACGCAACTTTGAGGTGTACGAATGCCAAATCATTGTTAATATGCGTTCCAATCGTGCTCGTTTAGATTTCTTAGACTACGAGCGGAGTTTAGCTGATGACCCGCGAGTTGGCCTGCAACTAGACCCCACTTGAGCGCTTTGATGGACAGAAGCTGTGCTTTAGACCAAGTTTCACACTGTCGTGTGTAGTTGGGTGGGACGTTTTGAAGGCGATCCGCTCAAATGCTCGGGCAACAATTGATTGCGCTTCGGCAGTCATGTTCTGTGCAAACTCTCTGTCTCGAAACAAAAAGGAAAGAGCAAAGCATCATTCCGGAGTTGCTCACTGGGCTGCTCGCTCTCTGCTGGGAACGGTGCGCTTGGGTATGGTAGTACTGCCCGTTATTGTCGACCGGTCAGTATCAGATTGCAGCATGGCAGACAGCACATGTTTGGATAGACAGAGATGCAGATAACGTGGTTGCCAAACTGCACAAGATTGCTGTTACTTCTGACATGCATGAACGCATTGTTTTGATACTATTCTGTAGAATTGGAACACATACGATGGGGTTTGAAAGGGGCAATGCGTGTAGCGGATTTTAACGATGAAGGCAGCATCAAATTACTTTAATGCCATACACGCTTGTAGATGGCTACTTCAAGGTTCGTTAAGTTTTATGCGCAAAGCGGAACTTTCGTTAGGCGCGACTCATTGATAACTGCTAACTGACGCGAGGGATACTGCTGTACTTAAGTGGGCAATGCTGTGCTACCTGGATGAATTCGTTGCAATGACATATGGAAGCGGACCAACCCGGGCAGGGGCGATCAAGGCGGGTTGAAGTCGACCTATCATGGAAGCCAAATTTTATCCCTGTTTGTTAGGATAGCGCGAGAATTGTGTATGTCGATGAATGGATTTGGCAATACCTTGCAAGCTTTCCTTTTGATGAATAAATGACCATTTCTGGTTATAAAGGGTACATATTTTGTACCCGTTGAGGGTTTTTCTGGATATATATCAGACCTTAATACGCCCAACAAAAAAAGGAGGGAAGATCCTTCTACGTATACATTGCGCACTTGAATGGGCTCATAATGGGAGTTTTCACACTCCACAGGGATCAAGTTTTGTCCTTTCCATGCCATAGCTAGTACATGGTAGAGAAATACTTTGGGGCATTTTCTGACCATTTCTGGAAATGAACGTGGTCCTTCAATGTGTCCTGCACCTGTACTAATAACGGCTTGTTTTTGGACCATTTCAGAGCATAATCCGGCCATTATATGTGAAGACATTACGGCCATTTTTGGCCACCATCTCGTTCTACCAACGTGTCCTGTTGGTAGGTCATTGACGCCTCCCAGAGTACCTCCCACAGTACACGTCAGCCCTCTACCCCAGTAACATACGTGTATACGTTTCGGCTCAAAGTTGGCATTCCGAATGGGGCTTTCGCCTGGTCATAATTAGACGCCGTCTTTTCGGACTTCTGTCGTCCATATCACGTACAATAATTGGTACAAATGTTTACGTATATTTTGGAACCAACCTCGTCCATCAGTGGGCCAATTTTCGGACTATTACTTGGACCACAGGGGTACATCGCTCTACACCATCCGCTTTGTCTTCTGTACCCTTCTTCATACCTGCAGTCAACGGAAAAATATATATAGTCGCATCGGCTTGTCTACCTGCTCCGGCTTGGCCACCGCTCATTCCGTCCGTCTTTTCCTCCAGCCGTGTCTGAATATGAAGTTCCTCCATGAGCTGCTTCCCGAGCACATCTACTCTGTGTCCCAAATCATTTTGATTTCTATACATTTTCCCTTTTTTTGGACCAACCAGTCGACAATTCCTTCGACATGACCTCCCATTAAAAGCCTGGCCATCTTCATTCGAATTCGAACGATAGTAACGATGTCAAGCGGAATTCCACCGTCAAAAGCACTACAAAACACGCCACCACACTCAATCACTACATCGGTTATTCATGTAAACAAACTTTTTTCAACGAGTCGCCCAAAGCTTTGACACGAGTCTTCAGCTTTTCCCTGAATCTGTCGCCCAGTCCTCCGCCCCTATGGCCTCCCCCATTTGTAGACATTATTCCAACATCCAGCTCTCCTAGCCCAACACTGTTCTTCTTCTCAGGCTTTTCCTTACAGTCGTCTGCTTCTGCTTCTTCTCCGAAAGGTGGCAATTCGGGCACTTCGGTGTTTTTCAACAGAGTCAAAAGCCTCTCATCTCCAATGTAGGCAGAAGAAATAGGAAAAATAGCAGAAACTATGGACCTAAGCTGTGATACAGTGATATAGTAAGGGGATCCTTGATATCGACGCAAACCCATCCTCAAATATTTGTGTCCTTGATCCAAAGCCTTTGCATTCCTTCCGTAGCAGGCAATGCCATACGTAGATTCATATCTCAATGGTAGCGTATGCGTCACTGTTTTTGCTGTTCTCTCATACTTAGTCATCAACATCTTCTCTTCATAATTCGCTCAAACCGGTGCGTTTGAGTATCTAGCCCCGCCCTGACTTGGTTCCTGAAGTATATCTCGTTTTCAATAGAAGAGAGACATATAATCAGTTGAACTGTGTAGAGTGAAGAAAGGTATCGTTATAGTACGCCTGTGTTATTTATTGTTCTTGTACTGTAATAAAACGTTATTCGTAGGGCAGGAGGTGGGATGTCAACAGTCTAGGGGGTTTTCCCATTTCTGCAATGTATCACTTGAACTTGTACTTGAGTTCATAACCGATAGCGCTGGAGCAAACGAGAAGTACAATTAATAGAGTTTTTGCAAGAAGGGGTGGAAAATCTTTGTAGGTGGGGAAAGCAGAAGAAGTGATGGACTCGGAAGCAAAATGTGCGGAGAAGACGCGGACTACTCTGTTGAGGAAGGTGCACACGGAGAGGAAGATGTCCTCCATGAAGAATGCTCTTCGGAGGGTCTTCCAGACAGCTAGTACGCAGGTGTGGATGATGTGGGAGGGGGAGGGTCGGGAGTAAAGTAGAAGGAATCTGTTTTTGAAAGCGTGGCCCGTGATCAAGTAGACGGCGACCCTTTCGACAAGGCAGAGTGGGAGAGCAAAGGAGCACCCGCCGGGAAAGAGGGCGATGGACGGCGGGTCTGTATAGAGGAAGGGAGAGAGAGGGAGAGAGAGGGGGTGGGTCTGAGGTCAAAGCCGGCAAAAATGATGTTGTGGAGGGCGATGAGTCCCAGGTATGGCAATGCCTTCGAATCTGGCAGAGATGGTACTCAATCTGCTGCAGTGCTTTGTGGGATTCATTGAACAAGAAGAGAGGGATCCAAAGAAGCCGTTGTGAAGGGCGAAGGCAAAGGCGAATAGCATGATATAGAGTATTGTCTCGATGACACTGTACCTAGGATATATCCGGTCTCTGTTTTACAAGAAAAATGGCTGGAGACAAAAGAAATGGTGAGCAGAAATTTCAAAACACCGGAGAGAGTCCCGATATCGAAGGATAGGAAAACGGCGAAGGATATGAGGGAAGGAAGATGTAGTATCCGCTCTAAAGGAGAGAGCAGACACCTGCGACAGCGTTCGGACTGCCGGTGGGTCGCTTGCGGCAAAGTAAAAGGGGTGGTAGAGCTACAACACCAGCGAGCTGGAAGTGGGGTGTAAGGCCACTACTCGCCAGCGAGGGTGAACAGTGCAACTGTAAAACGTTGATGGAACGTAGGTACGAGACGGCTCGTGAAGTGGCTGGGGGCTGACTATCTATTATGGCTCGTCTGGATCTCCGGTTAAGGAATCCTAAGAGAGGAACAGAATAGTCATGATGCCCATGTTGTCTCCTTTACTTGGAGTCGGCGCTCACCTCTGGTGCACTATATACTGTGTGCCAGGGTCAGTGCCTAAATAAATATATAAATAATACGCAGTGGTCAGCCACTTAGCCAAACCAAAGTACGGGTATGGTCCATAATGGACGTCTAGCAACAAAGGGTAGTAAAACCTGCCACGTGGATCGCCACCACATGCGCCGTTGCAAGCCACTCCACTCGTGATGCCACGTGTTCCACTAATGTACCCTGCCTCCTTGCATTCTACGCAGTGTGCCGTTTCATATCACAAGTTTGATTACATCACTCACTTATGAGTTCCAACCGCGACTTCGCGAAAAATCATCCTATCGGATTCCCCGACATAGTAGAATACTACATACCCCCCTTGTTAAGCGCGAACCATGGGGGACGCAAGAAGCGTTTATACGCAGTCGGACCGGTGTTCCAGGTACTCATGAATTCTTCGCCGCACGACCAACTCTTACAGTTCTCAACAGCATTCTGTTCCTCACCGCTCTTCAGCTCGATCTCTTGCGATGTATCCAAACGCCGAGTCTAACCCGTTTCAGCCCTCCTCTGAGGATGTGCCTTCTGGGGCCCCGTCAAACACTGCTGGTTCTGCGTCGCAGCCTACTGCTCAACTCGGTCCGTACCGTTCGTTCCCCACCCCGTACACCGGATTCCGGTCGGTAGCGTTACCTCAGCCAACTGTGGCTCCGATGACGAACGCGGCTTACGTCGTCTCTGCGGGTGTGATTCGAGCTCCTTCTCGTCGTGCTCAGCGGAGCTACCCGCACCCTGCGGATTTCTATGGACGAGATCCTCTCGACAACGTTGAAATTTTCGCGAAAGCGCCCTGGTTTGATCCAGTTGCTATTCGCGATGACGCGTTGATACCACAGTATGTACACTGTGGGTACTTCCCTGACGGTATTCCGGAACACGCGATTCATAGCGACGACTGGGCGAGCCATATTGCTTTGCCAGACAACGCGATTGCGTGTTATTCAACGGAAACCTTGTCCGAAGCCCGTACGCGGTTCACCAAGCTGATTTACCAGCGTCTTCACCGATTCATCAGTACGGTTCTCCTCCCGCAGAACTGGGAACTAGATATCTGGAAAGCCAGTACCGACGGTGAAGGTTACTCGTATATCGAGACACTCGTTGAAGTCGATGTTAGCGGTGGGCTCGGTGTGCGCGGTGTGCGTGATGCAGCTCTCTGCTTTCAGCAACCTCTTCTCCGTGCGGAGTTCCGCTTCCTTCGAAAGCGTGACATTCTCTATTGGGATTATCCCCGTTTGGATCGTCGTACTCGATCACGTTTGGGCTATTTTGTGCCGTATCAAATGATCGAGATTGACCGCATCCGGCGTAACGCGCGCTTCGGGCGCTACATCGATATTCCGGAGCATTGGGCGGCGATCGAGAGTCCTCGTGGTTGCCCTGTGCAGCTCCCGCCGGCGATCTCCTACATCGGGTCCGCGTTGGTTAACGACCCGTTCTCGGGATATTGGACGGTGGTTTATACTGAGTTTATCGCCAAGATGGACTTCTCCCTCCTGTGGGATGCTTATTATACCTTTAGAGTTTGGTACATGTCGCCCACAGCGCGAAAGTATGCGAGAGAACTCGATCTTTCCCTTGTCCTGGGATCCCGTGCGAACCATGCCGACTTCCTCCATCTGGTGGATGTAATCGACGGTGTCGACTGGTCTGGAGTGCCAGCTGATCAATCCGCTCGCGGAACCCGTGCAAGACACTACGACCATTCTCCTGGACGAACAGAAAGTGCTGGGGATTTCGTTTGGTACGACCCCTGGACGCGCCAGTTGATCACCTCCGAGCAGGCTCGCTTTCTTCGGGAGAACCCGAGTGACATGCCTCCGAACCAGCTTACTGGATACGTGTACGATGCTACTCCATCCGAGAACGGAGAGGAACCGTGTGAGGAAGCGCCGGGAGCTGAGGCTGAACTTGGTTACGAGGACGAGCCAGAGCTGGCAGGGGTATCGAATTCCGTCGATCAATCCGCAGCGGCGGGAGGTGCTCAAGAGTACTCTCATGGGTTTACTCTACAACCAAGTGCAGAGCCGGTCGAAGATCCATGCTTGGATCCGCTGAGGCAGTTCCTCTTAGATGCGGGCTTTCCCGTGGACCAAGTTGAGGGTGATCGCGCACAGCTTCTTGCGAACCTGCGTGCTCGCGGATCTCTTTGATAATCCTAGAAAAGACTCCTAGTCAACACCTTTGCGGTGATATCTTGATAACAATAAAACTCCGGTGACTTCCTGTCTTCACGTTCACTTCTTATCTTCTAGTCTTCATCTCTTCTCGCTTCTCGAGTTCTTCAATCATCTCTTCTCGCTTCTCGAGTTCTTCAATCCTTCTTCTCTCGCTTCTCGAGTTCTTCAATCCTAGGTGATAATCAGCAAATGTCCTGTGCTTGCGTGTTTTCACTTTTCTTCCACATGATTTCTTGTATTCTTCTCGCCTTTCGAGTTTTTACTACCTTGGTAGCCCATAATTAGAAATGGGATGTGCCCATGAGCCCTACTATCGAGGAGTCGATCTCCCTGGGGAGAGGTAATCGCATGCGTCGATGATATCGCACGAGTTGCGAACGGGGGTTATGAGCTATAGGTTCCCACGTATCCGCTTCCGGAGACAAACCGTACCAACGGACTCGATACAGTAATTCTCTGGTATCTTCATGCTCGCCATGTTCACATATGCGATCCATAACATATTCCTGGGCGTTTCCAAATGCGTTCGCTGTTGGCGCGAGACTCCTGTTAACAGGTTTGAAATGCCTTAGGGCTGACCCAAGCGTCTCTGTGTTAGCAGTCTCCGCGTCGCTAAGCGTTCGCTCGTCGAATAACTGTCGTTCTGCCCGCAGGGGCAGTGTACTCATTCCTTGAGAACCTTTCTCAGATAAAGAGCTATCTTGTTTTCAAGGTTCCATAGAGGAGTACTTCTTGCTACTTCTCAATTCCATTCGTGGATGAACTTCCTTCGGTTTATCCCATTCTGACCGCTGTTGGGTGGATGATGGTGCTTGCACCACGACAGGAGGCGATACCTCTTCTTCTTCCTGCCCATGAGGGGTGGGAGCCGATATCGGCGGAACAGCGAGTGGCGCTTCACCTGACGGTTCAGCCTGAAGCGGCAACGGCGCGTGTTCGCGTGCACTCGTTTCCAAGTCCTTGGGGCCAAATTCCAAAACATCTTTCCTGCTTTCAGGTTCCATTTCTGTACTTCCGGGTGTGCGCGTGCCACGGGGCATATCCCGATACTTCGGAAGCTGTCCATGATTGGCGTACGCAACCGCCGGCGGTGGGCGATCAGGAGCTTTCTCCTCCGCTCGAGCCATTGGTGGCGGTTCACTCTCCCCAGAGTCACTTGTGCTTTTGCCTTGACGTTCCGTTGCACTTGCCTCCTTAGTTCTACCAGATACCTGGACTTCCACTTGCGGGTCAGGTGCGACTTCAACGCGATCGCGCGATACACGTTCAACTTCCTCAACTGTCTTGATGACCATTGTGTCTTCATTAAGGTCCACCACTTTGAAGAGTCCAGCCGCTATCGGCAACAACTTATGACGAGATTCTTCCTGTTTGTCAGGTCTTTCGACTCGCACGAAGACGTGACCTCCTACTCGAACTGCCGGATTTCCTCTTCGCCTTCTGGAGTCATAGTTTCGCTTATAGCGAGCTTGCTTCTTTGATAACTCTTTAGCGGCTTCTTCCGCTCTGGCCTTCAGGTCATTCCTCCATTTCAGATGGTACTTAGCCGGGGTCGGCGCGTCTAATTCTGTCTCGTCGTCGAGCGCAACCGGTAAAGCCGGAGGGTTACGTGAGAGCACGAGATCTAACGGAGCCGTCTTTGTAGAGGTATGCACTTGCGTATTGTACGCGTAGCACAGAGTATCTGTAAACATGTTCCATTCTTTCGGGTGGTCCGCGATGTAGTATCCTAATGCTGCTATCAGCGTGCGGTTGAAACGCTCCACCTGAGCGTTGCATTGCGAATGATAGGTCTTGGTAAACACGTTTCGAATGCCCATAATGCGGCAAACATTCTGAAAGAACTTCGCAACGAATTGCTTCCCATTATCTGATAACAGACCTTCTGGTGGTCTGTATATAAATACCCAGAGTTTGATAAACGCCTATGCGATTACGGTTGCAGTTATCCGCTCCAGCGGCACAGTCCGCCCTAGCTTCGAGAAGCGGTCGGTGATTACCAATAGGTAGCGATAACCTCGCCTTGAGCGAATCAATTCCCCTAGGATGTCGATACTGACGTATTGTAAAGGCGCTTTCGCCTGGAATAAGGTCATCGGTTTCCGCTTCCTGTAAAGCTTCACGCGATTCTTCGCACATGTTGTACACAACTTCACTGTAGCATGGCAGTCCATTTCCAAAGTAGGCCAGTAAAAATCTCTTCTTAGATTCATGAACAACTTCGTTCCTCCTGGATGACCAGACAGCCTGCTATAGTGTGCCGGATGGAGTACTCGACTCTTCAAGACGTGTGGAATCACGATTTGATCATGCTTTTCGACATGTCTTAACAGTATTCCTTGTGAATCGAGTGAAAAGGGGACCTCCTCCCCCCCGTTAAGACGAGAGCGTATCGACGCACAAAACGTATCGGCGTGTTGCTCATTGAGGAGCTCAGTGCACGAGATTCGCTCGAGTTGAACTGAAGGGTCAGTGTCTGCTAATGCAAGGAACGGGTCTGCATCCGAATAATCATCAAGGGTCTCTTGTTCCTTTTCTTCAAAAGATGGTGAATGGGTCTCCATGTAGAAGCAAGGTATCTCTTCATCGATTTCGCCTTGGGTTTCGCCCAGTGTTTTGAGTCGCGATAGCGCGTCAGCTTGGACATTTGCCAATCCTTTCTTATACTTCACTTCGAAATCGAATTCAGAAAGGCGTAAGCGCCATCGTGTGAGACGACCAGACGGGTCTGTAATGGACAGTAACCATCGTAGAGACGAATGATCCGTGTCGACGGTAAAACGTTCTCCTTGGAGATACGGTCGCAATGTGGTTAAAGCCCAAACGACTGCAAGGCATTCCTTTTCTGAAACTGAATACTTCTTCTCAGCTGCGTTCAGCGATCTTGACCAGTAACCAATGGGTTTGCGTTCACCATCAGGGTGTGTTTGAAAAAGGGCACACCCTACTTGGTACTCGCTAGAGTCGGTATCCACTGAGTATGGCAGGTTGATGATGGGCAGCGCCAAGACTGGGGCTGTAATAATCTTTGTCTTCAGCGTGTCGAACGCTTCCACTTCAGCTTGTCTGAATTGTTCCAATTGTACTGGTTGTCCTTTACGCAGCTTTGCGTTGAGAGGTGCCGCTATATGCGAGTATCGCGGCACGAATCGTCGGTAGACGTTGCACAAGCCGAGGAAAGAACGCAATTGCTTCTGTGTCAACGGAGGTTGTACTTCGGGGAGAGCCGCTGTCTGTGCCTCTTGAATGGCAAGCTGTCCCGGTTTGATCACGTGTCCTAAGTACCGGACGGTGCCAGCGAACCATTCGCATTTCTTGAACTTCAAGGTGATACCTGCGCTCAGTAGTGCTTTGAGGATCTCCTCGACATGCTGTAAATGGCTTTCCACATCCTGGGAAAAGATGATCACATCGTCCAAATAGACTAAACAAGTCTTCCACTTGTATCTTGAGAGCAAGATGTCCAGGGTGCGCTGGAAAGTAGCCGGTGCAATCGTTAAGCCAAAGGGCATCCTTTTGAAACGGTAGAGACCGGCGTGACACGCAAATGCGGTTTTGTCTTGGTCTTCTTCCGCTACAGGCACCTACCAATAGCCAGAGTTGGCGTCCAACGTGGTGAACACGTTCGCTTCTCTTAAGCGGTCAATACATTCGTCCATTCGAGGCAACAGGAATGTATCCCGAACTGTAACTGCGTTCAGTTTTCGATAATCGATACAGAATCGTAAAGAACCATCAGGTTTTGAGACCAGCACCACTGGTGAGGCCCAAGCAGATTGAGCTGCTTCGATTACTCCTTCTTCCAGCATTTTGCTGACATTCTCCTCCTCGATTTGGCGAGTTCGCGGTCCCGCTCTGTAGGGTGGTTGGGAGATGGGTCGTGACCCTGGGACCAAATCAATTTTGGTGTTCTGTAGCGGAGATCTCTCCTAGTTTTCCACTCCACATGGATTTATACTTCTTCAGCATAGACCTGATCTTCGTTCTGTAGTGTTCCGACACATGTGCTAAGTCTAGCTCATCGACCAGGCTCTCTGGATCCTTTGCCGTTTGCAATTGATCTCCAGACGGAGTTTGCAGTTCTTCGTCTGTGTCACCGACATGGGTTGATCCCAATACTTCTGCAGTAGAAATATGAGTAGGGACCACCACTGTGGGATGAGGCAAAGCTGTTGCAACAACCTGATTCTTCGGTATATGATAATCGTTATCGGTGAAGTTACTCACTAGTATCCAGAAGGGGCTACCAGGATCAACATGAGCAATGTCGTTAGCGACTAGCAATCCACGGGATTCGTACATCCGAGTATTCGGTTGAATTACCACGAGTCCGTGTCGTGCTGTTCTTTCTTGAACCCAAGTTTGGGTTCGCGCCTTCAGCATAGCACTCTTAGCTACTCGAATCCTCGGCGAGACACGTCCTCGGAATTTCCCGTATTCCATAGATGGTGGAAGAGGAGGTGTTTCGGGGCAACGACGCATTGGCTTGCGAACAATTGGTACCATTGATCCATCATCTAGTTCCACTAGTTTTCTTCGCGGGCGAATGGCTTCGGCAAACTTGTCACAATAATCACATCCCAGTACCACTGGTGCAGCTAACGTCTTACAGACGATGAAGTCGACAAGGACTACAAAGCGTCCCAAACGCACCACGAGTCGAACTGTTCCCAGTTTCTTCACAGCATTTTTGTTGGCATCCCGGATGTCCTGTAAAGGACCGTATCGAATACGTTCTAAGTCAGCAGGAGCGAGCTCCGATTCCCGTATAAAGTTCGGACCAGCACCTGTGTCCAGGATAGTCCATCTACGAGATAACAGATTCCTGTCAGAGCCGATGTCGGCATAGACCTTATAGTTTCTTTTAGACATTACCATGAGGTAACTTTCCCGTTTCGACGGACAAGTATAACGTCTCCAAAGACGATGTAACTCACAGTCAAACTGTACTCGCTTTCCGTCCGACGGATTGATTCCGTACGGCGGAAATTTGGGAGGCCTCAAGAGAATCTTGGGCTTCCAAGCGCGGGAGCAGGGAGGCGAGCTCTCCCTGGTCAGCACCACGGGATCGACTAGTGCCGACCCCCTAGGGGCTCCCTCACTTAGTTTTCCGGTTGCACCGGCTGCTTCGCCTCAAAGGCACCTCTTCCTACCGGGGTTCCGGGTTGTAACAATTCAGCATTCTGAGCAACCGGCTTGTCCGTCCGGCGCATTGGTGTCTGAGAAAACCAACTTTTGGCTTTCCAATACATGCCCGCCGGTACGCGGCTCCTTTCCTCTTCTGAGAGTGCTTCGTAATTCGTCATGATACGACTCAGGTGCTTTGCAGGAAGCGTGCATTCTGCACTCAAATGGTGTTTTCCATAACATGAATAACATATCAAACCGTCACGACGGTTGGTCAACATAGGTTGTGAACGGTATGCCGTGCGACTATCCACCCATCCGGGTTTGCCGTTCTTAAAACCTCCTTGTGGTGGCACCGTGTAGGGACGGTACATAGGGCCACGGCACTCCATAGCCATTAGGGCTTCCTCGTCCTGAGACTCCGAGTGTGGGAGATCCACTCTAGGTACAGAAGAGTCCGTATATTCCATTAAATGGACCGCCTCCTCATGCAAGTCACTCCCTTTGGGTGCCAACGACGAATCTCGTGAGTGCACTGCAGATTCAAGGTGGAGCAGTTTGCTGCGGTGATTAACTCTGGCGGAGATCTTTTTCTTACCCATGGAGGTTCCAAAAGCCACTGAACGACGGGGGCTACCACGCGCTCTGGCCGCGTCCCCTTCAGCTTTCGCAAACTGAACTAACTCCAAAAAGGAGACTCTTCCATGCTTCTCTCGATATCGAGCTACCAACGGCTTGATGCTCGGGTCCAGCCCGTCGATGTACAAGGTAATCTTGTCCTCCGTCGAGTGGACGTTTCCACAGCGGACTGAAGCTTTGGTAAGCCTTGAGCTGTACTCAGCTTCGCCCTCCTCAGGCTTTTGGGTCACATCCCTTAGGTCCAGGATCGCCTGACGTATCGCGTTTGAAGTCGCGTAACTGCGCAGCAAATACTGCACCGCTTCTGGCCATGAGGTAACGCCGCCTTCATCGGCTGTCAATGATCCGCATACGGAACGATATTGCTCTAAAGCAAAACCCTTCAGGAAGTGTGGTAAAGACATAAATTCCTGTGGTTCACTCATATCTAGAGTGTCTGCTTCGGCAACAAATCGAGTGAGAAACTCGATAACGAGAATGGGGGTTTTCCCATCAAATGTTAAATCATTAAGGCCGATCTTCAATCGTTTGATGTGATCCTTCACCTTCGCGGTTTCGCGTCCTGAGCGCTTCTTGCTCTTCACCTTCAGACGGTAGTACCTGTAATTCAGGACCTTCCGATAAAGCAGATTCGTGCAGGGGAGCACCTTCAATCCTCTGTAAGGTGAGCCTATTTTTCTCATTAACCACGAAGACGTGTTCTACTTCCGAGATCGGGACCTTCGATGACCATCACCACTGTCGTCGTCATCTGACGTATCTGAATCATCAGAATCATCAGTACTGGAACTGAACCTCTCCGTACTTGACGATTCATCACTCGAATCACGTGCGGACTTCCGCTTCTTACGTCGTGACTTCGACTTCTTCGAACGAGCTTCCTTCAAAGGAGCTCCTTCCTCTTCCAGCACGACTGGTTTAGCAGCAGTCTGTGCATAAACTGCCGCCTCCAGGCGTTCTAAACGGGGGTTAACTCGAGTGAGGACTTCCTCTACATCCACGGTTAAGCAGGGAAGCGCATCGGGCGTATTCCCGTACCTATCCAGTAGATGGTTCAAATCCTCACGTAGTGTTTTCACTGATGCAGAGACCTGCTTCCCATCGTATTAACGAACGAGTGCTTGATGCATACTGCGTAATTGTTCGACATCAGCGATAAAAGCAGCGATCTGCGATTCCAACGCAACCATGCGCACACGCGAAGCGCTTGACTCAGACTTGAGACGACGCAATTTCCTGCGCAAATCATCCTCTTCTTGAGGTCCGACGACCTCAGGGTCAAGTACGGCTTCTGTAGTGGGCGTGACTGCCGCTGCCACAGGGGCCGGTACATCAGAGAGATCTCGTTCATCATTCACCGAGCGTGAACGCGACATCGCTTGAAGATACAGCCGCTCTCCGGCTTCAACAGATGAGGCGAGCCTCGGTTTCGGGGGTGGTCCCGCAGGACCGGGGCGACCAGTACTCGACTGGCTTCGAGTCTTCGGCATCGTAGACCAAACCTGAGTCCAGGTGCGAACCAAATGCTGTCTTCGACTTCTCGACCACGTGTTCAACCACGATGAATTCCGCAATTGCCGGAGGTGGTTTGATAAACAATAACTGTAGTGATTCCATTTCTTCCAGGTATCGATATCGATTCCACGTTCCAGGAGCGAATTGTTCAGTGCAGCTGACCACAGTGGTTCTAAGTCGGGAGACCACTTGTAGTATCCGCTCTAACGGAGAGAGCAGACACCTGCGACAGCGTTCGGACTGCCGATGGGTCGCTTGCGGCGAAGTAAAAGGGGTGGTAGAGCTACAACACCAGCGAGCTGGAAGTGGGGTGTAAGGCCACTACTCGCCAGCGAGGGTGAACAGTGCAACTGTAAAAGGTTGATGGAACGTAGGTACGAGACGGCTCGTGAAGTGGCTGGGGGCTGACTATCTATTATGGCTCGTCTGGATCTCCGGTTAAGGAATCCTAAGAGAGGAACAGAATAGTCATGATGCCCATGTTGTCTCCTTTACTTGGAGTCGGCGCTCATCTCTGGTGCACTATATACTGTGTGCCAGGGTGAGTGCCCAAATAAATATATAAATAATACCCAGTGGTCAACCACTTAGCAAAACCACAGTATGGGTATGGTCCCTAATGGACGTCTAGCTACAAAGAGTAGTAAAACCTGCCACGTGGATCGCCACCACATGCGCCGTTGCAAGCCACTCCACTCGTGATGCCACATGTTCCACTAATATACCCTGCCTCCTGGCATTCTACGCGGTGTGCCGTTTCATATCACAACTTTGATGACATCACTCACTTATGAGTTCCAACCGCGACTTCGTGAAAAATCATCCTATCGGATTCCCAGACATAGTAGAATACTACAGAAGACTAGCCATGTGGAAGGGGATTTTGGAATTGGATTGAGAAGAACGAATTTATTTTGATACATGTCGAAGGTGTGGGAGGTCACGCAGTAGGACTGGGTTGTCCAAGAATCGGTGGTCAAAGTGGTTCTGGCGCAGTAGCTGGTGGATTTGGGTTATTTCTGCTTCCAATGCATTGGTTAGAATAGAGGAGGCTCCTGAAACATGTGAGTTAGTGGTGTCCTTTCAGAATTCGAGCTTCAAGCAATTTTTGAAACTGAGGAAAGTTTTTTGAGGGAGAATGTTAAAGTGGAGGGTGGCTGAAACGTCATGGTAGAGGAGGAGGTGTCTTTGGGAGTGAGATTTGGCGAAGACCAATTTTAGAGTTGAGACATGAATTGTGGTAGTTGTGATGGGGAAGGGCGCGAGATAGAGGGTGTAGTTTTGTTTTTATGGACAAAGAGAGATGTTTATTGAAGTAGAGGAGTGTAAGTATTAGTAACAAGATGGAGGGCATGCCTAGAGCGTTGATCTATGTGTTGTGAAGGGGATTTTGTTCATATAAAGTATGGGGTAGTGTTACATCAAAAGGAAAGATTTGGGAGACAATGTGATGTAGAGTACAACTTGTAATCTACACCACATTGTCTCCCATCAATTGAAGTGATGGAACAGGTGCAGAAGGTGATAGGAAAACTGGACGGTGGGTATGAGTACGAGGAACAATGTTGTTTATAATAATGAGGGACGTGGGATGACTGCTAAAGAAGGAAAAATGAGTTTTGTGGTTGTTAGAAGAGCAAGTATTAGGCATAGAGGAGATTAAAATGAATGAGAGGGGGAAAAGCTGCGGTAGAATTGAATGGAAATGCCGAAAAGAGTAGAACAATTTGGAATACAGGGTTCGGGGGTGTTTAGATGAGGAATAAACTGGCGGGGAATTGAAGGCGCGGGAGCGATTGTAACGCGTAATGTGTGGGACTGTGGCCGTTTGGGGTCGATCTGTGTTTTGTTTCGAGCTGCGCCGCTGGTTTCGGGCCATGAGGAGCCGCTGCAGCAGGTAACGTGCCGCTGGGAAGAGTTGTTTTCGGAGAATAGAATGCGGAGGAGGAGGATAGTTGGACGTAGCGGTTTTAGTGTGAGGTAGGGCGATGGGGGAGGTGGTGAAGGGATGGTTGTGCGGGGGATATAAGAGATGATGGCGGCGTAAGCGTTGGTGACGTAGGCGGGTTGAGGGAGGAGAAAGAGAGTTGTAGGACGAAGCTATGGAGGTGGAGGATGGGAAGGGTGTTTGGGAGAAGAGTGGTTGCGGGCGGGGTTGAGATGTGACGCGTGTGGGTGCGTGGTGTTCCGTGAGGTTTGGGAGGGTAGGTGGGACATGAGTTTACCTGAGGTAGACCCGTACACGTGTCACCTGCAAGATCCTTCAGGGCCCGGCGGCTTACAGGGCTAAACCGCTATCACCGCTCCTTCACAGGTTGCAAATAACATTCCAGTTTTTCCACCCGTTTTGAAAGCAGTGCAAAACTGAACAGGACCCAATTCCCTGCCCGCAAAGAAGATTGGTAATGGCATCGTATGTATAATAGAACTCTTCCGGACTTGTTCTTTCTAAAGTAATACCTGGTTAGTTGGTCGCCGTCGGATATCTTGACCACAGGACTGGCAAGGCCTCTTCCTAGTATTGTACCACGGGTCTTTACTGAAAGTTTTTGCAGCCCTGTTTATCCCCTTGCTACATCTGGAAAACTGCATAGACCTTCTAAATTCCCTTCTTTATCCTGCACTTGGGATGCAAAAGAGGTCTTCCAAAGAACGGACAATAAATGGATGGTTTAACATGGGGAGGCTGGCAGATGGGTGGCAATATCGCAGCGGGGATGCTCGAAATGGCACATTTTAATAACGGCTGGAACCGCACTGTATTCATGGTATGAGAATCCTATTTCCGTATTTTGGGAAGCACACAACCGGTATACACGGCGTTTGTGATTGTGTAATGATTATAAACGTCATTTCCGTTCAAAGTAGGAAGGAGACACAACGCGGGTGGGTACAACTCAAGGAGACAAAAGTTGTAGATATGCTCTCGAGAGTACCAGCCCAGGAAAGGGAAGAGAAAAGAAGTCAAAGAAAGACGACAGAAAGAAGGAGTGCAATGGGTAGAGAGTGCGAATGATAAAATGACCAATATATGTGTGGCAGGCAGAGGCGAAGGTATAAAGATGTGATGTAATAAATAAAAGGTGTAAAGGCCTATACCACGATATAAAGACTGTATGTATGTATCGCAAAAGTTCTAGAAAATAGTATTGTTCTTCTTTCTGAAGCCGGCATGATGACGACGACTTTTGTGATGAACTCGGAGATCGTGGGCTTCGGGAACGTGATATCGCATGCACGGCACCAGACGTAAGTATATTTGTAATAAACGCATCAAAGGGCATTTTGGTGCTTACGACCGCCTTGGTGTATCTATAATTGGTGCGGTCTCTGCACGTTGATGCTGCAAACGGCACAGCGCTTCAGGGAGAGTTTACTAGGTGGAGGACGGCGGCGACGCTTCTAATGATGAGCGACGACCCGAAGGATATGGCGGGCGCGCGGGTTGCTAAGGGGTTCGGTAGAGGGCGAAGAGTCGGTGAGCGGTGTTGCTTTCTTGGTGATGCTAACAGCTTCCATTTCGGAATCGCAGACTTGCTTCGTTGAATATTCGCTAGAAGAAATGGAAGAATTTGGCACTAAATGCAAGACAGATAAAAGTCAGTACTTGCACACAATAACAAAAGAGCAGTGAAAGTCACTTACTCTTGAACGAATACCAAATGGCCGTAAAGTGTGAGCTTTACGCCGTATCACGTGGTTCTGCTAACAACAGTAGGTGCTAAGCAGTCCCACGTGAGTGACGGGTTCGCAGAATAGGTCGGCGCAGTTTCGGCAGAAAGCGGACCCAACGCCCAAGTAAAGAAAAAAAAGAAGAGATGTGATGGCAAGGGAGGCCCAGACTGTGCTAAGAGATAATTTTGGTGCCAAAGGATGGCGGGGGGAGGGGGGGGGGGGGGGGTGAGCCGCTTTTGCCGAGCTGACTTGACCAGATTTGTGCGGAACCAACTGACCTCGGCTTTTTATAGACAATTTGGAGGAAGGCCGGCGGGAGAATTTGTGCGGCTTCCGGTCCGGTACCGGCCAGCCTGTCCTTATTGCGCGCCTTACTCGACGCAGAACGCATTTGCGTTTCGTAGTGAATTTGTGGCTCGAAATAAATCTTCTTTCTACAGCGTTACGTCCAAATAAAAGCTTAGTTGAGTGAAACTGTAGGACCGACGCGCGTCGCTTACATTAATATACACGAAGCGGCGCACGTGTCGCTCGTGCGTTCCACACGCCTCACAGTGATGTCGAGACGGGGGGCATGGGTGCAGTGCATGTGATGTGACGGACGCCGTGTCACAAAGTGACATTGAGGGCGTCTGTGTTAGGTAGTGTACGTGTACACACGGGTGCCCGTGGAAGACGTGTTAAGAGCTTGAAGTCGGACAAGAGAAGACACAGGGAAAGGTTGACAAGCGACAGACGGCAGGGCAGACGCGATGAGTGATCTCGGAATGTGGTGCGGGTAGCTAGAGTGAACAATGGAACGCAAGCACGTGATTGTGATTTCATCCATCAACCAAGACATGTCGCTGACGGTGGAAGCGCTGCCCACGGGCGGCGAGACGGTGCTGGCGCACAGCATGAATCAATCGCTGGGCGGCAAGGGCGCCAACACAGCAGTGGCAGCGGCCAAGTCGCAGTTAGCGAAGCGCGTGCATTTGGTAGCGGCTGTAGGCCGCGACGGCGGCGCACTACTCGGCACGCTGCAGCACCACGCTGTGGACGTGTCGCAAGTGAGCGTGTTGGAGCGCGGCACAACCGGTATGGCGGTCGTGCTCGTGGAGGCGCGCACCGGCGAAAACATGGTCGTTGTCGTGCCCGCCGCCAACCACGCACTGAGCGCGGCATGTCTGGGCCGCATACATCACCTTCTGCCGCGCGCAGTGGTGGTACTACACCTCGAAATTGCACGGCAAGTCGCTGAGCAAGCGGCCGAAGTGGCGCACAGCAACGGCGCCATGGTCGTGTTCAACGCCAGCCCGCTCCCGACGCCGGCGTGCGTGGCGCGCAGCACCAGCGCAGCGCTGTGGCGTCACGCAGACGTACTCGTGGTGAACCAGCACGAACTACAGCAACTGAGCAACGCAGCGCTACGTGTGGACGACGACGCCAGCGACACGGCCGTGACGGCGATGTGCGCGCGCGCCATAAACGCGCTTTGGACGCGCGACGCACCGCGCGCACGCGCCGTGGTGGGCACGCTGGGCGCGCGCGGCGCGGTGATGAAGATGGGCGACGATGAGGCGCAACTGGTGCGCGCTCCGAAGCCGCCGTCCGTCGTGGACACCACTGGCGCTGGCGATACGTTCACGGGTTACTTGGCGGCCGCGCTGTGCGCTGGCAAGCCGCTTGCGGCTGCTGTGCGTACCGCCGTCGCCGCCGCCACGCTCAGCGTGGCGCGTCGCGGAGCTGCCGATGGCGTGCCCGATCGCGCCGCCGTCGACGCGCTGCTGCACACCGCCAGCGCCTGGCTGTGACGTTCGTGTACACACGTGGTTGTCGTGTACACACGTGGTTGTCGTGTACACACACGTGGTGTGTTCATGTGCACACGTGGTATTCGTGTGTACACACCACGTGGTGCTCGTGTATACACACGTGGTTGTGGTGTCTCACCACACGTGACGCACGTGTTTCTGCGCAAGTGGATGTCATGTCTCACCACACGTGAGCCACGTGTGGCTGTGCTGACGCAACAGCACGCAACCAACACGCATGCAGTGGTGTGCTGCTGCGGCGCGGGAACGTGCGACGCGTGCGTGCCGTGCAACTGTGTCTCACACACGGCCTTCGCTTCTAGCGCTCCGCCTCAGCTTTTGACCTTCTCGCACTTGGCTCGGCGTGCCCCTGGTGCTTGTAGGTGCGACGATAGTGCGCGTCCGGACGCGTTTGTTCGCACCCTCGTCGTCGCGCGCGCGCTCGTCACCCACCGAGCTTGTTGCTGTTGTTTTGCCACTCGCGTGTGTCGTGTGTGTGTGTGTGGGAGCGCCTTCTGGTGCGCTTGCTGTTGCTCTTGCGGCTCTGTCGTTGTTGCGCCTTCGCTTGTAACGCTCCAATTTCGTCGCTGTGGCCAGTAGTCTTCACGCACCATCCCGCCTTATCACTCCCTTCGCCTCTCGAGTATCTCTTTCGTCCCGTAGCATTTCCTTTACTCTCTGCAGTTGTCGTTGCGTCCAGGTCGAGTAGAAACACAACGCACCCTGCTTACGACCCAGTGTCTCACCTCCCATTCCTTCCGTGCGCTCCCAACCAGTACTCCCCCCTCCCCCCCCTTTCTACCTCTACCTTCCCAAACAATGGCAGACACTCCGCATCGCCAATCCATCTTTCAAACCCCCCACTTCCCGCCTGCTCCCGACACCCCACCCCATCTACAACCGATCAGACCCCTCACTCCCACCACCGCCATCGGAGCCGTGCCACCTGCTGAAAACCTCTTTCCACACTCTGCTGCTGCTCCCCCCACTGTCACCTCCCCACCCCATCTCCACCAGCAAACAGCCCAAGTGCAGCCTGTTGCCCAACCCATGTCGACCCACTTTTTGCCCCCCACAATGCCCATGGCCCACCCCCAACTTCCCTCGTCAACTACCTCACCTTCGCTGTCGACGCTCCCCACAACACCCCCATCCCTCGCCCACCCGTCTCACCCACCCAGTCCTGCCGATCCGCCACTCTCCGCTCTCCACACCGCCTCCACTTCCGAGTCGTCGCCCGTTTCCACCCCACCCGCCTCTGCCGCCCTGGTTGCCCCGAGCCCAAAATCCACCCAACCTCCACCAACCCTTTCGCAACACCCTTCTCTACCTGTTGCGCTCACACCTCAATCTTCGTCACCTCCCCCCGCCCCTGCACCACTCGATGCCACCCCACCCACCGAGCACTCTGTCGTCCCAATCAACAACGCCGTTGACCCTCAACCCAACCAAATTACCCCAACTACGCACGAGTCTCCTCATCAACAACAACAACAACAACAACAACAACAACAACAACTTTTATCAACGTAAGTTTTTTAGCCCCGATCACGTCGCTTTGTGCCTTGTTCACCTCGGTGCAAATCTCTAACCCCCTCATTTCTTTGTCCGGATTCGAATCGCAAAATAATCTTCCGCTCTGCACCGCACAGAAAACGAACTGATCCGCCTCTTGCTTCGCCAGTCAATCCAGCCGCCCAACAGACGCACTCAACAAATAAACGGCAAAAGCTCATTCATGTCGAATCCACTGCCACGGAACAGGAACACAAGCGCTTGGAAAACAACTTAACCACGGCGCGTTCCGTGCCAACGCTCCCGCCGCCCACCTCAAACCTATCCGCGGTTATTAAACCGTCTGGCGAACCACTGCTGTCAAGCGCACGCGGTGCCGTGCCCTCGATATTGCGCAGCAGCCCTGTGGATGCCGCTCGCTCCCCGCCAGAGCTGCTGCAACCAAAACAACAAACTCCATCCGTCCCAATGCTCGTTAGTAAAAAGGTTGAGGACGTGGTTTTGCGAAATGCACCCACACAAACTGCTGCCAAAACAGAGCATGGTGACACGGAATCGTCCGACACTTTGGCCAAGGACAAAGGCTCTCCAAAGCCCGACAAAAAGAAAAAACGGAGGAAGATTTCCTGGGCTACGCCCGACAATCTCGAGGAAGTTCACTTCATCGACACCCGTGCTCAACTCATCAAGTCATGGGACCCAGAATTCCAGATTACCCTGCCGTTTGCACCGAACACACTGCAAATGTTCCAGGCTGCGCAGCAAGCTGAGGCTCAACCACAGAGCGGTGGTGAAGTGGACGATAAGGGTGCTAAGGGTGCAATTCAGATTCGAAGCAAGCCAAGAGTTTCTACTTTTGAGGAGGCACGAAAGCGTGAGCATGAAATGGAACTGGAGCGTGCGAGACGTACACGCGAGGAATTGAAGAGGAGACTTGATTCGATGACTCCTGTGCTAAAGTGGCGGCGCCCGTTAGCAATTGTATTACCAGCAGAATGTCGAAAGGACCCTGCTGAGATAGAAGACTACAATATAATCGAAGACGACCAACCCTCTTTTATGAATCTTGACGACCCAAATCGCACAACTCCACAGTCACCGATTTTAGGGAATCAAAGTTCGCATGGTTCTCATTTTGCTGAAGTTTCCGTCATTCCCCTTTCAGACGGAAGCAGCAAAGAGGAAGGAAATTCCGCGTCGCAGCCTGCACAATACAACTCTCATCAAGATGCACGAGAATTCTTCGGCCCACCAGCTTCGTCGCTCCAAGGGAGTCGGAATCCCGGGACGTATGGAAATGCCATAAATCTGGGAAACAGCGGTAACCAAACCTACGCCTCACACAACACGGCATCAGAAACTGAGGATCGCGCTTCTCAGCCTAACTACAGCGAGGGAACCCGGGCAACAAACAACTATCATAACCCTATTCTGGGAGTCAATGCTGCAGGGCTCCAACGCATTTTGGCCGTCATTAACGAGTCTGGAGTACTGAAGCCTAAATCTGGCGCCTCGAACCAAAACCAAGGTAGTCACCAGGGCTCTGGCTATGAACAGCAACAGAGCAATAATCGTCACGTCTATGGTTCCCAGAACGATTCTCAGAGCCGCGATGCACGGTCTACAGAATCATCTGGCTACGAAGTTCATGCGGATCGTCTCAATGCTAATATTCAGCGCAACAGATCCCCACCTCGGCCTCCAGGGCAAGTGGAGCCTCCACACGCGATGAATCACGGGCCACAAATGAAACCACCATCATTTGTCCAGGGAATGCAACACCCGGGGCCCATGGAGGGGATGCCGTTTCCGATGCCACCCCTCCACCCTCCACCGCTTGGTATGCCACCCAATATGCCACCTAATATGCTGCCTCTAGGATTTGGTATACCGATAGCAATGGGTATGCCGCCAATGGGTATGCCTCTCCCTATGCACCCTGGCGCTATGCCAATAAATGGCCCAGGACCAGGACAGGACATGGGAATGCCCAACATCCCCAATCGAAGGGGCCCTCTCACTAACGGAAGGGTCGACAGCTTAATGCGTCCAAAGCCAAAATCAATGAAGCAAAGAAAACGTTGTAAGTACTTTGGCACAAAACAAGGATGTCGAGATGGGAACGCTTGCATGTTTGCACATAATTAATTATATGCAAGCCTCTACAAATAGAAACAATGTCTATGGCTCTTTAAGATTCACAGATGGTATGATTCTAGAACGACCACTTATATGACTTTCAGCACTTCACAGTCCCACGATAGGAACCAAAGCTGTAGCGATTGAGAGAATCGCAGGCCCCCTCTAACAGGCTGTCAAGAGCCAAACATACCTTGCGATTTGATTTTCGTCCTGCACCGCACGGTCGCCCTTTTCGCATGACAATGTGTTGACAACTACACGTTTCTCCATGAAGCAATCACATGTCTCGATGAGAGCTTCACAAAAGACGCACCTCTTTTTTGGAGCCGCTGCAATGCACAAAATTAGAGATTAACTCTATGTCCAAGAGCGTGTATCCCATCCAAAGCTTGTGCCTTGAAAGCGGAGATTCCCTGCGGTCTTCTAGAGAAATATCGACGCTTTATATATTTGGGAGCCACACGACTAACCGTAGAGTGAATCAGGTGTCAGAAGTAACCTCGTGTGTTCATGAGAGGGGCTCATGTACTTGGACATATCATCATATACGCCTTCCTCCAAACAAATATCTTCTGCTAACAAACGCAAGAGCGAATGAAAGCTTCCTCCACTTTTTCGCCAAACTGCGGCAAGCATCCTGCTTTAAGTATATTCATGTTGTTAAATTCACGACCTTGTTGCGTGTACAATTTCCCTTCTGTACAAGGATTACGGTACCCATGATGCGTCATTTGTGAGCTGAGGTTGAGCCACGCTGAGATTGTTGAGCCAATACTGTACGAACATGCATATATTGCGAAGCGAAGCCCAAGGAAAAACCCTGGCATCATTATCATATAGTATCACAACGGTGCGACTCGAATGACCTTCGAGTCTGATTTGATTCATTTGTATCCATCACGCTTACACAGCTGTGCTGAACACGGAGCGGGAAAATGTGAGGTTCGCTTGAACGAGTATTTTAAACTTAAACTTTCACGAAGGGAATTGGGTTTGGAACTCATGTAGAGAAACTGACAATAGTTCCGATGAGCATCTAAAGCTTATTTTCCTTATTATATCGTGGATGGTGGGAACACTGCTGTATCTTCAAGGTGTTGCGAAACTGGAAACCCAGCAAAAAACCCCGTCTAGCGCACAGGCGTCCATTGTCGGTATCAACACGGAGCACTTTTCATTTTCTGCCGCACAATTACACTCACTTCGAACCCAAGTGAGCGTTCTTAAGGATAAAGAGTGCTCCTTTTCTTGAACTTCTTCGATAAGCCACACAACCCTTCTTTGAAATCAACAATAAGTCGAATTGGACGCCAAGCACTCGATATCACCTCAACATGTCCTCTCCAAAACCCGGTCAGCTTTTTGAGCACATGGACAGGTTTCCTAGGGGTCGAGTCCAAGTCTTTCCGTTATCTACGACACCCGCTGCCAAAAGCCTTTTCGGGAAAACAAAGCGCAAGATGACAGTTCGTGGCTGTGGAAAATGGACTGCCTTGGTTGTCTTGAATCTTTTCGTGTTCTGCGTATCGGCTGGATTTGTGTTGTCGAATAGTTACAAGACAGTTCGTCCGTCTAATAACACGTTGGAGAGCCCGTTAGACGCACCGGCTCTGCGCAACAGATTGGACTGGGAAAACGAAGAGCTCCCCAAATTCTGCAGTGAGATTTTCAAGTTTCCGCAACCATTGAGGAAGAACTGCTCAACGGCTTCGGATATCAAGGGCACTCCGAAATGTAATCCCAACCGAGCAATGATGTTCTCCCAGTATGGAGAAGATTACTACCTGTACACAAGGCATTTCTCAAAGCTCAACAGACCGGGGGTATATCTGGATATTGCTACGAACGAGTACGTAGTGCCAGTTTTCCCACATTCTGTTCCAACAGCGACTCATTCTCATTCTGACCTATACAGCTCTAAATCTGTTCTGTTCATCCACTTGAGTGCAGTCCAATTGGAATATCAAATACATACTTTTTGGACAGATGCTTGTCATGGAGAGGTATTTGCATTGAAGCGAATTCGAAGTACTACGAAAGGATCCATCGTGAACGCTCTTGCGCTTTGATACCGACATGTGTAAGTGATAAGGACGGTGTAACAGTGGAGTTTGCGTTGTCTGGTCCAGGTAGTGGGGTGGTTTCCACCCATCGTCAAGGTAAAATCATTCAAGAACGGGCTGGAGCAGTCGTGAAAAAGAGATGCGTAAACATCATGCCACAGCTGGAAAGATATGGAGTGAAAGAGGTTGACTATCTCAACTTGGATGTAGAAGGACATGAGCTCACAGTGTTGAACAGCTTTGACTTCGACAAAGTGAAGGTGAACGTTATCTCTATTGAAATCCCAACATCGACGAAGGATGAAATCCGAGAGTTATTGGCCAAGAATGGATTCGTGAGGCATTTCAATGAAAACCCCTCAGATGGTGTAGAGGGAATGCCCATCTATCCCGGAAACGAGTTCTACCTGCACTCTAGCGTGGTGTGGGGTCACCCAGAATAGATGAAAATTACCGTGCACCTTGCTTCGTGCGTGCTTGCGGAACAAGGACGGCTTGCAAGATCTGCCCTAGCAAGATGCATTTGATAGGCTGACGAACTTTTGCGGATAAATCCGCGTTCAACTTAAGTAGGAATCAGTGTTCATGATTAAAATCTCGGCTTCCTTGCCTCCAGCGTTGCTTCGCATGCACAACGTCGCAGGATATACATGAAAATGAGAGCAGTTTCACCATCAGAATCTTATGTGTTGTATTCCTTATTCTTATCTCTCCTTTCTTTCAACTAAAGTTGTGCAATTTAATATTACCATGTCCAGAAACATCGAGAAAAATCAAAAAAGGCATAGACCGCAAGCCTTTCTTCCTGAAGTCTGATCTAAACCTTCAGAAACTGAGCAGCGTGTTAAGATCTTCGACGTGAAATGACGAGTGGAACAAAACTACGGCTATCAAGAGACGAAACTGCAAGATGTGAAAAAGTAGAAAACTCTTCAACCGTAGTTCATCGTAGTCGTCGTCATGGTTGTGGATCCCCAAATGGACTCTTTATCGACGAAAGACCCTTCCACCCGTCTCGTTGTGGACAAGAGCGTACTTTTCAAGGAAGAACTCTTTATGATCGTACAATTCTGCTGGTGCAAAACGATTTGAAGAAAAAATAGGATAGGCCACGTTTTCCATACCTTTACAAGATCTCTAATAGATTCAGCGTATCGTTTAATGAGAGAACTTTTGGATATACTGATATCAAGACGAGCTACCGGAGATGGAAAACACAGGCAAGTCAATTCCTTAGTATAAGTAAGCAATGGTCCCATTAACGTTTTTGGCCTAGGCTGAGAAAAAAAAGGTCAAGGATACTTTCCATCTCGTTTCAAAATCAGGAGCGTAAGACTATCATAAAGGAGAGAAGTTCTGTCACAAACCACTCTCCATCTTCCAGCTCAAATCGAAAGAATTCAGCCCGTACGATCTAGATTCCCTCATTCATTCTAAACTATAAATTCGCCCATACCCACATCTTCTTTTCTGCCGTTCCTATCGATAGACACTGTCAAACATTTACATTTTTTAATGTCCTCGTTCTCGATACGCCAACAATTTCAGTCTCCTTCTGTTGTTCCTCTGAGTATTATGAACTTTTTAACCAAGCATCTAATCACCACTCCAATTTGCATTCTCTCCCATCCTCCAACATTAACTATTGTTTGGTGCGTTTTGGCCGAGCAAGAACGGTGCCTTTTACATGCTTGATTCTAGCCAAAGCTCCTTGGGTGAACGTGTGTCTCAGTACGCTGGGCCGGTGGCAAAAGTGAAAGAAAACAGTCCATTTGGCATAAAGGTTGTCGACTCATCGAAGAAATTTCGAAGCACGGGTTGGCGAGTCGTTGCGACGAAATCCCGGACAAGACTTGGCACAACACCGTCATCTCTCTTCAATCTCTCCCTCTTTTTTTTACTCGACTGTATCAGTCACAGATTTTTTTTCTCAGCGCCAACCCCATCCTTCTTTACACCCTTCTTTCTTCCTTCCTTCCATCTTTGACGGAATCGCAATCAGAAAGCAAAATGATACCAGGATTGCATTCAGATCGAAAGAGATTTGGTAATCACTACCACAACATAACCTTCGCTACTATTTCATTTCGACCCACGCAAGTGCCATTGCTGTTTGCACGTTGTGATAGCACTCGAATGAATCCTTTCAAAGAAGTTTGAATTGTACCAGAGATTGCTATTGAGATTGCGTTTTCGAAAACAATGCCAATCTGGATTCCTGTGAGCGGGAAATATTGAAATCAATTGCAGGATTGTTTCGACGAACTAACACCCCTATCAAATCAAATTGAACCCACTTCTGGCCATAGCTTCCATATTCCCAATAACCAAACGACCGAGTACGATCTTGCCGGTTTCGTCAAGTGTCTGTGAAGAACGTGAAACCTATTCGGGTAGTCATACTGGTCTATCCTGTCCACCTCATTCTTACGAAATGATGCTTTGCCATCTCCTTGTCTGGTCTCCTGAGTCATAAATGCTTCGGTGCCTCATACGCTCCACTTCTCGATGCAACTCCCGCGTCACTTCCTAAACGTTTCTGTGCCATGAGATGGTTGTTTTCCATCCAAGTATCGAATCTGATTCACCTTGTTCAGATTCATTCTTTTGATGTCTGATACAGAAAGATGTAAAGCCAAGTGCTCGGCAAATGCTTTCCTGTACGCTTTCATCCAATGGTCGAATGTGCGAAAGTACAGGAGACAACCGCACAACGTTTTTTTACAACCGTTACAACGTAAAGAAAAGCATAGAAAAGAATACCAAGAAGAAAAAAGAATTGTAAGAAAAAATATATATTGAGATAGAAAAGAAAGAAAAAAAGAATGGAAAATATAGTTTTCCATGTCTTCTTGCGGTGATTTTTTTTGTCAACGGCAGCAGACAACATTTTCTTGAGTGCTCCATACTAACAGTTCCATAAAAAACTGAAGAAGAAGCTTATGAAAAATTGCGCTCCTGTATTTGTTCAGAGGTGAAATGAATTGAGCAGTTGAAGCATTGAAGGAAGAATGCACAGCTTTTGCTCATTTTTTAAATCGAAAATTGGTTGTGTAGAAAATACACCGACTGATATATTTTAGCTTCGGATGAATAAAGTTGATCGGTCTTTTTAGTCGATTCTTTGATTCGATATAATCACCGAGCAAAGCTGAATGGAGAGGCAAAATCAATTTTACTGTAAAGAAAACAGAAAGACTATCGGGTGTCGTTCTGAAGCATTTAGGCTGTGGGTAGATATGAGGGAGCAGGAGTCGGGAAGAAGCAAAATCGTCGGAGAGATAGATTCATCTGGAATATCTTGAACTTGCATGCGCCAAAAACTCAAGTAATCTACAATGCTTCGATATGAAAACTGAGGTCGATTCTCAGCGAAGAAGTCAGGCAAATGTCAAACGACGCTAATTAGGTAGAGCTTGTGGTGGAGCCCAACATGTGCGACAGCCTCACGATTTTTCCAAAGTTTCATAATCCATTTTCATTTCTTATAATCGCAACACGCTGACATAAAGAAGAAACCTTTGGGGTTGAAGTGTCACCGAGAAGCGTTTCCTAAAAGGTTTCGCAATCTCCAAGTCAGCTATCCACAAAACCAAAAAAGAGAGAACTGGGTATGTGAAAAACAACCTGCAGGCTCACTGTTTTAGCCGATGAAGTGTTTAAGCCAGGCCTGGGTTGAAATCGATTGTATCGCAATTGAATGCCATGGGAGGACTGCGATCCCGGGTCTCGTTTCTTCTTCTACATGGCAGCTATATTGCTTTTATATGTGAATCGTAGCCTTCGGAATTTCAAACTGGTTCAAGAGCTGTCCAATGTTCGTATAGTGATCATGAATCCTTTCTGGTTGATTGCAAGAAAGATTCTTATGGAAAGCCAAATCCTGCATTTGGGGTCTCTTTCTTATAAAGTTTAAATTTGACTGTTGTGAGCAATACTTGGTACATTGCATGGTTTCTATGACGATCAAGAATCTCCGAGAAATCGGATTGAACGCATCACTGGTTATTGCTCCTTCATCGTTGATACGCGACAGTTTAGTGTATTCTGGAGATTGTCTGCATTTTATACATCTTTTCTTTGAATCTTGAACATGTTACACGAAAATCATTTTGAAATTCCAGAATATGCCCTATTATCGCTCAAATAATGCAAGATACATATTCTGGGGGAACATTTCGACAGTATTGCCTCAATAATTTATCAAAGAGAGCTCTGTAGCTCGAAACCCTCGTGAAAGAGTCAGTGCTTCAAAGAGCATGAAAACAGCGAATGTTTCAATTCTTCCAAAGCTTTTCACAAGCTTTCATTTGATACTTCAAACTTCATAATATCAGTATATCTTTACAAACATGTAGTTTGTAGTTAGTTTCGCGTTTTTTTAAATTGATGCGCGGAATACCAATGGTAGCTCTCCTTTCACGTAGTGCGTTTGGGCTTTTATCGAATCTACAAATAAGATACGGACGAATGGAGCGAGATGAATTCTTGATTTTAGATTCCAGCAGAGGCAAAAGACAACTTTTCGTCAGGATTAAAAATTCAGTCAAGTCAGAAAAATAGAGGACATCCAGATTCATTCTAGGAGTTTTAAAGGACAGTTCACCGTAAGCTGCAGACCTTTAAATGTTAACAACAAACAGCGCCCGCCCGAATAGTATTTGATGTGGCAATGAGAATAAAAACCTGGGTTAATTCAGAACAGAATATAGAGCAGCGCCCGTGCCTTCGGAAAATATCGACATGAGGTTGCGCAATCTGTGGCAATAGAATCTCCTGCTTTTCGTGTAAGGGACTGGACAAAGCGACCAAAAAGAAAACAGGATAAAGCAGAGACGGAAACATGTAACGTTCTTCTGTATTCAAGATGATGAAAATTGATTTCTACAAAACCATCTCTGGCGCACACATCGCTGGGACACGAGTCGGAGGAATAACAACTTTAACCAACCAGCGGGCGCACCGATGGGTCCAGAGGTTTACAGTGCGACAACAAGTATTATAGGCTCCACGTCTTCTGGAGATCCCAATAACCTCGTCAGGTTGTTTTTATTCATGATCGATGAATGTTGCATGGACACCACCCACGAGGAGTACCGAGGACCAAACAGCAAAGCCAAGCTGACCTTGCGCTCAAAAAAGTCTGCAGCATGATACGAGTATAGAATTGGTCATGTCTGTACTGCTCGTGATGCTGGTGGCGTACAAAATGTGATGCATTCGTGGCTCCGTGAGACGAGTGAATTGGCCACGATGCCGCCAATTTGATTATCATATCTGTCAGTCGAAGAGAGTTCTGAACAACACACACATTTGGTTCAACTGTACTGAGGGAAGAATGAACGTCTCCCAGCGCTATCGGCTCACTGAACGGCAGAGCGATGAACTGAAAAGAGATCGTTGAACCATGTTGTACAACATGCCTGTGCAACAGCACGCTACAAGAGTCTCCAATGGCAGCGATTCACAAAACGTATACCCGGGGATGAAAAATTTGGTGTGCCATTTTCCTTTGGAGCTGTGGTATATTGATCATGGCTTGCTGGTTCCAACGAGGGAATGTTTGGAACAGAAGTGCGCACAACTGGCACAGGTAGAGACTGATTCATTGGTGAGGTTTGAATTTGCAGAGAGCGAAAACGGCGTGAAGCATTTTACCGTACATCGCTCAGTGTTGATTTCATGCGGAGGAGCTCTGAAGAACCTGGTGACATGTGGTTTTAAAGAAGCAAACAGCAATACGGTGGTGATGCACGATTCATTTGAAGTGTGGACGATGATTCGAAGATATCTTTATTGTCTGCCTTTGACGCTGGACAAAGTAAACAGTGAACTTTTGATGGTTGCACACCGTTTCGAAATGACAGAGCTGATGTACGCATGTTTTATGTGGATCGAGCTGTCGTGCAAATGGAAAGGGAGGGAGGTTGTGTCAGAATGGTTAGGGGTAGTAGCTATCATACAACCACCGTTTGCGTTCCGCAAATTCTTCGCGTTACATTTCTCGCTTTGTTTTGAATCTATCGCGGCGCGTCTGAGGGAGACAAACTGGAAGATTGGAGGCAGAAACATCTGGAAGTCGTTCTTCTCGTGGGGAATGCTCGCAGCTTGCGTCAAGTACATTGTACACACGAGTGAGGAGGATCAAACCGAAGTGTTGCTGAACATTCTGTTCAGCGATGTGGAAGGAGACGCGAGCGACGAAGACATTGTACAAATGCTTAACTTTTTTGACTGGGAAAGCACGGCGTTTGGCAAGGCGCTGCGCAGTGACGCAGCACGCAAGTGGCCGCAACGCGCATGGAGACTTCTGTGTCTCAACGCAAGAAACAGACAGGTGCAACGGAGCAATGAAGAAGGCTTCGACGTGCGTGGGCGCTTCAAGGTATCCAGCTCGTCCATAACGCTCAAGGCAGCGCGGTCGTACAAGAAGTTCCAACGGCACGTGGAGCGGGAGCTAGGCACGATCCACGTGCTAGTTCGCGTCTACACGGCGGGCGGCGTGGATGAAGGACGCGAGGCGCAAAAGGAACCATTCTCACTGTTCGCGTACGTGGACGTGAGCTGTCGTAATGAAGCGTTCCGCGCGTGGGACGTGTCGGCATTGGTGTATCTGACGAGGGAGCCGTGTTCGTGCCGCATGGCGGCGGGTTGGAACTTTTCATTTGTGGAGAGCGGGGCTAACATTGTGGGCGACGGTAGCGCGTTCGGTCGCGGACAGCACGCGCTTCTTCTACGCGGTGCCACGCTACGCGCCGAACTGCGACCGCGCTGCGCGCGCTGCGGCTGGGTCGTGGGCGTGCGCCTAAACTTCCGCAGCCCGGCGACGACGGCAAGGGCATCGAAGACGGGGGCGAAGGCGGGGGAGAAGGCGGGGGAGAAGGCGGGGGAGAAGGCGGGGGAGAAGGCAGGGGAGAAGGCGGGGGAGAAGACGGGGGGGGAAAAGGAGGAAGGGGGCGACGCGTCGGTGTCTCAGTGGATGACGCCGCGCGTGCGCGACGCGTTTGCACACTTTGAGCGTGGCGTGCGGAGAAGGCGAGAGGCGGCGGCGGCCATTGGCATTGCGAGCTGACCAACGGTAATGACGCGCTTACACCGCGCAGTGTGGCGAATTGCCCCCCCGGCGCGCGCCGCAGCTGACAGCGTCAACGGCACGCGCCGCAACTGCAGCGCACACATCGAATGGCCATTTCCATATAAAGTCAGTCGAGCACTTCTCGACGCTGGCGCATCCGTGCCATCGCGCTGTCCATCGTCGTCCCCCCCCCCCCCACACCGTGCTTTCCGAGCACAGCCCCCACCCCCCCCACATACCCCCACCACTTCAACCCCCCACCCCATACTCATCCCCCCTCTCCCTTCCCCTCACACACACCCCCCCCCCCCCCCCCCCCCCCCCTCCCCGCTCCCCCTCCCTCCACCCCCTCCGCGGCTCCCCATGAAAAGCGCCGCCAATGTGACCTCCATCGCCCATGTGTGTCCCACCTGCGACCGCCCCTTCGCGCGCATGGGCCACCTCAATCGCCACATGAGGACCCACACCGGTGAACGTCCTCATCAATGTCTTTTCCCCTTGTGTGGCAAATCCTTTCTCCGCAAAGATCATTTGACGCGTCATCAATATTCCCATAAACAAGAGCGTCCTTTTCCCTGCACCTTTCCGCAATGCGACAAATCCTTCGCTACCGCTCAACGCCTCAGTCGTCATCGCAACCTGCATAACAAGCCTCATCCATTCAAATGCGACTTGTGCGATCAATCTTTTCTAAAACCACATGCCCTCGATCTTCACCGCGCCACACATGCCCATTCCGAACCACTCACATACGCCTGCGATGCCCCCAACTGCCAATCCGTCTTCTCCCAACACGTTCGTCTACAGAGACACAAGGCAAAATGTCATACGCGCACCTTTACTTGTGTGGCCGACAACTGCACCGCACCTGCCTTTCAAACCTACTCCGACCTCACCCGTCACGTGCGCATTGTTCACGAGCCACGCCCCGTCTACCAGTGCAAGTTATGTGCGCGTCAGGTACGAAGCGCCCCGGCTTTGGCGAGGCATGTCGCCGCCTGTGAAACCGGCTCGCTGGTCCGCGAGCATCGTTGTGGCTATCCGCACTGCGGAGCCGTGTATTCTTCTTCGGGCAATCTTGGAACCCACATTCGATCCAAGCACACCAACCCGGGTGGCTTTTTCTGTGATTCTTGTGACAGGCGCTTTTCTTTGAAGAGTTCCATGGAGCGACATAAGCGCACCGTGCATCCACCCTCCAGCAATCATTCATGTTTTGTTTGTCACACTACGCTTCTCAGTGCAGACCACTTGAGAACGCACTTGGCGGAGCGTCATAACGTGCAGCAGACTACTTCACCAACGCCTCTGATCCTCAATAAGCCACCGCCTTTGATTCTCGAGTCCCCATTGCATCCTTCATCCGTTGAACACCCCTATGTGCCGGATCGAAACCCACAGCCAGTTATCAATCATGCCAATGCGCGCCCAGATGCCAACCACCCCTATGCTGAGAGTGATAAGCTTGTCAACATATCCGAGCCACCTCCTCCGGGTATGTCCTTGCGCGTTCCTGCCCAATCTGCTTCATTTTCAATCACTCAGCAACATAAACCGCAGCTCATTGGAGAACGCCCAAATGTCACCCAATGTCCGCCTATTTCCGACCTTCGCATGAGTCTTGCCATGGACAGCTCGATCTTCGACCAACGGATGCGGCATGAGCGAAGCGTCGAACATGCCGTCAATCCGCTTCAGCCAAACTCGGGCTTTTCGGCCACAGAAGGCTCCCCAGCCGCGAAACGCCGATGTTTGAATCCAGATGTGACTGTCCCCTCCTCAGCAGCTCTCGAAGGAAAGCTCTCAGAAAACGTTATGCACATCAACCCGAATGACGTGAATAGCTATGGTCCGTTTCACAACTCGCTCCGCGTCTGGGAGAATAATGCTCAGTCCAGTCTAAGGCTACCCGGCCAAACAGATAAGCACGAAAACACTCGCCACAATGTATCGCCAAGCGCCATCAGCACTTTGTTTCCTCGAGACGAGAGCACACCCACCGTGTCTCCGCAGAGTTGTGTAATGGACTATGGCCGAGTGCAGGGAATGGAAGAAACGAATAGTATCAGGCAAGCAGTGTCAGACCAGAGACACAACTGTTCGCAACAAGAAACGCGAGTACAAGCTGATTGTAGTGAGGCTAATGAGCATGCGTATAGGACCCAGCCGCCAGCCACTTGCGGGTTTACAAACCAGAGCAAAACACCACCTCTAGCGCTAGGATCACCTAATCCCACGCTGCAGGACCTCTTTGTCGCCGGCAGCGCACCTGCAGGAACGTACTATGGTGATTCTAGAGATATTGCCCCTCAAGACTCGGTGCCTGTGAACCACAATGTTCCCCAGGAAGCCACTCCTCAACGAGGTCCCCTTGCGGAAGAATCAAGAGAACCTGCACCACCACCACTTGTCAATAATTCGGAGGAAAGAAGTGCTGACCGCGTCGGTTTTCGAGTGATGACTGCTCGAGCATAGACGGAGGAAACTCGGTCATTTTCGTCTATGCTTTGAAGCTGACTGTTTGTATAATTTCTCTAGGCTACTTTTTACCCGAGTAAAAAAAAAATATCCGACATGTGCACTAGAACACATGGGAATTACATACCAGTCAGAATTTGTTCGCTTCGCACAGAAGCGTGCGGTGTGCTAAATATTTCTATCAACTACATAGGGGTGCCAGCTTCGCACTTCTACTTGTTGAGGGCGGCGAGACGCGCGCGGAGCAGTTGGACTCGACTTTTCTTACCACCGCTGCCACTGGAGGAAGACGAAAGTAGTCCAGTGAAGCGTGATAGACGTGAATTGGAGGACTCCGAACTAGTTCTCGTGAGAGCACCTTCTCGGAACATGCTATTTTCAGTTCCATTTCGGGACCGAACACTTTGTTGCCATTGGGCAGCTTCTCCTGCGAAAAATCCATCGCTGCTCGATGTCTTCGGTCTATTCGCCTGATGGGGTAGTGGAACCCGTGTGGCTGGCGAAAACAACACATCATCGTCACTCAAAGACCCGGATTTCTTCATGGCACTATTCCCCGGCAAGGGCGTCATGTTTTGCAGGAAATCGAATTTGGAATTTGGAGGGTTTTCAGGCGTCAAAGATTTTTTCACTGTACCCGACGCCCTACGCAAGCCATACGTTCTTTCCACTGCATCAACGCTGTCACTACGGGTTTCCACTTTGGTAAATGACGCGCTTGCAGATTCGGGCGTCATAAACAACTTCTTCTGTATACTTTCTCGTGCTTGTGGAGTAGGCTGCACCTCTGTATGTTGCTCTGTAGAATTCTGAACGGTCGCCGTTCCATCTGTCACATCCTCACAAACTTCGTTGTCGCTGTGCTTTGAAGAGTTGGGAGACACAACCTCTAATGTCGACGTGGCACTACACAGAGCCTTCTCTTCCACAGAATCCTTCGCAACTTCGTCGTTGGCGCTAGTGCACGTGTTCCAGACATCAGACTCGACCAAAGCGATTCTATTCCTGGTCCTCGAGTGCTTGTTCAAATCATCCACGCTAGCTGAACGAGGGGGAACCCTGCGCTGCTGCCGTGGTCTCACCGTTGGCTGGTGCGACACGGCTGAACGCTCTATAGCTTCCTTGCGCCGCATCAAATGGCGCGGTGTCTGTGTGCGCTGGAGGCGTGGCGGTCTGTTAGACGTTACATGGGTAGGTGGTCGCCCCTTATCATTCCTCGTCACGTGAGGGTCACGCCTTCGAGATCGGCCACCAGGTGTGTCTCTTCTTTCTTGGGACTCAGCCTTATCGGTAGATGACCTTCCTCGTGCAGGATGCTCCAGCACATCGCGTTTCGCGACTTTCGTGCTGTCATCCACAGCCAGTGCAGCAATCGTTCGCGTCCCAACCTTACCGACATCTCCAGTAGTCTTCTTCACATCATCGGCGGCCACCCCGCCAGTAGAAGCCAAGGACGACACCGCCACCGACGTCACAGACGGAGACGGAGAGTCAATGTCCGTAAGACAGCTCATCTTTCCAGCCTTTCCAGGGGATCCAACACTAATATCATCTCCAGATCGGGTAGCACTATACGAAGGAGGCAACTCTGCAAAGCGAACACTCCTCGCAGTCTTTACCGAGGAGGCAGTAGAAGATGGCGTGCAAATCGCCGCAGAAGTGCTGTCAGACATCAGATCCGTAGATCTGCTGCTACAAGTTTGCATCACATTGACGCAGTCCATAGACTGTAAACCGTTCTTTCGACCTATCGAACCGATTTCCACCGAGGACTTGCTCCTCGAAGCCACAGACTTTTCCAGCACGCGCGCAGCTTCTTGAACATCTTTCTCCGATTTGACGCGCGCATTGCCCCCCTGTTGAGCGCTCTGTCGCGACGAGTCATTCTTTTCCAATGTATTTACCATAGCAGTGGCCCCTTTAGCAGCCTCGATGAACCACGACGGCTTCGAGCTATCTACCTCACAAGATTCATCCAAACCCTGCACGGGTCCATCCGAATCACTCGGTTCCATTAGTTTCAGAGCGGCTTGAGACTTGGCCACGAAATCATTTGCCTCCTTGGTAAGTTTTCTCGATGTCTCCAATACAGATTTGTGCTTCTTTAGCGCGTCCTGCACACAAGCGCGCAAAGGACTAGATTGATCACAGCCATCAAGCTGAACTTGAGAAGATGACGGCTGCTTTGCAGCCTGCTCCTTCTCATTGAGCGCCTTCTCTTCGTCAGTGACGATGGAAGACGCCGAGGTGATATCAACCTCGGAGCGGTGTGCGACGGGCAGTGGAGGCGGGGAAGATTTCGGTGATTCTTCAACAGCTTCAGAAAGCGCGACAACAGGCGTTTCATTATCTGGTTCCACGGTCGGTTGGTGTGCAAGTTTGGCAGTGCGATGTTCATCGCGACGAGCATCTCGTATCTCGTCTATGCGATTAGTGGCAAGCTGTAATTCCTCGGTTGCAGCGCGAACAAGCCCTGCAATCTGCTGTGCACTAGCGTCGGAAACATTGACACCAGGGACATCGTCCAGATCTTCACAAAGCTGCTCACGGGTAGCACGCGTCTCGTCGGCGAACAAAAGAAGCCGTTTCATGTCAACAGAAAGCTGTTCGGCGTCCACGGATTCAACGGCATCGCCAAGCGAAGAGCCAGACTCGGTACTGTCAATCGGAGAAGTCTTAAGCTCATCGGCAAGGGCATCGGTAGACGGAGATGGCTTGATAGCGCCAGTGTTTCGGGCGGTGTCGACAGGCGGAGCATCTCCACCACGAATGTCGTTTCCGTTCTCATCAAAACCCATGGCAGTGAGTTGATTCTTGAGACAACGAAGTTTGGCCTCGAAGTCAGAAATCTTGTCACGAAGAGAACCCGCCTCAGAGTTCCAACTGAGCGCGGCGTGCTTTCCCATCTCAGCAGTGCGGGCCATGGCGGTGCGCTGGGCATCAATTCTGGCACGCATGTGAAGGGCATTCTGGGCGCGTTGCTGGGAAGCCGCGACCATACCCAATCCCAAAAACCGTCGCGACGAAGAAGTTTTGACGGTGGAAGAGGAAGAGGACGAGGCAAAAGGTCGCAATTGCGAATGCGAGTGCGAGTGCAGTGAGCGTTGAGAGCGTTGAGAGCGTTGAGAGCGTTGAGAGCGAGAAGAAGAAGCGGTGGAAAGGGTATCAAAGGATTGATGATGTGATTGGAGTTGTACACGTGAGTGAGACGAGGCATAAGGCGGGTGGGACAAACAGGCTTGTTGCACAGCCAAGGAAGATAGAGTCCACAACAAATCGATAAATCGATCACCACCGGCCGATGAAACAACACTCTTCCTTGCACAACCATGCGGCAGCAAGTTGTTGCGCTCAAGGAGAGCCAGACGGGCATCAACAATCTTCTTAAAGTCGCGCTCCTGTTGGCGGTCAAGAATGGGGAAGCACGGCTTGAAGAGGTGTTGAACGGGAGCGGGTTCGACAATGCACAACAAAAAATGAAGGACTGCAGCGGCGGTCTTAAACTCAGTGGGTTTTGCAAAGGTGGAGGCGGAGATTGTAAACCCGTAGCGTGCCTGGAAGGCAGTAGGGGAGCCTGCCAGCAGGGTGACATTCTCGACGACGAGTTTGGCAGGCGAGGGGAAGGACGAAGTCATGGCGGCGGCACAAGGCGTGAGAACGAGAGAGAGTTGGGGGAGGTAGGGTGTGAAGAAATGGGTGAGCAAATCGGCGGAGTTATATGGGGGAGGAGGGAGCGACACAAGGGGCGGAGGTGAGAAAAGAAAGGCGCCAAGCGAGGGGCGGCAAACAAGGGCGGCCAAACGGGCCGCGACGAGCGCAGCGCGCAATGCTACGGGGGGCGCGCGGGCACGACAGGCAAGCACAAACGCAGCCGCGCCAAGCGCAAACAAAAACAGTGCACAAGGCGCCAAGCGCAAGAGCGCAAGCGGCACGACGCAAGCAATGCACCCCACACTGCACACTCGGCACGAAGAGAAGGCGACGAAAGCGACAAGCAAAAATGTTAAACAAGAACAAACGGCGCACACACACACACACACACAAAAAAGGCTATAAGCGACCGCAAACGCGCGCGAGAGCGACACAAGAGATACAAAAAGGGCAGCGGCGCAAGCGTTGCCTGACGTTGGCGGCACGTAGCCAGCGGCGTGGCACGCCTAACGGCGACCTGGGAATGGGGGGGGGGGGGGGCGGTGAAAAGGTGAAAAACAGCCGCCCACGACGCGCACAGACGCATTCCCGGATGTGACGGTGGCACATACCTCGTCACGCCTTCGTCACCTCATTACAGTGGCTTACTGTGGGCGTGCGTGGAGCGCGTGGAGCGCGTGGCTTGCGTGGTATACGTGGCGCGTTGCGGTTGGCGCTGTAGAGGAAAACGGCGCTGAATTGTGCGCCGCTTGCGAAGCGGCTGATGTCATGGCGGCTCGCGTGGGGTCTCGCGTGGGTGGCGCTTTGCTTACAGGACAAGGCTGCCTTTTGTGCAGCACGTACTGTACGCTGTGTGAACGGTAAGCAGCGCGCGCGCCTTTTTCTGGCTGTCTTTCTCTTCGTTGCTTGTATACGTTGTGCTTGTGTTTTTACTGACAGCTTGCTCGAAACGTGCTCGGTGTTGTTCCTTGTGCATTTGTGCAGCCCCATCGTTCTTCACCAGGTTCATCTCTGACCCGCCTTTCCTTCGAATAAAACTGTTGCTCTAGCTAGCTAGCTACCTAGCTAGCTACCTACCTACCTACGTAGCTACCTCATGGCTTCATCATCGCCCCACGCCTTGGTGACGCTGACTGAGAAGAGCTTGTATCAAAATTCGTCAAATCACTGTGTCCACCCGTCCGTCGCCAAACATTACCCACCATTGGCACTGTGTGGTGGCTGCTGCGTCTCACGCTCTCGCGACTCTTGAAAAAGTCCCGACGATTTCGAGATTAATTGTTGTCCCATTTTCATCACGTCCCCTTACCCGGCCCGTTTCCATTTCACCCGCACCCTTACCAACGTACTTGATGACATCTCCCCCACCCTTATCAGCCACGCTCTGCCATTAATCCTACACAAAAATGTCGTGAAAAGCACAAAGCAACGAGGCGCAAATCGAACCGTACCGCGTTTCCATTTGCGCAGCCCGTCCACGAGCAAACCGTAGCACGGCGCGCAGTAAATAGTACGCCATTACAGCCAAACTTTTTCTACCAACACCGAACACCTTTCGACCGCCGTCCAGTGTTGTCATCGTACAGATCCCCCGAGCAAGCCCTGTAGTGAACAGTGTTGCAACAACAGCGCCCCCTGTTCGATTTAAAAAAGTTTATGTTTTGTTTTTGGTCGCCATTCCATCCATTGCGTACGCAATCCGTGCACATCGCACACGCCGTGATTTATTAAAGTGTGGCCCGTCTCAAGTAGTTTTGCGGCTCATGTCAACAACCACCTCAATCAGCGTCCAGTTAGGTCGCCATAAAACTCTTCATTTCGCCTCCACCTCCGCCCCCACTCCCGATACATTGCTGCAGCGAAAAATCACGTATCGCTCTTTCGCCGAGCAATGTAGATATATGTCGACGTTACAGTCCCGATTAAGCTGCACAAGAGACAAAAGCTTAGCAGCTTGGTTTTGTTGCCGCGTTTTTCAACTGTCATGCTAAGCTCATGCCTCTGTGGCCCTTCCGTGATGAGCGATCACACCTCCAAAATACAAGTTACGAAGGGATAATATGAAGGGTACGAACCATATCCTTCGTAATGTTACAGTAAACTCAAACATCTTGGCAAACTCTCAACGGTCTCTGTACAAACCACACCGAGACAAAACATTAATGCCCGTCGCTCCTGATCATGACTTTGCGGTAGAGCGAGAGAGGCGCTCGTTGTGGTCGAAACATAACGGACGATTTAGGAACTGCTCTCTGAGGCAAGGGCACAAACCGAAGTCCATGCGCTCAGCGTGTGGCGTGCAACGTGGGCACGTATTCCTGCGGCTACTCTAGCAGTAGCCGACAGAACAAATCACCCCGCCTCCAGCAGTGGCACGGCTACCCGCCCGGCGACAAGCGCGGAGCTCTCCCTCTCGGTCCCATGTCCGCTACACGCTCCACTCTTTCCTGCGTCTCATTCACCTTCAACGTGATCGCCTCGCATCATTGTCCCCCAGTTGTGGTACATCTGTTAGGGCATCTCCACTGGCAGTCAGTACAACAATTTGCCGGCAAAACGAACAAACTGAGCGTCCAATTTTTTTTCTTTCGATTTATTATGAAGAGGTGTGCAATAATTGCATAGACTGTCGTAGTGAAAGCTGCAGCAAAGACAAGGGTGATGAGAAATATGTGTCGGTAGTCATTTTGAAGGGTTTGAACAAAGGAATGGTGCAAAGACAATAAAAAATTATAATGTATGTAGCTTCAGAGTTATCTTCGTGTTAAACTAGTTTTGCATTCTCTCTCTTTAACGGGCATGCCACGTTCATAAAATACGTAGCAAAGAGCGTTACTTTTGGGAGAAACGTTCTCTCACTAAAAAAACCAACCCTCTATCGGGCCACTTGATGATGATTTCTTCAAGACCAACACCTTGACGCTCGTGAAGAGAAGGAAAACACAACCTTCTCGACATTGCCCGCTTCGGATTCAATACTACGTGAATTTGTGTTGCTGTATTGGAGCATATAATTTGGAGGATATTGATATGCTCATGTTTACTATTGTCTAGCAACATGGTAGCAATCATAGAGGATCAACGATTAGATAGGCAGTATCTAAACTCTACGCAGGCGTTACCGATGAAGATGAACGTTTGCATGCCGGTAAGCTGGCAAGCCGTTTTGGCCGTATCGTCATGCCGGTTGAGATGCACTTAGGTTTTTGGCACTAGAAGGTTTTCGAGAGTAACTCTTCTCGTCATTCTCAGTCTGTGAGGTGATCCACAGGTGATGTTTTGGAATCGTTCGTCTTGATCGTACTCTGTCGGTCACGTCGGTTTCATCGGTTGGGCGTGAAAAAAATTATTGTTTTTCATGGCAACCCAAATTCTCGTTGAACTACGGAACATTCTCTCCAAGACTGACTTCAACACTGTTATATCGTTCATTGTGCAGTGTTTCGTTGAAAACCTTCAGATTCGATACAATAGACGGTTTGTTGATTGTCACAAGGTTCTTTCCGTCCCTTCAGACGAAGTAGAGAAACATGCGCTTGCGAATGAATCTAGAAGAGAGTAATCGACCCCCTGAATCAGAAAAGAGGAGAAATAAGGGGAAAACCTATAGTATGATGAGGGACAACGACAACCGCAGAATGTGTGAGTCTTTTGCAAATATGAACACTACCAAGGATGGCGGCGTTGACGGGACATGCGGTGTTGACATTGTAACGATGGGCGGCGTGGTTGGTGACCCACGACCGACTTTGCCATGGGTAAGGCTTTGGTGTCGGCGACGGCGACGACGCTGCGCATGGTATGCTGCGCGACGCGTGCGATGTTGAGGAGGGAAATCTCTGGCCCTCCGATGCATATACTTCAACTCAAACAGCTCAAAGAGCTTCCAGGGCAAAACGTGGAAAACGTTCACAGCGGCGCCAAGCCAGCGCCCACATCGTGTAATGCGAATGATTCACAAGGATTATTGCCTCGCTGCGATGGGCAGATTAAAGCCCGAGGAAAGAAAAAAGTCGCGAGGGCTCCGATATAATGATGTTCTCCCTCCTCATTTGCCAAGCGGCAAGTGTGTGGCAAGAGTCACCTATGTAAGTACCGAAGGGTATATACTCTGCTGGGCGCGCACCGTGGCACGCCGCGTAGAGCACTGAGGCCTCTCGTGTGTGCTTCCAGCTCTGCCCAAGTTGTCTCGCAGTCAAAACCTCCGATGCTCGGATCAAAACCGGATTTATTCTTTGAGCCTGTCGCGCATCGCTGTACGATACGTTTTATCGAGCCTCCAACCGTGCCAATTCACCGGCACCACGATCCTTCCCCTCAATTCTGCCTTCGTCCAAAGACTTATTTCACTTTCCTTCACACTGTACCTTCTTCGCTGTTTGTCTACCAAAATGGTTTCAACGCAGTCCCCCAAGGAGGACGTTCCCGCCAACGCCCCAGCTGCCTGTCCGGGCACCTCGTCCGAATCGGCAGGCAAGTCATCCGCCTGCGCCGGCTGTCCAAATCAAACCGCCTGCGCCTCCGGCACAGCCGCCACGCAAGCCGACCAAGATGCCCTATCCATAGCTCGCCGTCTAAAACATTCAGTCCGTCACAAAATCCTCGTGCTGTCCGGCAAAGGTGGCGTGGGAAAGAGCACGGTATCGGCGCAACTGGCGCTGTGTCTTGCTGCGCAGGGCTTGCAAGTGGGCCTTTTGGACGTCGATGTGTGCGGTCCCAGCATTCCTCACATGCTTGGTGTTGCTGGCGAAGAGGTTCGCATGAGCGCCTCCGGCTGGAGTCCCGTTTATGTCGAGGAGAATCTTGCTTTGATGAGTATAGGCTTTATGTTGGCTGATCGCGATGACGCCGTCATATGGAGGGGCCCTAGGAAGACCGGTTTGATAAAACAGTTCTTGAGAGATGTGGATTGGGGCGAGTTAGACTATCTTGTCATTGATTCACCGCCTGGAACCAGTGATGAGCACATCTCCTTGGTTCAGATGATGAAGCAGTGTGACGTAGATGGCGCCATAATCGTCACAACTCCTCAAGAAGTGTCACTTCTTGACGTACGAAAGGAAATTAACTTTTGTAAAAAGAGTCAAACTCCAGTGCTTGGAGTTGTCGAAAACATGGCCGGCTTTGTCTGTCAAAACTGTGCGCACTGCACCGACATATTCTTCCCGAGCAGTGGAGGCGCGTTGAAGATGTGCGAGGAAATGGACGTGCGTTATTTGGGCAAAATCCCGTTGGACCCGACCGTGTCGAAGGCGTCGGAGATGGGGAAAAGCGTGTTTGAAGAAGGGCGGTCGGCGGGCGTGCAGGCGTTGAAGTGCATGGTTCACAAGGTGAGACAAGCTGTTGGCGATGGAGACAGCGGCGCTGTTGCAGAAAATGGCTCCTCGTGAGCAGGTTGGAACATGATAGACAGCAACTAACTCTTTATTAGCTTAACTAGCTCTAACGAATGGAGACGTTTTACGCTGCACGCTCAGTCATGAGTTTGGAACAAACAGTTCTCTCCTATACAGACGAAAGAGGCATACAATACAGCTCCAGTGCCAACGGCGAGTTTTCGAATTCGAGTTGCTGTTGTGGCCTGAGACGTAGAAGATTTGCAGTATCTCGCACGCCGCGCGTCGGCGATTTTACTGGTGCCATCTGGTCGAAACATAGGGCAATGAAGGCTGATTACAATGTGCTTAGGCGGGAGCTTTCGGCGGTTCATTCACAAGACTACAGGGAATAACACATAATGAAGAGCCGAGAGGAGGCAATGGAGAGTCAAGAAAGCGGAAGGTTTGCGTATCTTCTCTTGGCGAGTTTTAGGAATTTCTCACGGTCGTTCCAGAGCTGGGCAGCCTGATTGTTGAGGGGGGAGTCGTTGTTGGGGGTATCCAGCAAGCCCTGAATAGAGAGCAACAGGGTGGAAACGTTGTAGGTAGGACTCCATTTGTCCTTGAGAATGTCTAAACAGATGTTGCCGCTCATATCGATGTTGGGGTGGAATATAGGCGTTTCGAACTTGACGGTGGGTGCCGTGAGCGGATAGGCTGCGGGAAAAGCGAGGTCCAGCCTGAACTGCATTCCAGCGTACACACTTGAGTCGGACGGGTCGATGGTGCCCTTCCACTGCAGGAGGCTATCAGCGTGGGGGAAAGCAGAAATGCCGGGGATGGGGTGCATCATGAGCTCCATCAAGTCTGCTTGTAGGCGCTTGGTAACCTGCGCGGTGCCAGCCATTGTGAGGGGGGGGGGGGGGGAAAGGTGGGAGACGCAGAAGGGTGGAGAGGGGGAGGAGATGGAGCCCAGCCGAGACAGCACACACGAACGAAGCAGAAGATCAAGTGGCGGCGTGCGCAGGCGCTTTGTAGCAGAGGGGCGCGCCGTAACGAGAGTGATGCAACCGTCGCGCTCTCACGGCCGTTACACGCGCTCGAGCCAACCGCTGCTGGCATGCGCAGATCAAATGGTGACAGGTGGAGTACGTGTGCGACGCGGCGTCCGCCCATTGGCGCTGCTGACGTGGCCGTTACGCTGCTTTTGGCTGCCGACCGTTTCGTTTCTAGTGAAGCCCAAGCGAAACGCACGCGCGTCCGCCCCGGCGAGCCGATCGAACAACTTTGAACATGACGCGCGCCGCGTTGACGCCGCGCGCAGGACGCCGTCGTGCTTCCGACAGCCGCCTTCAGCTTCTGCGACGTCCCTGCGCCAATGGTGTCCGACCCCCGCCTTGCGCACGTTGTGCGCAGCTTGAGCTTCGCGCCCACGCCGGCGCCCATCCGCCCCCCGCCTCAACGTACCGTCGTGCTGCAGGATGCCGTCCCCAACGCTGACCTACATCCCGAGGCTGACCCCGAGCGCGCGCAGCCCTCCGAGATCAGCGTCATGCTCAGGATCAGACCGCTCAGACCGTCTGAGAAAAACGAGCCCACCTGCATTTTGCCCTCTAAGCCCGGCAGGAATGTCCTGCGCATTCGACCAAACGTGCCTGCCAACCATCAGCCCTCCGTCAAGAACGCCGGCTATGCCGCCTTTCGCTTCACCCACGTCTTTGACCCCGCCTGTCCACAGGAGCACGTCTTCGAGACCACTGCGTTGCCGTTGGTCACGCACCTCTTTTGCGGCGAAAACGCCGTCGTGCTTGCGTACGGCGTTACTTGCAGCGGCAAGACATGGACCATACAAGGCGATAATGCCCACCCTGGAATCCTCCCGCGCGCACTCGATGTCATTGTCAACTCCATCTCCATGGCCAAGGGCAAAGGGCTCATGCAGGACGCCCAGGTCAGTCGCGACGTCGCCCTTCTCACCGAGCGCAATTTCAGGCGCAGGCGACGACGAGTCAAGTCTGTCCCCGAGGACAAGGTTCACGACTCTAATTACGTTCCGATCGACCCGCATTGTGACTACCAGATTTTCGCCTCCTATATCGAAGTGTATCAGGAGAAATGCTATGACTTGTTTAACCACCGCTCGGGAGGAGCGGACGACTCTAACTCGCAAATGAAACACGAGGCTTCGCTGCTCTCCAATCCCTCTGCGCCGGATGGATTTGGCAATGGTTGGAATCGCCAGCCATCGCAAAGAGAGTCGCTGAAGCTGAAGGGTGACTGCAACGGAGAAGTGCACGCAGAAGGTCAGAAAGAGGTTCAGATCAACTCCCGCGCCGACATCAACCGCCTTCTGGAGTTTGGGCAGCAAAACCGAACGGTGGCCCACACCAATGCCAACGAGCACAGTTCGCGCAGTCACGCCATCTTTATGATAACTCTTAAACAAAGCAAGCAAGTATCGTGCGATGGAGCGCCGGGATTCAAAACCTTGGTCACGACCTCCAAGCTGCAAATTGTGGACCTGGCTGGAAGCGAGAGAACCTCGCGGACCAACAACAGCGCCAGTCGGGTCAAGGAAGCGAAGCATATCAATACTTCGCTGATGACCCTTGGCCGATGTCTCACCGAACTTCGAAACAATCAGATCCGAGCAAAACAGGATCCCAAATCGCGGCCGAAACCAGTGCCGTTCAGATGGAGCTGTCTTACGCGGCTCCTACAAGGCAGCTTGACATCAGGAAGGGCTGCGATGATTGTGAACGTCTCACCTGTTCTGCGCGATGCGGATGAAACGATTCAAGCTCTTCGCTCTGCCAGCATTGCTCGGCAACTAACAGTACCGGCCTCAAGAAAAAGGTCGGTTTTAACAGATCGAACAAACATAATGCAAACTCAATCAGCAGCTAACGGCAATCCTCACAAGCCGCCAAGAAATAACCTTACCGTCAATGGCCATTCTACTATCGGGAGATCCAAGCGTGTGTTGGGGAAAAGTCGAGAGACGCCAAAGGCAGCAGAAATCAAGAGAAGATTAAAATATTCGGAGCAGTACGTGCTAAAGGCCGACTACATTACGTCACAGGAAAGCTTAAAAGAAGAGCTCGGTCATATGTGCTCTAAGGTGAAGGAGTTGGAGAAGGAAAAAAGAATTCTCCAAGGGGAATTGGAGGAGGCAGTTCTTGAGGCAGAGTCGGATCGTAAAGAAGCGGACGCTCTCTTCGAAGAAAATCTTAAACTGAAGGAGCGCCTCGTAGATGCCGAAACTAGATTTCGCATGGCAGAAGCAGAAATGAGAGATGAAATTGCGACGGAAGCCGAGAAAATTATAAAGGACGTTCAAGAGCAATGCGAAAGAAGACTTCGCGTCCAAGAAGATCGACATCGCGAGGTTTCGATGGAGCAAGAAAATCGCAGACGAGTCGCTGAAGTGACGCGGCGACTGGCTCGCGCATCCCTTGCTGCGTTTGATGGAATTGCACTAAACTTTGAGAGCAGTCATGAAGACGACCGTGACGGGACCCAAGAGCTCTCTGAGTATGATGTCGATAGTGAATATTTGGAAAGCGAAGATTTTGGGGAGGAGGATGAGGATGAGGACTTTCACGAGCCGTGTGAGGATGAGTGACAATGAGCGAGCGTAGATCGTTTCCTTTTAAATGCTCCGTTAAGGAATTGACAAGGCTATAGCAGCGAGGAAAATGAGCCTTTGGTCTTCTTGTATCCAGCACAGAGCGTCCGTCGGTCATTGCGAGTGTTTGAAAACGATATCCACAGGTTTATTTTGTTTCTTGCGGAATGCTTCATGATCCTATCGAAGCCACTACATGAGCGCTTTCCTTTTCAATTTTTGAGCTTTTTCCATCTCCGAAACCCTCCCAGTCTTCAACAAATCTAGAATATGGGTACAGGCTGGGATGGCCATCGCTCCAAGTAACAGAAAGTGCATAGTTCCCAACAGGATTCAAATTATTCGGTTTCACAGTCTCCGAGACGTCTTCTGCTTTCAACCGTACTCGACCCGTCATCTCATCAACACAAAGCGCACATCGACACTGTCGACGAAGAGCGGCAGGCCACACGCGCTGCTCGTGTTCGGACTTTGGTCTTCTGACGACAATAAACCCAGACTCTTCATCGAAAGATATTTCAGGGATCCTTGACCCTCCGAATTTAATTTTCGCCACTTCTCTCACGATGGCGGATGCCATTTTCCCGTATTCTTCTGCGATTAGCGAATCAGAATTGGCAAGGACGTACGGAACTCCACTATCACTCTTCTCTGACAGTTCTGCGTCAATCGGCATGGAGAAGGAGTTTACCAACCCGTATTGCTCAACAAGACGATCCTTATGTCCTTTCCCAAATATGTAGTGTTGTTTGTTTGTATCGGGAGCGACAAAGTATGCCATATTTTCTACGACAGCAACGCTCGGAACACTGACCTTGTCAAACATGTCGATGCCCTTTACGACATCAACAAACGATAGCCGTTGAGGTGTTGTAACGATAACCGCAGCGGTTATGTTAACTATTTGGCTGAGCGTCAGTTGGATATCGCCGGTACCGGGCGGCATGTCGATGATGAGATAGTCTAGGGCGCCCCATTGTGTGGTAGTGAGAAGTTGGTTGAGTACATTAGCAATCATAGGGCCTCTCATTATCGCCGAATCCGGATTAACGTATCCAAACGACATGAGCTTCACTCCCTCACACGTGAGCGGTTGAATCCGTCCATCGGCAAACTGTACGGCTCTGTCTTCTGGCTCTACCAGTGTCGGAAGACTTGGGCCATAAATATCAGCATCCATGATACCGACACGAGCACCTTGACGAGAAAGTGCAAAGGCAAGATTCACAGCAGTGGTACTCTTCCCCACGCCACCCTTACAGCTCGCAACAGCCACAATCGCGTTTACGTAGTCTAACACACCAGTCCCTTGGTGAGATTGCTGAGAGGGTTCAGAGGCAGTCATTGAGACGATAGAACGACCAACCCAATCTAAGCTTTCCGCAAGGCGTTTGCAATCAGATTGGAATGCGTCCTTTATCGGACATGCCGGCGTGGTGAGCTCGACACTGAATGAAACGTCGAAAATTCCCGGCATGCCCTTCACTTGTTGCAGCGCTATATCCTTGATGAACCCGAGGGAGACGATGTTTTGATGCAAGTCGGGGTCAATTATTTGAGACAGTACGTCCAACAAAGCTTGTTTACGGTCAGTGTCGGTGCTCGGGAGACAGGCGGTGGGAATAGTACGACACCGATACCGCTTTTGAAAGGCGCCGGCAGGCCGAGAGCCGGGGTGAATGCTATGAAGTAGAGCAGAGCCTGCGAAGAACTTTCGTTGAAGAAAGGTTGGCGCCACGAAGGCCATTTTCACCGAATTCGAGCCTAGGATTGCGAGGGTAAGCGAGTGATCGAAACTTGTGAACGCGTTGCCTTCGTAACTCAGCTACACTACTAGTTCATCCAAAAACGCCAGCAGGTTGAGCTGGTGCAACGAAACTCTTTAGATTGCCAACGACTGACGGAGAGAGCTTCTCTCCGAGACAATGTATCTGGTTGATCTTCGTTGGATGCCACGTGTTCTACATGTATGGTTGCGGTGTGTCTATTTGCCTCTCCTTTCACCACTGGTAGATATGCACTGTACGTCTATAAAGGTAAAGATACCAGAGTGTGCAATTGCAACCGTGCTGGTTTGCAAAGCGGCATGGTTTCCGTAGTTGTGTACACCGTCCTTCTTTGGGCAAAGTCAAATCCATAAATGAACCCCCAATCTGCTCAAATCAAATTCAACCGCTCCCCACACCCACCGAAACCGTCCTGAGCCTTACCATTAACGAAACCGAACTCTTCGAAAGACGGAACTTCCTTCTGTGTTGCAAGATGCAATTCGTGATTTGACTCGGACGCACGTCATTCAATTCATTCGTTTATGTTTCTCATGTTTAGCTCAACTATGAGGTAGCATAGGATACATCGTGGTCAAGACACGTTTCCGATGAACCAGAAGTGATGATCCGGTGATGAGCTCTCACTTCACTATAAGAGCTTTGAGTCCCTCGCCGCCTGGTAGACTGCGCAACTGAGCTAAGCAACAAGCCCAATCTCACGTCTGCCCGACATCACTTAAAAAGCTCTGAGAGGTGCGCTTTTTTCTCCTTGAAGTTGAGCGATACTGAAGTCTTTTACGCAATGGACAGCGAAGAACTCAGGAAGGTTGACAAGGCCGTGGAACCTATTCATCTTTCTGTTCGCGATTTTATGGACTCAATCGCGGAAGAATTCATAGTGTATCCTGTTGAGAAAATGAAAGAGAAGAAGGCTAGGGTGGCTGTCCAAAATTTTCGAAATGCTTGTGCGGACGCACTGGAAGAAATTACGAAATGGGAGGACAAAGAGCGAGTCAGCCTTGTTCGAAACGCGATTAAAATCGTCAGGAAAGAGAATGAAAGCGACATTGCATTGTATGAAACGGCGCTGGTCAAGTTTTATGATCGGAAGAAGCAGTATGACAAAAGCAATGTATTGACGAGAAATATTCTATCCCCAAGGTCGAGGTCCAGAGAAAAGTTGTGGGACGAAGAAGCCGTGGCCAGCTATCCTGAGATGAATTGCATGATGTTGTGTTTCATTCTCTTTGGTCTCCTTTTTGTCGGATGGGTGCTATCTCACGTTGGTGTGGGTGGAATTGAGGATATCAACCGGCAATATGTGTCGCACAGGAAAGCGCCCTTCTCCAATGGAAACTGTGTCTTTAGCTCTTGCAACTTTTCTTCAATGGTCAAAAGCGCCGTTTCTGTTGAAGACTTTGACAAAATGGAGCTTTAGTGTAGAACTTGTCTTTGGTCAATTAATTTTTCATCCAAACCTGCTGTTATAGATGTCATCTCTCTCTGAGAGATTTACGAGCCCAAGAATGAGTCACTCACTGTCTCAATCAACGTACTCCATAGGTACATATGTATCTGTTGTTCGCCCCCAGTGTCTTTACCAACCGTCAACCACTATGAGCGATCAAACAGCCCGGTCATTCTGTAGGAATGGGAAGTGAATCTGTAAACAAGGTTCGCAAAGTGCGAGCTTCCTTAGCCATTTCGTCGAGTGTCCGTGCCTTCCGATGTTCTTCAGCGTCAACTCTTACAGTCCGCGACAGATCAGTCTTTTCAATCTCACGATAGACTTGATTGTTGATTTCAAAATCCCCGATTCGGCGTGGCAGAATATGGATGTGCACATGAGGAACAGTCTGGCCTGCAACAGGGCCATCTTGAAGTGTGAACGTCAAAGCCTCAGCTTCGAAAAATCGTTCAAGAGGTTTTGAAATGTGACATGCCACTTTCCATAAATCTGCCAGTTCCTCAGAAGTTAGATCGGCGACACGAGGAACTACACGACGAGTCACTATGAGACAGTGGCCTGATGAATGGAACAAATTGTTAGAAATTCGTTAAAAGGCTGCGTAAGGTTGCTTGGTTGCACCATGTGTGCTTTCGGTTTATTTCGGACGAAAAGCTTACCAGGTACAACAGGCTTGGTATTCACCATTGCCAGTGATAACGGGGACAGATAGAACGCTTCGCTCCAAGCACAGCGCCAAGGACCAAAGTAAAAACTTGACGTCATTTCGAGGGTTTTAAGGGACGAATGGGGCTGTTCGGGTGCGAGCTCGCAGCCAGATATGCGAGTCGTGGCCTACTAACGCTCACTGCAACGGGTGGGGCGAGAAGAGCATAAATGCCAAGGATATGTTTCTAATGGAGTGGAAATGGCATGAAGAAGGTAAACGGTTATAGATAACAATTGTCACTACAGTCTGCTCATTGTCAGGGAATTTACTGGAGGTTTCTAGAAAAAGAGAGCCAAAAAAACACACGGCGTCGCCGATGTAGGTTACGGACAACACTATGGAGCGCTCAATCAGAATGGCCACCTCACACTATATGATATCTACATACCAACTCAAACTGCTAGCTAGATGCTATATATCTTCGTAGTTGCGGATGCCATCTCAAAACGGGAAAGCATTATTCCTTCGCATTGCGCCAGTCGTCTTGCTGAGGCGTGGGTGCAGTGGCTCAATCGCAGCTGCGCACTTCTCCATGGGGAGCTTGAGACTGTGGTCGTTTTGTGTGATAGCATACCCCTGGAAGTACAACGTCCTGTTCACGAACCAGTGGTGAGCAAAGTGGGGTTCTTCTCAAACTGGGAACGAGGAACCGTATGGCAGGTTCGTCTTTACGATGAACGGTCGATTTCTCTTGTTCAATGACAACGGCCTCTTAAGGTCGGCGTATCTGCTCTTTGTACAATCGCGAGACCATATTGGCAACATGGTGGATTGTAGGCAACGCCACCCCTCTCCACGCTGGGAGAAATTTCATCATTCTTGTAGCTTCAGTGGTAGAAGTAGGTACTAGTCCTATTGCAGCTGAATTTTTCGCAACCTGTGAACTACGCTCCATGGTGGCCAGGTGATAGGTTGTCCCTCAAAGCAAATTGTGCGCCCGTGCGCCAACCAAACGAAAGAAAATTGTGGCAGCCTTGTCTATGTGGGTCATGAAAAGGAAATGCTTCTTTTTTTCAATCTGCCGCTACTGATTTCGAAACGTGAGCATATGTATCAGACATATTGTCTGTTTCTAAGGAAGGCTTGAAACTCAGCGGCCATGTCTTCATCATTTCTACAAGCAATTTGTTTGTTCGCGCATTGGGAGCTGCTAGCTCTTTGCCTCTTATGCAATTAGTCTTCGAGTATCGAAACCAATCGCGTCCTTCACCGTTTTCTCCGCTGTTCCACATTCGCACTAAAAGGTTTTCTTTCTCATACATGGCCCACAGGATGCAGAGAAGAAATTTACTTCCAGCAAATTGAGCCAAGACATCTGCCTTACTTGCTTCCGCTTTCTCCCCGACCTCTTCGGCGTCTATTTTTGAATAAGTCTTTGCACTTTGCGTTTTGCTTTAGCACGGTTTCAACATCGTTGATGTCAATCCACATCTGCATCCGCTCCACTATATGGAATTTAATTCATGTTTAACTAGAAAGTCAACGGATTGCTTTTTGAGTTCAACAGAAACAAGTCCATGCGGGTTGAACTTTTTGTATTTGGCTCATTGGTCGTAGATGACAATGTGTAAGTGCAACATATTTGTGGCTTTTGACTTTGACTTTCTGTTGCCTTGTGATGCGTCTACAAGCACTCAAGAACTTGTTAATATCCTCATTGCTCTTCCAGGTTCTTGACTGGTTCTGTATTGATCGGCTGGAAGAATGTGGGAAAGACAAGAACGAGAGGTATGGGACACGTTTTGAAGGTCGTAGATGTTGGAGAGACTTGTCAACAGGGTGTTCGTAGAAAATATATGACGTAACTTCGCTGCTTGAGTTGATCTTTCTAGATTACTCCGAAAGCGCATCATCTTGGAAATGAACAAGTCCAATACTACTGGTGTTCACTCTTTTGCTACAGTTTTCACATTTTTATGTAAAAGAGAAACCTACCAACACTTCGGTAACAACTGCTTCGACAACCTGTCACTAGAGGCGCAAGTGGCCTCCACAAACCGCCGCCCTAAAACTGGCTCCACCTCACCGCAGCCTCCAAGCTGGAAGCGACGGCCAAGGTCAAGAGCTCCCACCGTCGTAACGTCAGTTTCAGCAGCGCCGCAGACAGCTACCGCTGTTGTGGACACCACCACAGACTCTGCCATCAGAATTTCCCTGCGGCGCACGCCCAAAGGCATGGACACGAGGCGGCGCTGACTTGCAGCCAATCACAGCTGGAATTGAACGCGCCAGCTACGCAAGCTGTCGTCGTCCGCGCCGGCACGATCTCAACGCCCGCCTTCAAAACCGCTTGCTTCAAAACATGTGCTGCGCCCGAGCTCGTTGAGCGCCTGGTGGAGATTGCTCTCAAAAAGCTGCACACGCGCCGCTACTGACCTCGTCTTTCGCCGCATAGCGCACAGCTCTCTGGTGTTGATTCACGCTCTCAGCGCGGTTACGCCCCATTCCCTTCCCCCCCTTTTCGCTGTTCCACCCTTTTCTTATCCGCTCCCTCCTTGTCTGCCGCTGCCGAGCTGGTGGCTGTGGTGTTGTGTTTTCTTTGCACCTACTCAATTGGCTGCTTTTCCGTTTGACTATTGTGTGCGCGCCAGCGTGTGTCTCAATTCTTGTCAGTCCAATATGGTGGTAAGTTGTCGGCGTCTGTTAAATTGTGTGCTTTCCTTCTCATCGTCCACGTCTGCATCTCTAACATATTCACAATCAATCGCCAATTAATATGATGCGCAAACAGGGTGTTTCAGGACGAGCCGGAAAGAATTCCAAGGCCATCCGCGAATACAAGGGTACTGGGAATAAGGCCATGCAGTCAGGCTCTTTTCAGAAAGCCATTCGTCTTTACACCAAAGCGCTCGAACTTGACCCAGGAAACGCAATTCTCTACAGCAATCGAAGCGCTGCCCACTTCAACATACGCCAGTTCTCCGAGTCTCTGGAGGACGCAGAAAGTTCAATTCTGTGTGATAGCGTATGGTGGAAGGCGTACAAGCGCAAAGGTTTGGCTCTCATTCACATGCAGCGCTATGAAGAGGCAATTGAGTCCCTTGAAGAGGGACTTAAAATTGTTGGAAAGAATGCAGAGATGGAGAAGAATCTAGAATTCGCTCGTGCGTGCCAGGAACAAGCTCAGAATCTGTACATATTGCCTGAGCCACATATGATGCAACGCCTTGAGAGTGTTCCCGTTTTTATTGTCACTGATAACGCTGGCCAGCCCTTCTTTGTAACTTATGACGATGGTCAGCAAGTTTGCACCTTCTACTTTGATCAGGAGGATGCAAAAGCTACGTTAGACTGGATCAAGAGTGAGAATCCTGATCTGGGTGATACTGCGCGCGTCATTCACATCACTTTGTATCAAGCTTTCAATCTCGCTCAAGAAACTCAGAAACAGTACTACGAGGAAACAACTCGCGCTGCTGCCGAGGAAGACCGAGCCGCGGCTGCGGCTGCTGCCGAGAATGCAAAGCAGGTCAAAATGCCATCCCAGAAACCTGAGCCTGAGACCCAGAAAGATGTTGATGACGCTGATACGTCAAAGGACGGGGCTGAGAAAGAAGCAGAGGACTGGGAAAGTGGAGACACGGACGTGGACAACGAAATCGAAAAGGATGAGGGGGGGGAAGAGGTCGATAGCAACGAGCCTCTTTCTGGAAGCCCCGATTCCAAAGCGCCGGATGGTGAAGTGCAAAAGGACGAAGGCAATACTAACACAAAAGGTGTTGCAAACGAAGATGCAAAGGAAAATCGCGCTGAAGTTATTGTGGCGACCAATGGAATCGAAAAGACGGAGGATACCGAAAAGGCCAAGGAGAAGGGCGAGGATAGCACGAAAGGAGGCGAGGATAACACGGAAGGAGGTGATGGTAGCACGAAGAAAGGCGAGGAGAAGATAATGGATGATATTGTCATTGACGACAATGCCCCACTGTCGTTCCAGTTCAGACCAGAACTGAGGCAAGTTGAGGTGGCTGTAGAGCTGCTGAACAAAAACCCGAACCCACCTGTGCGACCCATCCTGCGAGACCCGCCATCCGTGAGGAAGGCAAAAGCAGAAGCGAGAGCTGCTGAAGCGGGCAAGAAAGTAACAGGAGAAGCAAACAAGAGTGACGAAGGCGGAGAAATAGTGGAGGGCGGAGAAATCGTGAAGGACGGAGAAAATTTTGGCGCCCAAGAGGATTCGACGAAAGCAGAAGCTGCAAATAAGTCGGAGAGCGCTGGTAACGTAGATGAGGATGATGAGGAACTTACAGTTGACAATTTTAACGGCATTCCGGTGTTTCAAGCAAAGGGGTTGACTTTGCTTCAGAAGAACAAGCAGTTGATCCCGTTGTTCTTCTCGAAGTGGGATCTAGAGGCTGCTTGGAAACAACTGAAGGACTCGAACAGCATTGATGTCTCTGGAGATTGTGAAATAGAGGTAGGGACGCTGGAAGACGTGCTGAGACGTATGTCGGAAAGCAAGACGGATGAATTCGAGTCTGTTTTCTTTGTGCCGTCGAGGGAGTCAATGAAGGCAATCAACGTGAGGTTCCCGTTGGACGAACTGGCTCCTCCGTTGAAAGCAGGCGGTATTGCAAAGAAACAGGTGAGGAAAGCAGGCTTTTCGAAAGCGCGGCAGATTGCTGAGAGGGGGGGAAGTAAGGATGAAATCCGGGCTGCGATCCGGGAGGACTTGGAGAAACATGCGGAACGGCAGCGCATGGCTGAGATTATCGCCCAAATTGAACAAGCTCGTCGGACAGGCGGGGCGGGGGCCGTGGGGGCGGGGACGGCAATGGGGAAGAGGAGTGCGAAGGCTACGAAGGCTAAAGTGCAAGGACTGAAGGCATAAGGGTAGACAAGTGATGTGGTTGTGCTGGATGGCGTGACTACAGTGGAGCTGCGAGCTGCGAGCTGCGAGCTGCGAGCTGTGGTGAAGGGTCGGATGGCACGTGTGCACTTCGCGAAGATTGGCAGGCAAGGTGGGGATGAACTACTAGTGAGCTGTGGGGGGCTGGAGTTTTGAGTGGTTTGATTTGGGGCAGCAAGGTGGGGATGAGAGCTAGCGGGGGGTACGAACTCGCAATGTGAGGTGACGGGGGTGGGGTATGTGTGACTGACTGGAATTATTTGACAGTATTAACTTGGTGAAGTAGGGGTGGAAGAGTGGAAAGTAGGCGAGAGGGACGAGCGTGTAGTGAGGAAGAAGGGGCTGGAAAGTGGAATAAACCAAGCGAGCTGATTTGTGAAGATGGAGCAGTAACGTTAGAGAGAGTTGGGCGAGTGTGTCTGTCCTCAGTGAGGACGTGTTTCCACCGACAAGTGCGCGCGATGACGGTGGCCAACGCGCGCACAAGGGGGGGGCGACGAGAGCGCGGCTGCGCGACAGCCACAGAGCGCTCTTGCGCGCGCGCGCGCGCGCGTGCATGAGGACGCATCGGTGCCGACCACCACTGCCGTCTTCGTCGTCGTCTTCGCCGCCGCCGCGCCACACATTCGCTCCGCTCCATCGCCTCCGTGCTCCTCCCGTCGAAAAACAGCTCCGACGCCGCCAGATTGACGCCACACGTGCGCGCGCGCCGTGCGCCGTGCGCCTTTCGCCACACGGCACACGCTCAGCCGTTGGCTCAACGGTCGCTTCTCTGGCGCGCGTCTGCGGCTACTGTGCTGCACCGCGTGTGCTGCCGCTCGTTCTCAAAAGCGCGCGCTTCCCTGCTTCTACATTCCTCCGTCCCTCGCGGCTTGTTCAAGACGCGGGTGGGTGTGTGCTTTTTGTGTTCTTTGACTGTTTCCCTCGTGTGGTTGTTTCTTTTTTGTTTGTCTTTGTCGCCATGAAGTTGCCGAAACTCAAGCTGCCCACTATTATCACCACCCGCGAGGGTACTGGCCAGAAGGAGATCATTGGACTTACCCCGGGTGAGTGGGTCAAGTCCACCGTAGCACTCTGCGTCCTCTACGCCATCCTGGCCGGCTTTTTCGCCGTTCTCCTCGTCATTGCTCAGACCATTCGCAACAAAGGAGACTACGTAAGTTTCATTCCCCCTCTTCTGCTTCGAATCCGCCACAACCGTCTGTGCTAACCTGTGTTCCGTCCTCGCCTCCGCCTCCGTTTGCATCCCTCCCTCTCTGCAGTATGTCATCCCCGGAACCGATGACCTCGGTGTCGACTTCGAAAATGAAGACGAATAAGTGCTTCGCTTTGAGCCTATTTTCTGCTTCTGCGTTTCGTCTGTCTCTTGTCTTTTCTTCACATGTCGATTTCGATCCTTTTCGTGTAACCGGCAAGGAAACACTACCTTTCTCTTTCTTCAGCCTGTGTTCGTACGGTTTGTAAAGTGATCTTACTCTTGTCTATTACTGATACACATACATCTCGCCATTCCTCTTGCCACCTCTGTCTCCGTTCTTGCTGTTCTCAAAGCTCGTAGTCGTGCTTTAATGTGCGTTTACCCGCTTTGCGTCTTCGAGTGACGTGTGCACTGTACCTCATGGTCGCAACCGAAAAGCTGCTGTGAGATGTGCCACTGGCACACTCGTGTCTGCTACATTGTTGATTTTACCAGTTTGCTCGCGAAACTCTTTTGAATTGTCTCCGCTTGTCAGCCATCGTTGAGAGCTGTTGAATACTTTTTTTCTCTTCTCTTCAACGGGCGGGGCAATGTGTTGCACCTTTTCACAGTTTCACAGTGTGTTTACCGCAGACGACTCTCACCTTGTTGCCCAGAGTCCAGCACTTTTCTTTAGTCGCTTCCATTATTGAGCGCTTCTACTGGGGTGAGATATGACACAACTGCCGTACCTCTCCAGTCCGAACCACGCGTGGCGAAAAGGAGCTATCTTGGACACCTACTAGTCCTTGCGGGCCAAGTCAAACAAGACACGAAAACCTAAACAGCTCTGTTTATTTTGCTACCTTTCGAGCGAGTCTTCTTCCCCTCGGCAGCGGGATACCGGTCGGTTTTTTGCGACCAGCCGGACGCTCGGTTTTCCGCTTGGTCTTTCGGAATGCCCTTCTGTTCGTAGCGTCTATTAAAACGGATCCGTCAGCGTCTTCATCAACGATGTCTGACCCCGTGCCACCGCCTTCTTTTCGGCTTGACCCTTCAGAGCCGGCGTCAATGCTCAATCCGACACTCTTGTCTTCGGAGGAGCTGCCGTCCTCGAGCATGGACCTGGTCGCGAGAGATGACGCTGATGAGCGCCTGCTGGTGCTCGCGCCGCTTTCAAGCTCACCGTCGTCCGCCTCCGAATCAGGGGTTTCAGACGCCTGCACCTCCTCGACGGCAGCGATGTGGCCTAAATCGTCTATTGGCACCTCTGGCGCGCCTGTAGCTTTTCGAATCCCGCTCAGGAGTTCAAAATGGTTCCGTGTGTATACTAAAGGCGCGGGTTTGATCCATTGCCTTCTCTTGGGTGCCTTGTCCAACTCTTTGTCGCATATTATTTCTTGAGATTGGACACGGTTTTTAACATCAGACGTCAACTTCTGCTTCAGGTTCGATTCTGTTTGTGTGAAGTCTTCTTCCATGCAAGTTGCCAGCGATACCAGGTCATCAACAGTTGCTTTAGTCTCGTCGGAAACTTCCTTATTCATCACCAAAGTCGTTTCTCGATTCTTTTGAACCACCGAACCGCAAGAAATCGACCTTCGTTCCCTTTCCTCTACACTCTTCTCGCGGAATCTGACAATCGACTCATCAACGTTTCCTAACTGACGCTTTGATGATTCCATGCAAGCGTGAAGAGATTCAGAGATTCCTGTGGTGTCTTCCAAAATGCTCGAAACAGATACCGATATTGCTTGCGTAGAGCAATTATGATCCAAGCTGAGCTTTTCAATCTCACTTTCAGCCTTGTGCATCATCAATTTCATTTCTTCCTGCGTGTCACCAAGTCGTCGTGTATGTGTGGCTTGCATCTCGCCCATGGTGTTTCTCACAGAGTCACCAGCATTACAAATAGTTCCAGTGATCGCATCAAATGTCGCTCGTCGTTCCTTTATCCTTCCGCAGGTTTCCGAAATAAGTGTGTCTGCCGTGGCACTCAGTTTAGCCATAAGCTCAGTCTTGAACGCAGCCAGTGCATTACTTTCCTCGTCAAGTTCGGCCGCATGCGAAGTCCGGAGCTCTTCTATAGCTTGTGATTGACCATCGAGAGAGTTGGTAACCTTTGACTTCAGATATTCAAGAGCCAAAGACTGGTCTTTCGCCAAACGGCCCAGTTCTGCGACTTGGGCAGAAGAGTGCTTGATAACGCACTGCTTCATATCCGATACAGCAGCTTGGGTAGTACAGATCGCGTTTGATATCTTTTCACATGTAGCATCGATGAGTGTTTTCTTGGCAGCAAAGCCAGAAGAATGTGTTGAAAGCGCATCCCTTACCAGCACCGTATAAGTCTGGCAATTGTCACCAAGGCTTTCTTCGTTTGAGCGGGCGTATTCGTCATATTCTTCGTTATGAGCTTTCAATTCAACACTGAGCTTCTTCATTTCCTCGTCAACAGCGGTCAACTTGTCTTTCAGAATATCAGAAACTTTCTCCATATTTGTTCGAGATTCTCGCACGGATTCAATCTGACGTTTCGTATGGCGGTCGAGAATACTCGATATCTCCGCCGTACTCAATGCAATAGATTGCTTCAGATTCGACAAATTATCTGTGTTCTCCTTCTCAAGATTAGTAGCCACTTCAAGCCTGTCGTGCAAGGCCTGTGCTTCGAAAACACAGCTGGACAGGTCATCTTGTAATTGAGATCCTTGTTGGTATAAGCGAGATTCAGTGGCAACATGTGTCTTGGTGAGAAAGTTGTACTCATCTCTCTGCTGTTTGGTAGTCGCCAACGTTTCCTTCGTTTGAGTAAGCTCGTTGGATGTTTCGAGAAGAATGTGACGGGTTTCTTTCAATAGTTCTTGGTCCCTGCATAGGGCAGTCTGTGTCTGGGTCAACTTCTGCTTTAACGTCTCCATTTTTTGTTCATTCTCTTCGGTCTGAGTTTCTAAATTGTTGATTGCATCTCTTTGCTGACAAGACATAGCTTGCAATCGCTCGAACTCGTCAGGTGGTAAATAAACCCCATTCTTTTCCCGCGTCGCATCAAGCTCCCTTTTCAGTCGAGATATCTCCTCAGTGTATTCCTTGAGAAGAACATGTTTGGCAATCATCTGATTGACAGTTGGTCTGTTCTTAATGCTCTTGGCACGATAAGCATAATCGAGGGTCGATGCGGTTTCCTCTAAACTCGACGACCCAGGTGTGACCGTTGCAATTACGCATGTCTTATTACGACCTCCCAACGATTCCTGCAAAAGCCTCGTTAGCTTGGAATCCCGATAAGGAATGTGAGGGTGTCGATCAACGAGAGCGGTGATCACACGTCCGAGGGTGAGAAGACTTTGATTGATGTTTCCAGCTTCCCGAGCTCTGCCTTTCACAGCGCCGCTTCTCCCAATATTTTCCGAACCAGCCAGATCAACGAGATTCAGCTTCCCAACTTTGAGAAGGTCGGCTCCATCAGGTGTTGACTGCTTGATATGAATTGTAATAGAAAAGACTGAGTGTGAACGGGAGGAGTACTTGTTCATCAACGTCTCTGCAGTCTTTCGCTTCATTGCGGAGCGGTCCAGCACCGCGAAAATTTCATCTTCACTGCGAACGACAACATCTTCTAGCCCTTGCACAAAGGTTCCTTTCTGCGGATCTTCGTATACACGAAGCGAATCCACCACAGTATCGTGTTCTGGACCTAAAAGATCAGTGAGTTGTTCATTGTACAATTCCAAATGGCTCACTCGAACTGAATGTTCATCCGTCAAGCTTCGCAAGTGATCGAAGATTTGCTTGACAGCGCGAGGGATGATACCGGCGTTTTCAGCCATACGTCGTTGATACACTTCCGTCATATCATCATCCCGGCGTCCTTCCATAGTATGCGTCTTTCCCGTTCCAGTTTGGCCATATGCGAAGACAGTGCAATTATACCCCTCCAAGACTTCGTCTACAATGGGCTCGACAACACCCTCGTAAACTTCAGCCTGTGTTGCGGAGATACCATAAACATGATCGTATGTATAGGTTTTCTTGCCCGAAGAAATGCCTGGCACCGCAGTTCCCTTTCGCTGCACCGTCGCTGCGGTAAGAACCACTTCCTTGCGTTGGGAATCCACCACAAGAACCGAGCGTTCGCCATGTCCTTTTTCTCGTTCGTTCAAGGGGCGACAGCGCACAGCAACTTGAACATTAACCGAACGAGCAGGCTGGGAGCCCCGCTGACCCTGGCGGACATAGCCGCCGGGAGAAAGAGTTGATGCCATGAGAGCGCAAGAAACCCCAAGCTCTGAAGCTCGGAACGGTTTGACTTCGTAATAGGGAGACGAATCAGCTTCACGCTGACGTTACGCGGTAAGACCTATGTCGACAATCGAACAGTTTGAGCGCAAGGGGACCGAAGTAGTCGTGGCACGAAGTGCGAGGATTGGAAGCGGGTTTTTACTTGAAACGTCCACATGCAGCCTAAGCCCTCATAGCATTGGTTTCAATTCCCGCCAAATTTAAAATTTTAAACGACCAAATTAGCGGATTTGAACCACCGCTAGTTCATGCATCATCGAAAGGAAATGTGCATGTGCCGGACACCACAACTGCATGTCAACGAAGCATGCTTCGATTGCTTACGCATGCAGAAAGATAGGGCCATGGAAGTCGTGAAGTAAGATGTCGACTACAAGAGTTTGCCAGAGGTTAACGAGTAAAGCCAGAAGAGATTCGCTTCTTCCCGTGGCCTTTTAGGAGACCCATTCGCTGGCGATTCCAATCCAACCCGTCTTGGCAAGTGCGCAAGTCTTAGAATCACTCGCATACTACGAATGGCAATGTGATAATTCATCGCAAGTTTGACTAACTTGTGCTCAGCGAGCGATGATGGTGGCGATCTCCAGGGCTACTTCCTGAACACGAGGAGAAATTGGTGCTACATCTGCGGCTGCATTGGCAACCCCCATTTCGACTCCCATAGCAGCTGACTCAATGTCGTCGCATATCAAAGTCCCAACTGCGATCATCACCCTGTACACCACTTCTTCATGCTTTTCACCTAGTTCAATGATCCCTAGCGCGCGTTGCATCACTGGAGAGCGTTCGTGGGCAGGAGCTTCGCTGTCATGTAGCATTACCGCGTAATTGACCAGAAGAGAAGCAAAAGTCTCTCGAGCGCGCTTGTTGCCGCTCTTCGCAGCATTTGCAGCCGCTTCAAGAATTTTAGAGCTCTCAGACTTTGCGACAGCACCAGCCACACGATTTCCAAACATATTGCACAAAAACCTACATCCCATGATGTACACCGCACCGTTGGCTTGTTCCGATGACAAATGTGCGAGTACATCAGAAAGAACCTCTCCATTCCGATTTCCAAAGAAATATGAGACCCCAGAAGGCACAGATATAGCGATTCTTGCGACATCAAGAACGGGAAAGCTGTGACTTGTAGGCCATTTCAACAGCTTTTCTACCACAGCACAGTCTGTGTTGTCTAATACGACCACCTCCTTCCTAGATTTCAATTTCGGCATTAAAGACGAACCAAACACGGTTGCTTCCTCCTGGTTCAGCTCCTGTCCCGTTCCGGCCTTCGCAAACTCCGCGTTGAAAAGGCTGAGCTTTTGTTGAATCTTTTCAATTTGATCGATGTTCTTGTATAGTACCATGCCGCTCTTGTGGGGGATCAACTTCCGTGGCGGTGGTAGTTTGTTTATGTCACTGTTCCCCATGCTGGATCCTCCCGGTACATAGCGTGAATTCCCTGTCAAAGGATCGCTCGCTCCAGAAGTTTTCATTCCATTGTTAGCCGGTATATATCTGGACCCCCCTGTAAACGGATCGCTGTTAGCCGTGGTTGACGCGCTTGCGCCGCCTGGAACGTATCTTGACTTCCCTGTGAAAGGATCAGAAGCTTGTGGACCAGTGGGTTGCAAGGCTTCTGAGGGGACTTGCTGTTCAATGAAGTGTGCAATCTGGTCTAAGAACTCCTGGCTTATCTCGTTTTCATCAATAAACCTCTGTGCAGCAAGATACGGATTCTCCCCCTTGTTGAAACCCAGCTTCTCTTTCTTTCCCCCTTCACCAATCTCGACTTCAAAAACAAAGTCATATTTCTTGCCCTTCACTTCACCGCCACTAGTTACCCCGCCGCCATTGGGCTCGTCTACAACATCACCAACTTTTGTCCACTTTTTATCTGCGGCTGACCACATGTATACTTCTGCACCTCCGTTTGTAGTTTTGACGATTTTATTCTCTCCATCTTTTTTTCCAGGAACGGCAAGAGCAGCTTCCATGGATGGGAGTTTGTTAACATCAACCCCTCCAATAACCTTTGTATTGATTTGTCTTTCTGATACGGCCTTCTCAAAAGAGGCTAGAACGTCTTGATCGGCGATTTTGGCTTTTTCAGTCGTAAAGACACGAGCGACGCCATCACTACAAGCTGAAACAACATCTCCATTCGGGCAAAAACAAACCGACCATACGGTGCCAGGATGCATTATGGTTTGCTTTGGAGTAATTTCATGCATGGAGCTCTCATCGCATTCCGAGACCCTCACGGCATTATCCTCACCTCCGGTTGCAAACAGCCATTTTCCAAGCCCATCGGCAAAACTGTCAACTGAGTAACAATAGCTGCCGTTATGAAGATTGGATATCTTTTTCAGCGGAAGATAGGAATCGTGCGTCTCTCGCCAATAAACAAGCGCAGAATCATTAGCGACAGTAACGAAACCCGCGTTAGGGCCTGTTACGATATCTCTCACGACATCAGAGTGAGCCATTTGCAACAGAACGCCTGTTTCGCTCTTCGTCTGACCCGGCCACAATCTCACAGTCTTATCAGCGCCAACGGTGACAAAAGTACCCCGAGGAGTTTGAGTGGCTGCCCAAACGGCTGCCTCATGACCCCTCAACACTCGCATGCATTCTCCAGAATCAACACTCCACACCCGAGCTGTCATGTCCCATGATGCCGAAACAACGGTGCTTGGTTCTGCCACTGAGGTAACGGAACAAACAGAAGCAGAATGTCCCTGTAAAACATGAATGCATTCTCCTGTTTCAGTGTTCCATACCCGCAAAGTCTTGTCTGCCGAGGCACTAACCAAGCGATTGACGCCCACAAACGCAATGGAGTTTACAAAATGGGTATGACCTTTTAGGACTTTTTGTGGTGCGAGTTCTTCCAAATTCCATAGCGCGACGGAATAATCTCTGCTGGCAGTGGCAATCAAGCCAGCGGAAGATGTGGCGACGTCTCTGACGTCTGCACTATGAATACGAAGCTCTGCTCTGAGTTTGTACATTGTCGGGTGCACCGGCAATTGAATAGTTAGATTCGAAAGAGCGAAGGATTAAAAGCAGAGCATTTACAACAAGGATTCTGAATGTTGAGCAAAGTGAAGGCTGTAGTGCGAGGTCGCAGTCAGTGCTGGAGAAGTCTATAGCGGTGGGATCGATCAAAACCGAGGACAGAATTGTCCAATACCTGGTTGACGGTAAATGTGCCGTGCCATGGAGGAATCATTCCAACAAACGGGCCTTTCTACCGTTGTACTAGCCCTTCAATTTCATAGGCATCTCCAATTAATACAAAGAACTTTCAATTCTGGAAACTATCGATAGTCAATTCGCTCCTCAATCCTGTGAATTCAAGAGATTATTTTGGAAGCTTGAAGAGACACAAACGTAGTACAGTAGATAAGTACTATCCATTTACCAGTCTTCTGTTTGAAGCACCAACACCACCAGGACTATAAAGGAAGTCCATCCCATGACCCCTGATTTCTAGAGCCAACTTTTTGAAGACGTCGGCGGCTGTTGTTCTTCGCGAGATTATTGAGCAAGTAAGGATCTTTTCGGGAAATTCCACTTTTAAATGTTGGAAAAACTGTGGACGTGGAGCCTGGCACAAGGACTTTTACTCCCACGCATTTTCTTAAACAGCTTGTGCATTGTGCGGACATCCGCAGCTTTTCTATCAGTCCGCTCTATCAGATTACTATTATTTCTCGTTTTGGATGGCCCTAATCCAAATATAGATAGTTGACCACCATCGATTCTTTCTTACAAACAGTATGAGGTTTTGAGGGTTTCTAAGAATCTATTTGAGCTCGGGTAAGGCTAAGAAACGTACTCCTTCTGTATAGCAGTCACCGCTGTTTGCGACACCATCCAATGAAATATTTGTAGAACGTAGATCTCTGTTGGGCCTGGAATTAGAAGACAGCGTCTATATTAAAAAAGAAGAAGATCTTTTGTTTATATTGTCGGAAACTGTTCAGAGACGATGGCTCAATATCTTTTCAAACAGCTTTGCTGTTCCTTTCGTTGAGATTGAACGTAGCACCGTGATAATAGAGGGGAAACTTCTGCCATCTTCGAAAAACAAAATCAGAGAAATTCTTCCTCAGTGTTTCCCGCGGATTGACAAAAAAGATATCGGAGGTTTTATTCGTCTTCAACATTCACGTTTTACAAAAGAAAATGCGACACAAATCCAGCAAGTTCTTAGTCCGTTCTGAAGGAGAAATCGTCCCGGAGAGTTCTCCAGATTTGAAATAAAAAATTATGATCCACAGCGAACGGAGGAAGTAGCAAATGCGTGAAGCATATAAAACATTGAGGGCTTGTGTTTTTGATGTGTTTATGTCTTAAAACACTTTTGAACTTTTCGGCTGGTCGTAGAACGCCATGCTCTAAAGACGATGATACCGAATCTAATGAAGAAGTTATGGTGATCATCCGTTTCGGTGCTGCGAGATACTTGCAAGGGATTGTAGGTATAAAATCGCATTTTAAAAAGAATTTACGTTGTTCTCTGGCTTCGACGTGGAAAACAACTGCTGAAAAGCTCCGCTACTAGCTAGCAATGAAGACGTTATTTACTTCTAACTTATTCTGGAAAGCATTCGGATACTCTGAAACCAAAGACCATGCAGAAAGGACACCTGAAGCAGCTTTTTGTGAAATCCAGTAGTTTAAAACAATGGCAAAAGCTGGAAAGGCCCTGCTATAAAGATCATATGTACATTTGTTTTATCGGGCTGAGGTATGCTTATTTATCTCTCTTTTACATGCGCATTCCTTTCAATTCTGGCCGAATTTGGAGCATTATCCCTCAAAGAAATAATACCTTTTCTAATAATATTGGCATTCTCTTTGGGAGTTTTCTAACAATATCATTAACATTGGGCACAAGCTACAAGCCTTCTCGCGTTGTGCCTGTCTCCGCCACTCCACATCAAGCAAGGGAACAGGTAGGGGGGATGATGGAAACGAGTATGCAACTGTGGTTTCTAGAGAGGACAAAAAAATGGCCTTCTCAAAGAACGAGAACTGACTGTAGAGACATACTGTAGGTCTGCTGCCGCCCCAGGATGAGAGGCAAGAGCGCACAGTAAAGAGGTAAGTATGCAATCATTGAGCCTTTTGTGCTTGTCTACGAGAGGCCAGACATTTCCGATTTGACCTCTTCCCCTTCTGGGTACTTAGCTCGAAATAAAATGGTATTCTTGATTAAAGTCTTACCAAGAAAGGCGCCTTCAATATCTTCAGAGTACCTTGGGAATTTGTGAACTGTCTCTGTATTTAATCAACCGGCCTTGAAACAGGTTCTCATAACTGTGAGAGATGTTTTACCCTGCAATGTAGCGCGATATTGCCCAAAGGAACGCCATGAAATTCAACAGCAGCACGTTGTGGAAGAACAGTGGAAGAACAGTGGAAGAACAGTGGAAAGCGCTATCCGCTCTGAATTAGGCACCGGGCAAGAGGCAAGAGTTTGTGGAATAAAATAGAACAAGGGGAGAGAAAAGATCGAGACTTCAGACAGAGGTTCTTCGTCCCGTTTTCTCTTGCTTTGCGCCTACTATTCAGCACGCCGCATAAAAAAGTTTCATTCCCGGTAGTTTCCCTGATAGTAGGACGTCTTTTGGCGTGTAGTATGGGATTGGTCTTCGGTTCTCAGGAGGCTAGCGTAACACTAGCGAACCTCCTTGTACAGCTAGATATATATCTTGGCGTAAGTATGAACTGTGTCTGTGTGTTCTGGTATCGTTGCCTAAATCTGGTCCTCTACTTGGGGGTATCGAATGCTGCGGTGGATCCTATCGCTTCTATGTTGTGATGGCTATGAGTCCTTTGGTTAGAGATATCGATACTGCATGATGGTTTGTTAGCCCGTATCTTGACCGTTCTACCGCAGCTCCGTTCTACTTATAAGGTATTCGATGTGTGCCGCCTCGTGAGTTAGGTGCGCTTGCTGGCGTGCGTCGGGTCGATCCCGATGCGAAAAGGAAAAACGTTGATGCTCGCGTGCGTGCGAGAATTACGTCAGCTGGAGAAGAGAGTCAGATGGCAAGTTGCAGTACGTCAGTCCGTTTCTTCGAATGAGTATGTTGCCTTTAATAAAATTGACCTACCGTCTATCTGCGTCCCCTCACCGTCCTCTCGACAGATCACTAGGCGACAGAGTTAACGGGGGTCGACTCGTTTTTTGTGAGCCAAGATAGTGTCGCTTTGTTCACGACCTTTCCCAACGGGAACACCATCTCGATACAGATTTGATTCTGACCGTTTGAAATCCGGCTTGGCGATTCGTGCCAAAGACAGTCAGGCACAACAGCGCCCCCAAGCACCTGAAGCTTGCAATAGGCAAGTCTTCGGGAGCATCAGAATGAGCAAGGTCGGATTGCCGTCTGCTTGAGATCCCGCTTCCCCGATGTCGCCAGAAAGTCCTCAAGCATGCCAGGAAGATCGGTAGAGGCGCTAACGAGAGGTTCCCAAGTCCGATCGATCTCATCTGGTAAACCCTCCCACTCAATATTGAGCTCAAGCGCGCCCTCGCGCTCGCGAATGTCTCGTATCTCGCGAGCACTTTCGATCACCGTTTCAGAATAGGTAGCTGTAGATATCAGCGCCGGTTCCAATTCCTTTCCCAGCATGTCCTCGCGGTAGAGCAACAGCCGACGCGTGTGAATTGTTTCACGCTTATTGCGTACGAGGTCTTCCACCTCGTACACCCAGGGTGACTTTGTCGTCACTACCCTGCGCGATCCCTTCCACAGGAACTGCAGCTTGTGTCCCTTCTTCTGTGCTCTTCGTACGAGCACAAAGTCGCCAACACTGAATGATTGAGCTGCAATCTGGGTGAGCCTATTATGGCGATCAATGCACTTTGGTCGCGCAACGCCAACCCTTCCAGAAACGTTGCGGTGCACATCCCGCAGGGCGCCCTGTAGATCGTTGATGTTCAGCAGCTTCTGCGCTTCAACCTCAGATGCCAGCGTAGCTGTCCTATAGTGCTCGACCGGAAGCGCGCGCAGCAAAGGCCTGATAGGTCGATGTCCTGTAAAGACCTCCAGCGGCGTGCGGTAGATGCGCGGCTCCTCAGCGTCCCGAGCGCCGATCTGGCGCGACGGTGCGTGATTAAGAACGCTTTGTATGCATTCAGACACCGCCGGCCACTCGCGCGGGGACATTTTCCATTCAGCCAGTAGTGCGTGGCACGTGCGGAGCACCTCCCGGCAGACACGCTCTACTGTCCCATTAGCCCAGGGCGAGTAGGCGGTCGCAAAATTATGTTTCACCTTAAGCTCAGCCGTCAGGTCGTGCAGGAGTTGGTTCTTAAAGTGTGTGCCCTGGTCGCTCACGAGCCACTCGAACCCCCCAAACGAAGCTATCCACATAGTTAAAGCCTCAGCGGCTACCAGGCTAGTAGCGGCCTCAGCGGGCCAGAGCCATACGTACCCAGAGAGATCATCGCGCATCAGCAGTAGATACTTCATCTTTGCATTACTTGAGCCCATGTAAAGAAAATCCACATGAAGGACCTCATTCACCCTGGACCCGTGCAGCGCCTGCCCTAGTGGGCGAGGTATGACCTCACCCGTGCGTGTCACCAAACAGTGGTAGCAGCGACGCACAAAAGTGGCGACATCCTGCTTGAGCGTCGACCAGTAGAAACTCTCGCGTATTGTGCTTTCGGTCCCGTCCTGGCCCCGGTGGCCCATCGTGCCACCATGTGACACTATCAGCACTCGGAGCTGTAGCTCCGCATCATCCTCATGCACCCAGATGCGACTCCCTTTCTTTCAGAGCCGATCATTCGGATCGAGTGCCAGTCCAGCTTTCGGTGAGCTTGATCTTTCCTGCGCGTCACGAAGCGAGGATATACTTGGCCATTCTATATCATCAGCAGCTGGCATCATTTGTGCTGTAGTCTCTAATAGAGAGCAGATAGTGCGCATTGGGTGATGCTGCTCAACGCGGTAACCTTTGCACCATCTTGTGAGCATATCTGCGCAGACGTTCTTGTCGCCCTCGATGTGCTCAAGTATGTAGTCAAACCGAGATAAAAATAATGCCCAGCGTTGCACCTTACTCACAATATGGCGGCCGAGTGCCGGCTCGAAAGCGAGCGGGGCAAAGACGAAGAGGATATTGCAGTGGTCTGTGTGGACGTGCGCTAGTTGCTCGTCGAAGAAGAAGTAGTCCATTTTGTCGAACACTTGCATAATAGCAAACCCTTCCTTCTCGAACATACTCCAATTCCGCTCGGCCTTCTTGAACTCGGCGCCGAGGAAAGCGAGGGGCTCATGGCGTTGCTCCTCGATTGGTAGAGCGAGCTGGTCTAGCTTGGTCTGTGTCACCACGCCGGACCAGAAATATTCCGACGCATCAGTGTAGACGTATAGAATGTACCCTTCTTTCGAATATGCCAGCTCAACCGCGTTGCGAAGATTGTCTTGCAAGGCTTGAAAGGCCTGTTCGTGCTCAGCGCCCCAAGCCAAACTGCGCAACGGCATATCCTTGATAGACCTCTTAGTCTTTCGGCTCTTTAGCTTATAAGCCCTCTCGAGCACGGCCGTTAGCGGGGCGACATTGCGCGCAAAGTCTGGTATTGCGTTCTGCATCCAACGGCAACAGTGCACAAATGAGCACAACTCCCCGGCCGTTATGGGAGAGTGCATGTTTCGGAGCCTCTCCACCTTGGCGGGGTCCATCTTGTACCTTTCACCGCTGACTATTCTGCCACACCACTTGATGGAGCGTTCGAGGAATTTGCACTTCTTAGCGGAGAGGTATAGCCCAACCTCCTCGCATATGCCAAAGGAAGTTTCTAATCCATCAAGTAGCTCTCCCTCCTCCTTGGTATGGAGGATAAAATCGTCCAACCAAGCCTTAAGCTTGCTCCATAGCTCAGAAAATAAAGGCTCGATCGTGCTGTGGAAGTGAGCCGTAGCGTTAGTTAGCCCAGGCAGAGTCCTCGTAGAGGTGTAAGTACCCTGCGGGGTTACCACCCCACACTTCCCAAAGCTGTCGGGGTGGAGCGGGAGTTGCCAGTGGCCGCTAACGAAGTCCAACACCGCGAAGCACTTACTTCCAGCAAAGTCATATAGTTCTGACTCGACGTGCGGCATGGGCCAAGCTTGCTTGACCGTAGCAGCATTGACCGGCCGGAGGTCGATGGCCATGCGGAACTGCGCCCGCGATCCCAGCTTCGGTACTAGGAGCCGTGCGGCTTGCCATTCGGCATCGGGGTTTGGAACAAAAAAATTCCATCTTGACCAACTGGTCCACGTACCGTTTAAGGTACGCCCTCTGCGCAGCGGGATACCGCCGCGCCTTCACCATGACGGGCTTTTTCCCTGGCAGGGTTGCAACCCTTAAAAGTCTGACATTGGCTGGGGGGGATTTGCCCAGCCTAAGTCGAAAACCTGCCGATACCTTTCGTGTAGGTCGGCAAGCCTCTGCGCCCCAGCCTCGCTCAAGCCAGCTTCTTGGGCGGCGACCACGCCGGCATGCAAAGCCTCTGTAAGCTCGTCAGGGTCATCCTCGCCGAGGTCGACATAAACGTCAGTCTCCTCCAGGCAATCCTTTTCAGCTCCCCCTTCGGAGTGAAAAATTCCATCATCCCAGAGTGCCGCGATCAGACTCGGCGGGTCCTCGTCGTTAACGCGCACGGCATTGCGCATGGCAAGCTCGTTCTGCTTGCACGCGTGTTCCTCCAGCAGCGACGGCATGTCCGCCACTCCATCTAGACGCTCTGCGGCTGCCTGCAGCAAGATCTTATTGTCCAACCCCAGCGCAGCGAGGTCCTCTCTTCAAATCAGCACGCACGCAATCGGCTGGTCGACCACTTTCCACCACATCTTGCGGAGCAAAATCTTCGAGCCATGACGAATGCGTAGAGTCACATCCAGCTGCACCTTCTCCGACGAAGTCAACTTTGCTTCACCCTCGAGGACGGTGTCGAAAGACTTGGTGTTATTCAAAGACACCTTATTTAAAATAAACCCATTTTGGTTCAGCTCCTCGGCGATATTTTTGGGAAGGACATTGATGTCCGACCCTTGGTCCGCCATCACCACGATCTCAATCGCTCCAGCCCCAAGCGTCGCGCTGAACCACGTCGAATGACTGTCGATGGCCGCAGCACCAACGCGGCTAACAGCTCCATCACTCCTTCCACCCTTGGTGTCAAACTTGACTTCTTTCGGGCGGTTAGCGCGATACTTCTCAATCAGCTCTTTCTTACGCGCATCCGAAGTGTTCTTACAATCACGTAGAAAGTTGTGCTCGTGGCACCTCGGGTTCAAACAAGTCGGCATCTCAAACTTGCGCTTATTGGTGCCGGGCTTGTTACGGTTCATATTGTCAATAACCGACGAGCCAGATGCACGACCATTCTTCTGGTTCTTTCTCTGCCAGGAGGGCTTGTCATCGTCCTTGCCCGGACGATGGCGCACGTCCATGCGCTCCACCTTCTCGACAATGGTCGCTTCCTCCACCATGATCTCAACGTACTTGAAGAAATCCGTCTTGTGAATTTGCTCCTTGCTTCTCATCTCAATAAGGTCTTTCATGTGCGTCTTCAGCAGCGCCGGCTTGGTCCTGGTCCTCAGGTGAGAGATGGCCACCTCGGGACACTTGTCCAACACATTCTTATACCCCTCAGCCTCCAGCGCCTCCTCATAATCGAGGACCAACTGCCTGATTCGGCCACGAGCATCACGGATCGTCATGTCCATCTTGACGTTCTTAACGATGCGCTCCCAGTCCTCCTTGCGGAGATCATTGAACGCAACCTCTGTGCGGGCCTCAAGACAGGCCCGCAGCTTCTCCTCAGTAACCTCAGCCAGCGACGTAGCCTCCAGGAACTTACCGCGCCAAAGCATCCTCTGAACGAGCAGCTCGATCGGGCTCTTCAGAGAGATCGGCTTCAGCGACTCGTCGCCATGCGACTTCTTCTCTTCAACCTGAGCCTCATAAAGCTCACGCTTCTTGAAAAACTTAGCGATAGACGGAATGTCTATGCTCTTCAGTCGGGGAGCCTCCAGACCGACCACAATGGTCTGTCTGACGATCTCAGAGTCAGCCCCGGTATCTTTGCCTGTTCGATCAGACATACATGCTTAGCAAACAAACAAACACAAGAAACTTAGAAATGTTAAACGCGAAAAAGTAATTACCGTGCCACCTCGTGGGTTAGGTGTGCTTGCTCGCTTGCGTCGGGTCGATCCCGATGCGAAAAGGAAAAACGTTGATGCTCGCGTTCGTGCGAGAATTACGTCAGCTGGAGAATGTGGAGCAAAACCCGGCGACGGGAAGTGCTCTCAAGGTGTTCGAAGCCTTGCTCCCTGGGGGAGGCAGACTCAGAGACAGAGCCCTCCGTTCCACCCGTAGTGTGGGGTGTAACTCCCACGGGGGATTCCGGCAGTACCGACGGAGGTGAGGGGTAGAAACCGTTGGATCGGGAATGGGTATGGGTATCCCAAAGAATGGGGGAAAATCCGGCGAAGAGGAAAAACCGGGCGAGGGTCGGGCACTAACAGGCACCGGACCCGAGAACCAGAAAAGGGGCGAAACAACAAAAGAAACCCAATACAGGGGCGAAAACCTGTCCTCGAAAGTGTAGTGCAACGCCAAGGGCGGCGGAAACACACGAAGATGTCCGAGTCTTCCTCCAAGGAGGGTAGCACGGCGACGGAGCCTCTCCGGAGTGAACACGACTAAGTCGGGGTGTAAGGCCGAGGTTCACCGGCACGCCAAGCGGGGAGAGTGCGGGATGCTAGAAGGGAGCAGACCAGGTATGAGCTGTATTCCACGGGAGTGGGCAAGTGATAAAGGGGGGACCACCCAGTGGGGGCGATCGGGGGCATGGGCCACGAGAGCCAAAAGAAATATGTAGCAGACCCAATACTGGGGCGAGAACACGGAAGTGGTATGAAAGATATACACGCTAACAGCGGTGAGTCTCCTGTTGACGCAGGGTGGATAAGTCTACCGTTAGTAACGCGGCTTCACCTCCGTAGAGTGTGGAAGACTCGCGAAAGCGGAAAAAGACTTAGAGCCAAGAACCCTGGTTGGGGAGGTTTACTGAGTGTCAGAGCGAGATCGCCCTGGCACTATATAGTGTAGACTACTGTAGAGAGCTCCCTAACCTAGTGTAAGAAAGCTAAATAAATAGAGAAATATCCAGCTATGCTGTGCCAACCTGTCCTGGGCCACCCGTGGTACACGTGGGTAAGTCACACCCGAATCGGGGCCACGGCGCACGGCCGCCGGTGCACTTCGCATACAACGCGTATACACCTGGCTACGCCATCCCGCTAGTAGCGGTATTACTCATAGATCTCACAAGTATCGCCCGAGGCGGAAAAACAACCAAGTCCTGGAAAACGGCCCTCACGAGGGTTGCACTTCATTTCCCCCTCCTGAGGCGCGAGTACGACATCCGCGATGGTGGGCGACGCGCCGAGACGAATGCACAAGAGTGCAACCAGCTCGCTGGGATCCACTTCATCCGGTGTCAAGAAACGCAGTGCGGCAAAACTCCAGTCTCCTGGCAACAACCGTTCTCAACGTTCCATCTCAACCGAATCTGCATCCTTGCGTGCCAGTCCTCCGAATCCTCGGCATCGTCTCCCGCTTCGCCGGTCTCCTCTTCCGGTCATCCGGCCTCTTCGCTCACCGATGAGCAACCAAAACAATCAACCCAACCGTCTCCCTGCGGGGTACTTCTCCGGCTTCCGGTCCGTTCTGCTTCGGCAAAGCGCGTCATCGGCTGCGCCGCAGATTCCTATCGCGAACGCGGCTGCTGCTCCGTACGGAATGTTCCCCCCGAGAGGGTGGCCGCCATACGACATGCTTGTCGGGCGCCATCCTGGGCATCATGCGTCCGTTCTCCGGCTTGCGCCGTGGTTCCACCCGATTGCGGTGTTAAAAGAAGCGCTCATAGCGATGTACACCGATGGCAACGGGATGCTTCCGGGCGATATTCCGGCCGTGGCGACAACTTCGTTCGATTGGCGACGCCGCGTAGCGGTTCCGGTCCACGCTGTGGCGCGCCGGGGTAGGGAAACCTCGGCTTCCGCTCATGCGGCCTTCGTCCTTCTTGGCCATCAACGGCTTCGCCGGGCTCCTTTCGAATATCCCATCCCCGATGGTCTCGGCACCGACATTCGGCTTTACCGCACTCAAGGTGAGATTGGTTACGTCGACCGCTTGGCGGGTTTGGAAACACTCTCGTGGAGGGTCATCCCGATAGCACGGCAAAAGGCCATGTGCTGGACGCGACCGATTATCCGGGCAGAATTCCGCTACATGCGTCGACTTGCGCGGGCCAACTTCCTCGCCCTGATCCGCTTCGAGCGTCGAGCACGATCCCGATTCGGGTATTTGGTCCCGTATCAGAACGTGGAGATCGAACGCCTTCGCGTGGCCGACCGACGGGGTCGCTATGTCCTCATTCCACTGTGGTGGTCGAACTTCGAGGCCTGCCGGGGCTGTTACATCGAGCTGCCACCCGCCATCACGTATTACGGTTCGTACCTCATCGAGGATCCCGAGTCCGGACTGTGGTCCGTGGTGATTACCGAATGGGCAGTCCGCGCGGCGGTGTTCCTCCTCTGGAAGGTGTATGACCAGTACAGACTGTGGTTCCTCCCGTTCCGGTTGAGGTCCGCGATTCGCAGCCTGGACCTGAGCATCCCACTTGGTGGAGTAACCAACGCCGGGGAAGTGGCGGGTCTTCTCGATTACATCGACCAGTTGGACTGGACCGCCGTTCCGATTGAACAAAGCGGGTGCACCGTGGGTAGCCGGGGTCAGGACCTGTCACCAGGAAGGCGTACTCCCTTGGGAGGTGATTTCGTATACTTTGACCCCTGGGAAGGGCACGAAATCTCCGCGGAGGAAGCCAACGAACTCCGGTTTGCACCACGCCATATCCCCGACGGGCATCCCATCGGTTTCGTGGACGCGGATGAATATTACCACGTCTACGACGGCGACGATCCAAGGGTGGACAACGAACCCGACGACGGGGAAGCGTACGCCGAGGCGGAGGTCGAGGGATCCGAAGCGGAAGGTCCCTCTAACGCGGGGACGCCAGCCACGCCTTACGCGGGTTTGGATAACCCCGCGGGGGCTGGGTCGGAGTACGCGGTAGCTGGACCACCTCCGGTTCCACCGGTGAATCTCCCAAGTGGTGGGGCGTCCGCCCCAGGCGATGCGAGCTCCGCTCTGGCGGGTCAAGCGGCCGTGATCTCCCAGTTCCTGCGACAGGTGGGGCTGGGGACCGACGCAGCGAGTGGCGATGTTGCCGCGATGCGCGAGGCCTTGATCACCCGCCTCCAGGGAGGTAACCAACCCGGGGGCGGTGAGCCGAACCCGTGACGGGGCACGCGATCCCGATGGGGAGTTTCCCTTGTGACTTAGAGTAGTATCCCGAGTGCTCAATTTTCCATCGATAGCTTCGAATAAAAACCAAGTGACTTGTGTAACCCAAAACCTTCCTTCACTAACCTGTTCTCAAGCAAACCTACTTCTCTTTTCTCTTCCCTCGAGGTGGGTGTTATCCCACCTGGGCTTTAACAACCGATGCCGGGATTCCCGTCCGCGTTCTGCGGTGATATGACACCACCTTCGAACGTGGGAGATGTTCCATCGGCTCATCCGAATCCCATTCGGGCCCTAAACCGTACCAACGGACGAGGTATTGAATATAACCATCCGGATGGTATGAGTGCTCCACTATGTGGTCGACCACGAACTCCTTCTCGTAGACTTCCCGCCCTTGCGGTGTACTCGTCACCGAACCAAACCGGTGTACGTCCGCAGGTGCGTGTGGGCTACTGTGCCCTTCCCCCGAGGGGTCCATGGGTTGGCGTTGCCTTTCCATGCCCTGGGTAGGGGAACGAACCGGGTTCCGGGTTGCCTTGGCCGCTTGGCGGGTTGCTTCCGCCAAGGCGTCATGACGAAGAGCGTCAGTTCGACGGCTTCGGCCGGAGGCCTTCCCGTGGGGCAATTCTCCCAGTTTTTGGGTCGAAATGCTTTCCGAGAGTTCTCGTGCAGAGGCTACCCTTCGGGGGAACGCGGACTCATCCCAAGGCTGGGTTTTGCGGTCGCGTTCCGCGATTCTTCGGGGTGAAATCCGTCGCGACGGTGCTGAACTTGACGCGGGAGGCGGTTTCATCACGAGGCGTCGTGCCTTGCCGGGTGAGCCGCCTTGGGCGTTGATTGGCGTATCTCCCGAGCCGGGTGTCTTCTGGTCACGTGACACGTCCGGCTGATGGCTGGGAGTACTCCGCGCAGTGCTGCGTTCCGCCTCCTCACGTGAGGGCGTGTGCAACGGCGCTGCCGGTTTGTCTGCTCGCTTAAGCGACACAGTACCGCGACGGGCGTGCAACTCCGGGTCAACCGTGCCTTCCTCACCAACGGGCGGCGAAGTGCGCCGCGAGGACCCCTGCGGGGAGCGAGTTCGTCCTCAACTATCCCTTTCGAGGGTTCAACTTCACTCGGCGACGAGGTGCTTCCGTCCTTGACGGGCACATTCTCCGGGGTGACCGGTGCGCCTTCGACAACGCTGTCGGGGTCAACCGAGACACTCGGAGTGCGTCCGCCACTTCGCGCGGGTTCTGAACCAGCATCAAGCGTGCTGGGTGTGAATCTTCCGTCTGCTACGGTGTGCTTGCCCGGCTTAGCCGGTGTGTCCTGCCGTACAGTACGAGGGACCACTTCCGATCGATTCGGCCTAGAGGGGCCTGCGAGGGCGTTCTCTAAGTTTTCCAGCGTAGCTGGTGTCGACGAACCGTGACCCACGGGCTGCGGGTCAACGCTCGACGGCCTAGCCGGTCCAGTATCGTGAGGGCGAACAGCATCCTGCGACGATTTCGGTTTCGCTTCGGCGAGGGGGTTTCCACTACGTGGTGCGTCCTGTCGAGTAGAGTCCCCGTGGGGAGTGCGATCAGACGCAGATGCGGTGGCGCTTCCCATAGAGGGTTCAGCAACGGCTGTAGCGCGCAGATGTGGAGATGGCACGTCGGTAGACGGGACGTCCGGATCACCGTTGTTCTTGCTGGTGTGTCCAAAAGTTCGTGCACCACGGTTGTCATGACGCGACGAAGCGGTTTCCGTCTCTCGACGAGAGTTATGAGCCTCCTCCCCCTCCTGAGACAGAGCGGCATGGGGAGTGGTTGAAACGCCCAACGGGCGGGGGTAGACACCGCGCCGTGGCGTGAGAGAAGAGAGGCCATTCTGGCCTTGGTCCGATAAGATCGGCAAGTCAGAGAGTCCCCGGGTAGGGTGTGGTAACGCAGAAGGTCTGGAAACCACGGCAGTGGGCTGAGCCACCGTTGTGTGCCGAGCACCATCATCCTCAGAGAGGGATTGTTGACCCATTTCGGTTACTTCCAACGTCGGTGGAGGGGCGAGTACAACGCGGTCGCGGGAGATCCGCTCATGAGCGTCGACAATTTCCACCACGATGGTGTCGTCTTTCACCGAAATGACCTTGTAAGGACCGTCCGCGACGGAATAAAGCTTGTGCTTCTTTTCCTTTTCAGTGTTCCAGTACTCCTTACGGACGAACACGAAGTCACCGGCTTTGATTGCCGGGGCCTTACCGCGTACGCGAGAGTCGAAATCACGCTTGTAAGCGGCTTGGGCACGAGCCATCGAGCTTCGGGCGACCGGGATCAGCTTCGTAAGCCACTCTTTCCACCTGTGGCGATAATCCTTCACGGAAGGGAACGCATCCAGCGTGGGCTGGGATTCTAACGCGACAGCGGGCGGAGGGCGGGACAAGACCAGTTCGAATGGAGTCAAGCCCGTAGTACGGTGTACCTGCGTATTGTACGCGAACGTCAAGGCGTCGGTATATAAATCCCATGTCTTTGGGTGGTCGGCAACGTAAGAACGGAGAGACTCTAATAGCGTTCGGTTAAACCGCTCCACTTGCCCATTACACTGGGGGTGATAGGTCGTTGTGAACAGGTTCTTGATGTCAAGAATCCTGCACACGTCCTCGAAGAATCGCGATGCGAACTGTTTTCCGATATCGGATAGAAGATTAACCGGCGGGCCGTAGACGAATACCCAATGGGTTACAAATGCTTGTGCAACCGTGAAAGCGGATATCTTCCGTAAAGGTTGTAGAGCAACGCCCAGTTAGGGGATACTTGAAGATGCAACTCATAGAATGAGGATTGAACCCTCCGAGGGTTATGATTATGATCCCCTCTATGGTGTGCTGAGGTGGCACTGTTTTCTGGTTATATTTCGCCTATAAGGGAAAATTCGGATGGCCCATGGTTGGATTGGCCCCGTGATACACGTGGCTTAATTTTGGCACCGAATTTCGGATATTTGTTAGAACGTTGGATTTTTGGGCCCTGGCAGTGGGATCTCCACGTGTATGGCCCTGAGCAGGTGTGCACTACTGTAGAGTTTAGTTAGTGGGCCCTACTTAGGGAGGCGAGATCTGACAGTCCGAGCTCAGAGTAAATGAGAACCAAGGTTGGTCTTCGATACCTTTAGAGGTTCTTCGTCGCCATCGTTTCGGCCTTACAACCCGGAACGGGCTCTGGTTAGCAACGCCTGCGTAGGGACACGACTCCACTTGGAGAGTGCCCACGTTTGGGTTCCGTGCAACCACCCCCTTGGGACCGCTCAGACGACCTGCGTGCACGATACCCCGTGGGGGTTCTGCTTACTTGTTGCGTGCTTTTTGTGTTTCCTTTCGAGGACAGGTTTTCGCCCCTGTATTGGGTTTCTTTTGTTGTTTCGCCCCTTTTCTGGTTCTCGGGTCCGGTGCCTGTTTGTGCCCGACCCTCGCCCCGTTTTTCCTCTTCGCCGGATTTTCCCCCATTCTTTGGGATACCCATACCCATTTCCGATCCACGGTTTCTACCCCTCACCTCCGTCGGTACTGCCGGAATCCCCCGTGGGAGTTACACCCCACACTACGGGCGGAACGGAGGGCTCTGTCTCTGAGTCTGCCTCCCCCAGGGAGCAAGGCTTCGAACACCTTGAGAGCACTTCCCGTCGCCGGGTTTTGCTCCACAAGTGGTCTCCCGACTTAGAAGCCGTTCTCGGACTTTTGGGTTGGTCATCCACGTGTTGGAATATCTCTTGGAAGAGGAAGCACCGTCGTGAAGATTTGTTGTAGTGGTCCCCTTTGGGAAGGGTGGAATTGGTTTTTATTTTTGTTTTGTGTTACGTCATCCGTTCTCCGGGAATCTCGTGATCGAATTTCATCGTTACCCCGAATCGTCGGTGTCGTGTCTGCAGCATGACGCCGCCTACCCGTGGTTCCAGGACTGGATCGAACCGTCAAGCGGCTTCAGTGCCCCCGGCCCCGCCTAGGTCGAGGAGCTCAATTCCCGAAGATCGGAACGATTCCGGTATCGATCCGGACACTCGGAGAGCACCCTCAGTGGTTTCAGGTCCTCGAGAGGTCGTGGCTGTGGGCCCAGCTCCAGTGGTGGAGACCCCCTCAGCAGCACCCCGAAGTCGGGCCGACCCTGAATTACAGCGCCTGGAGACTCGAATTGATATCGCCAACGCGGCTCATATCGAGCTCCTTCAGGAGGATACTACCCTCCGCCTCAAGGTGGAGGACGCCCAGGTGCGGGGAGTCGCCGATGACCTTCGTACCCTGAGGAGGGATTTGAACTCCCTTTTGGAAAGCTTTGGTACCCCTGGGGTTTTTTTCCAGGAGTACCGGAGCCTCGTGGAAGAACACCGCGTGCAAGCGGAACGCTTCCGAGCTCGGCTGGACACCCTCGAGGCCATTATCCGTATGGACGGAGACGCAGAAGCCTCGAAGGATAAACCCGACGTTTCGGAAGACGAAGAACACCGCTCCGCTAAACGGGACCGCCGCAAGTCAAAGAAGAGGGTTCACCTCCAAGAGGATTTATCGGATTCCGATTCCAATCGCTCGTCATCGAGTTCGTCCTCCGAATCTTCGGATAGTGAAGATGGACGCCGGTCATCCCGGGCGACTCGGTCGAAGGCTACTTACACCTCTCAAGGTGTAATCCGTACCCGGAAGAAGGGTAGGAAACACCTTGGATTAAGGGAGCTGAAACCGACGAATCCTCTCTATCGGAAGCTGCTATCGTACCGCTATTACCGGTTGGATAACCTTTCGGGAGATCGAACATCCCGCGGAACGGGTAAGGTCAAGGACTACATCAAAAGGCTGAGCATCACCCTACAGAAGAGGGAGTTCACAGGAACAGACCCAATTCTGGTGCTCGATTTCCTTGCGAGGTTCGTCCAGGAGGCTGACATCCTCGGTATGAGTGAAGCGCAAGCGTATCTTGCATTACCTTATTTCTTAAGGGGTATGGCTGAAGACCAGTTCAACTCCGTCCGTGGATCATCCCGAGCCTCGGAAGGGGGAGTCACGTGCTGGCCCGAAGCGGTGCAGTACCTCTTGAGGTCATACGCTACTGGAAATGCGATGCAGGAAGCAATCCTTGCATTAAGGGATACGCGGCAGAAGCCGATGGAAACCGAAACGGTGTATTCAACTCGCTTGAATAAAGCGTTTCACCGATGCGGGAATGTATTCCCCGCCTACGAGAGATGCTCCATGTTTGTGGATGGTTTGGACCCCTCGATAAGGGCATTGGTTGCCCGACATCGGGAAGAGAAGCGCAAGCTGCCCTACTTGGAATTGGTTCAGTACGCCCAGGCTGAGGGGGATACTCTCCGTGCCCGGCAGAACCGAAAGAGTCGGCCGACAAGTGCACTCCTCGCCGATGGAGGTAACTCGTCTTTGTCACTCGCAGGAGGCCCGGCCCCTGTGGGGGTCAATGATAACATTTACTTCATGGGAAGTAACCCCGAATCTATGGGAACGTCTGAGTTGCCGTCGACATCCGCTCCGACTACGGATGAAGACCCTGCGCTCTATACCCACGGACGGAGGGTGCCAGCCGCATCGCTACCTTTTGCGAATACCGCTGCTCGGTTCTCTCGCCCCGGATGGAGGGATACAGCACCACGTCGCGTGGATTCACGTCCACAACCGAACCCGGCAGAGCTGATTTGCTATTTGTGTTACCTCCGTGGTCACAAAGCACCAGACTGCACATTTCCCCTGCGGGAGGGTTCACGAATAATCGCTCAGTACGAGGCTCTGACCCCTGAGGAGAAAGCTCGAGTCCCGAGTAGGTCCTATGAGGAACAAAGGATACTCCGAGCTCACCTTGCTGACAGGGATACAGAACTTGTACCCGCGAACAGGGAACAACCGGTCCCCTTCGAGGCAGCTGCACCGAATTCGGTGGGGTCCGCTTCGAAAAACTAAACTTGGGAGTCTCCCCTGCGGGAGGGGCGTCTTCTAAGCCGGAGTTGAAGACGCCCGAGGCGCTCCAGCTTCGCTCCCCAGCTGTGACTATCCTTTCAAGGAAAACGGCTGACACCGACGTTAACTCGGGATACTTTAGTGTCCTCCGTCGCCCGTGGATACGGTCCCGTAATCTCCGTATTCCGGATCGAGTTATGGTAATGGCCAAGCGGAATTATAAGGTATTCGCCGACTTCGGCCTGTCCAACCAGTTTATGGTTCGTCAAATATCTGTCCTGGATACAGGAGCCGCTCCTAACTTAATTCATGTTGAATTGTTACCCCCGCTGCTCCGGGTTCAAGTTCGGACCGGTCCACGTTTGGATATCGCCGATGCGAACAACAACCCGCTACGGACACTGGGTACAATTTCCCTCATGGTGAGGTTAGGCTCCTATCTCGTTCAGCTAGAGTTTATTGTATGCAAGTCACTTGCAGCACCAGTCATACTGGGTTGTGACTTTTGCGACCGCTTCGTGGAAGCCATCCGTCCTCGGAATAGAACTGTGGAACTCGAAGACGGGTCTACGATCCCAATCGTTCGTAAACCCTTACAGGGAGCAGCGCGAACACGCGTTCCTCTCCCCGTCACGCAGGAATCTGTGAAGAAGGACCCGGTGTCTACACGGGTAAAGGCTGCGAAGTCAGTGGCTATCCCGCCAGAAACCCAGGTTTGGGTCACAGTTGTTACCAAGCAAATTGGTGTGCATGTGGTACAAACGAACCCGTCTCTGTATACGCGGCGTCAACTCGCCCTTGCGAATGGGGTTGTCTCCGTGGAACCGGATAAACCTTTCAAGGTTTTGGTAGCCAACTTTGGAAAGACAACGCAGCATTTGGTCAAACACCAGATCCTGAGTTCTGTTCTTCCACACCCGCATGCGGTCGTACCTACAAAGATCTCTATCGCAGAGGTCCTTGGTGTGGCGGACCCTAAGGAGGGGGAGGACACTGCCGAAACTGCCGAAATCGCGGAAGACGGTGAGCATACGACTGCAGCTCCACACGCTGAACACTTTAAACCTCAGGAGGTTACGGCCCCTATCACAGGAGCAGACCAGACGGATCCTGTTCAGGAATTGGGAAAATGGGATCTCAACCATGTACCCGCATCTCATCGGGAGAAGCTGAGGCACATGCTTCGTGAATTTACCCCCATGTGGGATGGTTCCCTTGGAACTATTGGGATTACAGAACACCGCATCGACTTGTTACCGAACACTCGGCCTATTGCCCAACACCCTTACAGGGCTGGACCGAAAGCTCGGGAAGAGGAGAAATCTCAGGTGGAGAAGGTGCTTAAAGCGGGCGTAATTGAACCTGCCCAGTCCGCTTGGGCCTCACCAGTGGTGTTAGTTCCGAAACCGGATGGATCGTGGCGTTTCTGCATCCATTACAGACGCCTGAACGAGGTAACCATTAAGGATGTGTACCCGATCCCTCGGATGGACGAATACATCGACTCCCTTGGGAGCGCTACTGTTTTCTCTACCCTCGACGCCAATTCGGGCTACTGGCAAGTCCCTATTAGGGAGGAAGATCGAGACAAAACGGCGTTCGTGTGTCATCAAGGACTTTTCCGATTCCGGAAGATGCCTTTTGGGTTGACAAATGCCCCCGCAACGTTTCAACGGGCGATAGACATGCTGTTGGCTCCCTTCAAGTGGAGGACGTGTCTAGTGTATTTAGACGACATTATTGTCTTCTCCAACAACCTGGGTAATCACCTCGAACACGTCAGGGACGTAATGAAGATACTCCGCGACGCGGGAATCACCTTGAAACTCAAGAAGTGCGAGTTTTTCACCGATTAGGTTAAATATCTGGGTCATATCATCCGTCCCGGACAGCTTTCAATCGATGAAGTACGAGTGAAATCCTTGAAGGAAGCAAAACACCCGAAAACTCAAACGGAGTTGCGATCCTTCTTAGGTCTCTGTAACGTGTACCGCCGATTCGTCCCGAACTTTGCGGATATTGCCACCCCCCTCAACAGGCTCCTGACGAAGGGACAACCAGTTGAACTGGAACCTTTTGGCGACGCGGAAGCGTCTGCCTTCACGGCACTGGTGAATGCCGTAACATCACCGCCAATCTTGGCTCTACCCAATCCTGGGCTCCCTTACGAAGTGGACACCGATGCTAGTGCAAACCAAGTACGGTGTGCACTGTTCCAATCCTCTGAGGATGGTGAACGTCACCCTATTGGGTACTGGTCACGTTCCCTGAATGTCCATGAAAGGAACTACTCGGTCTCCGAGAAAGAATGTTTAGCCGTTGTGTGGGCCTTAGCTACACTTCGCCCCTATCTGATGGGTACTCGTTTCAAAGTCCATACGGACCACGCATGCTTGCTTTAGCTCCTGGAGATCTCCGAACCCTCGGGCCGCCTTATGCGCTGGCGTCTCCGACTGTCAGAATTCGACTTTGATATCCTGTACAAGAAAGGGAAGCTGAACACTCATGCTGATGCACTATCCCGCTTGGGAACCACAGCGGAAACGGAACCCTACGAGGACGATGACATCCCATGTTTTATGGTATCGGACCTCGAGGGAGGAGCTCAACCGCTGACGGATGATGTTTGTGACGATATACTCGTCAACGAGAGTCTGGATTCGCCGACCGGCTCTTTTATACCTATCTCTCCAGAGGAGATGATACGCGAGCAACAGCTCGACCCATTCTGTACACGGATTCGGGCTCGCCTCAACGGAGGATTTCAGTTACCTTTGGAGGACGACGATCAGGGTTACCTAATCAGGATCGTTGGACCTCGCCCGAGGATAGTGGTGCCGCACACCCTACAACAGAGGGTATTACACCTCACTCACTATTTGAAGGTTGGCGCCCACCCCGGGGGAAGAAAACTGTACCTCACGTTGAGAAGGGACTTTTACTGGCCGGCAATGGTATTCGATTGTTACGCCGTCAGACGGGCCTACGCCAATTGCGTCAAGAATGACGTCAAACTTCGGAAGCACTCTAAGAAGTTGACGCTGTTCCCAGCACGGGCTCCACTCGAATTAGTGGCCATAGACATCCTAGGGGAGTTTATCAGAACGCCCCGAGGTCATCGGTATCTGCTTGTCATTTCTGACAGATTCTCTAAGTTAACGAGAACTGTGCCGCTGAAGCGGATCACCGCCGCTACCGTCGCGCAAGCGTTCGTGACCCATTGGGTGTTCGTATATGGACAGCCGGTGCAGTTGTTATCCGACAACGGAGGGCAATTCGCATCAAAGTTCTTTCAGGATGTATGTCGAATCCTTGATGTAAGGATTTTATTTGTTACTACGTACCACCCTCAGGGGAATGGCCAGGTGGAGAGGTTTAACCGCACGATACTCAACGCTTTGAGATCGTATGTTGCGGATCACCCCAAAAATTGGGACTTGTACACAGATGCTATCACGTATGCATACAACGCCCAGGTACATCGGGTTACATCTTTATCCCCATTCGAACTGGTACTGTCGAGGACACCGCCGCCGGTCGCCATCGAGGCTCAACCGACGCTGTCGACGTACCCGTCACCGGGATTGTACCGAGAAGCCTGGAAGGAGTGGCTTACGAAGATGGTGCCGATAGCCCGGAAAGCAATGGACAAAGCTCAACGCGCCTACAAGAAGGACTTTGACAATCGGGTTCGCAAACCTCTACCTCAGGTGGAGCCCGACGACTTCGTCTTCCTTCGAAAGGAATACTACAATCCTGAAAAGGAACGTAGGCACAAGCTTTCGCCAATTGTGGACGGACCCTATCGTGTGGTTTCTGTAGACCCGGACACGGTGGTATTGGATATCGCTAACCGCCACGAACGGATCTCCAGGGACCGCATCACACGAGCGCCCAACCCAAATGTGGAAGTGGTGTCGGCACCAACGCCCTCCACAGGGGATGATTCAACGGAAGTTAACCCGTCAGGCGGAGATTCGAACACCCGCCCCGTTATACTTCCGCACCCGGAACGTGGTTTAACCGACCCACCGGAAACTTCGGATACTCCCGAACCTGGGCCCGCTCCCTCAAGGGCCCAGTCAACGAACTCTTACAGAGTTACTCCCCCACCGGAGGTAATCAAGCCTCCTGGCTCTCCGCCTAAGGAGGGGGAGGAGGACTTAGTTCCTTCGCAGGACGATGTTTCGGCGTCAGCCAGTCGCCCTAACAGGGAATCTAGTTCTCACAGTGAGACGGCGAGCCCGACCGAGCCGGCGACAGAGAAGTCACAACCCCAGCGTATGGGTAGCGACATCACCGCCGACCCAGCCGAGCACGACGTAAGAAAAGATGACGAAAACCCGCCTAGGGAGAGTCGTTTGGAGAACTCCGCACCCGGAACGCCTACAGAGCCGACGATCACCCGCCGCCGCGGACGAGACACTGAGGTGTCGCACACCCAAACCCCGCTTTCTCGGGAACGAGCTGTGTCAGCGGACCCGCACGGGGAAGATCTCGACGACGAGGTTGACCAAATTTGGCTCTCCGTTATGGAATGAGAATAGGAACTCCTATGGAGACACTGGAACCCTCAGGAATGGGAAAGAAATAAGTGAGACCCGTCGGGGACAGCTCAGGAGAGTGCTAGCGCGTGCCGAAAGCGCCACCTCACATCCGCTTGCGGAGTGGCAACCGGCGCCCGCGCATTTATGTGGCACACGTCGAATGGCACCGAGCCAATCAAAAGGCTCTGACAACCAACCGTCGCGCAAACCGCCTCCGTCGCACGGCGCGTTGCACCAGAGCAACATTCGTCCCCGTAGCTCGGGTTGACGTTGAAGTCTTATCCCCCTGAGATTGGAGACTCTACCGCGTCGCGGTTTCTCAACCGTCACGGAATCTAAGAACACCGTTGTTATCGGGAAGATCTCAGCTTTAAGAAGAACCCAAAACGGGGCCGTTTTCACTCCGTAGACGGAAGTTACAACGTAGCCCACAGGCCACTCGGTGCCGTTTGGACGAAGTGCTGAGACCCGCTCGCAACACGGAAAAGAACCCACCGGGGTGTGTGTAAACCCTACGTTGACACCTTCAAGGGAACTAGAGCGTTCCAAGATGGAAGAGAAGCCCGAACAGGGAAAAGTGTACCCGCAGGAATTCGTTATCGATCGCATCGTGCGTCACATCTACACCCGCGAGGGAGAAGTCCGCTACCAAGTCCGATGGTACGGATTCTCGCCTGATGAGGATACAGTGGAACCCATTGAGCTCCTTCCGAGGTCTAAGGTTTTATCCTATCACCGACGCGCTCGGGTAACCTTGCCTCCAAATCTGGATCGTGCCCAAGTCGGGTAACCCACCACGGGAACTGGTGTGGATGGGACCTCGAAGTGAGGAAGATGTTGGACCTCTGAAGAGGAATTGAGGAGAGTATCCCGAAGAACACGTATTGAGAGGGAATATCTACTGGTCCTCGGCCTAGCGCCGTTAACCGGGGAACACAGCACTGGTTATCGGGACAGTTTATGATGAAAAAGGAAAAGAAGACCCACGAAGTGGAGAAGAAGATTAAGAAGAAGATTGGACCCTAAGAAGGGAAGAAGATGAAGAAGAAGATGAAGAAGATCCTAAGAAGGAAGAAGAAGAGAAGTAGAAGTTAAGATCCTAGGAAGGAAGAAGAAAGGAAGTTATGCAAATATCAGAAGTTTACTATTGTCGCCAAGCTATGGACTCCACAATTGCCCGAAGGCGGAACTACGGAAAGCCCGAGGAGGGACCCGCCCCACCGTTGGGAATCTGACCCTGATGGTACGCCGAGGCGAAAGCCAACATCTGGCTCACATCCGTCATACCCGGGGGAATCGGAATGCCCGCGTTCACGAGGCCTTGTCGCACACTATCCGCTTGCGGAGTGGCAACCGGCGCCTGCGCAAGGGTGTTCACACCCCACCCGGGGGGAGCAGATGGACGGCCACCGGATGCATTCGCCGCCGCAGCTGAGGTCGCTCCCACTGGTTGAAAGGGTGCAGATGGCTCTACAGGGAGTACTCCACTAGGAGCTGGCATGTCGTTATCCAACGCTGGATCATCCAGGTCTACTGGAGGCTTGTACTCGTAATCGTCGGTATAAATGAACCCCGTCGGGTGTCCCACCGGCATCGGTCGAGGCGAGTCCATCAGCGCCCGTGCTTGCGCCGTGCTGATGCGAACCCCTTCGAAGGGATTGTAATAGACCCAGTTACCGGAGCCCGGATCGTACCGGCCAGGAGACTTGTCTCGCGCGGATCCTTTCCCTGCGGGCTGATTTTCCACTGGAACTCGATCCCATTGGGTGTTGTCGATCACGTCCAAGATTGGATACAGGTCCTGCACGTTGCTGACCGAACCCAACGCTGGGACAAGGTCGATCTGACGCATGATGGTCCGTAGCATCGGAGGAATATACCAGATACGGAAATGGTCATGAGCATCCCAGAGGAGGTGCGCCGCTACGCGGGCTGCCCACTCGGCTGCAACGAGGGCCCAGTTTCCCGAGTTCGAGTCGTGCATCAAACGAGACCCGATATAGTAGATGCACGGGGGCAGTTCAGCAAAGCACCCTCGGGGGACCTCGACCTTACTCCACCAAGCTGGAAGGGGCACGAGTCGCCCAACCTTCGCCGTGTTACGGATACGCTCCAGTTCCACGTGAGGATACGGGACAAGGAACCCGAAACGGGAGCGCGAGCGGCGCTCGAAGCGCACGCGTCGATCGAACCCATATTGGGTAAACTGCCGCTGAAGGTACCTGAATTCAGCCCGAATGATGGGACGACTCCATTGGAGTATATCTTCTCGGAGAGGAAAACCTGGTCCGCGGAACTCGGCTTCGGGAAAGGCTGCCCAGTTGTCTCCGTAGGAGACCTCACCGTACGTGCGGTAATAGGCGACATCGAACCCGTACTCCGGGGGAACCAGATGGTCAAAGCGTGGCCTCTCCAATCGCTGGTAGGCCAGAGCCTCCATCGCTGCGCGCGCCTTGTCCAGGGACTCCCCGCGACCGCGGTATAGATACTGAGGCTCTATGGCTACCCGCGCCCTCCAATCGGGAGAACGTACAACCTCGACAGGTAGGCCACCCGGCAATAAGCCGTCCTCTACGTAGGAGTCGATGAGCTCATCGTCGCGAACAGCTGTCGGATGGAACCACGGAGCGCGGGAATATATCACCGGATCGGTAAGGGGACTCCACCTTCGAAAGGATTCGTTTGAGATCCAACCTCTGGAGTTTGCTACCAAGGGCATCGCATGAGCGGAGTTCCACGCCACCGCGTTAATGTCCAAATCCTCTTGAGGATGTCGGTTGCCCGCCGAGGCGGAAGGTTCGGTACCTGACGGAGCCGCATCCAAACCGGAGAAATATCCACCCTGCTGGGGAGCTTCGTTGTCCGCCGGCGCGGAGGCCGATGGCCCCGAGTGTGGGTTGATGACGTATGGGTTCATTCCCTTGAGAGGGCTAGTCGAAACCGCTGCTGCGAGAAGTTGCGTATCGCCGAAAGTCGGAAGAGTAGAAGAAAGTTGTACCGATGTGCCGGTTTTGTGGCGATCCTCAGAAGTGGTGAAGGACCCCATTGGGAGATTAGTATGTATAGTGATCGGAAAGTTAGACACCCGCGGCTCGGAATGTTCTTCCTCGTCTTAAGGAGGGGAGATGTAGAGCAACGCCCAGTTAGGGGATAATTGAAGATGCAACTCATAGAATGAGGATTGAACCCTCCGAGGGTTATGATTATGATCCCCTCTATGGTGTGATGAGGTGGCACTGTTTTCTGGTTATATTTCGCCTATAAGTGAAAATTCGGATGGCCCATGGTTGGATTGGCCCCGTGATACACGTGGCTTAATTTTGGCACCGAATTTCGGATATTTGTTAGAACGTTGGATTTTTGGGCCCTGGCAGTGGGATCTCCACGTGTATGGCCCTGAGCAGGTGTGCACTACTGTAGAGTTTAGTTAGTGGGCCCTACTTAGGGAGGCGAGATCTGACAGTCCGAGCTCAGAGTAAATGAGAACCAAGGTTGGTCTTCGATACCTTTAGAGGTTCTTCGTCGCCATCGTTTCGGCCTTACAACCCGGAACGGGCTCTGGTTAGCAACGCCTGCGTAGGGACACGACTCCACTTGGAGAGTGCCCACGTTTGGGTTCCGTGCAACCACCCCCTTGGGACCGCTCAGACGACCTGCGTGCACGATACCCCGTGGGGGTTCTGCTTACTTGTTGCGTGCTTTTTGTGTTTCCTTTCGAGGACAGGTTTTCGCCCCTGTATTGGGTTTCTTTTGTTGTTTCGCCCCTTTTCTGGTTCTCGGGTCCGGTGCCTGTTTGTGCCCGACCCTCGCCCCGTTTTTCCTCTTCGCCGGATTTTCCCCCATTCTTTGGGATACCCATACCCATTTCCGATCCACGGTTTCTACCCCTCACCTCCGTCGGTACTGCCGGAATCCCCCGTGGGAGTTACACCCCACACTACGGGCGGAACGGAGGGCTCTGTCTCTGAGTCTGCCTCCCCCAGGGAGCAAGGCTTCGAACACCTTGAGAGCACTTCCCGTCGCCGGGTTTTGCTCCACAAAGGTACGGTCCGAACCAGTTTTGAGAAACGATCCGTGATAACGAGTAAAAACTTATGCCCACGTCGTGTGGTGAGAAGCTCGCCGAGGATGTCAATGGCGACAAACTCGAGAGGAGCCCATGCCGGGAATAGTTTCAACTTCGTTGAGTACTTGCGAAGTTTCACACGATTCTTAGCACATTCGGTACAAAACCGCACCGTTGCGTAGCAATCCACCGCCAGGGCGGGCCAGTAGAAGTTCCTTCGCAAAGTGAGGTAGAGTTTCCGTCCACCGGCGTGTCCACCAAGTTTCGCACAGTGCGATAGATGCAAAACTCTAGACTGTAGAGTAGGCGGCACCACGACTTGTGTTGATGACTGAACCGTCGTGACGAGGTATCCAAGATCGTTCACCTCGAAAGGGAGTTGTGCACCGCCATTAAGCCAGGCGCGAATCTTCGTACAGAAGGGGTCACCCTGCTGTTATCTGACCATCTCCTCCGGGGGTATCGGCACAAAATCACCCGGCGGGGGTTTCTTTGAATCGTCCGAGACGAGCAATGCGTCAATATCATCGTCCGATTCCGGGCTTTCGTTCCATTTCTCGTGTAACCAATCCGGGTTTCCCGGTGTTCCATCGTCTACGACGAAGCAAGGTATATCCTCGTCATCGACGGCTAGAGCTTCCCCATTCGTGGGTAAACGCGAGAGCGCGTCCGCTTGCGCGTTCTGAGTGCCCTTCTTGTAGATCACTTCAAAGTCATATTCCGCGAGGCGGAGTCTCCAACGCATTAAGCGGCCTGACGGCTCCGAGATGGTCATGAGCCATCGTAGGGACGAGTGATCCGTGTAAACCGTAAAGTGCACACCCATGAGGTAGGGGCGGAGTGTAGAGAGGGCCCACACAACTGCGAGGCACTCTTTCTCCGACACGGAGTAGTTCCGCTCGTGGACATTGAGCGAGCCTGACCAGTACCCAATGGGTGTGCGTTCTCCTTCGGGAGTAGTTTGAAAGAGCGCACAGCCTACCTGGTAGTCGCTAGAGTCCGTGTCCACGGAAAACGGTAGTCCGGGTTTCGGTAGCGATAGAATCGGTGCTTATGTGACAGCCTCCCTAAGGGAGTTAAAAGCATCCGTCTGGGCGGACGTAAAGGGGTCCAGTTTAGGTGGTTGACCTTTCCGCAGAAGCGCGTTCAAGGGGGCCGCGATGTCAGCGAAGTTAGGGATAAACCGTCGGTAGACGTTGACCAATCCTAGAAAGGAGCGCAGTTCCGTCTGGGTAGCGGGTTCTTTCGCCTTGCGAAGGGACCTCACTCGAGCTTCCTCGATCATTACACGTCCAGGACGGATAATGTGCCCGAGATACTTCACAGTATCGGTAAAGAACTCCCATTTCCTCAGTTTGAGAGTTATTCCAGCGTCACGTAGCGTGGTCATTATGTCCCTGACTTGGGTGAGATGGTCATCCAGATTGTCTGAGAATACAATGATATCGTCCAAATAGACGAGGCAAGTACGCCACTTAAAGCGGGCCAACAAAATGTCGATAGCACGCTGAAAGGTAGCGGGAGCATTGGTTAGACCAAAAGGCATCCGTTTGAAACGGTAGAGTCCCGAGTGACAGACAAACGCAGTCTTATCTTGGTCCTCCTCCCTAACGGGAACCTGCCAATATCCCCAATTGGCGTCCAAAGCCGTGAACACAGTAGCAGTGCCGAGAGAGTCAATGTACTCATCCATTCGTGGGATCGGATACACGTCCTTGACGGTAACATCATTCAAGCGACGGTAGTCGATGCAAAAGCGCCAGGACCCATCGGGTTTCGTAGCCAGTACCACTGGGGATGCCCACGGCGACTGAGCCGGTTCGATCACTCCAGCTCGGAGCATTTTGTCCACTTGGAACTGTTCCTCTTCTCGAGCCTTGGGGCCTGCCCTGTAAGGGTGTTGAGCCACCGGTCGGGTGTTCGGGAATAAATCTATCCGGTGTTCCGTTGTATTTATCTCACCAAGAGAGCCATCCCACATTGTGGTAAACTCCCGTAACATCTCACGCAGACTTTCACGGTGTGACTCCGGTACATGACCGATGTCGAGTTCCTCGAGTTCCTTCACGGGGTCTACCCGGTCGTAACTCGTCGGAACGGGCTTCTTTTCTGTGTCGGCAGGTTGCGATTCCGAATCATTCGGTGATTGGACGGCAGCTTCCTCCCCCTCCTTAGAGTGAACGAGACCGAGGACTTCGGCAGCGGTCAGCCTAGTGGGGACCATCGCGGTGGGGTGAGGCATTACCGATCCAATAACTTGGTTTTTCACCAGTGACTGTGGGGTTGAGCCCAGATTGGCAACGAACACGGTGAACGGCTTGTCTGGGACAATCTGCGCGACTCCATTCGCCACGGCGAGTTGATATCCATCGTACAGAGATGAGAGAGGCTGAATGACTCGTAACCCGTGTTGACGGGAAGTGACACGCACCCATACTTGGGACTCTGGCGGGATTCGGACAGACGCAGCCCCGCGGAGCTTGGTAGACTCCCGAGAAGCGGGTGGAGGTTCCTGCGCGGCAGGGAGCGGTACGTGCTTCTTGGAGGCACGCCGCAGCGGACGACGGACAATCGGGACCGACGAGCCGTCTTCCATCTCAACACGCTTTGAGCGGGGCCTTATGGCGTCAACGAATCTGTCACAGAAGTCACATCCCAAGATGATGGGGGCAGCCAATTTCCGGCATACAATAAAGTCGAGTTTCACCACGAAGGAGCCCAAGCGAACGACGAGAGCGACGGTTCCAACCGTTGACAACGGGTTGTTATTCGCGTCCGCGACGTCGGGCGCCACGCCAAGGCGGATCTGAGACCGCAAGGGCGGGGGCAGCAGCGACTCCACGATGAAATTCGGACCAGCACCTGTGTCCAAAACAGTAAGGACTCGAACCATAAACTGGGTAGAAAGGCCAAGGTCGGCATACACCTTGTAATTGCGCTTGGCCATTACTAAGACTCTATCCAGGAACCGGCGGTTAAGAACACGTTTCCACGGTCGACGTAGAACACCAAACTGTTCAGAGTCCACGTCTGAGACGGCCTGTTTCCTCGTGAGGATTGTGACCGGGGAGCGAGGCGGAGACGCCTCGGGCGTCGTCAACATCACTGTTGGGGACGCCTCTCCCGAAGGGGAGACTCCCGAAATCAGTTTTCCTGAGTCCCATCCGCCTGGGGCGGGGCCTCAGAATCCTGAACCACTAGCAATGGGGCGCCAGCGGCGGGGTTTGAAGGAACGGAGCGGTGGTCGGAAGCCTGCTCGGCAGGGTAAAGTAACGCATTGCGCGGTTTCGCCTCCGGAATACTCCGTGGAAAATCGATCTTCGCTCGAAGATACGACGTCATCGGAACAATCCGCTTTTCCACTGGGCTCAACGCCTCATAATTACCGATTAATCGGGCTACTTCCTTCATGGTGAGGATACAGTCCGGTGAAATGTGACCGTGTTCGTAGCATATGTGGCATATGAGTCCCGGGCGAGAGGGCTGCAAACCGGAGCGAGTATCCGTGAACTTCACCGCTTGGCGGGTATCCTTCCATCCAGGGCAACTCTGTCGGAGCGCACCGTTTGAATACGGGATGCGAGGTCCGTGAACACGGGGAGAGTCTGCGTACAGCAGGGGTCCATCCTGGGCCGTGTCATATGAGTCGTCCGTCGTAGACGGTAGTTCGGTTGTCGGGACCGAATGGATATCGCTTCGGGCGAAGTGTACGTTGTCGTACTCCTGTTGGGGGCGCTCACTCGCAATCAGCGATAGGGATGGCGACTTCGTTTCCATCACCAACGCCTTGGCGGTTCGCGACCTGTGTCCGGGGGCACGAGCTCTTAAAGCGTCACCTTCCGCTTGCGCGTGTTGGACCAACTCCAGATACGTGGTTTTCCTTCGGTCTTCCCGGTAACGGGCCACGAGTGTTCGGATAGCGGGGTTCAGTCCATCGATGAACATGGGGCAGCGCTCTCCGGCGGAGTGTACGTTCCCACTACGGTGGAAAGCCTTGTTCAGGGGCACCGAGAATTCGGTTTCCGTTTCTCTAGACTTCTGGCGCGTATCGCGAAGAGCGAGAATGGCCGACTGAATCGCGTGATTAGTGGCGTAGGACCTCAAGAGGTATTGTACTGCTTCTGGCCAGCAGGTTACCCCTCCTTCGGAGGCTCTAGACGAACCTCTTACAGAGTTGTATTGATCCTCGGCGAGGCCTTTCATAAAGTACGGGAATGCAATAAACGCCTGTCCTTCGGTCATACCGAGAATATCCGCTTCGGCGACGAACCTCGCAAGGAAATCCAACACCAAAATGGGGTCTTCTCCAGAAAAGTTCTGGTTCCTGAGGGACAGTTGCATACGATTTATGCAATCCTTCACTCTACCCGTGCCACGGGGCGTGCGATCCAAAGAGGAGTTCTCTAGCCGATAGTATCGGTAAGAAACCAACTTCTTGTACAGGGGGTTGGTGCATTTCAGCTCCTTCAACCCGGAGTGTTTCCTTCCCTTCTCGCGGGCGCGGATCACACCTTGGATGGCAGACGACCGTTTAGAACGGGATGAACGCCTGCGATGGCCATCGTCAGAAGACGAATCTGACGAGTCCGACCCATTTGAATGGTGAGGGCCACGCGACGACCGTGAGGAGTTCGACGAGTCCGAGTCATCGCTGTCATGCTTTCCACGCCGACGGCGGGTATCGTCCCTTTTCCTCTCGTGTTTCGCTTGGTGCGACACAGCAACCGGCTTCTCCGGGACGTCTTCCATCAAGATGGTTTGCTCTAACGTCTGGAGACGGGCGCTAACACGATTGAATCGGGTCTCGACACCTTCCACGTAAGCGGCAGGACCACCAAAACATTCCAACAGGGTGTTGACGTCCGCCCGCAACACGCGGAGGTCGTCAACCACTTCCTTCATGGAAGAGCCATCACACCTTGAACGCAGGGCTTCGAACTCTTCCACGAAGGCATTGTGCGCTTGCCGCATTACGCGGATCTGCTGCCTCACACTTGAGTTTATGTCGATGTGGAACTCGTTTTTCTGGGCCTTTTCGTCGGCAGGAGCCGGGTCATCCACGGCAGGGGCCGGTCCAGCACCAGAATTGGGTCCATTCTTCGACGCCTTAGGCGGTAGCTTGTTGTTCTTGGAGGAGTTCGACCCCTTACTCTTGCCTTTCGGAGCGGCTTGAGGTAACGGCGGGGGAACCCTTCCAGGGTCCACAGGCGCCACGTCATTGACGGAACGGCTCCGCGTGATCGCGGGTTCCGCTTCCGTCGGTAGTCGTGACATGGTTGTAGCGTTGACCACTAAGAATAGGACAACAAAAGCGTCCACCAAGTGGGTCCAAAACAAGAAATTGGAAAGCAGATCTCGACGAGAGAAGACAGCACAGCAATGTGAAAAACAACCAAACCAGGTCCGCTTAGCCTTCTAAGTCGGGAGACCAGTTTGTAGTGCAACGCCAAGGGCGGCGGAAACACACGAAGATGTCCGAGTCTTCCTCCAAGGAGGGTAGCACGGCGACGGAGCCTCTCCGGAGTGAACACGACTAAGTCGGGGTGTAAGGCCGAGGTTCACCGGCACGCCAAGCGGGGAGAGTGCGGGATGCTAGAAGGGAGCAGACCAGGTATGAGCTGTATTCCACGGGAGTGGGAAAGTGATAAAGGGGGGACCACCCAGTGGGGGCGATCGGGGGCATGGGCCACGAGAGCCAAAAGAAATATGTAGCAGACCCAATACTGGGGCGAGAACACGGCAGTGGTATGAAAGATATACACGCTAACAGCGGTGAGTCTCCTGTTGACGCAGGGTGGATAAGTCTACCGTTAGTAACGCGGCTTCACCTCCGTAAAGTGTGGAAGACTCGCGAAAGCGGAAAAAGACTTAGAGCCAAGAACCCTGGTTGGGGAGGTTTACTGAGTGTCAGGGCGAGATCGCCCTGGCACTATATAGTGTAGACTACTGTAGAGAGCTCCCTAACCTAGTGTAATAAAGCTAAATAAATAGAGAAATATCCAGCTATGCTGTGCCAACCTGTCCTGGGCCACCCGTGGTACACGTGGGTAAGTCACACCCGAATCGGGGCCACGGCGCACGGCCGCCGGTGCACTTGGCGTACAACGCGTATACACCTGGCTACGCCAGCCCGCTAGTAGCGGTTTTACTCATAGATCTCACAAGTATCGCCCGAGGCGGAAAAACAACCAAGTCCTGGAAAACGGCCCTCACGAGGGTTGCACTTCAGAAAGGAAACACAAAAAGCACGCAACAAGTAAGCAGAACCCCCACGGGGTATCGTGCACGCAGGTCGTCTGAGCGGTCCCAAGGGGGTGGTTGGACGGAACCCAAACGTGGGCACTCTCCAAGTGGAGTCGTGTCCCTACGCAGGCGTTGCTAACCAGAGCCCGTTCCGGGTTGTAAGGCCGAAACGATGGCGACGAAGAACCTCTACAGTTATCGAAGACCAACCTTGGTTACCATTTACTCTGAGCTTCGGACTGTCAGATCTCATGTCCCTAAGTAGGGCCCACTAACTAAACTCTACAGTAGTGCACACCTGCTCAGGGCTATACACGTGGAGATCCAACTGTCAGGGCCCAAAAGTCCAACGTTCTAACAAATATCCGAAAATCGGTGTCAAAATTAAGCCACGTGTATCACGGGGCCAATCCAACCATGGGCCATCCGAATTTTCACTTCATAGGCGAACTCTAACCAGAAAACAGTGCCACCTCAGCACACCTTAGAGAGGATCATAGTCGTAACCCTCGGAGGGTTCAATCCTCATTCTATGAGTGAAGAGCAACGTCCTCCAGGGAGGTTTTTGGGGATTTAAATTTTTTCCGGAGCCTCCGGCGTGCAACCTCGTTATGAGTAGGAGTAATCCGTTTCACGGCGATGACCGGAACGCCGGTGATGCACCGGCGGGACCGGGTGCCATACACGTGGCCGCAGCGCCCGCGCGACACGTGGCCGCCAGATTGGCCCCTTTTGTTAGACGGACATTTAGCTATTTAGGATAGACTTTATTTATTGTATTCTACGGTGACTACAGTACTTAGGCCGCCGGCCTCGCGGCTGCCGGTCCAGTAAAGTCTCCCCAACAAGGGTGATCTTGGTCTTCCAGATCTTGGTCTTCCAGATCTTGGCTCTGGGTCGAACCGCCTGCGCGGATATACAACTCCTTACGGAGGGATATCCCGTGGTGCACGGCTTCCCAACCCCCTTGGACGTTCAAGCAGCCTTCGTGTGTTGGGTATCTATTCCCACTTTCGTGGTTCCGCCCGTGTATACGGTTTGCTACACCCGGCAGTGCCGGCTATTCCCGAGTCCCCTCTTGCGACTCGTGGTCAACCTCGCCCTCTTGCCTCCGTTCCTATTTTCCTTCCTTTTTCCTCCCCTTCATTGGGCAATTCCCGCTCTTGCGGCTCGCACTGACACCTGTCGTGCTCGCCACTCTCGTGGGGTTTGCCTCCTCAGAGGATACGCAAGCACCGCTTCGGCGGATATTCTCGGCTTCTTTCAGCCTCCCTGCGCCCGTCGCGACGGTTCGGCTCCGGCTTACACCCGGCATTGCGCGTCGATCCCTGGGAGGGCTCTACCGCGCCGGTTACCTCGTGAGAGGAAGATCCGGACGTCTTCGTAGGTTTTCCCCCTTGGGGGCATTGTCCTACAATGAGTTGCATCTTCAAGTATCCCCTAACTTGGCGTTGCTCTACAGAGAAGAGAGTCAGATGGCAAGTTGCAGTACGTCAGTCCGTTTCTTCGACTGAGTATGTTGCCTTTAATAAAATTGACCTACCGTCTATCTGCGTCCCTTCACCGTCCTCTCGACAGATCACTGGGCGACAGAGTCGACGGGGGTCGACTCGTTTTTGTGAGCCAAGATAGTGTCGCTTTGTTCACGACCTTCCGCAACGGGAACACCATCTCGATACAGATTTGATTCTGACCGTTTGAGATACGGCTTGGCGATTTGTGCTAAAGCCAGTCAGGCACAACAAACCACTTGATACTTTCAGTAGCCTACAACTGTCTTTTTACTGAAATATTGCACTTCATTCGATCGCCTTACAATTGAAAGTAAGAACAGTAACAGAAGGAATACCAGATGGTTTACTGTAGCAAACCGAGACGAACAAGTTAACAGTAGATAGTCGTGGGTGCTCTTAGATTAGGACCGAGACGTAGCGGGACATCTGTTGTGCCTGACTGGCTTTGGAACAAATCGCCAAGCCGGATCTCAAACGGTCAGAATCAAATCTGTATCGAGATGGTGTTCCCGTTGGGAAAGGTCGTGAACAAAGCGACACTATCTTGGCTCACAAAAACGAGTCGACCCCCGTCGACTCTGTCGCCCAGTGATCTGTCGAGAGGACGGTGAAGGGACGCAGATAGACGGTAGGTCAATTTTATGAAAGGCAACTTACTCAGTCGAAGAAACGGACTGACGTACTGCAACTTGCCATCTGACTCTCTTCTCCAGCTGACGTAATTCTCGCACGCACGCGAGCATCAACGTTTTTCCTTTTCGCATCGGGATCGACCCGACGCACGCGAGCAAGCGCACCTAACCCACGAGGCGGCACAGGTTGAAAGTTTTTACTGGTATCGGTTCCTGACAAGTTCAACAAATCGCTGACTTAACGACAGGGAGAAGTTGCGTTTTCACGACTTTATGTTGGACACATGTTATCATTACACCCATTTGGATCAGTGATGACTGGGAAGCGGTTGATGTGTAATTGTAGATCGAATGTTCTCAATTCTGTAGACCTCTCTATGTTAAGGTGTCCAAAGCGGGCACTGTCGAGAAGGTTGTGTTTTCCCCCTCTTCACGAGCGTCAAGGTCTTGGTCTTTAAGCAATTATCATCAAGTGGCCAGATAGAGTGTTGGCCTTTTTAGTGAGAGAACGTTTCTTCCAAAGGTTAGGTTCTTTGCTACGTATTGATAGAACGTAGCACGCCCGTAAAAGAGAGAGAGAGAGAGCACAAAGGTAAAGATGATGAAATGCTTCTTCGAATCAGAACACCACTGAGTCTACTTTTTCTTTCTCGTGTACTCTGGAGTGTTTTGGAGCTTCCGATCAGCCGATAGCTCTTTACCTTCAATGAGCGGAAAGGCATGTAAGATTATGGGGTTCTACGGAAATCCCCCGGACAGACAGAAAAAGATTTTGTATTCGCACAGTGGAAGAAGCGTGTATCTTGTGGAATGTCGTTCTCATCAGCGCGATGTAAACCATGAGCGTCGCAATTCCCACTTGTTCGGGAGTGGCAGCAATGCCAAAGTTTTTCTATCGTGACTGCCATGGCAAAGCATACATTGGTAAATTTCTTCCATCAGGGCGCAAGGTTGCTGTTTCGCCGAAAAGAAATGATATCTACGCGATACAATGGTTGTTGTCATTGGTGAGTAGATGAATCTAATACCCGGTACAATCAAGGCATAGTATGGCTCATAAACCCACGGTAGAAAATAAACGAGAGCTTCGAAAACTTGAGCGAGAAGCTGCCCCCAGAATTAAACCCATTCTAGCTGGAGAAGACTTGGAACGTGGGGCTTTCTGCGAGCGCCTGTGAATCATTTCATGTTGTTCGCATTACATCTCGTCGCAGGACAAATGGTCAACATACATCTATTTTCATAGAGTCGATAGTCAAATAATTTGGAGAAACTGTCCTGTTAGAATCATAGTATTCACGGATTTCATACATTCTTGCGGGAGTCTAGACACTAGCTACCTTCATAGGCTTAGCAAGATACAGCCCCCCTCCGGAAATGTGACAAGCAGTTTACGACAACTGTAATGTGGGATTTTACATCGCTCGTCACTTGGAGAAGAAGAGAAAGAGTTTCTATCGCATTCCGAGACACCACCGTTTTTGTGGAGAGGAACATATCTGGCAATACACCTGCGCAATAAATTTAGTCATTCAAGATGGGTATTGTGTTGTCGGTTCGAGGTTGCACTCCTTTAGCGATGGAACGACTGCCTGAATCAGTGCGCTCTTGAATAAGAGGAGGCATACCCGCGCAGGAGTTTGGTTGCGTGAGGTGAACGTGACTACAATTTGTGTAATCGGTCTCAGGTTCTTTTGCAGACTGAGACTAGACGCGCAACTATAGGCACATGGCTTCCGTTTGCAGACCGCAAAAGTGCTTTGTTCCGCAGTGAAAAAGGTCTGCAAAACTCGTCCTATTCATTTGAATCTCAAATCCTTTTGCGTTCGGCAGCGGATGTGGAATGAGCGGATGTGGAATGAATCTATGACCCCGATGGTATTCCCCACATTTGGAGCGTTCATTGACGGCCGTGAGCAGTTCATAGTGGAATACTATTGTGGGAGTCGGGAGGATCCTCCTCAGACATTGTACAGAGGAGGTTTGGTTAGTTTGAATGCAGGTATTGCTCCAAGATCTGCCCAAGTCTAGTACGTAGCTGCGAATCAATGCCCCATGGCTCTGCGCTCCCCCACTGTAAATTCATTTGAGTTTGGTACATGTATGTCTTCATCAAACGATGTGCTGCATATCTTGCGGTGACTGCCTGAACGCCCAAAAGTAACAAACGGTTGGATTTCGACAGCAGGCATAAATATTTGGTGGGCCGGCGGTTCAGACGCCTTGGTCGGACCAGCCTAAGCCATCTGGAGAGCCTCCTTCACGGCCTCTATCACTTGCGGAACCAATGGGCCAAGAAAGATGACACAAACGAACTATGGTGGTTCAATCGGTGACAATTGGCCATGCTGACTGTTGTTACAGCCTGGTTTATATCCTGGACGAAAAAAAAGGTTTCTCTGAAGCAGACCTGTGTATGGCCCATGACACGGAACTGTGTAAGTCAAAAACAGGGCTGTTGGAACGGGGTGGGGGGGGGCGGGGTGGTCCTTTCGACGGGTATGGCGTGGACGCTTCTCCACCACGAGCTATGTAAAACGCTGTGCTACATATGGCACGTTTCGAGTCGAGCTTTTGTCCGTCACACACACACACACACACACACACGTTATCTCGGCATTACTATAGGGCGGGCCGGATATCTTCCCGTCGCGGCTGCACAGGAAAGTGCAGACACGGTAGAATGTAGGTGTGGACGAGTAGGAGGGGCTGCTGCTAAGGTAGCGGTGGACGACATGAAGTGCACAACGCGGTGCTGATCTCGACGCAGGGTGATGGGCGACGGAACGCACGCTGGTGGCGTTGAGTCCGGAACGAGAAGCTGAAGGAGTCTCGATGGTACTGCCAAGAGCTCTCGAGAGCTGGAAAACGGTAGGGAGCGGCACCAAAGCCAGACCCAAAGCTATGCGAGGGACGGATGGCTTGTACTGTTTAGCTCTCTAGAGATCGGCCAGCTGCCTCAAAGCCAATCAGTGTGTATGAGGCGGTAAATATAGTTACGTAGACGTATCTACTGAGGAAAGTTTGCTCCATTAGGGGGGGAGGGAGGGATACAGTGAGGTGATTTCATTTCTGTGGCAACTGCGCAAGGTCGGCACACACACGAGTGCGCGCCTTTTCACGGGCTACGTGGCATTGCACGGCGCCCGGCATACGCCGAAAAAAAAAAGATAGCAGGTCTCGACACCGTCGCGGAGAGCGTTACGCCATGCGCGCAGTTGAGAAGAGAGCGTGGGGCGGCGTGTGTGTGAGTGAGAGTGCGTGTGTTGCTGCGTTGGCAACGCACTGTTCGGAGTGTGTCGTTGGTGGAGAGGGGTCGACCAACAGCTCTGTGGCTCTCGCACTGCTCGTAGAAACGCAGTGACAGTGATTGTTGATTACAAGCAGAAAGCAGAAAGCAGAAAGCAGAAAGGGTTCTCGCGACGAGCGCTGACACGCGGCTCTAGCACATTTTGTGCAGTTGCTCCGTAGTGCGCTCCAGCCTAGACAAAAGCGTAGGCAAAAAAAGAGCATGGGGTGCGGCGACGTGCGCGATGGGCACGCTGTTGAATATGGTGCACAGCTGAGGCATTTACAAACAGAGGATGCGTTGGACGGTTTGAAGGTGGATGGAAAAAAAGGTGCTGAAAGCATTACAATAGACACGCATCGGCAGCAGCGAGAGTCGACGAGGGACGTTATCTGTACACGCGCGTTTGGTAGGAGAAAGAGGTGAGATTTTGGTAATGTGCAGAGGTGTTCCGGGGTGACAATAGGGCGAGGATGCGCACATGCTCAAGATCACGTAGATGAGTAGTAGAGTTGTAGAGAAAGAGGGAGAGGATGCAACGATGCGGCGGGTGGGCAGAGGCGCATTGACGAGGGGGAGTGATTTAAGAAGTGAAAGTGGTTACGATTTGAAGCAAGGAGGGTGTGGACTGAAATTGAGGTGGAGCGCAAGCGCAAAGTAAACAGCGGCGGGATGCGTGGAGAAATGAAAAGAGTTACAGATCGCAACGACAGATGGGACAGGAGCGCTTCTGCTTGAGCCATGTGTGTATACAATGCTTGTGATAAACGTGGTCGCACGAAAGCATGACGAGCGGAACGGCGTAGTCAAAACGGTCGAGACAAATGTGACAGTCCATGGTCATGTGGTCCTTGGTGGCCTCAAAGGTGGTAAGGTGATCCAACTCGTGCTTGGAAAGGCCGCAACGCACGTTGCCGTCATCGAGCTCGAGCAACTCCTCGTAGGTGAGGCCGAGGGAGTCATCGTCGTCCCTAGGCGTGGGGGCGCGTCTGCGCGAGATGCGAAAGCCCAAAAAGTGGGTGAGACGCGGAACTCGGCGTATGGTATGAGGGCGGTAGGGGCGGGTGACGAGGCGACGACGGGCAGGAAGTTGGGAGTGGGCGGGGTCAAAGGGCTCCCAATCGGCGCGCTCGTCGAACATGAGGGGCATTCTGTGGGCGCTGTAGTCCCAGGCGCGGGCGAGCCATGGCTCGGGGATATGTGTTTGAACGCGGGAGCGGGCGCGGGGGAGGAGACGGTGGTGACGACGGGGGGCTGGCGGTGGGTCGGCTGCTACGGCGGCGGCGGCGGCGGCGGCACGGTGCAGCAGGGGGGGGTGGTGCGGTTGGAAGGGGAGGCGGGGGGGAAGTTCACCGGGTGGGCCCCACTGCCAGTCGTCGGATAGGTCGGCGGGGAAGGGCGCCGGCACCTGCATGGGCCTGGAACGGGGGCGACGACCGGGCGCCAGGGCGTGGTGTGGGTGGGGGGGAGAGGACGGGAGGGGGGGGAAGGTGGGGAAGGTGGGGAAGGGGGGAAGGGGGGTGGGGGTTGAGGAAGGTGGGGGTTGAGGAAGGTGGGGGGTGGGGAGGGCACTGGTGTTTTGGTTGAGAGAAGGTGTGCTTGTGCGCTGATGGGGGGGGGCTGGGGCGTCAAGCGGGAACAGGGCGACGGGACGCGGCCGATGATGACTTGGGGTGTGAGTGCTGAAAAACGCGTGGCACGGGGAGGGGGGCGAGCGCGCCCAAAACGGCCAAAATTTTGGACGGTCGTGTTGGTGGGATGGCGGCGCGCGTGCGGCCTGGCTGCGCGGTCGCGCGCGCGCGAGAGCAAAGCGCGAGAAGCGCAAGTCGCACGCACAAAGGCGGAGGCGAGAACACGAAAGCACGGACCGAGAGTTGAAAGCGGCGTTGCGACGAGAGCGCAGAGAAGCGGTTCACTACAAAAAAAGCAACATGCGTCTCGGAGCGCGTCCACACGCGGCGCGCGCACTGCGACCACGAAGCGCACGCGGGCGCAACGACGAGCCAGACACGCTGGTGGTGGTGCTGGGGGCGCAAGCGCGCGACGCCAACGGCGCGTCAGACGCGGTGACGACGGCGGTGGCGGCCGCGGCGCGGTTGACGACGCGAGTGTGCGCGCGTGCGGCGTGGCGCTGCGCGCGGTGGCGACGCGTAGGTACGACGCGCGTGGTGGTGGCCACGGACGACGCCGAGCTGCGACGATTGGCGGAACGAGCTACTTCAGCTGATGATGTGCACTGCGCACTTGTTCGTGCGCGTCACGGCCACGCGTTGCTTGCGCTGGCGCTGCTGACTAGTGCGCGCGTCGCGCGCCGCCTCACCGCCGCCTGCGCCCCGCTGTGACGCATGGACGAGGAGGACGCTCGCTTTTACGCGGTGGCCTCGCGCGAGCACGACGGCGAGGAGGCGGGGGGGGACGACGACCACTGTGCGGGCGCGCCGATCTACGTGCGCATGCGCGGCGACGCAGTGGACGTGATAAACGGCGCGTCGGCGTACGTAACAAGCGTGTCGCGCGGCGTGCTGGTAGGCAGCGCGCAGCGCGCCAGCGGCAAGTTACTACACACGTTACTAACGGCGCGAGACACGCGCGCCAGCGTACATGATGTACCCGACGACGACCAAGACGGCAGCAGCACGAAAGCGCAGCGGCAAGCCACGCTACAAGTGACGCTACCCGACGCGCGCGCGCTTCGTCTGGAGACGCGACTGCGGCTGCGCGCGGTGTCGGCGGCGCCGCTGCTGCACGCGTTGCTGGGCGCGTTGCAGACGGGCGCGGCCGCGCTGCTCGCGATGCGCGCGACGGCGACGGACGGACGAGCTTTGCGCGACGTGGGCGAGTTTCGAGCGGCGTGCGCCATGTCGAGGGACGTGGTTGCGGCGCGCGCGCTTGCGGTGGCGGCTGAGGCCGTCGTGTGCCGCCGGCTGGTGAGCGACGCTCGACTGGCGCGCGCGCCGCGCGTGCGTTGGGCGCCGTCGCGACGCCCGCCGCCTGCGGCTGCGGCTGCTGCTGCTGCTGCTGCTGCTGCTGCTGTGGCTGTGGCTGTGACTGCGCGCTCGCCGTTTGTGCGCCAAGCGCAAGCGGCAGGCGCCCAAGCGCAAGCGGCAGGCGCTCAAGCGCAAGCGGCAGGCGCTCAAGCGCAAGCGGCAGGCGCCCAAGCGCAAGCGGCAGGCGCCCAAGCGCAAGCCAAAGGCGCCCAAGCACAAGCCAAAGGCGATCAGCCGCAAGGCGCCCAAGCGCAAGGCGCCCAAGCGCAAGCCAAAGGCGCCCAAGCGCAAGCCAAAGGCGATCAGCTGCAAGACGCCCAAGCGCAAGGCGCCCAAGCGCAAGCCAAAGGCGATCAGCCGCAAGGCGCCCAAGCAAAGCGCGCGGCGCCGCCCAGCACGCCGCCGCCGCCGCGCAAGAGACGCAGAAAGCGCGCGCCACTCGTCTAAGTAAACAAAGCACACAGCATGCGGCTTGCTTGCGCGCTCTTCCTTGTTGCGTTGCGCCTCCGTCTAACGCGCGTCCGTCGCGCTCTACTCTACAAGATGCATTGCGGCAGTTGCTCCCACATGGCCACCTCAAACCCGTCCATCAGCGCGTTCACCGACGCCACAATGATATTTTCGTGAGCATACACCGTTCTCCATTGTTTCCCGTTGGACGCGTCTTCGAATTCCACCACCACGCGAGTGATGGCCCCCGTCCCGCTCGCGTTGTCCAGAATGCGAACCTTGTAATCCACCACGGAAACCGCGCGCAACGCCGCGTATACCGGTAGTAAACACTTTTGCAACGCTGCGTTCACCGCGTCTACCGGACCGTTTCCCTCGGCAACCTCGAAGCACACCTTGGTAGGACATACCTCGCCCCCGTTCTCGGGACCCAACAGCGCCAGTTTCACCGACGCCTGTGTCACTGAGTCGTTGTACGGCGCCGTTCGCACCGCTTGTTCCGCTTGCACCACCACCACGCGCTTGTTACCCGTCGACACCGAAAAGTCCATCAGTTCAAACGGCGGTCGATACCCGTTTCTTGTGCGTCGTAGCATCAGCTCCACGCTTGCTTCCGCGCCCTCGAAGCTGAAGCCCTTGTTCTCCAGCTCCTTTACCTGTTCCAACACGCTCTTGGCGCGCGCGTCCCACTCACCCACGTCCTCCGCATCCGCCCCGCCGCTGTGCAGCCCCAGCTCCTTTGCCTTGGTCACAATGTTTCGTCTGCCGGACAGCTCCGACACCAGAATGCGTCGCTCGTTGCCCACCAGCTCGGGCTCAATATGTTGGTACGTCGCTGCATCCTTCAGCACCGCCGCCACATGCAGCCCGCCCTTGTGCGCAAAGCTCGACGCCCCCACGTACGCCCGGCTCCCCACGTGCGGCTGGTTGGCCACTTCGTCCACATATCTTGACACCTTTGTCAACTGTGCCAGCCCCTCCCCCACGCACTTGTACCCCATCTTCAGCTCCAGCGTCGGCACAATGCTCATCAGGTTGGCGTTTCCGCTGCGTTCTCCAAACCCGTTGACCGTCCCTTGCACCAGCGAGGCGCCGCCGCGCACCGCCGCAATCGAGTTCGACACCGCCAGTTCCATGTCATTGTGACAGTGTATACCGATTCGCACCGACGCAAACTCACTGGCCACCACTGCAGTCACCTCCTCAATCTCCCACGGCAGCGTGCCCCCATTTGTATCGCACAGCACTACCACGTCCACCCCGGCTTGCACCGCAGCCCTCAAGCACCGCATTGCGTACCTGCTGTCCGCCTTGTACCCGTCAAAGAAATGTTCCGCATCCAGCATCACTTCCTTGCCGCGAAGCTTGAAGAACTGCACCGTGTCCGAAATCATCGCCACATTCTCCTCCAGCGACGCTTCCAGAACCACTTCAACCTGTCTGCTCCACGCCTTTCCCACCAGCGTCACAACCGGCGTGTCCGCCCTCACCAAAGCACCCACGTTCCTATCCTTCTCGCAAGTGCTGTTCTTGTACCGCGTGCTCCCAAACGCCACCAACTTGGCATGACCAAGACCCTTGCACTGCGCAAAAAACGCCTCGTCCTTTGGGTTACTCCCCGGCCACCCTCCCTCGATGTAATGCACCCCAAACTCGTCAAGACGCTGCGCAATTTTGATCTTGTCGGGCACGGTAAACGAAATTCCCTCGCCCTGTGACCCGTCTCTCAGCGTCGTATCGTAGATGTGCACTGTCTTCTGCTTCTCCGCCACCGCCTCCGAAGCACAGGGCTCCGTCGAAGAGCGCACAGTGGCACACTCTCGTTTGGCCGGCGCCACCATAGTCACGCGCGCGCGCCCTCCAGCTGCGTCGCATCGAGCTGCGCGCCCCGCCCTTCGCCCCGGTAAACAGCTCGTGCTTACGAACGCTTCTTCCAACATTGTCGCACCGCAATCACGCCGGCAGTGCACTCTAACCCTGACTCGGTTGTAGCTGAGAGTATATTTCTGGGAGCTGAAGCGGACTTGCCTTGTACGCTGCTACCCCTGGTGACCTCCCACAAGTTTACCTAACGGGGGAGATATGGCGCCCTTGCAAGCGCTCAAAAAGGCAGGTCAGGCTTTTGATTGGCCACGTGTGCTGGCTCTTCTCAGATCAAGGAGAGCACCCAGCAGCATACAAATCTTGGAAACGCCCCCCATTCACACCAATGACGAGCAGCGGTTTGGCAGCATCATCTGCCCATCCAATCCCAATCTTACCCTTCCTAAGTGAAAGGTTCATCCTGGAACTGGAACACAAACAACCCTACAACTATCATACCGAACATAACTCTCCTACGTTCAAACGACGCCTGTCGCCTCTCATCCCTCATGCAAGCAAGCACTTGGTGGCACCATTAGGACTTGCCATGTCTCAGAAACACTAAAAATTTTGGATAAAGACTAAAGAATGAACAAACCAGAGTCGGTGATGCATACGACTGCCCCATCCTGCTGGAATTGGTATGCTTCTCCATTGCATCAGAGTGATATCTGCCCCCCAAACCCAAGTCACCAGCACTAAGACACATACCCTGCACAAAAGTCTGCATCGTTTATTGCTCTGCAATTACTATGAGTCGCATCTCACAGGTGGTCGCTTTGCATCGGTTTCCGTTCACGTGGCTCCCCATATCTGCGACGCATGTCATACACCTCGCGTTCGCTTTTACCGAAAAATGAAACACACAAGATCGACCACCTCCACCTTTCAGCGTTTGACGCTTCGGGAATAGGCAGCCTTAAGCTGCTCGAGGCAGATGAAAGTCAGAATGGTATGTGGCCCAAGTCTCAAAAAATAAGGCGTCATCCCTTTCCATAAGCTGAAGAATCCCTCCCGCCGCGCCGTCTTCGAGAGTGCATCCAACATTCCCGTATATTCTGGCACCCCATTGACCACCCTCATATTCTGTACTCTGGTCTTTGCAGAGTCCAGCGGAATCGACACAACGGTGGCAAAGAATGCGGAAACAGTACTGGCCATCGCATGTGCGTAAATGTTATCGCCCACAACCCCCGTCTTCAGAATGTTTTCCTTTGCCTGATCGTACGTGGCTAACTGCGCAATATTCAATACCATGGCTCGCCCGACGGTGGGCATCGTGCCTCGCCACAGAGTGAAAAGCCCTTCTTCTTTGGTCACCCTTGAAAGCGCATTCACGACATTTGTGTATCCACGTCGCTCTGCAATGGGCAGACGTCCGTCTGCAGTCATTCGAACCAATGCCACCTCAGCCGGCGTACCTACTACAGCACCAATGCCACCTGCTACCATACCTGCGAACGCTTTCTTGTAGAACGGCAACGGCGATCCATCGCGAGACATGAAATCCTTCAGGACGCCAAACGTTCCGAGTCGGCCTGTTGTATAAGTCATTTGTCGGAACAAACCTGCCGTAAGCCCTCGATATAGCCCAGTGAATCCCTCTGTGGCGGCTACCGATTGAAATGTCGTGACGAACCCTCTGATAGTGTGCACGGGTTAGAAGGCGATTCAGTTGTTCTTGTACACTTTGGGTTTTTCTGAACTTACTGATTCAATACGCCAGGATTTGCCGTGGCCAGCTGCATTCTCGTCTTTATTAGATCGATGGGCTGCACGACACATGTTGCGGCCATTCCTGCAACATGCGCAAAACGAGCTTGATGTGTTAGACTCCAAAAAGTTATTTGTTTTGGAGCTGGAAATTTTTCTCAAGCGGAATGTATACTTACCAGCAGAGCCGCCAAAAACGAACTGAAGGTATTTCGGTATCGTTGCCTGTCGTGTAGTTGATGTGCGTGACGACATTTTCCAGAGTATCAGCTATGGAAGTGAGAACGGCGAAACGCTCTATCGCATCAAATATCTGTTGTGTATGAGCAGAGCTCCCGTCTTGGATGGATCTTAGCAAAAAGAAGGTAGCGAGGGGAATACGGCGAGGGACTGGCTGCTTCTAGAACGGAAGAAAGGGCGGAAAGAGGTGATTAGACGTGTGCTATAAGTAGATCAAACCGACTCAAATGTTGGAATTGTTGAGGTTGAATCAAAGCCAAAACCAAAAAAGTTTTTTGACTTTGCGTAACACGTGCTCGGCCTAGCTAGCTAGGGGTAACATTCCTCGTTGGGTCACACCCAGCTGAAGACAATTCCGCATCCATGTGCAGTTGTCCTCTTTTCCACTGAACTAGTGCCACATGTGCTATTCTCATTGGAAGATCCCTGATACAAGACATTGTCGGAAATGAGAGGTTCTGCACGCCGTGGCTATACAAAGGTACCATCCGTACCAACCATACCTCCTACCTCTATGGCAACCGTCACAGAGAGCGCAAGACACTCACCGCCGTCGCGCTCACCATCGCCCACAGTTGTAGGTAGTATTGCAGCGGCTGATTTCGCTCTTTGATTCGGATCGTTGTCTTCATTATCTATGAAAGAAATGGCCGAGCAATCTTTCATCATGATCAAGCCTGATGGTGCGTGAGATGCGTCCCCTTCCCGCATGTACAATTCATCCTACAATACTGACGTTCTGTTCAACGTGAACATGTGAAAAGGCGTCCAACGTGGTCTTGTCTCCGAAATCATTGGTCGTTTCGAGCGACGTGGCTATAAGCTGGTTGCGATGAAGTTAATAAAGCCGACCTTGAAGCTTGCTGAAGAACACTACGTGCGTCAGCGCCATTCCGCTCAATTTTTACCGAGTTTCATTTTAGCTGATGACTAACTCTAACTCTAATGTTCAATTTGGTAACTCAGGCCGATTTGAGTGAAAGATCTTTTTTCCCCGCTTTGACAGGCTTTCTCTCTAGCTCTCCCGTCGTAGCCATGGTGTGGAGTGGTGAGGATATTGTCGTGCAAGGGTAAGTTGAAGTTACGATTTCATTTCTTTCAGAGCGCATACTTGTCCAGCCAACGTTCCAACGCTGACGTTGATAATGCATGACTTGTGAAGACGTGCGATGATTGGGGCTACAAACCCTCTGAAATCTTCTCCAGGTACTATTCGGGGCGACCTTGCTATTGTCACTGGAAAGAATATTATTCACGGCTCTGACTCTGTGGAAAACGCAAAGAAGGAAATTTCTCTCTGGTTTAGTGAAGACGAGTTATGCGAATATGAAAAGTGTACTGAGACGTGGATTTACGAATAAGTAATGGGCTCCAGTATTATGTTCTTGCTTCCCCTTTTCGTCGACCACAAAGAATACTGGATCCGGCCGTGATTTTTACTCTTCTGCCATCATCGTATAGGATGCATGGTTTGAGAGAAACATAAAGGATAGTAGAACCTGATGTGATTCCCGCGCAGAACTGTTATTCCAGAAATCAGCTGCGTCAGTAGATCTAGGGTTATTCTTACCATGCGATGCGAGCTGCCTCTAAGCTGTACGTCGTCTTCGATGACAGTGAATGGCTCTTAATTCGCTTTGCACTCACCGTTAATTCAAATATGCCTTGTAGTGGTGCCTTTTAGTCTTTTGAGCTATTGCCGTAGAAGTGTGAAAGCGGGATATTACGCTAGTCTGGGTCACACAAGGAAGAGCAACACGTCTTTCCTTCCTCCCCCCTCCCCCCCCCCCCCCCATTCACGAGCAACGTCTTCGAATACTCGACCCGGGCCGTTACTCTCGTGTGATATCTCGTTGCGTGCTGGAGTTGCGCCTACAAGTGTCCACAAGCTACCAAGTGACTTAAGTTGTGCCCGTAATTTGACCATGAGCATCTTGACATCACGAGCTTTTGAAGCTCGTACATATTTCTGACCACCGGTTTGGCCGCTTTAAAGAAAACCTATGTTCAATTGAGACTCAGGAGCATCGCGAGGATTATGCGCTGAACAAATACTGGCGGATGGTCAAAGGGCAAGTGCGCTGAGCAGTATTCCTTCTTTTCTAGTGTGTGTAGTACGTTGAAGTCCATTATCAACAGACATCTAGTTTTTGGACCTGAAAGCTTCAGTGCGCCCTCGTCGGCTAACAGAGCAAGTAGACTTGATTTCGGAAATGTTTGCTGTTACAGGGGACATTTTCGCCCCAGAAAACTCTCGTGTTACCATGAAGGCTCGAGTCAAACGTCTCCGTTGTTGCATTGCACGAAACCCGTAGATTCTCGCCAAGTATAGCGTTCGTTTTTGTGTGCATGTGATTTTACTTACCGTCGCAATGGCCGCCCTATCTTCCAGACACTTTTTCAGTGACTCCTGCTATACAGTTATGAAATCTACGCAGACTTAGGATGCATTAGTTTTCTCCGCAGGTCTTCTTTTGGCCATTTAACCAGTCGAAACTCAACAGAGTTGGCCCTATTCTTCGTCCACACGCCCTTCGTACTGCACGGGAGTAACGTCTTTCGCTGTCCGAAACTAGTGTTTGAAGTCTTTGCATCTAACGGGGCAGCTCGTGACCTGAGGAACGAACGAATCCGGGTGATTTAGTCTTCGACGCGTCACAATTCACTGACGTGTGGTTCGACACGCGATTGTTTACTTCTCCAATCCGGCGTGCGTTTTCGAGGCCTGGGCCTTTTGACAACCATTTGTCAACTAGGTACGAAGGTAATTTTCAAGTTGTGCTCTATCTATTTATTTATCATTCGTCTGTCAGATTTGCTTGTGCTCTCAGGTCAGAATATAAACCCTGTATTTTCGTGCGCAGCCTGTCTTTGGTTTTTTCAAGGGCTCTTTTCCGCATGTTTGCGTTGCTTTACCTCCTGCGTCTCATAAGCGAAGGACGAACAACTGCTCACACTCATGGTGGCGAAGATATTTCGCCGCTCCATGGCGTTCCAGCCCCACTTCTCGTGATACTCGCACTAGGATGTCTAGTTCTTGCCGCCTGCGTGGCAGGTCTTACTCTTGGTCTTATGAGCTTGGATACAACGGGGCTGGACATTGTTATGCAGAGCAACAACGCGAAGCAAGCTGCAGCAGCGCGTGCTATCAAGCCTGTTCGGGAGCAAGGTAATTTGCTACTTGTTACACTCTTGTTCGCAAATACCATTGCCATGGAACTGTTACCACTCGTTTTGGATGCTCTTGTTCCAGGTGGTGTGTTTTCATTGATTGTGTCCGTGGTATCGATTATGCTTTTCGGAGAGATAATACCTCAGGCAATATGTTCACGTCACCCTTTGATTATTGGTTCATACATGATCGGATTCGTCAGGATTCTTCGCACGCTGTTGTATCCCGTATCATTTCCGATTGCTTGGGTGTTGGATGCATTCCTGGGTGAGGAATTGGGAACCATATACAATAGAGATGAACTGAAAGGCCTAATCGATGTTCATGCTAGCAACGCTGTATTGACTCGTGATGAAACTACAATTTTGAAGGGAGCCCTAGAATTTTCTGTCAAAACTGTTTCGCAGATTCTTACACATGCCAAGAACGTGTTTTTGCTTGACATAGACTCTCGACTAGACCGTGAGACAATGTTAAAAATACTCAGAAGTGGACATTCGCGCATTCCGCTCTACGAAGACAACGAGCATAATATCGTTTGTTTATTACTAGTGAAACAGATCATACTCGTGAATCCGGATGACAACCTCCCAATTCGTTCTCTTATATCCAAGAAGCAAAGAAATCACAAAATTCGGGTGGCCCCGGCCCTTGAATGCTCAGCTAACACTCTCATTGCAGATCTTTTGAATGAGTTCCAGAAGGGAAGAAGTCATATGGCCATTGTGTACGACGATATTCATGTTGACCACGAGGAAAGGGAGTTTGTGGGAATCGTCTCAATTGAGGACATTATTGAAGAAATCCTACAGGTAAGTTTGCAACCGATTTTGAGACCATTCATTCGAGCGTTTTACTATTGAAACTAGCAACTAACCATGACATGGGAATGTTTCAAAACACATCACAGGAAGAAATAATTGACGAAACTGATACATACGTTGATAACACAAACAAAACAAAAGTACTGGTCCGGGATTCGAATGGTAAACTAGTTCGGACAACGATGATCAGCACTCATGCAATGATGCTGTCTGGAAGCTCAGGTTCACCCATGATGTTTAAAGAAGTTGATGCCAAATCTCTGCGAAAACCGCTAAAGGCCACCGGTGAAAATTATCCACGGGATTGGAAGAAGCCCAAAGCCGAGAAGGGGCGCTCAGTGTCACAGCCCCTGCTTATGGGAGCCAGATCATATATGGATAGTACAACTGATGTAGAGAAAGGGCTCGCGCATCCGCGTTTTTTAGTATCGAACCAAGACCAGCCCGCGGAGGTGACAACCCTCCATGTGGGCACCATCGAAATCGAGGAGGAATTCGGGGGCAGTCCAGACATCCAATACGCGATTTTACCCGAGTCATCGCTTTCGCTAATGGGAGAAGACGACAATGTCGTGCCAGAGGACATTTTGCGTCGACCAAAATCAACATCTAATGGCGCCGCTGTTCGTAATTCTTCGATACAGGCGGTGAAGGTTGTCAAAAGCCGGGACGACAAGAAACATAGGAAAGTTCGTCCGCTACCAAGAGTCGCCACTGATGCTCTCGTGTCAGGCAAAGTCGGCAAGAATCATATGAAAGTTCGTCCGCTTCCGAAAGACGCCACTAATGCTCGCACAGTTGAGATCCCACCCCGTGTGTGCCCCAGCACCGGGGCGGGATTGTCAAGTCCGTCAATGCGTTCTTACGGATCAATCCGTCTCCCTGATGAAGGGGACGATGGTAGGATGGATAGCGGAGAGGCATCGTAGAGCAACGAGCAATTGTGGGACAGACGGCTGCCGTTCCGAGCCAGTATTGTTATTTCCGTACGTTGGCTCTATTAGGCCGTAGACAATCGGGAGAAATTAAAATAATCACTCAGTCCGAGACATCCCGAGCCCCCCACATCAAATGATGCAACACACATTGTCATTCCCGCCAGCTCCGTCTTCGTCGCGCTAAAGACGAAGAAACCAGAAGCTCAACTGAGTTCCAAGGTGTTTTCTTGCTCACAGGTAGCACCTATCCACGCGTTGATTGCAGAAAAACACACCCAAGAGAGCCCCCGAACGTCTTGCCGCCTCGAAAGCGGCCAGTGCCCAAAACAGTGATAACCTTCATTGAAATAAATGGTCGATCATAACAAAGATAGATATTGACCTCTGTAAGGTTCCAAAATGTTCATTATCCATTTAAAAGTATGTTTGAAGTGATAGAAACATTGAATTCGTACTCCTTTAAAATAGATGGGTGGGCAAACTACCACACACTGCTAGCATCAATTTACTCCTGAAAATGCACCTTGAAACTTCAATATCGTAGAGTACACTTCTCTTGTACAGACTTCTGTATATTTTGCGCTCCTCGTTACACGAAGTGTCCGCAAGAACTCTCCAGGAGTAAAGTTGGTAAAGGCCGTTGACCAAATACTTCCATGAATCAACGATCTCCGCCGTAGATATTTGCGTATAACAGAAGCTGGAATTGAAGACACAAGAAAAAAGCGAAAAGTCTACAAAGCTTATCGCAAATCTTTTTTGAGGGTTTCTCTCAGAGATGTCTGAAAGACGGATGAGATAATAAAAAAATTAAAGAACATTGAGACGTTCATATCGTATAACGAAATCCTATGCTTTTGAGATTGGATAGATCGCACGAAAGACAATACTTAAGAAGGGAGACCATTGGCAAAAAGTGAAAACAAATCCAATTCAAAAAAAGTGAGAAACTTTTATCTATTTTACGGAGGATGTTAGGTTATGAAGACGAGTCTTAAATGGTAAAATTGACGAGTCTGGAAATATTGCTTCATTGAAATCTTGTACAATCAACTATGACATGATAAACGGAAATGGAGAACAGTTTGGCACCGAAACATGAGAGCATACACACGGAACCTTTTTCTTTGGAATTGCGCGTAGCCTTCTCGCTACATGGGTTAGCAATCTTATTTTGAATATTTAGGAAGGAGATTTCTCTAAATTATCTTTTCCACGCCTTTTATGAACGCTGAAAAACTTGCGTTTGGGTTTGTCATTTTCCTCTTAAAGCAATGTCATTCAACTTTATTGATGCTTGATACTGTAAAATTGTTTGTTGCGCGCAAGGATGTAGCCCTTTTTTACAATCTCTTCTGCATTTGTCAAAGAGGAAACTAATATGATGCTGATTTTGATCGAAAGTGTGTATGAAACAGATATGGGTGATGCTTTACCATCTATTGGTGACGGTTTCGTATAGTGGCAGAAGGTTTGGCCTTTGAGGTTGTCAATATTCTACACTGACCTTGTAGGTGATGGATGCGAGGGATCATCGGCCATGCAGCGCCGGGCGAGCTACCATCTAGGCATTGTCAGCCACGTGTAATGTTGACATGTACCTTCTGGTTGAGTGATTGTTAGTAATTGTGATTGTGATTGTATTTATTTTAGTACAGTAGTGGAGTGGCCACCTGGCACCGTAGCCAATGCTGGCCAGATCTCTGACACGAGGTCAGAGACCGTGCCTTGCTGGTGCTGAACTTTCTTACAAAACTCAAATTTGTTTTTCAATTATCATTTTAATAGAATTTGTAGAAACTTGGTTCGTCTATATACACAGTTTTCGTCCAAAAAATTATCTTTTTTTAAATACTCTTTTTTTCATAAGACTTTTCTGAGGAACACAACGCAAGTTTGCGGTTCTGGTGCGTTTGCAAAAGAAAATTCGTTTGTTGTTGTATAGTTTAATCAATTTTGAATTTTTAATTGGCGTCATATTTAAGAACATTTTACAATCAAACACTGTTTTGCTTCAATTGTTTTTGCGCGATAAAGTATCACAGAACAGATAAAGCTTACTACCACGCGTTTTGGTGATAGAACAAATGCGGTATGGCTCAAACATCGCTTGAGTTCATATCAAACAGAGTATTCTGTAATAATTGTTCGTTTTTGGGCTTTTTATTTGTTTTTGGGCTACAAATGTTGGGATCATGCCTTTGTGGTCCAATCTAATTTTTTTCATATAGTTCTGGCGAGATAAAGGCCGTACACAAGTCATAATGGAGCTCTATATTGTATAAAAAATATGTTTAAGAAACAAAGTTTTTGACTTGAAAAGGTTTTATTCGGTGAGAAATTGGCTCTACAGTATAGAAAACGCCATTTTTTTGCTCGGTTTTAGGAAAGGATATGTTTTTGAAACGCACTGTACTACACGTGGTAAGGAGATATTAAGAAAAGAATTCTCCAGAGCGTGATTGAAATACAGAATTAGTTTAGTAGCACTGTCCTATTTTACACCGGTACTGTGTGTCCACCAAATATTTTATTCGTTAAATTTAAAATAATTATCTTGTGGAACATCATTGTCGTATAGTGGCAGAAGGTCTGACCTGAAGGACAATGCCCTTCATGGGGGTTTCTTCCCAGGGCTTATAAATTTCGCTGGCTTGAGGACTAGCTTGGTCTATGACAAGCTCTACCGCTATTGCGTGCCGACGGCCGGTTAGGACCGGAAGTGCACACTGGTGAAACACGTGGACTGCACGGATTCCGACGCTCGAGTGCGAGGCGTGCCCCACGTGGCCCGGATTCTACCTAATGGTTAGTACTATTTAGTATTATTTAGTATTTATTTAGCTACGCTATCGCTATTTAGTGTCTATTTTCGGGCGCGCGCCCACTGTCAGGGGCCGCGCGCCATACTACTTAGGAGGCTGAGCACTGCTCCCCAGTAAACACCCTCTTGGGAGATCCGAAGAAGAAAGTCTTGGCTCTGAACTTTTCGCCTTCGGCGCGTCTTCACCGCATACTGCGTGAGCGCCCGTCGCACGTTAGTTCATCCACCCCTCTGTCAACTAGAGTGCTACAACCACCCTGGGTTCATATTTAATCACCGACACTTGTCGTAGTCTCGCCCCTGTATAGGGTTTCGCCCCCGTTTTCTTTTTGTTCTCCTTTTTGGCTCTCGTGAGTGGCCGCCTCACTCATCTCGCTCGTCCACCTCATACGAGTGTTTCCTCGCTCCTTTTCCGACAATCCCGTGGTACCACTCCGCCTAGGATTGGTCAGACCCCGGATTATGCCGTGCTTACCTAAACACTCTAGGTATATCCCGCCGGATTGATCTCGTTCTTACACCCGACCTCGTCGTGCCTTTTCAGAGTGGCTCTGTTTCTGTGCTCCGCTGGAACGCGTTTCCTCCGCCTGAGGCTTGTCTCTCAAGAGAGGAAGATCCCGAACATCTTCGTGGTGTCTCCGCTCCAAGCGTTGTCCTACATGACCTTTGAGGTTGTCAATATACTACACTGACCTTGTAGGTGATGGATGCGAGGGATCATCGGCCATGCAGCGCCGGGCGAGCTACCATCTAGGTATTGTCAGCCACGTGTAATGTTGACATGTACCTTCTGGTTGAGTGATTGTTAGTAATTGTGATTGTGATTGTATTTATTTTAGTACAGTAGTGGAGTGGCCACCTGGCACCGTAGCCAATGCTGGCCAGATCTCTGACACGAGGTCAGAGACCGTGCCTTGCTGGCACCACCCGGGTGACATGGAGAGTGCATTCCACTTCATATAGGGAACTGCACCTCCTCCAACCTAGTCTGATAAAGACAGGAACCACTTGAATCACAAGTATACCTTTTGGTTCATTGTTTCTCAACTACCACACAGGCTTTCCCGCGCGTCGACGCCTACCATCGTTTAACTACACGGTATAGGCTAGTCGCCCCGCCGTTTGCCCCTGCAGGGTTTTCACGGTGCCCTGTTACCATCGAGGTGTACTACGTCTACCTTCTAAGGTTGAGCGTCAACACGCTCCCTACGGTTGAGCGTCACTACGCTCCCGAGACAAGACAGTAGCATACCCCAGAGGTGATTGTACGACATTTTGGTCTCCCGACTTAGAAAGTATTTTTAGGTTTCGTCGTACCTTCACAGTTCACACGAGATTCCGAGAAGGATCGGACGCTCGTACACCTATTTGGTTTCAGGAAATCCCGCAAAGCAATACAGGATACCACTATTGGTCACAAATGGAACGATCTAAAAGGAATACGCGTGGTGCGAGCGCCCCGCCAAGCCATAAAGGTTTTAAAGGAGCCCCATCGGCTCAACCGATTCTGGAAAACCCCGAGGAACTGCTCCGGCACCCTCGGGACAAAACCGGAAAGGTACATGTTCCGCCGCCTATGGCAACCGAACCTCAAAGGGAATTACCAATTGAGGTGGCAGCGGAGGAGCTATGGCCTCAGCTCGAAGAGCGAGAGAAAGCGCTGGTCACCCTCGCGGTCGAGGATGCATTAACCATAAAGGAGAAGTCGGATACCCGGATGGTTCCGCCCTCAATGGATGTCGATGCATTTACCCGTATTGTGGTTGACGGAGCAGCTCAAGAGCTATCGGAAAGGATACCTGAAATGGTGAAACAGTATCTCTTTAAAGATGCTAGGGAGCATGTTTACTGCGCTTTGCAGGACCTCTGGGTTTCCGAGGGATTCGCAGAATCCCGACCTACACAGGTGAACATCGCAAAGCGCATACCACAAGGATTCCAAATGGGTCATTCCACCCATTCCAAACACTTACCTACTGATAGCGAGTACCTACAAGGTCCAAGGCAGAGTCAAGAGGTCCCGGGGAAGGTAGATCCTCAAGACATTTATCTACCACCAATTACAGGTCTCGTTCAAAAGGATACCCATGGAGGTGGTCCCAAGGACGATTCGTCTGACTCGTTGGATAAACGACGAAGAAATCGAAAAGGGAAGAATCGGAGGACGAAGAGGGGAAAGAATCGAGAGGATGATTCAGACCCCGACTCGTCATACTCCAGTTCCGATACGAGATCATCGTCGGATGATGACCTTAAAGGTAAGAAGAAGAAGAAAACGAACAGGTAGACGAAGAAGTCGTCGAAAAAGAACCGAAAGGGTAGAAAGCGATACAATGAGTCGCCCGACTCTGAGTCGGACACCGAAATAGACCTGGAGGTGCACCAACCCTTGAACGATATGTTCACCAAAGCGGTTGACTACAGGACTTATCGGTTGATCAACAGGTCTTCTGAATACACCCAAGGGGTGGCTCAGAAGATTACTAAGCACCACAAGAAGCTCAGCTTCCAAATGGGTGACACAACCTTCATAGGTACGGATCCTATTGCGATAATTGAGTTTCTACAGAAGTTCAAGCTTGCATGTGACCAAAATGGTTTTTCCGAGGGCGCTGCTATGTGGCTACTTCAGTTTTACCTCAAAGGACAAACATATTACTTGCTGCAGGGTAGGCTCCTCGGCAACACCTTAGCTATGGATGAGATGGCACAGAGATCCTGGAGTCATACCCAGAAGTGGTCAATTCCTTTTGGGAACATACGCCACCGATGAGGTTATCCAAGAGGCTTACTCGGAAGTCCTCGCTTACCATCAAAGGTCTGGACAAACCGAATCGCAGTTTTCGCTGGCGCTTTGGAATCTGGCAACCCGTTGTGGTAATGTGTTCACTACCTCGAGGTTAAAGTTGCTATTTGCCGACAATGTCGACGAAGCGATCCGTTCCCAGTTACGCAATTACCTGGCCACTAACCGAAAGGTAGACTACAATGGGCTGTCTCGATACTCCCAGGGCCTTGGAGATACCCTTCGGCTGGGAAAGAGACCAGCCATGCCTCCAACCTCGAAGGATAAACCGAAAAGGACGGTCTTGGAAATTGAAGATACCAAAACCTCAGAGGGTAGCTCGCACCTCGAAGTACCTACAGGGACCGCTATCCACTTGGCAGCGACCCAGGGGCAGTTCTCGAAACCTTCTACGGTAGGATATTGGTCGTCAACGCGCACACCAAACCCGGTGCAATCGCCGCCAAGTGCGGTGAGCTCGCATAGGATGCCAGGAGCGAGCTCCCATAACTCGCCTCCCACATCCTACGCCACTGCTCCTACCAACCAGGTTTCGAAGCCCCCCTCAATGGTAACGCGAGACCCTCAAACTGGAGGCCTCGTTTGCTGGTTTTGTCTCGCGACAGACCATTTGGCAAACAATTGCGCTAACTTACCTCCAGGGATGAGAGACCAGTTGATTCAGGCTCGCATGCAGAATCACCAACGCCTCTATGGGTCTTCAACGCAAGCACCAAATAGGTTCCAACCCCGTACACCGGTACAGGTCAATACCATCGAGGAAACACCAAGCTTGGACTCAACCCCTCACGTACAGGAAGAAAACACCGAATGGTTGGCGTAATGGCCGAACCCAACCTGCAATTTGAAGGCCAATCGATACCCAGAACCTTGAAGGTGGAAGAGAACACGTCACAACCAGGTCCGGTTTGTCATATGAAGTACAACAACTATAAAGTACGTGCTTCAATGTGTTTCTCCGATCGCCTTGCGGTTCCGGTCACCTGCGTGTGGGATACGGGGGCCGGCCCAAACGTCCTGAACTCCCGCGTCATACCTGAGGCGGTATTTCAGAACTTGAGCCGATCTCCCGACAAGAACCCGCTGGTGGATGCAAATGAGCGCCCATTAAACCTTCGAGGTATGCTCACCGCTATGGTGCAGCTCGGACACCTCAAGGTAAGACTGAAATTCTTTGTTGTCGACCGTTTACCGACATACTGCCAACTAGGTACGAACTTCATTGACAGACATGTCAAAGCAATCCTTCCTGGTTCCCATACAGTCGCCCTAAGTCAGGGGGGACGAATTGCCATTTTAGGTAATACGGAAACCAAACGGGGATGGTTCGTCAAACCGAAGAAGAGGATATCCACCGAAACGGTCTCCAACAAAGTGCGCATTACCAAACAGGTTATTATCCCGCCAATGCACCAAATATTGGTACCGGTGTCGTGTGCGACCCCCGGGCTGGTCATATTACAAAACCATCCGAGGTTAGCACATCGACACCTCACCTTGATGGCCAACGGGATTGTCGACAACATCCCAAATCAACCCTTTAAGGTGTGTCACAGCAACTTCAGCAGTCATGACGTGAAGTTGCCGAAAAATACCAATGTTGGCATCGCACTACCGGCACCACAAGGGGTCTTCACCATAGCTCACACTGATCTCGGCGAGGTCGCCCTCAATAAGGAAGGGGGGTGCGCAAATGCGTCCACAACCACAAAGGTATCGATAAATACCAACTTGGAAGCGAAAGTAACCGATAAGGCATCGGTAGACAAAGAAGAGAAACCAGACCCTGAGAGGCAATGGCAAGATACAGTTCAGATCGGTGAAGAAATCGGCCAACTGCGGGTCCGTATTATCGACCTTCTGGAGGAGTTCGAAACCATGTGGTCAGGCCATCTGGGCCAAATTAAGGCCACACAGAATCGCATCGAGCTCCTTTCTGGCTCGAAACCGATTTACCAGCAACCATACCGAGCAGGTCCGAAGGCGAGAGAGATAGAACTCAAAGAAGTGGAGCGAATGCTCCAATAAGGGTAATTGAACCAGCCAACTCAGATTGGGCAAGTCCCGTGGTTATGGTTCAGAAGAAAGGGGATAAACGTATGAAGTTTTGTGTGGACTACAGGAGGCTCAATAGCGTGACCATCAGGGAGTCGTACCCGATACATAGAATGGATGAGTGCATCGACTCCTTGGGAGATGCGCAGATATTTACCACGATGGATGCCAATTGTGGTTATTGGCAGGTACCCGTAGGTGAGGAAGATCGACACAAAACGATCTTCACGTGCCATGCAGGTTTGTTTCGATCCACGCGGATGCCGTTCGGGTTACGCAATGCTCCAGCCACCTTTCAAAGGGCGCTGGACATCATCCTTTCGAAGGTTAAATGGACAACCGCCTTGGTATACATCGATGATGTAATCATCTATTCCAGATCGGTAGAAGAGCACTTTGCACACGTACGCACCGTACTAACCCTCCTATCTGAGGCGGGGGTGACGCTGAAGCTACTCAAATGCGTCTTCCTTACCAAAACGGTTGAATACCTTGGACACATCATAGGCCCGGGTACCCTAGAGGTTGCGCCAAGAAACATTAGAGCCGTACAGGAGGTCAAGTTGCCAAGATCCCAGACAGACGTACGTTCCTTTATAGGTTTATGTAACGTCTATCGTCGCTTCGTGAACGGATTCGCGAAAATAGCGGCTCCCCTCAACAAGAAGCTCCAGAAAGGTGAACCTGAACGGTTTGAGAATCTATCGAACGAAGAAATGGACTCCTTTGAGGAATTGAAACGAGCGCTGTTGTCGCCGCCAATCTTAGAGTTACCGAAAACAGGTCTACCATACACGCTGGATACAGATGCATCCCATGCCCGAATTGGTTGTTGTCTCATGCAGGAGCAGCACAACGGAGACAAATTATCTATAGGATACTGGAGCCGCGCTATGAATGAGGCGGAGCAGAAGTACACGGTAACCGAGAAGGAATGTCTAGCAGTAGTTTGGAGCATGTTGATGCTCCGTCCATACCTTTATGGTGAGCGCTTTACGTTGCGCACGGACCACGACGCCTTAAGGTGGATCCTCGGACTGGCAGATGCGTCTTGTAGACTTGCCCGTTGGAGGTTGAGACTGTCGGAGTTTGAATACGATGTACAGTACCGTCCAGGTATCAAGCACAACATAGCTGACGCTATGTCACGCTTAAACACCTCAGGATTAGAGACAGAACCGGTGGACGATTAATATCCATTGCTTTTTGGTGTCATCAAACCAAAATGGTACCGGCGAACATCTAGAAGGATGTTAGGACTTACCTGAAGAAGGTGACTTGCAGAACACCGACATGGCAACGCAGATACTGACCCTAGAGGAAACGAACGTCATGACCGTAACCCAAGAGGACTTTCAACGAGAACAGGCCCAGGATGCGTACTGCAAAACCCTGGCTGACCAAATTGGCTTCAAAGGATCACCGTTCGATTTGGACCACAATGGGTACATTGTAAGAAGGTCAACCTTGGATGGTAGCCTTAAAAAGGTGGTTCCGAAGGCACTGCGCCCGAGAGTCTTGTATCTCGCGCACTAACCGCGACTATCGGGACACCCCGGTGCCACCAGGATGTATTTCACCTTGAGGCAACAGTTCTATTGGCCTCACATGGCCCATGATGTCCATACCTTTGTAGGTCAATGCAAATCTTGTGTTCGTACCCGCGGTGGTATTCGAAAGCATCGAAAGTACCTCAAGCTGTTTCCAGCAGCGGGTCCACTGGAGTTTGTTGCGATAGACCTTTTAAAACCACTTCCCAAAACCAAGAATGGGTATCAGCACATTCTAGTGATCACTGACAGGTTCTCGAAGCTCACGAGAGCGATACCTTTAAAGGAGACGAAGTCAACCACGCTGGCGATCGCGTTCCTCAACAATTGGGTCTACCCGTATGGTGCACCACTGTACCTACTTACCGATAATGGTTCAAAATTGGCATCGAAGTTCTTCGAAGCAGTCTGTAACCTCTTGGGTATCAAGCACTATTTCACTACTGCCTACCACCCGCAGACGAACGGACAGGTCGAGCGCTTTAACCACACATTGGTATCAAGGCTATGACACTATACGGAAGAGCACCAAACTGGGTGGGATGAGCTGGGGCAACCGCTAACATACTCCTATAACCTTCAGGTACACCGGTCAACGCAGACCACTCCTTTTGATTTGGTTCTTTCGCGACACCCCCCAGGTATTGTAGTGCAGGGAGATCATACCACCAGCACTGCAGCTGGCACACTGACCCCTGCCCAAGTCAAGCGAAATACCCTTGTGAGGTTAAGGAGGGCTCTCAAACATGCAGAGAGGCGCCTCACTGCAGCCCAGAAGCGGTGCAAGGCCGACTATGACCGTAAGGTAACCAAAGTGGTCTCTGTATCGTCGGGACAATATGTCTACATAGACAACCCACCTTCAGGTAAAAGAACACGACCGGGTGCTGAAGCGGACGATGAAGCTATTGAAAGAGATATCAATTCGAAGCTCTTTCCCAAATCAGTGGGACCTTATAAGGTATTGAACGCATCCGACCACACCGCTACGGTTGACCAGGACGGAATACCGAATACGGCATCAATTGACCGTATTGCGGTAGCACCTGAAACGGTTCAACATCGCATGGAGGCAGGCACCTCAACCCCAGAGCCCAGAGCGGTAGCTCTGCGCACTCGACCCTCGGAGGACCCCACCCCAATTGAGGTGAACGATGACCTATTAAGGGATGATCCGGATTACAACCCTCTAACAGGGATGGAAATGCAACCTTAAACAGTAATAGCGGGAGCTCCCGACCCGGCTCCCACACACGAAGCTTCCAACTCGGAACATATGAACCCTCGAGGTGGCGTTCCCCCGAAAGATCAGGACCAAACCTCAGAGGAATTTTCGGTTGACCGTCTTGTGAACCACACGAAAACCTATAATGGTTTGAAGTACACCATCAGATGGTACGGCTGGGGCTTAGAAGGGGACACCCTCGAACCTCCAGCCACAATACCCCCACACTTCCGTATCAGGTATTGGCGCCGTCGCAAGGAGCCGATGCCTGCAGACGGCTAACCTTAGACCTTTGTGGTACTCAGGCCTAAGGAAGGGGGAGAAGATACGTCGTTTTCTGCAGAAGGTGGACGCATATGCGTCAGATTACCTACAAGGGAGGACACGAAAGAACAACCGAATGGAACAGTAGAGCCTCCTCCGTCCGTTTTGAGGAAACGGACAACGGATCCAACCTTTCCGGTAGTACCGACACTGACCTTTCGGGTACAAAAGTGGCCGGCGTGCGGTCGCGAGCGGGTCCAGATCTTTGAGGTATCCTGGAACAGGACCAAGTTGACCTTAAAGGCATAACGGCAGGGGTATCAATCCCCTCTGAGTCGCCAACTTCTTCAATCTCAATGGTAACCGGCATCTCACGTCTCTCGAGCGCTGGTGCTGCTTGTGGAGACGACCCACCCCTTCGAGGTATCGGTGACGAAACCACGATGCGGCGTGAGGTGCACCGACGTGGTACCGAATGTGTTCGAACGAGTGCACGGAGGTGGCACGATCCTGTCACTACCATGAAGGTAAACCAGAATGCAAAACCGGAAAAAGGTCGCGTGCCGACGGGGCTGCTCAACTCCCAGAAGGTCTCACAACCGGAAGCTTCCACCCGAAGCTTCCACCACGGACCCAGGCCAACACCTCAATGGTTGTATCGACGCAGGCTCAGGCCCCACCGGTGCCACGAGCCAATCCTTACAAGGTAGAAGAATCCTGAAAGGTCGAAAAGCCAGGAAACCTTCAGGGAAAAGCCGGACAGTACGGTTACGGGCGCGACGCCGCCAATAAAGGGCAGTACTACCTGAAGGGTTTTCGAGCCGTGGGAACGACCAGGCTGGACGGCGTTACGCAGGGACCTAGGAGGGGATTGAAATTGGAGTAACCGAGAAGGATGCGATACCAACTTGGTTAGACAGTGGGCGATGCGGAAGCAGAATCGCAAGCAAGCAGGGCCACTACCGAAAAGGTGTCCACGAGCGCGTTAGTTACCCTGCATCGCCCTCATAACAGTCCCTACCTGAATGTTTGTCGCTCAAATCGGGCGCATACGTCGTCGCGCGCCCTCCCCAACCGATACTGGCACCGAGTTCTGAACCTCAACGGATCGCGTGTCGTGTACAGACACCACTCTGATGCCCGCGCTGATGTCGCTCGCAACCACTGCATGGTGTGATGGAAAGAGACACGGGGCGTGCCTCACGGGTAGGAAGGGGATCTGTCGTGTAGTGGCAGAAGGTTTGACCTTTGAGGTTGTCAATATCCTACACTGACCTTGTAGGTGATGGATGAGAGGAATCATCGGTCATGCAGCTTCGGCCGAGCTACCATCTAGGTGTTGTCAGCCACGTGTAGTGTTGACATGTGCCTTCTGGCTGAGTAATTGTTAATGATAGTAATTGTAATTATGTGTATTTTAGTACAGTATTTGAGTGGCCACCTGGCACTGTAGCCAGTATCTGCCAGGTCCCTGACACTAGGTCAGAGACCGTGCCTTGCTGGCACCTCCCAGGTGATCTGGAGAGTGCAGTCCACTGCATATAGGGAACTGCACCTCCCCCATCCTAATCTGATAAAGACATGCATCACTTGAATCACGACTATACCTTTTGGTTTATTGTTTCTCAACTACCACACAGGCTTTCCCGCGCGTCGACGCCTAGCATCGTTTGCCTACACTGTATAGGCTAGTCGCCCCGCCGTGTGCCCCTGCGGGTTTTCACGGTGCCCTGTTACCATCGAGGTCTACTACGTCTACCTTCTAAGGCTGAGCGTCAACACGCTCCCTGTGGTTGAGCGTCAGCACGCTCCCGAGACAAGACAGTAGCACACCCTAGAGGTGATTGTACGACAAGGCTTCGTGTATATTAATGTAAGTGACGTGCGTCGGTCATACAGTTGCACTCAACTAATATAGGAATATATCTTTTTTTTGAACGTAGCGCTGTAGAAAGAATGTTCATTTAGAGCTACAAATTCAGTACGAAAGGCAAATGTATTATGTGTCAATTAAAGTGCGCAATTAGGGACAGGTTGGCCGGCGCAAGACCGTAAGCCGCACGAATTCTCGCGCCGGCCTGCCTCCAGATTGTCCATACAAGGCCAACCTCGGTCGGCTCCGACCATCTCTGGTCGATTCAGCTTGACTAAAGGGACTCAACCCCCCCTCACCCTCCTCTTCCTCCTTTGGCACCAAAATCATATCTTAGCACAGTTGGTACCTCTCTTTCCATCAACTTTCCTCCTTTTCTTTCTTAACTTGTGGCTTGGGTTCGCTTTCTCCTGTGACTGCGCCGTTCTTTTCTGCGAACCCGTCACTTACGTTGGACTGTGTAGCACATTTTGTTGTTGACAGAACCGCGTGATACGGCGTAGGGCTCACACTCTACGACCACTTGGCATTCGTTCAAGTGTAAATGACTTCCACTGCTCTGTTAGTATTGTGTGAAAGTACTGACTTTTTTCTGTCTTTCATATAGTTCGAACGTTTGAAATATCTTCAAGCGAACATTCAACTGTTAAAGGTTCCGATTCGGAAGTAGAAGCCGTCAGCGTCACCAAGAAAATCACATCCCTTACTGACTCCTCACCTTCTCCAAAACCCCATAGCCACCCGCGCGCCCGTCACATTCTTTGAGTAGTTTCTCAACGTTAGAAGCGTCGCCACCGTCCTCCATATCACCAACTCTCCCTGAAGCGCTGTGCCGTCTGCAGCATCAACTTGCAGAGCCAGCGCCAATCGGAGGTACATCAAGGCGTTCGAAAGCAACAAAACGCACTACGACGCGCTTATTACAAAGATACCGACGTCTGGTGCCGTGTGGGCGATATCAAGTTTCCTGAAGCTCACGATCTCCGTGTTCATTATAAAAGTCATTTTCATCATGCCGGCGTCTAGAACGTTTGTGTTATAAACATCCAGCCTTTACATCGTGGTATTGGCCTTCACACATGTCATTTTATTACGTCACATCTTTATACCTTTGCCTCTGCCTGCCGCATATATATTGATCTTTTCATCATTCGCACTCTCTAACCATAACAGTCCTTCTTCCTGCCGTCTTTCCTTGACTTCTTTTCTTTTCCCAATTCTAGGCTGGTACTCTCAAGATCATATCTACTACTTTCGTCCTCTTGGGTTGTAATCACCCGCGTTGTGTCTCCTAACTACTTTGAACGGATATGACGTTTACAAGTTCCTCATAATATGTAACCACTGTATTTAAAGTATATATCGGTCTTTTGTAAAGTACCGCACCAGGGCATTCGCTTGCAAACAACTACTAGGGTTTGCAAAAGACCATCAACTCGAATCATCGCACCAGTCTTCGCGTATATCTAACCACTAATCCCAAATTACCTCACCATTATACTACAGCAGACAACTGGCATTTCGAAGCAGCGTCCCATGATTTCTTCTCTACGGAACCACCACATGTCAGTTGTTGTTCCACCACTTCCTCTTCAGCTGCCCAATATTCACACATCTGCGTACCACTATACGATTAAGCGCACCACCGCATTATATTGGTGGGGTACGCATAGAACCAACTTTTCCTTTAGAATTCCTCCCACTCGGAGAGCTAGCTTTCCTACCGCTTCACTGTTTACAGTGGTGCAATGATTTCTTTTTGTGGTTCCGTGCAATTACTTCCAGAGAAAACATTGGTTCGGAACCAGTACAATTCTTGTAGTTTGGTGTCTATTGTACCGCTAGAATTTTAGTAGTTTGAAGTGGAATTTCATTGGTTCGGTACCATTAAAACTAGTGGTTGAGAACACTTTAAGAATTGAAATTTACCATGCAGTGTATTCGCCAGCGAGGGTGAACAGTGCAACTGTAGAACATAGGTAGAACGTATGAAACGAAACGGCTCGAGGAATCGTTGTGGAATTATTATCTATTATTATGCCTCCGGATTCTCGGTTAAAGAATCTTAAACGACGAACAGAAGAGTCATGATGACCATGTTGTCTGCTTTAATTAGAGTCGACGCTCACCTATGGTTCATTATGTAATGTATAACTGTATAACAGGGTAATTATTTAATAATATGGTCAACAACATATCCATACAACTGTATGGGTATGGTCCCTGATGAACTTCTAGCTCTAAATGGTTGTAAAAGCCGACACGGGGATCGCCACTACATGTATCGTTGTCAATATTGCAGTCCCCTAGGATGGGTCGCAAATGCGCGCGTGCTTCGGCCAGCCCCTCGACTCATCCCACCGCGTGTTCCACCAATACATCCTCTCTATAGATATCCTATGCAGGACGCTGCCTCATACCATAATATTGACTGGACTACTGCCTTACGAGCTTAAGCTGCGACTTTGCGATCAGCCAACCTATCGTTCCTTTCAACATTGTAAAATACAGCATTCACCGAGTGGATATCGGAGGATATGTCGCTGTATCCGAATGATCCAGTGCAATGGAAATCACCTGACGGCAGGGAAGCTTTTTTTCGGCGATGCATGCCCCCATGTCACTCTATCCGCATGACTTCTTTACATGTATGGTTCCTCTTGCTCATTTGAGAAAGGTCGAAGCACCAAAGTACGTTTCCCAGTGGGCAATGTGGTTGGGCAAAAAAAGGCCAAAAATAGGCTAAGAGTATAACCACTCTTTGCCTTAATTTTTATCATAAAATATGGTCTTCCCATGGACAGAAAATGCCCAGTTTTGTGCCTTTTAACATAGTACCAAAGCTGGCCCACTAGGGGAGAACAATTTGGGTACAAGCTAGATACAAAATATGGCCCGAATTATGCAAAGTAAATGTGCCATAAGTATTCATTTGTTATACAGAATTTGTTCCTTTATCTGTACATAATAAAACTAGTAAAAATTCGAAAGTAACACAGAATTTGAACAGATGTAGTTCAATATTGACTTGACTCTCGTAGTCTGCATGCCAGGAAAGGGCCACAATCGTCGAATAAATAACAGAAATGGTACCGGTTGTGGGGCGCAAAAGTGGATTAGAACAGAAAACAAAAAAATATCAAAAAACTGAAAAATTCAAAAGGGTAAAGAAATATAAAGACTTTTAGATCGTTTTGATTTCTTGAATTCATAATTCCGATCTGGAAGCTTCCAGCTTCCGGATCGGAGTTATGACTTCAAGAAATCAAAACATCCGTAGACACGATGGTACGCGTTGCATCGTGCAACCCCCTGAAAACAAACAAACAACCTGTTTAGGAAAAAATCTAATTGTTAGCAAATGGGACATCTAAGGATGGAATATGGATAAATCACAGAAGAGGATCAGAAAGAAGGAAGAAGACGAAATGGATAGTAGCGCCGCTGCGGGGCATTGTTGCCTTCTGCTACCCTCAATGCTATCATCAATCACAGAATTAGGGCATGCAATGGATTCCATGAGTTGAAGAGTTGCAAACAGATATTGGAGACTAGACGAGGCTGTTTAAGAGTTCTTTGGTTTCCTCGAACGCGGTGGGCGAAAGCTGGAGCTCTTATGCTTGGGCTTTCCTGTCTGACGAACAATACTGCGGCGTCGGAAACCTCCTGATTTCTTTTTCCTAGTTGGCGAGCTTTTTTTCATGGATGCTATCTTCCTGTCCTCAGGGGATCTGCTACTCTCAAAGGACTCGCTTTCCTCCGAGGCTTCTATGTCATCATCATTTTGACGACGTTGAGCTCGAGAGCACGATGCTGCCACACTGTTGCTTCCGCGCCTCTCCTTCGTCCTCAGTGCCCTGCGCTGGAAAAGTTTCAGAGACTCCTCGTCTTTCCTTTCACTATAATCCGATTCGGCCACCTCATAGTCGGAGTTCGAGCGGTTCTTCAAAACTTTCTGCCCTCGAATGGGTCCTCTCCGACTGGTACTATCCTTTTCCAGGATACTATTTCCCTTAAAAGTGTTTTGATACCCGCTCTCCGTACGTAGTTGGCAAATTCCATGTACGGCATCAAAACGATTTATGGTCGTCTCTTGGTTGCATGGCGGAGCTTCCTGTACCATTTCACACAGACCAATACCCTCCTCAGAATTCTGTTGTGCATGAAGTTGAACACCACGATCACATAGGACAATTGTCACTTCATATCTGTTGCTTTCATTCAATGAGGCGGTTGTCTTATTCGAAACATGTCTTTCGTTTTTGGATGGCTGTTGCTGACGCTGACATCCTGCTAAGCTGGATTCAGTTTCATTTCAGGTCGTTTTCTTGGACTCCCTTTTCCACGCTTCGACATTGGCCTTTCTATCCCTCTACATGACCTTCTTGATGAACTCGGTAACAATCCAGGAGTTCTAGGCTGCTGATAGAACCGAGAACGTTTCGACGATCGTCTTTTTCAGGTTAGATAGTTGAGAGCCATACTCAATCTTTGTCGAATTGTATGTGCGTTCTCCTCTCTTCAGTCCCATCTTCTGGTAGAGATATTGTCTGTTTAGATCCTTTATCGCATAGGACATCTCTTTATATACAGGAAAATTCTCATTGGAGGACACACTGGAGCTCATCTGTTGACGGTATAGACGGTTGAATATCAATCGAGCGGATAGGGCTGCTTTAGTGGGAACTCCTGGCCTATCTTTATCTTTCATCTTTCGCTTGTAGGCAGCGGGAGGAATACTAATAGCCGGCGCCGCCTGGCTGTCGACGGTCACTCCTTCCAAAACGCAGGAACCCATTATGGGAGTGATTTTTCCAAGAAGGTGGGGCAGTCCTATGACATGGAATATTTGATTTAGCGAGATCAACCGGAGTCCAGAATAAAATGTGAGAACCGGTTTGACTTACTAGGCAGGTCCTTCTCCTAAAGTGGAGGAAGAAGCAAGGGATTTCAGCTAAGATACTGCATAATGGCATTCAGACGAGATAGTGGATGGTTCTGAAACTTCTCGTATTGATGGAAACAAGCTCACTATCAAGAAAAAAATCTTGGTATTGTTGCAATAGAGAATATATATGGAAATAAACGAATCAATTGCGATACATCGTAGTAGAGAACGGGAATGGTTTCACTCACAGTCGTATTTGTTGGTATTGAAAACAACTGAAGGAAATCAAATAATGGGAGAGGTAGACAAGCAAGTGTACGCTTCCGGATGTCTCCTCTTAGGCCTAGATAGAAATACAAGCCATGGGTGAAAGCGAAGTGCATAACTTGGGTGGCAGAACCCATACTTCACAAGGAAGGTGAAGGGATAAGATTGAGACTAATAGAAAAGAAATCGTGGAAGGAGAGAGCCGTAAGAGTCGTCATCGGAGTGGGAACTCCTTGTATCAGCGCGCTCTACTTGAAGCGAAAGCTTCTCAAAGTGAAAACAAACGTAGCAAAAAAACTCCAAAAGGTTATCAAGTTTTATTTCTCCCAGGATCTGTGATTGAAAATCAGTTCAAAGAGTGAAAGGGCCCCAGAGAGCTGGATATCGATATATATATATATATATATATATCAATAAGACTAATTCCTGGTAAAGTTTTAACATTTTGGAGAAAATGAATGAAAGGAGCCTATGTTGGCTTCGTTGAACCACTATCTCAGTTTCTTCTGGTGTACATCCGAAAGAGAGAGAAAATGACTCTTGTTTCCGGTGTCCTTAAGAGCAAAAATGAGCGACAGTATTGATTTTCGTCGTAGGAATCGAAAAAAGAGATGGGTGATAGGAAACGAGCAAGCCCCTTCGATACTAATACCACGACCAGAGATACCTGAAGAAGTTCAAGAACAAGAATTGTTGCGTTGTACAGGTCAGAAGGGAAGATGCAGATGGGAGATTAAACGCACTCACTTTCCGACAATGGGTACAGTCCATGAGAACTCTGTTGGACATCATCGTAGTCCTGGAGCCCACAACCTTGAGGAAGACCATCAGGAAGAAGTAAACTGTGAAAATAAGCTCCATTCCTCACTCGAGAATCCTGTTGAGCACTATCCTGATGAACAAAGTGTCTATGGAGATCCGCTACTCATCACCAAAAATGTGCTTGAAGCCGTTGCGTCTCGAAAGCGATGGGAAAGAGCGAACTGCTGCAGTAGTCATGTAGATCCGACATATTCACAAGGAGTCTCCCCCAAAGTTTCAGAACTCCCTCAGATGGAGAACAAAACTCAGACATTGTTTTTGGATACCCATATTATGAAGAGAGAGACGAAGAGTTCGAACTGAGCCCGAATGATTTGGAGTTTCGCAGGTTGAGCACTTTTCTGTATACTGAAGAACTTTTTAACGTATGAAAAAGAAATATTTAGAAGCTCCTCTTCTTAGAAGCGGTTTATTCGAAATGTTCGCACAGGAGCCTTGCGTCCTACACTGCAAGGCATTCGTTGGCAACCAAGTCTTTTTTGAATCTGTGTTCTGCGGTTCATACCGTATCTGTTAGAACATTGAAAAAGCCACGAAGTTGTCCAGTGTGCTTAACGTCAAAGAAAGTGCACCCAAGCACCGGATCATGGTATATGAAACCATCCATTGCCCTTAAATCAATCTGTACCGCTCCAGGTTCATTTCCAGAAATCATGCAAAGTTTCTCTCTTGTGAAGACGGGGTTCTTGGAGTCTAGCAATGCCTTAGGTCATCAATATTTCTTTCACGGACAGATGATCAGGAGAAGGTTTTCCGAAGATATGCAGCGCTTAAGCGAACACTCTGACGAGATCTATGTGTTCTTCACTCTTTCCACCGATGGTTTAGAGTGTTTTAAGACTAGAATGGGCGAACCAGTGTCCACATGGCCGATTGTGTCAACTATTCTGAATCTCAGTGCCCGAGAGAGATGTCGGGCCAACAACGCTCTCATTCTTGCCATCGTTCCTGGATCTCACTGGGGTAAACAGTTTGATACGTTTCTGCATGTGATTGTAGAAGATCTAAAACATCTCCAACAAGGGATACCAGTTGTTTGTCTCTACTAGAAAACTCGTACGCTGAAGGCTTTTGTCGTGTTCTTCACTGCCGATTGGCTAGCAGCTACAAAGGTATTGGGGTACGTGGGACACACTGGGAACCTGTTTTGCACGTTCTTTCTCAAGGGTAAGGAACATGTAAGAGAGCTCAAGTGTTCCTGTGCTACTCCAAACACTCCAAGGCGTATGTGGAAGATTGTGTTGAGAAAAACATCAATGTATAGAGTTGGTGATGTTATCAATTCAGAGTGCTGTGCAACTCGGCACAGAACGGAAATTATTGACACCTGGAAAAAGGTCTCCAACAGATCCATCTCAAAGAGTGATATAACAGGACTAGTGAAGAACACTGGAATCAAGTCAGCCTTTTATTTGAGAAAACTTTCCATTGATGTGAAATACACATTTGCATACGACGTTATGCACCTCCTGCTGTTGGGATGGACAAAACACATCCTGAAATTGATATTTTAGCTACATCACCGGCACAAACGGCTCTCCTCAGCACCGGCATACTGCCTTCCAAGAAAAGTCTTCCATAGAATTGATAAATCCTTGGCAACTTCTTTGAGCAGAATCCCAGCCAATTGGGGATGCTTTCCAATTAATATCAGTGAAATAGGAAAGTACAAGGCTGAGGACCTAAAGAGAGTGGTAGAACTGTACTCGCTTCCGTTCTTGCATAGGTTCAACGTAGATCCAGAGATTATATCCATTTGGAGACTGACAATAAGGCTCGTCAACATTAGTTTTGGATATGTTTGCAGCTCTGCACCAATTACATAGATGAAATCTGTAGTTGGAGAACTGTACATTCGGTTTGTCGACAAGTTTCACAAGTCGGACTCGGACGCATACTGCTCAACCCCTTTCACGCACTCCATTTGACACCTTCCTGAGCTTCTGCTAGAGTGTGGCCCTCTTTCAATCAGATCACAGTTTCTCATTGAGAGGCTTCTTGGAGAACTGGGGAGAAGAATGCACGTAAAGAGAAATGTGGAATCGCATTTTTTCCACAGGGACCATAAGCCATTTTTTCATGGCGTTTTGAATTTAGGAATCGCCCTTAGTACCAGTGTAGAGACGAGCATTACGCTGGACGCGGTGAACGAAAACAGCTCTTCAGAAATACAAAGTTGCTTTGAATTTGATGTCAATGTTAAATGCAGCGATTCAGGAAGTCCGTGCCAACTCTCCGAAAGCCAAGAAGCAGCAGTATGGCGAATCTTCATTTTTATGTTTCCATCACATGAAAAAAAGTTCAAGATCATCAATTCAAGACAGTACAATTTAGCTTCTATGTCGAGTTTCGCAAGAAAGGTTTCGATTGAAACAGTAGAATGGTACAGGAAAATAGCAGCAAAACAGCAAAATGCTGGCCAGAAATTATGTATTGTTGCTGAGTTTTTTCAAGATGAAGAGGAAGAAGATGCAGAGAGTTCTTGATCCAGTGATACTACGAAGAGCACAGCGGGGTTGACCAAAGACATGTACTATGGTGATGTGACAAAGATTCTCGAAATTAATCGCGAAATTGAAAGAGAAGAAACAGTACAGCAATTAAGATCGGTTTTTTTTGTCGATGTAAAGTGGCAGTACGGTTTCGTATATGAAGAAGAATTGGATATTCTTTTGTGAATGACCGAAAACATACCTTTCTTAGCACTGAAATAGCACATTGTATCCGACGTGTCGTGGGATATTTAGAAATTTCAAAGAGACGCTACTTTCCGTATCCAGAGCGAAGAAGCAAAGCTATTAAGCATAGCATCAATGTTCAAGGTGTAGGCAAGATTTAACGAACTTTCAAGAGCTTCTCTTGGCAATGAAATCCAATGTGTCATATATCGATTGTAAGTACCACCGAATACAATGAGAGACGTTCTTAGAAAACCGCTAGTTTTCACATATAGCAAGAACAATGTGTTCTCAAATTGTGACCATCGACCAGAGATATGAAGAATAAGAAAGAACTCAGGAAACAGTTCTCTCATCCACTCGGAATTGTCACAGATGTGGTGAATGACGTACACAAACTCGAAAATCTTGTTTTGGTAACAGAAGACGGATAGTACGCCTACCCCAGTTGCAAATCTCAATCCACCTAATGCCCTACCAATGTATTCTGGTAGGGTTGATTGGCTGATATATGCAGCAAGGTTACGTGAAAGAAAGAATTTATTGGATGAATGAGGGTACGTAAAAGAAGGAAATCCATTGGTTGAATGAGGTTACGTGAAAGAAGTCTCAAGCTGTGAACATCCGACGAGTAGCTTTTCAGATACGACGGCCATAGTCGCGAGATTTTCACCTGCACATTGACTGAACTCCTTCGATATTCCCTAGCAGTTCTGAAATCTTCCAGACATGCCGAAGCAGTTTGTCTGCATTGAAAACGAACGAAAAAATATCGGGTAAAGGACGGAGTGATCGGCTCTGATCCTAGTCACTACTGTCTCGTATGCAAGGAACCAATTCATGTCATTTGTGGCACATCACCGGTGAGATCGATAATGGAAAAGAACGGTTCAGACAAGTCCTTAGAAGACTGCGTCGTTTGCATTGTATGTAATAGTCAAGGCGGCGCAAGTGGCAGAGCGAGAGGTGTGTGCAGTGCCACTGAGGGGAAGCAAAGAAGAGACAAAACAGGTGGTTAGAACTCAATAAGAGTCGTTGGAGACCTAATGCCATCCGATGTGAGGGCATTGGTATATGTTGAAACACGAGATTCTCTGGAAACGAGAGTTTTCAATGAGCACTTGCACTACTTGTGCGTTGCCGGAAATTCTCATGCCGATAGCTCTGAATGTGATCGTGCTCCCTTAATTCTGCCAAGAACTCCACAAGGTATACTGCACCGACACTCAGCTTGTGATTGATAAGCATCGAAAGAATGCGGAGAAGATACGCAAATACCGTTCCAAACACAGAAAACGGGATAACTTATCCCGTTGAACCGCAACGCACGACGTCGGTACCAGGAGAAGAGAGATCAACGCGATAGTGAGTCTGTTAGCAATGCCACCTCAAAAAGTAGATTTACGGGACAAAACCAAACACCACGGGTATTTATTACAATGGCTGGAAGCAGACGAGGCACTGCCGACGCTCACCATCTGTAAGCTGTGTATCACGTTCACACGGTTACCGACCTCTATGAGGTTCGGCGAAGCTTTCACAAATACACTGCATCAAAGCTTCCTGAACACGAAAAGAAGAAAATCGTTGAGTTAAAGGCCAACGGGGAAGCGGGACGTCAACTGATGTTGGTAACCGAGTAAATCAAAGCGACGGAGCCCGGAATAATGCCGTAGAATTTTAAATGACATTGATCATTTTCCTAAAGAAGATCCATTATGCAAGAATATTTCAACAGTTGTTTCTCTTGGAGTGCATGGGGTATGTGTTAAAGCCTTGGTGTGTTTCCGTACCACCATTATCACCCGAACCAATAGAAGCAGCAACAGTGACCACAGCAATCGCAGTGGTATGTGCGAGTGCCTGGGCATCATCCTCTCACCGTCGCCTTTCCATCTTCAGTGTCGTTTAGATGCGGAATCGTCGGTTAGAGTTGTAAAATCCATGCTAACGTCCCGCTTCATACTTACAACCCACCATATTCGCGCGCACCGCAACTGAAATCATTCCTACCTTCTGTGACCCAGCCAAGTATGTCGGTGCCCGTGACAAACGCAGCCTCATTCTACGGCAACACTCTGCTGCGCAAGTTCTACCCCTTATGCGTCTGCTTCACCGTTTCTATACTCGCCGTCGCAAACTGGTAAGTTCTCGAACAGGGGGCTGGTAGCCCATTCTCTCGTTTTTGAGGGCATTCACTCAACTCCGAGCTCAGGTGGCTCCCTCTCGATTCTTTTCCATGCAGTTCTCGCCGTCCGCAGCACTTTCCGTCTGCGCCCGATTTCCTTCTTTTTCTGGAGCCTCTAGTCTTTCATCCTTCGTTTTTCCCTACTTCGCGCGTCTGGAATTGCAATCGGAACGAAATCCTTCTGGCATCGTTCTGTGCAAGGAGGGAACAATTTCTTATATCCCTCGCAGCGTCGCAGCAATAATTGCTGGTGTGTCCGTTGTTCATACACACAGTGTCCTGAAGAGCACTCGATCTTCACGGTCAAGCAATTATTTTTTTATTTTCCCCGACCATAGATCTTGAGCAGAGGATGAGAATCGTACAGGATGCGCCCCAATTAAGGAATCTGCAGACGTTGTATCGAATAGCTTCAATCTCTCTTTCACAGCAGTGCTATTGGCTTTAACCATTCTTTAGCTCCTGAGAACACACTTGTGCACCAGATCAATACATCTCCGATGCCGTCGCGACTCCCCAGTCATTGCTTCCTAGCATATCCGAGGAACACGGCTCAGTTGCCACGATATCCACGAAAAATGAGGTAGGTCCAATACCAACCCGAGCGCGGCAAACGGCGGGCATGTCGGAGGTGGGACAAATATCGTAGCGTGCGAGAGATATGAAGCCCTGACGCACATAGAAAACAGCAACAACTATATGTGGGGGCAGTTCCCCCCGCCAGGAAAACGTAGGCAGCATTAGTAGTCATATCATCGCCTCCATCATCACCCACACCTCCGCCGCAGCCCAAAGAGAGAAATTCAGCGCCTGAGGAAGGTGCGCTCCAAATGTGGACTACACGCGATCTCCTCGATCCAAGACTCGAGGCCAATGGAGAGCGTTTTTTTGTTCGAAGTACGGCTTGTTGCGGGTGGAAGCGCGCACCCAAACGCGTAAAGTTTCGTCTCTATCGGTGGTCATTATCGCTTGGTTGCTGCCTCTTCGTTTCTTCCAATTTAAATGGGAACGAGCAACATGCCGCGAAACTGAAGCACGTTCAGACAGGCGGAATCTGACACAAAGGAAAGTGGCGGATGAAGCAGGGCGTGTATTCCACGCGGCGATGGTTGTAGAGCAGACGCAAAAGGCACACAGTCGGCATGTTCGGAGTGCGTCGCCGACCTGCGCCGGCAGCATTGTGCTGCACGCGAGGAAGACGCTTCGTTCATTGACAGGGCGCAAACAAGACTTGCAACCGAAGCAAAAAACAGCCACTTAGAGGCGCTCCAAGCAGCGCGGCGCCATAGATAGTCTACTATCTACCACATCACGCGTCTGACTCTTAAACTCTTGTTTGTGGGCGCATGTGTACACTGCGCTGCCCAGCGAGCGGCGCGTTTTTCTGTTTATGACGGTCTAGCCCAGTAAAATTAGGAAGACTGCTACGAACGTAGGTGCACACAGACGCAACCACAACACACAGGCTGCCACGCATACTTGCTACGAAGGTTAGAAACAGTTATGGTTGCTAGCCCTTTTACCGTTTGCAGCGCCACGTCAGAAAGGTGAGCGCGGGCGATCGCAGGCTGGCCACAGCTGCATCACGGCCAATGGTCGCTGTATCCAAAGCTGACCTTTTTGCGCCGCATTTCCGCTGCAGACATAATAAAACCTCTACGAACTCCCACCGTGACCCTTGGAATCTTCATCTTTGTGAAGCCGCGAATACTCTACTAGCCTACCGTCTCCGATGAAGTTGCGCGAAAAAGCTGGAACCCACATTACCGCTCTGCTCCAACAGCGCGTCCCCCATGCTGCTATCTTTCCTAGACCTTCTTGCAGCCCATGGCTTCGGAAAGCAGTCCGAAAATGGTGCCACCTGGGCCAGTGCTTCATCTATAACAGTAAGATTGGTTATATCTATTGCAACGGGTGCCAGCAATAACATAGAATTACTTCTTTCCTTTACTCAATGCATCTGGGATAGGCTTTCTTCCTTGTTTTTACAGAAGCAAAAGAGTCTAAAATTTGCATACCGCTCCTGCTTTTGAAAACGTTTTCCATCTCTTCCAGTTTCTCACTAAATGAGAAGTATGTCAGCAGCTTCTGATCAACTATGAGTACCCATATGTTTTCAGGAAGAGCAAATGGTACGGACGACTGGCCTACTTCCGATAAACCCCGCCGCCAGAAAAATTCTTTAATCAAAGACAGTACTGTAGGCCCACCGTTTACTGCAGTAGACTTTCGTTTGTGGTTCTCCGAACGGTTCTTTCTCACTATAAAAACCACAGCACGGGTATCCTCAACTCGTGGCACGTCATCAACTATAACCTGCATAGTACCGGACGACTCTCTGTCAACTTCTTCCCATACCAGCAAGAGGGAATCGTCTTGTACAGCAAAGTTTGGATCCGGTTCGTCTCTTTCATATTCAGCTATGTGTTTTTCGGGACCATTTCCAATATTAGACAAAACAGCTTCGGCCTTTGAAACCCCTATTACTTGCTTAACCACTTCATTGTGGCCCGGAAATACAACACCGCTTACACGACTTTTCTCGTCTACTATAATCCATCTTACCATTATTTTCCTTTTGCAGTGGTTAGTTTCTTCAGCTCAGTCACAAATGACAAAAATACCACTTCAGTGTCATTAGTGATCCCTGAAGATTCTGAATTCAGTCTCTCGGACCCGTCTAAATCGAAAGTAGCATCCGCCCCTTCTCCAACAAGAAGATCAACGCGTGTGCACCCGAGATACTGTCCGACATCTCTAAGATCCTGAAGTGGATGACCTAAAGCATAGTATCCTATTGTTGCTTTTTGTCCAGAGAGTAGTTCAAGATCGATAATGCCTGGTTGCTCTTTGCAAGCTCGGGCTAGATCAACCTCTTCTTCTTTTCATGCTAGCTAGCCTTTCCTGCTCGTTTAGTTCTCCCAAATCTTCCGGCGTGGTGCGCTTGTTCTCTCGTCGCTTTCTGTTGTCCCAAAGCTTGCGTCGCAGTTTTAAAAGAATTCCGAACTTCCCGAGTAGCACCTTGCGATTTGAATGTAGTTCATCAAAGGCCCCGCCTGTATAAGATATGACAAAGCACGTTTGTTTAACACTGGCATATCAACGCGGTTGATTAAATCGGCTATGCTTCTAAAAGAGCCGTTTGCATCCCGTTTATCAACTAGTGCCTGACTCACCGACTAGCCCACTGTTTTTACTGCTTCAAATCCTAGGCGTACAACGCTTGCACTATTCTGACGATTCCAAGCCCTGAGCTGTTTACTGAAGGGGGGAGAATTCGATCCCCAAGCATCCTCGCATCTGCCAGACAACGAAACAATTTTCCTGGCTGCTGCATGTTGGACGTTGAGAGAGCTGCATAATACTCTACAGGGTAGTTTGCCTTAACAAACGCTGTCTGGTACGCCAAGTAGGCATAGGCGGTAGAGTGCGAATTGTTAAAGCAATATTCTGGAAACTTCACCATCATGTCAAACAAGTTCTTGGATATATCCTTCGCAATCCCTTGTTCTTCTGCACCCTTCACAAATATCGGTCGTTCCTTTTCCATACCCTTCAATTTCTTCTTCTCCATAGATCTTCGAAGAATATGCGCTTGATCCAAGCTGCAACCCGCAAGATCTCGAGGAATGTGCATAATTTGTTCCTAATAGACCATGGTACAATATGTTTCCTTTAATATGGGCTCAAGCAGTGGGTGATCGTATTCAATAGGTTCTAAACCGTGCTTGCGACGAATAAACCTCGGGATCAAGCCTGCATCTAGAGGACCTGGAAGATGTAAAGCTAGAATGGAAGATAAATCTTCCAGGGAATTGGGTTGAAGCTCGCGAACGATGTTTCATATTCCAGCAGAAGCGTCTAATTTAAAGATCCCATTTAGTTCCCCTTCGGCAAGCAACAAATATGTGTGAAGGAGCAACGATAACGGTTGAGCTCTGTAAGCCGCCGGGCCTGAGGGATATTACAGACGCCAGGTGGACTGACCGACCTCAGTTAGGCTCATTTAGATTATTAATTTTTTTCAATTAGTGTAATAGATTAGCATTACAGTGCCAGGGAGATCCCAGAGCCTCGCCAGTACTATTTACCTAGCTCGAGTGCCTCTTCTCCCTTAGAGTAAGATAGGCACCGTTAGGATACTCAACTACCCCCTTTGGTTCATTAGTTCCACCAATTGGCCTTCAAGCCATCGTTCCCGTAGCTCCAACTGGTAGGACTACGCAGTGAACACCAGCCCATTGCACCAAGTATTCTGGGAGTGCCGCCGTCAAGGATTCGAACCTTAGGACCCTCTCTACCACGCTACAACCGGTCGAGACCCGTACGATGAATCACCCGTCATTGCGTTACATTTTGGTCTCCGGACTTAGAAACCCTTTGGAATAATTGAACGGACCACTGGAACTGTAACGCAATGAATGTTGTTCATCGTACGGGTCTCGATCGGTGGTAGCGCGGTAGAGCGGTCCTAAGGTTCGAATCCTTGACGGCGGCACCCCCAGAGTACTTGGTGCAATGGGCTGTCATTTTCTGTATAGTTCTACAGGTTGGAACTACGGAAAGGATGGCTTGAAGACCAAAGCGAGGAACTAATTTACCAAAGGGGGTTATTTAGTATCCTAACGGAGCCTACCGTACTCTAAGGGAGAAGCGTCACTCGAGCCAAGTAAATAGTACTGGCAAGGCGCTGAGATCTCCCTGGCACTATAGTGTTAACCTATTACAATAATCAAATCAATAATCTACATGAGTCTACCTGAGGTCGACCCGTCCACATGTCATCTGCAAGATCCTTCAGGGCCTGGCAGCTTATAGGGCTCAACCGTTATGACTGCTCCTTCACATATCTCCCTCCTTAGGATTGGGCCGTCACGGTGATGTCCAAATTGTTTCATGATTGACCCAGGGGACGCGAGCACTACGTTGCTCCGGGTACCATTTGGTGCCACGGTACGTCGCTTCGTCACCACCTGCCGGGATGCGGGGATGCGTGAGCTGACCATTGGTGCCGGAGGGCAATTTATTTGCCTAAGGATTGAAACTGTCGCGCGCCGTGAGCTCTGGCCATAGGTGCATCGCCGGCGTATTCCTCGCGTCGTGTTGCCGAGACATTGGGTTCTTCCTTCGTCTCCGTTCTTCCCTTAGCGACCCTCCGCACTTCGTCCACCGTGGTTGACGCCTGTCAGTCCGTTCGGGTCAACTCCGTTACTTCGTCTTTCCCTCGTGGTACCTTTCCATTGGTTGCGCTCGATGCCGAAATCATGTGAAGGAGCGATAATAACGGTTGAGCCCGGCAAGCTGCCGGGCCCCGAAGGATGTTGCAGGTGACACGTGTACGGATCGACCTCAGGTGGAGTCATGTAGATTATTAATTTAATTTAATTAGTGTAATAGATTAACACTATAGTTCCAGGGAGATCTCAGCGCCTCGCCAGTAATATTTACTTGGCTCGAGTGACGCTTCTCCCTTAGAGTACGGTAGGCTCTGTTAGGATACTAAATAACCCCCTTTGTAATATTAGTTTCACCCTTTGGTCTTCAAGCCATCGTTTCCGTAGCTCCAACCTGTAGGACTACGCAGTAAATGCTAGCCCATTGCACCAAGTACTCTGGGAGTGCCGCCGTCAAGGATTCGAACCTTAGGACCCGCTTTACCAAGCTACCCCCGGTCGCGACTCGTGCGCTGACTTAACCCGTCATTGCGTTACAAATCACCTTATAAGCCCGCCGGATACGCCGTACTTCCTTCGGACTATGTCGCCTCCACCGGCTATTCAATCTATTTCCCGGCGGGCCAACCTCGGGCCAGCTGTATCATGACCATAAAAAACACAGCGGGGAGCTTCTCGGGATACCAAGTAGCCTACAAGCATTTGGGGGACTGCAATGACCATACCATCGGAAAAAACCCGCGGGCAGTGCGTCATTCCGTTCTCCCGTCCTCAGTGGAAGAATACCAAAGGGTTTGCCATATTTATCTCGACTCCAGAAGGTTTGCCAAGATACCCGACTTTCGAAGGGGCAGCAAGAACGCGCGCAACGTCTCGTGGTATAACCGATGGTTTCATTGTCCTGTGGATCCGCGTTCGGCGAGGCGATGTCGCACCCTCGTCCAAGCGGAAATGGCGTACGACCGCTGCGACGAAGAAGCTGACTACCAGTTCAGGGTGAACAAACTCTTTTTGGACCTATACACGGACTTCATCTCGCCTCATGTGCACTTTCCTCCGTCTGGTCACAACCTCTTGGCGCTTATGTGCTTCCGGCCATCGTACGACCACTTATTCTGGATGTCCAACAGGGTCTATTGGAAGGAGATGCACGAGCCCGATGGTCGTCTCCGTCAATCCCTGGAAGTCTTCTTTTGTTGGCACCAAGTGGAGTTCCACGACATGAAGGCAAACAAACGTCTTCCGTTATATCTTTCGCTTTCCCAGGAGGATGAGAACCAATGTGCCATGTATTGGCGTGTCTCGCCGCTCCTTCTGGTTCCCACGCCGTCCGTGGTGGCATACCACTCGTCCCAACTCATGGGAGCTGACAATGACCGAAGGTCGTGGCTGTCCTGGCAGGAACTCTTCATTGAGCTCGGCGTGATGTCCGTTATGGCCTTCCTGGATACCGCGAAGTACGGAATCCGTGGTAATGTACGTTCGGAGGATTGGAGGTTGTGGTACGATGAGAACATACCCGGTCCTCGAGGTCGCGTAATACCTCTCCCGGACATCATAATCCGCTTCTTAAGGAACCTTGGCATACAAAACATCGTCCGTGGGATCCAGTTCGACGTCGAAGAGACCGAGGCCCTTTTGGATCATGTCCTACAGGTGGAGTGGGGCAAGACAACCGGGTTCCTTTGGTATGACTGGGATACCGACTCATTCACGCCGATTCCGCTGCATCCTCAGGGCCGGGACGACGCTCGTGTCTATCCCGCCATCGCTCCTTCTTCTCCGTTGGTACACTTTACTGCTTCGATCACGGCTGCAGCCGCGGATCTCCGTCATGTCTGCCGTACCGTTGGTATCACGGCTTCTATGGACATTGCGACAGTCCTGATTGAAGCCTGCTCCTGGGCGTGTCGCTCGGCTCGCTACGCCGCGGTTGTCCAACAGGGTCAGGACCTGAAGACCCCTATGGTCAATATCCTGCAGCAGAATGCGCAGGAGATGTCTCAGAGGGTTACTGCCGACTTGGATGCCCTATATGGTCTCAATTTGAGTGACCGGGAGGTTTCCGATGGTGACAATAGTTCCTCAGGAGAATTCCCGCCGAAGAAGCGTACTCGGCTCACTGGGGCCGGTTCGGGTAGTCCAGTTGGCTCCTCGGATGAACCTAGTCCCGGTTTCGCTCCTGCAGGTTCAAATGAGGACGACAGAGTTACTCCTGCGCCGCCCCGGTGAGTTCGGTTGGTGTTCGGAGCGCTTCCACGAACCTTGAGGTCATACCAAGGGCTTTTGGGCCTCTGTTAGCTACTGGAATAAGTTAAATAAAGTAGTGCTTGTTCTTTCCCAAGGTCTTTCTTGTATTTCAAATGTGCGTGCCCCCGGACGGCGTCCAATCTTGAGAGCGTCCTGGGTCTTTCTCAGGTGTTTCCAAAGGACTGAATTTGATCCCTGATGCAGGAGCTACGACGAACCGTCGTGCTCCGGCAAACCGTCGTGCTCCGGCGAACCATCGTGTCCGGAGGCGGGTTGGGAGGCTTTTTGGGATTATTTGGGGCAATGTTTGGATTATTCGGACCAATGGTTGCTCCCTCCTGAAGGCCGCGCTCCGAGTGGTTTATTCTGCGCCAATAGAGGGCGAGAAAATCAGCCGGAATGGTTTGAGGCTCTTGCCAAGTATCTTTCTCAGAGGTGTAGCCGAACCAACGGACACGGTAGCGCATAGTTCCATCTTCTCCCCAACCGGCGGAGATGATGCGCTCGATCACATATTCCGGTTGATGTTCATCCTCCGGAAGGAGAGTGTGGTCCAGAGGGGCGAATCCATCGGAGTCGGTTGGGAGCGATGGGTCATAGTAGTTGGCATTGACCATCGTGTCCGTGTGGCTAGTCGAGTCCTCGGGAACTGCCTTAGGGGGTGTGGAGACTTGAGTGTCGACCTGAGGTCGTGGTGCATCTGGTGGGCCAGGGGGCTGGGACGTTTGTGGTCCGGAGGAACTGGGAGCTCGTGTCACGCGGTCAACGTCTGTGTTTTCGGAAAGCTAGTATTGACTGCTAGTTTTCTAGTTTGGGTGTGCTAAAATGTCTATGGTTAGCATTCAAAAATTCGCAGTATTTTGATGCTAGAATATCTAGCGCAAAATAAGAGTTCAAGTGAATGTTGAGGTGAATGTAGAAAACTAGCAAACGTCCACAATAGCATCGGAATACTACCAACAATGGAAGAGAACTTGGGCGATATCTTTCAGAAATCATTCATCCTAGATCACGAATTCTACCGAAAATGAAAGGAATATCGAATGTTACCTAGCGCGAGATATTTCATATCGCACAAGTATCCTGGCTAGTATGAACCGTTCAACTGCACCGCCCATTCACTTAAATGCCCTTCAATCACCCTAATCGTTGGTGCGTAATACAGAGATAGCGTCAGCACTCCGAACGCTCGAGCGACTCGACCGAAAGCGGGTCTCCGGATGTGAAATATGAAGACACAATTTCATATCTGGAGACTGGTTTCCCGACCTGTCGCCCGCCCGATTGCCGATCACTGCGCCTCGCCCGATCGCTGATCGCTTCTCCTCGGCCGATCGTCGCGCTTCACTTAACTTCTCGCCAAGCGCGACGCAAACTGATCTACGCCTCCATTCTCCCGGGACCGACGGTTCAGGCAGGAATGCTGTCCATAGAGAACTCGAAAAGTACCTTTCAAAGCCCTTCCTCTTCGTCCATCACATTTCCCTACATAAATAGATAGACAGCATGAAAATAACACAAGTTAGATCCCTATTCCTCGCTTCATGTAAAATGCCTTCCATAGCATCGAACTTAATTGTTCCAAACTTCTGCTCGCTGTTTGGCCTCCACGCGTCTCCATTCGAATCAATAAACAGAAAAAGTCAGATCTCCGTCAAAAAAAAACAAAACTACATCAACACCTCACTCACCACTGCAGCAACCAATTCTCCCACTTGTCGTCCAATCATGCCTCCCTGTCCCCAAGCAGCAGCAAACAACGGCAAATGTAATCTCCCTCCCTAACAAATACCTGATACAATTGGAAGTCGCACTTACTCGTACTTCCATCATTTCCTATTCACTAAATGTCGGCCGCACTGTCGTAATAATAAACAAATACAAGTCAGATTTTCATCAAAAAAACGAACCCAAATTGCTTCACTGAAGACTTGGCCACCACGCACCACTGATTAGATGCATCGATGCCAGGCAACAGCTCTGGCTCCAAGTCTTTCAGTTGTCCTTGACTACTTGGGGACCACAAATGTAAAGACTTATTACGATGCCTCTAGGCCAGCTCCCTATCATCCCATAAAGTCGACAAGAAAGCCATGACATGAAAGGGGAACCGTTGGTACTAAGGAAAGTACTTCCTTGTTCTCCATTCAATGAAATTTGTTTTCTTCCTGAAAGCCGACACCTGAAGTGCCGCCTGCACAATAGCATGTGACCCGACATCTTCATCACACTCCAGGTTCCCGGCCCTTAGCGTGTTGTCGACAATCATCCTGTCCAAATGCACTACTGCGTTGTGTTTCGCGTGCTTGAAGCACTCACGGTACTTCTCACCACCGATGAACTTTCGGTGAAAAACAATTTCCATGCATGCAAATGCGGTTGTAAATGTTCCCTACAAGAAGTCCAAGACCATGTCTCCAGGCTGAGAAAAGCGAGCAATGAGTTCCTTCATCAATTCCCTCGACTCCTGCTCGGGGCGAATCTGACGGTGCACAAAACCATCGTTTTGTCGAATCCTCCAGTACAGTCTTTCTCCCGGGGCCAGATGGGGAACCTGGTACGATTGCTCCACCATGCCCGAGGAATCTGTTGGCCACATGGTTGAACTTACTGTAGTTCACCATGGTCTTCTGTTCGGAATACGGGATGCCCTTCCGAAGAGCTCGCACAGCCTGCTCCGTTCCCAGAAAGAGACTGATGTTGTTCCGTCTTTAGAACGCCATCGGGTTTTGAGCGATGGCATAGAAACCACATCGTCGTATTTTCCACGGTAAAATACTTCTGAATCCTCCTCTCCCTGTAGACGTACTAGCCAAGAAATATCTCCAAGAATGCAGCGACGGAAGCGTTGGTGCGACAGTTCTGTAGCAGGTTCTCCACGAAATTGTCTGACGACGCGGTTCGGATCCCCGGGGCCTCTGGAATCGGCGTATGCATCGCGGACTGCCATGAACACCCTCCATACGGTAGTAAAACTTTCAGCGTTCATGACGGGGGCTGGGCATCCACCAGCTTGACACCATGAACTTGAGGAAGTTGTAGAACTCCCTTCCCGGGAAATGTCCTCTATTAGCCCGAGCGAACACGGTTTGTTTCAAGAAGGATTGAAAGATAACAACACGGCATAGCGTTTTCAGTTTCAATGGGTGCAGAAGCGAAGGGGGGGGGGGGGTCATCGCGAGAGATGTTTCGTGGCGTTACGAACGCCACGAAACATCTCTCGCGACGTCACTTCCCTCAAATAGGTTTCCCTCCCCACCCATTCTTTCCTCTCCGTCGCTTTGTAGCAGCAAAAAAGAACATGTCAGATATCCTTCCTAAATCTATACGAGACACCAGTCGCACTCGCACTCACCTTAAACTCAACGAGTCCTGCCCGCTCATTCCAATTTTGTATCGCTTCGCAACCATAGCCAAAAATATTTCGGGTCTTCGTCCAGATTGCAGAGCAGAAAATGTTGCAAACTTACCTGTTCACCGTCATGAGGGCCGTTGAAATAGGTTTCCCATTTTAGCCAGCAGACTCTGAAATAATAATATACCACGTGTGGACAACTCGATTTTCTGCTCGCAGATCGAGAGAACGGGCATGCGACGCGGTAGAGAGCTTAACTCTGCGTGTTGCAGAAAGTGCGGAAGAATGTACTTGTTCGAATTGTGTAACATGTATTGCTTGGTTGTATAGAAGTGGTCGGTGACAGGGAGCAGCACAGCCACCTGCGCGCGCGATACCACCTGCCTCAAGTGCGAGTAGCCGTCTCGCATGAAGCGCCGCTTGTCGTCGTTGCTCAGCAGCATGTCTTTCTTTCGCTTTGGCTTCGGAAATTATTGCGAGTGGAAGCCATCAAGCAGGTTCTTCTATATAGTAGCCACGAGGAGAATTGCCATCGAAAATCTCCACAAACTCGGCCTTGTTGACCGCGATTTAAAGTTGCGACATGGGCAAGGCCGGAGGAAAGCGAATGGATGAAGGCGACCATTGGGAGTTGCCGTGGGACCGCAAGATGCAACGCTACCAGGCCCGTGGCGAATATATGCAGGAGTGGGGGGGGAAAGTGCAGCGATCGTGACTGTTAGACGATCTGGACAGAATCAGGAGCGCACTGCATTAGGCCATCGGAAAAGAGGATGACGATTCGACAGACGGGGGTAGTCTAGATATTGGCATGGACGACGGGCTGTACTCTGAACGTGCGACTTTTGACGATGCCACGCTCGCCAGAGGTGAAGCATATTCACGTCGAAAGCGACTCTCCAACTCGTTAGAAACAGCCAAAAAGGAAAGTCGGACATAGTTGGTTTCAATTCGGCGCAGACGGCGAGCCCCCGAAAAGGGGGACTTCCTTCTTTGCTCCGCAACGCACAGACATCTTCATCGTGCAACGCACTGGATGCCGTCCCCACATGTCCCCACGGTGGGTAATGAAGTGATACAGGGGATTGGTCGTGTCCTTTTTAAACCAGACAGGTAGATTCTGGACTGGAGGTACTCGGTTCGATCCCAAGGGCCGTGCAGTAGATCGGTACCGTAGTACGGTTTGCATCCTCTCGTGAATGGATTACCGACGCAACATCCACTCTATGGATTCTCTCTTGATTCGCTCTCGTGCTGTCACGGGCAGCAGCCAAAGCACTGGCGCGCACATCTTCAAAAACGGTCGTATGATTCTTCGCCATCAGTCTGGCTTTTTTGCGAGACTCCTCGGCGATGCACTGTTCTCTTTTAACCGCTTCGGTAATGCCCCGCAAATGGGTTTCTCTCTCTTTCGATATTTCCTTCTGAAGCCCGTCGGCTCGCTTCATAACGTCGTCAAGCTTGGCGGTCATTAACTCACTTTTGTCAAGCTTTGCATTTAGTAGCACAATCTCAATCTTCTGAGCTCTCTCGACAACCTTTGACGTACGCATTTTCCATTCCAGAGATTTCCAAGACCGCCCCAGATTTTCCATATGTTCGGCATCGCTGCCGATGTAGCTAGCATTTGTGGTGGCGATCTGTTGACTGGGCCGTGAGAGGACACCGGGTTGTTCAGAAGCCGAGAGGGATGGCTGGCGGTGGATTTCTGCCTCGCTGCTGCTTCCCAAGAAAGGACCTTTCGTGCCTTCAACGGCATTAATATCATACCAGGCATCCATGACCCCAATCACGCATTCGACAATATCAGTCCATGTTATGCCAAGAAGCGAATCTTTGAACAAGATATCACATGCACGTTATTTGACGAGCTAGTCGGACATCGGCACAGTTGTCGTCGCAGTTGTCTGATCAGTGGTAGTCTGGGCGACGCCCATAAACTTTGGAATCCTTACCGACGCAGACATGCCTGTCGAAGCACGATTGATTAAACTATCTCTCGATGTCGTTTGCGCGAACTGCATGAGAAATGCGGCCAACTGTTGATTTGCAGCCTACATACTTGTCTTCAACCACAAGTTTTCACTCTTTAGCGTTTTGATCTCACCGTCCTTCTTCTCCATCTTAGCTGTGACGTTTTCAGCCAACTTGGCAAACTGGGTACTGCGGGTGTTGCTGTACGTAAGTTGCGACTCGAGGTAATCGGTGTGCTTGGACAGTCTTTCTTCTGTCTCCCTAAACGCAGATAGTTGTGCCTCGAGGACTTCAGTCGCCCTCCGCATGTCATAAACCTCTTCCAGCCTCACGCTGGTTCCTTTGAGGCTTGATTCCAACTGTTCGGCAGAAGCTGCCTTTGCGCGCAAAACATCGACTTCTTCTGCAGCAACGTGAGCTCTGCGCAGTGCAGTCTTGGCTTCAATGATCGCTTTTGACTTGTTCAACACTTCTGTAGCACTTTCTTCGTGCGTTGTCTCCAGCAAGCGAATCTTGTCGGAAGCCTCTTCCAGGTTGATTTTCAAGCGTTGGGATAGCTCCAATGCCTTGTTCTTCTCGAATTCACAAGCGGCAAGCTTTCTCCTGAGGTTGTCTCGTTCTACAGAGAGCGCCTTTCAGTCTTCCAGCAGAATGCTGCGTGGGGCAGAAAGAGGACTATGTGACTTTTCTGTGAAGGTTGGTTTTGTGGAAGGTGAAAGGGTGGTGAGGTGGAGGTTCTCGTCGTTGACACGGATCTGACCGAGCACGCGTATTTCCTTTGGCTTTTCGACGGTCACGTGGCAAATGGACGTAGCCAGTGCATCTTGGTGGTGCGGTGGTAGTGTGAGTACTGCTTGAATAAAAGGATCCCTCTTCTCACTGTGTACAGCTTCACAAAGCACAACCTCCGCCAGAGACCGCATGAAAGGCAGCGGATCTACGTCTTCTGAGGTTGCCCCGTCTGACAGAGATAGAATGGTGTGTTTGGCACTTTGTCGAAGCTGCTCATGAGGTTGAGGCGATTGGACACCCGTAAGCAAGATGCTGGGGTCCGGGGGCGTTAGGTGGAAGTGGCGCAAAACGCAGCGAGCCAAGCAGCGAGTGTTGTAGTGGCGACGACGAGAGAGATTGGCCTCGGAATTGGAAAAAGGGAGGAAAAAGTCGCGTTCTGAGAGAAGGTGCAGGGCGAAATGGCTGAAGAGTCGGCACAGCGAAATCCACTGGTGCGTGGCTTGTTCGAACGAGAGATAATGGTCGATCAAGCTGATGGCGCAAAGCCAGGCGGATATGTTTGCGATTTGCGTGCGCCACACGTGGCACATTTGCAGCGCACTCGTCGCTTTTGTGCCATTCACTTTCGAAATGGGGCGCGAGCTGTTGTTAGAAAACGGAACCAATGCCAGAGTATCACTGCATACGCCCATGGCTCTGTGAATGTCCAAAACACCTGGCAGCCACGATGCCTCCACTCCTGATGCGCTCCCCGAACGTCCAGCCTCTTCGCCGCCCCCACCGTTCCTTCTTCCGGCACGGAAGGTAAAAGGTTCAGTGTTGCTATGTTCTTACGGGATGTATCTACGAAGACAATCCGCTCTACGATATTTGAGTGCTGAGCTACCGTGTACACAGGCCTACCTCACAAGCTTATCGCTGATCAAGGTTCTGCTTTCAATGAGCTCTTCGTTAGTATCGGCGCTGTTAGTAAGGTCGAAGTGCAACGTACAGGAGTTGAGGCGCATTCAAGCTTAGGAATCGGTGAGCGCTACCATCAGCCCCTCTGGTCTACTTTCCGCAAGCTCAAGGTGGACTATCCGAATGCGTCGAAAGAGCCACTGCTTACTATGTCCGTGAATGCTCTTAACGACACCCTTGGATCTGAAGAAATTGTTATTTCTGCGTTAGTCTTTGCTGAGTATCCGTCTATTCGTGTTTACAAAGACGGTGCTGCGCAACCGAGAGCGTCGTTAGAGAGTCGGGCTAATGTGGCTACTGCTGTCCGTAAGGAGATGGTGCATGAAATGGCAATTGTACGTGTAAAGCGTGCTCTTCGACATGCGATACCTCGTGCTGCTGAGGCTGTTTAGCATGTCGGTCAAAAGGTTCTTGTTTGGAGGGAGAAGCAGGTCGAGCATCGAATTGGAAAATGGATTGGGCCGTTCTTCGTTCAAGCTGTGAACCGCGAGAAGAAGCTCGTATTAGTTCAGGATTCCCAAGTCGGTACAGCTCGTCTGTTTGGCATCACGCGGATAAAACCCTACATGCCACATTCTAATATTTCTGCTATGCTTATCGGGGATGTTCGAGATTTTTCTCTTCGCAGTATGCTCGGGAGACCTTCCTGACAGAATCTATCTGTGCTAATGACCCTCGTGCTTCTGCACCGCAAATAACTGCTGCAAAGTGGAAGGAGATTCAGATCCTGACCGCGAGACTTTTAAGGTGAACATGAAGGAGGATATACCCTGTCATGGAAACGTTCTACCTGCTCGTTTCGTTCTCTCGATCAAGTCAACCGACGATGGCCAGACTAAGTGGAAGGCTCGATATGTTATTGGAGTTCACGGAGACAAGCTCAAGAAGTACCTTGTTTACACCTCGAACACTGTCCAGTCCTCTTCTGTTCGACTCATCTTGAGCATGACTGTACTACACAGATTCGATGTGTGGATGTCTGATGTCAGCCAAATCTACTTAAGATCCTCTGAAGGGCTCCAGAGAGATGTCTACATTCGTGATCCTGCCCCTGAGTTCGAACTTAAACCTCATGAAGCTCTTCAGCTATTGCAAGCACTCTATGGTCTTGGAGAATCTGGCATCTTATGGCACGAAACCTTGGATAGTCATCACAAGAAGGAACTTGGAATGTCAATTCTTTCTTCGGATCGGGCGTGCTACTATGTCATGGCGAAGGGTAAACTCAAAGGAATGTCTGGGTCATATGAGGATGACATGGTACGAACAGGCCTCCGTGATTTCAAGGAGTTATGTCATATTACGTCTCGACGGTTCGACATGTCAGAGAATGACTATTGGCCGTGTAACTTTGCTCGGTTTGCGCTTCACCACTCATCTAATAGGACTTTTTCTTTGGACCAAGACCGGTACAATTTAGGACTTCGTTCTCTCCCTTAAGATGGTGCCTTTCCACAATTCGCATGTATTCGTATGAATCTGATGTGGATCGTACATACCCGTCTTGATTGCATATTCGAAGTCTCTCAGCTAACGCAGATACCCCGAACCCGCTTTGATGATAACTCTGGAGATGTTATTAAGCGCGTTAATCGTGTCGTACACTGCGTCGTTGACAACTCTGTTTCAGCTCGTTTCTTGCGTTTTGACTGTTCTACTATGAGAGTTTTTGGCTACTCTGATGCATCGTTTGCCTTAATTGCAGACTACTCATCTCAGCTTGGTTTTGTTGTCTTCTTAGCAGACGCAAGTGGTCAGGCTATCCCTATAATGTATCGTTCCTACAAAGCCCGCCGTGTTACTAGGTCTTTGATGACCGCTGAGCTTATTGCGGTTAGTGACATATCAAATTGGAGGGCGCCTTCAGCTCATGCGCAAGTGCCGCAACCACCATAAGGCTTGGAATAGAAAAGGCCCTAAGACCAGCTTTCGGAACTCAGCTCAACGAGGTGGTGGCCATCGACACGCAGATTGCTACAGATGGTTTATCCACCGAAGTTTACGAAAGAGGTTTAGGTGCTATAAAAGAAACACTAGGAAGCCCTGTTGCTGACATTTCTGTGAGTGAAATCGATAAGGGCGAAGTTGTGGTGTCGTTTATTGGACCTAATTGCTTGAGATACGGCGTAGAAAAGACGCTTATGGACAAGGTGCCTGGAATTGACGCTCTGACCTTTGAGCAGAGCGCGATGCCATTGTCACAGCCCTGAACGGAAGCAAAGTTTCGATTGGACGTGCAACTACAACTGCACGTACCAAGACGCTTGACGTCTACAAGATGTATCAGCAATGCAGAGTTGGCCATCGAGATTTGGAACAGGTGCAGGCAGTTCAGACTTGGCAGTAGTGGTCGGTGAAGCGGTTGGTGGCGGAGTGGACTGGTGCATTGTCATCATCTAGGACATATCTCCACCCGGACTTCTGCCACGTTCTGACTCGCCTTTCTTCTTTAGGACCTTCAACGCTCTTCCACGTGAGACGATCATATTATCGTAAACGACCCTCATTTTTCTCCAAGACCTTTGATATTGCCCAATACGAAATTTCGTATCTAATTCGAATCCACATAAGGCTTGTAAATTTTGCACCGAACCCGCGCTGTGGAAGATAGGAGGCGACTTGAAGCACATTATTGCGGCGATATCGTGCCATGATAGGCTCCTCGGAAGCCTCCGAACAGAAGCTTCTGAAAGGCGACGACGCACGCACTACCGCTCGCACACGCTGCATGGCTGCTGGCGATTGTGACGAAGCAGGAAGAACTGAGATGAAAGCTGCGTGAGGCAGGTGGATATGCGATCGTAAGAAGATCACAGCTGCTGGCGCGGTAAAGGTGGTGGTACAGTATCCACTCTAGTGCGCTCGGTTGGTCTGCAAGCAACACATTTCACATTTGTGTTTCATTTATTTTGGCGCCGCCAGATTTGCTCCGTATACAAAAACTATCCCTTGTTCTGCGTTTCGGCATTCTACTCCTCCGTCCGTGCCGCCATGCTTCTTTTATTCGCTTCCGCTCTCTACTTACGCTCTCTGCACCCTTTCTCCTTCTCCGCTGCCACCGGAAGAGACGCGTTCCGCAAAGGGTAAGAAATGGCGCTTCGAGCCGTTCTGGACCGACTCGCCATGCTTTTCTTCTACGTGCTGCTCCACGGCACCGCTCTATCGTGCGTGCCACTGGTGCCGACTCTGCGCATGCGGCTCGAAATGGCCGCCGAAGCCGAAAGAGTAAGTGCTTTCAATGCGCGTCCTTTCCACAACAAGTGCGTAACAAGTTTTTCACCCCATTTTGTGAAACGAACGCTTACAAACAAACAAACCTCATGTTATGAAATCGGCACGCCACAACGCGTAGCTGGGCTTGCTTAAGCCTCGAAACTTCACCAGCGAGCTGCATGAGGAGTGAGCCCGAGCGCGAGTGCGAATTCGCGGGCGTGCTGCGACTGCGCGGCGCTCAACAGTACTATGGCGTGGGCGTGTCGGACGTTCGTGCCAAGTCACGAATTGGGACGCTGCTCGCTGCACCAAAGCAGCAGATCATGGGCGCGATCGGCGAAGATCGATGGCGCGGTTGTTCCAATGTTGACGATTTGCGTGGTGCAACGCGGCATCGGTCGAGCAATTTCGGCGAAATGATCACGCAACGGTGAGCGTACAGTGGAAAAGCGCGCGCGTAACACGATTTGGGACGAGTAACACTCAAAGCAATTACAAACGTAGTGACAATGCGAGAAATGGGGAGTGCATTGGCCCTCACTTGAGGGGCAACAAACGAAGGACTTAAAGGCAAGTTTTAGGAGGCAAAAAGATAACAAGCGGCTATAATTCGGGCGCTTCCATGGTCTGCTAGCCGGCGTCGATGCATAACACCTGCCCGGTGATTCCGGAAGAGGCAGGGGAGAGCAAGAAGGTGGCAGCGGTGCCACTCTCGGCCTGGCTGACAGTGCCTCGCAGCGGGGCGGTGTTTTCGACATGCTCGATCATTTTGAGACTGCCGACGATGGCGGAGTTGGCCAGCGTGCGGATAGGACCTGCGGGGATTGCGTAACAACGAGTGTTTTGCGGACCGAGCTCGGGGGCTAAGTAGCGCACGGATGACTCGAGGACGGGCTTTGCCATGCCTATGATGTTATAATTGGGCACAACCTTTTCGGAGCCCAGGCAGGTGAGCGTGATGATGGATACGGCCGGATTAAAGTGCAGACGCAGTGTTCTCACCCACTTCAAAACAACTTCCCAGGTTTCGTAGTACCCTCCACAAACTCTTCCCCTTCCTTTCTCTTCTTCCTCATCAACATTTCCTTACCCACGTCCAACAATTGTTGTGGACGTGGGAGAAAGACGTTGAAGAAGAGAGAAGAGAGTGTACTGGACGACTTCTAGGAGTGGCCATTTTCGGAAAGGGAAACACCACCTTCGCTCAGATGATCATTGTTGTAGGAGGTATCGTTGTGATATCAGTTGATGCTGGGGGGTTTGAGCCACCCCCCCGTTTTTCACATCTAGCGCCTGTCATCCAAACATCCATAATAAACTAGCAGCGTCTCGCGCATTCGTTTTCCATTCATAATGTACAAGGTGTTGTTCTAGAATCGAAAGCCAGGTCTAGCTGGCACTCTAAAAAATTAACAGAAATTACTTCTGCATCCGCGATCCGTCATTTTTCGCAGATTTCTCGCCGGGTATCTTCCGGCATACTAAACTAGCGGCTAATACTAGCTTTCCGAGAACACAGACGAATAGACACGGTGTCCTGTAGGCCATCAATTAGTAAAGTGATGGTGTGATCATTGGCCTTAAGGATTTTTTATGGTCCCGTAGAGCGGGGTAAGAGCTTCCGCGTAGTGTCCTCGAGTTTTTCACTGTTCCTCGGTGGCCGGTCCAGGTAAACCAGATCTCTTTTCCCAAAGGTCGGTGTTTTCCAGACGGCCTTGTCGAAATTGAACTTGTAGCGCCGTTGGGCTTTGGTTGGTACAGCTCTGGCCGATTGGATAATGCGGTCGATGCGTCGGAGCGAGTAGCACTTCGCCTGGGTAGGAGTCAATCCTTCGGTTATGTCCTGGGGTATGGTAGACTCCTGAAGATCCATAGCTACCGGCAGCGGCGCTCTCGTTAGCGTTAAGTCGAAAGGCATGTCCCCGTGGAAGCGTGCACCTGCGTGTTGTAGGCATAAACCAGTGGCTCGACGTATTCGTCCCAGTCCAATTGCTGCTCCGAAACGTAGTGCACCAATAGGTCCAGAAGGGTGCGTTTCAAGCGTTCGGCTCAGCCATTGGTTTGCGGGTGGTACGCCGTGGTGGTCACATGTTTGATACCTAAGGAAGCACAGACATGCAAGAAGAATTTGGATACAAACTGGCTAACGTTATCCGTAAGGAGGTAGAGTGGCATGCCATATGGATATACCCAGTAGGACAAGAAGGCCGTGGCTACATCCGTGGCCGTTGTCTTTCCTAGGGGTAGGGCTCGGGTAATTTTGGTAAACCTATCAGTTATAACCAAAACAAACCGTTTCCCATGGGACGAATTAGGCAAAGGCCCAAGTATATCCATTGCAACAAATTCCATTGGACCTGTGGAAGCGAATAGCTTCAGTTTGGCTTGATGGTTGGCGCGAAATCCTCCGATTTGTGCGCACGAAGTACAGCTCCGGGCGGTTTGCCATAGGTCCTATGCCATGAGTGGCCAGTAGAAGAACTTCCTTAGGGTCTGGTACATTCGACGGCCTCTAGGGTGACCAGCCAAGCGAGGGAAATGGGCCAGGTATAGGAATCGCGCCCTTAGCGAAGTTTGTATTACCCGTTGGAGTGCGCCCTTTAGCGGTGAGCGCCGACATAGTAGTCAAAATCGGTCATAATCGAACAGGCGTCCTGGGGTTCCTTCAAATTGGGCTGTTTCCTTGCAGTATTCGACTTCGACCTGCGCCTGTAAGAGTTCCTCAATAGTTATAGGGAGGAGCTCGTTTTCCTCCGGGGCTATCGCATTAACCTGAGGTGGTGTCGAATAGGGCGGTACTGTCTCCCAGTCCAATAGGTATACTTCGTTCTCCTTTACCTCCGTATCCTCCAATGCACCTTACCCATAAGTTCATCTGTTTCCGTATAGTCCTGTGGTCCATCGTCTGTAAAGGGGGTTAGAATTGGGTCGTCCAATGGAGTGTCATCAGTTCCGTCGGTAATGATTCGCAACAGGGCATCTGCTGCCTGGTGCTTGATGCCCGGCCTATAGTTTATCTCGTAGTCATATTCTGACAGCCTGAGGCGTCACCTAGCGAGGCGACTTGATGCATCGGTCATATTAAGTAACCAGCGGAGTAAATAATGGTCTGTCCTAATGGTAAACCTGGTTCCCTCGAAGTACGGCCAGAGTGTCAATACGGATCATACGATGGCTAGACATTCCTTCTCAGAGGTACTGTAGTTTCGCTCCGCGCTGGTGAGCGTTCTGCTCCAATATCTAATAGGTCGATAGTCGTTCGGTGACTCCTGTTCCTGTAGCATTGCACATCCCACTTGGACATCAGAGGCGTCTGTCTCCAAAAAAAAGGGCCCTTTGGATTTTGGTAAAGCTAGTATGGGTAGGTTCAGCAATTTGTCCTTTAGGTCTGAAATGCCTCGTATTGATCGTCAGTCAGGGCCTCAAACTCCGAATGTGTTCCTTTCTTGAGCATGGCCTTTTGAGGGGCCAAGATTTTGGCAAACCTTTTGACGAAAGGACAGTAAACATTGCTCAAGCCCACGAAGGATTGTAGTTCCGTGGGGGTCCTGGGAGGTTTCGCCTCACGGATCGCATTCGTGGTCGATGTGGCTACCTTTAGCGTTTCTGGATGGAAAGCGTGACCGAAATAGTCCACTGAGGCCTGGAAGAAAGCGCATTTGCGCAGTTTCAGTGTTACTCAAGCGTTCTGTAGGATTGTTAGCACCTTCTTCACGTGGCGAAAGTGTTCCTTTACGGTCCGTGAGAAGATTATAACGTCATCCAAATTGACCAGGGCGAACTTTCATTTGACTCTGGACGGTATGATGTCCATTCCCCGTTGGAACGTGGCTGGTGCATTCTTCAAACCAAAGGGCATGCGAGTAAATCTGAACAGACCTTCATGGGTGGTAAAGATTGTCAGCGCTCTCGCGTCTTCGGCCAAAGCGATTTGCCAATATCCCGAGTTAGTGTCCAGTGTGGTAAATACGACAGCTTCGCCTAAGGAATCCAGACAGTCGTCCATGTGGGGTATCGGGTAGGAGTCCCTCTTGGTTACTACGTTCAGCTTCCTGTAGTCGACAAAGAACCTGATGGAGCCATCTTTCTTCGCCACGAGGAAAAGGGGACTTGCCCATTCGGATTGGTTTGGAGGCACCGGCTCTATGACTTGAGCTTTGCGCATCATTTCCATCTCGTCGGCGACAATTTTCCTACCTTTCAGGCCGGTACGGTATGGGTGCTGGAACTGTGGTCTAGCATCATTCTGAAGGTCAATGCGGTGTGTAGTGGCTCTGATTGTGTTCAATCTACCTGACCACATGGCCTGGTATTCCCTGAGGAGATCAAGTACCTGGGGCCTATAAGATTCGAATAATTCGCCGATGGTGACCGTCCCCTCTCAAGAGTCGACGTCCTCGTCTGGAGTTGGCGTCGCAATATTATCCATTTGGGCCTCCATGATAGCCACGGGCGCGAATAGAGTGATGCCAATCACTGTAACTTTAGGTAACCGTACGGATTTACCTCTGAAGTTGCTGATTGTGACTAAGAAGAGCCTGTTGGGGTGGATGTCCATTACTTCATTGGCCATCAGGGTAAGGTGCTTCAGACCCGTTTTAGGGTGGTTCTGAATCGCCATGAGACCTGAGGACTGGGATTGGACCGATAATAGTAGTTCCCTGGGAGGTATATGATGGGGGCCCGGATGGAAAAGCACTGAAATTGACCGCAAGGACATCTCCCGAGTCGCCGTAATGCAGTGATGCATTCATGTCCGATTCAGTGGAGCTAACAAAATGGACTTGGTCTGGTTTGCTTAATGGAGTTGCGTGTCGTCTGGATATCTCAGCGTTTTGCCAGTTGGTCGTTTCGGTTGAGGCCGATTCGGAATCACTCGTGTCCGAATGGTCTCTTCTTTTGCTTCTTCTGTCCTTCTTTCTCCTGCGTTTACTTCTTTTCTTTCCAGCGGAGTACGGACCTAAAGGATCGATCTCTCTATCAGATCCGATGGAGCCCTGAGGTTACTGTACCTCGTATAATCTGTCGGTTGGGCCAGCGCTCCCTCTTCTAGACGCAGACCTTCTCTTCTGCTCCTCGCTTGTCCCTCCCTTGGATTCTCCTGATGGGCAACCTGTCTCTCATCTAGACGCGGAGCTTCTCTTCTGCTTCTAGACTGGCCCACCATGGGGTTTTCCTGATGGTATTCCCGGCGAGGGGTGGATAGTTCCGCCGCTCCTGGGGGTTCGGTAGGGGGTTGCCATATGGAAGCCGAATGGTTGACTTGTAAAGGGGTCCTAGGGACTGCGTTGTTTGACTGGCTTGTAACTGCTCCTTGAACGGCCTGAATGAAGGAGTCGATGATTAGCACAGACTCCATGACGTTGGGTACCATTCGCGTAACGAGGTAGTCCGTATGGTCAGCGATCGCCGCAGCGAGTCGTATGTCCACAATGGAATCCACATGGGCTGAGCAGAGCTCACGGAGAAGGGGCCAAAGAAGGTTGGAAAGCACTGCTGGAATATTTTCTCTAATTCCTTCTGTCTTTTGGGGTTCTCCTTGGGGTGTTCCTGGTCTAGAGGTGGGTCTGGTGAGTCGTTCTCGTAAACGCGCTTCTACCGTAGGTTCTCGGCGAATCCTTTCAGGGTCGTCCAGAAGAGTCAGTACTCCTTGCAGTGGGCTTCTCGTGCTCCTGCGGTCGCTAACATTATCAACATGAGGTTCAGGCGACATCTTCTGCGTTGAAGTGGCAACTCTTCCTGAAGTATGAGTTCTATGGTCTGGTCGGTTGGGTGTGTTTCCTGCATCCATAATGGCGGTTGCTTCTGTACTTCTGGGCCGTTGGGGAATTAAAGCAAAGATTAGAATCCGGATAATTCTTCGTTCCCGAGAAGGAGTGGTTATAACGGTTGAGCCCTGTAGGCCGCCGGGCTCTGAAGGTTTTTGCTGATGACACGTGGACGGGTTGACCTCAGCGGGACTCATGTAGATTATTAATTTAGTTTAATTAGTGTAATAGATTAACACTACAGTGCCATGGAGATCTCAGCGCCTCGCCAGTACTATTTTCTTGGCTCGAATGACGCTTCTCCCTAAGAGTACGGTAGGCACCGTTAGGATACTAAGTAACCCCCTGGGAGTGCCGCCGTCAAGGATTCGAACCTTAGAACCCGCTCTACCACACTACCACCGGTCGAGACCCGTACGTTGACCCAACAGTCATTGCGCTACATTTTGGTCTCCCGACTTAGAAACCTTTGGAATAATTGAACGGACCACGGAACGAAGAAATATCCGGATTCTAACCTTTGGTTTAATTCCCCAACGGACCAGAAGTACCGAAGCAACCGCCATTATGCATGCAGGAAACACACCCAACCGACCCGACCGTAGGACTCCTCCGGCAGGATGAAATGCGACTACGACGCCGGCGATGTCGCCTGACCCTCAGGTTGATACCGCTAGCAACCGCAGGAGCACAAGGAGCCAGCCGCAAGAAGTACTGACCCCACTGGATAACCCTGAAAGGATTCACCGAGAACCCACGGTGGCAGCGCGTTTACGAGAAAGCCTTACCAGGGCCACCTCTAGGCCAGGGACACCTGATGGAGAAACCCCCCAGACCAAAGGACCTCGAGAATAACTGCCTCCAGGTCTTGCCGACCTTCTCTGGCCCCGTCTCCGTGAGTTCTGCTCAACCCACGTGGATTTCATTATGAACGTGCGACTCGCTACGGCGATCGCTGACCATACGGATTACCTCATCGCGCGAATCATCCCTAAGGTATTGGAGTCTGAGTTATTCATAGACTCCCTCCTACAGGCCGTTCAAGGAGCTATCACCCGTCAGGCAGGCAATTTGGTCCCTAGAACCACCCCCCCACAAATTAACCATCCGGTCTACATATGGCAACCCCCTACCGAACCCCCAGGAGCAGCGGAATTATCCGCCCCTCGCCGGGAATACCATCAGGAAAACTCCATGGTGGGCCAGTCTAGGAGCAGAAGAGAAGCTCCGCGTCTAGATGAGAGACAGGTTGCCCATTAGGAAAATCCAAGGGAAGGATAAGCGAGGAGCAGAAGAGAAGCTATGCGTCTAGAAGAGGGAGCGCTGGCCCCACCCGACAGATTATACGAGGTACAGTCACCTCAGGGCTCCATCAGATCTGATAGAGAGATCGATCCTTTAGGTCCGTACTCCGCTGGAAAGAAAAGAAGTAAACGCAGGAGAAAGAAGCACAGAAGAAGCAAAAGAAGAGACCATTCGGACACGAGTGATTCCGAATCGGCCTCAACCGAAACGACCGACTCGAAAGTGGATGAGGCTGCCGTTCGAGGCCTCAGACCACTGACAACAACCAACAAGCTTTTCCCTAAGGTTCTATTCTACCGGAAGTACCGGCTGGCCTACAGGTCCGCCAAGTATTCTGGTTCGGTGGCTCGCAAAGTCGCCAAATAGACCAATGGGATGGAACTAACCATTACGGACAACTTCTCGGGGTCCGATCCAATTACTGTCCTTAGGTTTCTCAGTTTGTTCCGTACGGCCTGCGATCAGAACGGTGTCCACGAGGGCGCCGCTCTCTACATTTTGCAATTCTTCCTTACAGGACAGGTGCGTGACCGAGTGGTTTCGAAGATATCAGGCACAACTGACCTCGTGGATGCTCAAGACCGTGAGCTCCTCAGGTCATACCCTCAGTTTGTTCATTACCTCGTGGAAACTTACTCCACGGATGACGTTATAATGGATACCCACCAGGAAGTAATATCCTTTAGGCAGAGCTCCAACATGACCGAATCGGCTTTCGCAGACGACCTATGGAAAAAACATACCGGTGTGGAAACATGATCTCCGAAGGACGGCTTAAACTTCACTTCATCACGAGATTGCTCCCTGCCATTCGGACACATGTGCGCAATTACCACACGGAAAACCCGCAATACTCATTCCGAAGGCTCTTTACCTACGCCGAGGGTTACGGCAAAACCTACAGAACCTCCAGGCGCAACGCTGATACAACAAGAGGACACGCAACTCCATTGCGTAAACCCAACAAAGCCCATTTGGTTTGCTCCACGGAGTCGGACATGGATGCTTCACTCCATTACGCCAATTCGGGAGATGTCCTTGCGGTTTATTACAGTTCACCTCCGTCTGGGCCCCCATCATATACCTCCCAGGGCACTACAGCGACCACTGGACCACCCACACCCAAGTATTCTCCCTTTCCGCCCCGCAAGGACGTTTTTGTTCGCTCCCCGAGGGCCTGCTTCCTCTGCCTGTCAGTGACCCAACCTTGTGACTGTACGAGGTATCTGCCTGAGGACGCACGAAAAACCCTCCTAGCCCTAAGGGAAGAGAATTACCGGGTGCGGAGATCCGAAGGAATGTATACCAGGGCACAGAAACTAACCACAGGGACCCTGGAAGCTCACGCTATGCCACGCCTCCGGACACTCCGATCAAAACCCCACAGGTCCACGCCATTGTAGATCCTACGAACGAACCCGTGGAAGAACCCTATCCTCAGGAAGAAACGGAAACCCCAACGGAAAACTCCTAGAGGGACGACTCAATGCAAATCCTCTCTCTTTAAGCCCCTGCTTCAACCAATTGGAATGCAATGAGCCAAAGAACTCCTCACCTCCCAAATGCAAACCACCCACAATGGACCACTCAGAATGAACCAAAATTGGAACACAGTAACGACCCCTTCTGTATCCTCAGGAAAAAGAACTATAAAGTTCGAGTAACCGTAGGACTTCGTTCCAACAACTCTCAGGTGACCACAGCTGTATTGGACACAGGCGCTGGTCCCAACTTGGTCCATCCTTAGCTGCTCCCACTGGGTTGGTAAGATTTCGTTCAGGCAAGGAAGACCCCAACGATTACCGATGCGTCTCGTAGACCAATGGACATTAAAGGGATAGTACCACTTTACCTGTAGTTGGGACGATTTAAAGTCCTCACGTGGTTTCCTGTATGTCCTAACTTGGGCACTGAGGCAATCCTAGGGACCTCCTTTTTGATCGATACATCTTGCCCAATTATCCAGGCCTTAGAAAAGTCGCGTTTTACCGCGCACATTCCATCTCCATAACTGGTTCAACCCCAGGGCCCTCTAAATGCAATGCTGAAGAAAGAAACACCTTCGGAGTTTGAGGCCCTTACCGACGACCAATACGAAGCATTTCAGACCCTAGAGGACAAATTGCTGAACCCACCCATATTGGCCATACCAAAACCCAATAGGCCTTTCGTCCTGGACACAGATGTCTCTGATGTCCAAGTGGTTTATGCACTGCTACAGGAACCGGATTCACCGAAGGACTATCAACCTATTGGCTACTGGAGCGTAACGCTCACCAGCGCGAAGGGAAACTACAGTACGAGCGAAAATCAATGTCTAGCCATCGTATGGTCCGTATTGACACTCGGTCTGTACCTCGAGGGAACCAGGTTTACCATTAGTACAGACCATGATTCACTCCGCTGGCTACTCAATATGACCGATGCATCGAGTCGCCTCGCTAGGTGGCGCCTCAGGCTGTCAGAATACGACTACGAGATAACCTATATTCCAGGCATCAAGCACCATGCAGCAGATGCCCTGTCGCGAATCATTACCGACGGAACTGATGACACTCAATTCCACGACCTAATTCCCACCCTCTTTACAGACGATTGACCTCATTACTATACGGAAACAGATGACCTAATGGGTAAGGTGCAATCAGAGGACCCCGAGGAAAAGGAGAACGAAGTATATGTATTGGACTGGGAGACAGTACCGCCCAATTCGGCACTACCTCAGGTTAATGCGGTAGCCCCGGAGGAAAAAGAGCTCCTCCCTACAACTATTGAAAAACTCCTACAGGCGCAGGTCGAAGACGAATTCTGCAAGGAAACAGCCCAATTGGTAGGAACCGCAGGATGCCTGTTCGACTATGACCGATTTGGACTATTATGTCGCCACTCACCGCTCGATGGCGCACTTCAACGGGTAACTCCAACTTCGCTTAGGGCGCGATTCCTATACCTCGCCCATTTCCACCGCTTTGCTGGTCATCGTGGAGGGCGACGAATGTACCAGACCCTAAGGAAGTTCTTCTACTGGCCACTAATGGCGCAGGACCTATGACAAACCGCCCGGAACTATGCATCGTGCGAACAGATCCGAGGGTCTCGTGCCAACCATCAGGCCAAACTGAAGCTCTTCGCCGACGCAGGTCCACTGGAATTTGTCGCAATGGATATACTTGGGCTTTTGCCTAAGTCGTCCCATGGGAAACGGTTTGTTTTGGTTATAACTGATAGTTTTACCAAACTTACCAGAGCCCTACCCCTAGGAAAGACAACAGCCAAGTATGTAGCCACAACCTTCTTGTCCTACTGGGTATATCCATATGGCATGCCACTCTACCTCCTTACGGATAACGTTAGCCAGTTTGTATCCAAATTCTTCTTGCATGTCTGTGCTTCCTTAGGTATCAAACATGTGACCACCACGGCGTACCACCCGCAAACCGATGGCTGAGCCGAACGCTTGAAACGCACCCTTCTGGACCTATTGGTGCACTACGTTTCGGAGCAGCAATTGGACTGGGACGAATACGTCGAGCCACTAGTTTATGCCTACAACACGCAGGTGCACGCTTCCACGGGGACATCGCCTTTCGACTTAACGCTAACGAGAGCGCCGCCGCCGGTAGCTATGGATCTTCAGGAGTCTACCATACCCCAGGACATAACCGAAGGATTGACTCCTACCCAGGCGAAGTGCTACTCGCTCCGACGCATCGACCGCATTATCCAATCGGCCAGAGCTGTACCAACCAAAGCCCAACGGCGCTACAAGTTCAATTTCGACAAGGCCGTCTGGAACACACCGACCTTTGGGAAAAGAGATCTGGTTTACCTGGACCGGCCACCGAGGAACAGTGAAAAACTCGAGGACACTACGCGGAAGCTCTTACCCCGCTCTACGGGACCATAAAAAATCCTTAAGGCCAATGATCACACCATCACTTTACTAATTGATGGCCTACAGGACACCGTGTCTATTGACCGCGTGACACGAGCTCCCAGTTCCTCCGGACCACAAACGTCCCAGCCCCCTGGACCACCGGATGCACCACGACCTCAGGTCGACACTCAAGTCTCCACACCCCCTAAGGCAGTTCCCGAGGACTCGACTAGCCACACGGACACGATGGTCAATGCCAACTACTATGACCCATCGCTCCCAACCGACTCCGATGGATTCGCCCCTCTGGACCACACTCTCCTTCCGGAGGATGAACATCAACCGGAATATGTGATCGAGCGCATCATCTCCGCCGGTCGGGGAGAAGATGGAACTATGCGCTACCGTGTCCGTTGGTTCGGCTACACACCTGAGAAAGATACTTGGCAAGAGCCTCAAACCATTCCGGCTAATTTTCTCGCCCTCTATTGGCGCAGAATAAGCCACTCGGAGCGCGGCCTTCAGGAGGGAGCAACCATTGGTCCGAATAATCCAAACATTGGCCCAAATAATCCCAAAAAGCCTCCCAACCCGCCTCCGGACACGATGGTTCGCCGGAGCACGACGGTTTGTCGGAGCACGACGGGTCGTCGTAGCTCCTGCATCAGGGATCAAATTCAGTCCTTTGGAAACACCTGAGAAAGACCCAGGACGCTCTCAAGATTGGACGCCGTTCGGGGGCACGCACATTTGAGATACAAGAAAGACCTTGGGAAAGAACAAGAACTACTTTATTTAACTTATTCCAGTAGCTAACAGAGGCCCAAAAGCCCTTGGTATGACCTCAAGGTTCGTGGAAGCGCTCCGAACACCAACCGAACTCACCGGGGCGGCGCAGGAGTAACTCTGTCGTCCTCATTTGAACCTGCAGGAGCGAAACCGGGACTAGGTTCATCCGAGGAGCCAACTGGACTACCCGAACCGGCCCCAGTGAGCCGAGTACGCTTCTTCGGCGGGAATTCTCCTGAGGAACTATTGTCACCATCGGAAACCTCCCGGTCACTCAAATTGAGACCATATAGGGCATCCAAGTCGGCAGTAACCCTCTGAGACGTCTCCTGCGCATTCTGCTGCAGGATATTGACCATGGGGGTCTTCAGGTCCTGACCCTGTTGGACAACCGCGGCGTAGCGAGCCGAGCGACACGCCCAGGAGCAGGCTTCAATCAGAACTGTCGCAATGTCCATAGAAGCCGTGATACCAACGGTACGGCAGAAATAACGGAGATCCGCGGCTGCAGCCGTGATCGAAGCAGTAAGGTGTACCAACGGAGAAGAAGGAGCGATGCCGACGCCCCCGGTGGACTCTTGAGCAAGTGACTCGCCTACATGACTTTCGCTTTCGACAGCAACCTCGCCAGGAGGAATACTCACTTGAGCGATGGGCGGTTCATACGAGAGCTCATCCGGAGGAGCAGCGCCCGGAGAAGCTGGAGGAGGAGAAGCAGTCGGCAACACTACAGCGGACTCGACCGGAGGATGAACGCCCTCCACGGGTAGGACAAAGAGATCTTCACCGAAGGATTCCCCGTCGGACATACCAGCAGGAAGCAACTGCGTGGCTTCCACATCAGGCTCTAAGCACAGAGGATCGAAACAAATGGCCTTCGGATAATAGTCGGGCACATGACGCCTCGGAATGTCCGATGTTTGATTCCTCAAAGGCTTGGCGGGATAGACACGAGCGTCGTCCCGGCCCTGAGGATGCAGCGGAATCGGCGTGAATGAGTCGGTATCCCAGTCATACCAAAGAAACCCGGTTGTCTTGCCCCACTCCACCTGTAGGACATGATCCAAAAGGGCCTCGGTCTCTTCGACGTCGAACTGGGTCCCACGGACGATGTTTTGTATGCCAAGGTTCCTTAAGAAGCGGATTATGATGTCCGGGAGAGGTATTACGCGACCTCGAGGACCGGGTATGTTCTCATCGTACCACAACCTCCAATCCTCCGAACGTACATTACCACGGATTCCGTACTTCGCGGTATCCAGGAAGGCCATAACGGACATCACGCCGAGCTCAATGAAGAGTTCCTGCCAGGACAGCCACGACCTTCGGTCATTGTCAGCTCCCATGAGTTGGGACGAGTGGTATGCCACCACGGACGGCGTGGGAACCAGAAGGAGCGGCGAGACACGCCAATACATGGCACATTGGTTCTCATCCTCCTGGGAAAGCGAAAGATATAACGGAAGACGTTTGTTTGCCTTCATGTCGTGGAACTCCACTTGGTGCCAACAAAAGAAGACTTCCAGGGATTGACGGAGACGACCATCGGGCTCGTGCATCTCCTTCCAATAGACCCTGTTGGACATCCAGAATAAGTGGTCGTACGATGGCCGGAAGCACATAAGCGCCAAGAGGTTGTGACCAGACGGAGGAAAGTGCACATTAGGCGAGATGAAGTCCGTGTATAGGTCCAAAAAGAGTTTGTTCACCCTGAACTGGTAGTCAGCTTCTTCGTCGCAGCGGACGTACGGCATTTCCGCTTGGACGAGGGTGCGACATCGCCTCGCCGAACGCGGATCCACAGGACAATGAAACCATCGGTTATACCACGAGACGTTGCGCGCGTTCTTGCTGCCCCTTCGAAAGTCGGGTATCTTGGCCAACCTTCTGGAGTCGAGATAAATATGGCAAACCCTTTGGTATTCTTCCACTGAGGACGGGAGAACGGAATGACGCACTGCCCGCGGGTTTTTTCCGATGGTATGGTCATTGCAGTCCCCCAAATGCTTGTAGGCTACTTGGTATCCCGAGAAGCTCCCCGCTGTGTTTTTTATGGTCATGATACAGCTGGCCCGAGGTTGGCCCGCCGGGAAATAGATGGAATAGCCGGTGGAGGCGACATAGTCCGAAGGAAGTACGGCGTATCCGGCCGGCTTATAAGGTGATTTGTAACGCAATGACGGGTTAAGTCAGCGCACGAGTCGCGACCGGGGGTAGCTTGGTAAAGCGGGTCCTAAGGTTCGAATCCTTGACGGCGGCACTCCCAGAGTACTTGGTGCAATGGGCTAGCATTTACTGCGTAGTCCTACAGGTTGGAGCTACGGAAACGATGGCTTGAAGACCAAAGGGTGAAACTAATATTACAAAGGGGGTTATTTAGTATCCTAACAGAGCCTACCGTACTCTAAGGGAGAAGCGTCACTCGAGCCAAGTAAATATTACTGGCGAGGCGCTGAGATCTCCCTGGAACTATAGTGTTAATCTATTACACTAATTAAATTAAATTAATAATCTACATGACTCCACCTGAGGTCGATCCGTACACGTGTCACCTGCAACATCCTTCGGGGCCCGGCAGCTTGCCGGGCTCAACCGTTATTATCGCTCCTTCACATGATTTCGGCATCGAGCGCAACCAATGGAAAGGTACCACGAGGGAAAGACGAAGTAACGGAGATGACCCGAACGGACTGAGAGGCGTCAACCACGGTGGACGAAGTGCGGAGGGTCGCTAAGGGAAGAACGGAGACGAAGGAAGAACCCAATGTCTCGGCAACGCGACGCGAGGAATACGCCGGCGATGCACCTATGGCCAGAGCTCACGGCGCGTGACAGTTTCAATCCTTAGGCAAATAAATTGCCCTCCGGCACCAATGGTCAGCTCACGCATCCCCGCATCCCGGCAGGTGGTGACGAAGCGACGTACCGTGGCACCAAATGGTACCCGGAGCAACGTAGTGCTCGCGTCCCCTGGGTCAATCATGAGGCAATTTGGACATCACCGTGACGGCCCAATCCTAAGGAGGGAGATATGTGAAGGAGCGGTCATAACGGTTGAGCCCTATAATCTGCCAGGCCCTGAAGGATCTTGCAGATGACATGTGGACGGGTCGACCTCAGGTAGACTCATGTAGATTATTGATTTGATTATTGTAATAGGTTAACACTATAGTGCCAGGGAGATCTCAGCGCCTTTCCAGTACTATTTACTTGGCTCGAGTGACGCTTCTCCCTTAGAGTAGGATAGGCACCGTTAGGATACTCAATTACCCTCTTTGGTACATTACTTCCACCAATTGGTCTTCAAGCCATCTTTTCCGTAACTCCGACCTGTAGGACTACGCAGTAAACGCCAGCCCATTGCACAAAGTACTCAGGGAGTGCTACCGTCAAGGATTCGAACCTTAGGACCCGCTCTACCACGCTACCCCTGCTTGAGACCAGTACGCTGACCCACCAGTCATTGCGTTACAGTAAGTGATGTTGTACTTTAATGCCGCATCGAGGATGGCTGCGCCCCAGTAGCTGTCGTCGAGATTGGTGTGGACAAGGGCTGCGCGTGCTGAGTTCATTAGTGTTTGATTTCTCCGTTCGGCTAAGGAATTTTTTTATAGACTATATGGAGTCGTTGGTGTCAATTTGATGCCACGGTCGGTGAAGAATTTGTTCACTGCTTTGGATATATATTCACCTCCGTTGTCGAATTTGTATAAGTGGGGGTAGCTTCCTGTCTTTTTTTGATGTGCTCTATTGTGGTGATGACGGGAGGAAGACTTTCTTTCTTGTGGATAGCAGGCGTAAGAAGAGGTATCTGGACGCTGTTTTGAGGTGCGTAATGGCGTATTTCTTGTTATTCATGCGGGTTAGGGGTGTGACTGGTCTTAATACATCTGAGTAAATGCGTTTTACTTGGTGTGTGTTGTGGTGCGTTCGTGAATGCGGTGCTGGACGGGACTTCGCTGTATGATAGTCACTGCATGTAATTAGGGGCGGTGGGTTGCGTAGGGATAATGACAATGTGGAAAGAAGATTGTGCTCGGCCATGATGGGAATTGATCGCAGGTGCAAAAGGCCGAGTTTTAGATGGCAGTTTTGGTATGCTGTTGTTGTGGGGGAAAGCTGACTGTGTCATTATGATTGTTTGGAGGCTGCGCTGACCAAGTTCATGGGGTGTTCGCTGGGTTCGGTGACTGTGGGGATCGGATATCTTCTGGTTTTTGATGTTGCTGCAACGGTTGTTTGTGCTTTGAGATTTTTGTTTTTCGACGGGGATTGAAGCGGTATTGTTCGGGCTGCGCTTGCAGTTAATAAGGTTGGGTGTACTTGGGAGTTATTGAGGACGTAAAGACCGTCCGTGAATCGCGCAGATACAATTGCGCCAGGGTGGCGACTAAAGTGTATAAAATCAAGGTTTGCAAACAAGGCCATCTTGCCGTTGGTCTTGGCAAGGTCGTGTACAGATAATAGGTTTGTTCGAATTGTTGAAGAAAAGAAAGCCGTGCTTATGCGAAAATTCTTAGGATTCGTTTTGATTGGTATCTGTCCATTATGCATGATTATGTGGTGTTGGCCCTCAGCGGTTTGTTTTGTTAATTTATGTGCAACGGGACGCAATTAGTTTCTAGAAGTGGTATAAGAGGGAAATGGTACTGAGTCAAACTAGTAAGACTTATTATCTGGGGCGGTCTTTGAGTCATCCATAGAATCTTTCAGTAACGCCCTTCAAACGAAAAGCTCCTCTCGTTTTGAGTTGATGTGTTCCTGTAATTGTTGTGCACAGAATGGTTATTGGGCCAACCCGGCTGTACGGCGTTTCCCTCTACACTCGCTAGTGGTGTGTGTTGTGGATGCGGGAAACATGCACCATTCTTCTTTCCATCTTGCAGGCTTTAGGAAGTTTTTTTTCTTGTTGTTGTTTTGCATTTTGGTTCCAGATTCTTGGTTGCGGTCGTGTTTATTGAACGAATAGCATATTGTATTGAAAAAAGTGCTATTTCGCTATGAAGTAGAATTGTCTGTCAGATTCAACGGCTATTGCCTAGATTTTGAACGGAAGTTTTCTGCTTAGGACCACAGAAATTATTTTGAAACTAGATGGCGTCGAAGGCGTTGTAGTTTAAGGTTGTTTTTAAATCCGCTGTGTTGGTGTATTTTGCATTTATCATTTTGTTACGGATTGATTCGTGTGTTTCTACGCCTTTGTCAATTTCTCTACCTGGCGTACATAAAACTGACCAATTTTAAGCATCAAAGATTTTGTGACTTTTTTTTTCTTGCTATTGACATGTCCTTTATTAAGACGGATGATGCGTCTCAAAGTAAGGTTCATAAAGTTGCAGCTGAAGATTATTGCGATTGACTCGGGTAGCGATAGTTTAAGAAGCGATTTGCTTTTGTTTATCTTCCTGATTTGTACGGTTGATTGTGTTGGGTCAATTGGGGGTTTGAGAATGTTCAAAACCAGCAATTCGGATGCGTCTTAGTGTGTGAAGTTGATGATGACTGAAAATTTTCAGAATTGAAAGTTGTTGAAAGATAGCATAGAAAAATTAAAGATTTTTTTGTTAAACAAATTAGAGCTAGAGGGGGAGTGGAGGAGAGTGTAGTGGGTTTTATCGTTGTAGGCTGTAAGATTGAGTATATTGTTGTACTTTCGTTTGATCTTGCTTTCTTGCCTTTGCTGGTAGCGGAGAGTTCGTGTTGATATTGAAGGCAATGGGGTTGAGCTACGGTTTGATGGGCCCACAACTTAGCCAAATGAAGAAGCCTTGGCTCTCCTTTTCTGGAAGCACAGCGAGGGCTTCGGTGATTTATTTGGTGGGCATTCAGGACGTGCATGCACTGCGTGCATGCACTGCGCGCTGGAAGCACGCCTGTGTAATTTGGCGTCTCACTGGTGTTACTGAAGAAAACAGTCTCAGGAATGTAAAGTCTGTTTCAAAATCATATCCCTCGCGCAAATTTTCCAAAAATCGACGTTTTGGCTACAGTAAAACTAACAAAATCAGTGTGAAAAAATTTTCAAGTAAGAAAACTGTTTCAAAATCATATCTTTTATTGCATCCTTTTTATTCTAACACGAGTTCAGTAGTTTATTTTTGCTCCTCTAGCCTGTATAACACTTATACAACGCTTTGGAATTGATTCTATAAAAGGATTGATAGCATTACAGTCAATCTTTTCCCAGCAATCTTTGATACAATTTTTCAGATCAAAAACTGTATCAAATTGCCTTCCTTGCCCATAAACCATTCGGGCCAACATTCCCCAAATGTTTTCGATAGGGTTGAGGTCAGGAGAGCGCGCAGGCCATTCCATAACCGACATATTTAGACTATTGAACCACCGTTTCATAGAATTAGACTTATGCACAGGTGCATTATCTTGCTGAAAAATGAATTCTTCTCCGTGCATAAAGTATGAAAAAGGTAAAAGATAGTTTTCTAGAATCTCAGCATACTTCTCAGAGTTCATTGTAGCTTCAACAAAAGCCATATCAGTTGCTCCTTTCGTGGAGATTCCAGCCCAAACCATTACTGATGCACCTCCTGAATGCTTAATCACAAATTACTTCTTTTTTTTTCGTAGATCATGCCAATAAATTTTATAGCAATCTGGACCATCAAGGTTAAACTTTTTTTCGTCGGAAAAGATAATATTATTCCATTCCTTTTTCCAATAAGCCTTTTTAACACACCATTCAACTCGATTTTTCTTGTGATTATCTTTTAAAAAAAGTTTTCCTCATTTTTGTGTACTTGAAGAATTTTTGACGGTTGACTTCATGCCATATTGTAAATCTTGATAGAGGCAAATATAGATTTTTGACAATTTTCCCGCAAGATGAAGTGTTGCGGCATAGTTCTTGCTTAATTCCACGCTTACCGGCCGGAGATAGTGCCGTAGGACGGCCGGTTGGACGCTTTGTTCCGTATGTAGCGGGGTTTTGGATGAAGTTGCTGATTGTTTTTGGGCTGCGCTTGAGTTTTCGGGCTATATCTGCTGTAATCATACCCCGACCTACTAATTCCATGATTTCCAGCTGTTCAGAGCGTGTCAGAGGTGCGTCACGAGCCATAATTGAGCGAATGATTGTATAAAGGATATACTTTTGAAACAGTGTTATTGACTTTGTGGTTTTTATTTGTTGTGAAATGTGCTCTACAGTACGTGAAATGCCTTTTTGGCGCAGTTTTTGTAAAGGGATATGTTTTTGAAACGCACTGTACTTTGAAATACACAGAACTTGATTAGAAAAATAGTTTTGTACTTCGAAAATAGAATATGGGGCTACAGTCACAAAACATGCGTTTTTTAATAATTTTTTGAAAAATAGATTTGTGATTGGATGGCTTTCTGACGTCGACCACATCGTGTTGATTTGGCACAATAGTTTTCATTCATGAAGCCTCCTTTGGGTCGCTCACTCATATTCTATCACCATCTCATCCTCGTCATCCGCTATATCCTGAAACGTTGAGGATGGGGAAACGAAAAGGGAGAACAGGTGCTGGGGGGGCAGTCGTATCCTCTCTTTCGAGAAATCCAGGTGGTACGATCCGAAACCGTGGCGATGAGGAGTCTCGTGGTTCGTCGACGGCCAAATCTCGACGGGAAGATCAGGAATTGAACGAACTAGCGCAACTCCCTGCAAAGGGAAAGCGGAACGCTGCACCATCGAGCTCCTCTACCGCTTCGAGTTCTGGTGGTCCATCGTCAAGATGGTTGGGTAAATCACCTCAGCAAATGCTGCGTGAGTGGTGCATCAAGAACAATCGTAAGCGTCCATAGTACGTTGCGAGCTCTTAAGTAGGCAGGCAATTTATGAAAAGAAGTAATAGAACCTAACTTCCTAGTCTTATCTCTTTTGAACCTGATACTACAGTTTCTCGAAAATGAGCAATTCTGAACTCATGCGGTGCACGGTTCCTCCAGGTCGCAAGGATGGAAAGCCAGTTAAGGGCTTAGCATTTGCACGAATAATCGGTATCGGACAGAAACCAGGAGACGAATACGCTGCATTGAACGTACTGCATCAGGTCGAACGTGGCAAACCCTTAGAAAGGCTGCTCGCACCGGAATATCGAGAAGTATGGCTTTCCTTGGACGACATTTTTGAAGAAGTACAGCAAAATCAGGAAAAACGCGCTATGGTTGCTGAGCAACGCAAAGAAAAGGCCCAACGACGATCAAATTTTGAGAGGAACAAAGAGTCTGCGACAATTAGCATTTCTTCTGCCTCTCGGCAGCTAATTGAGGATGTCTTGCTCGAGCAGAAGTCTTCAGAGCAGAAAGAACTATCTTTACCTAACGAAGGAAGTAAAGGGAAAGAAGGGATGGGTTCCATCTCAAAGCTTCGAAAAGAACTGTTGCAGCAAGGTTTCGCGGAGCTTGATGCTACAGATGCGAGCCAAAGGTTTGAGAATATGGGCGATGCATTAGATTATCTTTGCTTAAATCTGGATGAAGCAGAGCTTCCTGCTAAGTTTGTTGCAAAGGCTGATGTCGAGGTCGTTCAGTTCTATTCTAAGGAAAGTGCGGAAGGGCCACGAAGAGTTAACAGCCAACGTCGAGATGAGCTTTGTAGCTACCTTTGTCTCTCCCGTTACGCTGCTGAAAAGGCATTGAAGAGGGCAGACGGTGATTTTGAATCCGCCTTCTGTGCTCTTTACGAGACTTTGACACAGAGACCGTTTACAAGCAATCTTCTAAGACCCGGCGCGAACGAAGCAATTGTGTCACAGTGGCTCTCAGATGAAAGTGAATCGTTGTCCGCAATTTATGCAGAGGACATCAGAATGGGAAGTGGTGTATTCCCTGCGTTTTCAGACAGATGGAGCGCTGTGGTGCGTGTTCCAGATGGATTTCCAGCGCTGCAGACTTCCACTCCGGCCTTTGTTGTCTTTGTCGATATGATTCAGCAATATCCCTTCTCGGCTCCGGCTGTTTTAGTATTGGGTCGCTTCGATGGATCTGACGAAGAGCGCGATTCTCTAACTTCGGCTCAGAAGCGATTATTGATGCGAGCAGCTGCTGGAAAAATATCTGAGATGTATGATACAGTTGATAAAAGCTATCCATCCGCAAGCAAGGATCCTGTACTATGCGTACACGAAGTGCTCACTCTAATTTGCCATGGGACGGTTGATGAACTGTTAAGTTTTGCAACCACTGCAAGAAAAGAAAAGGGTTCTATCGAGATCTGTAATCCGCATGGATCTGAGAAGTACCACTACCGAAGACAGCACCCCCAGGGCAGCAAGAAAAGCACCAAAACTAAAGTAGAACGGATTTTGCCAGCTGCGCCACAGACAGAGTCTCGCAGACTTCGTGAAATGAAGAAGCAAAGGCAGACGCTACCAGCGCACGATGCGAGGAATGAAATCTTATCAGCTTTGGATGGGCACCAAGTAGTGGTTATTAGCGGGGCAACTGGATCCGGAAAGACTACTCAAGTACCCCAGTTTATCTTGGAGGAGGCGACCAAAAATCAAATTCCCGTCTCAATTGTGTGCACGCAGCCAAGGAGAATTGCAGCGATGTCTGTAGCGGAACGTGTGGCTTCAGAACGATGCGAAGCTGTTGGTGAAAGTGTTGGGTACCAAGTGAAGCTCAACTCACGTCGTTCTGCAAAAACAAGGCTTGTATTTTGCACAACGGGAGTTCTCCTGCGTCGTTTACAATCTGATCCGCTTCTTCAAAGTATCTCTCATGTCATAATCGACGAAGTTCATGAGCGCTCTTCAGAAACTGATTTTTTAATGCTCATCATCCGAGACATGTTGCAACTGAGGCCGAATTTGCGAGTCATCTTGATGTCGGCAACTTTAGAGGCAGAAAAGTTTGCTGCATATTTCTCGAATGTCTCTGTAATACCCGCATCTTCTCCCTCCCAAGTACCTGTGGTCTCGATTGCAGGTAGAACTTTCCCTGTAGAAGAGTATTATCTTGAGGATGTGATCAAATTAACGGGCTACTCTCTCAAACCTGGGAATCGATATGCGAAGAAAAGGTGGAAACCTCCGCGGAACACCAGTTTTCAAGACAATGACGGACCGTGTGTTTCTAATCACCGAAGCGCAACTGAGCTTGCTTCTGTCGATGACCCCTCCAATGATGACTTTAGTGATGGAGGGTACCCGCCAGATGACAAAGAAATGCACATATATGAAACGGGTGTGCGTCTTTGTACGCCCGAAGCAAAGGACCCACCGGCTAATCGAAGAACGGCAACTCTCATTGACGAGTCAATTGTCAATTTTGACTTGATTGATATGCTCGTCAGATATATCGATATTCACAATCGTAAGCAGGACAAGGATGGAGCTATTCTAATTTTCTTACCGGGCTCGGCAGAAATTTCGACCATGGTGCAGAGGCTATCGATGGGCCCTCAATCAAATCAACTATGGCCTTTACCTCTTCATTCACTACTATCCCCGGATGACCAGTCTAAGGTTTTCTGCACTCCTCCGAAAGGAAAACGAAAAGTAATATGCTCGACGAACATTGCGGAAACCTCGATCACAATTAATGACGTTACAGAAGTAATTGATACATTGCGAGCTAAAGAATCATCGTATGATGCTCTGAACGGTTCATCAGTTTTGCAGGAGTGCTTCATATCGAGAGCTTCGGCGAAACAGCGTGCTGGGCGCGCTGGTCGGGTCTCCAAAGGTGTATGTTACAGGCTGATTAGACGATACACATTCGAGAACAAGCTTGCCGCTCAACAGAAACCAGAAATTCGAAGGGTTGCACTCGAGCATCTCGTTTTAAATGTTTTAAGTATTGTTCCTAAAGATCACAGGACAAATAATCCTCATGCATTCTTCTCGAGAGCCATTGATCCTCCGGATGACCAGTCGGTATCTACCGCTGTGGCGAACCTCATTGACATTGGGGCCCTTAAGAAACTTAAAGACGAGGAAGGGGGGAGCAATTTTGGGGTACAAATGACAGCTCTGGGAAAACACCTCGCTGGCATACCGGTGGACGCGAAAATCGGCAAACTACTTGTTTATGGATCATTGTTCAGTTGTCTCGATGCGACACTAACTATGGCAGCGACAGTATCTGAACGCTCTCCATTTTATTCTCCTTTTGGCAAGAGAGAGGAATCTCGTGCTGCAAAGGCTAAATTCAAATGGGGCAAGTCAGATTTACTCACGTACGTGCATGCATTCAATAGATGGCGTGAGCTTAGAGAGAGTGGATGTGGGTTTTCCGCCGAGCAGAATTTTTGTTCTCAACATTTCCTGTCAAGGAAAACGCTGCTAACTATCGCTGATGGGCGTAGTCGGCTTGCAGATGTCTTAAAAGATATTGGTTTTGCCAAAATGGGCGCGAAAGGCCGTGGTTGGGAGCGTGCTGAAGATCTGAACCAGCATGACCAGAACTTGAGAGTTCTGAGAGCGGTGATATGTGCTGCACTGTATCCCAACATTGTCAGAATCGATTTGCCAGAAAAAAAGTATCGTGAAGTTGCTGGTGGAGCTATCCCTGTAGGGTATAATTCCAAAGATCTCAAGCTGAGAACCAAAAACTACAATAGAGTGTTTTTGCATCCGGAGTCAACAAACTTTCACGTCGGAAATTATGAAACAAGATGGCTGGCATACTACGAAAAGGTATGCACTTCTAAGTTATTCATCCGTGATGCGACAATGGTGTCCCCGTATGCAATCTTGCTTTTTGGAGGAGAGATTGGAGTGAGTCACAAGAACGGTCAGATGTCAGTAGACCGATGGGTGTTATTTAGAGCCCCGGCCCAGGTCGCAGTTCTTGCTCGTGAGTTGCGAAGAAAATTGGACCAACTTTTACTGCGGAAGTTCGAAAACATTGAACTAGATATCAATCGTGAGGGAAGTAAGGTCAAGGATGCCATTGTTCGGTTGATTACTCAGGAATCATAGGTGGCACGTGTTAATGTGATTGCAGTTGTGGTATGTTTGCATCGCCTAATACCTTCAATTTACGAAACAAGCTTGCCTGTCATTCACGAGGAAGCCAAACCAATATTAACAGACCGCCTACGAACCTTCGTCTCTTTGCGCTTTGGCACCACAACGCGCATTTGACCGGGACCAGATCTTTTCTTCCGTTTCCGTTCTTCTTCTTCTCGCTCAATTTCCATCCTTTGTTCTGCGAGGCCTTGTCGAATACCTTGGCCTAGAGCCACGACAAAGAATAACATAACGTATAAACTGTATCGACGCCACCAACTTTTTCGCTCAGGTCTAGGATTCTGACTGCGCTCCTGCACCTTTTGATCATGAAGGTACGGAATCCACTCTGGTGTTCTTGACTTGGGGACTATAGTTTGGATTACTACTCCTTCCACATTCACGGAATCTGTTGGTTGACAGCGTCTTGACCTCCAGCGCATACCAATGGGCTTGTGACTTTCAGCGTCCTTCCACACTTGAATAAGAAGTGAAGCTTCTAGGGCACATGCAGGAAGTGTGACGATAGGTGAACCTCCATGAACTCGAAGCAGAGCCGATATCGGCGGTTTTTCGAGAGGGTTTGTATAAGCTCTCCATGTTTTTCCGTGGTCCACAGATAGTTCGACAGCGACCCCAGAAGCACTGGCGAACCAGAAAGCTAGAAGTACTAGAACAGACATCTTCAACATGACCTTTGTTCCTAAAATCGGAAAAAGAAATCTAAATCACGTATGTCGTCGAACTTTAACGTGACGAATTACCGCAAAGAAAAGCCGTATAACTGCTGCTCCTGCGAATAAGAGAGATGAGAAAGTATGACGGCGCCTAAACCTATTGGATCTTTCGTGGTTGGACAGAATTTCTGTTTTCTTGTCCTTCTGTATTGTCAGAGACTGTTGAAGATGTTAGAATCCCTTTCTGGTCAAGCTGAGCTGCGGCAAACATTTACCTGCAGATTGAGTAGCCTTATAGTCGTTATCACAGGCGATACCGGTCTGGCCCTTCATGCCCTTCGTGCATACAAAGATTCCCATTCAGCCGCACTGTAAGCAAGGAAATCTAAATCGAATGATACTGAATGATGAAGCATTTGAGGTCCCTATTACCATATAAACTCCTGCTTGGCAGTCTGGCTGGAGAAGTTCGCAGATAAATTGAGAGGCAACGCTGACATTGTACCGTTACGGTTTTATCCGGCACGTGTGACATGCCGTCGACTCTTCATTGTAGAGTCTACAAGGAGCGGAGGTCGATGGGGGAAACGGTGAGGGATTGGAGATCTAGTTGGAAGCAATGTAGAAAGAGGGTGTAGGGGTAGATACACAAGAGGTCGGCACTGCCGGAGATTTCTGGCTCCCTCCTCGTTCTCTCTTTTTTCTCTCGGTCCCTCTCTTTGGTTCCGGTTCTCTCTATTTAAATACCCTTGAGGTCTTCTCTTTTCCTTCCCTCTTATCGGTCTCTACCGATCTCTTTTCTACTAGTTTTGGGTTGATGTTCTCATGCCTGATCTCGTAGTCTTTTGCATTCCTAATTACTTTTGGTGTTGTCCTTTCGCCTTGGCCGTTCCTGTACCTTCTCGACTGGTCGTTCTTGCACGTCAACGATGTACAATTATGCTCCACCACGTGGCCCGGTGTCGTGTTCTGGGTGTTCACTTCAGTTCAGCCATTGACAACCGTATCAATAGGCTCGAGAGTTCGTCGGATACATCGACTCTTCTTTGACTCACACGTTCCGGCCCTTTGGTGGGCCAGAATAATAAATTCATGTCGAGGCGAATTGATGGTGTCAAAATCCGGCTGCGCTGCTCACGAATCTTTGCTTCACAGCGCAAGGATAGGCAACCAAGAACAGTGCTTTACAACGCTCAAGAGCCGTTTGAAGGGGAACTCTCACGTCAAAGTTCACGTCAGAAGTTCCGAGTTATTCTTAAGGGAGGCATTGTGGAACGTGCCACGGAATCATCGACATTGAGAAAGGAATCGTGGCAAAACCGTAGCAAGCCCGCGTCTCGCCGCATTTTAAAGATTAAGGGTGGCTTTTTTGCCTTACTGTGTAGGCGTTTTGTCTGGATACCCGTTTTCTTCGTTTACAGCGACCACCTTCACATTGGTTCTGCGAAATTGGCTTTCTCTCCACAGGTCCTCACACAACCCCAATAGTTCTTTGCCAGGTTGAATTGAAGAACAGAAGAAGTATCTGGCCTGTCATACATTGGTCTTTGCTCGTTTGTTCCATACCATATCTCCCAAGAGCGTAGCACCTACTTCTAGTCAAGCTATTTGCAAGGAGCGGGGATCGGGATTATGTTCTCTGTTTCTCATCTCGACTTTCCCAAACCCGGTGAAAGAGATGAATCTGCTCGCTGGTTGACCACAATAATCCGCGAGATATGGCCCTATGCAGCTAACATTGCGCAAGATATGATTATCCAATTCGTTAAGCCTGCATTAGAAGCGAACGTTCCCTCTGGATTTCCTGTGCCGCAGTTCACGAGAATAGATATCGGCACTGATGCTCTAGCTGTTGAGAAGGTTTGTGTGTTTGAGAGGGAGTTTGGCGAAGAGGGCACCGCAGCTGTAATAGAAGCTGATATAGACTATGAAGGTAATCCTGGTGTGGAAATTACACTCGGCGACTTTCCTCTAGGAGTGGACTATGCGAAATTCAAGGCTCGAGTCGAAATTCTATTGCGTCCTCTAGTTTCCCATATACCTCTTGTCGGTGCCGGTCAGATCGCTTGTATCAATACTCCTGACTTTACATTCAATTTAACAGGTGTGGCTGCTCTTGGAAATCATCCATGGCTACAAGGTTTAGTTCACAGTGTATCCGAGACCTTGCTCGAAGATTTAGCTGTTCTACCAAATCGAATTGCCTTCAAAATGATTCCAGGGCTCGATTATTTTTCGTTCACTGCACACCCTGTCGGTATCATGCGCTTCGCAGCCCTCTCGGGCTCAGGGTTCCCGTCTACAGATGAGCATTGGTTCAAGCAGTTGATTGGTGTGAGCGCTTTGCCGGACGTTTACTTGTGTATGCAGCATGGCTGTACAAAGTTTCAGACCGACATCGTCACAAGTAACGCGAATCCGATATGGGAGAACCAAATATTTGATTTTGTACTGGCATCCAAGTCTCCTTCGCAAGAACTACGAATTACAGCCTATGATTCTGATGTGGGGACGGACGATTTTCTTGGTCGAGGTTCGATCGCAATTCATGAGCTCGTAAGAAAAGGGGCTGTGGTACTTCCCTTACTAGAAGCACCGGACAACGCACATCCGAAAGTGAAGATTGCAGCAAGATGGCTTCGTCTATCCACCTATCTGCGAGATATTCAGAAAGCAATTATTGCTCAGCGCTCCGAATCGGGACGTCCGAAACATTGCTCTCACCTATTATTAACGATTGATATAAATGAAGCGCACAATTTGCCGCCAAACAAACGGCCTTACGTCAAGGTCATTGTAGGGGAACAAATATTTTCAACGAGTGCAGCATATGACCTTGAAATGGTCTATAGTGTTGAGAATCCAGAATTCGAAAGGTCTTTCCCGATTCTGCTGAGGGGGCCGATTGATGCCAGCACGAGAATTGATTATAAGGTAATAGACATGCGCAGCGGTGACCTTATGGGATCGGCATATAGTTCGATATCTGAGGCCGTCGAAGGCAGTCCCGATGGGAAGGCTTACAGATTTGCTTTAACTAACGCTCACAGGCCCGATGCCACTCTTGAAGTGAAAGTCAAGATCTGGGCGATAATGGACGACCCACCTCTATGGAAAATATTGGCTGACCCAAGCCAAATTGGCGCTCCATAGGTATCGTGTATCGTGCTGGTGGTCATATTTTAAGGTTTCGTCATCATCAAAAATGAACTGCTTATCGGTCACGGGATTCCGTTGCAGTATCAGTATACTTATTGAACAGGTGAGTGAGTCTTAATTTCTCCGCAAAAACCCAAATCCGAGCCCCGCTGCATGTATGGCAGTATGGAGATGATGAGCGACAAGGAATTGCCTCCTCTTCATCCTTTCCGCCTGGTGTACCAGCGATGGCAGTCGCCGAGATCTCTTCCTCAGTTTGGATTTTCGCTGACGATTGATGTGGGAGCTTTTGGGGCGAAGAAATAATATCAGCTTTGTTTCGCAAGACGTGAAAGAAATCATTGAGTTCAGCCCGAGCCCTTGACACCAGCTCGTCAAATCTTTGGGGTTTTCCGCCATCAGAAAGGTAGTAGTATAGAGCTCCACCTGTAGTGGCAATCGATAGTGTCACTGCCGCTCGCAATGTCTTCGGGTTTGTCATTGCCATTGCGCCTACTCTAGTCCTCCCACTTGAGACGAAACAGAGAAACTTGGGGCTAGACGACTGTCATAACATTTTCCATGTGAAGTGTGAACGTCATATCCTTCAAATACTAAAGGGACAGAACGTGGGTGGTTACAACCCAAGGGGACACAATTGATAGATACGCTTGCTAGACCGCACACACGCAGAACACGTAGAGTCGAATCTACCGTCCCCGGAGGGTTAAAGTGAACCAACTTTCCGAAAACAAAGTGCAAACGTAGAATGGAAACTCTCTTTTTAATCGCAAAATAGCTGAATCTGACCGTACCAATAGAGGTTTCTAACTAAGGAAGAATTGTGTTAATCGTGTTCTATTTTCGCTGAACGCAATCTCGTCGCTTTAATTACGCATTTCAGTAGTGCTAAAATTTCTGATATTCAAAGATACGGAAAACTATAGCAAACCGGATACGTTCCCGGGAACTAGAAATTCTTCTGTTTCTGGCAGGAAACCGAAACAGTTCTGCACGCGCGCAGTGTCAACCTTCCCCAAAACAGGGGTTAGCATCGGCATAGCAGCACATGAACCTATAACCTTCACCATGGCATCCCCTGCTACTGCCTCCGTTTTTCCTGCTCGCAAATGCGCAACCCCGTTTAAGACGACAAAATAACAAGCCCGTATCGTTTGCAACAAAATCATAAAAATTGATCATCAGGCAGCTCATGGACCGCGATGTTCCACTTCCAAAAAAGAAGACGCTGGGAGCTACTTGCGAACAATTCTCGCAGGGTTGTCGCAATCTTCACTATCACGGATGATGTGATTTCCTTGTAGGTTAACGATTGTGGGGTAATCTAACGTCAATGGCAAATGGCGAAAACCCAGAAGCGCCAGATGCATTATTTCACGTCAACAGTTCTGAAGCTTTCCCAAGCCGTTACTATTGCAAAAACTGCCTCTGACAACGATAATTACAGTCAACTGGCTTCTGTTAGATCCAAAAATAAAGAAAGGGACGCAAAACCTGTCATATACTGTAGGACAACGCTTGGAGCGGAGATACCACGAAGACGTTCGGAATCTTACTCTCTTGAGAGACACGCCTCAGGCGGAGGAGACGCTTCCCAGCAGAGCACAGAAACAGAGCCACTCTGGAATGGCACGACGAAGTCGGGTGTAAGACCAAGGCCAATCCAGCGGGATATACCTAGAGTGTTCAGATGAGCACGGCACAGTCCGGGGTGTGACCAGTCCTAAGCGGAGCGGTACCACGGCGATTGTTGGAAAAGAAGCGATGAAACACTCGTATGAGGTGGACGAGCGGCGTGAGTGGTGCGGCCACTCACGAGAGCCGAAAAGGAGAACAAGAGAAAAACGGGGGCGAAACCCTATACATAGGCGAGACTACGAAAAGTGTCGGTGATTAAATATGAACCCACGGTGGTGGTAGCACTCTGGTCGACAGAGGGGTGGATGAAAAAACCTGCAACGGGCGCTCACGCAGTATGTGGTGAAGACACGACGAAGGCGAAGAGTTCAGAGCCAAGACTCCCTCCTTGGTATCTCCCCAGAGGGTGTTTACTGGGGAGCAGTGCTCAACCTCCTAAGTAGTGTGGCGAGCGGCCACTGACAGTGGGCGCGCGCCCGAAAAATAGACACTCAATAGCGATAACGTAGCTAAATAAATACTAAAAATTACTAAATAATACTAACCATTTGGTACAGTTAAGGTCACGTGTAGCACGCCTCATACTCGAGCGTCGGCATCCGTGCAGTCCACGTGTTCCACCAGTGCACCCTTCCGGTCCTAACCGGCAGTCAGCACGCAATAGCGGTATAGCTTGTCATAGCCCAAGCTAATCCTCAAGCGAGCAAAATTTCTAAGTCCTCCAAAGAAACCCCCTGGAAGGGCATTTTCCTTCATATACCAAGCGGCGATCGCGTAAAAACACAAGGCAAAACGTCGTTTCGAATCGAAGAATGAAGACGCCTAAAAGGCCAAGTCCTGCGAGCGAGAGTCTCCTAAAGAGAAGAAGCACTGCATCGAAAAAAGGAAGCCTGAAGACACAAACCACCAGCACGCCAAATTGCGTCAGATTTCAAAGCGCCGTGCAACAAACGTTTGAACGTTTAAGGTATCGAAAATGACAACAAACGCCGCCACAGCGAGCGTCAAAGTAACTACACTCCAGTGTGAGCAGTTGAGAGTGTTTCCTTTATTGTGAGAAGCACGATACAACTGTACAAGTCTGAAACTGGTTATTCCGCTGCCTGTCTCGTGGAAAATGGAGTGGCTGGAAATGAACTCATTCCTCCTCAGCAAGAAGCCGACCGGCGAAAATGCGGCATCGACCACCGCGCCGCCTGCTTTTAAAGAGTAAAAAGGGTCTCGCCGGAGCCCGGTAAGGTCTGAACGAAGCTTCAGCAAAGTGAAGGACATAAGCCCTCGAAAACTTTTCATGTCTCGACATGTACGTGTCTCAAGTTTAGGGTACTTGATAGCGGGGGAACGTGGTGGAACCAGAGTTTTCAGCGATCTTGATTGAAGCTCTGTATCGAATTAAACTACCCATTGCTGCTTTCAGTCCTTTCGAATTTCTGCTGATATCGCTCCAGCATTTGCAAGGCGTAGTCACGTATTCCAAAGCGCCAGTTAGCTATCATCGCCGCTGTAGTGAACGCTATGAAGAACAGTTTGATTCGCTCCTGAATTACCGCTTTGTGATCTCGTTGGCTTTTAAGGGCACTATCAGGTCCCCGTCACCATTAAAGCCCAAGTCCGCCATATCGTGCGGCCTTTCGGAAAGATGTTCATGGCGATCTTGGTACACCAAAGAATCAAGAAAGAATTAACAGTTGCTCTTTACCTCCTTGATTTTGATTTCTAGACGAATAAAGCGGCCAAATAACTCCCAATAAACGAGGCGTGCAAAGTAGTGTTTGCGCTTGTAACCGTCGTATATGCGTTATTTTTCTTGGTCGGTTCCGGGCCTGAATCTCTTTTTCTTGTTAGCATCTACGAAAAACATGCACTGCAAGAATCGAATTAAGAGACTTTTCATCTCCTTCCGTTTTTCTTCATCGAGCCAACGTATGGGAGGCGAACAACTGCTAGTGACGCCTTTAAGACGCCGAAGAGAGCGTGAGGGAAGTAGTTAGAAACCGTACTGCAAGGCACGTTGAACCTCATTGCGGACTGTTTTACACCAAGACCGCCCTCTTTTGTGCCCCCTGGCACGAAAAGCAATAGAAATAGTATCTCTTTTGTATGTAGTATGCGATTAAGATTTCGTCGCATGTTGTTTGCTTCATTTTTAAGCTGATGAAGAAATTTCACGAACTGCTCTAGTTCAGGGCGCATTAGATCCAAAAGGTCGTCAAATTTCTCACGAATGAAGTAGATGAGTTTATCAAATATACAAACGTCAGGATCGTCGTTTCTCACTCACTCATAAAACGCCCTGTGCTTGCGTCGGGCTCGTGTTGCCTTTGAATGTCTATCAGCATTATGTTTACAACTAGAGCCAAAGAATTCTTCGTCTGAACTCAATACATCCTCCGGCTTTTTTTTGCAGCGTGTAGCATAAAGAGAGAAGAAATAGGCTAGAACTGAGGCCGCTCGTGCTAAAACGGTTGCAGCCTGCTGCATAAGCATCAAATTTATGATAATGTCTTCTCCCATGGTTCAAGATAGGTAGCAAATATCGTGATTGGATTCGGTGTGTCGCACAAACTCTCTGAAACACCAGCATAAATCGCTAGCGAGCTGTTGTTTTGGAATACGAACAGCTGAAATACCGGCCTTTAGATTTACCAGATTTCTTCTTAGTTAAAAACATCTATTTGAATTACAGCAAAACATTTCAAGGCGCACAGGAAACCAATAGTTTTGATATGGATCTCGTCAAATCACTGTATGGAAATCGGTAGGCACTGGGACTCTGGTGTGGAGATAGTTTTTCTTTTTGCATCGCTATTGCTCTTAAACTACTTCAATATGCTTCTTGCGTTTTTCATCTTGACACTGGAGCAAAAAGAGTTATAGTTCTGGCCTATGTAAATGATCAGCAGTTTGGGATCGGCTTGGATGACTACATGGTTAAAGAAGAAACTATGCACCAAGTACGATAATTGCGATTTTGGACGGGTTGATTTATATCTTGGTGTTTTTGTTAATAAGAAACAAAAAAAAAGCTTTATTGATGGCCAATTATTAACCTGATTACAAGAGAAAGCGGCCTTCGGCCGCAGGCGGCGCTGCGCGCCGCGGTCGTTCTGCTCGACTATTTCGTTTCTATGAAGCTTATTATACTATGCTTGAGCTTTTAGTAGCGTTTGTAACTCTAAGCGTAGCCTTTTGCAGAGATATAAGGCCAAACTTGCTGAAGATTCTATTATTGACAGTGTCGACGTACAGTGATGGGTCATAGCAGGTTATCGGCTACTAAGAGCGCTGTGCCGTTTAGCATTAGCTGGTGCACGATATATTAAAGATATATTGTGAAACGAGCTCTGAAATGTATGGTGAGCTTGGTTAAGGACATTTTATTTTAAAAGCAATGGGGCAGTTGTAGCATATTATGCCGTTCAAACTGCCTCCGAAACTGTAACTTGCAGTGTCGACGTACAGGCACGGACTTAGCAACTTGTTGTCAAACGGTTTATGCTCGTCGCCATACGGGTACAGAAGGGGAAATGTACCTCTCTCTGCTAGCATAGAAGACGGTTTCAGCAATTTATACCGCACTCGGGGGTTGCTGTTTGAGTTTACTGCAGCCCCTGCTTGCTCCGTGTCGCCTGTGATAGCTGCGTGTTCTTCCGTAACTGTTCCCTCAGTCAACTGAGGCACCTGGGCCTCGACAAGGTACAAACCGCCTGGATCGACTACGAAGGTTCTCATCATGGATGGTCCAGCTCCAGGAGCATCTTCGGACATCGGACCTGCACCTACGTTGTCACCAGACCCTGTTGCAGTTCTGGTGCTCTCATATCCGCGCACTATCACTCCCTCGTTCGCAGCTTGCGAGCTTACGTCAACCGTATTTTCTTCTTGTGGCTGCATTTGCTCCGTTGTCAGCATCGCTCGATACCGCTCTCGCACCACATCAGGTTTGGGCTGAATCACCTCGTAAAGTCTCCGAACCATGTGTTTCACGTTGATGTCTTGGATAAACGCTCGCAGGTTTGCTCGTGTATAGTGAGCAGGATCCACAGAAGGAGGCCCTGCGCCCCAAAGAAAACTATACCGCGTGCTGCTCTGTCTGTGTGCCGGGAGAGCGAGTGCTGCAGTTCCTTCTAGTCTGAGAAACGAAGGGCCACATCCTGTGACATAGGACACGTCCATAAACGCTTGAGTGGTGGCAAAAAGCCTATTCAAGTTTAAGGAGTTCGAGTGGAATGCTCTTGAATGGTATATGCTTCGTATTTTTTCATTAGTATGGCGTCTACGAAATGTGACCCCACATCCTGAATTTCGTTTCATGCCACAACAGACTCCATGTACCTCTTTTCCTAAAAGCACACACCCACACCACTTGCAACTATGAATTCGTAACGTCCAGTCTTCTTACGGACACGAACCATAGGTGTGTGAAAACTCACCGCATCTTCTGCATCTGCGGGTTCCTACGGTGGACAACGTCTCAAACTCAGGAATGTTTGCACGAGTGGCTGGATCAATCCATGGTTGAGCAGCATCGGAATCCCATGCGTAGTAAACGCGATACAATCCACGATCTGGACGTCCGGCAAACAGCATGACGGTCGAATCAAGCTCTTGGAGCGATTGTTGTTCTTCTGAATGAATAGCAAAAGTAGGAACCTGCTGAAGCTCTGACTCAGCGGATGGTGCGGGAGCTGCAGTGATTTCATCTTCTTCAACTTCCATCGGAGCAGGCATCTCTTCTTCGACATTAGCCCGAGGATGGTTTTCAGTGGTTCTCGTGGTACTTGGAAGTGATCCACCGATGATTGGAGCTGTAATGATTTCATCTTCGTTCAAATCCGCGACGACGACTGGATCTTGCACATGCTGACCAGTTTCGTTTACTTGTACTTCATCTGGAGCATCTTCGACAGTAACCGTTACTCTTTGGGGTCCTTCCACTCCTGCGATTGTCGCGCCTCTGTTTTCTCCAGAACCTCTTCTTCTTCGTCTCCATCTCACGTATCCATAGTTTTGTCTCTCTGTGGAGCAAAACCCGGCGACGGGAAGTGCTCTCAAGGTGTTCGAAGCCTCGCTCCCTGGGGGAGGCAGACTCAGAGACAGAGCCCTCCGTTCCACCCGTAGTGTGGGGGGTAACTCCAACGGGGGATTCCGGCAGTACCGACGGAGGTGAGGGGTAGAAACCGTTGGGTCCGGAACGGGTATGGGTATCCCAAAGAATGGCGGAAAATCCGGCGAAGAGGAAAAACGGCGCGAGGGTCGGGCACTGACAGGCACCGGACCCGAGAACCAGAAAAGGGGCGAAACAACAAAAGAAACCCAATACAGAGGCGAAAACCTGTCCTCGAAAGGAAAAACAAAAAGCACGCAACAAGTAAGCAGAACCCCCACGGGGTATCGTGCACGCAGGTCGTCTGAGCGGTCCCAAGGGGGTGGTTGCACGGAACCCAAACGTGGGCACTCTCTAAATGGAGTCGTGTCCCTACGCAGGCGTTGCTAACCAGAGCCCGTTCCGGGTTGTAAGGCCGAAACGATGGCGACGAAGAACCTCTAAAGGTATCGAAGACCAACCTTCGTTCCCATTTACTCTGAGCTTCGGACTGTCAGATCTCGTCTCCCTAAGTAGGGCCCACTAACTAAACTCTATTAATTACAGTAGTGCACACCTGCTCAGGGCCATACACGTGGAGATCCCACTGTCAGGGCCCAAACGTCCAACGTTCTAACAAATATCCGAAAATCGGTGCCGAAATTAAGCCACGTGTATCACGGGGCCAATCCAACCATGGGCCATCCGAAGCTTTCCTTCATAGGCGAACTCTAACCAGAAAACCGTGCCACCTCAGCACACCTTAGAGGGGATCATAGTCATAACCCTCGGAGGGTTCAACCCTCATTCTATGAGTTGCATCTTCAAGTATCCCCTAACTGGGCGTTGCTCTACATCTCCCCCTCCTTAAGACGAGGAAGAACATTCCGAGCCGCGGGTGTCTCGCTTTCCGGTCACTATATATACTTCTCTCCCAATGGGGTCCTTCACCACTTCTGACGATCGCCGCAAAACCGGCACATCGGTACAACTTTCTTCTACTCCTCCGACTTTCGGCGATAAGCAACTTCTCGCAACAGCAGTCTCAACCAGCCCTATCAAGGGAATGAACCCATACGTCATCAAACCACTCTCGGGGCCGTCGGCCTCCGCGCCGGCGGACAACGAAGCTCCCCAGCAAGGTGGATATTTCTCCGATTTGGATGCGGCTCCGTCAGGTACCGAACCTTCCGCCTCGGCGAGCAACTGACATCCTCAGGAGGATTTGGACATTAACGCGGTGGCGTGGAACTCCGCTCATGCGATGCCCTTGGTAGCAAACTCCAGAGGTTGGATCTCAAACGAATCCTTTCGAAGGTGGAGTCCCCTTACCGATCCGGTGATATATTCCCGCGCTCCGTGGTTCCATCCGACAGCTGTTCGCGACGATGAGCTCATCGACTCCTACGTAGAGGACGGCTTATTGCCGGGTGGCCTACCTGTCGAGGTTGTACGTTCTCCCGATTGGAGGGCGCGGGTAGCCATAGGGCCTCAGTATCTATACCGCGGTCGCGGGGAGTCCCTGGACAAGGCGCGCGCAGCGATGGCGGCTCTGGCCTACCAGCGATTGGAGAGGCCACGCTTTGACCATCTGGTTCCCCCGGAGTACGGGTTCGATGTCGCCTATTACCGCACGTACGGTGAGGTCTCCTACGGAGATAACTGGGCAGCCTTTCCCGAAGCCGAGTTCCGCGGACCGGGTTTTCCTCTCCGAGAAGATATACTCCAATGGAGTCGTCCCATCATTCGGGCTGAATTCAGGTACCTTCAGCGGCAGTTTACCCAATATGGGTTCGATCGACGCGTGCGCTTCGAACGCCGCTCGCGCTCCCGTTTCGGGTTCCTTGTCCCGTATCCTCACGTGGAACTGGAGCGTATCCGTAACACGGCGAAGGTTGGGCGACTCGTGCCCCTTCCAGCTTGGTGGAGTAAGGTCGAGGTCCCCCGAGGGTGCTTTGCTGAACTGCCCCCGTGCATCTACTATATCGGGTCTCGTTTGATGCACGACTCGAACTCGGGAAACTGGGCCCTCGTTGCAGCCGAGTGGGCAGCCCGCGTAGCGGCGCACCTCCTCTGGGATGCTCATGACCATTTCCGTATCTGGTATATTCCTCCGATGCTACGGACCATCATGCGTCAGATCGACCTTGTCCCAGCGTTGGGTTCGGTCAGCAACGTGCAGGACCTGTATCCAATCTTGGACGTGATCGACAACACCCAATGGGATCGAGTTCCAGTGGAAAATCAGCCCGCAGGGAAAGGATCCGCGCGAGACAAGTCTCCTGGCCGGTACGATCCGGGCTCCGGTAACTGGGTTTATTACAATCCCTTCGAAGGGGTTCGCATCAGCACGGCGCAAGCACGGGCGCTGATGGACTCGCCTCGACCGATGCCGGTGGGACACCCGACGGGGTTCATTTATACCGACGATTACGAGTACAAGCCTCCAGTAGACCTGGATGATCCAGCGTTGGATAACGACATGCCAGCTCCTAGTGGAGTACTCCCTGTAGAGCCATCTGCACCCTTTCAACCAGTGGGAGCGACCTCAGCTGCGGCGGCGAATGCATCCGGTGGCCGTCCATCTGCTCCCCCCGGGTGGGGTGTGAACACCCTTGCGCAGGCGCCGGTTGCCACTCCGCAAGCGGATAGTGTGCGACAAGGCCTCGTGAACGCGGGCATTCCGATTCCCCCGGGTATGACGGATGTGAGCCAGATGTTGGCTTTCGCCTCGGCGTACCATCAGGGTCAGATTCCCAACGGTGGGGCGGGTCCCTCCTCGGGCTTTCCGTAGTTCCGCCTTCGGGCAATTGTGGAGTCCATAGCTTGGCGACAATAGTAAACTTCTGATATTTGCATAACTTCCTTTCTTCTTCCTTCCTAGGATCTTAACTTCTACTTCTCTTCTTCTTCCTTCTTAGGATCTTCTTCATCTTCTTCTTCATCTTCTTCCCTTCTTAGGGTCCAATCTTCTTCTTAATCTTCTTCTCAACTTCGTGGGTCTTCTTTTCCTTTTTCATTATAAACTGTCCCGATAACCGGTGTTGTGTTCCCCGGTTAACGGCGCTAGGCCGAGGGCCAGTAGACATTCCCTCTCAATACGTGTTCTTCGGGATACTCTCCTCAATTCCTCTTCAGAGGTCCAACATCTTCCTCACTTCGAGGTCGCATCCACACCAGTTCCCGTGGTGGGTTACCCGACTTGGGCACGATCCAGATTTGGAGGCAAGGTTACCCGAGCGCGTCGGTGATAGGATAAAACCTTAGACCTCGGAAGGAGCTCAATGGGTTCCACTGTATCCTCCTCAGGCGAGAATCCGTACCATCGGACTTGGTAGCGAACTTCTCCCTCGGGGGTGTAGATGTGACGCACGATGCGATCGATAACGAATTCCTGCGGGTACACTTTTCCCTGTTCGGGCTTCTCTTCCATCTTGGAACGCTCTAGTTCCCTTGAGGGTGTCAACGTAGGGTTTACACACACCCCGGTGGGTTCTTTTCCGTGTTGCGAGCGGGTCTCAGCACTTCGTCCAAACGGCGCCGAGTAGCCTGTGGGCTACGTTGTAACTTCCGTCTACGGAGTCAAAACGGCCCAGTTTTGGGTTCTTCTTAAAGCTGAGATCTTCACAATAACAACGGTGTTCTTACATTCCGTGACGGTTGAGAAACCGCCACGCGGTAGCGTCTCCAATCTCAGGGGGGTAAGACTTCAACGTCAACCCGAGCTACGGGGACGAAGGTTGCTCCCGTGCAACGCGCCGTGCGACGGAGGCGGTTTGCGCGACGGTTGGTCGTCAGAGCCTTTTGATTGGCTCGGTGCCATTCGACGTGTGCCACACAAATGCGCGGGCGCCCCGTGTGGGGTGAACGTTCCTTGTGCGGGAAAATCTGCCTATGCGGATTTGAGGTGGCGCCTTCGACACGCGCTAGCACTCTCCTAAGCTGTCCCCGACGGGTCTCACTCATTTCTTTCCCATTCCTGAGGGTTCCAGTGTCTCCATAGGAGTTCCTATTCCCATTCCATAACGGAGAGCCAAATTTGGTCAACCTTGTCGTCGAGATCTTCCCCGTGCGGGTCCGCTGACACAGCTCGTTCCCGAGAAAGCGGGGTTTGAGTGGGCGACACCTCAGTGTCTCGTCCGCGGCGGCGGGTGATCGTCGGCTCTGTAGGCGTTCCGGGTGCGGAGTTCTCCACACGACTCTCCCTAGGCGGGGTTTCGTCATCTTTTCTGACGTCGTGCTCGGCTGGGTCGGCGGTGATGTCGCTACCCATACGCTGGGGTTGTGACTTCTCTGTCGCCGGCTCGGTCGGGCTCGCCGTCTCACTGTGAGAACTAGATTCCCTGTTAGGGCGACTGGCTGACGCCGAAACATCGTCCTGCGAAGGAACTAAGTTCTCCTCCCTCTCCTTAGGCGGAGAGCCAGGAGGCTTGATTACCTCCGGTGGGGGAGTAACTCTGTAAGAGTTCGTTGACTGGGCCCTTGAGGGAGCGGGCCCAGGTTCGGGAGTATCCGAAGTTTCCGGTAGATCGGTTAAACCACGTTCCGGGTGCGAAAGTATAACGGGGCGGGTGTTCGAATCTCCGCCTGACGGGTTAACTTCCGTTGAATCATCCCCTGTGGAGGGCGTTGGTGCCGACACCACTTCCACATTTGGGTTGGGTGCTCGTGTGATGCGGTCCCTGGAGATCCGTTCGTGGCGGTTAGCGATATCCAATACCACCGTGTCCGGGTCTACAGAAACCACACGATAGGGTCCGTCCACAATTGGCGAAAGCTTGTGCCTACGTTCCTTTTCAGGATTGTAGTATTCCTTTCGAAGGAAGACGAAGTCGTCGGGCTCCACCTGAGGTAGAGGTTTGCGAACCCGAATGTCAAAGTCCTTCTTGTAGGCGCGTTGAGCTTTGTCCATTGCTTTCCGGGCTATCGGCACCATCTTCGTAAGCCACTCCCTCCAGGCTTCTCGGTACAATCCCGGTGACGGGTACGTCGACAGCGTCGGTTGAGCCTCGATGGCGACCGGCGGCGGTGTCCTCGACAGTACCAGTTCGAATGGGGATAACGATGTAACCCGATGTACCTGGGTGTTGTATGCATACGTGATAGCGTCTGTGTACAAGTCCCAATTTTTGGGGTGATCCGCAACATACGATCTCAAAGCGTTGAGTATCGTGCGGTTAAATCTCTCCACCTGGCCATTCCCCTGAGGGTGATACGTAGTAACAAATAAATTCCTTACATCAAGGATTCGACATACATCCTGAAAGAACTTTGATGCGAATTGCCCTCCGTTGTCGGATAACAACTGCACCGGCGGTCCATATACGAACACCCAATGGGTCACGAACGCTTGCACGACGGTAGCGGCGGTGATCCGCTTCAGCGGCACAGTTCTCGTTAGCTTAGAGAATCTGTCAGAAATGACAAGCAGATACCGATGACCTCGGGGCGTCCTGATAAACTCCCCTAGGATGTCTATGGCCACGAATTCGAGTGGAGCCCGTGCCGGGAACAGCGTCAACTTCTTAGAGTGCTTTCGAAGTTTGACGTCATTCTTGGCGCAATTGGCACAGGCCCGTCTGACGGCGTAACAATCGAATGCCATTGCCGGCCAGTAAAAGTCCCTTCTCAACGTGAGAACCAGTTTTCTTCCCCCGGGGTGGGCGCAAACCTTCACATAGTGAGTGAGGTGTAATACCCTCTGTTGTAGGGTGTGCAGCACCACTATCCTCGGGCGAGGTCCAACGGTCCTGATTAGGTAACCCTGATCGTCGTCCTCGAAAGGTAACTGAAATCCTCCGTTGAGGCGAGCCCGAATCCGTGTACAGAATGGGTCGAGCTGTTGCTCGCGTATCATCTCCTCTGGAGAGATAGGTATAAAAGAGCCGGTCGGCGAATCCAGACTCTCGTTGACGAGTATATCGTCACAAACATCATCCGTCAGCGGTTGAGCTCCTCCCTCGAGGTCCGATACCATAAAACATGGGATCTCATCGTCCCCGTAGGATTCCGTTTCCGCTGTGGTTCCCAAGCGGGATAGTGCATCAGCCTGAGTGTTCAGCTTCCCTTTCTTGTACAGGATCTCAAAGTCGAATTCCGACAGTCGGAGACGCCAGCGCATAAGGCGGCCCGAGGGTTCGGAGATCTCCAGGAGCCAACGCAAGCATGCGTGGTCCGTATGGACTTTGAAACGAGTACCCATCAGATAGGGGCGAAGTGTAGCTAAGGCCCACACAACGGCTAAACATTCTTTCTCGGAGACCGAGTAGTTCCTTTCATGGACATTCAGGGAACGTGACCAGTACCCAATAGGGTGACGTTCACCATCCTCAGAGGATTGGAACAGTGCACACCCTGCTTGGTTTGCACTAGCATCGGTGTCCACTTCGTAAGGAAGCCCAGGATTGGGTAGAGCCAAGATTGGCGGTGATGTTACGGCATTCACCAGTGCCGTGAAGGCAGACGCTTCCGCGTCGCCAAAAGGTTCCAGTTCAACTGGTTGTCCCTTCGTCAGGAGCCTGTTGAGGGGGGTGGCAATATCCGCAAAGTTCGGGACGAATCGGCGATACACGTTACACACACCTAAGAAGGATCGCAACTCCGTTTGAGTTTTCGGGTTTTTTGCTTCCTTCAAGGATTTCACTCGTACTTCATCGATTGAAAGCTGTCCGGGACGGATGATATGACCCAGATACTTAACCGAATCGGTGAAAAACTCGCACTTCTTGAGTTTCAAGGTGATTCCCGCGTCGCGGAGTATCTTCATTACGTCCCTGACGTGTTCGAGGTGGTCATCCAGGTTGTTGGAGAAGAAAATAATGTCGTCTAAATACACTAGACACGTCCTTTACTTGAAGGGAGCCAACAGAATGTCTATCGCCCGTTGAAACGTTGCGGGGGCATTTGTCAACCCAAAAGGCATCCTCCGGAATCGGAAAAGTCCTTTATGACACACGAAAGCCGTTGTCTCGATCTTCCTCCCTAATAGGGACTTGCCAGTAGCCCGAATTGGCGTCGAGGGTAGAGAAAACAGTAGCGCTCCCAAGGGAGTCGATGTATTCGTCTATCCGAGGGATCGGGTACACATCCTTAATGGTTACGTCGTTCAGGCGTCTGTAATCGATGCAGAAACGCCACGATCCATCCGGATTCGGAACTAACACTACTGGTGAGGCCCAAGCGGACTGGGCAGGTTCAATTACGCCCGCTTTAAGCATCTTCTCCACCTGAGATTTCTCCTCTTCCCGAGCTTTCGGTCCAGCCCTGTAAGGGTGTTGGGCAATAGGCCGAGTGTTCGGTAACAAGTCGATGCGGTGTTCTGTAATCCCAATAGTTCCAAGGGAACCATCCCACATGGGGGTAAATTCACGAAGCATGTGCCTCAGCTTCTCCCGATGAGATGCGGGTACATGGTTGAGATCCCATTTCTCCAATTCCTGAACAGGATCCGTCTGGTCTGCTCCTGTGATAGGGGCCGTAACCTCCTGAGGTTTAAAGTGTTCAGCGTGTGGAGCTACAGTCGTATGCTCACCGTCTTCCGCGATTTTGGCAGTGTCCTCCCCCTCCTTAGGGTCCGCCACACCATGGACCTCTGCGATAGAGATATTTGTAGGTACGACCGCATGCGGGTGTGGAAGAACAGAACCCAGGATCTGGTGTTTGACCAAATGCTGCGTTGTCTTTCCAAAGTTGGCTACCAAAACCTTGAAAGGTTTATCCGGTTCCAAGGAGACAACCCCATTCGCAAGGGCGAGTTGACGCCGCGTATACAGAGACGGGTTCGGTTGTACCACATGCACACCAATTTGCTTGGTAACAACTGTGACCCAAACCTGGGTTTCTGGCGGGATAGCCACTGACTTTGCAACCTTTACCCGTGTAGACACCGGGTCCTTCTTCACAGATTCCTGCGCGACAGGGAGAGGAACGCGTGTTTGCGCTGCTCCCTGTAAGGGTTTACGAACGATTGGGATCGTAGAACCGTCTTCGAGTTCCACAGTTCTATTCTGAGGACGGATGGCTTCCACGAAGCGGTCGCAAAAGTCACAACCCAGTATGACTGGTGCTGCAAGTGACTTGCATACAATAAACTCTAGCTGAACGAGATAGGAGCCTAACCTCACCGTGAGGGAAATTGTACCCAGTGTCCGTAGCGGGTTGTTGTTCGCATCGGCGATATCCAAACGTGGACCGGTACGAACTTGAACCCGGAGCAGCGGGGGTAACAATTCAACATGAATTAAGTTAGGAGCGGCTCCTGTATCCAGGACAGATATTTGACGAACCATAAACTGGTTGGACAGGCCGAAGTCGGCGAATACTTTATAATTCCGCTTGGCCATTACCATAACTCGATCCGGAATACGGAGACTACGGGACCGTATCCACGGGCGACGGAGGACACTAAAGAATCCCGAGTTAACGTCGGTGTCAGCCGTTCTCCTTGAAAGGATAGTCACAGCTGGGAAGCGAAGCTGGAGCGCCTCGGGCGTCTTCAAATCCGGCTTAGAAGACGGCCCTCCCGCAGGCGAGACTCCCAAGTTTAGTTTTTCGAAGCAGACCCGACCGAATTCGGTGCAGCTGCCTCGAAGGGGACCGGTTGTTCCCCGTTCGAGGGTACAAGTTCTGTATCCCTGTCAGCAAGGTGAGCTCGGAGTATCCTTTGTTCCTCATAGGACCTACTCGGGACTCGAGCTTTCTCCTCAGGGGTCAGAGTCTCGTACTGAGCGATAATTCGTGAACCCTCCCGCAGCGGAAATGTGCATTCTGGTGCTTTGTGACCACGGAGGTAACACAAATAGCAAATCAGCTCTGCCGGGTTCGGTTGTGGACGTGAATCCACGCGACGTGGTGCTTTATCCCTCCATCCGGGGCGAGAGAACCGAGCAGCGGTATTCGCAAAAGGTAGCGATGCGGCTGGCACCCTCCGTCCTTGGGTATAGAGCGCAGGGTCTTCATCCGTAGTCGGAGCGGATGTCGACGGCAACTCAGACGTACCCATAGATTCGGGGTTACTTTCCATGAAGTGAATGTTATCATTGACCCCCACAGGGGCAGGGCCTCCTGCGAGTGACAAAGACGAGTTACCTCCATCGGCGAGGAATGCACGTGACGGCCGACTCTTTCGGTTCTGCCGGGCACGGAGAGTATCCCCCTCAGCCTGGGCGTACTGAACCAGTTCCAAGTAGGTCAGCTTGCGCTTCTCTTCCCGATTTCGGGCAACCAATGCCCTTATCGAGGGGTCCAAACCATCCACAAACATGGTGCATCTCTCGTAGGCGGGGAATACATTCCCGCATCGGTGAAACGCTTTATTCAAGCGAGTTGAATACACCGTTTCGGTTTCCATCGGCTTCTGCCGCGTATCCCTTAATGCAAGGATTGTTTCCTGAGTCGCATTTCCAGTAGCGTATGACCTCAAGAGGTACTGCACCGCTTCGGGCCAGCAAGTGACTCCCCCTTCCGAGGCTCGGGATGATCCACGGACGGAGTTGAACTGGTCTTCAGCCATCCCCTTTAAGAAATAGGGTAATGCAAGATACGCTTGCGCTTCACTCATACCGAGGATGTCAGCCTCCTGGACGAACCTCGCAAGGAAATCGAGCACCAGAATTGGGTCTGTTCCTGTGAACTCCCTCTTCTGTAGGGTGATGCTCAGCCTTTTGATGTAGTCCTTGACCTTACCCGTTCCGCGGGATGTTCGATCTCCCGAAGGGTTATCCAACCCGTAATAGCGGTACGATAGCAGCTTCCGATAGAGAGGATTCGTCGGCTTCAGCTCCCTTAATCCAAGGTGTTTCCTACCCTTCTTCCGGGTACGGATTGCCCCTTGAGAGGTGTAAGTAGCCTTCGACCGAGTCGCCCGGGATGACCGGCGTCCATCTTCACTATCCGAAGATTCGGAGGACGAACTCGATGACGAGCGATTGGGATCGGAATCCGATAAATCCTCTTGGAGGTGAACCCTCTTCTTGGACTTGCGGCGGTCCCGTTTAGCGGAGGGGTGTTCCTCGTCTTCCGAAACGTCGGGTTTATCCTTCGAGGCTTCTGTGTCTCCGTCCATACGGATAATGGCCTCGAGGGTGTCCAGGCGAGCTCGGAAGCGTTCCGCTTGCACGCGGTGTTCCTCCACGAGGCTCCGATACTCCTGGATAAAGACCCCAGGGGTACCAAAGCTTTCCAAAAGGGAGTTCACATCCCTCCTCAGGGTACGAAGGTCATCGGCGACTCCCCGCACCTGGGCGTTCTGCACCTTGCGGCGGAGGGTAGTAACCTCCTGAAGGAGCTCGACGTGAGCCGCGTTGGCGATATCGATTCGAGTCTCCAGGCGCTGTAATTCAGGGTCGGCCCGACTTCGGGGTGCTGCTGAGGGGGTCTCCACCACGGGAGCTGGGCCCACAGCCACGACCTCTCGAGGACCTGAAACCACTGAGGGTGCTCTCCGAGTGTCCGGATCGATACCGGAATCGTTCCGGACTTCGGGAATTGAGCTCCTTGACCTAGGCGAGGCCGGGGAAACTGAATCCGCTTGACGGTTCGATCCAGTCCTGGAACCACGGGTAGGCGGCGACATGCTGCAGACACGACACCGACGATTCGGGGTAACGATGAAATTCGATCACGAGATTCCCGGAGAACGGATGACGTAACACAAAACAAAAATAAAAACAAATTCCACCCTTTCCAAAGGGGACCACTACAACAAATCTTCACGACGCTGCTTCCTCTTCCAAGAGATATTCCAACACGTGGATGACCAACCCAAAAGTCCGAGAACGGATTCTAAGTCGGGAGATCACTTGTGGAGCAAAACCCGGCGACGGGAAGTGCTCTCAAGGTCTTCGAAGCCTTGCTCCCTGGGGGAGGCAGACTCAGAGACAGAGCCCTCCGTTCCACCCGTAGTGTGGGGTGTAACTCCCACGGGGGATTCCGGCAGTACCGACGGAGGTGAGGGGTAGAAACCGTTGGGTCCGGAATGGGTATGGGTATCCCAAAGAATGGCGGAAAATCCGGCGAAGAGGAAAAAAGGGGCGAGGGTCGGGCACTGACAGGCACCGGACCCGAGAACCAGAAAAGGGGCGAAACAACAAAAGAAACCCAATACAGGGGCGAAAAACTGTCCTCGAAAGGAAACACAAAAAGCACGCAACAAGTGAGCAGAACCCCCACGGGGTATCGTGCACGCAGGACGTCTGAGCGGTCCCAAGGGGGTGGTTGCACGGAACCCAAACGTGGGCACTCTCTAAATGAAGTCGTGTCCCTACGCAGGCGTTGCTAACCAGAGCCCGTTCCGGGTTGTAAGGCCGAAACGATGGCGACGAAGAACCTCTAAAGGTATCGAAGACCAAACTTCGTTCTCATTTACTCTGAGCTTCGGACTGTGAGATCTCGTCTCCCGAAGTAGGGCCCACTAACTAAACTCTACTAATTACAGTAGTGCACACCTGCTCAGGGCCATACACGTGGAGATCCCACTGTCAGGGCCCAAACGTCCAACGTTCTAACAAATATCAGAAAATCGCGACAAAGTTTGTGTAATATAAAAAACAAACACAACTAAACCGTGTGAAGAAAAATGTTTGATCTTTGGTTGCATTTTGTTGCTTTGCATCCACCGGGGCTGGTTGCATGCAGCTGTCTTAATTAAAAAAAAAGCTGCAAGACTTATATATTACCCAATGCAACTCATGCGCAGCACAGGGACTCTCGACACATTTCTGTTCAAAAGTGACGGACGAAGTGTGCCCAGCCGGTTTTCAAGCCGTATGCCGTTTAACCCACGTCCGGTTGTTGGGATGGGTTTGCTATTACTCACGGCAATACTCCCTGACACGCAGTGGAGCAAGCGCTTTCCAGCCCCCAGAGGTACGACACGGCGGCCAGCTCCAGACCCTGCACAGCAAGGTCTGCTGGTATAAGGTCTGGGAAACCCTCAATACTTTCTGAATGAATCGTTGTCAAACGATCAGTGTACCACGCAGCACCTGACTTTTCCCAGATCCGTGGTACTCAGTGGGTTACTACGATGGCGGCCTGCACACGAGCTCGGCCTTGCCTAGGTCCTAGGGCAGTCACAGCACTCAGGCTCTTGTCATATCATAGAGTGCTGTGGCCCATGCCTGAAATTTGGAGGTTTTTTTGTGGTTAGGGTCGAGCCGAGTTGTCTGACCCGGTTCATCATCAGTGCACCATATATCTGTTTTGGAGCCTGAGGGTCGGAGGTGTAACGTAAAACGACTAATGATTGGTCGGCACTTGGGCGGCGCACGGCACTGTAGCAAAGTGCACTCGATAATTATTGGGTGGGAGTGCATTTCCATGCCACGGGTCAGACGTGTAGGGAGATTTGGCGCGAAGGGGCCCCCCCTCATACTGATGACAATCATTACTAGGGAGATCCGACTCTCTCATGTGGATACGGCAACACCCGCTTTTTTTCCTTTTCCTCTAACAATTTGCCTTCATCATGCATTGTACATTCCCAATTACTCTTTATGTTCTGCAATGATGAATGTACTACACAAAGAGGTTTTCATATTGCTATTTGTTAAGTTGTCGCACCCAACCGGATCTTGAAACAGCTAGTTCCATTCTAGGAATGTTTTTCTTTAACTCTTTACCTGAACATTGGACATGTATGGAAAAAGGCGTACGGTACTTGGTTGACACGAATCATTATGGCTTGGGAGTACCGTACAACGCCACTTTGTCGGTCGCGTCTTGGTCTGATGCAGATTGAGATTGTCATTTGGACAAACGTCGATGTAGTAGACTCCTGACAAAACGGGAACTATTCAGCCCAATTTGTCACAAGCCGGAGGTAAATTTCTCTTAAAGGTTGTGGTCGTCACTTGCTATGTACTCGTTTCGAGTTGGGATGTGATATGGCCGGGAAGAATCCCCGTGTATAAACAATTTATTCAAGGCAAATCATGAGAGCTGATGAGGAATTTATAGAGTATCAGAACACCGATTCATTTCTTGTAGCTCGAGAAAGCTGTGGGCAGAAGACCATCATATATTAATTCATTATTTAGATGAGAACCTCATCAGTTCATGTGGCTATTCGCTGTTGTTTGGTCACATTATCTTAAACGGATTTACGTCGATCTGAAACTCATCGATTGGCCTCTACCGCGCCGTCTCTTCTTTACTCTGCTCTTACCATCTGTCTTCCAATCACCGCGCAACTTTCGCATGGGATCAAATCGATCGCAACGAATTGGTGTTTTCTCTCTCTGTTTTTCGTCTGTAAGAGCTTGTTCATAATCAAACGCTGGTAAGGGGTTGCTTACATCATATGCAGAGTTGCCTTTTTCTTTTCTCTTCCGCTTCTTTGGTACAAGAATTTCTGCCCGTCTTGCTGATTCTCGTAAGGAGATGGCTTCTTCCTTCTTCGTTGGGAGCTCTTCCACGGGCTCAACATCCACATGGACTCCTTTGTGATCTCCTTTCTCCTGGACTTCATCTGTTTCTACCCGAAAAACTGAAACAGCATGTAGTTGCTCCTGTTCCGCGGCTATCTCTGCTTTGACCTCTGCTACCATATCTTCTAGACTGCGTTTCTGTTTCGTATTCTTGCATGCACTATGCAGGCTACTGGCCGAGTTTTTTCCTGGGTCGATAATGGACTGCTCTGCAACAGTTGACAACATTTGGTGACAATCAGCTTCCCTATTCTCTCCTGGTGGCACATTACCAACTGCTTCCTTCAATTTCCCCATATTTTCAACTCTTCCAGCAAGAATCGCTTTTGATTTCTCGTTTTCGGTCCTATCCTTAGAGTTCGAAACTTCTTGTGAGACATACATTTCTTTTCCATCCACTGTTGCACTTCCATCGTTTTCACGACGAGCGTGAAAATGCTCCCCAGTGTCGGAACTGTCAGAGTCAGAATCTGAATCAAACAGAGTTGATCGGGACTTGCTTGTTATGGTCAATCTTAAGTTATTCGAGAGTGAAATCGCCTTGTTCGCTTTCGTCTTTTGTTCCGTTGATTCATGGATTTCCCGCGCCCCATATATTACCGAGGAAGGAGCGGTCTCGGGCATATCAAAAGACTGTGCACCTCGCACGAAATCGTCATCTTGTACTTCAGTCTGTGTGCGTAGAATAGCTAAAACGTGCTCCTTTTGTTTTGCTATCTCTGGTGGCTTCTTTTGTCTTGCTATCCCTGACGGCTCCATTGATTGCGTCTCCGAAGCGACAAAATCGCCTGGTTTTTCATCAGTACCGCCATCAAGTTTGGCATCAAGTGCATCCCCTATAAGCTCTGTGAGCTTTTTTGAATTCTTGTAAACTAGAGGTGGGATAAACCCACCTGGAAATCCAAACTTCAGCAAGCCCTCTACAGTCCTTGCTTTATCTCTAGCGCGAACAATACCAAACAGCACTTTTAATGGCGCCACGTAAGGAAAACTCTCGTCTTCTTCTCGCGCTGTCATGTCCCTCCACTTGCATAGTTCTTCAAGCAATCGAATCTGATGTTTATCCAGTCCCAATGAGTGACGCGCAGCTAATACTTTAGCGACTCCGGGCTCAAATCGTGCTTTCCGGTGCCGCTTTCTGGAAACAAAAGATGAACGCTCCCATGCTTTTTGCAACAGGCCCTTTTTTGAGAGTTCGCAACGGAGACGATCATATATATACAACAAGTAATGCGTATCTGAACGAGCATATTCGAACATTTCATTCGAAAGAGGCCGTTGGCGCCAGTCTGCGAGCTGGAATTTTTTCTTGTTGACACCAGAAACATCACAAAAGTGTGTCAGAAGGAAGGCAAGTGACGCTGAAGGTAGTTTTAGAAGACGAGCCGCTTGTCCTGTGTCAAACATATTGACCACATAGATACCAAAGTCACGCTCAAGCCATTGAACGTCCCTGTCAGCACCATGCAAAACTTTGACAACCGTTTCGTCTGTAAAAATGGGAGCCAGTGCTCTATGGACGCTTCCCCTCAAACGCAATACATCAATAACAATATCTTCCTTCCTCGTTGAAATTTGGATGAGGCATGTGAATCCTTGAAACGATCGCAAACTGTGATTCTCAAGATCTACAGCAATCGAGCTTGCATTCTTTAGTCTTTCGGCCACATTGAAAAGCTCCTCCTCTGTAGTCACGAAAGTACATGGTGTCGATTTCATTGATTTGTAAATAGTCACCTGCTCAATCTTAAACTCCTTTGAAGACATTTCTTGTTGAGCATTTGAAATTTCGTTTTCATACGGGTGTCTTTGCTCACTGTCGGGGTTGGAGTTTTTTTTATACAGTTCTTGCAGGTAATTCTCAACATTTGGTGTAGAATGTTCGCCCGCACCTCCTTGAGGCGATTTTGAATCACTGATTTGATGTCTGGCATGGGGAGCAACAAAAGGTGCATCCGAATTGTCAATGGGGTAGTCCGAAAAATGAATCTGTGGCTTCTGTATGTCCAAGGCACCTCCATGTGACCGACCAAGATTTCCGATTCCAACTCTCGGTGCTGATAAACTCGGACCAAGGGCTCCTTGAGGTGGAACAATGGCATTTTTTATCTTCCTTACTCGATCGAGTGCGACGTTAAAATGCTGAAGTGCTTCATCAGTGGTCTCAGCAGTTTGGTCAAACATTGAATCCCGGAGCGCTAATGAGCCTGAAGATTGGGATGAATTGGAATCCGAATCCGAAGAAGGGAGAGAAACAGCGTATCGGGACGCCACAGAATTGAGTTCAGAAACCACCTGTTCTGCAAGTTGATTTCCTTTCTCCTTCAGACTGGAAGATGTTACTTGAATGAGTCGCAATTCATTTCGGCTGGGTAAATTCTGACAACATCGAATCGCTGTATCCAGGGCCTTGAACACCTCTCCTAAGACTCGCTTGGAATTAAGTTCATCCATCATTAGACGAAGTTGTGCGGTGTTGTAAACACCTGTTCTCGTTTCGTTAGCTTGATTTCCTGTTTGTAAATAATATCACGTCACAAACCTGCTATCCCTCTCTCTTTTCCCTTAAAGCCGTGGACAAAAAAGACTGTGGTCAGTCAGCAAACGAAAAATGCGAGTGGTTTCGCGGATGTAATACGCGACGGCTATCCCCAAATTAGTAGCTAAACCACGGTGTGTCAAATCCTGTTCTCTTTTTCGTCGAACTGTATGACCGCAAATACTCAACTATTCCTCGTGCTGCAAAACGGTGCACAACCTATGTATACATATCTACCAAGAATTGTGATGTTCAGGAAACACGTCTAAAGTTTACACTTTAAATGAATATTGGGAGTTTGACCGACGACGGCATTTTTTAGAATTTAGATCCAATAAACTGGATCCCAAATCACAAATTCCTGCCTGCTCCAGATTGGATTCTTCAAAAGGTCGCCGTCGCATCCGCCCTCCGCCCTCCTCCTGAAAAATCTATCATGGTTCGTGTGCGCCGCAATAGATCGACGCTGCGTTTCTTTCGCATCGCACAGACCGCTCTTACTCTTTTCTTTTCTCAAACTGGCGTACGGTTGGCGTTCTCATTCGAGGAGGTAAGTTAGGATCGGCACGAATCGCGACAGTTTGCAGGAGTCATTTGGCAGAATTTCCATCCTCTTGATGTCGCTGTGAAGGCTGTTCATGTTCAGCGTACATCGTGACATCGGGTATTTGTCTCACTTTCATCACTGCTAGAAAGTATTCAAACATTTTCTGGGCCATACAAGAGAGAAACCCCTTAAGTGAAGGGGATGTTGATTCCTGCGCAGTGCAGTTGGAAGAAGAGGACGAGGCGATGAGTGAGTTGTTTGTTCCAAAAGTGATTCATACTATCCAGGTGTGCGATATTGTGTATCTCTTGTGGCGAACCAACCCACTTGATCTCTCGATTCTTCTTGGTACGCATACTCAAGCTGTCTAATGATGTATACTCTACGCAGAAGCACAAGACTTTCTGCACTGATGATATCACGGATGTATTGCGTGCACCGTGGTACTTCAAGGTGACGACCACTGAGTACCTGGTAAGTTACTGAAGAGAGCTTGAAGTATGCGTCCGGCAGTGTTCCTCGTGGTCCCTATTTATCGGAAGCGATATATGAGAAACGCATGGGTTTCCTGGCTATATGTAGAGCTATAGTAAAAACGATAAAAGCGCCTCTAAGACTTGCAATCAAGGAAGCCTCAATCGCGTACAGAACTTCTGATGTGTTCATAATCTTCGTAAGGGCTGATGTGAACTAGCGTAGAGCACGATAGAGCTGTCTACCGTGCAAACTAGGAAGGTCGGTCTAAGTATTGCTAGCTATCAAACTTGGTTGCATGGATAATTCTCATTTCAACACTTCGTCATCGTTGTGATTAACTTCGCCATGTGTTACCCCGAAGGATATTCTTGACGCAGTCTCTTCGATTTCCAGATGGCGACGGTTATATATCTACAGAAGTAGGTATGGGGCGAATGATGATGCTGTGTTCGTCGATCTACTGTATTTACGGAGAGTATGCCCGTTAGACACCCAGTGCAGTGCACAGCGATTATGATCATGGCTTTCCGCGTCGGTGTGGCCGGTTTTGATTGGTGATATTAAATTAAATTAAATTAAAACGAAAGAGTGTAAGACCTGCGTGTGTGAAGGGAGAAATCACATGGCTGTCAATTCAAGTAGAGTGTAGTGTTTCAACTCAGCAATAGAACGATATATCTTTCGCAGAAGCGCGGTACCAAACAACTCGCATTCGGTTTGGTATCTACAGTTTGCAAGACTTAACTTCTGTTACGTCGGGTGCAACTTTTCGCAACAGGTACGCGCAGCGTACAGTGGTATTCTTGCCCGAGGGGTTAATGGTTACAATCGATGAACACAAGTCTCCCTGCCCTTGACTCCTGAGTATTAACAATGAGTGCCAAGCAGAACCCCGTCAGGCTCTTTATTCGCGAATATCTGGCTGTCGTTCTCTGGACATGTAGTGTCCTATGGCTGTTTTTCCTATCGGACACGGAATTCCTACGTTCAATAAATCCTAGTTTGAAACGGTTCCCCCCTTCACAGCTGTTCCTTTCTGGACTTGTCTGTGTGATGGGAGTGTGGGAAATATTCGGGCTTTCTTTTGGCAGTCCAGTGAACCCAGCCGTCACCCTTTCGCTTTTTCTCGCGGGAAAGCTCTCGATTGACGACGCGATTGTGATGGCCGTTGCACAGTTTTTGGGGCACTTATTTGGCACGTTGCTTGTGCGTAGAGGGGCAGAAATGATGTTCGAAAGGGAAGCACATGCGAGATTTGCACCACCACAGCCACATGAAGGCCTCTCATATAAGGGCGCTGTGGCAATTGAAATGGGCATAACATTTCTCATGTGTGTACTTGCGCTCTCACTGGATTCGATTTTCGGAAAGAGAGCTATCATCAAAAAGTGGAGTGTGATGACTTCTATCACTATTGCAATGGTGGCTGGAGCTGGAGAATGGACTGGTGCTTGCATGAATCCAGCTATGTCGCTTGCGCTATCATTACTTGAGAACCTATGGAAGAATCATGAAATATATTGGATAGGGCCCATTTCGGGCGCCCTGCTCGCTGCTGGATTGTACCGATGGTCGTTTGATGATAAACGATACATCCGACGTCTGGCACGGAGAACAGCAGGCAGAAGTAGACGAAATCTATCCTCGAATGCCCAAGAACATAAAAAGAGTAATTAGTATTTTGCTGAAGAAGAAAATTGGTTTCGAGAACCCTGCGTTTTTTTCAATAGTTTCTTCAAAATCCTGATTGTCCGCTGGGAGTCGTGCGGGATATTCGCAGTCACACTGAAGGCATTTTCGCATAAATAATACGTTCGCGTTTTTCCAATTGCTACATTGTCGGCAAGTCGTGGGGGGGCCTTTGTATTTTGATTCTGATGAGCTGAAGCCAGCGCTGAGTCGAGAATCACCGATTGCTACCCTTCGTAGATGCTTACTGTGATTTTTTATATGTTGCGACGACGACCTCCTGGTCTGTCAGTGCTTTTAAAACTCACGGCCTTCGTGAGCCTCAGAGTTCTCCATCCGACTCACGACAATAAATAAATCTTTTTACTGAAGAGATACGGGGTTGAAGTTCTCTAGTGACGCGGAAAGAAGTTCTCCTTTGGGGTAAATATCCTTCACGATCGCAATCTGAAGACATCCCGGACCTAAACAGGCATAATTCATTTCCTAATCTGCGAACTGGAGCCGAATAGTATCCTTGGAGAAACGTTTTGTGATATCTCTCAGCATTCAGCCATATTTCAAGCATTGAAAATGCCTTCAGCATATCGCACCCGACACGGTGCGCCAGTAATCTATTCCGCTGACGCTCATCGCGATTTCGTAACAGGTTTTCGGCAGAGGAAAATGGAACGTCGACAGAAAGCTTTAAAACTTGCGGCCGAGAAACAGAAAAAGGAAAGGCGTGAAGAGAGAAAACAACGCCGTGAGGTTTTTCGTAATAATCGGGAAAGGGTTGCAGTCGAATCTGATGAAGATGCGTCAGATGGGGCAAACCCCGCTGTTCGTTCCACCCAGTTTGAAGGATTAGATGGAGTTGTAACGGCTTCCGTTCAACCCTTTGATTTTGGAAAACCCACCATGCTTCCGCGTGCTTCTAAACGGAAGGAGCCCGAATCTCAAGATGAAGGCCAGCAAACAGCTGAATCAGTTTTAGTAGACTCGCCCCAAGCAATGTCTCCGCCAAAGGTGGGAGTGGCTAAGCCAATTAAAAAGCCATGGAAGCGGAAAATCTCGTATACTCACATGTTAACCAAAGGTAACTTGCGAAAGGCAAAAATGAAACGGCGCAAGGACTCCCGCAAAAACGCCGTATGACGTGTTTCGAAGAGATATTGGTACATGTCATCTTTCTACTTTCCATGCATGTCCATCGCTTGCAAGAGAGCTGAGGCTTCTCAGACTTCTCTCTACAACTGAGATATCGTCATGTACATGACATGTGAGGTTTTCGCACAAAATCTCACGCCTTCCGAGCGGTTGAAACCCTATGCATCGAAGACATTTTCGAATGAGTTTCGAGTGTTCTAACTCCCTTTCCCGAAGCCTAATATCAATTATAAACCGCGAAGCTTGAATTGCACCCTCATTCTCGCTACATTCGTCGCAAAGCTTCTTTCCGTTGCCCTTTCCATGACAAATTGCACACTTCTCCGTATCGTAAAACATGGCTAAGTTACTCTGATTGTGTCTAAGCTTCTTTCTCTCGAAGTCCATGGGTGGGGCCCAATGGAACGACGGTCTAGGCATATCGGCATACCACACTGCAACACGAACTCCGATGAGTGCAAAAACCCTATTCAGGACAGGAAGTAATTGCTTTGTGATGTAATATGTGGTATTCAAACGAACGCTACCGCGACGAAACAACGAAACGAAGTCTCCGGGTGATATGACACAGTCTTTCAGAGGAGCTCCTGGTCTCTCATAAATCACGACAAAAGCGACGCGCTCCCCATGCCTTGGAACTGCTCTGGGATCCCGTTCGATAGCCTTCGTGGCCACAATCGCTGCTGGTGGAAGATGACCTTCTTTGTATGATCCCAAGCGTACTTCTTTACGAAAAATGTAATCAGCAAGAGGGACGCGATCCTGGTGCAACCGTCGACATAATCGCTGCACATAGTTCTTGACCAACGATACATTCTTTGTCTCAAAAAGTACTCGAATGCATTTCTCCAACGCTTTTTGAACTAGTGGACAGGAATCCCTTCGAACAGTCTCTATACCCTTCGCATCAAATACTGGAACTGCCTGTTCTGGAGACTCATAACTGTATCCCACATATCTTTTCTTAGATTGCAATAGACATGGATGATACACTTTTTCCAGTTTCAACGTTATCGGAGTGGGGAACGATTTTTCGACGTACTCAACGATTTGTTCTCCAATTTTGAACGCTTCATTCCTTGTAACGCCTGGGACCTTTACGAATACTGAATCTGTGTCTCCATATACAACAGTGGCGCCAGTTTGCTTGCGGAGCTCTTCTTCAACGTATCGAATGACATCCTCGAGACAATCACGACCGCATTGTACAATCGTGTCAGCAAGCCCTGCGCATGGCATTCTTCCCGAGAAACTTGCTGATGTATATCCGTATGTCACGTTTGCAATCATCTTCAATCCGAACTGCCTAGCATTGAGCAAATTAACAACCGCTTCGTCTTTCGCACTTTTCATTGCCGTTTTGACCATGACTCTGGTTTCAAGTATTTCTTCAAGAAGCTGGGGGAGAATTCCTCTCCGCACTGTTGATTGTACGAACATCTCTCCATTCGAGGCAATGAAGATCCCTTGTCCGGGTGAAGTCGGAAGCTCGTTTTCTGCCGGTGGCTCGTAGTTGGGTCGGACACCTATCCGCCGTTTCTCTATCCAACTAGAAATTCTGTTTATGCTCCCCATCATTGTACTAAAACAGAGATTGTGAGCTATGATGACTGACGGATAGAGGCTCTGGAAATCAAGGACAATCACAGGATCAACATAGAGAGCAGATTGGGGTTCCATGACCAACGGCAAAGCTTCCACGGCAGGTTGTTTGAACACTTCTTCTCGCGGGGCCGCAAGCAACACGAAGTCCCTGGCAATCGCCACTCGTCTCATCATACTTTCCACGCGATATTGACTACCTCTTGTCAATACGCTCATGAAGTCGATACCAAACACACGAGCAAGCTCACCAGTGCGACCCATTACATTAAGTTTGTTGATGATAGCGATATCAAGAAAAACCAGCCGCGAAAGATGGGTCATTGCACGACTAAATAGGCTATCGCTCCTGAACCATTCTTCCAAGTATTTGTTTTCATGTCGAGGGAAGGTTGTGTGGAATAACTCCTCCGCTACGGTCTCTTTCGCGTAAGCCGGTAATTTCACTTCTTTACGTACAACTCTCCAGAGACTTATCACATGCCTTCCTGTTATTTTGATATCTGCACCCTTTCGCCGGTAATATACAGCTGCTGGGTTGTCAACGTTCTGTTCTTGATTTCTGGACGTGAACAATGATTCTTTCAGCCAGCGTGATGCCAAATTCGGAAAGGCGTGGCATATGGCCTGCGCACGTTCAAGAACGTATCCGATCGACGAGTTTTGAGTTTCAAAGCCGACAAGCACATCGGGATCACATGTCCTAATGTGACTGGCCAATGTATCGAATAATGAAACTTCTGACTCACAGGAATGTATGGAACGAGACGGGTCGAGTGTTTTTGAACGATTGACCACAAATGTAACTGCTTCATGCCCTCCTGTTCTTGTAATGAACTCATCTGTCTTCGTCACGACGCAAACGGCCAGGATACCATTTCGAGCCGGGTCCGGGAGTTTATCACCGTAGCTTGAGGCGAGAACCTAATGAATTCGGAATGATGCGGGATTGGTTTGGAAAGTTCTTTGTGGTTAGTACCTCGACGTTGCGATGGGAGGCTTTCGATGCTGACTAGTTCAAAGCATTCTGCGTAGTTCGCAAATCGAATCCCAAAGAGCAGCATACCTCAACAGCCATGATTGTCAAATTTTGATGCATGTGCGGAGACTGTGACGCAGAAAGGGTGCGGTTTCTCTTTTCAGAATCTAATCGGGGATCCGGAGAACGTCCAGCAATATCACACTCTGCTCGGCTTACGTATCCTCGCCCTTTCAAGACATATGAAATTCATGGTATCGGGTCAATAATAATATCACAGACGGAAGCAAACCCATGAGTGTATGGCTGAAGGGTATGAGGAACTTACGTTTATGAGAACTGTGAGACTGACCGTGTACTGTGAATTGATAAGCTTCGTCATATTTTGGCGAAGGGGGCCTGTTAAGCTCCAAAAAGTGTCTTTGCTCCTCACCCGGAGTCACCAGACTGCTATTTCCGCGGTTACTAGTGGGAAGGTCGTCAGTAGAAGAGGTGTCATCGCCTTCATTTAAGATTTTTGCTAATTCTCCATTTGCCCGAGGTAAAGAACGAGTGTAGAAGGCTGTGTCACTCTGAGTGTATGTGAGTTGCTGCCACGAGAACTTGGTGTCCTCCTTCCTGATCTGTCTTCCTGCCGAATCAATATCGATGCTGCGCTGATTTCTTGAACGCTTGGCACCGTCTTTTTCATGGGAGAGCGTTTCACGCAGGTCTGCAAGTCTGGGAGGCTTTTGGACTGGACATACGATACGGGTAAGGACCTCCACTCGTGGGCGAACGTCTTCCTCTACACTTGATGGAAACGGAGAATATCCTCTAGCTCCTGCTTTTCTAACTGCAATCCGTCTGCCCGCGTAAATATGGTCGGTCTTTGGTTCGTCATCGGGGTTTCCGTAGAACGGTGTTTCATAGTTGATTCGGAACGCATCGGACGTAAAACAGGTTTGATCGATATCTAGAACCTTTGGGGGTCTTGTTGAAGGCCGAAGAATGTGCTGAATCTCAGAACTGTTGTAACGTTTACTTGTTTCTGTGTTCGGCCACAGAGAATCCTCGTTAATGTCGGGGCTTCGCATTTGTTGAGAACCATCACTTTTCCGTACTGTATTCAGCGCAAAAGTAGCTCGATTCTGGACAGCACCTTCCAAATCATCATCATCGGTAGCAAGGTTACTTTGCCCGGCTTTCTTGGGGGTTCGATCTCGGTTCGATTGGAGTTTGGTTGGTGTTGCAACTTCCATACATTTATGTCCACCTTCTTCTATTTGGACCTTTCCTACATCTCCCGAATCACCATTGCATGTACCTTGGTAAGACCATGTTTCGACATTTATCCCTTTCGGTACGTAGCTCTCAAGGTCTTCAGTCAAAGTTTGCTCAGTAAAAGTTGGATGCTTACTCTGTTGGGAACTAGGAAGTTCTTGTTCAAGCGACTCAGTCTGGGTACATGCAGCGATATCAGCCCATGTTTGCTGTATAGTATGATGCTCTTCCAGAGCGTCATTCTCATCATCTCCGTAAGGTAACTCGTCATGTCCATCGATAACATGAAGAATGCGGTTTGGATCTTCGTCAAACTGAGTGATGTCATCTTCTTCCGCCCGGGTTGGCTTCGAGGCATCAAGGTATTTCACAATATCGTCAAATTCATCGTCAACGTAATCCACTTCCTCAGCCGCTGTTGCTGTCGGCTCGCAACCATTCGAACGGTTTTGGGGGGGTGAAAAACTAACTGGTGCCCTTAACACCTTGTTTAGTCGCTTCCTCATGTAATCATCCGATAGATGGGCACCAGCTTTCACTGCTCTTTCTCGAGGCTGTTTTCTTTCGGGATAGCTCCCTGTTCGCAGTCTCTCTTCATCCCACAGCACCGCTAGAGTTCGTGATGTGAAGTTATATGCGCCGTGCTTCTCAGATACAACAGTCATAATTTGTGAGGAAAGCGCATCCATTTCTAGGACACAGGTAGACCGTTTTGACACGCTGAAGGGCCATAGTACATCGGTATTTGTATTTTGCAGACCGTCGTAAAACATTCGTTTGTCCAAAGGGCTTTCATAGTGCCCCAGGACATCGGCGTTAGGCGGTGGCTCTGGTAGCGGAACACGGAATCGAACCTGCGACAAATGAATGTAATCCATCCCAGCAAGCGAAAAGTCGGAAAGAAACTGGAGTACAAATGGTACATGTGAGGCGTACGGGAGGGGATGGTGCCGGATAAGATGCTCAGGTAGCGCTCTCTGTGAAATAATGGCCGAAATGCGTTGAACAGTAGTCGGGAGATATACAAATACTTGAACAAATGGAATAGGTGATGGGTGATAACCATATATGTCATGTTTCAGAACTGGTTTCATGTCAGCAATAAAAGGTCTTGGATTCCCATCGGGTGTGTATGCAGCACGAAGGGCTGACTCCAAAGAGGTATGCAGCTCACGAGTGTATGCTAGTAAGGCAGAGGGATCGATTTTGGGCAGCGGAAGATAGAGATATGGTCGAATTCCGTGTATGTGAAGACATGCACCTTGCCCTGCAGGAGTGCTTCCAAAAATACGTAGGACCGGCAACCTATCGGAAACAAGGTTTGATGATATTCGGGCTGCTTGAAAGGCTGTTGAAGATGAATAATTGTGCAAGGGGTTTTCATAGTAGTCAATGTGCACGATGCGTATTGAGATCAATGCATCGGAAAGGCTTTTTCGAAGTCCTTCGATTCTTTGAGCGCTCATTTGCTTGCTTCTCGGTGTGAATTCAATGAGACTGTAGGCAATATCGAGTAGTTGTGCTTGCAGAGGCCAAGATTCTGAAGAAGGGCTGTTCTTAGTTAGGGATGACCAGAAACAATTACAGAGAGTTGCACTCACTGCAATCTGGGGAGTCAGAATTGCTGATGCAGCCTCGTTTTTGTCGCCCGAAGAAAGCACCCCAGAGCTCACAACCTTCTTCGACTTGCTTCACAAGGTTCGTATTACGAACAGGAAACATCAATGAAGCGCTGCAGCAGAAGAGTGGAGATGGGTTAGACTGCCACCATTCGTACGAATTTCAACTACTTGTGAATACAGAGCAGCATGCAGAGCACACCATGTATCATCACAAGCCAGGAAGTGGAATTACAGAAAACGAGCAGGAGCTGTAAGGAAAAGATCAAGCTCGCGTCGACAGCAGGGCAATCACACATCTCGTTCATCTCAGGTGTTTTACCTATTTGCGATCAGTCTCCCATTCCCAAACAAAGAACGCAAACGGGAAGCATCGGCGACTCTCACATAAGTTTCACCAAATTCTTCTCGAACTGACCAACTTCTTACATTGAAGTTGGCGAGGACTGGACTCTTTCGGAGATAACAATACCACAATGGCTTTCATCAGTACCATATCACCTCTTTTACGTGCCAGATGTCGCTCTTCGTTTCTTGATGTCCACCGGAACGGGGTCGTTGTTCCACCTTTACGACGTGCCCGCTCATCTCCACTTCGGATGGCCGCCCCCACCCGCACGACTGTGGCTGACACGCCGAAGAAGCAATTCCTTGACCGACTCAAGGCGCTGGGAAACATGCGTCTCATTGGGCGCAATGAGGCTGTCATAATGGAATCTGTGGCTACCTTTGACGGTTTGTTCTATGCTGAAGTGCGCAACGGAGAGTATGCGAATTTGATAGATAGTTCTATCAATCTTGACATGCATCTGCTTTTAGATGGGTTTAGTGGTGCAACGTTTGAGACGGGCGTGAGTCGAGACTCTACTAAGTCCACAACATATATTATTCGGTTGCTGGGAAAAGACCGATCCAACGTCATTCTATCCCTCTTCCTACAATGGGATAAAACACCAACTGACATCTCGGAAGAAAGGACCAACGCTTGGAAGGCACTCAAAACTGACTATGTCGGTGATTCGGAGCAATTCTTCTTTGGGGAGTAACTAATAGTCCTCTTGATAAACAAAAATTCGTACACAATCACTGAAAACGCTTTGAACCATCCATGACCCCTTGTGGTGTATGAATCCGAACTTGTCCATTCCTGTTGATTTCAAATGCCTCTGGAACACCACCATATATCGCACTCATGCCGGTGTCAATTCTCCACACTCGCCCCCCGCACGCCGAGTTAATTCCTTGCAGTTGTGGCGTGTGTCCGACAATCATACGCTTCGCACGTAAGAATTTCAGAGTATCCTCCAGCATCACACACATTTCGCTCCGTGGATTTGGCCTGGGAGGGCGTGAGTAATCTCGCATCCATATCGGGCTATCTTTTCCTCGCAAAGCCTGTGGAAGGGTGCCCATGCCCATCAAAAATGTGCTTGTGCGTTCATTCAAAGTGTTGAGGACACTATCTGATCCTTTGCGACATGTCATTTGATCTAGGAGATGGTTCTTTTTAAGACCCGCATGAACAAACACGTTATCACCAACAATAATTGCTACGCGAGCACGGTGTGCCAGTTCGACAGCTAATGATCCTCCTGGGAGAAGAGCTACTGCACGAGCTCTTTTGAATGGTTCCAAAGAGCGAATGGCTTGCACTACGCGGGGTGGGAACCTCGCGCCGGCACGAACGCCGCGGAAATCGTCAAACCCACCTCGTGAAACGTAGCGAAAGTCCATGCGCGCATTCATGACTTCATGGTTTCCTAACAAAATGTGAACAGCTCCGCCTGATTGCGGTGCAGTGTCCTGTAGATTGAATAAGAGACGATACGCAGCACGCTCCTGACTTCCGCGGTCCAGTACGTCACCAACCTGTACGAGTACGGTTTCTCCTCCAATCCATTTGTCATTTCTGTCAAGTATGTTGGCAGAACGCAAGGCTGTACGAAATGCCTTTACGTCGCCATGAACATCGCCAATGGCAACTATGCGCTTGGCCGCTGGAAACCGCGCCGCAACCGGCGTAAATGAGGGGATCGACTCCGATGGAGGTAGAGCTCGGGCACTGGCTGGAGGTAGGATACGTTTCAGCAGACTTCCCAGTGCTACATCGCGATCAGAGCAACTGGTTGTCTTGCAGAGGGGTTGCGAAAAGAAGAGCGTCTGCGCCCAAATGCGAAACGCGCGTACCACTGGGTTGGCGGGAGGCTGTGCACCAGCCCCTTCCATGGATGTCATTTCCGTTCCCATGATAGATAGGTTTCCGCACCAGTCGCATGGCATACTCCCTTGTGGGTGTGCAGCGCTTTCATGGGAGTATCTGTTTGATAAATATTTCCATGGATTTGGAACCCCTGAAAAACCCCCCTAAATCCGTCGTGTGAAGGCGTCGTTTAAAAAAAAGAACGGGCATGAATATCTGTCTCATGTCTATGATGGATGAGACAGACCACGACAGTCTATCTGCCCAGACAAAAATTTCTTCGTCAAAGGATTAGCCGCATCGGAAAACACGATGATGACTATAATCTTTAGCTAGACACATTTACTAGGTGTGCAACAACTTCAAAGAAATAGAGGCACAACATCTACATTTCCTCTTCCTCCCATTTGATGGTTACTTCAGACTGACAATAGCCTGCGCATGTATCACGATACAACATTGCGCATGCTGTGCCTCTGGATAAAGAAATACTGCTCTTGGCATGGGGCTGGATGGAAAGTGCGACATACTCCTTCCTCAAACATGATCAAAAGACAGTTGTTTACTCGACTAGTCTCTAATAGGTTTAGTGTTTCGGTTGCAATCTAGCCAGAAGACGCAAATATTTCGATGAAGCGATTGAGTTCGGGATCTTAAATACTAACGTTGATGACACGCTTCTTGATTTCCTCAATCTTCGAAAGTAAGTTTTGCTTTCCCTCCTGAGCTCTTGAACGATTATCGAGAACCTTATTACGGTATTCACCTGCGTTCCCGTTGTATTCACGACTCTTTCTTGATATATCTGCTGCTTTCAGGACGGCTTCCTTACGGACCTTCTCAATGCCTTCGAGTTCAGCCTTTAGGGAATCGCACTGTGTGCACTTTTCATTGCTCCCCTCTGCACGTTTCTGAGCTTCATTCAGAGTTTGTTTGACAGTCTTGGCCCTCACATCAGCTTTCTTTATGTCATCACGTAGCTCAGCGACATCGCGACTTGCTTGGTAGACTTTTTCTGCCTCATGGCTTGCCTTGAGAGCTAGCTGGCCAGAATCAGCCACAGACGAGATGACAGCTTCCGCTTGTTTCTCGATATCATCCTTCTCCTGTTGGGTCATTTGGTTTCTGGATGATTCAATATTCCTCAGAGCATCATTTACGGCAATGATATCGGATTCAATCGCTGCCACAGTTTCGTACGCTTCCATCATCAGAAAAGAGGCAGCATCGTTTGCACTGATGACAGCAGTGTACATGTTCTCTACAGCTTGGACTGTGTCCATTACGTGATCAAATGTGGTACACACTGCATTTGAGTCGATGGGAATAAGATGGCACGCGAACAAATCAGTGCCACTTGGAACGACATCTTTGTTCTTGGAGTAAATTGAGCATGGAGATCGCTTGCACATTTCATACCCCAGACAGTCACATCGATATGAAGGCGTGCATGCTTCCATGGAGCACATGTTGTTTCCTTTGTGTTTGACGCATGTACCGGGGCCCTGCATCTGAGCACAAGGGCAGGAAGTCTCCGTCATCACACATGCCCCAGCCTCACCCGGTTCGGTAGACTGTCCATGGACCAAAACAGCAATCCCAAACGTATACATAATACCAACGACGAACAAGCTCAAATGTGAAGTCATGATTGGTTCCAGGCGGGTGATGCTATGTATTGTTGGACTGAACAATGAGTTTGATACGCAGATATGGAAAGTGTATGAGGGTCATGAGGCTAGCTACCCCGGCTTAAGTATGCAAAATCTGTTCACAATTAGGGTGAAGATGAGATGATTGATTCGAAGCATTCTTCGCAGTTGTGTTTGCGAAAAAAAGTGACGCAATGTGACAAAGAGATCTTGCCCCTGCTAGTCTCCGGTCTTGAGGGAGGGGAACGGAAATTGGAGCCAGGTTGATGGACGGCGTGTTTAATCCGAAAGTGCTTAGCGCGATTCGTCACTTTGCGCCGGCTGGATGTAGCTGATGTTGAAATGAATTTGACAGAGCGCAGGGAGCACTTACACAACTCTGTGAAACTGGCAGCGAGTGTAGTCTTGAACTGATGTCAGCAATGGGCCGCGGAAACGGCGCTCACAAAATTGACTCATGGCCCGAAGCTGGGGGGTTCTACAGACTGGAAGGCACGTCAATTCAGACAAGGTAAAGAAAAGTCTCACGAATTGTTCATCTTGTGCATTGAGGATGAAGTTGCTCAGATGTATCCAGAAGCGGTCTCCGATGAATTAAAATGCTTCTGTGAGATTGTCTACCCAAGGGAAGCGCGAATTACACACAGCTGCTGAGGTGATGTGCGGGGTTTTGAATCCGAGTCCGTTTCGCTGCGACAGAGCTGAAGCGATAGGTCTGGACCGAACACAACAGGAGGGAAACAGGCGGAGATTGGGGTGGATGGGACGGTGGCAGGCGGTGCGACTCTGGGGAAAGAAGGCCTCGGAAGGATCAGAGGTCCTCCGCGGGTAAGGGTTGCATCGTGACTGGATCATCACAGTTGGTCGGGTCAACTGTGATGAGCCAGTCACGATGCACAATGCAACCCTACGGTCAACTCGGCTGTAGTCACGCGGCGATGACTGAAAAGCTAAAAGATAATCTAATTTTCAAGGGAAAGTTTGGATGAGCCCTGCTCTAGCTTGTTGTGGATTGGCGAAACGGGTCCATGGTCACGTCATCTGTACAGTTGGTAAGCCAACCATCCTGCCTTGGCTTTGGGTTGAGTTATCACCCTTATCCCTTTATTAGCTAGTCACAAACTCGATCCCTCCACCTTTTTACAATCAGACTTACACCGTTGCATCGAAAGTGCATCTAGAACAAACGCTTATCTCAATCATGCCGCTCCACGAAGAAACGGAACTGCTTGAGTATCGTGACCCTAATCAACCCAATCTTCATGTTGTAATTTGGACAAGAGTTTCGTCTCCGCAAGTTGAGAACCCGAAATTACTCGTTTGGAACCATGGAATCTGTGAACATTCCGCTCGTTACAGAAAATTTGCGGAGATACTTTTAGCTCGCGTTTCGTCAGTAACTGCAATACTGTCATACGATATGAGGAGCCATGGAAAGTCACAAGGTTCGAAAGGAGCTGCGAGACAGATAACCGACTATGTTGATGATTTATATAATCTTATTCTACCGCATCTTTCGCTCAAGTGCGGGACTAATGCAAGCGTTGTTTTGGGTGGTCATTCTATGGGTGGCATTATCGCGGCCGCTGCCATGACAAAGAAGGACTGTCTAGTTCCTGAGGGCTCTGGAAAATTGAGTGGTGTTATACTCAGTGCTCCAGCTGTCGAAGTTGTCGTTTCCGGTTTCTTGAATAAGGCGTTGCAACCAGTCGCTCCGTATCTTTGTCGAATTCCAGGGACTAGAGCCTTGACTAAAGGAGTGGGCATACGTCCCTCGGATTTGTGTAGAAACGAAGAAGCTGTCGAAGCATACGTTAAAGATCCACTCGTACATGATAAAGTAAGCGTTGGCGTCGGGACTGATCTACTCACGTACGGAACTACCGTCTTGGAAGCTGTGAAAGAAGAGCCGGAATGCGTTCTTAATACTGTACCGGTGCTCGTGCTACATGGGGGTGGCGACAAGGTTGTTCGCATTGAGGGAAGCGAGAAACTTGTAAATGCTATTAATGAGAAGGGTAATGCGAAACTTGTCAAGATTGATGACGCTTTCCACGAAACGTTTAACGAGAAACCTGAGATGGGAAGTGAAAAATTCTTTGAGAGCGTTGTTGAGTTTCTGAATTCCGTTTTCAGTTAGAGTCTTACCACTTTTTTATTGTAACTCGACCCATTATTTGACACTTGCAATCCCCCTGAACCCATTCTAGTCTAATGTCTCATCAGCGTGTGATCGTGCGAAAGCAAGAGAGTGCTCAGGCATTTCTAATGTCCTCATCCGCAGTAATAAGAAACGCCCATATGAAATGAACGAGAGCCGAGATCCCTATGGTACATCTGTGTTGGAACTTTTCTGAACTTTTGCAGTAGCTGAAAGCCCTGGGCTTGTGCTGAGTAGGTTTCTTTTCTCAGACTACTGTGTTCCAGAAAACATTTGTTTTGATTCCAAAACTAATATGACGAGACGAACATGATTCCTCAACAAACTGCTCCCCCGGGAAAGCAGCATGGGAAACTTTGACCTCGTCTCGGAAGAAATGTGATGGATTCTGATTCTGTACCTGTACGCAAGCGTAAGCGCGATCCAAATTCGGAATCGGGCGTTGGTGAGATTAGTGCGATCACTGTCTAAACGTCGCTGTTTGAAGCTGTTTAGTGGGAGAAAAGATGAGGAAATATTCAAGATTCCAGCCTCCCATACCTATTCTACGAGGCTAGAGATCTAGGCAGCATTACCATGCCCGCGGGGCTTCTTCATTATGCACCACTACAGATTGCAAAGTATCGTCCAAATATCTAGTCTTGTGACGCATCATTGCGAGGTGTGCCCATCCTAGCTACGATGGCGTTAACCTTTGTCAAGAGTTTTGTTTTCGCTTCGATCGATCTAAATCGGTTTTCGCGAATGAGTAAATCGTGTTTTCTAATTCCTTCATCCTCCCCACGAGTGCCTCTTGCGTCATGTCCTCCTTGAGAGGCTGCGTTGCGGCGAGCCCTTGTAGACTCTTCGATAGTAGCCTTCAATGCAGGACACTCAGTGCAGCTGCGACGTTCAGCGGCACTCTGAGTTTGCGCCTGTTTCAACTTCTTTTCGGCTTCGGACGCACTGCTGGAAGCTTCCAAAGCAACACTGCGATTTCCCTCAATGAGGGCGGAAATGGTGTGCAACTTGGTGTGCAGTGCGGCTGACACTTCTTGTAGGCGACGAGCTTCTGCCAGGGACTCGGTGACGACGCGAGCTTGTTTCTCAATCTCCTTTCTCTCCTGACCTGTAACTTGCGCCATAGAAGGGTCGATCGTGTTCAACGCGTCAGCAACCTCCGCAGTATCCTTCTCGATGGAATGCACTGCGCTCGACGAATCGCCCTGCAAACGAAGGGTGGCACCATGCATCAGGCTCACTTCCGCGGCGGCGTAACCCACAGCCTCCACAGTGTCTATGATATGGCTGTAGTCGGTGCATATTCCAGCGGCAGGCGTGAGGTGACATTCGAAAGGAGTTGTGAGATCGGGCGATGTGGCAATGTCGGTGGTGTACAAGGCACATGGAGATGTCTTGCACAATTCATAGCCCATGCAGTCACAGCGATATGATGGCTTGCAGGGTCCCATGGTGCACATTTCGGCACCTTGATGGTTCATACATGCTCCTGGCGGAGTGATAATTGAGCACGGGCACTCGGTGTCTGTGACAACACAGCCTGAAGGATCGGGTATGTCGATATACTGCGCCGTGACATAGGCAGAGACAATGATGACGTGTATGATAGCCGCAAAAAATACAAGAAACCTTGACTCCATTTTGAGGCGTGTTCTGTGTGATGTACAGCAAGCACTTCACGTGGATGGAGCAATGAGCAGGACGATAGAAGCTGGTTGTGAGGAGGGAGACAAGGGGCCCATGAATGAACGATGGAGGGGGGCTTTTGAAGTAATGGTGAGCGGCACAAATGAAAGTATTGAGGCGAACAACGACGGCTTTGGTTCGAATTGGAGTAAGTAACGTTTAGGTGAAGGATGGGATCTGCAGAGTGCGAGTGGCGGCAACAGCGGGGTAAACATTAGAGCGGTAGGGTGCATCACGGCTCTACTGCGGATCATTGGGAGTGACGGACACATTTTGCAATTGAAGTATCGGGGCGTGATGCACGAAGGGTAACTCTATGGATACGTAGGTGGAGACGAGAGTCTCGTCACGGGGCCGAGACAAATTAGAAACGGTAGCACGAGTGGCGTGCAGGTGACACGGCGTCGAATCGACAAAGCGACGGTGACGGGGTGACGAAGCGCATCGCATCGGTAAGTTAACTTACGCAGGCGCCGGAAGACTCGTCGCGGAGGGTGTATACGAGCGGTATACAACCGCGATAGTGGTCGCGCCGCGTATCGATAGTGGCCGCGACGGGGGGCGGCGAAAGCGACGGCGGTAGCAAAAGCGCGAGGCGGGAGTGCATAGGGGCGCATGACAGGCGACGCGACGCGCGGCGACGCAACGTGAGCGAGTCGTCTTGAAAGCGCGAGGAAAGAGTATGGCAAGGGAGATGGGCGCGTTGGATAGGGCGCATGGCTGGTGGTGATGAAGATTGTGGGGTGGGCGCGAGCGGCACGCGTAGTGCATGCCATGCAGCGGTAGGGTTAACCCTTTACCTCTCGACAAGGCGCGCGCTTCTCTCGCAAGGCGAGCATTCACACGCACAGGCGGCCGCCTTCAACTCACAGGTGCTCGGTTGTGGCGGCCGGGAGCCGCGGCGCGAATTCCCGCGCCTCTGCGCGTCCCCACCGGCGGCTGTGTGCCGCTTGCGTCTACGGCGGCTGTGGCAGGAGTGTGTAAGCATAGACGCTAGTGGCGAGCGCACACTGCTAGCTAGCGAATTTCTAGCTGGCTCCAACACGCGTCCGTGCATCCACGCCAACGCGCCACGCACGCGACCGCGTTCCCCCTCGCTCTGGCAAATACCAGTTTACAAAAATATAAAATCCACCTCCAAAAAAATAACACATTTTCAATCACAACACACATTCACATCATCATACATCGCCCCCCACCCCGGCCGCTCCTGACGGCACTTGTTGCTCAAACAGCACCTCGCTCTTGTTGTCCTCTACCACATCGTCTACAAACGCGTAATCCCGCCCCTGTTGCACTTCCTCCTCCTCCTCCTCCTCCTCCTCCATCTCCATCTCCTCCTGCTCGTCCGTTCGTACCACCTCCGCCTCCTCTCCCACCGACAGCTCCGTCCCGCCCCTCGTCATAGAGCGTCGATTAGACACCGAAAACTGTCCAAGCTGCAGAGAGAGCGGCTCCGTAGCCGCGTTAAATCGACGTTGCGCCCTGTGCTGCGAGTCCACAATCGCTTTTGAAGGCATCGAAGACGCTGTAACATCCTCCTCGTCCACCAACCACCGGTGTTGAAGCGCCTGCGCCGCAGTCAGTCTCGACGCAGGGCTCGGGTCCAGCAATCCGCGAACCAACGCCTTGGCATCAGCCGAAATCCCACTCCACTCCTCCTTGGGGAAGCGCACCCCTGCGCGTAACCGTCTCATAAACTTGTCGCCCGATTTGCCGTAGAACGGAAACTTTCCAGCAAGCATCACAAATAGCACCACCCCACATGCCCAAAGGTCAACTGGCTTTCCATAAGGAAGGCTGTTTGCTATCTCCGGCGCTAGATAATACGCCGTGCCGCACTGTGAGCGCATCACGCGGTCCGTCTCGCCATCCGTCCCCCCAACACTCTTGGACAGCCCAAAGTCGGTAATTTTCACACGCAGCGGCCATGCACGATTCACGCACAAGATGTTTTCAGGCTTCACATCTCTATGTACAATACCCCGGGCGTGAAGATAGTGCACGGCTTGTAACACCTCGCGAATCACTTGCTTGGAGTTTTTCTCGGACAAATGATCATTTTCAGTGATCATTTCCAGCAGTTCGCCGCCAGCTAAATATTCCATCACCACGAATGTTTCACGCGCCGAGTCGAAAATGTCGTAGATTTGTACAATGTTCTGGTGATTCAGCAGTCGCAGGACCTCCAGTTCACGGTCAATTAACTTGGCATGTTCTGTGTTGGAACGTTCCAACACCTTGATAGCGCACAGTTCATTTCGTTGCTTATCCCTTGCCAGATAAACTTCAGAGTAAGCACCTCGACCAATGACTTTTCCAAAGTCATAATAGTCGGTCACAGCGGCACACACGGCCTGCAGTGCCTTGATCCACTTGTCATGCAACTCATCGGTGGGGGCGAAAAAGCTGGTGAAAGACTTGTCAACCTTAAAGATAATTTCTCTGCCAGGGCCTGCTAAAACCTTACTACCTCGAACATTGACAGTCCAGGTTGGCACTGAATGTTCGGTACGGGCGTTACTGAGCACGCTTCCGTTAAGCTCGAAGAATCGATCGACGCGAGATCCTAGCCTTTTGCCACGTTTAGTGAGCCAGCCTGCGACGTGCAGGTTGGCGTTGGAGTATCTGAGCGGCGGGGCGTCGCTGGACAGTGCTGAAGACGACGACAGCAACGAGGCGTCGTGCGCATTGGCGGCTCGGGCTCCAAACACCTGGCGGCGCTTGTTTCCCCACTTGAAGACGGCGTCATCGTGCGCGACGGGTGAGTGCTCACGGCGAGCACCTAGCAGGCCTTTGAGGGCCATGCTGAGACCGATGCGGGAGCGACTCGCATCGGGGGGGGGAGGCGCATGGTTGTTCTGATGGTGATTGTGATGTTGGTGCTGGTGTTGGTGGTGATGGTTGCGGTGGTTGTTATGGTTGTGATGCTTACGACGGTTGTCTCTCATATTTTCGGAGTCATAAGGCTGATGCTTGCGGCCGAACAAGTGCGACTTTGAGTTACGCATGGCGGCAAACACTCACGCGGCGGGAGGGAAGAGAAAAGCGGGGGGGGGGAGGGGGTTGGAGGAAGGAGGAAGGAGAAAGGGTGCGGTATGGGAGGGTGCGGCGGTACTGGTGAAGGAAAGAAGGGAGCTAGCTGTTGTTGAAGAAGGTGGCGCTAAGGGTCGGAGCCAAAAGGCCGACGGAGAGCGAAGCGCAAGGCGGTGCAGCGTGAAGCGCAAGTGGAAACAGATGTAAAAGAGGAAACGAGTGGGCTGAAGCAAGCGCGGCGGTTACGGACAACGGGTGGGGAGCGGTGGAGGGAAGGAGGAGGGGGCAAAGAAGGGGGGGGTCGGGGGGAAAGGGTGTGGGGCGCGCGAAGTCGAGAGCGCATTCGCGTGGGTTACTTAGCGCAGCGCACACCAAAGCAGCGGGACGGCGCTCACGCCGCACGTCGCGCGTCGCATGTCGTTTCTTTGCACGCCTGTGTGCGGCCGCGCTCGATCGACGCGGCACGTGCGCCAAGTTTGGCGCGTGTACCACACGTGCGTGCGTGCGTGCGTGCGTGCGCGCTGCTTGCGCCCGTCCGCCCTAACACACACACCCTCCGCCTCTGCCACCGCCGTGTTGTCAGCGTGGCTGACACGCGAAAGCGCGCGCCACAATTACAGCGCCAATGCGCGGCATTTTTTGTAATTTCGAAAGCGAGTGCAAAAATGAAAAAGAATATAAAAAAAAGGCATACCCACACCAAAACGATGTCGTCGCTTTACACTGCTCCGCTTGCGGCTCCAGCGTGCGCGCGCGACCAACACTGCTGCTGCTGCTGCTGCTGCTGCTGCTGTTGCCGGCGGCCGAGGGCGTAGCGTTCGCGCACGGCGTAGCGCGGTGCAGCGGCAACCGTCTTGGCCGTGGCTCGGCCGACCACCGTCTCCATTAGCAGCACCTCGCGCACGCGCAGCTTCCCCGCCTCGAAGCGCTCGTTGCGTTGAAGGAACTCTCTTGCCGCCGCCACCCCCCTCGCGCTCTTCACCACGCGCGCCAGCGTGATGTGCGGCGTGTACGTCGCGCGTTCCGACACCGCCACTCCGTTCGCCTTGAGCGTTGCGCTCAAACTTGCCTGTAGCTCCATCAGCTGCACTGACTGCTCCAGCCCCGCCCACAGCGTCAGCGGCAGCGCGCTGTTCGGGAACGCCCCCACCCCCCGTACCTCCACCTCGAATTGCTCAACCTGCTCCAACTTCACCTGCTTGAGAGCGTCGTGCACCTTGTGCACGCTTTCTACCCCGATGAAGTTTAGAGTGATGTGATAGTCCTTGTCATCTATGTGCTCCGTGCGCGGAATGTGTGTCAGTGGCAAACCGCACAGATGCAACCTCATCGAATCTTCCAGTCCAATAGCCACGAACAGCTTTGCGTCCTTCGACCCGCCCGCCGTCCGCCCCGCTCTCATCGTCGCCTCTCTGCTGCTCGGTCGCCTCACGTTCCACGATAGCCCGCGCCCGCGCCCGCGCCCGCGCCCGCGCCCGTGCCCGCGCCAACGCCAACTCCCCACACCCCACTCGTCCACCTCTCCATCGCCACCCGCGCCTCCGCGCGTCGGCGCACCACGACCAGTGCGCGCGTCCCCGCCGTACCGGCTGCCCATCCTTGTATACGCACGGTTACGTCCAACTCTACTAGCTCTGCGCCCCACCTTGTTCCGCGCTAACAACGGCGCCGAGAACGCTGCTGCCATTCGTCACCGCTACACCGCTCACGCCATGGCTCCCAGCACCCACGCCCTTTTTTCGCTTCACGCTTTCGCTTTCTTCTGTAAACCGCAAAATTGCAGTGCATTTTGTACACATACAGTGATATGCCTTTTGTAAGTCAAGTTACTGTACATACATATCCCAGTAAGTGACAGCGTCATCGAGACCTCCCGCTCGTCATCATCTTCATCATTTTTATTGTGTGTCACCTCCGTCGCCACAGTCACCGTTGCGCAGGTGCAAACAGACTGTTGCCAATGACCCCCTCCATCGACTACCCCGCCTTCACGTCTCCCCTCCCACTGCCTATCCACAATCGCCCCTTTCAAAACCAACCGCCCCGGTCCCACACCGAATCCACCAAATGTAATCTATACCATTCAACCCGAACAAAACGTTCACCCGACAGCGCAATCCCCGCAACCCCAACCTCCACGACGCGCACCCACCTCCTAAATATTCGCGCCTTACATCCAGATGACGCTCGTCTATTCGACGCTCTCACTCCCTCAAGAGCTCAATTGTTTTCCCGTGTCTTGACCAATCGCACTCGACACTTTACCTTTGTCTTGGATGGTGTGCAAGGTGCACACAATCTGGCTGCCATTGTTCGTTCGTGTGATGCATATGGCATTCAAGATTTGCACATTTTAACAAATCCGTACCCACAAAACAACCCGAATACTCACCAACAAGCAGCCGTGCAAAACATGTCCGTTCTCCAACGATTCGAACACGACCAAAGTGTGCGCCAAGTAAGCAAAGGATGCCATAAGTGGCTCACTATAGCAGAACACAACGCCGCCCATGACTGTGTCAAAAACTTGAAACAAGCAGGGTATCGTGTTATTGTTTCTTCTGTGTCCCCCTCTTCAAAGCCATTATCTTCTATAGACCTTTCTACCAAGTGCGCTTTTGTTTTTGGCAATGAACGAAATGGAGTTACTCAACTTATAATGCAGCACGCTGACGATTTTTTCACCATTCCAATGATGGGATTTGTTGAAAGTATGAATGTTTCCGTCGCTGTTGCAACCACTGCGTGTTTAATCATGCATCGGGTTCATAGTTTGCTGCCATCACCTTCCTTTCTTCTTTCTGCTGAACAACGTAGACAATTGGCCCACACCTGGCTTACAAAGCGGCAACCACCGCACCCATGCCCAAAACTATTGCCCACCAAGCGTGATATGACCAGACTCGGTGTGCGACAGGAGTCTACAATAATTTCGAATGGCCTCTTTTGCTCTGTTCAAGATGCATCGCTTTCTGATGCACAGTACTGGCAAGAAAAGCTCCGACTCGATGTGAATACTGGAATTCGCATTTCAAAATATCTCGCCAAGAGAAAATTTGGTGCGTTAGGTGACAATGACTTTGGAAAGAGATGTCAAACAATTTGTGACGGTCTGTCTGGCACTCATGCGCTCACTTACGAGGTGGTCCGACGTTCTGAGAGATTTTCGACGACCAGAAAAGGCCTTTTTAATTACTTTAAGCGCTTGTGCCAACGTGTCAGTGCTTCTTATCAACCTTACTTTGATAAGCGTGGCGTGCCACTTCTCCCGCCCTTCGCGCCCGAATCGCAAGCTAAACTTGAACAGGTCAGACTGGCAATTCCCAAAATATGTTACTCTGTCTGTCTCGATGCTGCTCGCACTGAATGGGGTTTAAGCAAACAACAAGTTGATCGAATCATTGAGTCTACGAGAAGCCAGCATTATGCCCATTGCATCCTTGACACAATCCAGTGTAACGAACAAGTCAGACGTGCGCAATTCTTGGATTATGTGCGTCACGGAGCGAATCACTCACAGCGACAAGTGTACCAGCTCGTGAGCGGGCGGTATCCAGATGGCACGCTCTTGAGTTTAGCCAGCGCTGTGCGTCTGGGTCACGAGTCTATATGCGAGTTTACCACCGTTGAAAAGGATGCCTTGCACGCATTCTTGCGACTGTCGCAGGCAGCTTATATTTGCTCCGAAATTCACTTTGCAGTTTGGAGTCGAGAATCAAAAGCCGATCATTTGCACAGGGTTCATTCGCCGCGATTCGGCCTGCTGGAATCGGTTTTGTGTGATGCGTACTCAGATATGGTAATGCTGAACGCATCACAAGAAGTAGCAATTGCAAGACTGGTGTTCGAGTTCGATCAAGTTCTTGCTCCATTGAAGCACCATCTTGCGGCAAACAGCGGGACACCTGTCCGGTTGTGAGTTTTTTTTGTCGTTCTGAGCAGAAACTTGTCAGTCTGCGAAGGTATCGAAAGTTAGAAGTGCGACGCCATGATATGTTGTCATGACGAATACTTGCGGTGCTTTCAAACACGCAGCGAGGCCCAGAAAGGTTGTCTGGTGAGTAGAAAGAAATCGTTTTGTTGTTTAGTGCTCAAAGTGAAGGAAAGTGACTACCAAGTAACGTTACTGACATCGCGACTGGAAATTTCCATGAGACGCACGTATCTACCCTCGTGTAATTAAGATACACGCACAGGCCGGTACAGTACTCACGAACGAGGGACACGCCCGCGAGACACGTTTCAATTTCTTGGAGCCTGCGAAATGTGCAGAGTTTGGAGACCCTGCTATCATACATTTATTGACATTTATTGTTATAAACGAAGCATCATTCATTGGGAGGCGGATTGTGTTTCCTTACTTCTCATCGGTTTTCATCTCGACAACCGTTGCCCACACCACAATGACTAGAGCTACAGCTTTTACGAGGTTTTGAAAACCTGGCTTGCCATCGAGTGAGCGGCTGCGGAACGTCGGTGAGCTGACAAATACCTCCGTTGGGCATGTATTACAAACTGCACATCCAGAATCATGTGGAATGAACTCAAAAATGACAAGACATGGTTGAGATCAAACTCGAGACTCTTTGGCTCTCATTTTGACGTAGTGACTTCTTTCTACAAAGCTGTCCCGTGCTTTTGAAAGTGGGACACCCACCGTCCACTTACGATTGTTTCTTCGACCTGTCAGGTACTTTCAAGTATCAAAAGCGAGGTGTAATGGCAGTATCTGCCGCATCATTGAGAGATAGCTTCAAAGAGTTTGCATTGCCAGACTGCCAACAGAAGGGGCTCATTGTTACATATTCATGGAGAACAAGAGAGGTTCACTGACATGTCATCTCTCTCGAGTCTCGTGTATGCTCATGTACATTAGCTCCCGACATAATGCTCAACAAGGGCAGGTCGTGACATTATGACCCGTGTATGAAGCTCACTTTTTAGACTTGAGATGGTTTAATGCTTGGCATCTTTAAAGCATTCCCTGTTGTTCAAGGTTTGCAGATGAACGTTGTTAGGTATCAGTACTTTTCTTTCAGGGATTTGTCGCAATCGATTGGATTGCAATCCGATGGCAATCCCAGAATTGCAATCAGAGATTGCCGATCCTTATCAGGATTGTAATTAGATGGGAATCGTTCCAGCAATTCTCGCATCAGATTGCAAGATTGCAACCCATCAAGTTGCAATCTTGCAAGCTTAAACGTTCAGACCATACCATTAGATTTCTGACCATCAATCAAACCGTTCGTGAAGTACTCAAGGACGAGAACTACTTCAAAACTGTTTGAAACAATTCTATTTCTTCGCGTAAATTCTACAATCTGGGATCTCGAGCTGGTGAAGGAAGTTATCGAGCTAACTAAGGTCTAAAACGAGACATGTATGGACAAGCATTTGCTGGAGGATGGTAAATAAGAGTAGAAGAGTCAACATTTGCTAGTAGCGCCGACTGCAACTGGTATTTGTTTATCAGTTAGGGCATGAAAGAGACATTGCAATCCCATATTTATTCGATAGAGATTGCAATTGGATGGAGATTGGAGAAGAGGGATTGCAATTCAATGGAAATCGGAGAGAGGGGGATTGCAACCGGTTTGGGAAGGGTGCTTCAGAGTGCAATTCCATCTCCATCGGGTTGGTTACACCCCTGTGTTCTATGTCACCAAATGAAGCTCTCGCGCATGATTTGTCGATGGTAGCAGACACGAAGAGGTACAGTTTCACTTGGTACAGTTTCACTGTGGTTCTTCAGGGTTGCTTCGATTAGGGCCTGAGTCATTTTCTGAGTGCTATATGACTCTTGTCAACAAATTGAGTTTCAAGACATTCAAGAATTTGGTATCGAAGCATTTCTATCGGACACAACAAAGGGGGCGACAAAATTATAATTGAAGATCTCTCACTTGTCTCAAAATTCAGAATAGTTGTCCAAAAAAGCTGAGGGTCTTATAATGTATTGTTTACCAATGGCTGAGAACAGAGTGCAAGAAACGGCTCTTAGCGTTTGTTGGAAGCCTTTCGCTAGGTTCCGTGATATGGGAAACGGCGAATGAATAGGTAGGCTGCATTCCACCATTGTGAGATTTTTAACATCAGAATACCACATGCTCGTGTGCGTCCACAGCCCTTTGAGTTCTAATTGGTTGAGCTCATTATTGAAAAGCTCATTAAAGATGCTACGAGCACAAACCTGTGATGGACTTTGTGATGGGTGTTGCTGTGGATATATAAAACGCATTTCGATTCGAGATACTCGGCTGGCGCGGTTCCATTGTTGCGTCCCGCCGGAAAAAAAAAAAAATCAATGCCAGTTCGTGCTCGTGTTGCTAGAGCTAGAGGGAGGTAGGGGAGGGAGTGTAAGCACAGTTCATGCAATCCAAGCACGTCAGCCACGTGTGCTTGCATGAGATCCCTCGCAAGCCTGTGTGGCTTGATGGCACAGCCTCCCCTCCTTCGTGCCCATCCGGCCTCCCGTAGTCCGATTGCGTCCATCAGTAGGTTGTTCGCCAGATCGCTCGCGAAAAAAAAGATGGCTTCTTTCATCTCTCGAGCCGCCCTATGTGCAGGTCGAAATCTGTTTGGCACCCGTGCACTGACTGCCGTTTCCGTGGCTGCCGCCACTGCGGCGGCTAGCACTACCGTGTTCGCTGATAAGACGGAACGTTCCTACATTATGCTCAAACCAGATGCTGTTCAGCGTGGTTTGGTTGGAGAGATCATTCAGCGATTCGAGAAACGAGGTTTCAAACTTGTGGCACTGAAACTCGTTACTCCTTCTTTTGAAATGGCCAAGAAGCATTACTATGATCTGCAACAGCGCCCATTTTTCCCGACTCTCTGTAAATTTTTGAGCAGTGGTCCAGTTGTAGCTATGGTTTTTGAAGGAGAAGATGTCATACGCCAAGGGTTCGTCCTCTATTTTCTTCTTTTGCATCTTTTTTATGCATTCTTTCTATGATGTGTTTCTGACCTGGTCTGATGATCTCTTTTGTCTAGACGGAGAATGATTGGTGCTACCAGTCCGCTTGCTGCTGACCCTGGAACAATTCGCGGCGACCTTTCAATTATTACTGGAAAGAACATAATGTAAGGTAGCATTTTCACTCGATGGCTCTTCTTCATATCCAAAAACTATCACACTAACTTGTTTTTCAACAGTCATGGAAGTGATTCTAAGCAGTCTGCGGAAGCTGAAATTTCTCTGTGGTTCACACCAGAGGAGATCAATTCTTGGGACAAGACCGACGTTGAAGCATGGGTCTATGAATAAGCTTTGTTATCCATAGTCCGTTTTCCCTTAAACCTCTTGTTTTTGCATTCACTCGCAACTGCATTTGTGTACGTCTAAACAGTACTCTTGTGTGTTGATGCGAACCTATGCATTAAACAAGTATTATCAAACTACAATCGCGATCCCACTTTTTTGAAGTACGCCACACTTAAGTTATTTCATATACATATATATATATGTATATTGATGAATGTCATGAATGTCATGAATGTCATGAATGTCATGAATATAACCTGCGATGTCTGAAGTCTAACTGTCACTGTCTTCACCATTCTTTCTACTGCACCACTTCTTGTTTTCTTTCATCCGTCTGCCAATCGGAAAGAAACTCCCGATCACTGCAACACTCGTCCTTAACGGCGGGTTCTTTGGAATATCGGTATTCTGGCTCCTCTTTGACTCAAACTGTCATCTTGGTTGATGAGTATGGAAAGCTGGACGCAAAACCGAAAGGAAATTGCAATTATTTTGCGCTTCACAAACATCTTTCGCTCGATCTTTATTTTTGGTCAGGTGTGAGGGTGGAGAGTCTCTGTACAGGTGTGGTCCGTTGCGGTCAAGGCAATGCCGGAGCGGGCTGTGTGGTGTGTGGGTCCCGGAATGCGTACAGTGTTCCAGCATTGCTGGAACACACGTGTATTGAAGTACCAACAGGGCCACGATTTTGTCAAAACGTATTTTACACAACCCCTGACGAAACCTTTCTCTACTTGAAGACGTTATAGAGATCAAAAATAATAATCTAAACTCGGCTTTCAGACAGGTTTTGTGCATATCAAGAGTTCCAACTAGCAACGTACGTAAAACTTACGTCGGATTCTGACATTGTCAAAATCTCCCGTTAAGCCCTACCCCTCCTTAAACCATTCAAGTTTTCTGAAAGAGAAAAAAGCTCTATATTTTTGCAATGCCTAAAACTTATCATCATCGCGGTTATGATATCGCCTTAACATGATTTCTCTTCGCCTTGTGACGTTTGCAGACGTTCAAAAATTCATTGCTCCATTTTATTTTACACTCCAACCGCAAACCTTTGCGTTCCTTACTTTACATGAAACTTTTTCAGATGACTTTCCGGCTCAAACTCCTGCTTTCGTTGTGCTTTCTCCATATTAAATCACTTTTGCGCCCATTTCATTGCATCACAGCCATTTCAAACCAGTCACATCACCACTGCTTTTTGGATTTCGTGTCATCAAATTGTAACGTCCATCACAGAATCTTTAAAAATCAATCATAAAACCAACGCCGACCGCTACCTGCTGCACCATGGTTAGTTTTTTCTCGTTACATATTCATCGAAAATTGAAAATTGTCGAATAGTGGCAGAAAGTTTGACCCTTGAGGTTGTCAATATACTACACTGACTTTGTAGGTGATGGATGCGAGGGATTTTCGGCCATGCAGCTCCGGGCGAGCTACAATCTAGGTGTTGTCAGCCACGTGTATTGTTGACATATACCTTCTGGTTTAGTAATTGTTAGTGATGGTAATTGTAATTATGTGTATTTTAGTACAGTAGTTGAGTGGCCACTTGGCACTGTAGCCAGTGTTGGCCAGGTCTCCGAAACTAGGTCAGAGACCGTGCCTTGCTGGCACCTCCCGGGTGATCTGGAGAGTGCAGTCCACTGCATATAGGGAACTGCACCTCCCTCATCCTAATCTGATAAAGACGGGCATCACTTGGGTGACAACTATACCTTTTGGTTTATTGTTTCTCAACTACCACACAGGCTTTCTCGCGCGTCGACGCCTACCATCGTTCACCTACACGGTATAGGCTAGTCGCCCCGCCGTTTGCCCCTGCGGGTTTTCACGGTGCCCTGTTACCATCGAGGTTTACTACGCCCATCTTCTAAGGTTGAGCGTCAACACGCTCCCTACGGTTGAGCGTCACTACGCTCTCGAGAGAAGACAGTAGCATACCCCAGAGGTGATTGTACGACAAAAATTGCTAGTAGCATTACCTATACTGACAGACCACTGCATTGGAGCAATGCGACGTTGCTATATAATCTCAAGGAGCCTCTTAAATAATTCGATAACTGTTTTGCTTGTGCTTTGCATGGATAGATTTGCTGCTCTTTTCGATGAATACTTCCTCCACGAACAACTCCAAACGTTCTTCTTGTTTATCAGAGCATCGAAGTCGGCCAGCGAAGTGGTCAGTCGGGGAAAAGTCTGAGCCAAAATGCGAAGAACGTGATAACGGTGAGCTGGAGTGGCCGCTTTTGTCATGAAAATATGAGTATTTTAATCTTAAGCTGCTAATTCGAATGCCACTAGCCTTGGTGAACATTTACGTAAGTGAAAAAGAATCACAAGGAAAACCCGAAAACGGTTGCCTTAAGAGCAGCGTTTTAAGAGCATATATCGTGTGATAGGCTGCCAATCCAGCGTTTTGGGGCACCAACTGAGTCCTAAACGAAGTTTAAAGACCGGCTGAGGACCTTTCGTTCACTTTTAACATGATTCCGACGCTGAAACGAGAATGGTCAAGCATTAATCCAGCGCTGTAGTAAATGCGAAGTTTGCTGACTCCTGTGAGAATGGGACAAAATTGCAAGAGCTTCGAACCGAGCTCATGGTTTCCCATCAATTGCTATTTTTGTTGTTGAGTAACACTCTTGAGGAGGACCAATTCTTCCAACTTTTGAGACAATTGAACACAACAAATACCCAGGAACTACCAAATCCTACAAAAATGAGCTCCCAACATCTCCCGAATTATTATTGATATACACTTAACGCAGTAATACTAGCTGCTTCCAATGCTCTCAAAGAAAGATTCGACACGTTATTATTTGATGGGTGAACAGATTTAATGGGGGAAAGCGTCATTAAAATGTTTCATTCGATTACCGGATCGCACTCAGCTAGAACGACCTTCTTTCTCAAATCGATATTCAGGGGCTCGCAAAGGTGTTATTCAACGTATTACGCGGAGGTTTTTGAAGACACAATGCACTAGGTTGAAAGTATGAAGAATATTTGCGGCGTTCTATGCGAAAATGATAGCAACTGTATGAAAGCCAAAGAAGAAGTTCATAGCCGACCTAATCATCTCGTCTCTGGTCAAAATCAGACCCATATAATTAACCTTTTGATGGACGATGTTGGATAATTGGCAACTATTTACGATGATGAACTTACAATAATGCGTTAGATATCCATCATATCAAACGTGTTATGCGACAGTACACACGACTTTTTGACAACGAGGCTTCGCTTATTTCTGAAATCGTTCCACTTACAATGATGATGCGGAAAATATTTTATTGCTTCTTATAACATCTATCTACAGTTATGAACGCAGGCTTTAGGCGTTGAGAGTTTCCGAATCGCTGTTCGATGAGCTTTGACAAAAGCGTTCATTACTACAGAACGTGCACTATGTGCCCTGCTTTATTGATTTGTGCAGCGCACTCATGGACTCCAAGGACCACGACGCTCGTATTATGCGTAAAGTAGAGCGTTTTGTTCGTTCTGATGTGTTCCCGGAGAGCGAAAAGATCGACTCGCGAGGGGGAGTGGTGGTAGCTGTACAGAAAATATTCAAGGTGTCGTACAATCACCTCTGGGGTATGCTACTGTTTTGTCTCGGGAGCATGGTGAGGCTCAATTTTAGAAGGTAAACGTAGTGAACCTCGATGGTAACAGGGCACCGTGAAAACCCGCAGGGGCAAACGGCGGGGCGACTAGCCTATACCGTGTAGGTGAACGATGGTAAGCGTCGACGCGCGGGAAAGCCTGTGTGGTAGTTGAGAAACAATGAACCAAAAGGTATGGTCGTGACCCAAGTGATGCCTGTATTTATCAGATTAGGATGGGGGAGGTGCAGTTCTCTATTTGCAGTGGACTGCACTCTCCAGATCACCCGGGAGGTGCCAGCAAGGCACGGTCTCTGACCTAGTTTCAGAGACCTGGGCAACACTGGCTACAGTGCCAGGTGGCCACTCCACTACTGTACTAAAATAAGTATAATTACAATTACAAGTACTAACAATTACTCAACCAGAAGGTACATGTCAACACTACACGTGGCTGACAACACCTAGATGGTAGCTCGCCCGGAGCTGCATGGTCGATGATCCCTCGCATCCATCACCTACAAGGTCAGTGTAGTATATCGACAACCTCAAAGGTCAACCCTTCTGCCACTATACGACAGACCCCTTTCCTACCCGTGAGGCACGCCCCGTGTCTCCTTCCATCAAACCATAGAGTTGTAGCGAGCGACAGCGGCGCGGGCATCGGAGTGGTGTCTGTGCGCGACACGCGATCCCTTGAGGTTCAGAACTCGGCGCCAGTATCGGTTGGGGAGGGCGCTCGACGACGTCGGCGCACGAATTGAGCGACAACCATTCAGGTAGGAACTGTCATAAGGACGATGTAGTGTAACTAGTGCGCTCGCGGACACCTTTTCGGTAGTGGCCCTGCTTGCTTGCAATTCTGCTTTCGCATAGCCCCCTGTCGAACCAAGTTGGTATCTCACCTTTCCCGGGTACTCAAACTTCAGTTCCCTCCTAAGTCCCTGCTCGCACCGTCCGGACTGGTCGTTCCCACGGCTTGACAACCCTTCAGATATTTCTGCCCTTAATTGGCGGCGGCGCGACCGTAACCGGGCTGTCCGGCTTTCCCTGAAGGTTTCCGGACTTTTCGACCTTCCAGGTTTTGTCTACCTTGTAAGGATTGATGCGTGGCGCCGGTGGGGCCTGAGCCTGCGTCGATACAACCATCGAGGTGTTGGCCTGGGTCCGTGGTGGAAGCTTCCGGTTGTGAGACCTTAATGGTGTTGAGCGGCCCCGTCGGTAATTACGCGATCTTTTCCGGTTTTGCATTCCGGTTTACCCTCAAGGCGATGACAGGATCCCGCCACCTCCACGCACGCGTTCGAACCCATTCGGTGCCACGTCGGTGCACCTCGCGCCGCATCGTGGATTCGTTACCGATACCTCGAAGCGGTGGGTCGTCCCCACAAGCAGCACCAGCGCTCGAGAGACGTGAGATGCCGGTTACCATTGAGGTTGAAGAAGTCGGCGATTCCGAGGGGATTGATACCCCTGCACTTATGCCTTTAAGGTCAGATTGGCCCCGTTCCACGATACCTCAAATGTCTGGACCCGCTCGCGACCGTACGCCGGCCAATGTTGCACCTGAAAGGTTGGTCTCGGTACTACCGGAAAGGTTGGATACGTTGGCCGTATCTTCAGAACGGACCGAGGAGGCTCCACTTCAGAAGGATGAATACCTGCTGGTGTTCACCGTGGCGATGGAGGTTGGGTCATCACCTCGTTTGTCGGGTCGAGCTACGGCCTTCCCAACCATGTCAGGTAACGGTCCATCGCGTGGCCGTGGACGCGGTGGTATTACCAAGAGGGTGACTTGTTCGACTTCTCGAACGCCTATCAACATTGGGTTTCGCAGCGTGCCTGTCCCTGCGACTCAGTTCTCCCCTGGGACTCCGGCTGACCCGTACTAACGCAGTGGTGGACTTCCTCCGACAAGATAACCCAATTGGGCTCACAATCTCGCGTTCCTTGCGGTGAACCGGACGACGAGGCAGTATGGACCTTTTGGTATTACCTTCAACCAGGTAACGAGCAATGACCTGTTGAAGCACGATTGGCCTGTGGCGGTGGGGAATTCGTCATTGCCGGGAGCTCTTACCAGACCACAATTGGATACCTACTTGGGTTTGTCCCGTTGGGACTGCGAGCGCCTTCGCTCCGTTCGATTGCTCTTGAAGAAACGGGACCAGGAGTCTCAACCTCGTCAAGGTCGACTGGAATGTTACCAGAGTCGGCAGCGTCAAAAACCTTTGAGGTATTTTATCCCGCCGATATATCCCAGCGACTTGCCGTATGTGCGCATCGAACCGGATCTGGATTATTACCGTCGATTGGTGGTGCAAGTCTGCCAGTACCTGTCTATTCCGGAGACTTACCTTCCGGTTTCACCTGAATTGGTTTCCCTGAATCGGCCTTTCACCACCATCAATTGGGCTGACCGTAGTAGGTGGGGCAAGGATGCAGCGACGGAAAGTCGCGTTCGCACTCGCAACTCTTACACTCGCTTTATGCATATGTTTCATACCGTCGATTACTTCTCACAACCTACGAATGGCAGTCAAGATTGGTACGTGCTTCGACCAGAGTTGTGGGAGTCCTATGAGGTTCCGTTATCGCTGAGCGTTCCAACTCCGCCGGTTTTGGCGTACTTCGGGAGTCAGATTTCCCGGAATCTAGAGCGGTATTACCTCATTTGGTCGATTGCCCTTCCGGAGTGGACCGTGTTGGTTGCCATCCTGACTCTGGAGGCCGCCCGTTACGGTATCGATTGGGATTGTCGCAATTTCGACTCTGACATATACCGAGATGGTGTTCAACCTGTAGGTCGCATCTTCTTCATACCTCCGAGGGTTGCCCAGGATATTTCCCGATTTGGTTACGAGAAAATCGTGGAGGGGACCGATTATACCGTGAAGGATTTAGACTCGAATCTCGAGCAGAGCAAGAATTACCATTGGGATTCCCATCAAGGTTGGGAGGCTTTCGATCCCGCAACTTGGGAGATTGTGCCTCGCCACGCCCAATATTATCCAGCGGAGCCTCCTGTTTATGGAACTCCCGCGAGTCCCTAACCTTATCACGGTACTGTGGAGACACCAGTTGGTCGTTATGCTGGTCCCTTCTCGTCCGAGCCTTTACCTCAAGGTCGTAAGTCGCCTATCTCTACGGGTATGACTCCTACTCAACCGAGCGCCTCGCGGGTTGCTGGTCCGGTTCGACCTCTGTTGGCGGGTATTGCTCGTCCTCCACCTCAACCTATGATGGATTCTACGGCCGTGGTCGGTTTGCTGGCTCGAATTCGCCAGTCTTTCGTCACCAACTTTCAGAGGGCTAGTCCTACCTCTATGGTTGCTGCATTAACGCTCCTTGAAGGTTTGCTGCCGCGCCATGCGCAATACATGAAGGCGCTGAACCAACTTGGTGAGTTCCGGAATTAGTTCCAGTTGGACACGTACCAACTGGCCACCCGTCAGGTTGCCAAGCTGGCAAGCGTCTCTGCTGCCGCGCCATCTGAGCCTTTGACGGATTCCATTCTAGGGGCTAACTTGAACCCTGCGGTTTTGCAACCCGCTCCGGCGGTTCCTTTCGTTCATCATCTTTTGGTTTCGACTCCTCTCCCCAGTGGCGGGGCTACCGCTCCTTCGCTACCTCCTAGGTCTATGGCTCCTAGCATTTCCGCAGTTTTTCCTCCGTGAGTAGTAAATAACGCGGGTCCTCCTGATTCCATTGCTCCTAAACCGACAGGTCCTTCTTCAAGTAAATTGTTGTCTCTTCTTGTCTCCTCTACTGTTCCATTCGGTTGTTCTTTCGTTTCCTCCCTTGTAGGTAATCTGACACGCATATGCGTCCACCTTCTGCGGAAAACGACGTCTTTTCTCCCCCTTCCCTAGGCCTGAGTACCACGAAGGTCTAAGGTTAGTTGTCTGCAGGCATTGGCTCTTTGTGACGGCGCCAATACCTGATACGGAAGTGTGGGGGTAATGCGGCTGGGGGTTGGAGGGTGTCCCCTTCTGGGCCCCAGCCGTACCACCTGACGTTGTACTTCAAACCATTGTAGGTTCGCGTGTGGCCCACCAGACGGTCAGTGGGAAATTCCTCTGAGGTTTGGTCCTGATCTTTCGGGGGAACGCTACGTCGAGGGTTCATATGTTCCGAGTTGGGAGCTTCGTGTGTCGGAGCAGAGTCGGGAGCTCCCACTGTTACCGTGTGAGATTCCATTTTCGTCCCTGTTAGAGGGTTATAACCCAGACCATCCCGTTGTAGTTCATCACTCCCCTCAATTGGGGTGGGGTCCTCCGAGGGTCGAGTGCGCAGAGCTACCGCTCTGGGCTCTCGGGCTGAGGTGTCCGCCTCCATGCGATGTTGAACCGTTTCAGGTGCTACCGTAATACGGTCAATTGATATCGTATTCGGTATTCCATCTTGGTCAACCGTAATGGTGTGGTCTGATGCGTTCAATACCTTTTAAGGTCCCACTGATTTGGGTAGAAGCTTCGAATTGATATCTCTGTCAATAGCTTCATCGTCTGTTTCATCACCCGTTCGTGGTCTTTTACCTGAAGATGGGTTGTCTATGTAGACATATTGTCCCGATTATACAGAGACCAATTTGGTTACCCTACGGTCGTAGTCGGCCTTGTACCGCTTCTGGGCTGGAGTGAGGCGGCTCTCTGAATGTTTGAGAGCCCTCCTCAACCTCACAAGGGTATTTCGCTTGACTTGGGCAGGGGTCAGTGCGCCAGCTGCAGTGCTGGTGGTATGATCTCCCTGCACTACAATACCTGAGGGGTGTCGCGAAAAAACCAAATCAAAGGGAGTGGTCTGCGTTGACCGGTGCACCTGAAGGTTATAGGAGTAGGTGAGCGGTGGCACCAGCTCATCCCACCCAGTGTGGTGCTCTTCTGTATAGTGTCGTAGCCTTGATACCAATTTGTGGTTAAAGCGCTCGACCTGTCCGTTTGTCTGCGGGTGGTAGGCAGTCGTGAAATAGTGCTTGATACCCAAGAGGTTACAGACTGCTTCGAGGAACTTCGATTCCAGGTTTGAACCATTATCGGTGAGTAGGTACAGTGGTGCACCATACGAGTAGACCCAATTGTTGAGGAACGCGATCTCCAGCGTTTTTGACTTCGTCTCCGTTAATGGTATCGCTCTCGTGAGCTTCGAGAACCTGTCGGTGATCACTAGAATATGTTGATACCCATTCTTCGTCTTGAGAAGTGGTCCTAGAAGGTCTATCGCAACAAACTCCAGCGGACCAGCTGCTGGAAACAGCTTGAGATACTTTCGATGCTTTCGAATTTCGCCGCGGGTACGAACACAAGATTCGCATTGACCTACAAAGGTATAGACATCATGGGCGATATGATGCCGATAGAACTGTTGCCTCAAGGTGTAATACATCCTGGTGGCACCAGGGTGTCCCGATAGTCGCGGGTAGTGCGCTAGATACAAGACTCTCGGGCGCAGAGCCTTCGGAACCACCTTCTGAAGGCTACCATCCAAGGTTGACCTTCTCACGATGTACCCATTGTGGTCCACATCGAATGGTGATCCTTTGAAACCAATTTGATCAGCCAGGGTCCTGCAGTACGCATCCTGGGCCTGTTCTCGTAGGAATTCCTCTCGGGTTACGAGCATGACGTTCCTTTCCTCTAGGGTCAGTATCTGCGTTGCCATGTCGGTGTTCCGCAAGGCACCAAGTCCCAACATCCTTCTAGGTGTTCGCCGGTACCATTTTGGTTTGATGACACCAAAAAGCAAGGGATATCATCGTCCACAGGTTCTGTCTCTAACCCTGAGGTGTTTAAGAGTGACATAGCGTCAGCTATGTTGTGCTTAATACCTGGACGGTACTGTACGTCGTATTCAAACTCCGACAGTCTCAACCTCCAACGAGCAAGTCTACCAGACGCATCTGCGAGTCCGAGGATCCACCTTAAGGCGTCGTGGTCCGTGCGCACCGTAAAGCGCTCACCATAAAGGTATGGACGGAGCATCAACATGCTCCACACTACTGCTAGACATTCCTTCTCGGTTACCGTGTAGTTCTGCTCCGCCTCATTCATAGCGCGGCTCCAGTATCCTATAGGTAATTTGTCTCCGTTGTGCTGCTCCTGCATGAGACAACAACCAATTTGGGCATGGGATGCATCTGTATCCAGCGTGTACGGTAGACCTGTTTTCGGTAACGCTAAGATTGGCGGCGACAACAGCGCTCGATTCAATTCTTCAAAGGTATCCATTTCGTCGTTCGATAGATTCTCAAACCGTTCAGGTTCACCTTTCTGGAGCTTCTTGTTAAGGGGAACCGCTATTTTCGCGAATCCCTTCACGAAGCGATGATAGACGTTGCATAAACCTATAAAGGATCGTACGTCTGTCTTGTATCGTGACAATTTGACCTCCTGTACGGCTCTAATGTTGCTCGGCTCAACCTGTAGGGTACCAGGGCCTATGATGGGGCCCAGGTATTAAACCGTTCTGGTACAGAAGACACATTTGCGTAGCTTCAGCATCACCCCCGCCTCAGCTAGGAGGGTTTCTACGGTGCGTACGTGAGAAAAATGCTCTTCTACCGATCTGGAATAGATGATTACATCATCGATGTATACCAAAGCGGTTGTCCATTTAACCTTCGAAAGGATGATGTCCAGTGCCCTTTGAAAGGTGGCTGGAGCATTGCACAACCCGAATGGCATCTCCATGAAGCAAAACAAACCTGCATGGCACGTGAAGGTCGTTTTGACTCGATTTTCCTCACCTAGAGGTACCTGGCGATAACCGCAATTGGCATCCAACGTGGTAAATATCTGCGCATCTCCCAAAGAGTCGATGCACTCATCCACTCTAGGTATTGTGTACGAGTCCCTGACGGTCACGCTATTGAGCCTCCTATAGTCCACACAGAACCTCATACGGTTATCCCCTTTCTTCTGAACGAGAACCACGGGAATAGCCCAATCTGAGTTGGCTGGTTCAATTACGCCTTCTTGAAGCATTCGCTCCACTTCTTTGAGTTCTACTTCTCTCTCCTTCGGACCTGCACGGTATGGTTGCTGATAAATCGTCTTCGAGTCAGGGAGGAGCTCGATGCGATGCTGTGTGGCCTTAATTTGGCCCAGATGGCTTGATTACATGGTTTCGAACTCCTCCAGAAGGTCGAGAATACTGCGCCGCAGTTCGCCGTTTTCTTCACCGATCTGGACTGTATCTTTCCATTGCGTTTCAGGGTCAGGTTCCTCTTCTTTGTCTACCGATGCCTTATCGGTTAGCTTTGATTCCAAGTTGGTATTTATCGATACCTTTGTGGTTGTGGACGCATTTGCGCACCCCCCTTCCTTATCGAAGGCGACCTCGCCGAGATCAGTGTGAGCTATGGTGAAGACCCCTTGTAGTGCCGGTAGTGCGATGCCAACATTGGTATTTTCCGGCAACTTCACGTCATGACTGCTGAAGTTGCTGAGACACACCTTAAAGGGTTGATTTGGGATGTTGTTGACAATCTCGTTGCCCATCAAGTTGAGGTGTCGATGTGCTAATCTCGGATGGTTTTGTAGTATGACCAGCCCGGGGGTCGCATACGACATCGGTACCAATATTTGGTGCGTTGGCGGGATAACAACCTGTTTGGTAATGCGCACTTTGTTGGAGACCGTTTCGGTGGATATTGTCTTCTTCGGTTTGACGAACAATCCCCGTTTGGTTTCCGTATAACCTAAAATGGAAATTCGTCCCCCGTAACATAGGGCGACGGTACGGGAACCAGGAAGGATTTCTTTGACATGTCTGTCAATGAAGTTCGTACGTAGTAGGCAGTCTGTTGGTAAACGGTCGACAACAAAGAATTGCAGTCTTACCTTGAGGTGTCCGAGCTGCACCACAGTGGTGAGCATACCTCTAAGGTTTAATGGGCGCTCATTTGCATCCACCAGCAGGTTGTTGTCGGGAGGTCGGCTCAAGTTCCGAAGTACCGCCTCAGGTATGACGCGGGAGTTCAGGACGTTTGGGCCGGCCCCCGTATCCAACACGCAGGTGGCCGGAACCGTAAGGCGATCGGAGAAACACATTGGAGCACGTACTTTATAGTTATTGTACTTCATATGACAAACCGGAACTGGTTGTGACGTGTTCTCTTCCACCTTCAAGGTTCTGGGTATCGATTGCCCTTCCCATTGCAGGTTGGGTTCGGCCATTATGCCAACCGTTCGGTGTTTTCCTCCTGTATGGGAGGGGTTGAGTCCAAGTTTGGTGTATCCTCGATGGTATTGACCTGTATCGCTGTACGGGGTTGGAACCTATTTGGTGCTTGCGTTGAAGACTTATAGAAACGTTGGTGATTCTGCATGCGAGCCTGAATCAACTGGTCTCTCATCCCTGGAGGTAAGTTAGCGCAATTGTTTGCCAAATGGTATGTCGCAAGACAGAAGCAGCAAACGAGGCCTCCAGTATGGGGTTCTCGCGTTACCATTGACGGGAGCCTCGAAACCTGGGTGGTAGGAGCAGTGGCGTAGGATGTGGGCGGCGAGTTATGGGATCTCGCTTCCTGCAAACGACCTTTTCGGTTTATCCTTCGAGATTGGAGGCACGGCTGGTCTCTTTTCCAGCCGAAAGGTATCTCCAAGGCCCTGGGAGTATCGATCCAGCCCATTGTAGTCTACCTTTCGGTTAGTGGCCAGGTAGCTGGGTACCTGGGAACGGATCGCTTTGTGGGCTTTGTCGGCAAATAGCGACTTTAACCTCGAGGTAGTGAACACATTAGCACAGCTGGTTGCCAGATTCCACAGCGCTAGCGATAATCCGATTCGGTTTGCCCAGACCTTTGATGGTAGGCGAGGACTTCCGAATAAGCCTCTTGGATAACCTCATCGGTGGTGTATGTTTCCAAAAGGAAATTGACCACTTCTGGGTATGACTCCAACATCTCTGTGCCATCCTAATCCATCGCTAAGGTTTTGCCGCAGAGCCTACCCTGAAGCAAGTAGTATGCTTGTCCTTTCAGGTAAAACTGAAATAGCCACATAGCAGCGCCCTCAGGAACCCCATTTTGGGCACATGCAAGCTTGAACTTCTGTAGAAACTCAATTATCGCAATAGGATCTGTACATGTGAAGGTTGTGTCACCCATTTGGAAGCTGAGCTGCTTGTGGTACTTAGTTATCTTCTGAGCCACCCCTTGGGTGTATTCAGAAGACTTGTTGATCAACCGATAAGTCCTGTAATCAACCGCTTTGGTGAACATATCGTTCAACGGTTGGTGCCCCTCCAGGTCCATTTCGGTGTCCGACTCAGAGTCGGGCGACTCATTGTATCGCTTTTTACCCTTCTGGTTCTTTTTCGACGACTTCTTCGTCGACCTGTTCGTTTTCTTCTTCTTTTTACCTTTACAGTCGTCATCCGACGATGAACTCGTATCGGAACTTGAGTCTGACGAGTCGGGGTCTGAATCATCCTCTCGATTCTGTCCCCTCTTCGTCCTCCGCTTCTTCCCTTTTCGGTTTCTTCGTCGCTCATCCGACGAGTCAGACGAATCGTCCTTTGGACCACCTCCATGGATATCCCTTTGAACGAGACCTGTAATTGGTGGCAGGTAAATGTCTTGAGGATCTACCTTCCCCGGGACCTCTTGACTCTGCCTTGGACCTTGTAGGTACTCACTATCAGTAGTTAAGTGTTTGGAATGGGTGGAATGACTCATTTGGAACCCTTGTGGTATGCGCTTTGCGATGTTCACCTGTGTAGGTCAGGATTCTGCGAATCCCTCGGAAACCCAAATTCCCTGCACAGCGCGGTAGGTATGCTCTCTAGCATCTGTAAAGAGACACTGTTTCACCATCTCAAATATCCTGTCCGATAGCTCTTGAGCTGCTCGAGCAACCACAATACGGGTAAATGCATCGACGTTCATTGAGGGCGGAAGCATCTGGGTACCCGACTTCTCCTTTATGGTTAATGCATCCTCAACTGCGAGGGTGACGAGCGCTTTCGCTCGCTCTTCGAGCTGAGTCCATAGCCCCTCTTCTGCAACTTCGATTGGTAATTCCCTTTGAGGTTCCGTTGCCATAGGCGCCGGACCATGTACCTTTACGGTTTTGTCCCGAGGGTGCCGGAGCAGCTCCTCGGGGTTTTCCAGAATCGGGTGAGCCGATGGGGCTTCTTTAAAACTTTTATGGCTTGGCGGGGCGCTCGCACCACGCGTATTCCTTTTAGGTCGTTCCATTTGTGACCAATAGTGGTATCCTGTATTGCTTTGCAGCATTTCCTGAAACCAAAAAGGTGTACGAGCGTCCAATCCTTCTCGGAATCTCACGTGAACCGTGAAGTACGGCGAAACCTAAAAATACTTTCTAGATCGGGAGGCCAAAATGTCGTACAATCACCTCTGGGGTATGCTACTGTCTTGTCTCGGAAGCGTGGTGACGCTCAACTGTAGGGAGAGTGGTGACGCTCAACCTTAGAAGGTAGACGTAGTAATCCTCGATGGTAACAGGGCACCGTGAAATTCTGCAGGGGCCAACGGCGGGGCGACTAGCCTATACCGTGTGGGTGAACGACGGTAGGTGTCGACGCGCGGGAAAGCCTGTGTGGTAGTTGAGAAACAATGAACCAAAAGGTATGGTCGTGACCCAAGTGATGCCTGTATTTATCAGATTAGGATGGGGGAGGTGCAGTTTCCTATATGCAGTGGACTGCACTCTCCAGATCACCCGGGAGGTGCCAGCAAGGCACGGTCTCTGACCTAGTGTCAGAGACCTGGGCAACACTGGCTACAGTGCCAGGTGGCCACTCCACTACTGTACTAAAATACATCTAATTACAATTACTATTACTAATAATTACTCAACCAGAAGGTACATGTCAACACTACACGTGGCTGACAACACCTAGATGGTAGCTCGCCCGGAGCTGCGTGGCCGATGATCCCTCGCATCCATCACCTACAAGGTCAGTGTAGTATATCGACAACCTCAAAGGTCATCCCTTGTGCCACTATACGACACCAAGGAGGTAACGATGGCCACTTGTTGGACCTGGATGGTTGCCGGCATGCGCCGTGCACAACATTGGTTTAGTTAGCAATTAAAATAGCTTTTCGCTAATTTAGTATTAGATATATAGGATTAAGTAGATAGGGAAGCGCACGTAAATGGCACCTCCCCATGTCCACGTGGCGTAGAGCTCCATCGTACGTTAGGTGGCCGGTAAGATATATATCTTCACCAAACATGGTCACTCTGGTCACTTTTGCAAAGTTAAGCACCTAGTAGACTACTTTTACCCCGTTTATTTTCTATTTCCGACCATAAAGGCCAGTCTAATGTCTTCACGGTTTTCCGGACCCGCGTGTGGTGTGTATCACCGTCTTCCAACGTGGTCTTAGTACGCCCGCCGTTCCTGTTGCACCCTTCAGTGACTGGTGGTGCCACACCCCACAGGTATATTCAATCTCCACCTCTTAGATCGAGCCCGTTGCGCGCTTCCTAGAACGGACAGGTTTTACACCCCAGCTACCGTTTCGTTTTATACCCCAAACGATGAAAGGCAGCATGGTAGGGCATATGAAAAAACGGAAGACATTCTTATGGGCGAACGCAGCTTGGCGACAAAGAAAGGCTCTAATTGGGACTGTACGAACTACGAATTTTTGTGTGAAAGAATGTTCAAGCGTAAAGGGGCAGTTCCACTGCCCCCTTACACTTGGACATAATAGTTTTCTGCAAGCCAAGTGGGCTTGCAGAACACTATTGCGTCCCAGACGGGGTCTCAATGAATATTGCAGGGACGGAAACTGCTGAGGAGTGGCAAGGTGACGTGGGGGATATATTTCACCACCCAAGAGTACGTGTACATAAGTCGTCTAAGATCTGCCTTTCTTGTCAAACAACGTTGACTTTCTTGGGTTTGTGAAGAAGCAACGATTACGGTTGAGTTCTGTAACTCTCCAGGGCCTGAGGTATCTTGCAGACGCCATTTGGACTGGCTGACCTCCACTAGACATATTGAGTGAATTATTGTGTTTTATTTAGTTGTGATAGAATAGCCTTACAGTGCAAGGAAGATCTCAGCACCTGGCCATCGATATTTACTTGGCTCAAGTGACGCTTCTTTCTTAGAATCGGGAAGGATTTGTTAGGATACTAAATCATCCCCTTTGGTACATTAGTTTCACCAATTGGTCTTCAAGCCATCGCTTCCGAAGCTCCGACTTGTAGGACTACGCAGAAATCGCCCGCCCATTGCACCAAGTACTCTGGGAGTGCCACCGTCAAGGATAAGGACCTTAGAACCCGATTTACCAGGCTACCTCAAGTTGAGAACAGAACACTGACACAACAGTCCGTGCGTTTCAGGGTGTAGTATTCTGCACTGTCGGAATGCCGATGGAAGTTTTTTTTGGCTAAGTATGATGATACTCATAAGTGAGTGCAACGGCTAGAATGAAGTTATGGAGCGGCACCCCGCCGATAGTCCGTGTGGTTGTATGTTACACTTGGGATCTCGGTCTGCAACGGGGCATCCGATTCGACCCTTTTTAGGGAAATATCGGATTGGAAACGGCGCATATACTGTAGTGAGTAGCCGCGTGGCAACCATTATCCCGTACTGTAGAGAGGTTATTCGGCAAACCAAGTTTATATCTAGATATTATTATGTGCGGCGCTCACCCCTGTGCACTGCACTTAAGACACAGAAGAGAGCGCCGACTCCAAAGCAAAAAAGAACAACAAATGGGTTCACAACTCACTTGTTTCTTGTTCGGGATTCCTTAAACGAAGATCCAGACAATGTACAAGAAGTATTTTTCCGTTCCATAGTACCAACCACCCTCACGGGCCAGTGGGGCCTTACAACCCCCATTCTAATTCGCTAGTGTTGTGCTCTACCACATCTTCCCCTTTGTCGCAAGCACCCATTCGGCAGTCCCGAACACTGTCGCAGGTGCCTGCTCTCTCCGTTAGAGCGGATACTACAAGTGGTCTCCCGACTTAGAAACACTGTGGTTGGCAACTCCAAATATTTCGCACCTGGAACGTGAAATCGATACCGATCTTTAATTCGAGGGGAATACGATCTTGGAAGCGGTTTCCGAACACGTCCAGCTACTACGGACTTCCGTAGTTAACTATGCTGTCGTATTCAAGTGAAGACCTCAATAACTTCGTCTCTGAACATTAAATTTGTTCGGAATGCCGAAAAAGAAGACCCAGTCTAGTACTGGAGCCCCGGGTCCTTCAGACCCACGTCCACAACCGAGGCTCGCCTCATCCACAGAAGCCGGAGAGTGACTATTCCGTCAGCCCATGACACGCTCTGGTTTGGTTACGGACAGAGGAGATCTCTCGGATGTACCCACGCCCGTGGAGTTGGCAATTGAACCAATTCCGGAGTCCGATGGTTCCCATAATGAACCTAGAGACCAACAGGTCGTAACCCCTGTTGGAGAAAATGATTTAGGCGCTCAGGTGCTTAGTCTCAAATTTGAGTCAAACGCCTATCCTGAGCGAATCATTGGATTGGGATAGCATATTGCGATCATTACCGAAGAAGTTGAGCGCTTGCGCCGAGAACAAGGCGTACTCGCTCTCCGAAGGGAAAGGGACCCGATACTCGCAGTTGTGAGAACCCTGCGAGAGGATTCGAACCAAGTAAAGGAAAGGCATGGTAATGCTCCGGATCCTTTACTGGGCCTGACCGTTGACGTGGAGGAAATCCTCACTCGAGTTAACCCTCGTCTGGAACGCCTAGAGGCAGTAGTGCATGCGCAGACTACTGCTACCCAAGTCGTGAAACACGAAAATGAAGTCCTCTTGAGGGAAGAGCCATCGAGGAGATCGAAGTCAAGACGTCGCAAGAAGCGAAGGTCCAAGCCGGACACGTGTGATGATTCATCAGGATCAGAGGATGAGGAATCCAGTTCTGACGAATCTGACTCTTCGATTACGTCCACTGACGATGCCAGTGATGATGATCATCGTAGTTCTCGTTCTAGGAAGAGGAACAAATCTTCTTGGCTATTAGCAAGAAAAGTCCTAAGTACAAGCGTCCCAGGCCACTTTTTTGTACGAATCCGTTGTATCGGAAAGTCCTGGAATACAGGTATTATCGCCTGAAGATAGGAGGAAAGAAGCGATCGGGTCGTGAAACAGCAAAGGGTACGGACCACATTAGGCGGTTGAATATTAAACGGATGATCTAGTCTTTGATGACAAAACGCACATTCTCATTATCGAGTTCCTTACTCGTTCCGTTGCCGAGGCGGACATCTTAGAAATGAGTGAACCTCAAGCTTGGGTTTCATTACCACATTTCTTGGCGTGTTTTGTGTCCGAGCAATATCGTTCCGTTTGCGTATCCCTGACCGCCGACGAAGGAGTTGTGACATCCTGGTCTGAGGCATTGCAGTACTTACTGCGAAGCTATGCGACATCGAACTCAATCTGACTGGCTATCCTGGATCTTCGTGATGCTACCCAGAAACCTGGTGAGGAAGGAGCAGAGTACAGCTCGAGGCTTAACAGAATGGCCACGCGCTGTGAAAACGTTGACTCATCGGAAGACAATATTACCTTGTTCGTCGATGGGCTCGATCCCACTGTCAAATCTCTAGTGGCTCGGTTTCGAGAGAAGCATGAAAGAACCTCATTTCTGCAGTTGTTTCAGTTTGCGCAAGCTAAGAGTGACGCGGTTAGAGCTCGTGGAGCTACGCGGAACACTATAGGACTTGGTGCATCCAAAGCAGAGGGAAGACGCAAACAAGCCGCGAAATCCACTCGAAAGTTGTTCCCCCTGGAATCTCCAGCGAACTCCCGAGAGTCGTCGTTTTTTAGACACGATAACCAATTGCAACAAGATTCTATTCAGCTTATGGATAATTGGCACACATCGGTGCCCACAGAGGATCTACCTCACTCAGAATCCCTGGAGGAAGAAGCTCTGATGGCTATAGAGGGCAGACGTCCAGAATCCCGTGCATACATGAAACCCCCGGAAAGAGGATTCAAGAATGGAAAACCTGGGTGCGTGGACACGCGAATAGCGTATCGATCACAACCGATGTCGGCAGCACGCCGTGAAGCCTTAATATGCTATCTGTGCTATGGCCGTCATCATCTCTCTTCAGAATTTACCCTTCCTGCAAAGGATTTAGTTCGTGTCCTCATGAATTACGAGACACTCTCAGAGGAGAAAAGAATCCGAGTGCCCCCTGGTACCTACAGGAGGGTGAAAGCATGGCTTAGCTACCATCCTGGACGTCAATCAGGAGCTCCAGTAATTCAGAACACTGAAGCACCACAGAGTAATCCGAAAGCTTGAAGCAACCGCCCCGAGGGCGAACGACCCGATTCCGTCCGGAAACTAAGTGAGGGAACCCCTAGGGGGTCGGCCCTATTCCATCGAATACAGCCGACCAGAGAGTACTCGCCTCCTCGCTCCCGCGATTTGAGATCCAAGGTCCTCATGAGCACTCATCATCTTCCGTCGAGCGGATTGAATTCGTCCGTTGGAAAGCGAGTACAGTGTGACTGTGAACTCAAGAGTCCTTGGAGACGTCATACTTGTCCGTCGAAACGGGAAACTTTATTATGATAATGCAGAAGAGGAATTATAAAGTTTATACCGACATCGGTTCAGACAAGGATTTATTGACACGCCGCCTGACAGTTCTTGATACCGGCGCCGGATCGAACTTTATTCGGATATCCGAAATAGGACCCACCGATCAGGAACAAGTTCGTTATGGTCCGTTGCCGGATATCCGAGATGCTAATAGGAATGAAGTGAGAACAATTGGAACAGTGAAGTTGTTAGTTCGACAGGGACACTTTTTAGTGAAGGCGACGTTTATTGTCTGCAAATCACTGGCTGCACCATTTGTTCTGGGGTGTGATTATCGTCACAGATTTGTCGAAGAAATCCGCCCTCAGAGTCGACTAATTACGTTAGACAATGGCTCGACAGTGCCTATAGTGAGAAGAACACTACGAAAAGTCCCCACAACCACTCCACTTCCACCCTCAATGGAATACGAGTTTGCTCGTGGTCGTACATCACCAGAGATTCGGTTGTCAAAACCTACAGTGTTAAAGGCTCAATTCAAAACCTGGGTACAAGTGATAACACAACGAAACGGTGTTGTAGTAGTCCAGCCTAATGCTGCAATGTACGAAAATCTACGACTTCTCGCAGCAAATGGAATTGCCGAATTTGAACAGGACAAACCCTTCCGAATATTCATTAGTAATGTTACCGATAATGATTATCATTTACAGAAGAATCAGGTCGTTGCAGCCGCTCTGCTGCACCCGATAGCAGTGGTTCCGACTCATGTCGCTACCGCAGAAGTGCTAGGGTTTTCTAATGTGTCAGGCGAATCAACTGGCGCCTATGAAGGTCCCAGAGAGCAGTCACAAACGACAAAAGAACAGAAGGACCCAGACAAGCTGGTAGAAGAACTATTTCTCGAGAACGTTCCCGAAGGATATTACGAAAGAATCAAACAAGTTTTAAAAAAGCATGCCTCTATGTGGAGTGGAAAACTAGGAGAGATCTCCGCTGAACAACACCATATTGATGTTATTTCGGGATCTCGTATTATTTTTCAGCCTCCTTACAGAGCAGGACCGCGAACTTGTCGGATCGAAGAGGACAATGTTGCCATGATGCTTGAAGCAGGAGTAGTAGAAGCAGAACAATCTGCTTGGGCTTCACCTGTAGTGTTAGTCCTAAAACCTGATGGTTTTATACGATTCTGTGTCTACTACCGGAAACTCAACGCAGTTACGATACGAGATACCTATCCATTGCCTTGAAAGGAGGATTGTATAGACAGCTTAGGCGGTGCGAACGTGTTTTACCACACTTAACGCTAACAATGGCTATTGGCAGGTTCCTGTGGCCGAAAAAGATCATGATAAAACTGCATTTGTGTCACAAGCTGAACTATACCGTTTTAAGCGGATGCCCTTTGGAGTTAACAATGATCTGCAAACTTTCCACTGCGCCCTGGACATAAAACTCTAGAAGTATATATGGAAAACAATTCTAGTCTATCTGGACGATGTCATCATCTTCTATCAAGATATGGAAAGTCATATGCGACATGTAGAGGAGATCCTCAAAGCGTGGCAGACAGCAGGTGTAACCGTGAAGTTCAAGAAATGCGAATGGTTTGCTAATACTGTGAAGTATTTGAGCCACATAATTAGGCCTGGTCAGCTTGCAATTCATGAAGCTCAGGCATCAGCAGTCCGCGAATCGCCACCACCGTCCACACAGACTCAATTTCAATCCTTCCTTGGATTATGTACCGTCTACTGATAATTCATTTCGCGCTACTAGCACATTGCAGATCCATTGAACGCATTGTTGCGTAAAAGAGAGCCTGCTAGGCTCGAGGAATTCGGACCCGCCGAACACGAAGCCTTGAAAACCTTAAAGACAAAACTAATCACAGCACCAATCTTGGCCTTGCCCAAACCTAACCTACCCCATTCTTCGGATACCGACTCCAGTGAGTATCAGGTAGGGGGTTCCTTTTTTCGGACCTATCCGGACGGTCAGAGGAAACCGATCGGTTAGTGGTCACGAACGCTAAATGCTGTAGAGAACAATTACTCCGTATCAGAAAAGTAATGCCTTGCCGTAGTGTTGATGCTGACTACTTTCCGACCTTATCTCCATGCAGAAACGTTTACCATCCATACGGATCATTCGTCCTTACGATGGTTAATATCAATAACAGACCACTCCGGGAGATTAACAGGTTGGCGCTTACGACTACCTGAATTCGATTTTGAATTTAAATATAAGAAGAGACTGGCTAACATACAAGCCGACGCTTTATCGTGATTGAAAACTTTAGGGGAAACCCAAGAAGAAATGGACCACGATTTTTCGTGTTTCTCAATGGAGATGAACAAAGATGAAACGCAACTTGAAGATCGAGAAGATGAAAGGGATTAATCCCAATTGGACCCTCTCATGGCAACCCATGGAACTGAATCTCCTGATTAACTCGAGCGTATCTCGATCACTGAAATCGTCAATGACCAACTCACAGATAACATCTGTACAGCGATACGCACGCGTCCGTACTCTACTTGGCCCATTATGAGAAGCAATCTGCACACCCAGGAGGAACAAAGGTGTTTAAGACCCTTAGAAGGACAGAAAGAACAAGCAATGTGAAGAAAAACGGGTAACCGTAGACCCGACGACTATGCAGTCAGAAGCTAAGAACGGCACTACAGTGGCACAAAAAAGCCCTCAGCTGTCCAAACAAACTATGCAGGTTCAACCTGAAGATATAGGGATTTCCGTAGCGGTCTCTCGGGGGGTTCAAGTAAATGAAAACGTTGTCATATCCCGTAAGGATTCGACGCGTTCGTTGGTCAGAGGGTATAAGCCGGTGATCCGGAACCTCCTGCCATCCCCAAAAACGTTGGGAAATGCTCAAGAATACGTCGTAGATAGCATCATCGATCACGCCGAGGACGAAGACACCCACATACTACTGTATCGTATCCGTTGGTACAGTTTTTCTCCGGAAGCGGATATATGGGAGCCTATAACTCATATTCCGCGCTCGCAAGTTGTGCGTTATCATCGTCGCATTCGACTATCACTCTCTGCGTAGATCGACGCCGCGATACTGGGCTTTTTAGACGCCATTTCGCGGAGCGACTGCTAAATTCCCTTTCCCTTAAGAAGGAGGATGTAAGAGAAGAAGACGAGAAGACTTGAGAAGAAGAAGAACTACTTAGGTAAACGTGAAGTCGTGGAAACAGAAGAATTTGGATTATACTATGTTAGAAGGATGTGAGAGAAGAAGAAGAGAAGACTCGAGAAGAATAAGAAGTATTTAGGGAAACGTAAACTCACGGAAACAGAAGAATTTGGTTTATGTTATCTGCTCAAGGGTGTTGACGACATCTAACGGTCAACGAACTTACTCGCTGGTATGATGATTCAGCATAACGGTAAGCGTAGCACGATGGCCTTGCAGCTGTGCTTCGGCGAGCCCCACGTCTAAGAGGAATAATTTCAAAGGTGCCAAAAAGGGATCCTCCGCATCGCTCGGTTGTTCGGCGAACCTTTGATGGAATCCCATCGACGGGTTGACACCCGATGTCGTAGCCGTTGGTAGCGAAGCAGCCGTCACAGGCGCAGTACCGGATAGTTCAGGTTCATCCTCGAAATCGAGTTCTGCATCAGCACCTGTACATTCTTCATACTCCTGATCTGCAAACTCAGAAGTTGTGGATTCGTACACATATCCAGTATGCTGATATGAAGGGCACTCCAAAGAATTCGCACGAAGTTTACAAGCCTGATCAGACGTGATTATCTGGCTGGTCCAGGGGTTGTACCATACAAAATCTCCGGCATTAGCTGTGCGTCCCGGCGAGTGATCTCGATAACGCACCCTTGTGCCTCTAGCTGATTGCTCCAATGGAACGCCATGCCAGTCGATACTGTCGATCAAGTCTACCAAGAGTAGGAATGCGTCATAATTGGCACGAGACCCCAACACAAGGGAAAGATCGAGTTGTTTCGCATATATCCGCCTCTTTGGCGACATGAACCAATCTCGATAGGTATCGTATGCATCGCAGAGGATTTACGTTCCCATCTTGACAATGAACTCTGTGACGAAGCAACGATAACTTTTGAGTCCTATAAGCCGCCGGGGCCTAAGGTTTCTTACAAACCCACGTGGACTGGCCGACCTCAGCTGGACTCATGTAGATTATTAGTTTATTTTAATTAGTTTAATAGATTAGAATTGCAGTGCCGGGGAGATCCCAGGGCGCCGCCAGTACTATTTATTTGGCTCGAGTAACGCTTCTCCCTCAGGGTAAGGTAGGCACCGTTAAGATACTATATAACCACCTTTGGTATATTACTTCCACCAATTGGTCTTCAAACCATCGTTTCGGTAGCTCCAACCTGTAGGACTACGCAGTACACGCCAGCCCATTGAACCAAGTACTCTGGGAGAGCCGCCGTCAAGGATTTGAACCTTAGGACCCGCTCTACCACGCTCCCACCGGTCGAGACCCGTACGCTGACCCACCCGCCATTGTGTTACATTTTGGTCTCCCGACTTAGAAACCTCAAGGGATAATTGAACGGACCACTGCAACGAAGAATTATCCAAATTCTAACCTTTGGTTTAATTCCCCAACGGACCAGAAGTACAGAAGCAACCGCCATTATGGATTCAGGAAACACACCCAACCGACCCCACCATAGGACTCCTACGGCAGAACGCGGTGCGACTACAACGCCAGCGATGTCACCTGACCCTCAGGTTGATACCGCTTTCGACCGCAGGAGCACGAGAAGCCAGCCGCGAGGAGTACTGACTCCCCTGGACGACCCTGAAAGGATTCGCCGAGACCCCACGGTAGCAACACATTTACAAGAACGCCTCGCCAGGGCCAGGGCTTTCCAACCTTCTCTGGCCCCGTCTCTGTGAGCTCTGCTCAGCCCATGTGGATTCCCTTGTGGACATGCGACTCGATACGGGGATCGCTGACCATATGGACTACCTCATCACTCGAATAGACTCCAAGGTCATGGAGTCTGAGCTATTCATAGACTATCTGCTTCAGGCCGTTCAACGAGCAGTCACCAGCCAGTCAGGCAATGCGGTCCCTGGGACCACTCCACAAGTCAACCATCCGGCTTCCCTATGGCCACCCCCTATCGAACCCCCAGAGGTGGCGGTATAACCCACCCTTCGCCGCGAACACCCTCAAAAAAATCCAATGGAAAGACAATCTAGGAGCAGAAGAGAAGCTCAGCGTCTAGAAGAGAGACAGATTGCCCTTCCCAAAGGACAACATGAGGTACAGGGACCTCAGGGCTCCATCGTATCTGATAGAGAGATCGATATTTTAAGTACGTGTTCCGCTGGAAAGAAAAGAAGTAACCGCAGGAGAAAGAAAAACAGAAGTAGTAAAAGAAAAGACCATTTGGACACGAGTGATTCCGAATCGGACTCGACCGAAGCGACCGACTCGGAAGTGGATGAGGCTGTCTTTCGAGGCCTCAAACCACCGAAAACCACCAACGAACTTTTCCGTAAGGTTCTAGACTACCGGAATTACTGTCTGGCCCACAGGTCCGCGAAATATTTTGGTTCGGTGGCTCGCAGAATCACCAAATGGGCCAAACAAATGCAACAAACCATTACGGACAAGTTCTCGGGTTTCGATCCCATTTCTGTCCTTGGGTTTCTCAGTTTGTTCCGTACGGCCTATGATCAGAACGGTGTCCTCGAGGGCGCCGCTCTCTACCTTGTCCAATTCTTCCTTACAGGACAGGCGCGTGACCGAGTGGTTTCGAAGATATCTGGCGCAACTGACCTCATGGATGCTCAAGACCATGAACTCCTCAGGTCATACTCTCAGGTTGTTCATTACCTCTTGGAAACTTACGCAACGGATGAAGTTATAATGGATGCCCTCAAAGAAGTAATATCCTTTAGGCAGAGCTCCAACATCACCGAATCGGCTTTCGCAGACGACCTAAGGAGGAGGGCTTACCGATGTGGAAACTTGGTCTCTGAAGGACGGCTTAAACGTCACTCCATCACGGGATTGCTCTGTGCCATTCGGACACATGTGCGCAATTACCGTACGGAAAACCCGCACACTCCTTCCGAAGGCTCGTTACTTAAGCCGAGGGTTACGGCAAACCCTTCGGGACCTCCAGGCGCAACGCTGACATAACCAGAGGACACGCAACTGCATTGCGTAAACCCAACCAAGCCCATTTGGTTAGCTCCACGGTGTCGGACATGGATGCTTCACTCCACTACGCCGATTCGGGAGACGTCCTCGCGGTCAATTTCAGTGCTCCTCCGTCAGGGTCCCCATCAAACACCTCCCGGGGAACTATAGCGACCAATGGACCATCCACACCTAAGTATTCTCCCTTTCCGCCCCGCAGGGACGTTTTTGTTCGATCCCCAAGGGCCTGCTTCCTCTGCCTGTCACTGACCCAACCTTGTGACTGTACGAGGTATCTGCCTGGGGACGCACGAAAAACCTTCCTAGCCTTAAGGGAAGAGAATTGCCGGGTGCGGAGATCCGAAGGAATGTACAACAGGGCACAGCAACAAACCACAGAGACCCCTGGAAGCTCACGCTACGCCACGCCTCCAGACACTCCGATCAAAGCCCCACAGGTACACGCCATTGTGGATCCTACGGACGACCCCGTGGAAGAACCCTATCCTCAGGAAGAGACGGAAACCCCATCGGAAAACTCCTAGAAGGACGACTCGACGCAACTCCTCCCTCTTCAAGTCCCTGCCTCAACCAATTGGACGGTAATGAGCCAAATAGCTTCTCACCTCCCAATACAAACCACCCACAATGGACCACTCAGGATGAACCACAATTGAAACACAGTAACGACCCCGTCTGTATCCTCAGGAAAGAGAACTATAAAGTTGGAGTAACCCTAGGACCCCGTTCTAGCAGCTCTCGAGTGACCACAGCTATATTGAACACAGGCGCTGGTCCCAACTTGGTCCATCCTAAATTGCTCCAACTGGTTTGGCAAGATTTCGTTCAGGCAAGGAAGAACCCAAGGATTACCGATGCGTCTCGTAGACCAGTGGACATTAAAGGGATAGTACCACTTTACCATTAGGCAGGACAATTCAAAGTCCGCACGTGGTTCCTTGTATGTCCTAGCTTAGGCACTGAAGCAATCCTAGGGACCTCCTTTATCGACCGATACCTTAAGGCAATTTATCCAGGCCTTAGGAAAGTCGCGTTTTACCGTGCACCTTCCATCTACATAACTGGTTCAACCCCAGGGTCAGAAGCTAACCGCAAACGGGCGGTTGTCTCCGAAAACACGAAGTCCAATAAGATTCGGCTGTCAAAAGCCATAACGATACAGCCGATGACCCAAATCGCTGTATCGGTCCATTCCCAGTCCTCAGGTCTCGTAACGATTCAGAACCACTCGGAAACGGTTCTGAAGCACCTTACATTGATGGCCAATGGAGTAATGGACATCCACCCCAGCAGGTCCTTCTTGGTCACAATCAGCAACTTCCGAGATAAACCTGTGCCGTAACCTAAAGGTACAGAGACTGGTATCACTGTACCCGCGCCCGTGGCCATTATGGAGGCCCAAATGGATAATCTTGCGACGCCAACTCCCGACGAGCACGTCGACTCTTGGGAGGGGACGGTCGCCATCGTCGAAGAATTCGAATCCTATAGGTACCAGGTACTTGATCTCATCAGGGAATACCAGGCTATTTGGTCAGGTATATTGGGGAAAATCAGAGCCACTACACACGGCATTGACCTTCAGGATGATGCTAGACCACAGTTCCAGTACCCACACCATACCGGCCTGAAGGGTAAGGAAATTTTCGCCGACCAGATGGACAAGATGCGCAAAGCTCAAGTCATAGAGCTGGCGTTTCCGAACCAATCCGAATGGGCAAGTCCCCGTGTCCTCGTGGCGAAGAAAGATGGCTCCGTCAGGTTCTGTGTCGACTACAGAAAGCTGAACGCATTAACCAAGAGGGACTAATGCCCGATACCCCGCATGGATGACTGTGTGGATTCCTTAGGCGAAGCGGTCGTATATACCACACTGGACGCTAACTCCGGATACTGGCAAATCCCTTTGGCCGAAAACGCAAGAGCGCTGACAACCTTTACCACCCATGAAAGTCTGGTCAGATTTACTCGGCTTCCCTTTGGTTTGAAGAATGCACCAGCCACGTTCCAACGGGTAATGGACATCATACTGTTCAGAGTCAAATTGAAATTCGCCCAGCTCTATTTGGATGACGTGATAATCTTCTCGCGGACAGTAAAGGAACAGCTTCGCCACGTGAGGAAGGTGCTAACAATCGTAAAGGACGCGGGAGTAACACTGAAACTCCACAAATGCGCTTTCTTCCAGACCTCGGTGGACTATGTCCATCACATCGCCTCCCAAGGAAAGCTAAAGGTGGCCACACGGACCACAAATGCGATTCGCCAGGCTAGGCCTCCTAGGACCCACACGGGACTACAATCCTTCGTAAGCTTGTGCAATGTTTACCGACGGTTCGTCCAAGGGTTTCCCAAGATCTCGGTTCCTCTCAACGCTATGCTGAAGAAGGGAACACATTCAGAGTTCGAAGCCTTTGCTGACGACCAGTGCGAGGCATTTTAGAACCTAAAGGACAAATTGCTGAACTCACCTCTATTGGCTTTACCAAAACCCAATAGGCCTGTTGTCCTGGATACAGACGCCTCTGATGTCTAAGTGGGATGTGCACCGCTACAGGAACAGGAGTCACCGAAAGGCTATCGATCTATTGAATACTGGAACAGAACGCTCACCAGCGCGGAGCGAAACTTCAGTACGACCGAAAAGGAATGTCTAGCCATGGTATGATCCGTATTTATACTCCGTCCGTACCTCGAGGGAACCAGGTTTACCATTAGGACAGACCGTGAGTCACTCCGCTGGCTACTCAATATGACCGATGCATCGAGTCGCCTCGCAAGGTGGCGCCTCAGGCTGCCAAAATATGACTACAAGATAACCTATAGGCCAGGCATCAAGCACCAGGCAGCAGATGCCCTGTTGCGAATCATTACCGACGGAACTGATGACACCCCATTGGACGACCTAATTCCCACCCCCTTTACAGATGACGGACCTCAAGACTACACAGAAACAGATGACCTTATGGGTAAGGTGCAATCGGATGATATTGAGGTAAAGGAGAATGAGGTATACCTCTTGGACTGAAAGACAGTACGGCCCAATTCGTCACCACCTCAGGTTAACGCGATAGCCCCGGAGGAAAAAGAAATCCTCCCTATAACTATTGAAAAACTCTTACAGGCGCAGGTCGACGACGAGTACTGCAAGGAAACAGCCCAATTAATAGGAACCCCTGGATGTCTATTCGACTATGACCGATTTGGACTACTATGTCGCCGCTCACCGCTGGATGGTGCACTCCAACGGGTAGTACCTACTTCTCTAAGGGCGCGATTCCTATATTTCGCCCATTTCCCTCGCTTGGCTGGTCACCCTGGAGGCCGACTAATATACCAGACCCGAAGGAAGTTTCTCTACTGGCCACTAATGGCGCAGGACCTATGGCAAACCGCACGGAACTGTACATCGTGCGCACAAATCCGTGGGTCTCGCGCCCACCATCAGGCCAAATTGAAGCTCTTCCTCACCGCAAGTCCGATGGAATTTGTCACAATGGATGTACTTGGGCCTTCGCCTAAATCGTCCCATGGAAAACGGTTTGTCTTCGTTATAACCGATATGTGTACCGAGGTTACCTGAGCCCTACCCTTAGGGAAGACAACGGCCACAGATGTCGCCACGGCCTTCTTGTCCTACTGAATACATCCATATGGCATGCTACTCTACCTCCTTACGGATAACGGCATCCAGTTTTTATCCAAATTCTTCTCGCACGTTTGTGATACTTTAGGTATCAGACATATGACCACCGCGGCGTGCCACCGGCAAACCAAAAGCCAAGCCGAACGATTCCGCCGCACCCTTCTGGACCGATTGGCACAATACGTATCACAGCACCAATTGGACTGGAACGAATACATTGAGCCAATGGTTTATGCCTACAACAAGCAAGTGCACGCTTCTACGGGGACAACACCTTTCGATTTAACGCTAACGAGATCGCCACCGACGATAGCTGTTGACCTTCAGGAGTCTTTCATACCCCAGGACATAACCGAAGGGATGACTCCTACCCAGGCGAAGCGCTCTTCGCAGCGACGCATTGACCGCATTCTCCAATCGTCTAGAACTGTACTAACCACAGCCCAATGGCGCTACAAGTCCAATTTCGACAAAGACGTTTGGAACACACCAACCTTTGGGAAAGGAGACCTGGTTCACGTGGAATGGCCACCGAAGGACGGTGAAGAACTTGAGGACACTACGCGGAAGCTCTTACTCCGCTCTACGAGACCCTAAAAAGTCCTTAAGACCAATGAACACACCATCACGTTCCTCCTCGACGGCCTACAGGACCCCGTGTTTATTGACCGCGTGACACGAGCTTCCAGTTCCTCCGGACCACCAAAGTACCAGCCCCCTAGCCCAACGGGAGCACTACAACCTCATGTCGACGCTCAAGCCTCCACACCACCTAAGGCAGTTCCCGAGGACTCGAGTAGCCCCACGGACACGATGGTCAGTGCCAACTACTATGAACCATCGCTCCCAACTGATTCCGATGGATTCGTCCCTCTGGACCATACTCTCCTTCCGGAGGATTAACATCAACCGGAGTATGTGATTGAGCGCATCATCTCCGCCGGTCTGGAAGAAGATAGAACTCCGCGCTATAGCGTCCGTTGGTTCGACTGCACTCCTGAGGAAGATACTTGGCAAGAGCCTAAAACCATTCTGGCTAATTTTATCGCCCGCTATTGGCGCAGAATCAGCCACTCAGAACGTGGCCTTCAGGAGGGGGCAACCATTGGTCCGAATAATCCCAAACCGCCTCCCAAACCGCCTCCCAAACCGCCTCTTGCCACGACGGTTCGTCGTAGTTTCCGCATCAGGGAACAAAGTCAGTCCTTCGGAGACACCTGAGGAAGACCCGAGACGCTCTCAAGATTGGACGCCGTCCCATGGCACGCACATTTGAGATACAAGAAAAACGTTGGGAAAGCACAAGAACCACTTTATTTAACTTATTAGAAGAACTATCAGAGGCACAACAGCCCTCGGCATGACCTCAAGATTCACGGAAGAGCTCCGAACACCAATGGGACTCACTGGGGCGGCGCATGAGTTACTCCGTCATCCTCCTGTGAACCTTCAGGAGCGAAACTGGGACTATGGTCACCCGAGGAGCCAACTGGACCACCTGATCCTGCCCCAGCGAGCCGAGCACGCTTCTTCGGCGGAGATTAACCTGAGGAACTATTGTCACCATCGGAAGCCTCCCGGTCACTCCAATTTAGACCATACCGGGCATCCAAGTCGGCAGTAATTCTCTGGGATATTACTTGGGCATTCTGCTGCAGGACATTGACTATGGCGGTCTTCAGATCCTAACCCTGTTGGACAACCGCGACGTAGTGCACCGAGCGACGCAGCCAAAAGCAAGCTTCCCTCAGGACTGCCGCAATGTCAATCGAGGCAGTGATACAAACGGTACGGCAGACATGACGGAGATTCACGGCTGCAGCCGTAACCGAAGCGGGAAAACGCAACAATGGAGAGGGCGGAGCGATGTCGACGCGCCAAGTTGACGTCTGAGGAAGCGCTTCACCTACAGGACTTTCCGCTTCCACATTAACGTCGCCCGGAGGGATGTCCACTTGAACGAAGGGCGGCTCATATGAGAGTTCATCCTGAGGAGCAGCGCCCGGAGTGGCTGGAGGAGGGGAAACGGTCGGCAAAACAACAGCGAGCTGGAGCGGAGGATTGTTGCCCTCCACAGGTAGGACAAAAAGATATTTCCCGAAAGATTCTCAATCGGACATATCAGCAGGAACACTCGGCGTGGCTTCCAATTCAGGCTCGAAGCACAGGGAATCGAAACCAATCGTCTTCGGATAATAGTCAGGCACATGACGCCTCGGGATATCCGATGATTGATTCCTCAAAGGCTTGGAGGGATAGGCACGAGTATCATCTCAACCCTGTGGATGCAGCGGAATCGGCGTGAACGAGTAGGTATCGTGATCATACCAAAGAAACCCGGGAGTCTTTCCCCACCCCACCTGTATGACATGACCCAAAAGGGCCTCGGTCTCCTCGACGGCGAGCTGGGTCCCACGAACGATATTCTGGATGCCCAGGTTCCTTAAGAAACGGATCATGATGTACGGGATCGGGATTAGGCGACCTCGAGGACTGGGTATGTTCTCGTCGTACCATAACCTTCAATCTTCCGAACGGACATTCCACGGATTCCGTTCTTCGCGGTGTCCAGGAAGGCCATAGGGGACATCACGCCGAACTCAACGAAGAGTATCTACCAGGACAGCCACGACCTTCGGTCATTGTCATCGCCCATGAGATGGGACGAGTGGTACGCCACCACAGACGGCGTAGGAACCAAAAGGAGCGCCGAGACCCGCCAACACATGGCCCATTGGTTCTCATCCATGTGGGGAAGCGAAAGATATAACCGAAGACCTTTGTCTGCGCTCATGTCGTGAAATTCCACCTGGTGCCAGCAAAAGAAGAACGCCCGGGATCGACGTAAACGACCATCACCCTCATGCATCTCGTTCCAATAGACCCTATTGGACATCCAGAACAGGTGGTCATACTGCGGTCGAAAGCGCATGAGCGCCAAGAGGTTGTGACCCGCCGGAGGAAATCTCCCATGAGGCGAGATGAAGTCCGTGTATAGGTCCGAAAGGAGTTTATTCACGCTGAATTGGTACTGGGCTTCCTGCTCGCAGCGGACGTACGGCATTTCCGCTTTGATGAGGGTGCCACAGCGAGTCGCCGAACGCGGATCCACAGGAAAATTTAACCACCGTTGGTGCCACGTGAGGCTGCGCGCGTTTTTGCTACCCCTCCGGAAATCGGATAATGTAGCGAACCTCCGGGCGTCGAGATAAATATGGCGGAAACTTTGTTAATCTTCAACAGAGGACGGAAGAACGGCATGACGCACTAACCTCTGTTTTCGTCCGATGGTATGGTCATTGCGGTCCCCGGGACGTTCGTATGCTACTTGGTATCTCGAGGAGCTCCCTGCTTGGTTGTTTGAAGCCATGATGCCGCTGCCCACGGGCTGGTCCGCCGGGAAATGTAAAAAAAAGCCGATCGAAGTGACATAGTCCGGAGGGAGAACGGTGTATCCGACGGGCTGACATGCTTATAAGGCGAGTTAGGCATCACGCGCGACAAATGGAAAAGTACCAAGATGGGAAGACCAGTTGATGGAATTGACCCGAACGGACTGAAAGGCGTGAACGACGGGAAACGAAGGGCGGAGGGTCGCCAAAGGAAGAAAGGAGACTAAGGAAGGCCCCAAGGACCGTCAGGGGCGAAGAAGCCAATGGACCGTCTCGGCAGCGCGACGCGAGGAATATGCCGGCGATGCACCTATGCCCAGAGCTCACGGCGCGCGAGAGTTTCAGTCCTTAGGCAAATTAATTGCCCTCCGGCGCCATTGGTCAGCTCACGCATCCCCGCATCCCCGCATCCACGCAGGCGATGACGACACGGCGTCCCATCACGCCCCATGGTACCGGGAGGAACGAAGTGCTCGCGTCCCCTGGATCAATCATGAGGCAATCTGGATTTCGCCGTGACAATCGAATCCTAAGGAGGGAGATATGTGAAGGAGCAACGATAACGGTTGAGACCTGTAATCCGCCGGGTCCTGATGTATCGTACAGGCGACACGTGAACGGGCTGACCTCCTCTGGACTCATGTAGATTATTTGTTTGTTTTAATTAGTTTAATAGATTAGCATTACAATGCCAGGGAGATCCCAGCGCCTCGCCAGTACTATTCACTTGGCTCGAGTGACGCTTCTACCTTAGGGTACGGTAGGAACCGTTAGGATACTAAATAACCCCCTTTGGTATATTAGTTTCGCCAATTGGTCTTCAAGCCATCGTTTCCGTAGCTCCTACCTGTAGTACTACGCAGTAAAGGCCAGCCCATTGCATCAAGTACTCTGGGAGTGCCGCCGTCAAGGATTAGAACCTTAGAACCCGCTCTACCACACTACCACCGGTCGAGACTTGTACGATGAGCCACCTGAAATTGCGTTACAAACTCGGAGAACACGACAGTTCAGTATCCCGAGAACGGATCGTTAATCAACACGGAACCGATATAGGTTATGGCAGGAAGAAGATCCACCGGACATCCAAGAGGGCTCTCGACCTCCGCCCAGTGTTCTGGCAGCGCGACATAGCGTCTGACGCGAGCACTCCGCCTAATTCGATCAATCTCGATCATTTGGTATGGAACCAGGTAACCAAAGTGGGATCTCGCACGTCGTTCCCAACGAGGATAATCCCAGTAAGGAATGTCTTTCTCGTGGAGAAAGCGGAAGTCCGCACTGAGCACGGGCCAGCGAAAGCAGAGCGCCGCGTCGCGTACATCGCGTAAGTCGCGTCATTCGTCGACGTCGACTTTGTATAAGGTCTCGATATACGAGTACCCCTCGCCATTCGTGCGAACCATCCGGGGATTCAGAATCCAATCTCCAGTGAGAACGACAGTGGTAATGAAACGGTTCAGACGCTGGTGTATCAGCTTGGTGGACCGAGTTCGGGCTTCGTCAATACTTTCGTTGGTATACCGGGCAATCGCGTTATATGGCAAAGCACAGTGAGTACGCCAACCGTGGCTGCGGATAGCCACATATGGAAGGCCATCTGGAAGGTAACTGCTGAAGACGTATCGGCCGATCAACGTGTCATCGCGAAGAGCGACTGGGTCAAACCAGGGAGCCTGTGCGAAGTTGTCAAAATCGTCGAGAGGGTCTCGTCTCTCCAAGTCCGCGGGATGTGGATAGCTGCGTTGAGCCTGAAGAGCCGGCGCTCGAATTATTCAAGCGGAAGATACATAGGCTGCATTTGATATCACCCCTGAAGCCGAAGGCTGTAAAGGCAGGGAGTGAAAATCCACGCGAGGAGACCGCGTTGATCAGAAAACCGAAGGTGCCGCAGCTTGCGAATTGAAAGCACTGCTGGCGTAAGGACCCTCTGAGGGTGTGTCTCCGTTGTTGGAGTTGTGCGGCGCGTATGGGTTCATCGCTGATCAAGTCGAAATAGATGGTACTTTCGTGGAGACGAGGGAATTTCGGAATGCAGATTCATACTCGGGTACAGAAAGACGTTTTGCTTCGCCGGTGCTTCGCGATCAACAGGGGGGAAGTGTAGTATTCTGCACAGTCGGAATGCCGATGGAAGATGTTTTTGGCTAAGTATGATGATACTCATAAGTGAGTGCAACGGCTAGGATGAAGTTATGAAGCCGCCCCCCCCGCAGGTAGCCCGTGAGATGGTATGTTACACGTGGGATTTCGGTCTGCCACGGCGCATCCGGTTCGAAACTTTGTAGGGAAATACCGGATTGGCAACGACGTATAAAGGGGGTAGCCACGTGGCATTCAGGCCTACCCTTCGTAGGCGGACGCCCATTTAGAGCTTTTTATCTCGTACTGTAGAGAGCTTAATTGGCTAACCAAGTTTATATCTAGATATTATTATGTACGGCGCTCACCCCTGTGCACAGTACTTAAGGCACAGAGGGGAGCGCCGACTCCAAAGTAAAGAAGACAACAAACGGGTTCACAAAACTGACTTGTTCTTTGTTCAGAAATCCTTAACCGGAGATCCGGATAAGCTACAACAAGTACTTGTCCGTTCCATAGTACGAACCACAACCATTGGAGAGTGGCGCATTGCAACCCTCATTCTAGCTCGCTATTGTTGTGCTCTACCAAATCTTCCCCTTAGCCGCAAGCAGCCATTCGGCAGTGGCGACCACTGTCGCAGGTGTCTGCTCTCTCCGTTAGAGCGGATACTACACAGGGTGCCAGATCTTTCCATTGGCGAAAGTCTCTCTGCCGAAAAACGATCCGATTTATCACTACGTTCCATGCAGTTAACATTTCCTTTGGGATCCCAGCTGCATACAGTGTGGGAATGTTGAAGTCACAACCGAGAAAAGACTTGAGGGAGAAGCCTTAGCGGTACGCAGAAACAACGGTTCATAACTATGATGTATTTGATAATGACCTTCCTTATGAAAACAATCCTATTAAACATGATCCCAAGGTGTTCAATGACAAGATTTCGAAAGCAAAAGCAAAGCTCGGGAAGTCCCTTAGGGACACGGAAAAAGTTGTGATTAGTCTTTCTGGAAAACATGAAGTGCGTGAGCTTCTTAATGTAGTATTCTACTATGTCGGGGAATCCGATAGGTTGGTTTTTCGCGAAGTCGCGGTTGGAACTCATAAGTGAGTGATGTCATCAAACTTGTGATATGAAACGGCACACCGCGTAGAATGCCAGGAGGCAGGGTACATTAGTGGAACACATGGTATCACGAGTGGACTGGCCTGCAACGGCGCATGTAGTGGCGATCCACGTGGCTGGTTCTACTACCCTTTGTAGCTATACGTCCATTAGGGACCATACCCATACAGTGGTTTGGCTAAGTGACTGACCACTGGGTATTATTTATGTATTTATTTGGGCACTCACCCTGGTACACAGTATATAGTGTACCAGAGGTGAGCGCCGACTCCAAGTAAAGGAGACAACATGGGCATCATGACTATTCTGTTCCTCGCTTAGGATTCCTTAACCGGAGATCCGGACGAGCTATAATAGATATTCAGCCCCCAACCACTTCACGAGCCGTCTCGTACCTACGTTCCATCAACGTTTTACAGTTGCACTGTTCACCCTCGCTGGCGAGTAGGGGCCTTACACCCCACTTCCAGCTCGCTGGTGTTGTAGCTCTACCACCCTTTTTCCTTCTCCGCAAGCGACCCATCGGCAGTCCGAACGCTGTCGCAGGTGTCTGCTCTCTCCGTTAGAGCGGATAATACAAGTGGTCTTCCGACTTAGAACCACTGTGGTCAGCTGCACTGAACAATTCGTTCCTGGAACGTGGAATCGATATCGATACTTGAAAGAAGTGGAATCACTACAGTTATTGTTTATCGAACCACCTCCGGCAATTGAAGAATTCATCGTGGTTGAACACCTGGTCGAGAAGTCGAAGACACCATTTGGTTCGCACCTGGACTCAGGTTTGGTCTAGGATGCCGAAGACCCGAAGCCAGTCGTGTACTGGTCGCCCCGGTCCTGCGAGACCACCCCCGAAACCGAGGCTCGCCTCATCTGTTGAAGCCGGAGAGCGGCTGTATTGTCAAGTGATGTCGCGCTCACGCTCGGTGAATGATGAACGAGATCTCTCGGATGTACCGGCCCCTGTGGCAGCGGCAGTCACGCCCACCACAGAAGCCGTAGTTGACCCTGAGGTCGTCGGACCTCAAGAAGAGGATGATTTGCGCAGGGAAGTGCGTCGTCTCAAGTCTGAGTCAAGCGCTTCGCGTGTGCGCATGGTTGCGTTGGAATCGCAGATCGCTGCTCTTATCGCTGATGTCGAACAATTACGCAGTGCGCATCAAGCACTCGTTCGTCAAGACGATGCGAAGCAGGTCTCTGCATCAGTGAAAACACTACATGAGGATTTGAACCATCTACTGGAGAGGTACGTGAATACGCCCGATGCGCTACCCGGCTTAACCGTGGATGTAGAGGAAGTCTTCACTCGAGTTAACCCTCGTTTAGAACGCCTGGAGGCGGCAGTTCATGCGCAGACTGCTGCTAAACCAGTCGTGCTGGAAGAGGAAGGAGCTCCTTTGAAGGAAGCTCGTTCGAAGAAGTCGAAGTCACGACGTAAGAAGCGGAAGTCCGCACGTGATTCGAGTGATGAATCGTCAAGTACGGAGGGTTTCAGTTCCAGTACTGATGATTCTGATGATTCAGATACGTCAGATGACGACGATAGTGATGATGGTCATCGAAGGTTCCAATCTCAGAAGAAGAACACGTCTTCGTGGTTAATGAGAAAAAAAGGCTCACCTCACAGAGAATTGAAGGTCCTCCCGTGCACGAATCCGCTTTATCGGAAGGTCCTGAATTACGGGTATTACCGTCTGAAGGTGAAGAGCAAGAAGTGCTCAGGACGCCAAACTGCGAAGGTGACGAATCACATCAAACGATTGAAGATCGGCCTTAATGATTTAACATTTGATGGGAAAACCCCCATTCTCGTTATCGAGTTTCTCACTCGATTCGTTGCCGAAACAGACACTCTAGAGATGAGTGAACCACAGGCATTTGTGAATTTACCACACTTCCTGAAGGGTTTTGCTTTGGAGGAATATCGTTCCGTATGCGGATCATTGACAGCCGATGAAGTCGGCGTTACCTCATGGCCAGAGGCGGTGCAGTATTTGCTGCGCAGTTACGCGACTTCAAACGCGATACGTCAGGCGATCCTGGACCTAAGGGATGTGACCCAAAAGCCTGAGGAGGCCGAAGCTGAGTACAGCTCAAGGCTTAACAAAGCTTCAGTCCGCTGTGGAAACGTCCATTCGACGGAGGACAAGATTACCTTGTACATCGACGGGCTGGACCCAAGCATCAAGTCGTTGGTAGCTCGATATCGAGAGAAGCATGGAAGAGTCTCCTTTTTGGAGTTAGTTCAGTTTGTGAAAGCTGAAGGAGACGCGGCCAGAGCGCGTGGTAGCCCCCGTCGTTCAACGGCTTTTGGAACCTCAATGGGTAAGGAGAAGATCTCCGCCAGAGTTAATCAGCGCAGCAAACTGCTACATCCGGAATCTCCAGTGCACTCACGAGATACGTCGTTAGCACCCAAAGGGAGTGACTCGTATGAGGAGGCGGCCCATTTAATGGAATATACGGACTCTTCTGTACCTACGGTGGATCTCTCACACTCGGAGTCTCAGGACGAGGAAGCCCTAATAGATATGGAGGGCCGTCGCCCTATGTACCGTCCCTCTACGGTGCCTCCACAAGGAGGTTTGAAGAACGGGAAACCCGGATGGGTGGATACTCGCATGGCCTACCGTTCACAACCTATGTTGACCAACCGTCGTGACGGTTTGATCTGTTATTCATGTTATGGAAAACACCATTTGAGTGCAGAATGCACGCTTCCTGCAAAGGATCTAAGTCGTATCATGACAAATTATGAAGCACTCTCAGAAGAGGAAAGGAGCCGCGTACCGGCGGGCATGTATTGGAAAGCCAAAAGTTGGTTTTCTCAGACACCAATGCGCCGGACGGACAAACCGGTTGCTCAGAATGCTGAAGTGTTACAACCCGGAACCGCGGTAGAAAGAGGCGTCTTTGAGGCGAATAAGCCGGTGCAACCGGAAAACTAAGTGAGGGAGCCCCTAGGGGGTCGACACTAGTCGATCCCGTAGTGCTGACCAGGGAGAGCTCGCCTCCCTGCTCCCGCGCTTGGAAGCACAAGATTCTCTTGAGGCCTCAAAAATTTCCGCCATACGGAATCAATCCGCCGGACGGAAAGCGAGTACAGTTTGACTGTGAGTTACATCGTCCTTGGAGACGTTATTCTTGTCCGTCAAAACAGGAAAGTTACCTCATGGTGGTGTCTTAAAGAAACTATAAGGTCTATGCCGACATCGGCTCTGACAGGAATCTGTTATCTCGTCGATTGACTATCCTGGACACAGGTGCTGGTCCGAACTTTATACGGGATTCGGAGCTCGCTTTTGCTGACTTAGAACGTATTCGATACGGTCCTTTACCGGACATCCGGGATGCCAACAAAAATGCTGTGAAGACACTGGGAACAGTTCGACTCGTGGTGCGTTTGGGACGCTTTGTAGTCCTAGTCGACTTCATCGTCTGTAAGACGTTAGCTGCGCCAGTGGTACTGGGATGTAATTATTGCGACAAGTTTGCCGAAGCCATTCGCCCGCGAAGAAAACTAGTGTAACTAGATGATGGATCAATGGTACCAATTGTTCGCAAGCCAATGTGTCGTTGCCCCGAAGCACCTCCACTTCCACTATCTATGGAATACGGGAAATCCCGAGGACGTGTCTCGCCGAGGAATCGAGTAGCGAAGAGTGCCATGCTGAAGGCGCAAACCCAAACTTGGATTCAAGTAAGAACAGAACGACACGGACTCGTGGTAATTCAACCGAATACTCGGATGTAGGAATCCCGTGGATTGCTAGTCGCTAACGGCATCGTTCAGGTTGATCCTGGTAGCCCCTTTTGGATACTAGTGAGTAACTTCACCGATAACGATTATCATATACCGAAGAATCAGGTTGTTGCAACAGCTTTGCCTCGTCCCACAGTGGTAGTCCCTACTCATATTTGTACTGCAGAAGTATTGGGATTAACCCATGTCGGTGACACAGACGAAGAACTGCAAACTCCGTCTGGAGATCAATTGCAAACGGCAAAGGATCTACAGAGCCTGGTCGATGAGCTAGACTTAGCACATGTGTTGGAACAATACAGAACGAAGATCAGGTCTATGCTGAAGAAGTATACATCCATGTGGAGTGGAAAACTAGGAGAGATCTCCGCTACGGAACACCATATTGATTTGGTTCCAGGGTCACGACCCATCTCCCAACCACCCTACAGAGCGGGACCGCGAACTCGCCAAATAGAGGAGGAGAATGTCAGCAAAATGCTGGAAGAAGGAGTAATCGAAGCAGCTCAATCTGCTTGGGCCTCACCAGTGGTGCTGGTTCCGACACCTGATGGTTCTTTACGATTCTGTATCGATTATCGAAAACTGAACGCAGTTACAGTTCGGGATACATACCCGTTGCCTCGAATGGACGAATGTATTGACAGCTTAGGAGAAGCGAACGTGTTCACCACGTTGGACGCCCACTCTGGCTATTGGCAGGAGCCTGTAGCGGAAGAAAACCAAGATAAAACCGCATTTGCGTGTCACGCCGGTCTCTACCGTTTCAAAAGGATGCCTTTTGGCTTAAGGAATGCTCCGGCTACTTTTCAGAGTACTCTGGACATCTTGCTCTCAAGATACAAGTTGAAGACTTGTTTAGTCTATTTGGACGATGTGATCATCTTTTCCCAGGATGTGGAAAGCCATTTACGGCATGTCGAGGATATCCTCAAAGCACTACAGAGCGCAGGTATCACCTTCAAGTTCAAGAAATGCGAATGGTTTGCTGGCACCGTCCGGTACTTAGGACATGTGATCAAGCCGGGACAGCTTGCCATTCAAGAGGCACAATCAGCGGCTCTCCGCGAAGTACAACCTCCGTCGACACAGAAGCAATTGCGTTCTTTCCTCGGCTTGTGCAACGTTTACCGACGATTCGTGCCGCGATACTCGCATATAGTGGCACCGCTCAACGCAAAGCTGCGTAAAGGACGACCAGTACAGATGGAACAATTCAGACAAGCTGAAGTGGAAGCGTTCGACACGCTGAAGACAAAGATTATTACAGCCCCAGTCTTGGCGCTGCCCATCCCCAACATGCCATACTCAGTGGATACGGACTCTAGCGAGTACCAAGTAGGGTGTGCCCTTTTTCAAACACACCCTGATGGTGAACGCAAACCCATTGGTTAGTGGTCAAGATCGCTGAACGCAGCTGAGAAGAAGTATTCAGTTTCAGAAAAGGAATGCCTTGCAGTCGTTTGGGCTCTAACCACAATGTGACCGTATCTCCAAGGAGAACGTTTTACCGTCAACACGGATCATTCGTCTCTACGATGGTTACTGTCTATTACAGACCCGTCTCGTCGTCTCACACGATGGCGCTTACGCCTTTCTGAATTCGATTTCGAAGTGAAGTATAAGAAGGGATTGGCCAATGTCCAAGCTGACGCGCTATCGCGACTCAAAACACTGGGCGAATCCCAAGGCGAAATAGATGAAGAGATACCTTGCTTCTACATGGAGACCCATTCAACATCTTTTGATGAAGAGGAACAAGAGACCCTTGATGATTATTCGGATGCAGACCCGTTCCTTGCATTAGCAGACAATGACCCTTCAGTTCAACTCGAGCGAATCTCGTGCACTGAGCTCCTCAATGAGCAACAAGCCGATACGTTTTGTGCGTCGATACGATCTCGTCTTAACGGGGGGGAGGAGCTCCCCTTTTCACTCGATTCATGAGAAATACTGTTAAGACATGTCGAAAAGCATGATCAAATCGTGATTCCACACGTCTTGAAGAGTCGATTACTCCATCTGGCACACTACAGCAGGCTGTCTGGTCATCCAGGAGGAAAGAAGTTGTTCATGACTCTAAGAAGAGATTTGTACTGGCCTACTTTGGCAATGGACTGCCATGCTACAGTGAGGTTTTACACAACATGTGCGAAGAATCGCGTGAAGCTTTACAGGAAGCGGAAACCGATGACGTTATTCCAGGCGAACGCGCCTTTACAATACGTCAGTATCGACACCCTAGGGGAATTGATTCGCTTAAGGCGAGGTTATCGCTACCTATTGGGAATCACCGACCGCTTCTCGAAGCTAGTGCGGACTGTGCCGCTGAAGCGGATAACCGCAACCGTAATTGCACAGGCGTTTATCAAACACTGGGTATTTATATACGGACCACCAGAAGTTCTGTCATCAGATAATGGGAAGCAATTCGTTGCGAAGTTCTTTCAGAATGTTTGCCGCATTATGGGCATTCGAATCGTGTTTACCACGACCTATCATCCGCAATGCAACGGTCAGGTGGAGCGTTTCAACCGCACGCTGATAGCAGCACTACCACACTACATCGCGGACCACCCGAAAGAATGGGACATGTTTACAGATACTCTGTGCTACGCGTACAATACGCAAGTGCATAACTCTACAAAGACGGCACCGTTCGACCTCGTGCTGTCACGTAACCCTCCGGCTTTACCGGTTGCGCTCGACGACGAGACAGAATTGGACGCGCCGACCCCGGCTAAGTACCATCTGAAATGGAGGAATGACCTGAAGGCCAGAGCGGAAGAAGCCGCTAAGGAGTTATCAAAGACGCAAGCTCGCTATAAGCGAAACTATGACGCCAGAAGGCGAAGAAAAAATCCGGCAATCCGAGTAGGAGGTCACGTCTTCGTGCGAGTCGAAACACCTGACAAACAGGAAGAATCTCGTCACAAGTTGTTGCCGATAGCGGCTGGACCCTTCAAAGTGGTGGACCTTAATGAAGACACAGTGGTCATCAAGACAGGTGTGGAAGTTGAACGTGTATCGCGCGATCGCGTTGAAGTCGCGCCTGACCCGCAAGTGGAAGTCCAGGTATCTGGTAGAACTAAGGAGGCAAGTGCGACGGAACGTCAAGGCAAAAGCCCAAGTGACTCTGGGGAGAGTGAACCGCCACCAATGGCTCGAGCGGAGGAGAAAGCTTCTGGTCTCCAACCGCCGGCGGTTGCGTACGCCAATCACGGACAGCTTTCGAAGTATCGGGATACGCCCCGTGGCACGAGAACACCCGTAAGTACAGAAATGGAACCTGAAAGCAGGAAAGATGTTTTGGAATTTGGCCCCAAGGACTTGGAAACGAGTGCACGCGAAAACGCGCTGTTGCCGCTTCAGGCTGAACCGTCAGGTGAAGCGCCACTCGCTGTTCAGCCGATATCGGCTCCCATCCCTCGTGGACAGGAAGAAGAAGAGGTACCGCCTCCTGTCGTGGTGCAAGCACCATCGTCCACCGAACAGCGGTCAGAATCGGATAAATCGAAGGAAGTTCATCCACGAATGGAATTGAGACGTAGCAAGAAGTACGCTTCTATGGAACCTGGAAAACAGGATAGCTCTTTATCTGAGAAAGGTTCTAAAGGAATGAGTACACTGCCCCTTCGGGCAGAACGACAGTTAGTCGACGAGCGAACGCTTAGCGACGCTGAGACTGCTAACACAGAGACGCTTGGGTCATCCCTAAGGCATTTCAAACCTGTTAACAGGAGTCTCGTGCCAACAGCGAAAGCATTGGAAAACGCCCAGGAATATGTTATGGATCACATATGTGAACATGGCGAGCATGAAGATACTAGAGAATTACTGTATCAACTCCGTTGGTACGGTTTTCCTCCAGAAGCGGATACGTGGGAACCTATAGCTCATATCCCCCGTTCGCAGCTCGTGCGAAATCATCGACGCATGCGATTACCACTCCCCAGGGAGATCCACTCCTCGATAGTCGGGCTCATGGGCACATCCCATTTCTAAGTATGGGCTACAAAGGTAGTAAAAACTCGAAAGGCGAGAAGAAAACAAGAAATCATGTGGAAGAAACGTGAAAACACGCAAGCACAGGACATTTACTGATTATCACCTAGGATTGAAGAACTCGAGAAGCGAGAAGAGATGATTGAAGAACTCGAGAAGCGTGAAGGGAAGTATGAAACTCGAGAAGCGAGAAGAAGAAGTTAAGAACTCGAGAAGCGAGAAGAGATGAAGACTAGAAGATAAGAAGGGAACGTGAAGACACGAAGTCACCGGAGTTTTATTGGTATCAAGATACCACCGAAAGGGTGTTAACTAGGAGTCTTTTATAGGATCATCAAAGAGACGTGCGATCACGCAGGTTCGCAAGAAGCTGTGCGCGATCACCCTCAACTTGGTCCACGGGAAAGCCCGCATCTAAGAGGAACTGCCTCAGTGGATCCAAGCCTGGATCTTCAACCGGCACTGCACTCGGTTGTTGGGTAAACCCATGAAAGTACTCTTGAGCAACTCCCGCTGCTGCGGATTGATCGACGGAAGTCGCTACGCCTGCTAGCTCTGGCTCGTCCTCGTAACCGAGTTCAGCCTCAGCTCCCGGCGCTTCCTCATACGGTTCCTCTCCGTTCTCGGATGGAGTAGCATCGTACACGTATCCAGTAAGCTGGTTCGGTGGCATGTCACGCAGGTTCTCCCGAAGAAAGCGAGCCTGCTCGGAGGTGATCAACTGGCGCGTCCAGGGGTCGTACCAATCGAAATCTCCAGCACTTGCTGTTCGTCCAAGGGAATGGTCGTAGTGTCTTGCACGGGTTCCGCGAGCGGATTGATCAGCTGGCACTCCAGACCAATCGACACTGTCGATCAAATCCACAAGATGGAGGAAGTCGGCATTGTTCGCACGGGTTCCCAGGACAAGGGAAAGATCGAGTTCTCTCGCATACTTTCGCACTGTGGGCGACATGTACCAAACTCTAAAGGTATCATAAGCATCCCACAGGAGGAAGACGGCCATCTTGGCGATAAACTCGGTATAAATCACCGTCCAATATCCCGAGAACGGGTCGTTAACCAACGCGGACCCGATGTAGGAGATCGCCGGTGGGAGCTCCACAGGGCAACCACGAGGACTCTCGATCGCCGCCCAATGCTCTGGAATACCGATGTAGCGCCCGAAGCGCGCGTTCTGTCGGATGCAGTCAATCTCGATCATTTGATACGGCACCAAATAGCCCAAACGTGATCGAGTACGACGTTCCCAACGGGAATAATCCCAATAGGGAATGTCACGCTTTCGAAGGAATCGGAACTCCGCACGGAGAAGAGGTTGCTGAAAGCAGAGAGCTGCATCACGCACACCGCGCACACCGCGCCAACTGCTAACATCGACTTCAACGAGTGTCTCGATATACGAGTAACCTTCACCGTCGGTACGGGCTTTCCAGGTATCCAGTTCCCAGTCCTGCGGGAGGAGAACCGTACTGATGAATCGGTGAAGACGATGGTAAATCAGCTTGGTGAACCGCGTACGGGCTTCGGACAAGGTTTCCGTTGAATACCGCGCAATCGCGTTGTCTGGAAAAGAAATATGGCTCGCCCAGTCGTCGCTATAAATCGCGTGTTCCGGAATACCATCAGGGAAGTACCCACCGTGTACATACTGTTGTATCAACGCGTCATCGTGGATATCAACTGGATCAAACCAGGGCGCTTGCGCGAAAAGTTCAACGTTGTCGAGAGGTTCTCGTCCATAGAAATCCGCAGGGTGCGGGTAGCTCCGCTGAGCAAGACGAGAAGGAGCAGAGGCGACTTAAGCCGCGTTCGGCATCGGAGCCACGGTTGGCTGAGGTAACGGTACCGACCGGAATCCGGTGTACGGTGTGGGGAACGAACGGTATGGACCGAGTTGAGCAGTAGGCTGCGACGCATAACCAGCAGTGTTGGACGGAGCCCCAGAAGGCACATCCTCAGAGGAGGGCTGAAACAGGTTGGACCCGGCGTTCGGATTCATCGCGAGAGATCGAGCTGAAGAGCGGTGAGGAACAGAATGCTGTTGAGAACTGTAAGAGTTGGTCGGGCGGCAAGGAATTTGTGATGACGATGAGTACCCGGAACACCGGTCCGACTGCGTATAAACGCTTCTCGTGTCCCCCACGGTTCGCGCTTAACGAGGGGGGTATGTAGTATTCTATTATGTCGGGGAATCCGATATGTTGGGTTTTCGCGAAGTCGCGGTTGGAACTCATAAGTGAGTGATATCATCAACATTGTGATATGAAACGGCATCCCGCATAGGATGCCTAGAGGCAGACTGTCTTAGTGGGACACGTGGTATCACGAGTGGAGTGGCTTGCAACGGCGCATGTAGTGGCGATCCACTTGGCTGGTTGTACTACCCTTTGTAGCTAGACGTCCATTAGGGACCATACCCATACAGTGGTTTGGCTAAGTGGCTGACCACTGGGTATTATTTATGTATTTATTTGGGCACTCACCCTGGTACACAGTATATAGTGTACCAGAGGTGAGCGCCGACTCCAAGTAAAGGAGACAACATGGGCATCATGACTATTCTGTTCCTCGCTTAGGATTCCTTAACCGGAGATCCGGACGAGCTATAATAGATATTCAGCCCCCAACCACTTCACGAGCCGTCTCGTACCTACGTTCCATCAACGTTTTACAGTTGCACTGTTCACCCTCGCTGGCGAGTAGGGGCCTTACACCCCACTTCCAGCTCGCTAGTGTTGTAGCTCTACCACCCCTTTTCCATCTCCGCAAGCGACCCATCGGCAGTACGAACGCTGTCGCAGGTGTCTGTTCTTTCTCCGTTAGAGCGGATACTACACTTAACCCACCGCGTTCATCTCATACGTTGCATAAAAGCATACTTGAAGAGAGTTGAAAACCTGAAAAGGAGGTGAGCAAGCGAGAGAAAGATCATAAGCAGCAAAAGAAGGCAGAGGAGCGGAAGCCGCGAGAAAAGAAGCCGCGAAGGAAGGCTGAGGAGCGGGAGCAGCGAAAAAAGAAGCCGCGAAGGAAGGCTGAGGAGCGGGAGCAACAAGAAAAGGAGCAGCGAAAGAAGGCTGAAGAGCAGGGTGAGCGACAAAAGAAGCAGTGAAAGAAGGCTGAGGTGCAGGGTAAGCGACAGAAGAAGCAGTGAAAGAAGGCTGAGAAGCGAGAGCAACGAGAAATGAAACAGCGGAAGAAGGCAGAAAAGCGGGAGCAGCGAGAAAAGGAGCAGCGAATTATGGCCGAGAAACAGACAAAGGAGGAATAGGAGCTGGGACGGGTCGAGAAGGGAAAGCGGAGACACGAAAAGCGCAAAAGCAAATCAATGAAGGATCGTCTGAGGTCACTGGGTGAGTCAGTCAGCGATAGTAGCTCAGGGTGCAGTTCTACACCTCTGAAGAAGCAGGTAAGAGTCGCCACAGGGTTCTGTGCGCTACGCACTTCGCGCTCCGTGCCATCATAACACAAGAACGTGCAATCGAAACGATCTCCGCCAAGTGCAACCTGCGCAACGCGCCCTTCATCGTGATGACCGCCACACTTGACGCCGCGCTGCGCGTCGTCCTTCTCATTTCCATTCTGGCTGCTTTCGCTGCACTCGAATATCAGCAGAGGCGTTGTTTTGGCTCTTTTATACTTTGTCTCCACATGCGGTGTGTTCATTCATGTAGTGCTCTTTTAGACCTGGCGTTTCAGCTGTCGAAGTTTGCAGAGGGCGATGGGGTGACGCAAGCGGAGCAGCAGAGACTGACTATGCTGGGTATTATTCCGCTCCTTGAATCCTATAGCGTTGCACAGAAAGCTTTGGTGCTGCTGTTGAATGAGAGGGGTTTTCAGCCGTTCGTTTCCATGCACTATTCAGTCGCCGAATAGTTCTTACCTCCACTTCGGCTTTCAACGCGGGCGATTAGCGTGCAGTGTTTGTCTTCGATGCTGATGCGTCGCGACTCATCTCTACGTTCATCACACATCCTCAATATTTATGTTATTGTAAAGATTGTGCTAATATTCCTTTTCATACGCCATAATCATTTCTTCACCAAACCTGACCGGAAATCATTTTCCCATTTTAACCACACGCTCCTCGTCTTTGACATTTTTTGCAGAAAACACTGCGCCCCGGGCAGATGCTGCCGTTGTCCGATGCCGCTGTCCGCTGCCGCTCTTTTCGGCGCGTTGCACGGCGGCGCATCCGATTTGAGGACGCCGCTTTGAAAATCGTTGTTTGGCACTCCTGGAGCAAAGCGTACGGCGTGCGCTCCCACGCTGCCGCCGCCGTGCCACCCGGTCGCCTTGCACGCAGTCGCGCACATAGATGGTTTTGTTTTTTTGGCCCAAAGAAGTGTCGAGGAAGAAAAAGTTCACGGCTTTCGTAAAAGCATTGTTGACATACAAAAATGGGGCATCTGGCATGAACCCACTTTCCGTCAAAACTGTCACTTATACAGTTCGGCTAAGTAGCTGTAAACTTGTAGTCTGTGAGATTTCGTTTTGTGCGTTTCTTTATTACACTGGTAGCATAGATCAAATTTTGATCAATGCAACGGGATCGGAAATTATTTCAGCGACGTTACACTTTCCTTCGCGCCTCGTTGAAAAATTCATTTTTGGAAAATCTTGAAAGCAGGGCCTGCACTTTCTATTCCATCGTTGGAGTCAAAAGCTATCATGGCGCATGAGCAAAAATAATCCAGTTGATGTATTTTATTGGTTTGTTTGATGCTTTAAACGCTGCTAACAGCGATTAGAGTAACCTAGAAGCACAAAGCAGTACCTATCGAGTAGTAATGCGTTTCAGCTCTGTTTTGGATGTTTTAGATTTCTATAGAACAGGCTTTGATGTCTCCAATTTCTCTTTCGGGCGGCTTTAACAAACGTATGACACCCAAAAATATCACTTTATTTTGGCTTCGGGCCCTTCATATTTATAAAAAAGTGAGGTGCTTGAATTCTATAATACACTGAGGTGACTGAAGCAGAAACAGAAACCCTATATATTATAAAACATTTTGATGCGTTTGCAGAAGTGCACGAAATCAGTGAGGCGTTAGCAGCTGAACGGAGCACTTGCTGTCATTTCACTATATCGTTTGAAGCGCTCTCAGAGTTAAAGGGAGATTGCCTGTGTGTTATAATAATTCTTTGTCTATCTGGAAAGCCCCATAGAGTAAAAAACTTGTATCTTTTGTAAAGACTTTGTTAAGATTTGTAATAAAGCACTGAACTGGAAGCTGCCAAAAGTGGTTACACGTATTCGTTCCTACAAAAGACTAGCCTTTTATATATAGTAAAAGCATATTTTTTGTTATTACCTGTTTTCAGAGATCCTTTTAAGACTTTAACACGTCTATTTCTGTGGAAAGAAGAAGTGGAAAGGTTTAAAAAATAGTCACACATCTGGAGTGTCTGACTGGAAGCCAAGAAGTCTGAGCCCTAGTGACTACTGACATAAGTCTTTCGTTTCTTTGGTTAAAGAAGACTAAGAAGATTTATTCTATTTCGGATACTTATATCTCATTCATCTACTTGGGCCATTCAATAACGGAGAATGCTTATTTACGCGGAAGTTGACTGTAAAGTCTGGCCCACATCCGAAGATGGCGCCCACACTACCCATGTGTAGTGCGTTTCATGCACATAAAGAGTCTACATTACACCAAACATGGCACCGACATAGAAGAACGATATTCTAATTTTATAAACTGAACTGACGGGCTTCTTCGGCGAGTCGAGAATAGAGCACAGATGTAATAAAATCAAAAACGCGAAAACTGCTATAGCATACTCTGGTTTTTGAAGTTTACCCAAATTACCCACAGTTATTTTGCAGACAAAATAGATTACTTGTGCCGACACCAATTTACTTGTATTTATGAAGCTTTGCGTATCAACCTGTGTAGAGAGAGGAACCTCAATCCCGAGGTCACTCGCAGTTTATGGTGGCGCCGTTTGTATCGAGGAAGTTAAGAACAAAGGTATGGGGACTTTATTCGCTTCATGTTTCCGGAATCTATCGTCCCAAACTCGACGTATTTCCTTTCCGCTCAGAGAAGTGTATACCCTGGTAGAAAATCAAGTCCATCCAAGATCCATTTCTCCTGGTTGTGATTGTCGCGCACGGCAAGCCGGAGTCGGCGGACGTGCCCCATACTGTCCCCGAGATCCATTACTGTACAGCAATGGTCTTCGCTACAGTCACACGAGAACCGAACGAGATCATCCTCGTCATTCTGAAGCGAGTCCCTGGAACATAGCTAATATGATCACCTGCGGACGTATAGCAATAGCCCCTGCAATTGGTTATTGCATCGTAAATGATGAGTTCGATGTTGCGCTGGGCGGGCTCATGTTTGCCGCCATGTCTGATTGGCTTGACGGTATTCTGGCTAGAAGGCTTAAGCTGCACACAGTCCTTGGTTCCTATTTGGACCCAGCTGCCGATAAGCTGCTTATCATCGTTGCATCTCTAGGCCTCGCATCACAACACATTATTCCTATATGGCTTGTCTCCCTAATAATCGGCCGAGATATTGGTTTAGTAGCTGGGTGGGTGGCTCTCACTCGTAAAAGCCATCCGAAGGCATCTGTTCGAGATTTCTTCCAAGTGTTTCGGAAAACTGCGGTGGAACCGATTTTCATCTCAAAGCTCAACACATCTTTTCAAATAGCACTTGCCTTCGCAGGGATTCTCAACGCTGGCGAGATGGGTGCTCTGGGTGATAGTACCTTGCATACCGTTGTGGTTGCCACTGCGGTTACGACATGTGCATCGGGTCTCTCGTACGGGCGACTATTTTGGACGCGCTGGAACCGTATTTGATTGCTCGATGCAGAAAATGGGCTACACGCATGTACGTTCCCAGGAGACAGAGAGTTCTCCTTTTATTTCTATGTTCCCCGTTTCTTTCATACCACTGCGCCATCCAACTGCTCTAAAGCCGTCATTGGAGCACGCTGCCCCGTTTACGCCACCCACAGACATGGCAACAACGGCCATCTGGCAACTTATATCCATCCTTCGAACACATTGGATCGCGAAACAACAAGCTTGGGACGCGGAATAACCTTTGCTTACACTTTCAACTGTGAGAAAAGCAAGGCAAAATCTTATCATCATGTCCCTATCCCCAGATGCTACTGCAGCCCCGCTCTCCGCAACGTTGAGACCAGCACCAATTGTAGGACTATCGTCAACCCTGCCCATTGATTTAACTGCATACAGCTCGCAGCACATCCAGCAGTTATCACACCAGAAGAATCTCTGGTAATCATACCAACAGTGTCTGTATGTTTCATACCATTGCTTTTATGATACCCTGGTCGTTTGCTTTTGCTTGCCAAAAACTGTTGATGGCGTTTTTTTGCATGGGGCGAATTTAAATCACTTCTCGCAAGAAACCCGTGCAGTTGGGCGAGCAAAGCTGCGTCATCTCCGACCATAATGGGATGTGTTGAATGGTAGAGCACGGCATGGGCGAAATCGATTGCTGAACAATAGCCCGTCGGTGTTGTGACGGATCCATTTTTCCTTTGGAAGTCATCATGGCTGCGTCGAGTTGTAGAATTCCGGCAGCATTTGAGAGACCACCGTCACCAGCTGAGGTAACACTTTCGTCCAGTTCAACAACCTTGATCCCAATTTTGACAGCTATTGCTGAGGAATATGAGTTCAAAAGCGCAGTAGACGCGGATTTAACGCCTTCCTTGGAAAACCCCGTGTTGACTCCACTGACGCCATTTGCAACTACTCATGCAAGAAATTGGTTTATAACCAGGTCTTCAAAGCGAAATATTCCCTCGTTCTGATTTCCAGATTACTTTCTACAGCGCACGTCGATCATTCGATTTGCCAGTACTACACATACGTCCTACGGGCAAGAGCCGAAAATACACTTTGTCTCTTGCCCCTCACGACAAACAGCACTCCCGTTCCTTACTTAGTACTTCTTCGCCAACGATTTAATCAAATGTCGTCCAGAGGTTTAGATAAATGTTGATTTCGATGAAACCGTACGTTGCCATCAGAAGATCCTGGCAGGTATGCGTCATCCGATAAGAAGCGTTTCATCGCTCGCGATATTGTACATATCTCTTGTGAATATGCTATTACTAAAGAGATACTTGAGTACCGACGGTAACACGGGAGATTGCCTTCGTTTTTAACCATTATTTTGTGTGAGGACCGCATGAGAACTGGTCGTGGGTCCGCCCAGCTACACTCGCTCCCAGTTTCATAAAATTGAAGTGCTGGCGCGCTGTTCATTTCACCATCACGTAGGTTACAACAGTAAGGGTTACAAGGGTACATTCAGCGGGCGCAAAGTGACGAATCGCGCTAAGCACTTTCGAATTAAACACGCTGTCCATCGACTTGGCTCCAACCTTCGTTCTCCTCCCTCAAGACCCGAGACTAACAGGGGCAAGATCTCTTCGTCACATTGCGTCACTGATTTTCACAAAGACAACTGCGAAGAATGCTTCGAATCAATCATCTCATCTTCACCCAAATTGTGAACAGATTTTGCATACTTAAGCCAGGGTAGCTAGCCTCATGACCCTCATACACTTTCCATATCTGCGTATCAAACTCATTGTGCAGTCCAACAATACATAGCATCACCCGCCTGGAACCAATCATGACTTCATATTTGAGCTTGTTCGTCGTTGGTATTATGTATACGTTTGGGATTGCTGTTTTGGTCCATGGACAGTCTACCGAACCAGGTGAGGCTGGGGCATGTGTGATGACGGAGACTTCCTGCCCTTGTGCTCAGATGCAGGGCCCCGGTACATGCGTCAAACACAAAGGAAACAACATGTGCTCCATGGAAGCATGCACGCCTTCATATCGATGTGACTGTCTGGGGTATGAAATGTGCAAGCGATCTCCATGCTCAATTTACTCCAAGAACAAAGATGTCGTTCCAAGTGGCACTGATTTGTTCGGGTGCCATCTTATTCTCATCGACTCAAATGCAGTGTGTACCACATTTGATCACGTAATGGACACAACCGAGGCTGTAGAGAACATGTACACTGCCATCATCAGTGCAAATGACGAAGCTTATACCTTGGCTATGGAAGCGTATGAAACTGTAGCAGCGATTGAATCCGATATCATTGCCGTAAATGATGCTCTGAGGAATATTGAATCATCCAGAAACCAAATGACCCAACAGGAGAAGGATGATATCGAGAAACAAGCGGAAGCTGTCATCTCGTCTGTGGCTGATTCTGGCCAGCTAGCTCTCAAGGCAAGCCATGAGGCAGAAAAAGTCTACCAAGCAAGTCGCGATGTCGCTGAGCTACGTGATGACATAAAGAAAGCTGATGTGAGGGCCAAGACTGTCAAGCAAACTCTGAATGAAGCTCAGAAACGTGCAGAGAGGAGCAATGAAAAGTGCACACAGTGCGATTCCCCAAAGGCTGAACTCGAAGGCATTGAGAAGGTCCGTAAGGAAGCCGTCCTGAAAGCAGCAGATATATCAAGAAAGAGTCGTGAATACAACGGGAACGCAGGTGGATACCATGACAAAGTTCTGGAACACCGCTCCAGAGCTCAAGAGGGAAAGCAAAACTTACTTTCGAAGATTGAGGAAATCAAGAAGCGTGTCATCAACGTCAACATTTAAGCTGCCGGATTCAGTCGCTATAAGCGTAATATATGTTCTTCCGGCTAGATTGCAACCGAAAGATTGAAGCTTTTAGATTCTGTTTGTTTGAAATGACGTGGTCATCAAACGATTGTAGCAGAATAATTCGTACTCCTCCACCTTCATACTAGTATTATTTTTTCCCCTAAACAAAGCGTAACCAGGCAAATTTTTGTTCGCGTGTGTAGAATAGTGACTTCGGAACTCGATATTTTCCAAGAATTGTCCCAAATTAAGAATCTGATGCTTGGTTTTACGCCTCTGAGCGTTTTCTAGGATTTGGTCACTTCCAGATATGTACCCATCACTGCTATAGCCATGGAACCCTACGTGTCTGATTGGTTCTTTGCATATCGCGGTAAGCCAATGACCATCCACAGGTTCTCTTTCAGTTCTGATAATAAGCTGCGTGATGTGATGTTTATCTCCGTTGTCTCGGCATGGTCTTGTTGAGTGTGTGCCTGTCGTTCATTCGACGTATTTGCTGCGATAATCATCAAGAGCGAACCACCCACGGTACGCATTGCCGCCAGGCTGGTGAAAAGTGAACAAGAACTTGGAAACATATCTCGGTTTCAGTAACTATTGACGAACTTCACGTTCCCACAGGTTCTCCTTTCGAAATCTTCCTTTTACAGTCCATTGCGTTGCCTTGATTGAGCGTGGAGTAAAACAGGACTGAATGAAGTGCGCGATTTTCTGACGGAATGCCTTTCATCAAAATGGTTCCAATGTCTTTTCTTAGCCCATGCCTGTTACGTCCTCAAATTGTGAGAACGTCTTCCAAATGCACACGTCGCCCAACAGCCCAAACACAGATGACTGTGCTTCCGGATGATACGGCTCTTGATATGCTATCGTTTGCTCTCTCCGGTCCTGGAATTGTTGCCACCGCTGCGTTTCTTGTATCTGGAACAGCTGTTTTATTCTCGTTCGCGGACATTGGACCAAAAAGGGCAAAGTCCTCAGTATCGTACCTTTTACAAGTCACAGTACCCGCTTCAAGAGCTGTTGAACGCCCAGATGGCACAGTAGCTCGCCTACGTCAAGGTGAAACAGTACTTCAATTCAACTCTCTAGAAGAGTGTACGACGGTCGCTAAGAGACTGGAAGAACCTGGCGTCGAGTACATGGTACTTCGAACAAGCGCGTTTGCTCTGAAGGAGGTCTACAAGTACCCAAGACCTACGGACGCTGTCGGCTCGCGATGGCCAAGGAATATGGTAGAATTTCGGGACGAAACCGATCCACAAGCGAGATGGGCTGAATATGAACAGATAGATGCCAAAGATGATGTGGACAGGGAATGGAGTTCGTTCATGAAGAGGATGGCACCAATTCAGTTTACGAGGCGAAAAGAATGTCGACTTTGCGCCGGGACGGGAAAGGTTAGATGTTTCAAATGTGGTGGAGTGGGTTCTCGTGAGAAATTCAAATGTGATTGTCTGAAAGGGAAACGGGCGTGCGAGTGGTGCGAAAACTCTTAAACCTCATCCCAAAAGTTAGGATATGCTATTGTTGTTTCATTTCACGCGAAACACGCGGCTACTTCTCGCGATGAGTGGGGTTCGGTTCACACCACCAATGCTCTTGTATATCATGGCCCTTTTCGTAACGTTTTCAGAAACTCATGTTTTCTTTTTTTTGGAGACAGTTTTAGCTTTCACGCGCTTCTGGGCTTTTGAAGTGTTAGCGGAGTTGTTGCTTGTGATGCGACGTTTACGAGTACCTTCTATCGTTTGTTGTCGTTTCCCCTTTCCATTTTTTTGCCTGAGTTCCGCAATGTGAGCTGGAAGTCCTTCTTTGGCGACCATTTCGTCCACATGGGCAATGTATGCATCCATGTTGAACTTCCGTTTTAAACCGCTCTCGTTCATGTACCTCACCTTCCCCCATATCGGTCGTTCTGTCCACCCGCGATCATGAAGTCCAAAACACCAGATTACCCCGGTGTACGAGTTTGGGTCCACCGCATCCAACTCCCATCTGTTATTTAGTCGCAGGGCATAGTCCATAGCATCCTCAGGGTTCCCGACCCATCCAATGATTCGTTTCACCCAGTACATTCTCATGTATCCGTGCATTTTCCCTCTGACAATCATTTCAAGCTGGGCGGCGTTCCAGAATGGGTCTGATGTCAAAGCTGCTTCGAGTTCGTCGTAAGTGTGTATCTTTGGTCTCTTGTCGCTCTGGTGTAAAGCAAGAGATTCTTTAGCAAAATTGGGAACAATCTGTTCGTATTTGTCATAACCCTTTGGATTGAACCAACAAGCATTTACGGCTAGCTCACGACGCACGATAAGCTCTTCCAAGAAGGATTCTTCACTTTCCTTCATAGATGATTTTTTTGCCGCACTTTCCTTCGTTCGCAATGCAATATCTATCGGTGATATGTTTCCTGCTCGAAGAAAAGGACTAAGATCCGATTGTAACTGTTTCGCTGGTTCATTTCGCCCCGAACCGTATTCTCTCAGCCGTTTTGTGACAAATGTTTCTAGACGGGATTCCGCTTCTCTCTGACCGCCACGGAAGAAGCTCACTCGCGGAGCACCGCGATCTATCCCGTCCATGTGCTTGAGCGCTGCGTCTAAGTCGCTCAAATCAAGTAAGTGCAGATCAGGACCAACAGATTTTATCCAGCCTTTTACATCGCACATTGATTGCTGAGTAAGGTCAATTTCCTTCATGGGGACTAGAAATTCTTTCAGAGCCCGAGTTATCTTTGGGCGAATTGTTCGGGCCGCGTATTCAGATTTGTTTGATGCTTCCTCGACAGGGACGACCACGTCAGCCTCAACGACATGAAGAGGAACCTTTATGGAGGACGCAACTGCCTCTCTATCTGCTCTGCCGAGACGAAGATAAGAAGTATCCGTGACGACCACGGCGGCTTGCGCAGCCAATGCAGTAATCGTATTGCATGTGTCATGCCCTGGCTCAATTACAGCAAATGGGATTGATTGCTGCCGCAGGTCTTGCTCGACATCCAAAAGACTCTCTAACTGAAATGCCGCATGCCGCTCGGGAAGCGGCTGTCCATCTTGCGCAACGGTGTCAAAGACATGGGCAACTCTCAAAGGTTTCTGATATTTTTCACAAAGATAGATCGCATGCCCGAGGGCAAAATTGTAGCGCGTGCGCACTGAGTTGGACATCCAGTAAAGGACGAATGTGCCGGACTTGTTGGAGTCATTAGAGTTCAGAGTATGAACTCGGGAAGCTGCGGCTGGAGATGATGTGGTTGTCATAGAGACGCGCCTTTTGGTTACCCTGGTGAACCGGGTCGTCTTTACGGTAAACGCCTTCTGAGGAACAAGGAGCGAGCGTGAATTGGAGACGAACGGGCTGATGAAAGACCAGATCATGACGGGACCCGTGGCAAAGAAGAGCTGGTGGCTCAACAAAGTGGGTCTTCTTAAAATGTGTAGCTTCCCTCCCTTGTCCAATCAATGAACACCGCTCAAATAAACCAACCGTTCGGCGCACGGAACACTTGTCCTCGTTTGGTGCTCCCTGCTCATCCGCAAATCTGTGGAGGGAAACAGCTTCGTATGGGATAAGGTTTTGTTATGGTACAGTATGTATTGCATAGCCGTTCCCTTGCCAAATCATACAAACACAGACCTCAAAGCTTGATCCCGTCAGGAGGACGGGACCAGTGCTACTGTAGCTGTGACACCCCTGTCTACATCATCTTCCCTTTAAACGATATTGTTAAGTGAAACGTACCCTTCGTAGATTTTTGCTCTAATCTCTTCACATACGCCTAACCAAAATGATCGGATGCAGTCCACGGCTAGCCTTTACAACCTCAGTAGTTCTTGCAAAAACCCATCATGCTCGAGACAACATCAGAAAACAAAGGAAGGCATCGTTGTGGATGGCACTGCCCAAAAACCACGCCCTGCAGCAGAGTGTAGCGGAATGGGGGCTAACTATCGATCCGCAGGACGACTTTGATTCAATATCCTCGCTCAATGTTCAACCTCCCTTGCTCCGTGTACCAGACTTGCTCACACCTGCTCAATGCGATGCACTTATCGCCGCTCAAAGCACCAATGCATTCGAATCAGAACTCTATCTCAACTACCGTCTCAACACCAATTCTGGCACTCAAAGCTGCGGATTTCGCACAAATGTCGCGCCCAATGAACCTTCATTTCAGCCTATTTTGGAACAGATCCACAAAGTGCTCGGGTTCACGAACCGTTCGTTTGTGTTCGCTGAGCAGCTTTGGACGCGACCAACAAAACGCACTGTGGTGATTCGCGATGCCACTACGGTGCGTTACAAACCCGGAGAAGGAGTACCAGCTCATGTTGATGGAAATGATTGCACCGTGCTTATTTGCCTTCAGGAACCGAAGCGAGGAGGGCGTACAATCTTTCCGAATGACGGCGTGTATGTTGAGCAGATGCGCGGTTCTGCTTTGATCTATCATAGCAAACACAAATTGCTGCACTTTGCTGAGGAGGTTGAAGACGGTACAAAGTGGGTGCTTCAACTCCTTATTGACTTTACGATTCGTCCCGATGAACCAGATGTAGATATAGACTACACCACGGGTCGGGTCAAAATCGCTTCGTGAATACTGGGTATCCCTCAGTAGAAGCTTGAGTGTCTCGGTCACCCATGACGAGGATGATTCAAGCCCAAATCTACCAGCAGTACTATCTATAACCTATAATTGTACAACACAGCATCGACCGCAAGGGCGGACGATATGTCGATCCAGTCCATATTTATATCGCCCGCGTTCGCCATTGATTGAATGCTATCCAAACCCATGAAAGTTTTGGCGCATTTCTCTCGGTCTGTTGCCAACATTCGCGTCTGTAGAGATTTTCTGGGGAATGCGAACAGAGAGTTAAGATGGAATTCAAAAAAAAGGTACCAGTTTTTCTCTTGGAAATGTGAAGCAGTTTCTTTATCGATGCGCATCTCGATTTGACGAGAGTCTGAATTCAAGGAATGCTAACCTCATTGTTTGCCACGAGGAGGTGAGGTGTTGGCGTCTGTGTCGCGAAGTTCTTCTCGTCCTCGCCATAAGGCACAGCACGTAGGTAGAGAACGCCGCTGAGGAACTATCCCTGAAGACGTAGGGTTTACTTCATGACTAACGAATGACTCCTGGTTGTGCTGATTCGTTGGGGAGGATAATGTCTCATTCGATTGACGAAACTAACTTCGGCGAAGAGCTCTTCTGAATTAGAGGTCCCATGAATACATAATGATGATATTCGTAGTTCGAGCGTGCGGACCCAAAGGGAGTTGAGGAAGGAGAACAAACATGAAGTAGAGCCACTTGCACGGGTTGTAGGAACGATCTACGTAGAGTGGCCGGAATTAGAATAGCACTTCCATTTTTTTCCTTTAAAGGAATTAAGCAAGAACCTTTTTCTTACGGTTTTTGTATACATATGAAGATCAATCATTGGTTTACTCAAGATGAAATATATCCGCCCATAGCGAGCATATCATCAAACGGAGTGCATTAAAAGAAAACAACAGAGAGAATAGACATGTTGAGATGCCAAGTAGCGAGAGGGAAGAGAGGGTGGAGAGAAATAGATATGCAGGAGACGGGTCCCCCCGCGGACGCGCCGCTCATTCAGTGGAGACGTTGCGACGCCGGCGGGGAGCCCGACCCTTGGCATGCTGACAGCCGCGATACAGAGGCTCGTATCGTTGTCGCTCGTTCAGACGTCAGGGCCATAGTTTTATCTCTACGAGGAAGGTTAGACGGCAGTAGCCGAGAGAAAAAGCTTCTTTTAGTTTTCTTTACCTTTCGCTGCTTGCGTTTTCTTCCCCCCCTTTCTGCTTCCCTTGTTCTTCCGTCCTCTAAGTAGACTCCGCCCTCCATTTTGTGTCTCTTCTAGACCTATGTTTACTTTGCATTATCTACTAGATTCACCCATCTCCGACGAGAAAGGGTCTTTCGTCTCTTTTAGACTCGTACGTTCTGATCATTACCGTCCTCTGGCCGTGCAGCTTTGTTCTCTTCCAGACAACGTCTGCATTCTAAGCAGCCGCAGAAATTTGTTTCTTTTGTGCTATTATAGCTTCTGTGTTTCCATCTCTACGTGCTCCTTTTCATTGGGGTGCATTTATAGCAGGCAACTTTCAAATTAACCCTCATTTCTCTCTTGCTTTCCTTCTTTACGTTCAATACCACAACTCCACCTGTTCGTAAGTGTTTAAGCTGTCTTTGCGAATGTTCTACCCGGCTGTCAGTCGCTTTTGACAATCTCAATTAAACCCCCGTCTTCTTAAACAAGATCTTTACGGAGACTCGGGTTTGATACACTCACTTCGAAGAACACAAAGATAACCTTAAAACATGTTCATACCCAGTTCTTGCTATCCAATTCATAACCAATAGCCAAGTCAATGCAAAGGATACCAGTAGTAGTAACTTCGTTGAGCAGACGATTAGCGTCAGGTCTCGCTTAGTTATTACATCTTCCAAATTAAAACTCCCTGGTATCGATCGAGAGACGTCCAAATCTTGAGATTCAAAACTTTTACAGAACCTTTCTACAGTCTGTCGAAGGCGGTATTATCTTTCTACATGCAGCATGATAATCGTGTCATAGAGACCATGGAATTCTACGTGCAAGAAATGCTTGATAAAGTAGTCTGGGTCGAAGGATGTGAGTGAGTTTCTGAGGTGAAACCCGCGGTCATTGAATTCCGCGCACGCGAGGATCTCGGCCCTGTATGATGAGTAGCCGACGCGTCGCTGCTTGTTGCTAGTTTATTCAACTAGGTCAAACATTTGCTGAGTGCCAGCTGAAGAAGCGAAGATCCCTTTTATCATGCTCATTTGACCATAACATTGGGTTTTGCCGATATTGAATGCTGCATCGGAAAATGTACAGAGTTCCGCTAGGATAATTGGGTCCGATGCGTGGTGGTAGAGGATTGAAGGTGTAAGGGCGCGTAGTTCTTTCAGCATATTATTGGCTTCACGTGAGTGACACACTTTCAGGCATACCAGTTTTTATTGTAGGTAAGACGCAGCAAATGACGCCTGCGGGAGCACACCACTACCTATTTAAATCATCGCCCCGGGGAGAATCTAGAATGCCGTGATCGGTTCAGGGGTGGCTCGGTCGTTGTCTTGCTTGCGCTTAATTCTTGTGTAGTATCCGCTCCACGGGGAGAGCAGACACCTGCGACAGTGTTCGGGACTACCGTTTGGGTGCTTGCGGCTAGGGGGAAGGTGTTGTGGAGCGCCACATTAGCGAGATAGAATGGGGGTTGTAAGGCCCCACTGGCCCGTGAGGGTGGTTGGTACTATGGAACGGAAAAATACTTGTTGTAGCTTGTCCGGATCTCCGGTTAAGGAATATTGAATAAGAAACAAGTGAGTTGTGAAATCGTATGTTGTCTCCTTTACTTTGAAGTCGGTGCTCCCTTCTGTGTCTTAAGTGCAGTGCAAAGGGGTGAGCGCTGCACATAGTAATATCTAGATATAAACTTGGTTAGCCGATGAACCCCTCTACAGTACGGGATAATGGTTGCCACGTGGCTACTCACTACAGTATATGCGCCGTTGCCAATCCGGTATTTCCCTACAAAGGTTCGAATCGGATGCGCCGTGGCAGACCGAGGTCCCACGTGTAACATACCACCTCATGGACCATCTGCCGGGTGCCGCATCACAACTTCATCCTAGCCGTTGCAATCACTTATGAGTATCATTATACTTAGCCAAAAAAATCCTCCATCGGCATTCCGACAGTGCAGAATACTACAACCTGGAATGCAACGACTGGTGTGTCAGTGTACTGTTCTCAACCTGAGGCAGCGTGGTAAAGCGGGTTCTAAGGTTCGTATCCTTGACGGCGGCACTCTCAGAGTACTTGGTGCAATGGTTTGGCGTTAACTGCGTATTACTACATTTCGGAGCTACGGAAACGATGGTTTGAACACTAATTGGTGAAACAAAAATACCAAAGGGGGTAATTTAGTATTCTACCGGTAGCTAACGTACTATAAAGAAGAAACATCACTCGAGCTAAGTAAATGGCAATGGCGATGCACAGGGATCTCCCTTGCATTTTAATTATAATCTTTTACACTAATTAAACTATTCGGCCGTCACGGTGAAGTCCAGATTGCCTCATGCTTGATCCAGGGGACGTGAGCGCTTGGTTACTTCCATCACTATTGGGCGCGACGGGACGTCGCTTCGTCGTCACCTGCGGGGGCACGAGCGAGTTTGGGATGATCATTGGCGCCGGGGTGGCAATTAATTGGCCTAAGGACTGAAACTCAAGCATGCAGTGAGCGCTGGCCATAGGTGCATCGTTGGCGTATTTATCGTGTCACGTTGGCGAGATTGTCCATTATCTTAGTCTCTCCTGACGGTCATTAGACTTTTCTTATTCTCCGCTTTTCCCTTGGTGACCCTACGTGCTTTGTACAACCTTTTTTACGTCCGTCTGTTCGCTTGGGACAATTCCATTATCTCGTCTACACCTGGTGGTGATTTTCCATTGGTCGCGCGCGATGCCAAACTCGCCTTATAAGCCCGTCGGATACACTATTCCCCCTTCGGACTTTGTCGCTTCCGTCGGGTTTCCTATCCATTTCCCGGCAGACCAGCCTGTGGGCAACGGCACCATGGCTTCGAACAACCAAGCGTGGAGCTCCTCGGGTGGCCCTAGTTTCGGTTTCGCTCCTGCAAGTTCCAATGAGGACGACGGATTACTCCTGCGCCACTCCAGTAGGTCTTGTTGGTGTTCCGAGCGCTTTCGCGAGCCTTGAGGTCATGGCGAGGGCTGTTAGGCCTCTGCTAGTTATTCAAATAAAGTAATGCTTGTGCTTTCCCGAAGATGCCACTGTATTCCTCAAACGTGCTTGCGCCCGGGACGGCGTCCGAACCTTGAGAGCATCTCAGGTCTTCCTTAGGTGTCTCCTGAGGACTGAGTTCGTTCCCTGATGCGGGCGCTACGGCGAACCGTTGTGTCTGGAGGCGTTTCAAGAGGCCTTTTGGGATGCATTTTGGTATTATTCGAGCCAACAGTTGCCGCCTCCTGAAGGCTGCGCTCCGTGCTGCCGATTTTGCGCCAATAGCGGGCGATAAGTTTAGCCGGAATGGTTTGAGGCTCTTGCCAAGTGTCTTCCTCAGGGGTGTAGCCGAACCAACTGACGCGATAGCGCATAGTTCCATCTTCTCCCCGACCGGCGGAGATGATGCGCTCAATGACGTATTCCGGTTGGTGTTCATTCTCCGGAAGAAGAGTGTGGTCCAGCGGGGCGAATCCATCAGAGTCAGTTGGAAGAGATGGGTCATCGTCATTGGCATTGACCATCGGATCCATTTGGCTAGTTGGATTCGCAGGAACTGCTTTAGGGGATGTGGGGACTTGGGCGTCGATCTTAGGTCGTATTGATTTCGTCGGGCCATAGGGCTGGGACTTTGGTGATTCGGGAGAGGTGAGGGTTCATGGCTCCCGATCAATAGATACGGTGTCATGTAGGCCATCAAGTAGTAACGTAATAGTGTGTTTATTGGACTTAAGGACTTTTTATAGTCCCGTAGAGCGTGGTAAGAGCTTCCGCGTAGTGTCCTCGAGTTCATCACTGTCCTTCGGTGGCCGGTACAATTAAACCAATTCTCCTTTCCCAGAGGTAGATGTGTTCTAGACTGCCTTGTCGAAAATGAGCTTGTAACGCCGTTGGGATTTGTTCAGTACAGCTCTAGCCGATTGGATAATGCGGTCGATGCGTCGGCGCGAGTAGCGCTTCGCTTGGGTAGGGGTCATTCCTTCGGTTATTTCCTTGTTATAAATGGACTCCTGAAGGTCAGCAGCTATTGGTCGCGGCGATATCAATTGCGTTAAATCGAAAGGTGTTGTCCCGTGGAAGCGTGCCCTTGCGTGTTGTAGGCCTAAACCAGTGGCTCAACGTAGTCGTCTTAGTACAATTGGTGCTCCGATGCGTAGTGTGCCAATCGGTTCAGAAGGCTGCGGTTGAAGCGTTGGGCTTGGCCATTGGTTTGCGTGTGGTACGCAATGGTGGTCACATGTTTGATACCTAAGATAGCACAAACGTGTGTGGAGAATTTGGATAAAAACTGGCTGCCGTTATCCGTAAGGAGGTAGAGTGGCATGCCATAAGGATATACCCTGTGGAACAAGGAGGCCGTGGCGACATCCGTGACTGTTGTCTTCCCCAGGGGTAGGGCTCGGGCAAGTTTGGTAAAGCAATCTGTTATTACCAAGACAACCCGTTTCCCATTGGAAGACCTAGGCAAAGCTTCAAGTGTATCCATTGCGACAAATTCCGTTGGGCGTGCGGCGGGAAAGAGTTTCAATTTGGTCTGATGGTTTGGCGCGAGACACTCTGATTTGAGCGCCAGATGTACAGTTCCGTGCGGTTTGCCATAGATCCAGCGCCATTGTTGGCCAGTAGAATAACTTCCTTAGAGTTTGGTACATTCGTCGGCCTCTAGGGTGACTAGCAAAGCTATGGGAATGGAGGAGGTAAAGGAATCGAGCCTTTAGTGACCTTGGTACAACCTGTTGGAGTGCGCCATCCAGTGGTGAGCGGCAACACAGTAGTCCAAATCGGTCATAGTCGAATAGGTATTCAGAGGTTCCTACCAATTGGGCTGTTTCCTTGCAGTACTCGTCTTCGACCTGCTCCTGTAGAAGTTCCTCAATAGTTATAGGGAGGAGCTCTTTTTCCTCTGGGTCTATCGAATTAACCAGAGGTGGTGTCGAATTGGGGGGTACTGTCTTTCAGTCCAATAGGTATACTTAAATCTCCTTTACCTCAAGATCATCCACTTTGACCTTACCCATAAGGTAATCCGTTTCCGTATAGCCCTGAGGTCCATCATCTGTGAAGAGGATAGGGATGAGGTCGTCCAATGGCGAGTCATCAGTTCCGGCGGTAATGCTTCGCGAGAGGACATCTGCTGCCTGGTGTTTGATGCCTGGTCTATAGTTTATATCGTATTCATACACTGAAAGCCTATGGCGCCAACGAACGAGGCGACTTGATGCATCGGTCATATTGAGAAAAACCTGCAAAAGGAATCGTGGTCTGTCCTAATGATAAACCTAGTTCCCTCGAGGTACGGACGGAGTGTCAATACGGACCATACGATGGCTAGACATTTCTTTTCGGTGGTACTGTAGTTTCGCTCCGCGCTGGTGAGCGTTATGCTCCAGTGTCTAATACGTCGATAGTCCTTCGGGGACTCCGGTTCCTGTAACTTTGCACATCCTACTGGAACATCAGAGGCATCTGTGTCAGTGAAAATGGGCTTATTAGGTTTTGGTAAAGCCGGTATAGGTGGGATCAGTATTTTGTCCTTTAGGGTCTGAAATGCCTCGTACTGGTCTTCGGTAAGGGCCTCAAACTCCGAAGGTGTTTCTTTTGTCAGCATTCCGGTAAGAGGGGCCGAGATTTCAGCAAACCCTTGGACGGAACGTCGGTAAACATTAAACAAGCCCACGAAGGATCATAGTTCCGTGCGGGTTCTGGGAGGTTTAGCTTGGCGGATCGCATTCGTAGTCCGTGTGGCTACCTTTAGCTTTCCTGGGAGGACGACGTGACCTAGATAGTCCACCGAGGCCCAGAAGAAGGCACATTTGCGGAGTTTCAGTGTCACTCCAGCGTCCTGTAGGATTGTTAGTATCGTCTTCACATGGCGAAGGTGTTTCTTCACGGTACGTGAGAAGATCATTACGTCATCTAAATAAACCAAGGCGAAATTCCATTGAACCCTGGACAGTATTATGTCCATTACCCGTTTGAAGGTTGCTGGCGCATTCTTTAAACCCAAGGGCATACGAGTAAACCGGAATAGACCTTCATGGGTGGGGAAAGTCGTCAGCGCTCTCGCATCTTCGGCCAAAGGCATTTGCCAATATCCAGAGTTGGCGTCCAGTGTGTTAAATACGACCGCTTCGCCTAAGGAATCAAGACAGTCATCCATGCGGGGTATGGGGTATGAGTCCCTCTTGGTTACTGCGTTAAGCTTCCTGTAGTCGACAGAGAACCTGACGGAGCCATCTTTCTTCGCCACAAGGACAAGGGGACTTGCCCATTCAGATTGGTTAGGATGCACCAGCTCTATGACGTGAGCTTTGCGCATTTTGTCCAACTGGTCGGCGGCAATTTCCCTACCCTTCAAACCTGTATGGTATCGGTGCTGGAACTGTGGTCTAGCATCGTCCTGAAGATCAATGTGGTAAGTAGTGGCTCTAATTATTCCCAATCTACCTGACCACATGGCATGGAATTCCCTTAAGAAATCAAGTACCTGCGGCCTATTGGATTCGAATTCTGCGCCGATAGCGACTGTCCCCTCCCAAGAGTCGATGTCTTCGTCGGGAGTTGGCGTGACAAAGTTATCCATTTGGGCCTCCATGATGGCCACAGACGCAGGTAGAGTGATGCCAGTCACTGTACCTGTAGGTACCCGTACGGGTTTATCTCTGAAGTTGCTGATTGTGACCAAGAAGGGCTTGTTGGGGCGCATGTCTATTACTCCATTGGCCATTAAGGTAAGGTGCTTCAGAACCGTTTTCGGGTGGTTCTGAATCGCCACGAGACCTGAGGACTGAGAATGGACCGATACTAGTAGTTCCCTGGGAGCTATATGATGGGGGCCCGGACGGAGGTGAACTGAAAAAAACCGCAAGGACATCTCCCGAGTCGGCATAATGGAGTGATGAATCCATGTCCGATTCCGTCGAGCTAACCAAATGGGATTGGTTGGGTTTACGCAATGGAGTTGGGTGTCTTCTGGATATATCAGCGTTGCGTCTGGAAGTCCTGTAAGGTTTGCCATAACCTTCGGCAAAAGTAACGAGCCTTTGGGAAGAGTATTGTGAGTTTTTCGTGTGGTAATTGCGTACATGTGTCCGAATGGCAGGAAGTAATACCGTGATGAAGTAACTTTTAAACCGTCCTTCGGAGAATACATTTCCACATCGGTAAGCCTTCTTCCATAGATCGTCTGCGAACACCGATTTGGTCATGTTGGAGCTCTGCCTAAAGGATATTACTTCCTGGTGGGCATCCATTATAACGTCACAATTCCGTAGCTCCAACCTGTAAGACTACGCAGTAAACGCCAGCCCATTGCACCAAGTACTCTGGGAGTGCCGCCGTCAAGGATTCGAACCTTAGGACCCGCTCTACCACGCTACCACCGGTCGAGACCCGTGCGCTGACTTAACCCGTCATTGCGTTACATTTTGGTCTCCCGACTTAGAAACCTCAAGGAATAATTGAACGGACCACTGAAACGAAGAATTATCCGGATTCTAAACTTTCGTCCAATTCCCCAACGGACCAGAAGTACAGAAGCAACCGCCATTACGGATGCCGGAAACACACCCAACCGACCCGACCATAGAACTCCTACGGCAGAACGAAGTGCGACTACAACGCTAGCGATGTCGCCTGACCCTCAGGTTGATATTGTTAGCGACTGCAGGAGCACATGGAGCCCGCCGCAAGAAGTACTGACCTCACTGGATAACCCTGAAATGATTCGCCGAGAACTCACGGTGGCAGCGCCTTTACGAGAACGCCTCACCAGCGCCATCTCTAGGCCAGGGACACCTCAAGGAGAAACCCCCCAGACCGAAGGAATTCGAGAAACCCTGCCCGCAGGTCTTGCCGACCTTCTCTGGCCCCGTCACCGTGAACTGTGCTCAACCCACATGGATTCCATTATGGACGTGCGATTCGCTACGGCGATCGCTGACCATACGGATTACCTCATCGCTCGAATCGTCCCTAAGGTATTGGAGTCTGACTTATTCATAGACTCCCTCCTGCAGGCCGTTCAAGGAGCCTTCACCCGCCAGGCAGACAATTTGGTCCCTACGACCACCCCAACACAAATTAACCATCCGGTCTCCATATGGGAACCCCCTGCCGAACCCCCAGGAGCGGAGGAATTATCCGCCCCTCGCCGGGAATACCATCAGGAAAACCCCATGGTGGGATAATCTAGGAGAAGAAGAGAAGCTCCGCGTCTAGATGAGAGACAGGTTGCCCATCAGGAGAATCCAAGGGAGGGACAAGCCAGGAGCAGAAGAGAAGCTTCGCATCTAGAAGAGAGACCGCTGGCCCCACCCGACGGATTACACGAGGTACAGCGACCTCAGGGCTCCATCGGATCTGATAGAGAGATCGATTTTTTAGGTCCCTACTCCGTTGGAAAGAAGAAAAGATGCAACCATAGGAGAAAAAAGAACAGAAAAAGCAAGAGAAGAGACCATTCGGACACGAGTGATTCCGAATCGGCCTCAACCGAAACGACCGACTCGGAAGTGGATGAGGCTGCCGTTTGAGGCCTCAATCCACTGACAACCACAAAAGCACTTTTCCTTAAGGTCCTAGACTACCGGAATTGCCGGCTGGCCGACAGGTCCGCGGAATATTCTGTTTCGGTGGCTCGCAGAATCATCAAACGGGCCAAACGGATGCAACTAACCATTACGGACAAGTTCTCGGGTTCCGATCCCATTGCTGTCCTTAGGTTTCTCAGTTTGTTCCGTACAGCCTATGCTCAGAACGGTGTCCACGAGGGCGCCGCTCTGTACCTTTTCCAGTTCTTCCTTACAGGACAGGCGCGTGACCGAGTGGTTTCGAAGATATCTGGCACAACTGCTCTCATGGATACTCAAGACCATGACCTCCTCAGGTCATACTCTCAGGTTGTTCATCACCTCTTGGAAACTTACGCTACGGAGGACGTTATAATGGATGTCCACCAGGAAGTAATATCCTTTAGGCAGAGATCCAACATGACCGAATCGGCTTTCGCAGACGACCTATGTAAGAGAGCATACCGATGTGGAAACTTGTTCTCCGAAGGACGGCTTCATTGTCATTTCATCACGGGATTGCTCCCTGCCATTCGGACACATATGCGCAATTACCACACGGAAAACTCACAATACTCCTTCCGAAGGCTCGTTATTTACGCCGAGGGCTACGGCAAAACCTACAGGACCTCCAGGCGCAACGCTGATATAACCAGAGGATACGCCACTCCATTGCGTAAACCCAACCAAGTCCATTTGGTTAGCTCCACGGAGTCGGACATGGATGCTTCACTCCACTACGCCTACTCGGGAGACGTCCTCGCGGTCAATTTCAGTGCTCCTCCGTCCGGGCCCCCATCATACCCCTCTCAGGGACCTACAGTGACCAATGGACCACCCACACCTAATTATTCTCCCTTTCCGCCCTGCATGGACATTTTTGTTCGCTTCCCAAGGGCCTGCTTCCTCTGCGTGTCACTGACCAAACCTTGTGACTGTACGAGGTATCTGCCTGAGGACGCACGAAAAACCCTCCTAGCCCTAAGGGAAGAGAAGTACCGGGTGCGTAGATCCGACGTAATGTATACCAGGGCACAGCAACAAACCACAGGGACCCCTGGAAGCTCCCGCTATGCAACGCCTCCGGACACTCCGATCAAAGACCAACAGGTCCACTCCATTGTAGATCCTACGGACGACCCCGTGGAAGAACCCTATCCTCAGGAAGAAACGGAAACCACATCGGAAAACTCCTAGAAGGACGACTCGAGGCAAATGCTCCCTCTTTAAGCCCCTGCCTCAACCAATTGGATGGTCATGAGCCAAAGAGCTCCTCACCTCCTATCACAAACCACCCACAATGGATTACTCAGGATGAACCACAATTAAAACACACTAACGACCCCTTCTGTATCCTCAGAAAAGAGAACTATAAAGTTCGAGTAATCGTAGGACTCCGTTCCAGCAACTCTCGAGTGACCACAGATGTATTGAACACAGGCGCTGGTCCCAACGTAGTACATCCTAAGCTGCTCCCACTGGGTTGGAAAGATTTCCTTCAAGCAAGGAAGACCCCAAGGATTACCGATGCGTCTCGTAGACCAATGGACATTAAAGGGATAGTACCACTTAACCTCCAGGCACGACAATTCAAAGTCCGCACGTGGTTCCTTATATGTCCTAACTTAGGCACTGAAGCAATCCTAGGGACCTTCTTTATCGACCGATACCTTAAGGCCATTTATCCAGCCCTTAGGAAAGTCGCGTTTTACCGTGCACCTTCCATCTCCATAACTGGTTCAACCCCAGGGCCAGAAGCTAACCGCAAACGGGCTGTTGTCTCCGAAAACACGAAGTCCAATAAGGTTCGGCTGTCAAAGGCCATAACGATACCGGCGATGATCCAAATCGTTGTATCGGTCCATTCCCAGTCCTCAGGTCTCGCAACGATTCTGAACCACCCAAAAACGGTTCTGAAGCACCTTACCTTGATGGCCAATGGAGTAATGGACATCCACCCCAACATGTCCTTCTTGGTCACAATCAGCAACTTCCGAGATAAACACGTGCGGTTACCTAAAGGTACAGGGACTGGTATCACGGTACCCGCGCTCATGGCCATTATGGAGGCCCAAATGGATAATCTTGCGACGCCAACTTTCGACGAGGACGTCGACTCTTGGGGGGGGGACGGTCGCCATCGGCGAGGAATTCGAATCCTATAGATCCCAGGTACTTGATCTCCTCAGGGAATACCAAGCCATGTGTTCAGGTGGATTGGGCACAATCAGAGCCACTACACACCGCATTGACCTTCAGTATGATGCTAGACCACAGTTACAGCACCCATACCGTACTGGCCTTAAAGGTAGGGAAATTGTCGCGGATCAGATGGAAAACATGCGCAAAGCTCAATTCAAAGAGCCGGTGCTTCCAAACCAATCCGAATGGGCAATTCCCCTTGTCCTTGTGGCGAAGAAAGATGGCTCCGTCAGGTTCTGTGTCGACTACAGGAAGCTCAACGCAGTAACCAAGAGGGACTCATACCCGATACCCCGCATGGACGACTGTCTGGATTCCTTGGCGAAGCTGTCGTATTTACCACACTGGACGGTAACTCGGGATATTGGCAAATCCCTTTGGCCGAAGACGCAAGAGCGCTGACAACCTTTAACACCCATGAAAGTCTGTTCAGATTTACTCGCTTTCCCTTTGGTTTTAAGAATGCACCAGCCACGTTCCAACGGGTAATGGACATTATACTGTCCAGAGTCAAATGGAAGTTCGCCCTGGTCTATTTGGATGACATTATAATCTTCTCACGGACCGTAAAGGAACACTTTCGCCACGTGAAGAAGGTGCTAACAATCCTACAGGACGCTGAAGAAACACTGAAACTCCGCAAATGCGCTTTCTTCCAGACCTCAGTGGACTATCTTGGTCACGTCGTCCTCCCAGGAAAGCTAAAAGTAGCCACACGGACCACGAATGCGATCCGCCAAGCTAAACCTCCCAGAACCCGCACGGAACTATGATCCTTCGTGGGCTTATGCAATGTTTACCGACGTTCCGTCCAATGGGTTGCTAAAATCTCGGCCCCTCTCAACGGAATGCTGACAAAAGAAACACCTTCGGAGTTTGAGGCCCATATCGACAACCAGTACGAGGCATTTCAGACCCTAAAGGACAAATTACTGATTCCACCTATATTGGCCGTACCAAAGCCCAATCGGCCTTTCGTCCTGGACACAGATGCCTCTGATGTCCAAGTGGGTTGTGCACTGCTACAGGAATAGGAGTCACCGAAGGACTATCGACCTATTGGGTACTGGAGCAGAACGCTCACCAGCGTGGAGCGAAACTATAGTACGACCGAAAAGGAATGTCTAGCCATGGTATGGTCTGTATTGATACTCCGTCCGTACCTCGAGGGAACCAAGTTTACCATTAGGACAGACCATGACTCACTCCGCTGGCTACTCAATATGACCGATGCATCGTGTCGCCTCGCTAGGTGGCGCCTCAGGCTGCCAGAATATGACTACGAGATAACCTATAGGCCAGGCATCAAGCACCAGGCAGCAGATGCCCTGTTGCGAATCATTACCGACAGAACTGATGACACCCCATTGGACGACCTAATTCCCACCCCCTTTACAGATGACGGACCTCAGGACTACACGGAAACAGATGACCTTATGGGTAAGGTGCAATCGGATAATCTTGAGGTAAAGGAAAATGAAGTATACCTATTGGACTGAAAGACAGTACCGCCCAATTCGTCACCACCTTAGGTTAACGCGATAGCCCCGGAGGAAAAAGAACTCCTCCCTGTAACTATTGAGAAACTTTTACAGGCGCAGGTCGAAGACGAGTACTGCAAGGAAACAGCCCAATTGGTAGGAACCCCAGGATGCCTATTCGACTATGACCGATTTGGACTACTATGTCGCCGCTCACCGCTGGATGGCGCACTCCAACGGGTAATACCAACTTCGCTAAGGGCGCTATTCTTATATCTCGCCCATTTCCTCGCTTGACTGGCCATCCTGGAGGCCGAAGAATGTACCAGACCCTAAGGAAGTTCTTTTACTGGCCTCTAATGGCGCAGGACCTATGGCAAACCGCACGGAACTGTCCATCGTGCGCACAGATCCGAGGGCCTCGCGCCAACCATCAGACCAAACTGAAGCTCTTCCCCGCCACAGGTCTAATGGAATTTGTCACAATAGATATACCTGAGTTTTTGCCTAGGTTGTCCCATGGGATACGGTTTGTTTTGGTTATAACCGATAGGTTTACCAAACTTAACCGAGCCCTACCCCTAGGAAAGACAAAGGCCACGGATGTCGCCACGGCCTTCTTGTCCCACTGACCACATCCATATGGCATGCCACTCTACCTCCTTACGGATAACGGCAGCCAGTTTGTTTCCAAATTCTTCTCGCACGTTTGTAATACTTTAGGTATCAGACATGTGACCACCGCGGCGTGCCAACGGCAAACCTATAGCCAAGCCAAACGCTTCAGCCGCATCCTTCTGGACCGATTGGCACACTACGTATCGCAGCACCAATTGGACTGGAACGAATACATTGAGCCAATGGTTTATGCCTACAACAAGCAAGTGCACGCTTCTACGGGGACAAAACCTTTCGATTTAACGCTAACGAGATCGCCACCGCCGATAGCTGGTGGTCTTCAGGAGTCTTTCATACCCCAGGACATAACCGAAGGGATGACTCCTACCCAGGCGAAGCGCTCTTCGCGGCGACGCATTGACCGCATTCTCCAATCGTCTAGAACTGTACTAACCAAAGCCCAATGGCGCTACAAGTCCAATTTCGACAAAGACGTTTAGAACACACCAACCTTTGGGAAAGGAGACCTGGTTCACTTGGAACGGCCACCGAAGGACGGTGAAGAACTTGAGGACACTACGCGGAAGCTCTTACTCCGCTCTACGAGACCCTAAAAAGTCCTTAAGGCCAATGAACACACCATCACGTTCCTCCTCGACGGCCTACAGGACCCCGTGTTTATTGACCGCGTGACACGAGCTTCCAGTTCCTCCGGACCACCAAAGTCCCAGCCCCCTGGCCCAACGGGAGCACTACAACCTCATGTCGACGCTCAAGCCTCCACACCACCTAAGGCAGTTCCCGAGGACTCGAGTAGCCCCACGGACACGATGGTCAGTGTCAACTACTATGAACCATCGCTCCCAACCGATTCCGATGGATTCGTCCCTCTGGACCATACTCTCCTTCCGGAGGATTGACATCAACCGGAGTATGTGATTGAGCGCATCATCTCCGCCGGTCTGGAAGAAGATAGAACTCCGCGCTATAGCGTCCGTTGGTTCGGCTGCACTCCTGAGGAAGATACTTGGCGAGAGCCTAAAACCATTCCGGCTAATTTTATCGCCCGCTATTGGCGCAGAATCAGCCACTGAGAGCGTGGCCTTCAGGAGGGGGCAACCATTGGTCCGAATAATCCCAAAACGCCTCCCAAACCGCCTCGCGACACGACGGTTCGCCGAAGCATGACGGTTCGTCGTAGCTCCCGCATCATAGAACAAATTCAGTCCTTCGGAGACACCTGAGGAAGACCCGAGACGCTCTCAAGATTGGACGCCGTCCCATGGCATGCACATTTGAGATACAAGAAAAACCTTGGGAAAGCACAAGAACCATTTTATTTAACTTATTGGAGTAACTAACAGAGGCGTAACAACCCTCTTCATGACCTCAAGATTCGCGGAAGAGCTCCGAACACCAACCGGACTCACTGAGGCTGCGCATGAGTTACTCCGTCGTCCTCCTGTGAACCTTCAGGAGCGAAACCGGGACTATGGTCACCCGAGGAGCCAACTGGACCACCTGATCCTGCCCCAGTGAGCCGAGCACGCCTCTTCGGCGGAGATTCACCTGAGGAACTATTGTCACCATCGGAAGCCTCCCGGTCACTCAAATTTAGACCATACCAGGCATCCAAGTCGGCAGTAATCCTCTGGGATATTACTTGGGCATTCTGCTGCAGGTCATTGACTATGGCGGTCTTCAGATCCTAACCCTGTTAGACAACCACGGCGTAGCGCGCAGAGCGATGCGGCCAAGAGCAAGCTTCCCTCAGGAATGTAGCAATGTCAATCGAGGAAGTAATACAAACGGTACGGCAGACATGACGGAGCTTCACGGCTGCAGCCATAACGGCAGCGGGGAAATGCAACAATGGAGAGGACGGAGCGATGTAAATGCCCCAAGTAGACGTCTGAGCCAGCGCTTCACCTACAGGACTTTTCGCTTCCACAGTAACGTCTCCAGGGGGGATGTCCACTTGAACGACGGGCGGCTAATATAAGAGTTCATCCTGAAAAGCAGCGCCCGGAGAGGCTGGAGGAGCGGAAACGGTCGGCAACACAACAGCGGGCTGGACCGGAGGATTGTTGCCCTCCACAGGTAGGACAAAAAGATCTTTCCCGAAAGATTCTCAACCGGACATATCCGCAGGAACACACGGCGTGGCTTCCAATTCAGGCTCGAAGCACAAGGAATCGAAACCAATGGTCTTTGTGTAATGTTCAGGCACATGAGGCCTCATGACGCCTCGGGATCTCCGATGGTTGATTCCTCAAAGGCCTGGGGGGATATGCACGAGTATCATCTCAACCCTGTGGATGCAGCGGAATCGGCTTGAACGAGTCGGTATCGTGGTCATACCAAAGAAACCCGGGAGTCTTTCCCCACCCCACCTGTAGGACATGACCCAAAAGGGCCCCGGTCTCCTCGACGGCGAACTGGGTCCCACGAACGATATTCTGGATGCCCAGGTTCCTTAGGAAGCGGATCATGATGTACGGGAGCGGGATTAGGCGACCTCGAGGACTGGGTATGTTCTCGTCGTACCATAACCTTCAATCTTCCGAACGGACATTCCACGGATTCCGTTCTTCGCGGTGTCCAGGAATGCCATAGGGGACATCTCGCCGAGCTCAACGAAGAGTACCTACCAGGACAGCCAGGACCTTCGGTCATTTTCATCTCCCATGAGTTGGGACGAGTGGTACGCCACCACAGACGGCGTAGGAACCAAAAGAAGCGGCGAGACCCGCCAATACATGGCCCATTAGTTGTCATCCATGTGGGGAAGCGAAAGATATAACGGAAGACGTTTGTCTGCGCTCATGTCGTGAAACTCCCCCTGGTGCCAACAAAAGAAGAACACCAGGGATTGACGTAAACGACTATCGGGCTAAAGCATGTCGTTCCAATAGACTCTATTGCACATCCAGAACAGGTGGTCATACTGCGGTCGAAAGCACATGAGCACCATGAGGTTGTGACCCGCCAGAGGAAATCTCACATGAAGCGAGATGAAGTCCGTGTATAGGTCCGAAAGGAGTTTGTTCACCCTTAACTGGTACTCGGCTTCTTCCTCGTAGCGGACGTACGGCCTGTACGCCTGGACGAGTGTGCGACATCGCGTCGCCGAACGCGGATCCACAAGACAATGAAACCATCGGTTATACCACGAGACGCTGCATGCGTTCTTTCTGCCCCTCTGGAAGTCGGGTATCTTGGCAAACCTTCGGGAGTCGAGATACATGTGGCAAAAACTCTTGTATTCTTCCACTGAGGACGGCAGAACGGCATGACGCACTTCCCGCGGGTTTCTTCCGATGGTATGGTCATAGCAGTCCCCCGGACGCTCGTATGCCACTTGATATCCCGAGGAGCTCCCCGCTGGGTTGTTTGAGGTCATGGTACCGCTGGTCCCAGGGCAGTCCACCGGGAAATAGATGGGAGACCCGGTAGAAGCGACATAGTCCGAAGAAAGTACGGCGTATCCGGTGGGCTTATAAGGTGATTTCGGCATCGCGTTCAACAAATGACAAGGTACCACGAAGAAAAGACGAAGTAACGGAGTTGACCCGAACGAACTAACAGGCGTAAACCACGGTGGAAAAAGCGTGGAGGGTCGCCAAGGGAAGAACGGAGACGAAGGAAGAACTCAATGGACCGTCTCGGCAACGTGACGCGAGGAATACGCCGGCGATGCGCCTATGGCCAGCGCTCACGGCGCGTGACAGTTTCAATCCTTAGGCAAATTAATTTCCCTTCGGCACCAATGGCCAGCTCACGCATCCCCGCATCCACGCAGGCGGTTACGACGCGACGTCCCATGGCACCCAATGGTATCGGGAGCAATGAAGTGCACGCGTCTTCTGGAGCAGTTATGAAACCATCTGGACTTCGCCGTGACGGTGGAATCATAAGGAGAGAGATATTTGAAGGAGCGATAATAACGGTTGAGCCCGGTAAGCCGCCGGGCCCTGAAGGATCTTGCAGGTGACATTTGTACGGGTCGACCTCAGGTGGACTCATGTAGATAATTATTTCAATTTAATTAGTGTAATAGATTAACACTACAACGCCAGGGAGATGTCAGCGCCTCGCCAGTACTATTTACTTGGCTCGAGTGACGCTCCTCCCTTAGAGTACGGTAGGCACCGTTAGGATACTAAATAACCCCTTTTGGTAAATTAGTTCCTCGCTTTGGTCTTCAAGCCATCCTTTCCGTAGCTCCTACCTGTAGAACTATACAGTAAACGCTAGCCCATTGCACCAAGTACTCTGGGAGTGCCGCCGTCAAGGATTCGAACCTTAGGACCCGCTCTACCACGCTACCACCGGTCGAGACCCGTACGCTGACTTAACCCGTCATTGCGTTACCGCCAGCACCACTTCCCAGCAGTCTTCTGGCGTATGTGAGCTTTGAAGAAGCTGAGGGACGGCTGCGGTAGGGTGAAGGACGTGGATGCGGGTGGCGAGAGCGCGCAAGCGCGCGTACCATGCTTGAGCTGGCCAGCTCGGTGCCAGCACCCAGCCCCGGCCACCATCCACCTTGATCTTTCGGAGGACGACTGGGAGGAAATAGAACGGCGGGTTCCACAGTCGAGCCTGCCCATCCCTCCAAAACTCCTGCATCTGAGTGGTGAGGTACTTCTTCCGCGCCACGAACGTCTCGCCCATCGGCCGCTCCGCGAACACCACGTGGTCCAAGTGGTATTCGCGCTGGATCGACTGCACCAAAGCTGCTGAAGCCGCCGCATCCCCAGAGTCCCACATCCTGGACAGTGCATCCGCGTAGCGGTTCACTGCGGACGGCAACCTTCGAGCCTCTATCATCACCCCGAGTGCTACAAGCATGGCCTGAAGCTTTCTCAAATGTACCATCATCGGCCCTGAGGCCGAGACCATGTAGTTAAGGATGCAGACAACTGCCTGGTTGTCCTCGTGTAGCAACATGCGGCGAACGTTCGGCTGGGAGACAAGGGCGGCGAAGTGCCATTGTAAGAGCATCCTCACCGCCCACAACTCTCGAAGTGTGAGGCTCTCTGCCCGATCCTCGGCCGTCCAGAAACCACGACACTCCCACAAACCCGGCGATCCAGGTTCGACGTCCAAACCGGAGTCCCCCCTTAGCCAACGTCCGCTGTGTCGCTTTGGAGCGTGACGTGCGGGTCCAGGCGATGCAAGTCTCGCCCGTCTCCGCGTGCCAACGATCGCCTGTACCGCAGGTCGCGAAGCGACTGGCGGCACAGCCGTACCTTCTCCGCGACGGCTGCACGCCCTGACGGGCGCGTGCAGCGCACCTCCATATCCGGGCGGGGTCAAAGCCCCCACATCCGCACTGGCGTCGCGCTGCGGCGTGGCAGCGCCTGGAGCTCGAAAGCTCGCTCTGCGGCGCAGCCCGCTAACTTTTCCCTCGCCCCTCGCGCTCCGCCAGGCTCATGTGGAAGTAGAGCGAGCGTGTGTAGAAGCGCGTGAGCGGCAAAGCCAGCGAGAGCGAGACAGCCACGCTGCAGAAGTGTCGTAGCTTCTGTAGAGAGACCCAGTGGCGGTTTCATTGCGCGAGGAGCAGAAGCTCCCGGGTGAGCCTGAGCATCTTGACACGCTTAGACTCGGAGATGTACACCCTCATGGCGTCCGTGTCGATGTACGCCAAGATGGTCCAACTGCCGAGAGCCCTCCCAACACCCCTTCGCCTCGTGCCGCGTCAGAACCAACCTCCCGAACAGTCCCTCCAGCCAGTGCCTTGCGCGTGCGCAGTCGCGCAGTGCTGACGGGCGCGTTACTGGGGACGGCGCCAGCAGGAAGTAGTCGATGTACGGTAGGCATCGGTAGCCCAGGCGCTCGCAGACGTGTTGAAAGAAGGGGCGGAGGAGCTTGGTGATCCACAGCATAGAGCGGCCCAAGCCAAAAGGGAGGGCCCCACAGTTGTAGTACCTCCCATAGTAATGGAACAGAAACCAGTAGCGCACGCTTGGATGCAGATAAAAGTGGCGTTACCCGCTATTTATGTACCAGGACAAAAGCTTGTCCCCCTTCTGCAGTTCCAGCGCAAACGCCGTCACTGTCTCCATCTTGGCGCTTCCGCGCGGCCAGTTCTTGCTCTGCCGCGCGAAATTCACCACGAACCTCCCCTTTCTCTCGTCTCCATCCCCTTGCCACACTGTGACAACCGACGAAACCATCTTCCCATCCTTCCTTCGCCTCTGCACGTACTTCCAGCTCACCTCCTCGTAGATCCCGGCTGCGCACCTCTACTTCATGTCCTTGCGTCCAAAGGCTAAATACTTCTCTAATTTGGGGAAATCGTTGAGCACGATTCCGTCCTCGAACGGCACTGTGGCACAATCCATTATCCCGAACCGGATCGCCCGCACAACTTACTCGCTGGCCACAAGTTACGAACGCCATGCGTCCGCCCTCAGGGCCGTCTTTTGCCACAATGGCGGTCCCCCGTCCCCTTGTGCAACAGATGCCCCGCCAGAAGGCGAGCCCGTCACTCTTCACGGGCAGCTTCAATAAACCGCCCGAACCCGGCATCCTCGTAGCGCGCTCCAGCCTCGCCTTCGCGAGCATCTTAGCAGCCTCAGTCTCCATCTTAGAGGTGAGAGCCGCTCGGGCAGAGCGATAAGAGTCAGAAAAGACAGCGTCATGTCCTGGATCGACCAAAAAGGACATCTGCCTCGCCACCTTCACTCCTTGCTCGTTGATATCGCGAAAGAATTGCGCGCGCATGGACAGAACATCTAGTGTTGCCTTTATCGCGTCTTCTGCGAGCGCTAGTCTTCTTCCCATATCTTCCACCGTACCCTCGTGAGATTTGGCCACGTCCAGGGCCGTGAGGATAAGCACAGTCAAAATACCTGCGGCGTTGAGATACTCCCACTTCTTGGCCGATCGTCGGTCCCCTGAGCGAAGCTGGGCCAAGAAAACATCTTGCGGCAGCCTGAATTACCCAAGGTGGGTAACCGCCACGTGCGTTCCGCGATCGAAGACGCTTCCTTCCCCAACCAAGCGAGCAGCGTTGAGTTCAGTTACAACAGCGGCGCAATCGTGGCGCTGCAGCTGAGAGACGTCCCAAGCCGCGCGCATGGCATCACCGGTGCCCGCGCCGCCGGCGGTCGCTGGAACTTCGTCGATGTTGTCCGACATCTGCTCAAGCACTCCAATTGTGCTGTGTAGAACCTTTCACCGCCCTGAAGTCTGAGGAGAATTTCTCGGCAAGAGAAATTGACATGCCAGAGAGGAGAAAGGGAGAGGAGCACCACGGCCGGCGCTGCTCCCCTACTCAAGTATTGCAGTGCCATGAAACACGACTTCCTAAAATTTATTGCTTGCTCCCAATGTCACGGCAATAAATGACAATAAATGCAAATGCGCCAACAGTCACAGTATTCTCCCAGATTTTTCGAATGCCAGGGAATACTAGTACACGTGAACACGATATCACATTATTCTAGTAGAGTAGACTATTCAGGGTTTTCATTTCAAGTCAGGTAGAACAACTGGATGCCCTGACAGCTCACGCTCTTACAACTTTCTCGTGTACAACCGTTGGACGTCTACCGCTGACCAACGTCCACGCGCGCCCAATTTCTTCAGTGCTGCACAATTTTCTCCAACAGTCACAGGTCAGCCGCTGCCACCATAGGCTGCATTACGCAGGTGTGTAAAAGCTTTTTTTGTACTACAAAGCGGTTTACTTGAAAAGAAAATTGCGCAGGAGCCCCTGAACATCCTTCCGTCAATACAGCATCAGGTTGCCTTCGTCACACCAACGGTCAGTGTGACCGAATCGTGCAGGTCCCTTTGGTTCCAGTGGGTCTGCCGCGGTGCACCGTGTTTCTGCCGCTGGAAACTATGGTTCTGCCGGGAAGCACTTTGGGTCTGCCGCGGGGCACCGTCACGAAGGTTCTTCCGCGACTCACGGTCACGTCCTTTCTCACAACAACCTCCCGACCGGTGAGGTCCTTAAACTCGCCCAAGTGGTCGGTCAGCTTACCTTTCGCCCTTGCGGGCCTGGGTGATACGTCGTCAAAAGGCCTCCGTCGAGCTGCACGAACGCAGTAGGCTTTCGTCGGAAGAAGATCCAACCGCCGTTTTCCATGAATATCCCCTCCAAGTAACAGCTCCAGAGGAGCCATTGTACAGGACTTTCCAAGGTTTTTTTTCTCGGACGAACTTTGCTTGGGTCTGATTGAGATGCAGGTTGCGCGCTGGTTCTTGTACCTGATCTGGCTGATGATATGATGGTTGGGTGGAAAGGACGATGTCAATGGTATCTTTGAAGGCAAACTTGGTACATGCGAAGCGCTTTGTCGTGGTGCAGCCCACTGCCGATGATCTCTAAAGGTTAAATAAAGAGGTACATGTGAGGAAGAAGGAGACTGGTCACGACTATATAGAGAGTTTCCCAGACAAGGATTGAACTACCTATCTCGCGAGTGAGAGCGAGCGAGCGCGCGGCGGGGGTGAGATGATTGGCGCGCTGCAGCGCACATTCAGAACCGCTTTCCATGCGCGGCAATTACACGCTTCGCACCCAACGCCCGTGAACAGACGGCTGTGTTCGACGCTTAGCAACACAGCTTTTTCACGAGCGGAATCAGGAGGACGATTGCATACCTATGTGAATGTGACGACGGAGGATTCGTTGAGGTCACAGTTCTGTGCAGAGACGGAGCGCGTTGTGTTACACAGTCGTCGTTGATTTCCGATACACATAGAATGCTTGCTTTCTGGTGGCGTTTTTGAGACAAGCCAGGTTCTCACAGATACAGAGCGAGGCTATCACATATGAAGTGGTACGCGTTTCAAAAAACGCCAACAGACATCATCTGAACGAAATGGTCACTAAAAACGAATTTGTATCACTTCGTTCCGAACTCAGCATTCTAGAAGAGGCTGATTTGTCACTCCTCAAAACGGACATCAACGCTATAGAGAAGCGGATGGAAACTTCAGTGGCCGAGATTTACACCGTCGTGGAACGGGTGGAGAATGGTGCGATCAAATGGGTGATTGTGGTGACTGGTGCGATTGGTTTGGCGATTGTTCGATTGAGTACTACTATTGGCGGTGAATCGTCAAATATGGTACATCTACCTACTTCCCATCTTGCTGATGAGTGTGATCCGCGTGTTTTTGGAAGGGATAAATGGTGCTTTTTGGTTATGTGATGATTGATGGTGACGTGTTTTTGCAATGGGCGTGCTGCATAATGGACATCGTTTTGAGTAACAAAACCATCGCTCAATACATTCTCTGTGTTTTCAAAAAAGCAAAAAACCTACACGTTATCATCAGCTATGTATGTTCTGAAACTCGTCCGTTTCAGCATCACTCCCGCTTCCCGTTCTGCCGAAGAAATTATCGAGTGAACCTACGGTCGTCTGAAAAAAGCAACTCTACGAGCTTCAAAAAGCGCGGATACAGCTCAGATTTCACGGCAGATGGTCAGAATTCAACCTGTACATGAATCACCAAAGAATGTGATACCCACGGTACTGGAGCCCGCCCGCACTTCAGCGGTGTAAGTTCCATTCTCCTTCCGCTGGACATGTCAGAAGAGCAACGGCAAAACTTCGTGTTAATGCCATAAGAGCTCGTGTTCGTTGGAAACCGTTGGAAACCCGAAGACAAACATTTTGATGAGCTAGAGACATGTGGCTCTTAGAAAGCGAGTCAAGTGAACCTGAAGTTTGATTCTCTTCTTGCTGGTCAGCACAAATTGCAACTTTATCTCTTATCTGCATGAATCTGACAAGGAAATCGCCGTTTTACACAGCTTGACAACCCATACAGCCAACAAATTGGATGGGGACAGCAGCAAAGACAGATAAGCTTCGGTCCCATGAGGCTATCCACCGAGATACGAAACACGTTCCTCGGTCGTCATTAGCTGAGACGTTTACTCAGAGTCTGCACTTTGCGCATACTGTTATTGGGACTTCTGCATCAATTTTTATCCAATGGGAACATTGTTATGCTCTAAGCGAAGGTAGGATTGGAATGAACGAAGCAATGACGTGATCATTAAACATGAGCAGTGCAACGTATGACTGAAGGGTACTCTCTCTCTGTCTCTCTTTACGGTATGCCCGTCTACTTCCTACGTATCATTGAGCGTTATCTTTGAAAGAAGCGTTGTCTCATGAGATGGACCACAAGCTTGAGCACAAACTAAGACTCATTGCATTTCTATCCATCCACGACAGCCTGCATTTCGGAAACATCAAGTAGATAGAAGTTGGCTTCGCTGACGTCGTCCGAGTCCATTACCTCCTCCAAGTCGTCGTCTTAATCAGAGACATCGTCCAGACCGAAGTACGAAACGTTTGGTGTGTTGGGAGAGCTGAAATGGTTGCATTTGAGGTAGTGACAGTCGTGTATGTTCTCTGGGGCTTGGCAGCGGGAACTTTCTTCGACATAAACGAGGAGCTGTTAAAGGCACAAAATATCATCTTACTAACCTTCTCGGGATGAATGAGATAACGGATGGGGGTTCGGATTCGCCCCTGCATATCAAAACTTCTCTCTACGCTGGAGGAGGATGGACTGGTAGACAGAATTCGGAGAGCAAACGCACGCAGCAGAGGTCTGTTCTTAGTTTTTATCCAGTCGACACTAGGAATGTTTTGGTACGCCAGCAGCACATCTCGAGCATTCTCATCCTGAAGTTCAGTAGTCCACGATAGTCACATGAAATTAAAGTCTTCGAAGAGGCGCTGTACAGCTCCGCTTTTGAGTGGGCGTGAACACGTTTGCTTTCACGAACAGGCGCATATGCTTCAAGACGAAAGAGTAATGCATGGTGATTTCATCACCGGCGCTGCGTATGTCGAGACAGAAATCAACGTAGTGTATAGAATACAACAGTGATATCCTTCTTCCAGTTCCATCTAATCGGCATCTGTAGGTATTCAACATCTCATCTCTTCTTGCGCCGGTAAAGAACTGAGTGACTTGAAGCTGCTAAAACTGCTGCTCGAGCTGTCGCGTAGCCTGGAAAACCTGAGAAATCAGTGAGCTTTCATCGTCAAAGACGCGCAGATACTGCCGAATAACGCGCAACAGATGATATACATCCAGACACTTATCATATAAAGAGTCATCCTTCACAGAGTACTCAAGAAGTATACGTCTGCTTTCGTTCCGAGAGCCATAGAGATTAAACGAAAAGTCAGGACAATCCACGAGCTTCTTGTAAACTTCCTTACCTCGTAGAAAAGATCGCAACATGCTTTCGGAGCTTGCAAATCTTGTAGTCGCCATTTTTACGGGCAAAACATCAGTATGCGGAGGAAGTGGTTTGCTGTAAGAGTCAAGCTCCTGGGTGCTCGCCACATATCCATTGTTCCGAAGTATGTTGTTGTGGGTGTCCTTCATTTCTTTTAAGCGAAAGCACAATTTGGGGCGGTTCCTCAAGTCAGATGCGATGGTTGAGACAGTAGTAAAGATCTCTTTGATCAACAGCAGACTACCAATGTCCTGCATGAGAAGGTTTGATAAATGTGTTTGATCTCGGCAAGGTATCAGATAATCACACTGCTCAGCCATTTTTTCTTTCGTTTTCACGCAGCAACTGGTATTGTCGCTTGTTACAGCGCAAATACGCTTCATATATCCATGGAGTGACATTACTTTTGCCACTATATTAGCATAGAAAGAAGCGTTACACGTCTGGGACCCTGTGTAAACTGATCGAAGAAAGAACCTTCTTCTCGACCCTTCTGAAGGACAATGCCCTTCAACGGGGTTTCTTCGCAGGACTTAGAGAGTTCGCTCGCTTGAGGACTAGCTTGGGCTATGACAAGCTATACCGCTATTGCGTGCTGACGGCCGGTTAGGACCGGAAGTGCACACTGGTGGAACACGTGTACTGCACAGATGCCGATGCTCGAGTGCGAGGCGTGCCACACGTGTCCCGGATTCTTCCAAATGGTTAGTATTCTTTAGTAATTTTCAGTATTTATTTAGCTACGCTATCGCTATTTAGTGTCTATTTTTCGGGCGCGCGCCCACTGTCAGGGGCCGCGCGCCACACTACTTAGGAGGTTGAGCACTGCTCCCCAGTAAACACCCTCTGGGGAGATACCAAGGAGGGAGTCTTGGCTCTGAACTTTTCGCCTTCGGCGTTTCTTCACTGCATACTGCGTGAGCGCCCGTTGTACGTTAGTTCATCCACCCCTCTGTCGACCAGAGTGCTACCACCAGCGTGGGTTCATATTTAATCGCCGACACTTGTCGTAGTCTCGCCCCTGTATAGGGTTTCGCCCCTGTATAGGGTTTTGCCCCCGTTTTTCTCTTGTTCTCCTTTTCGGCTCTCGTGAGTGGCCGCACCACTCACCTCGCTCGTCCACCTCATACGAGTGTTTCCTCGCTTCTTTTCCGACAATCGCCGTGATACCGCTCCGCATAGGATTGGTCACACCCCGGACTGTGCCGTGCTCACCTAAACACTCTAGGTATATCCCGCCGGATTGGCCTCGGTCTTACACCCGACTTCGTCGTGCCTTTCCAAAGTGGCTCTGTTTCTGTGCTCCGCTGGGACGCGTCTCCTCCGCCTGAGGCGTGTCTCTCAAGAGAGGAAGATCCCGAACATCTTCGTGGTGTCTCCGCTCTAAGGGTTGTCCTACAAACTGGTCTCTCGACTTAAAAGTTTGAGTCGGGCACACTCCGTCACGATTAATCGGAAAGAGGACTCACAAATTGAGGTTGATCTCAGTTGACCTCTTTGAGGGAGTTTCTTGGCCCCACTAGCCGATCGGGTTCGTATATTAACGTGTAACGGATTCTGATCTCATGTCGTCCAAAGACCGTCCGAGGACGCGGAGTCAAACCGGTGCACCGGAACCCTCGCAACCATCCCGTATCCGGTACGTTCACGGTCTCATACCGGTGGATCGACTGGCGTGCCAGGTGGAAGGACCTCGAGACCTCCTGTCTCTGATTCGACACCCCCAGCAAGTGGAGCAGGACCGGCGTCTGCCACCGCCCAGATGCTCTCCCCTGCTAGGGACGTCACTCTCCATCCCAGCTTTGCAGCTGTGGCAGAGCAACTCCACTCTATGCAGGAAGCTCAAGTCATCCTTGCAGAGGAGTTCGATTCCCTTCGCAAGAAGGTAAACGACACTGCTACGCAGGATTTTTCTGAGGACCTCCGTGTCCTCCGTGAAGATGTGAACTCGATTCTAGAGTCCCTTGGTGGACCCTCGGCCTTTGCCAAGGACGTCGCGGACAAGTTCTCGCGCGTCCGAAGCCGTCTCGAGACGTTGGAACAAACCCTAATGTCGGTAGATGATCCGGCCGAGCCGGTTGCAGTATCCCACAAGGGAAGAAAGGAAGAGAACCGCCAGGCTCGAAAGAAGCGAAGGAACACGGATCCCGAACCGTCGGATTCCTCATCCTCGGAGTCCGACTCTTCCAACTCATCGGTGGAAGTAGCTCGCCGTGAGCGTTCCTCACGCTCTAAGCCGTCAACAGCCACCCATGGTGTGATCCGCGACCGCACGAAGGGAAGGAAGCACACAGGTTTGAAGGAGCTGAAACCGACCAATTCACTCTTTAAGAAGCTCTTATCATACCGGTACTACAGTTTGGAGGACTCCTCTTTGGATCGTAGACCCCGTGGTACGAGAAGAGTGAAGGATTAAGCGAAAGCAGCTCTGACTACGAAACCAGTTGTTTTCTGGAGAAGACCCAATATTGGTGTTGGATTTCTTGGCACGCGTTGTCGCGGAAGCTGACACCCTTGGAATGAACGAAGGACAGGCCTACATTGCCTTGCCGTACTTCTTACGTGGGCTTGCAGAAGATTTGGAACTAGTGCAGTTCGCTCGCGCAGAAGGTAAAGCCCTGCGCGCACGCACTCCTGGATCCATGGTTAGGTCCGCAAAAGCGTTGATGTTGCAACCGGGTACCCCGTCAGCTTTGATGATCGACGAACAGGCCTCTCGAAGGGATTATGATAACGTGCAGCTAGCCCATAGCGACGGTCATTCCATCTCGACAACGGAGTTACCCTCAACCATGGACGAGTCACAATACGTGATTGGGGATGAAACGCTACTTTATGCTGATAATTGTCGCGTCCGTGCGCCACGCGTCCCACAAGAGAGTGGTAATGTCCGCTTTTCGCGTCCTGGTTGGAGAGATACCCGCCCCGCGGTGAAGTTCGCTGAGCCTCGCCACCCAACGACGGCTTCTGGTCTGATTTGTCATCTTTGCTACAAACCAGGCCATACTTCTCCACAATTTGTGTTGTCTCTCCGAAAATGGGCACAAGTCGTAGTCAATTACGAGGCCCTATCCCCGGAGGAGAAAACAGCTGTTCCGATTGCATCGTATATCCGTGCTCGAACGGATGTTCCACGTCACGTGTCGCTTCCCCGAGCTCGGGTGGTACCTGCACCGGAATCCAGTGTCACCGACGTGGTCGGTCACCCCCCCGCTTCTGCGGTACCTTCTGGACCTGATGCCCCGGCCTTGCCTGCTCAACGTCCTGAGCAGCCGCCTCCGGCGGAGCAGGCCCAGAAAAAATAAATGTGGGAGTCTCCTCTCAAGGAGGGGCGCCCTCAGAGTCGAGGTCGACGGCGCCCGAGGCGTCCAACCCTCGCTCCCCGGTCAAAATCCTTTCAAGGAAAGAGGCCGTCAATGACGTGAACTCGGAACACTTTAGTGTTCTGCGTCGTCCGTGGAAACGTGGTTCCCATACCCGGTTCCCGGATAGAGTTCTGGTGATGGCCAAGAGAAACTACAAGGTCTATGCTGACCTTGGCCTTTCACCCCAGTTTATGGTGCGACACCTTACCGTCTTAGACACCGGTGCCGGTCCGAACTTTGTCGTGGTGGAAGTGTTACCGCCTGCATTGCAGTCTCGGATCCGTCGCGACCACGTCCCGGAGATCGGTGACGCGAACAACAAACCGTTGGATACGGTGGGGTTCATAGAACTGGTAGTCCGCGTTGGCGCTCGCGTGGTGAAACTCGACTTCGTCGTATGTCGGAAATTAGCCGCCCCAGTCATCTTGGGTTGCGACTTTTGCGACCGCTTCGTCGAAGCGATCTTCCCCCGCCAACGGTGTGTCGAGATGGAGGATGGATCGTCCACTCCGATCGTTCGTCGTCCGCTTAGGCGTGCCACGAAGAAGCATGTCCCGCTACCGGCAGCACAGGAACCTGGACCGGATAACCGTGAATCTAATAAGCTCCGCATCGCAGCATCGTTGTGCGTCCCGCCTGAGTCCCAAATGATGGTGAAAGTAACCTCCCGTCAACACGGACTCCGAGTCTTGCAACCATTGTCTTCACCATATGACAGGCGCAGCCTCGCAATTGCGAATGGAATCGTCCATATGGAGCCAAACCAACCATTTCACGTGCTGATCGCCAATCTAGGGACTGTACCCCAGTATCTGGTGAAGAACCAAGTGTTAGGGTCCGTCATGCCGCACCCCATCGCTATGGTGCCGACAAAGCTGACCGCAGCTGACGTTCTCGGACTTGTTCACTCTAAAGAGGGGGACAGCCCGGAACCCGTTTCATCACCGGTACCAGGGGTTCAACCGGTAACATCAGGGACGCAGCCCGTTTCAACGAGTGGTGACTGCCCCGATCCAGTTCAAGAACTCGAGGACCTGGATCTCACCCACGTCCCAGAGTCATACCGCCATCGATTGCGAGAACTTTTAAGGGACTTCACCACTATGTGGGACGGCTCCCTTGGTGAGATTGCCACTACGGAACACCGGATTGATTTGCTACCGGACACCCGACCCATATCTCAGCACCCATACCGTGCCGGACCCGCCGCACGCGCGGAGGAAAAGGCATAAGTGGATAAAATGCTTCGAGCAGGAGTCATTGAACCGGCTCAGTCGCCGTGGGCTTCTCCAGGAGTACTGGCTCCAAAGCAGGATGGTTCCTGGAGGTTTTGCGTCGACTACCGTCGGTTGAGTGCCGATACCGTCAAGGACGTGTATCCAATCCCAAGAATGGATGAGTACATTGACTCGCTGGGCACCGCAACCGTCTTTAAAACCCTGGAAGCCAATTGGGGATACTGGCAAGTTCCGGTAAGGAAACAAGATCAGGATAAAACCGCTTTCGCGTGTCACTCCGGTCTCTACCGTTCCAAACGGATGCCTTTTGGTCTTACCAACGCCCCCGCTACTGTCCAGCGAGCCATCGACATCCTATTGGCCCGCTTCAAATGGCATACCTGCCTGGTCTACCTGTATGACATAATCGTCTTCTACGATAATCTGGACAAACATCTCACGCATGTGAGGGATATCATGACCACGCTACGAGATGCGGATGTCACTCTCAAGTTGAAGAAATGTGACTTCTTCACGGACAAGGCTGCACCGTTAAACGCGCTTTTAACGAAAGGCCAACCACCAAAACTGGACCCCTTAACCCCCGTTCAAACGGAATCTTTCAACTCTCTTAAGGATTCTGTCGTCTCCGCCCCGATCCTCTCGTGGCCCAAGCCTGGAAGGCCCTTCACCGTAGATACGGACGCCAGCGACTACCTAGTAGGTTGTGCACTGTTTCAAACTGCACCCAATGGGGAAAGACGCCCCGTAGGGTACTGGTCCCGATCGCTAAACGTCCACGAGAAGAATTACTCCGTCTCGGAGAAGGAATGCCTTGCAGTAGTGTGGGAATTACAATCGTTGCGCCCCTATCTCATGGGTAATCATTTCACCGTTTTTACATACCACGCATCGCTTCGATGGCTACTCTCCATCTCGGAGCCTTCAGGACGCTTGATGCGTTGGCGTCTCCGTCTAGCGGAATTCGACTTTGACGTGCAGTACCGAAAAAGATCGTGCAACACCCAAGCCGATGCTCTCTCCCTCCCGGTCACTACTGGCGAAGCACTACCCGTCAAAGACGATGAAATACCCTGCTTTGCAGTGAATGGCGACGACGCTACCATTGAGGACGAGGAACGAAACACGGACTCTTCAGATTCCGGTTCCGAATTGGACGACTTTCTTCTCTTGGAAGATTCCGAGAAACCCTTACCAGGGAACTTCGTGCCTATTACTCCAGAGGAGATGATACGGGAGCAATAAGCTCACCCGTTCTGCGCGAAGGTCCGCGCTCAACTCAATGGAGGAGGTACTCTCCCCTTTCAGGTGAATGCCGGCGGATACCTTGTACAGACCGTCGGATCGCACCCACAAATCGTCGTACCACACAACCTCCAGTCGAGAGTCTTGCGGTTGTCGCACTACTCCAAACTGAGTGGCCACGTCGGGGGACGGAAACTCTACCTCACCCTACGCCGTAACTTCTACTGGCCTGCCATGGCAGTGGACTGCTACGCAACGGTGCGGTTTTGTACCGATTGCGCTCGGAACCGTGTCTAACTCCGCCGTCATGCGACGAAGTTGAAGCTGTTTCAAGCTCGCGCTCCATTGGAGTTTGTGGCCATCGATATACTCGTTCCCTTCCTTACCACTAAGCGGAATTACAAGTTCTTACTCGTAATTACGGATCGCTTCTCAAAGCTGGTCCGGACCGTACCGTTACGGAAGATCTCTGCTATGAGCGTGGCTCAAGCCTTCATCCTGCACTGGGTCTTCTTCTACGGTCCACCGGTCAACCTCCTCTCCTATAACGGGAGACAGTTCGCCTCTCGTTTCTTCGAGGATGTATGTCGCATCTTGGACATTAAGAACCAATTCACGACCACTTACCACCCCAAACTAATGGGCAGGCCGAACGGTTCAACCAGACATTACTTGCGACACTCCGTTTATACGTTGCAGAACACCCTAAAGATTGGGACTTGTTCACTGATGCGCTCACCTTTGCGTACAATACGCAGGTGCACAGAACAACTGGATTAACGCCCTTCGAGCTGGTACTGTCCAGTACCCCACCGCCCGTGGCGCTGGAACCACAGCCCACGCTGGATATCTTTCCGTCACCGATTGCTTACCGCGAAGCGTGGAAATCTTGGCTCACGAAGCTCGATCCCGCCGTACGGCTTTCAATGAGCCGAGCCCAGACCACTTATAAGCGTGACTTTGATACCAAAGCCCCTCGCTCGCCGCCACGTCTCGCCCCGGACGGTTATGTATTCATCCGCAAGGAGTATTGGAACCCAGAGAAGGAGAAACTCCACAAGCTGTCACCCGTTGCCGACGGCCCCTTTCGGGTTATTTCGGTGGCTCCCGACACTGTCGTTGTTGACCTCGCTGGTAAACACGAACGCATCTGCCGCGATCGCGTGGTATCGGCTCCTCCGCCGTTAACATCCCAACCTACGGGTGTGACTGCTCCCGTTGAAACGGATTCATCGACCCCCTTACCCCAGGTCCACCCGCGTCCCTACGCGTTACCACACCCATCTCGGGGTTTGTCTGACCTTCAGCTACCCGCGGCGCCCAACCCGCAAGGAATCGTGTCGTGCATTCGTCGCTCCTCCCCAGTCCACCCGACGGACACCAACGCCGGTGCATCGTCTAAGGAGGGGGAGGCGCCCGACAGCCGTCGTAGTCCGGTCGATGCCGCCCCTGGAAACGCCGCACCGTCGCGTGTCATTCTTCGCCCATCAGGGGTGCCCGATACCGACGTCCTGCACGACTCGACGCAGTCGCTATCCAAGCATCAGACCGCATCTGGGGATAACGCCACCAACACTCGCCGAGGTGTCACCACACGTGCAACACGGAATGCAAATGCGCTCGACGCACCGCAGCCTGATACAGTACGAGTGGACGACGAACCGCCAAGTACCCCGAACAGGGAGGCGCATGCATCCACGGCGCCGACGCCGGACAGCCAGCCATTGAAACCCTCACGTGACTACACGGAACCTCGCCGTGGGACAGAGATGTGCGACAATGCGCCACCGCCCCAGCTAATCTCACCGCCGAAGCGAGCTTCCCCACGCCGATTAGCGGAACGACCACCCGGGTTACCCGCCGATGTGGGCCCTCCAACCGGAGTGGGAAGCGCCGAAACAAGCCCGGCACTTGGGGTATATGAACCGCCGAAGTCGGGTCGACATTCTACTCAGTCGAGGACTGCCTTGCGCGCTACACGGTCCGACCGGAGCGAAGCCGCCCGACGCGTGATCACTTCGGTACCCCCTGGCTCAGGACGGGTACCACCCGGAAATAGCGACACCGTCATACGGGATGGCCGGGAAGTGTACCGACAAGAGTTCGTAGTCGGGCGCATTTTGGAGCACTCCTACCACCCAAAGGGGTATATCCAATACTTGGGCCGTTGGTACGGGAACGGCCCCGAATGGGATTCAGACGAACCGATAGAGCACCTACCTCGGTCGAAGGTGGTACAGTATCATCGTCGTACTGTCATGGCTTTGCCGGCTACCATAGCCCGAGCCCAAGTGGGATAAGAAGACACCCGATGGGGATAAAGGAACAGAAGATCTGGATAAGGACCCTTGGAAGAAGGAGAAGATGCACAGAAGACCTGGAGAAGGACACTCAGAAGAAGTGGAAGAGAAGAAAGAAAACAAATACGTCATAGACGGAAGCAGTTTACAATTTTCGAAGTTGCTGCACACACTACCGCACAGCGAGATGTACTAACCAAGATCAAAAGAGATTAGTTGGAAGAACCCGGATTGCCGTGCGCGCCAACTGAGTCGCTAGCGGAGTTACTCCCGCGGGTCAGGCGTGCAACGAGGGCGTCTCTCATCGCACCGATGTCGCCGCTCGCCGCTTGCGCGTTCAGTCCAACACCCCGAAGGAACTGGGAGATCACGACCGCCTCTGGGCGTATGGGAACCTCGATAACTTCTGGTTCGTCCGGCAACGCCGCCGCCACTGGATTGACGACCACACCTGCGTGAGTCGCTCCCTGCGCCGGCTGCGCCGTAGTAACGGCACCACCGGGGTCTCCCACGTCTTCCATGACCTCGTCGCCGTGGTATTCGCCCTCCTCCTCCGGGAGCTCATCACCGCCATAGGCGTAGTAGAAGTCATCCGAGTTGACAAACCCCACGGGGTGCCCGTATGGTATGCCTCGCGGAGCCATCCGGAGTGCCCACGCCTCCGCCTCGGAGATCTCTTGCTGCTCTCATGGGTTAAAGAAGATGAAATCTCCCGCCAACGGCGTGCGACGCCCCGGAGACCGATCAGCCCTACCGGCTTCTTGACCACGGGCGCTCTGCCGGACAGGTACGACAGCCCAGTCGACACGCCCAATGATGTCGATGAGCTCCTGAGCTTCATCAGCGTTATTGACACCTCCAAGAGGGAGTTGAAGGTCCAGCTGCCGGATGTAACCACGCAAGCGCGGAGGAAGATACCATAGTCGGTACTGGTCGTAGGCTTCCCACAAGATGTACGCCGCGGCGCGCACTGCCCATTCGGTTAGGACCACGGACCATAAGCCGGAGTGCGGATCCTCGATGAGGTACGAGCCCAGATAGGAGACGACTGGAGGCAACTCCACGTAATATCCCCGGCACACCTCGACGGAGGACCACCACCCAGGCAGGGGAACGTATCGCCCGAACTGGTAGAAGGGACTAATCCGGTTTATCTCCGTGTTCTGATAAGGGACAAGGAACCCAAAGCGGGATCTGCCCCGAAGCTCCTCGAGGATGAAGTTCTGTAACCACCGATATCGGGACTCACGATAAAGGTGACGGAACTCGGCACGAATGATCGGACGGACCCAGCAGATCGCTCCTTGACGCGCTCGCGGTTGACCGCGCCATGCGTAAGTTTCCAACGCCGCAAGGCGGTCACAATAGCCGATCTCACCTTGAGTCCGGTACATCCGTAGGTCGAAGCCGAATTCGTCGGGGATGGGGTCTTGGAAGTTCGCCCGGTTGATCCGTGAGTAGCCGATGCGGACGAAGGTACAATGCGCCTCTTCCGCCGACGCGCGCCTTCCCCGCAGAATCGCGTGAACGGGAACCGCCACACGGCGTCGCCAGTCCCACGAAGTGGTGATCAAAGCCGACAGCTCGCCCGGGAGACGCGCAATGCCATAAGCATACGCGGCCACGAGTTCTTCGTCGAAGACCGCTGTCGGATGGAACCACGAAGCTCTCCGGAGAATCGCCGCATGTTGACGCGGGTTTAACCCGACGAGTTCGTCGTAAGTGGGCCAGGTGTCCTCCGCAGGAGTGATGTGGCTTGAAGCTTCAACGAGACCCCGGGATCGGCTCGGCACGGTTGAGGAGGCACTCCCCCGCGGAAGGGGAGCCGAATGGAAACCGGAGAAGTAACCCCGACGGGGATTGTTACCACCGTTCATCGGGAGTACTGGTCCCCGAAGTATCGGAATGCAATCGCTAAAGGTTACGGTACGATGCAGAAGCGCGCTCGACGTTCGAGGAGTGGTAACCGCGTTGTTGCGTTTGTCATTCGGTTGTGCTGCTCTGCCTTCGACAGTCGAGTGGTCGCTGGACGCGTTACGCGGCTTGCTCTTATGCCGGTTGGACCGTTGCCTCCCCGCCATGTCGACGGCGTGTTCGTCACCTAAGGAGGGGGGTATGAAGGACAATGCCCTTCAAGGGGTTTCTTCGCAGGACTTAGAGAGTTCGCTCGCTTGAGGACTAGCTTGGGCTATGACAAGCTATACCGCTATTGCGTGCTGACCGCCGGTTAGGACCAGAAGTGCCCACTGGTGAAACACGTGGACTGGACGGATGCCGACGCTCGAGTGCGAGGCGTGCCACACGTGGCCCAGATTCTACCTAATGGTTAGTATTATTTAGTAATTTTTAGTATTTATTTAGCTACGCTATCGCTATTTAGTGTCTATTTTTTGGGCGCGCGCCCACTGTCAGGGGCCGCGCGCCACACTACTTAGGAGGTTGAGCACTGCTCCCCAGTAAACACCCTCTGGGGAGATACCAAGGAGGGAGTCTTGGCTCTGAACTTTTCGCCTTCGGCGTTTCTTCACTGCATACTGCGTGAGCGCCCGTTGTACGTTAGTTCATCCACCCCTCTGTCGACCAGAGTGCTACCACCAGCGTGGGTTCATATTTAATCGCCGACACTTGTCGTAGTCTCGCCCCTGTATAGGGTTTCGCCCCTGTATAGGGTTTTGCCCCCGTTTTTCTCTTGTTCTCCTTTTCGGCTCTCGTGAGTGGCCGCACCACTCACCTCGCTCGTCCACCTCATACGAGTGTTTCCTCGCTTCTTTTCCGACAATCGCCGTGATACCGCTCCGCATAGGATTGGTCACACCCCGGACTGTGCCGTGCTCACCTAAACACTCTAGGTATATCCCGCCGGATTGGCCTCGGTCTTACACCCGACTTCGTCGTGCCTTTCCAAAGTGGCTCTGTTTCTGTGCTCCGCTGGGACGCGTCTCCTCCGCCTGAGGCGTGTCTCTCAAGAGAGGAAGATCCCGAACATCTTCGTGGTGTCTCCGCTCCAAGCGTTGTCCTACACTTTCGACCCCTGTGATGGATAGCAATATGTAAACAACGCTCTCTGAATTGCCATCAGTCCACCCATCAAAGATTAGCGTACCGTAAGACTGCGATAGCCGGGCCGTAATGGAATATTTTATGCGGTCGCTCACACACTGATAGTATGCATCCAAGTTCTTCCCGGAGATATTTGCAACGGTTAGTACCTGTTCTGCTAAGGCCGGGTTCGAAAGTTTGATGATCTGAAATAACTCATCCTCGCCTTCTCTTCGACTAAGAACCGAAAACGGGAGCATATGGTTGAATACAAGTGATGTCAACAGCTCATTGAGTTTCGAACGCTTCCTGTACGAATCAAAACTCTCTTCGCTTTCCGAACCAGTTTCCCTTTTACCTACCTTATCCAACTCCGGATTGTGTCCTGAACTTGCGCTCATTTTGGGCCGTTTTTGTTGCCTCTTTGGCGTCTGTGGGACCCCAAATTACATGGAAGTGCTTCCGAGCTTTCGACAATGGGCTGAAAAATGAGGCTGCTCCATTAATCGCTGTTTAACATCGCTTTCTATCCCCTTGCATTCGAGGAGATGTCTCTTTAATTGCGTTGCATTCGGTGTAGACGAAATAGATGTAAATGAACAAACCTTGCAGAATATGCGCTTGTTGGGAGACCGAATTTCAGTCGTTGATTACTTTTCGACAACAAAGTATTTATCAGTCCACCAGCTTTGCTTGCGGCCTATCTTCTTCCGCTCAGTGCTCAAAGATCTCGTGAGTTTTGCGCAGATGACATGGGTACGCCGAGATAACAATGGCAAAAGGCAGAGGGCGGGCTAGGTTAGAAAGGGTTTGGGAGTAGACCAAGATGAACTGATTGTGACACAGTCTCAAAGAGTAATCAATTATAAAGATAGAGGTGGACACTGCTCGGTTTCTGCAGATCGGAGAAGCAAAGCCGGCGCGAGACAACCAGGCCTAACTAAAAGAAAACGTGCGGGTTTGGCGCCAGAGACCAGAATTGAACACAATATGCGGTCAGAGGTTTGCTAGGAGCCAGGTAATATGGGTAGGAGGGCTTTGAGGTCTGGCACTCAGAAAAAGGTGCGTAAACCCCTATAATCGTGCATGCTTGAATGTGCATCATAGTTAAGGAAAATTACAGTCATGGGCACTCGGCCAGGAAGTTCCTCAAGGCGAATTTCGCCGCGACATGTTGAAGACTAACGGTTGGACGCAGCGAGTTACGTTTTCGGAAAGTCTCGTCACGCGAGTGGCGATATATTTATTCTAGAGCCTATAAAACTTCCCAAGATGATTTTCACGCACGGTTGCAGTGACGTTCGGTTTGCTTCCAAGTGGAGGCATACTACTCGCTACTTTTTGTAGAGAATCATTCACATACAAATATTGTATACAGACGCATAATTTTTATTGAAGCTTTGCAAAGGGGTTAAAAGAAGCAACCGGATTACTATTCGAACTATGAAAAACCTCTAAAAGAAAGAACATGAAATAGGGAACGCATATAAAGCTCCTACCGAAATTTATTTGATGAAGACAAACCAGAATCGTCAAACATAAGATGATTTTCTAACATCGTAAATATTTCTAGGACGATGCAAACTACTCGAAACTACATAAAAATTAAAACAAATTTGTTCGAAATGCTAAAGATCATTGACATACATATTTATATCTGTCACAGTAGGGGTGGTTGTGATTGAAAACCAGCGTTTTTTACTATTGTTTTGGAAAAGAGAACTGGCCTCATATGAGGTCAATTCTTCGGGTCTATTGTAGACACTTGTAAACCTCAATAAAAACATTCAATTTTTTTGTTGTTCTTCTTCAATTCCAAATTGGAAAGTTTGTTTTGTTAATGGTTATCTACAAATTGGTACACTGCTGGCAGTTTCTACACGTGTGTCCCACATTGCCGGAACATCATACACGTTCCGCGCCCCAGTTTCTATGGCCGGCTGAACTGCGCTATCATCTTGGCGCGAAATATGCTATCCTGTCCTGCCCGACCAGACTGGCGCCACCAGTGCGAGAAAGTGAATGTATAAGTAGTGTCGTGGTTGCCGGTGCTTCGCTTCACGATCAAGTGCCCTGTGATACTTCGCAACCAACCATCTGCCTGTCCAACCAAAAAGGCTTTGACCCAACCTACTCAATCGAACGCTTCAAATCGCTTTGCTTTGCGTGTTGGCGCTTACCGCCGATATTATATCTGGCGTATGCCACTGTTCTACTTTACGGCTCACCATCAGCATATCGTAGATACACGGCGAAAGTACTTGGCCCGGCGTCGTTGTTCGTGCGTTTTAATCCCTCACTGATCCTTTCGCATTCTGGTGCCATTGTCACCTACCCTTCCGACACCAGTGACAAGCTTCATGTCATCGAAGTGACTCACATTTCTTACCACAACACACGGCTGGAGTTCAACTATTTTTGTAGCAGGACACACCATCTCTGCAGTCGTTGTATCAGAATATATCTTTCACATCTTCATTTGTACATACCTAAATTGAATCATGCTCCCGCCCGAAAAGTTTGAGAGTCATTGCGTTCGTCTAGTCGATCCAAATATTTCACATGAGGCCCGCAGAGAGCTTGCAACTGAAATCCGGGATTCAATAGATGTTTTTCACTCTCAAGACTATCAATCCTTCTTGAACATATTTCTTCCGGCATTTAGAACCGTACTTACTCAACTCACTAGACCTCAACATGTTGACAATCCAACTCATCGAGTTCGTGCTCTTATTCTGGAGACCTTGAACCGCTTACCGCATAATGACATTCTCAAAACGAAGCTTTTGGATGTGCTGTCCCTAGCTATGGATGCACTGAAAACGGACAACGAGAACAACGCCACTCTAGCTATTCACATCGTCTTAGATCTTCACAGGAATTTCAGAAACCATCTCGATGGTCAAGTTCAACCATTCCTTGACTTCGTGCGTTTGGTCTATGATGGATTTGGAAAGACTGTAGATAGCCTTCTCGCTGCTCCGAAGAATGTTGTTGTACCTGGAAAACCACCTCAAATTCATCTTGCCCCTTCAACTCAGTCGTTCAAGGTCATCATCGAGTGCCCTCTCTTAATCATGCTAATATTCCAACTATACCCGCAGCTGGTGCAAAAGAATATCTACATTCTCCTACCGCTCATGGTTCAGGCCATACAGTACGAGATCCCAGTTCATCTTTTCGCCGTAATCCCGAAGACCACATTTAACCAATTTATCGCTGCGCAGGTCAAAACCGTATCATTCTTAGCATATCTTTTGAAACAGTTCCCAGAACGAATGAGCACAGATGAATCTTCTGTTCCGAGAAGCGTCGTAAAGCTAATGCAGTCTTGCCCAGGAGGAGCCGTCAGTATCAGAAAAGAGCTCCTGGTTGCCACGAGGCACATACTAGGGAGCCCATATCGCAGTGGATTCTATGATCAGTTGGATTTGCTTCTGGATGAAAAGGTACTTGTGGGAACGGGGAGAGCGACGACAGATGCGTTGAGGCCAATTGCGTATTCATTCCTAGCAGAACTTGTACACTGTGTAAGACTTAAGCTTTCCATCCCACAGCTGGAGAAGACTGTCTTTTTGTTCTCAACCAATGTTCATGATCCAAAGTTTAGCTATACGCTACAAACAAGTTCCGTGCGCCTTCTTCTCAATCTAATTGAAGGGATTCTTAAGAAAGAACCAGAATCCTCCGCACAGCGAACGTCAGCAAGGGAATTGCTTGTAAAGATTTTGGAAACAATGGTTTCCAAGTATGCGACACTTGGTGAAGAAGTTCCTCGGCTGCTTCACATGGTACAGGAACTGCGCGAAGAAGAAGACCCGATTGAAACTGGTCGACGCCTCTGCGAGACACCAATTGGCGACCCCCTGAAGGAAGTTTCGGACTTCAAGTCATTGCTGAAGACTCTCACTCTAGGATTGAAGACGGTGATCTGGTCTGCCATAAACATTCAAGGTCACAGGGCGCCTTCAAGTCGCACGTTGCAGCAGAGCGCGGTGCAAGGAGGGACACCCCATCAAGGAGGGAGACAACCTGCATCACCTGGACCGAAGAACTCCCGAATTCGAATGGGTCTTTTCGAAAGAGAATCTGAAATGGTATCCTCGTTGTTATCAGCGGGGCGAAAATGCTTTCGACTTTATGCTCGTGAAGAGAAAGCAAATGGGGGAATGGGAGAACAACAGCCCCTGTCACAAGGAACGACGAAAACTACTGAACCAATAATTCCAACGCCAGGGTCTGAACAGAATTTAATGGATGACATATCACGGAACTTGAACCCCTCCGTAATCTGCGCTGCAACTGGAGCTGAGGAGAAGGAGGTGTTTGAACTGTTTGCTCAAATATTTACTGTTCTCGACCCGCCGAGTTTTCAAGACGTGTTCGGCTCTCGAATACGCGAAGTCTTCGAGTATATTGTCGAGAATCCCGCTGCGATAACGATACCTCAGCACTTTCTGGCAAACAGCGGTGTTTCGAAGTACTTTGCAGACATTCTTCTGAACTTTCTAGTGGAAAACATCCAAGAGCTAGAAATGACCGGGGAACATGGGAATGAAGGCTATTCTGATCGTAGAAACCGCGCAAATGCATTACTGAAACTATTCAAGATTGTCTTTGCCAGCGTGAGTCTGTTTCCTACAAATGAACCTGTTCTCCACTTGCATTTGGCGACCATCGTGAGAAGATCTTTGAAGCATGCCTCATGTTCGAGGGACCCCGTGGGATTCTTGCAGATGTTAAAGGCACTTTTCAAATCTATTAATAACGACAAGAACAAGACCCAATTTGAGTTGCTCTATCGGACGTTTGTTCCCCTTCTGGAACACATATATGATACTCTTTTGGCACTCGTTGAGGGTCCGTGTGGCGCGATGCATAAGGATTTGTTAGTAGAGCTTTGTCTCTTGGTGCCAGCTCGAACTTCCCACGCCTTTCCCTATCTTGAAAAGGTAATGAGGCCTATCGTCTGGGCATTGGATGCGGAAAATGAGGTATCGGCTTATGGAATTCGAGTGCTGGAGTTCTGGGTAGATATTTTGCAGCCATCGTACCTCGACCGACTTCTTGCCAAGGTGGACCCGTGTTTAACGCGCTCATTACACAAGCAATTGAGACAACGTCGCAATCCCATCGCGGTCGAGGTCCTTCGTGTGATGGGAAAGCTTGGATCTCGTGCGAGGTTCGTGCGGGGGATGACCATACCTTTTGCATATGAGAAAGGGGGAACTAGTAACTCCAAGGTCAGATTGGAGTGGCCTGGAGGAGTGTTGGCCAACATGGAAATTGAAGAGGTGGCGAGACTAACAGTCGATTCACTCTTAGGTCGAAGACAGACACAACAAAGAGCTTCGAACGGGTCCTACCGGCTTCACGCTTGGAGGTTTTTGTACACTTGCCTCAAACCATTTCTTGGACAGAAAACAGGAGAATCAGAGAAAAACATGTACGGTTGGAATCTCACAAGCTCTGGGCAAAATAACACAAGGTTATCCCATTCTACTAGGAAGCATCGAAGGAAAGTTTCGTCTGAAGCCGAGCTCGTTAGAAGTATCTTGTTCGGACTCGTGCTATCGACTTCGGTTCTTCGTTCAGAAGAGGTGCAGCGGAATAGTATAGGTTCATTCGCCAGTGATTGTTTACAAATAGAAGAAGAGATGAAGGGGATGTGCTCTTATTTTGCGCTTTTAACCGTACAGGAGAGCAGCAAAATTTTGCACTCCCAAGATAAGACGGATATGGAGAGACAAAGACATTCAACCCAGAAGGCACCCGCTTGCCTCTCTTACTCAGTGTTTGTTGATGTTCTCGTGGAAGCAATGTCACAAAAATCTCGAGAACACGCAAAAGCTGGACTTTTGTGGATGAACCTTTACATTGCAAATGTCATAAGATACTGCTCTCAACTCGAGCGCTCCGAGAGTTCGAAAGGAGCTGATATGAAAAGTGATTTGCATGCAAGAGGGACGGAGAAAAATGAGCTCATGGAGGGCCTTTTGGTTCCCAATGATAGTTCAAAACTCTCATTGGCTTCATTGTTACAGCAATCCGACGCAAAAGAAGATCGACTAGATATTGACCAAGCTGTTAACCCAACGGAGTTATCAACGCACGGGATGCCTGCGGCGGTTGTAATTGGCGCAGAGACGGTCCAGCTCCCTTCAGGACGACCGCCATCGTATATCACGGTTACAGTGAGTTCTTTGGGGTATTTAGTTGATGTTCTTTCGCATTATTGCTATAAGCGTACTTGGAATTATCGATGGGCTGCGGCAAATGGATTCACTCTCCTTATGAAGCATTTGTCAAAAGACATACTCCGTAGTCAAACTTTTGTTCAGTACTTCATGGTGATGTTCCGTGCACTTTTGTTTCTGCTGAGAGATTCGACGGAATTTTCTACGGAGGACGTTGTTTCTGAGGGAAGGGATGTTTTATGCAGTTCGCTTAAATTGGTTTTCACTGGGCTCAACGATCCCGAAGGAGTTCGTACTGCCGATACCTATCGGAAATATTTACGGGAGGTCATAGTCCGTTTGCTCATCGACCTTATTAGTGTGTCTGTGACGGCTCGCGAGACAGCGCGATCCTGTCTGCGTTGCATCTCCGAAGCCCTCCGATGCCAAATCTCTGAGCTCGTGTTCCCTTTGAAAGAATATGTTCTTCGTCCTCTTCAGCAGAGACCGCTCCGACAGCATTCAATCTCTATTCAGTTGGGCTATCTGGAAGCTACAAACTTCTGCCTTGAACTTAATGGGCCGTCGATTATGCCTGCAGAATTTTTTTCTGCTCCAATGCGAGAGTACGTGCTCATCGAGAGCGTATATTTGTTAGAAAACAGTATCGATCCTGTACCTGAGTCTGAGGAAGCATTCAAGCACAAGTTCCATGAAAACAAATATCTTGACGCAGCTACTACAAAGCAACTTTTACAATTGAAACGCCAAGCTGTCGAAGTCCTTCGAAACATTTCCACTCACTGCTCAGAACAATTAAGGCAGCCTTTCAACGAAACATTGTACAAGAATACCATAAGCTGCTTCTTCAAGAACATCCAATCTAGAGACAAGCAGATTGTACAGAGTTCAAAACAAGGTTTACGGCAGGCTTTACATAAGCATCAACAGCCAAAAGAACTTCTTCAGCAAAATCTCAAACCGATGCTAGTACGTCTCGGAGACTACAAAACGTTGACTATTCCTTACCTGCAGGGTCTAAGCCGAATTCTAGAGCTTTTTTCGAACTGGTTCAATGTTAGTTTAGGGGAAAAATTGCTCGAGCATCTCCAGAAGTGGACTGACCCAGAGAAGATCACGGCAACGAAGAAAATTCCAGTCGGTACCGAGTCCAAAGTAGCCGCAGCTATTCTTGAGCTTTTTCATTTGTTACCGTCATCGGCTGTTAAGTTCTTGCCCCGGGTTGTTGACATGGTCATTCGCTTAGAAGCAGTTCTGACTTTAGCGGCTCCTGGTGCTGCACATCTAGGTCTCAAGAGTGCTAAGAGTGCCTCAACATCGCCGTATCGTGCACCTCTTCTGAAGTATTGTGATCACCATGCTGCACAAGCATCAGATTTTTTATTATCTCATATGGGGAATGAAAAGGTTCGACAGCTATTCCTTGTCCTAATTGGCACTGAGCAAGCCATACGTATGAGGAAGGATCTGATGGATACCCCCAAACGACTCTTTTCTCCTTCGCTTTTTCATGCAGATGGAGGAGATGGGAAGACCTTGCAAATGATCGCCCTGATTGATTTATTATCTAACAGCAATCCCAAGTGGCTCGGATCAGATCCCATCATAATGTCCACCTTGGTTTCCTATTGGAAGACGCTGTCATCGTCGAACGAATTGTCTCGCCATGACCCCTCGTTTTCTTTTCGAATTCAAGAACTGGAAACTATCGCTACCATCTTCATTAGATATTGCATGACGTTTCAGAATGAAGTGAATCTTCTTTTTGAACTTTTAGCAGTGTTTTCTTTTCGAGTAACCTGCGACTTTACGTTTGTGAAACGATTTTTAGAGGATACTGTAACACAAGCAGAAGCTGTTCCTGCGAAGAATTCCATTCTTAAGAAGTTCTTTTCTGTATTTTTGGATGGTTCAACCTCTCAAGAACGGAAGCTGCATGCGCTGCATTTCCTCATCATCCCTCTAATATCTCATCACTTAAGTAAGAAAGACGGTGAGAAAGGCCATGAGAAAGGCCATGATCACAGAATATCAGGTTCGTTCCGTGAGCCATCTACAAATTCAAAACCGGCTGAAATGAAAACAACATCTGCGCTGAAGAACGAGAAAGAGTCTCAGAAGGTCCAAGTTGAAATAAAACTTGGGCAGCTAGAGAAGAGTGGTGATGGAAGCCAAGTGTCTAGAAGTGAGAAGGCAAGCTCATTGTCAGGTTCGGCTAAGAAAGCTTCACCGGAAGTCAGAAGTGTAGACCCCATTGACCCAAGTCTCATACAAAAGATTGTTACGGACATACTGGATCAATCAGATGAAACCCTAAGACGGTACGATGAATTGCTCAGCGTGGAACTTCTTCGACTCGCAACTGTTCTTATCAAGCACACTCCTCTCGAGATAAACCGATATCGAAAAGAACTCATAAAGTTTGGTTGGAACAACCTAAAACGAGAGGAGTCTACCGCCAAGTTTTGGGCTTTTATTGCGGTGACTCAGTTTTTCGAGTCATATCAGGCCCCGACGAAACTAGTCTTGCAAGTGTATGTGGCCCTACTTCGTGCTTGTCAAATTGATGGTAGACATCTTGTGCAAAGGGCCTTAGACACGCTCATGCCTGTACTCCCCAAGCATTTAATTCATAATCCTACCGATCATAAGTACCCAATCTGGATTCGCTACACGAAGAAAATACTATTGGAAGAAGGACACATCATCCTGAACCTAGTACACATTTGGCAGATAATTGCGCGCCATCCTCAGCTTTTCTTTCTGTCCAGAGCTCAGTTTGTACCCTTCATGGTGAACTCTTTAAATAGGTTTGCTCTGAGTGCTAATGCTGCTCCAGAAAATCGAAGGTTAGGGCTTGATCTTGTTGATCTCATTTTATCATGGGAAGAAACTCGACGAAGAAACCGGACCGAAGCAAACCCTGCTTCAGGGGATGATAGTCTTGTTTCAAACCGGAAGAAGAGGCCTAGAGACCAACCAGTAGAATCTGGAAATGCTGGCGAGCAGACAGCAAAGGCAGATGGTGCTCATGAATTGGAACCTCCTTCAAAACTTCAGAAAGTCAGCGATGGGCATCCTGTGCCTGTGGCAGCACCTGCTACCGGCCAGACAGTCACAAGTACACAAGATGCGGATGATTTCAAACCAAGTGCAAGCATGGTTGACCTTCTGGCAAGTTTTCTTGTGCAAATGCCCATTAGGCCAGCGGATCAACGTGAAGCATCATTGCTAACACGAAGGTCGCTTAGACTTCTGGAAAAAATGTTACGGCTTTGGCCGAATGCTTCCATCCGCCTCAATTTTGTGGAGAAGCTGCTGATACCTATCCCATCTGAAAGACAAGCCACCACTACCTCAGCAGCGTCTTCTGGGAAGGGACCGCAGAATGCGTCTTCTGTAGATAATGCTGGAGCTGATAACAAAACTCAGAAGACAGCTTTGCCACGAAATGAGAAGGATCAGCTCAGAAAGAGGCTAGCCGTTCGAAGCAGTGCACTGGTTACTTCTCTTCTTGTTTCTTCAGTAGCTGTGAAACATCAAGGTTGGAAGTTTGTGGAGCAAAACACAAATGCAATCAAGGCATTCATACAGCCATCCGTTACAGAGAACTCAATTTCAAAAGCTTCCCAGTTTGCATCATTGCTTCCGGTGGTTCTGGAGAAGTACAAGTCGATTCAGCCTAGTTTAACTTTGGTCAAACCTGGTCAGCAGAAGAACGTGGTTAAAGGAGAAGAGGCACTGAAGCAGGGGAAGGTGTCAACGAAGCAGGAGCAGCTACCAATCGACACTATGGCTCACAGTTCGGCGTCAATGCAGAGTCCATCTCAAGCATGGTCTCTAACGTTTGTCAAAGAACTGAACTCGGCGATTGAGACATGCCTCAAGTCCACCGAACCTCGCCGAAACTATTGCGGCTTGTTGGTCTTGAAATCTCTCTGGACAGCACTTCCACAAGAGTTTCTAAAGTACCAAGATATACTTTTAAAATGCCTGCAAAGAATGACAAAGGAGCATACAAGCAGTAACCAAGCATCGTCAATTGCGACTGGGACTTCGTCCATTTTCGGAGCTCACTCTGTTGGCGGAAGAGCACAACAGTTCTCTGAAAGAAGTCCGGGCACACAGGGGCAGGTGACCTCCAATATGAAGGTTGGCAGCGGAAAAGTGCAAGAGGGTGGTAGTGAAGTAAACAAAAGCGCAAGAGCGAAAATCAGTGACAAAGATTCACAGATAAGAAGCTATGAGGTCGAATGTCTACGTCTCTGCTTGTCGATGGTTGGGTACTATATCAACTCCTTGGACCCTACTCCAAAAAGGCATACTTTAAACACGATTGGCACGTTGATTGAGAAGTGCACGGACGTTGAAGTCTTGCTTGAGCTAGTGAAATTGATGGATCGCTTGGTATTCTGGAACTCTAGGAGCCCTCCCGACCAGCTTAGCTCGAAAGAACCATTAACGTCAAAGGAGAAAGCTCAACTGCTGCAAAAGATGGGGGCATTTGAGAAAATCTCAGCAAGGGGATCAGAGAAGCTGATGGACGCGTATCTCTCGATCATCTTAAAGACGTTCAAACCAGGGGAGTCTTCACCAAGAAGACCCGATCCAAAACTTGAACGCGCGTTTATGATAGGTCTCAAATCCTATGGGTCCCCACTTCGTCAAGAGTTCTTTACCATATACGAGTCTGCCGTAGGAGGCTCGGCATCAGTACGTCTTCAGTACATTGTGTCGAAGCAAGAGTGGGAGCATTTGGCTGAAACATTGTGGATCAGGAATGCTGTTGAACTTCTCCTTTCTTCGATTGAGAAGAATCACACTGTGGGTTTTTCTGGCCAGTCTATTGTGTTCCCTAGTTTGTCTCACTACGAGGGTGACATCGTTATGAAGGACACTGGAGGAGAAGTGGAACCGTCATTGCAAGAAGCATGCCCTTGCATTTCTGATGAGGCATTGTGCAAGTTCGAGAACTCTTTGGATTATATCAGAATTGGAGACTTCACAAAATCCCTAATCAGTCTCGTTAATTGTGATCATGAAATCGCTTGCAGAACGTGGGTTTTGCTTGTACCACAGATATGGTCGCAACTCACTACATCAGAACATGGAAGCCTTAGCAGATCATTTTCTCTACTGCTAACGAAAGAATATCACTTCATTCAGGTGGCATGGCCGATGAACGTCATTCAAACACTTCTTGAGTCTCTTGTGCAACTAAAACCATTACCTGCAATCCGGGCTAATAGTATCAGATGCATCGGCTCACGATGGAATGCATGGCATTCTGCTCTAACGTATTTTGAGAAGAGGGAGGTCAATATAAAATTGCGCCTAGCCAAAGACTCGATAGCCGATCGGACTCGACACCTGCTTGAGGGCGAACTCGAAGACATTGCAGATGCACAGGTGAACATGTTTCTAGCACTTTGCGAAAACGATAACGCTGCTGGGGCGTGGAAAGCCAGAGCCAGGTCTCAGAATACCATCAAGGCGGTTTCATGTGAACAGGTAGGGCTTTTCGCTGAAGCTCAGGATTTTTACTCTGAAGTCCTGGGGGAGAGCATAACGCAAGTTTCCAATTTGGGGGAAGCAAATGTTATCAGCGGGAATGAAGTTTTGTTTTGCGAGGAGCGTTGGATTGAATGTGCAAAGAATCTATGTCAATGGGAGGTCCTGACCGAATTTTCGAGAAGTGTTGTCAGTCCTAAGCTACTTTATGAGTGTCTCTGGCGTATTCCGGAATGGACGGCTCTCAAAGATCTCTTGAGGAAAAAGCCGGTTCAAGATTCATCCAAAATGCAGATTTACGAAGCCTACATTCACCTTCGAGAAAACAAGTTGGAGAATTGTGAAACACATATAACGGAAGGATTCAAGCGAAACCTTGAAAAGTTTACAGCCCTACCCGAATCAGGAGATATGGACGCTGCCGGACCGGTTCTAGTTCAGTTGCAGCAGCTGGTTGAGCTGCAAGAATCAGCGCGAATCTTGGGCGAACTAAACGCTCTTAGTAGACACGGAAGCGACAACGTTAACGTTGATCAAAAGATCGAGAACGTGCGGATTGTCTTGAATACGTGGCGTGAGCGTCTCCCTTCGCCTCATGAGCCGTTGCGGGTGTGGAACGAGCTGTTGTTGTGGAGAAATCATGTCCATGCCATTGTTGTGAACGTGCTGGAAGCACTGAAAGAGGCTGCGAACGCAAAAATAGAAGCGGCTCAGAGCTCCACTGCTGCGAGCACACCAGGGGGTCGAGGTGGTGCCGTAAGTGCACAGGTAGCTCAAGTGCAAGCCGCAAATGCCATTGCCCAAGCCTTGCCGCAGCATGTTTTGGTTATGGGGGTGAATGAGACAGCTTGGAATGTGCATCGGTTTGCAAAAGCTTGTCGGAAGCAAGGATTCCCAGATGTGGCGTTGTACGTGCTCCAGAAGTTGTATCCCTTTGGAACCATGGAGCTCACCGAGTATTTTGTCAAGATCAAAGAAGTCGCTCGCGCTTACATGGTGGGACCGAGAGGGCTTGAAAAACACTTGGAGAATGGTCTTCATGAGCTCAGCAGATGCAATATGGATCATCTGAGCCCGAGACAAAGGGCCCAATTGTTTTCATTGAAGGGGAAACTACTCGGGCTGCTGGGAAGAGAAGATGAATCAATTGAAGCCGTCTCAACTGCGCTATATACTTCTGCAGATGTTGGATCCGCATGGCTTTCCTGGGGTCAGCATTGTGACACTATGCAGAAGAAGGCTGCGGAAGATCCATCCTCGTTTGGGTCTTTTGTTGACAATATCGACGCGGAGGACAAGCAAGTAGAAGAACTGATGGGCGTCAGCAATGGATACGCTGCGGAATTAGCATTCCGCGAATCAGCTGTGAGATGCTATTTGCAGGCGGTACGTTTTGGCTCACGAAGAGGTCGCGCCTTCCTTTCTCGCGTCCTCCGACTTTTAAGCCTAGATGTTCAATCTCGTCTTTCATTTGATTTTGCTACAAGGCGGTTGATGGAACATCAGAGGTCTCTGACACCACCGGCCGCTAAACCAAATCGCTCAACGCAAGAACCCAAACTTGAGAAGGGCATTAAAAAGGATTCTACGCCTGTATCCGCTGCTGGTCAGGATAGTAGAAATAATGGGAACAACGAACACAAGGGGGCGGTTCCTGCTCAAACTGAGGCGAGCAAGACTGGTCCCCTATCTTCGGAAAGGAAAGGAGTTAGCAGAGCCTTGAGTGCAGCAATTTTGGACGTGCCGTCGTGGATGTGGATACCATGGCTTCCGCAACTGCTGCAGATGCTTGGAAGAACAGAAGGGTTAACAGTGACGCCCATCCTGTCTCGTATTGCCCGTACATTTCCGCAAGCGATATACTTTTCTCTAAAAGCGTACATGGACGACCGCAAAGCAATTGACCGTCCAAATCGACAGTTGTTCCGGGAAGCTCTGAAGCTTTGGCGTCCCATTGCGAAGCCCCTGCGAACAGTGGCTACCCCCGCACACTTGCAAGCCGAGGTACGTCTTGTGCAGCATGCAAAAGAGCAGGTGCAGAAGTCGAACGCCAGGTACCTATCTCTTCGGAAGGAAATGGAAAAGTTGGAGGAGGCAGCGCAAGCAGGCGGCCAGGACCAAGCGCGTTTGATGGAACAGAAAGAGAGATTGAGAGCGAATCTGATGAGTGTGCGGAAGGTGTTGGAAAGATATCTACAAGTGTATCATACGCATGTGCAACGGCATCGCCAAATCCAAGAAAGTCTTCCTAGTAGCACTCACGCAGGACTGCACAGTATTCACTCTTCGAATCAATCGAATGGTGGCACGGCTTCCAAGCACGTAAAGCTGGACACTAAGGCAGACAAGCAACAGGAGGGAACGAAGGCAAGTGGCGGGGAGGCAAACACGCGAAGAGAAGGTCAAGCTGAGCCCAACGCATCCGACGATGCAAAGAAGACGGCAGGAGGTGCAACCGGTGCTGCAAATAGTTCGAGCCGGCCACAGGCACCAGCGAGACAAATGGCAAGACAGGCGTGCGGTGCAACCCCGTACGAGCTCGCAGACAACATCATGGCACAGATCGGTAAGCACGAGCAAGTGTTGTTTACGGAATTGGAAAGCGTTGCTACCGATCTATCGTATCGAGTAAAAATTCAGAGAGGGGAGCTCTTGCTTGGGCTGATGAATGCATTGCTGTTGCGATGTTATCAAAGCGGGACCAAGAGTTGGAAGGAGGAGATCATGCCCGCAATTCGAGGTGCGCTGGAAGAGATATCGCGGAGCTCTTTTGGGATTGGGACGGAAGGGAATGAACATGGAGGTGTGGAACAAAACCCTGCGGCGGAACTGGCCGATCTGAAAGAAGCGTTCGCCGCAGAGCTGTCGCCGCAAACTGCCAAGGACTTTCCCAATGACGTGGACACTTTTATTCGACGTTTGCGGCGGTGGCAAGGTATCTTTCAGAGGCGCGTGGACGCGTTGCCGGAGTTTGTCAAGCTGGAAAACATATCCAAGCAGTTGCTGAACATGAATGGGAGCGATGTGGAGGTGTTTGGGCAGTATTGCGAAATGGACGGCTCGGAAGCGTGTGCGGGACGACACGTGACGATTCGACGCATAAGCGGGGACGTGAAGGTAATCCAGCGAGCGACGGGGTGCTGTCGGGGAATGAGCGTGCTTGGGAGTGACGGCAAGTGGTACAAGTTTTTGGTGGAACACTACATTGGCCTACACGTGCAGAGGGCGGAGAGTCGGGCCGGACAAATGTACCGGCTGCTGAATGAGTGGGTGTTTGCCAAGGACGCGGTGGCTGTGCGGCATCGGGTGCAGCTGAGCGTGCCGCGGTATATTGCGACCGGGAATCGGTCGCGCCTGGTGTGTAATGACGGCGAGGTGGGCAGCGTGTCGGAGGGGCTGGAGCAGCATCTGGAGAAGAAGGGGGAGAGCTGCGACGACGTGATCATGGCGTTCCGCGAAGCGGAATACGAGGCCAAGGAGCAGCGGCTCGGGGAGAAGGAGGAGGCGCTGAGCGTGAGTGAAGTGTTTGACGCGCGCGTGGAGGCGTACGAAAGGGTGTGCGAGAGTCGGGTCGGGGAGAGGATCTTTGCGGACTGGATCGCGGGGCGCATGCGGACGGCGCGCGAGCTGTTTTGTTTCCGAAAGCGGTTCGCGGAGACGGTGGGGTGTGGGAGCGCGGTGTCGTTTGTGCTGGCGATTGGATGCCGACGGCCGCAGAACATGATGTTTTGCTGGGAGAGCGGGGCGGTGCAGCACGGGGGGGTGCGCGTTCTAAGCAACGAGGAAGGGGTGCTGGGACACGACGAGGCTGTGCCGTTCCGGTTGACGCGTAACTTGCGGCGGGGCATGGGGGCGAATGGGGTGAAGGGGGTGCTTTACGGATCGCTGGTGCGGGCGCTGCGCAGCATGATGGAGGGGATGGAGGTGATGGGGATTGTGCTGGAGAGTGTGCTGCGCGACGAGGTGGAGGCGTGTGTGGCGCGGGGGGGAGTGGTTGGGGGGGAGGCGGGGGGGAAGACGCTGGAGGAGCGACGGGTGGATGAGATGGAGCAGGTGGAGCGAGCGCTGCGGCGGAGCGTGGCGGGGATGAAGGGTCGGCTGGTGGTGGGAGGTGGCGGAGACGGAGGCGGAGGCGGAGATGGTGGAGGTGGGGGTCGGGACAGCGGGGAGGAGGCGGTGGCGCTGGGGGAGGCGCTGGTGGAGAAGGCGTGCGCGGTGCATAACGTGGCGCGGATGGAGTGCAGCTTCCAGGCGTGGTACTGAAGCGAGGAAGGAGGGGGAAGGACAAGTAGTAGAGTAGTAAGAAGGAAGGGGAGGGGGAGGGGGAGGGGGAGGGGGGAGGGGGAGGGGAGAGCTATGCGGTGCCGCGCTTACGGGCGGTGGTGGTGGGGGGGGTGGGGGCGGCGGCGTCGACGTCGTGCATGAGCTTCATGTGGCGAAACATGTCGTGCTTGCGGTTGAAGGCGGTGTGGCACACGGCGCAGTTCCACTTGGCCTCGCGAAAGTGCACGGCGCGCTCGTGCGTGAGCAGGTTGGAGCGCAGCCCGAACGAGAAGCCGCACTGAGCGCAGCGGAACGGACGTGCGCCGTCGTGCACGGTACGCACGTGCGCCTCCAGATGCGTCTTGGCCTGAAACTGAAAGCCGCACCGGTTGCACGGGAACTGACGCACCTTTTTGTGTACAATCTTCGCTCCGCTCGCGTGGTTTGGTTAGTGTTTGTCTCTTTCTCTCTCTCTCTTTCTCTCTCTCTCTCTCTCTCTCTCGCTCTCTTTCTCTCTCTTTCTTTCTCTCTCTTTCTTTGTCACTTACCGTCACGTGTCGCGTTCGATCGCTGCGCGCGCCGAATAGACGTCCGCAATGCTCGCACGCGTGTGGGCGAAGCTTCTCGTGAACGCGTCGAATGTGTCGCGAGAGCTGTCCCTTTTGCGCGAATGTAGCGGCGCACTTGTCGCACGGAAAGCTCTTTGCGCCTCTTGTCGCGCTCTTTGACGGCGTCCCCCCGTCGCCGTTGTTGTTTCCATTGTTGTTGTTGTTGTTTCCATTGTTGTTGTTGTTGTTGTTGTGTTGTTGTAGCGAGGCATGGGCGCTGTGAGAGCGCTGTAGTGAGGCGGCGTGGACGCGCGTGCGCTTGCGCGGCGGTGCATCCTCCGTGGAGGCCGACAGCGGCTTGTCGCTGTTCTTGGAACCTTTCGAACCCTTGGAGCCGCCGCCGTTGCGCGAGCCGCGCGAACCGCGCGAACCGCGCGACGATCGCGGACGCGTCTGTGGCGTTGCACTGGCGCTGGAGCGACGCGGAATTGCGGCTGGTGTCCCCGATGAAGCCGTCGGCAGCTGTGGCACCGACATGCGCTGCGCATGTCGCAACGCCGCCGCCGGGGATGGCGACGGCGACGGCGACGAGAGTAGCGGCGACGGCGACGGCAGCGGGAGACGCGGCGCGCGCAGCGCGAACAGCGAGGGAAACGGCGCGGCGCGCGAGTGCGACGCGCGCGGCAGCGGCGGCAGTGGCGCCGCGTGCGGCGGCGGCGGCGGCGGCGACGCGCGGCGCAACAGCGCAGACGACCGAGGCGGCGGCGGCGGTGGCGGCGGCGGCGGCGGCGGCGGCGGGGCGGGAGACGCGAAGCGACGTGCGAGCGCCGTGTCGGCTAGCTTGGAGAGACGCGGGGCGGCGGCAGCGGAGAGATGTAGCGGGTGCGACGGCGGCGGCGGCAGCGGTGGCGGCAGCGGCGGGCGGTTGGACGCGGCGGCGGCGGCGGCGGCGGGTGCGGCGTGGCGCGGCGGGTGGTGCGGGTGGTGAGGGTGGTGAGGGTGGTGAGGGTGGTGAGGGTGGTGAGGGTGATGAGGGTGACGAGGGTGGTGGTGCGAGGGGGGCTGCGTGGCGCGCGTCTTGCGCGCCACGAAGCTGGCGAACATCCTCTTGAAGATGTCATCGTCCGAGGTGCCCGGCATGACGAAGAGGGTGGGCACGAACTGTTTCTCTGCCTCCGTGTGTCTCTGTCTCTGTCTCTCAGTCTCTGTCTCGGTCTCTCTCTCTCTCTCAGTTGGCACGCGCACCGTGCAGCCCAAGCAAGCACGCGGCCGCGCACACGCGGCCGCCCGGCCGCGAAGCGCAGCACGCAGACGGCGATTTGGGGTGGTGCGCGCACGCGCACGTTTTACGCGCGCGCGCGCAAAAACATCACACGCGCCAATGGAAAAGAACTTTGGCGGCGGCGCTTGCGCAACGTGCGGCACGCTTCAACGAGTCTTTTTTCGCACTCGTCACGCTTCACACGTGCCGCGCCGCGCCGCTGGCACTGTAAATACACGTTTGTGCGCGCTTGCGCAAGCGCGCAAGCGCCCAAGCGCCCAAGCGCCCAAGCGCGCACACACGTGGCACGTGCCGCGTATGGCACGTCTCTGTCATGACGTGCGTGCCACTGTTGTGACGGCCGCACTGCTGGCGCATACAGTGCGCGCAGCGCCCACTTTGTTTGCTTGCAGTCCCTCCTTCGTCTTCGTCATCGTCATCGTCGCCGTCGCCCCGTCGCCCCGCCGCCCCATCGTCGTCGTGCTAATGACGATTTCGGCCGTGGGTCGACGCGCCCTGGATTACGCTGCCGTGCGCGCGTTGCTGCCGCACCGCGAGCCGTGTGTGTTGCTGGCCAGCGTGTCGCGCAACCGCGTCGCCCACTCCCTCGTCGCACGTACGCTACAGTCCGCCCCCGACCAATACCATCTGCTCGAGGCGCTTGCGCAAGCCGCCGCAGTTCTCCTTCGACAGGTAAGCTTTTTCTTTCATCGTCCCCCCCCAACCCCCCCCCCTAACCACACCCGTAGATGCCGCTGTACCGCCATCGCACACTGCCCGCCTTCGCCGCCGCGCGCCGCGTCGTGTGGAATACGCACCACATGGCACCGTTGCCTGCGCGTCCGCTACGATTGCACGTTGCGTTGCGCAGAGCGCGTCAACACTTTGGCACTGTGCGCGTCGTTGCGTACGCGAGTCACCTCAAAGTGTGCCACGCAGAGCTTGTGTTTTCTTTTCTACGCCCGTGCTCTCTTGAGAACACTACAGCTAGCTAGCTGCTACTCTAATACTCTATCTAAAATGGGCCCGTGGTCGCGCCCAGCTGCTGCACGCCCGTCGGCGACACGTCTGCGTCGCTGCCGCTCGCCTTGTCTTTGGCTGCGCCGGACATCACGTGGTGCACCTCGTGCACCTCGTGCACCTGCACCACCGCCGCCGTCGCCGAACACGACGACGACGACGACGACGACGACGATGAGCGCGACGAGTGACACGCCACGTCAAAGCGCCGCCCATCACCGTCAGACGCAAACTGCGAAATGCCCGCATGCACCGAAACAGCCGTCGTGCCATCCGCGCCGTCCACAAGCGCCTTGACGTCCAACAGCCGCACGCCACCCACCTCCGCCTCTGCAAAGCGTCTTGCCGGTCGCAAACTACGTACCAACGCGTCCATACACGACGCGTTACACGCCCAGAACGCCACCAGCGCCGCGTGAAACAGCGTGGCGTGCACTCCGAACAGACGTCGTTGCTGTGGCAGCACGTCGTCCACTAATCGCTGGTGCTGCGCCTCTGCGTGTTGTAACTTGTCCAAGTTACGTTGCTTGCGTCGTTCCTGTTGTTCCTCGTGTTGTGCTTCGTCGCGCGTTGCACCACCACCACCCACGCGCATCGTCAGCACCCCACGTCGCGGTGTCGCCGTCAATAACGCGTCCACCTTGCGTCGATACCGTAACATCTCTGCGTGTGCCGCATCAACCCGGCCGTACTTGCTCTCCACTCCACCAATCAATCGCACATATTCACCCAGTTGCGCGCGTACGTGCGTCAACATCTCGCTATGACGCGTGCTTTGGCGCGCAAACTGTGCGCCCAATTGCGTGGTGTCCGCGCGTAATGTGGCGCACAACGCCCACAATCCATCCCTGTTTGGATATGACTCGTGCACACGCCAGGAAAAGTCGCGTTGGTTGTGTACAACGCGCAGCCAGAGCGCAGAGCTTGCGCGCGTCATGCGCTGTAGTTGGCGTAGCTGCGCGCCGATGTGGTGCAGCTGGTGGCGAAGATGCTCGCTTTCGCTGCTGCGTGCTAGCGACGCGTCGCGCGTGGCTTGCACTCGGAACGCACGCTTCTTGGCTGCGTGCCACATGGCGCGGCGGCGGCAGGTCGGGCGCGATGGCGAGCGCGAGCGCGAGCACGAGCACGAGCACGAAGACGAGCACGAAGACGAGCACGAAGACGAGCACCACTTCTGCTGCTGCTGCTACTGCTGCTGCTGCTGATGCTGCTGCGGCGGCGGCGGCGTCTTATGCGCGCCTTCGCGAGCGCGCGCGCGCCAGTGACGCGCTGCCACGCCATGGCGGGTTTCATTTGCACCCGACCCGTCGCTCTCCCCCCCAACTTGTACTGTTCACCGCAGCCGCAGCCACTCGCCCTCCCCGCGCTCCTCACCTCGGCGCGCGTCGCGCGTCGCGCGTAACGCCGCACATTACAGTGCGAATGTGTGCGCGTGTGTGTGTGTGTGTGTATCCACCACGGTAAGTTACCTTCGGTAGCACCACACGCGCTTTCCTCCGCCTTACACGCCCCCCACGTGCACGCGTGGCCACGCCCGCCGCGACGCAGCTTCCCCCCCCCCCCCCCGTCGCGCTCATCTTAGGCCGCAGACGCACGCCTTACACCGCGCGAGCGCGAGCGCGCGCGTCTTCTCCATTCACGCTTGTCGCCGTCGCCGTCGCCGTCGCCGTCGTCTCTGCCCCGCCGCTTTCGTGCGTCTGCTTCTGCCGTCGCCTGCTTCCGCCCCGCTTCTTCCTCGCCATGACCGCCTCCGCGTCGCAGCCGCCGCAGCCGCCCCCGTCGCAACCGCCGCCGCCGCCCCCGTCGCAGCCGCAACCGCAACCGCAACCGCAATCGCAATCGCAGCCGCAGCCGCCCTCGTCGTCCTCGTCCTCGTCGCCGTCGCCGTCACCCTCGCCACCGCCACCGCCACCGCCGCCCCCGTCGCAGTCGGGCGCGCGGCTACCGCCGCTACCTCCGCAGCCCCCGCAGCCCCCGCAGCCCCCGCAGCCCCCGCCTCCGTCGCCGCCGCACGCCACACCGCACGCAATGCCGCCGTTCTACGCGTCGCCCTACCCGTTCAGCATGCCGTTCGCCGCCGCCTACCTACACGCTCCCCCCCACATGTACCCGCTGCACCCCACGTGGGCCTCGTCCCCCTTTCCGTTCTACGCATGGCCGGCCCCTCCGCCGCCGCCACCCCCCCCACCGTCTTCCTCGCGCCCCGCGCTCTCGCACTCGCACTCTCATTCTCATGCCCACGCCCACGCCCACGCCCACGCCCACGCCCACGCCCACGCCCACTCGCACTCGCGTGCGGCCCACGACGCTGCTGCCGCTCTTTCTTCGTCCAACGCCTCTGCCATCTCGTCGCGCTCTCGACGCCCGCCGCGTCGCCGCTCCCCTACACCGCCTCCTTCTACCTCGCTGCCGCCCGCGCCCCCCGCCCCTACCAAGCACGACGTCGCCCTCGCCGCCGACAAGGCGCTTGCCGCCGATGACAACTTCGTCTCGCTCTCGCTCATGCTCACCTCGTGGAACAACGCCCTATCCAACCCGGCCGATCCCCCCGCCGCCCTCGCCTTCTCCCAGGCCCTCCACGCCTCGCGCGCCCTCTGCGCCGTCGCCCTCAGCGACCCCATCCTCTCCGCCAACCACCCCACCCTGCTTGCCCAGCAGACCGCCCTCTTCCACCTCGTCCTCTACGCCCCCGACTCCCTCGCAGAGCCCCTGGCCGCCACCACCCGCTCCTGCTACGCCGCCGACCCCACCCTGCCGCAGCGCCACCACCTTTCGCAGCTTCTCACAATGCTCGCCGACCTCCGCCTCGCCGCCGACGCCTTCTCCTCCGTCCTCCCGGCCCACCCCCCGCTCCCCGCCCATGATGCCGCCCTACCTTCCGGCCTGCTCCCCGCCCAGGCCCTGGCCAAGTCCGCCAGCCACCTGCGCCACGGCCTGGCCCTGGCCCACATCCAACTGCATCGCACCCTCTTGATCTCACGCTACGCCGCCGATATCGATCGCCTGCTCTCCCACCAGCCCCTGTTCTCCCCGCTGCGCGCCCATCTGGCCCGCGTCCTCTCCGCCGACGTGGCCGCCCGCACCTCCCGTCTGCAGTGGAACAACCTGCTTCTTTCGTTTTCCAACCGCGTCTTCTCCTCCGTTCAGCGCGAGTCCAACGCCTTTCTCAACCGCTTCCACGCCCTGCAACAGCGCATTCACTCCTGTTTGGACGACGTTTCCCTGTTTGACACCCCGCCCAAGTCCCTGTCCGCCAAGGCCCACCAGACCGTCAACGCCGCCTCCGCCGCTGCCGCCTTGCTTTCCGCCCAGCAGCGCGCCTTTGACTGGGCCCTGCACGCCGCCGTGCTTGTGCGCGCCGTGCGAACTGCCGTGCGCGCCCTCGTCGCCCTCGCCGCTCACATGCGCCCCGCCGAGTCGCTTGTGCTTCAGTTTGAACGCGCCGTTGATGACGCCTTTTCCCACGTCGACAACGTCGTCGAGTATGCAGCCCACACCCCCACCAAGCGTGTCTTGGCCACCGTCGACAGCAACGTCGCCCCTGGCAAGCGCATCTTGCGCTTTGAGGAGCCCCCAAAGCAGCAACGCTCCCCCAACGCCCGCCGCAAGCCGCGTCACGCCCGCATGAAGAGCTCGCCCGATGCCCTGCTGCACCTCAACGCCCATTTTGACGACTATGACGACGAGAGCGACGCGCAGTCGCCCAAACAACCCGGCACTCCGGCCCCGAATAACGCAAAGCCTTTTGACAACGATGACTCCGACGCTTCCACCGACACCACCAAAATCTATGAGGGCAGGACCCTGCAGTACGGCGACGACTCGGACGAGCCTGTCCCGGACGATGAGCCTACCGTGGCGTCCACCCCTCCGCTCAACGAGCCTCAACTTGACACCCCGCCACACGCCGACAGCGAGGACGATGACGGCGAAATTATAGTCCATGAGTGCGAGCAAGGCAAGCCCAAGAAAACTGCACACCCCACCACTTCACATCTGAGGAGTATGAGTGTGGATGGCATCCCGTTCTAAACGAATGCGCCTTCTGTTGCTTGCTCAAACGCGCTTGCCAGGCCCACTCGTGTGTCTCGCATCCAGACGGCAACTGACAAACTTTCCGTGCTTTTTCGAAGTTGTTGTCGCGTGCTTGCCTTTTGCTCTTGTCTCCCCAGTCACTTGGTTTGTCTTGCTCTTTCGGCTTGACTTTAGTATCTTCTCGCTTTGGTCCCGTGGTGTCTTGAAACGTAATATGTGTGTTGGTGTTGCACATACCGTTTTCTTGAGATCGGTCTCAGTCGTTGGTTTTTATGTACCTACGCACATCTAATCCCCCCCCGGTCCATCAAGGACGAAAGGCTCTGTACTGGATTGATGATGTGCCTTTTACTACTTAGATTCTTGTCCCTTAGGCGATGCGAGAGTTTATTGTAACTCTGTCATGTAGATGATATCAATAGCTTATGGATCCATGTGCTCTTGCCTGTGCCCCGTGATGGAGCTTATCTTCACTTCACGCTTGTAGACGTTGTACGGTTGTACGGCGTGTGCACGAAAAGAGTATCTTATTCTTCCATCCGTGCGTCGTGATTGAGTTTAGCCACGTCCTCATTCTATTTGTAGCCGAGCTGTTTTTCTGTGACTCAATGTGAAGATGGGAAGAAAGCTGGTGAACTGAAGACGATGCGGTATGTATCCAGCTGCGCAGTGTTTCGCAGGCCTTTATCAATGAACGTATGCCTACCTTTCCCACGGCCATCGCACTGCTTTCGCGACAGTCGGCTCCAGCCTGGTCTCAGGGCTTATGCAACTCCATGTCCTCATGAGCCTCGGTCATCACGATCTCACCGAGTCAGGATTTTCGATGCAGCGCTTGTCCCAACTCACGCAGGTTGTGCAAGGGACACCTTTGTGGCCAGGAGCAAGGCCAACATCGGCGCACGTGCGGGGAAACTTCGCACCAAGTGCAAGCTGGTTGCGTTGCAGGTCACACCCGTTTGCTGCATCCGGGGAAAAGATCTACATGCCACATGAATGACAACATCTTTCACTGCGATGGTGCGCTGTTGGTTAAGAAAGACCGTCATCATGTCGCCTTACGCTGTCTGCAGACAAACTTGAGCCGTCGTGAAACCCTTGGTGACCAACGAGGGAACAACCAAAAAGTCGCTTGGGGAGCTTGTCTTGGGAGAACTACAAAAGAGTTTGGCCCCCGCCAGCAAGTCTAAAGCGAAGTATATGTGCGATAGCCCGCTGTTGTACAGGGAGTTAGAACGTAGCGCTCATAGTAAAGAGAAGAAACTAGCTGTTTGTGTTCAACTGGGTTGGCCATTGTTTTCAGGAGCACACTGGGGCCCCGTCTGGGGTCTCTGCCCCGCTTCATCTGCTGCATGTTACGATTGTGAAACATTGTTCTCTGAATCCAACGGGGGGGCATACCAAAATGAAGCGCCAGCCCGCAACACAGACAGTTTTCCGTGCAGTTTCATGCCAATATGAGGGATCAGTCCTGCTTATGCTCAAGACAAAGGTACTTGATCCAAACCTTAGAAAGCCCCCCAGTCGCGCATTTTCTTTTCTTCTTCTTCTTCTTCTTCTTTATTGTGGATGTTGAGTTCTAATTCCTGACGCAGCAGACATTTATGCTACAGATAATTCTCTTTCCTTAAGAAGGCCAGATCTTTTTTTGGGACTTCCAATGTAATTTCTCCAAATGAGTTTCGTCGGTTTTCTCGTTGATCACGAAATGCTTCACAACGGCTGGCGTTTGTGAGCGGGCAGCGCATGACCACATGTTCGCATTCTTTCTTGCCTGCCAGCGCGCACTCATAGCGTATCTTATTTTCTCCATACAGCTTGAAATCCGATGGAGGGCAGGAGTGTGCCCAGTGTAGAATTGGGCTAGAGTAGCCTTCAAAAGACGCGCATCTTTTGAGTCAACTTGGTTTCGTTCATCATCTGGTATCTGCCTCCGAATGTTTTGCTTGATTTTAAGAGCAGATTTCACGTCCATGACGTCGTTCTACTTCAACCTATTCTTCAATTGATGCTAACATACCGGATTTTGCTAATTCGTCTACTCGTTCGTTTTCTTTCGTTCTGCAGTGGCATTGAGCCCATGTTACAGTGCGTTTCAAGAACAGGTCCCTTCCAAAAACCAATTGTTCATCGAATAAAACCTTTCTTCTCAGAAACCTTGTTTTATAAACAAATCCTTTATACCATATAGAGCTCCATTATGGTCCATGCGCCGCCTCTATCTCGCCAAGAACAGCTGCAAATTATTGGCTTGGACCACGAAGGCATGATCCCAGCTGACATTGTGCGAAAACTGGAGCGCAGATCCAAACGTAAAGAAATGTTATCAAAAGCCCTGTTTTGTGTAGAAACAAGCATTTTCTGGGCCGTTCTTCATCTTTTTCTAAAGCGGAAAGCGTACACGTTAGCATCTACTTCTTTGTGCAAAAACCATTGCGATAAACATGTATTTAAGTTTAAACGCTTTACATCATGGCGGGTAGTAGATACTCCAAATTTTTTATATTTACAAGAATGAACAAAACTATTTTTGAAAGAACAGATTAAAGCCATCCAAAATGGTGCGCTCAAAAAGTTTAGAAACGTTAATGAAACCATCTAATTCTTTTGGACGGCAAAAATTTCAACCTTGTTCTACCAGGGTGGGGAGGGGGAAGGGAAAATCATCATTTTAAATGATAAAGGTTATGAAAAAAAGAAGCTTCAGGCATAGAACTAAGTGATTTTTAAATGCAAACTTGTTCATCTTTAAAGTCAAAACTCGCAACACACCCCCCAGCAGCAACTGCTCTCTCCATATAACTACTACCCAAAGCTAAACCAGTAAAGAATAAAATCAAAACAATAATCTCAGTACTTCTTTCAATCCACCTGAATGTGTAGAAATGAAAGGAGTCTGCAACAAACTTTAGTCTCTGAGGGTCGATGAGAAAAATCCCTCTCTACGAATCGCTACGAATCGCTTTAAATGGCCCATTTGAAGCGGTTGTGTCAATCTTCTCCTCGTTTTCTACTAAAATTAAATTAAAGCTATCGGGCCGCGTTTGTACTGTCCGCTCTTCAATTGGCGCGAGAATCGAATTGAAGAAGGTACGAGATTGCAAGGCAGAATTGCAGATTTGCTTCTGTCAAATGCACTCGATTTCACTCGTCAAAACGTACCCAAACAGTATTCAAAACCAAAAGCATTCAATTCAGCCCAGAATTGAATGTGTTCATGACTGACAAATAGAGCTTACGTGCTCCGTGAGAATTCATACTCGATAAAAAACTCTAACCAATATAGTGTCAATTTAACTGTCTCAGAGTCTCTGTCATAGTAGAATCGACTGTATATTCCTGGTAATGAACAAAGGCGATCAAGGAATTAGTAGAAAGCAGTCCGGTCCTTCTTTGAGAACCGGACCGTAGTCGACCGTAACGGAGCTCATATGTAAAACATAGCTACAGTGCAACGGTCGCGGTACGAGCTACCAAGCCATCATGTGGTATCTATAACTCCTGCCAAAGAATGCGTAGCCATCACAACTTAGAAACAATAGGATTGACTACAGCATACGATAAATACGAGCACAGGAATAGATGCAGATGTAGGACAAAGCTTGGAGCGGAGACACCACGAAGATGTTCGGGATCTTCTTCTCTTGAAAGACACGCCTCAGGCGGAGGAGAAGCGTCCCAGCGGAGCACAGAAGCAGAGCCACTCTGGAAAGGCACGACGGAGTCGGGTGTAAGACCGAGGCCAATCTGGTGGGATATACCTAGAGTGTTCATGTAAGCACGGCACAGTCCGGAGTGTGACCAATCCTAGGCGAAGCGGTATCACGGCGATTGTCGGAAAAGGAGCGAGGAAACACTCGTATGAGGTGTACGAGCGGGGGGAGTGGTGCGGCCACTCACGAGAGCCAAAAAGTAGAACAAGAGGAAAACCAGGGCGAACCCCTATACAGGGGCGAGAAAATGACAAGTGTCGGCGAATAATATGAACCCACGGTGGTGGTAGCACTCTGGTCGACAGAGGGGTGGATGAACTAACGTACAACGGGCGCTCACGCAGTATGCGGTGAAGACGCGCCGAAGGCGAAAATTTCAGAGCCAAGACTCCCTCCTTGGGATCCCAAGAGGGTGTTTACTGGGGAGTGTAGAGCAACGCCCAGTTAGGGGATACTTGAAGATGCAACTCATAGAATGAGGATTGAACCCTCCGAGGGTTATGATTATGATCCCCTCTAAGGTGTGCTGAGGTGGCACTGTTTTCTGGTTATATTTCGCCTATGAAGGGAAGATTCGGATGGCCCATGGTTGGATTGGCCCCGTGATACACGTGGCTTAATTTTGGCACCGATTTTCGGATATTTGTAGAACGTTGGACTTTTGGGCCCTGGCAGTGGGATCTCCACGTGTATTGCACTGAGCAGGTGTGCACTACTGTAGAGTTTAGTTAGTGGGCCCTACTTAGGGAGGCGAGATCTGACAGTCCGAGCTCAGAGTAAATGGTGACCAAGGTTGGTCTTCGATACCTTTAGAGGTTCTTCGTCGCCATCGTTTCGGCCTTACAACCCGGAACGGGCTCTGGTTAGCAACACCTGCGTAGGGACACGACTCCACTTGGAGAGTGCTGTAGGACAATGCCCCCAAGGGGGAAAACCTACGAAGACGTCCGGATCTTCCTCTCACGAGGTAACCGGCGCGGCAGAGCCCTCCCAGGGATCGGCGCGCAGTGCCGGGTGTAAGCCGGAGCCGAACCGTCGCGACGGGCGCAGGGAGGCTGAAAGAAGCCGAGAATATCCGCGTACTGCGGTGCTTGCGTATCCTCTGAGGAGGCAAAACCCACGAGAGTGGCGAGCACGACAGGTGTCAGTGCGAGCCGCAAGAGCGGGAATTGCCCAATGAAGGGGAGGAAAAGGGAAGGAAATTGGGAACGGAGGCAAGAGGGCGAGGTTGACCACGAGTCGCAAGAGGGGACTCGGGAATAGCCGGCCCTGCCGGGTGTAGCAAACCGTATACACGGGCGGAACCACGAAAGTGGGAATAGATACCCAACACACGAAGGCTGCTTGAACGTCCAAGGGGGTTGGGAAGCCGTGCACAACTGGAAATCCCTCCGTAAGGAGTTGTATATCCGCGCAGGCGGTTCGACCCAGAGCCAAGATCTGGAAGACCAAGATCACCCTTGTTGGGGAGACTTTACTGGACCGGCGGCCGCGAGGCCGGCGGCCTAAGTACTGTAGTCACCGTAGAATACAATAAATAAAGTCTATCCTAAATAGCTAAATGTCGGTCTAACAAAAGGGGCCAATCTGGCGGCCACGTGTCGCGCGGGCGCTGCGGCCACGTGTATGGCACCCGGTCCCGCCGGTGCATCACCGGCGTTCCGGGTGTCGCCGTGAAAGCGGATTACTCCTAATCATAACGAGGTTGCACGCCGGAGGCTCCGGAAAAAACTTAAGTCCCCAAAAACCTCCCTGGAGGACGTTGCTCTTCATATCCCCCCCCTTAAGACAGGGCGAACACCTCGAAGAGGAAGTCGGCATGGCAGCTCGTCATGATAAGAGCGCGTCCGACACCGGGTCTCCGGAAACCAACACACCTTCACCAAGGATCCCACGCACGCTCTCCGCATCCGATTCCAACAACAGCACACCAACACGCACCATGTCCAACCCCGACCGTCATAACACATCCGCAACTCCCGCCCTTGGCGGTTCCACCGGCTTCCGGTCCGCGCCCCACCCTGGGGATATTACCAACCTCGCGTACGAAGACCGCCGTATTGGCGCCCGCTTTCGCGGACAGGCGGACCCACCGCAGTGGCCGACCTACGACGCCCTTGTGGGTGCGAATCCGAGAACTCGGCATGGCTCCGCGAGGTTGCGGTATGCGCCTTGGTTTCACCCATTGGCTGTCCGCGACGAGGATTTGATTCAATCCTACACCGATAACTCGGAGATGCTCCCGGGCGACCTGCCCGGCGTGGTGACCCTGTCCTGGGATTGGCGTAATCGTATCGCCATCCCGGTACACCACATACTCCGCCGACGTGGTGAATCCTCTGCGGAGGCTCAAGCCGCGCTTGTGCGGATTGCTTATCTCAGGCACCATCGGGCGCCTTTCGAGTTCCCGATACCGCCAGAGGTCGAATTCGACGTCCACCTTTACCACACTCGCGGGGAAATGTCGTAAAGTGACCGTCTTAACGGATTGTAAACCCTCGCTTGGAGGGGCACACCGAACGCTCGGCAAGAAGCCCTTTGCTGGGCACGACCGATTCTTCGGGCAGAGTTCCGCTATCAACCGCGGCAGTCGCGCTCGAACTTCCTTCAGAACTTCATCCGCGATGAGCGGCGTTGGCGGGCCCGGACCGGGTATTTCGTACCGTACCAGAACACGGAGATTGAGCGCATCGCGCCTGCTCACCGACGTGGTCGGTACGTCAGTCTCCCAGACTGGTGGTCCTCCTTGGAGGCGTGCTGGGGTTGCTTCGTTGAGCTGCCCCCAGTATTCACCTATGTAGGGTCGTCGTTCTTGAACGATCCCCAGTCGGGGTGGTGGTCCGTCGTGGTAAGCGAATGGGCCGTCCGCACTGCGGCTTTTATCCTCGCTGAGGCGTACGACCAATACCGATTGTGGTACGTGCCACCGCGTGTGCGGGCTGCGATCCGTCGTTTGGACATGCGCATCCCCCTCGGGGGCGAGGCGAGCGAAGAAGAGATGCTGGGCCTTCTCGACTTTGTGGAGGGGGTCCAGTAGGATGAGGTCCCGCTGGAGAACTCCCAACGCATTCAACCGCGTCGCGGGTCTGGCCCCGGACTCGGGAGGAATACCGCGCTAGCGGGGGATTTCGTCTACTTCGACCCCTGGGAGTACCACGAGATCAGCCGCGAGGAAGCGGAAGCCAACTGGCATGCGCCGCGTGAAGTTCCGGCCGACCACCCGCGAGGGTATGTCGACTCGAGCGACTATTACCGCGACTATGCGGATGGTGACCCGATGGTCGACAACGAACCGGAGGATCCGGGTTACGCTCCGATGGAGGATGACGGGTCTGGCGAGGCTGGTGAGGAGTCCGTTGAATACGGTGGTGCGGCTCCATCCGGGGCTGCTGATGCCGTGCGAACGGATTCCTATCCGACTCCATCGGTGGCGGGCCTGCCCGCAACCGTCGCTGGCGCGGAGCGGGGCGAGGTCATCGCGCGCTTCCTTCGGGAGGTGGGGCTTCGCCCTTCCGAGATCTCGGGTGATGTGGCCGCCATGCGGGATGCCTTAGCCAACCGCCTGGGCGGGGGTCCACCTCGTGCGGAGGAATGACCGGAGCTTCCGGTATAATGTAGGGCGGCGCCCCTAGGGCGCCCTTGCCAGTAGTGAGAAATAAAAGAAGAGGGTCGCCTTTCCGACGCCCTTTCCCAAGTCCACTTCTTTCTTTCCGGGGTACCGGCCTTCAACCGGGGTTCCGGCGTTGCAGGGAACCAGCCTAGCTGGGAGTCCCGTGTTTAACGGTGGGCGCTTCGCGCGCGGACCAGGTAACTGGCACGACCACCAACGAGGTTGGGATAGCGTGAGCGGTTGCTTCCTTCCCCGCGTTGGGGCATGGACGGAGATGGCACGCGGCACCATCAGCCATTCCATTCCGTGTTCACGGTTTATCCCTCTTGGGCGTTTACCAGCGTGGCTGGGAGTGCGGTCCCCACAAGGCGGTGGTATCGCATTACCGCAGAGCGCGGGATGTGCTCGATGGGCTCCGGGGTGTCCCACTCCGGCCCGTATCCGTACCAGCGGGTCCGGTACTGGAGCACCCCGTGCCCATCGTAGCTATGTCCGACGATTCGGTCGAGGACGTACTCCTGCACGTAAACTTGCCGGCCTTGCCGGGTGGTGGTGACCCGAGCCTCAGCGCCGCGTGGTGCTGGGTTCGTCGTCGCCTGTTCCGGGTCACCCGGTTTGTCATTCCGCTCTGTGGTTGTTGCCGGGTTGCCGGGGCTGCCGTACCGCTTCGCGGAAGTTGCCGGCGCGGCCGGGTTGTGTTTCCGCTGGGCGGTAGGGGCTTCCCTGAAGTCTGCTCTTACCGCGAGTTGGCGGGGGTCCTTCCGTCTTGGTGACGGTTCGCCGGAGGCCTCCGCTTGATTTGCGGCATGCGGCGTTCCCATTGGTGGGCAGTTTCCGCCGTGCAGTGCGCCGCGGGCGGTGAGTGGTTCACCGTCCCGGCGGTCCGCCTCCGCGGGGGGACTGTCAGCCAATGACCGGGATGCCGGGTGCCCATTGGTCCGATCTCCCGCCCGGGTCACGTGACCTTGAGGACGGGTGGTCGGGCCGTCGCGGACGGTTGGCTCTCATTGTTCGGCAAGGGAGGCGGTTTTCGACTTGTCGTTGCGCCCCTTTTCCCCCATGGGGTTCGTACCGTTCTCAACGGAGTGGCTCGCTAGACCTGCTTGCGCAGCGCCCGCCGGAGTACCGGTATCGACCGAAACGCTCGGTGGTCGACCGCGAATGTGCGGGGAGCCCTCAGTTGCTTCCACGCGATGCGGAGCGTCCGTAGGGTCTCGCTTCCCGGCTTCGGGTCTTCGAGCGCCTTGGTTCCCCTTGCAGGGTTGCGTGAGCGGATTGGCGTCCGGCGACGATGCCGGTTGCCCGCTCGGGGGTATTGCCCTGGGTGTCCGGTTAAACTTCCGTTGCGACGGCGATGCTTCCGCGATTGAGCCGGTCCCCTCCCCCTCCTTAGACGGAGCGACGGGTGATGGTGGGCTAACCGCATGGCGGGTATAAATACCGCTGCGCGGCGCCTGTAAGGGTAGCTGGCCGCGAGGGCCAGGTGTTTCCGGCATTGCCGGTGGTTCCGATAAAGTCGGTATATCGGAGAGACCCCGTGAGGGGTGCGGTACCACGGCGGGGCGTGGTGCCACCGTTGTACCCGTGGTATCCGAGGCCGTTTCGACGGGGGCTGATGCGTTTTCCGCCTGCGGCGGTGGGGCGGCTACGATGCGGTCTTGTGAAAGACGTTCGTGGTCGCCGTTCTTGTCCACCACAACTGTGCCGGGGAGGGAGGACACGACCCGGAACGGACCTTCAGTGACAGGCGAGAGCTTGTGACGCTTGTCGGTCCGGGGGTTGTAGTACTCCCGGCGAACGAACACGTAGGTTCCCGGCTTGGGCGGTGCCGGTAGTGGTTCGCGTAAGCGGTTATCAAAATCCCGCTTGTAGGCGGCCTGGGCACGTTCCATAGACTTCCGGGCGACCGGTACGAGCTTGGTAATCCATTTCTTCCACTTGAGGCGGTATTGACCCACGGATGGGAAAGAGTTGACCCTGTGTTGGGGTTCGACCGCCACTGGCGGGGGTGTCCTGGAGAGCATAAGCTCGAAGGGGGTCAGACCGGTTGTCCGGTGAGCCTGCGGGTTGTAAGCGTAGGTGATAGCATCAGAATAAATGTCCCACGTCATTGGGTGATCGGATACGTAGGAGCGTAGCGACGCGAGTAGGGTGCGGTTGAAGCGTTCCACCTGCCCGTTTGTTTGCGGGTGGTAGGTGGTAGTAAACAGGTTCTTGACGTCGAGGATGCGGCAGACGTCCTGAAAGAACGTAGAGGCGAACTGCTTACCGTTATCGGATAGAACCTCTATCGGAGGGCCATAAACGAACGCCCAGTGCGTAACGAAGGCGTTCGCAACCGTGAAAGCGGTGATCTTCCGTAAAGATACGATGCGCACCAGCTTCGAAAAGCGGTAAGTGATAACCAAGAGGAACTTATTTCCCTTGCGCGTCTTGAGTAGAGGCCCGAGAATGTCGATTGCGACAAACTCGAGGGGCGCCCTTGCGGGGAAAAGCTTCATCCGTTTGGAGTGCTTCCGGAGTTTCACCCGGTTCTTTGCGCATTGGGTGCAGAACTGCACCGTAGCGTAGCAATCAACCGCCATAGCGGGCCAATAAAAGTCCCTTCGCAGGGTTAGATAAAGTTTTCTCCCACCGGAGTGTCCTCCGAGGGTCGGGTAGTGTGAGAGGTGGAGCACCCTGGTTTGCAGGGTGTGGGGGACCACGATCTGGGATCGGTGGTCCACCGTCCGGATGAGGTAACCGATGTCGTTTACCTCGAACGGGAGGTCCTCTCCACCGTTTAGGCGGGCCCGTATGCGCGTGCAGAACGGGTCGCCGAACTGTTCTCGGATCATCTCATCGGTGGAGATGGGTACAAAGGTCCCGGCTACGGGTGTTTCATTCTCGCGCGCTGCGAGTAGCTCATCCATTTCCATGGTGTCTTCCCCGGTTTCGGGACAATCCGACTCCGTCGGTGTTTCCCCTTCCAAGGTAAAGCACGGGATCTCGTCGACCTCCGGGTCGGCAAGTGCTTCACCTGTCGTAGGTAATCGAGAGAGGGCGTCTGCTTGGGTGTTCTGGACACCCTTTTTGTAGACGACCTCGAAGTCGAATTCCGCCAAGCGGAGGCGCCACCGCATTAAGCGGCCAGAAGGATCTGCGACGTTCAGCAGCCACCTCAACGAGGCATGGTCCGTGTACACGGTGAAATGGACGCCCATGAGGTATGGGCGCAGAGTGGATAGCGCCCAGACCACTGCGAGGCACTCCTTCTCGGAGACCGAGTAGTTGCGCTCGTGGACGTTCAGCGTGCGGGACCAATAGCCAATTGGTTTGCTTTCCCCCTCGGGGGTGGTTTGGAACAGTGTGCAGCCCACCTGGTGGTCGCTGGCGTCGGTGTCGATGGAGTAGGGAAGCCCAGGTTTGGGCAAGGATAGGATGGGAGCTGTCGAGACTGCCTTAATCAAGGAGCGAAAAGATTCCGACTGATCGGTGGTAAATGGCGCAATCTTCGGTGGCTGGCCCTTCCGCAGTAGCGCGTTTAGCGGAGCGGCGATATCCGAGAAACTCGGTATAAACCGTCGATAGACGTTGACCAGACCTAAAAAGGATCGGAGCTCCGTTTGAGTACGGGGCTCCTTCGCCTCGCAGAGGGACTTGATACGAACTTGTTCGATCATTAACCGTCCTGGACGGATGACGTGCCCGAGATACTTCACCGTGTCGGTGAAGAACTCGCACTTCCTCAACTTGAGGGTTATTCCTGCGTCTCGCAGTACGGTCATCACGTCCCGCACGTGGGTCAGGTGATCGTCCAGGTTTCTGGAAAAGACAATGATGTCGTCTAAGTAGACAAGGCACGTGCGCCACTTGAAACGCGACATCAGTATGTCTATTTCCCTTTGAAAGGTGGCCGGTGCATTGGTTAAACCAAACGGCATCCGCTTGAAGCGGTAGGAACCCGTGTGGCAAACAAACGCGGTTTTGTCTCGGTCCTCTTCCCGGACTAGGACTTGCCAGTAGCCCCAGTTAGCATCCAGAGCCGTAAACACGGTAGCGTCCCCGAGCGAGTCTATACACTCGTCCATGCGCGGAATCGGGTAGGTGTCCCTCACGGTGACGGCATTGAGGCGGCGGTAGTCAACGCAAAACCGCCACGTGCCGTCAGCCTTGAGGGCCAGCACCACCGGTGAAGCCCAAGGAGATTGGGCGGGCTCGATGACTCCAGCACGGAGCATCTTGTCCACCTGAAATTCTTCCTCCTCCCGAGCTTTCGGTCCCGCCCTGTAAGGGGGTTGTGCAACCGGACGTGCGTCCGGTAGCAAGTCTATCCGATGTTCGGATGTATTGATCTCACCCAGTGAGCCGTCCCACATTGTGGTAAACTCGCGTAGCATTCCGCGTAAGCGGTCCCGGTGTGAGACCGGTACATGACTCAGGTCCAGGTCCTCGAGGGCCTTGATCGGGTCTATCTTATCGTAGCGCGTAGGCTGTGCCCTGGTGTCAGGTCTGGGAACCGACGAGGTCGGAAATGCATCCGTCATGACGGTTTTATCGAGCGCCAACTGCTGTGCCTCCCCGGAGGTTTCTGCACCGGATACCGGGAGACCATCCTCGGTAGAGGGAGTTATCCCGAGTACTTCGGCAGCCGTCACCTTTGTAGGGAGCATCGCGAGCGGGTGCGGCGTCACAGACCCAATGACTTGGTTCTTTGCCAGCGTCTGGGGAGCCTTCCCCAGGTTGGCAACCGACACCCTGAAAGGGGAATTGGGCGTGACTTGCACGATTCCGTTCGCAACGGTTAACTGAAATTTCTCGTACAACGAGGGCAAGGGCTGAACAACCCGAAGACCGTGTTGACGGGAATTGACTGAAACCATAACCTGGCTCTCCGGGGGTATGGTTACTGACGAGGCAACGCGTAGCTTCGTAGAATCCCGGTTCGCCGGTGTGGGTTTCTGCGCAGCAGGTAGAGGAACGTGTTTCCTCGATGCCCGCTTCAGAGGTTGACGAACAATGGGGACGGTCGATCCGTCCTCAAGTTCCACCTGCTTAAGGCGTGGGCGGATGGCGTCGACAAACCTGTCGCAGTAGTCACATCCCAGTATAACTGGCGCGGCCAGCGAGCGGCACACAATAAAAGTTAGTTTAACCACCATCCGCCCTAGCCTGACGACCAGGTCGATCACACCAGCCGTTTTCAACGGGTTGTTATTGGCATCCGACACGTCGGATACCGTTTCAGAACGGATGAGTGACCGCAATGGCGGGGGTAAAACCGATTCCACAATAAAGTTCGGCCCAGCACCTGTATCCAGGACAGTGAGATGTCTCACCATAAACTGCGTGTGCAGACCAAGGTCAGCGTAAACCTTGTAGTTACGCTTGGCCATTACCAAGACTCTATCCGGGATCCGGTTATTTCTAATCCGTATCCACGGTCTACGCAACACACCGAGGTGTTTAGAGTCCGCGTCTGCGGTGTCCTTCCTTGTCAGGATTTTCACCGGGGAGCGAGGCATCGGCGCCTCGGGCGTCGTCAGCCTCAACTCTGAGGACGCCTCTCCCGAAGGGGAGACTCCCTCTATTCTTTTCCCTGTACAGGGTTCTGGTCGGGCGAAGGCCCAACTTCCTCGGCAACGAGTGCATGACTCCGTTGCACGGTAGCTACCGCAGGAGCGGGTTGAGATCCACCAGCGGGGTTTGGCGTTGGTGCGGCGCGTGCCGGCTGAGCCGGTTTGTACCGAGAATTCGGAGTGTGAGCCAATGCGTTGGGGAAGTCCGTCTTCGCGCGGAGATATGACGTGAGTGGCACGGAGCCCTTCTCCTGCGGGGAGAGGGCTTCGTAATTATCCACCACTCCCGCCATATCGCGTAGCGATAAAAGGCATTGCGGGGAGGTGTGCCCGCGCTCGTAGCACAAGTGGCACACCAACGTCACTCCCGCGTTTCGCGGTACGGCATTCCGAGCATCGGTGTATCTTCCGGGTTCCCTGTTTCCAACCCATCCAGGGCGCTGACTTCGTGTCATTCCGTTCGAGTACGGCATACGGGGGGCCAGAGTGCGGCGGTCATTAAGATAAAAGACCTGCCCGTTCTCCGTGTCCCTTGCGGTTGAGTCAACCGAGCCATCCGTTGTAGACGGTAATTCCGTTGTCGGAATAGATAAACCATCGTGATGGATGACATTCATATTGTCATAACCCTGTTTGGGGATGCCATCCGTCGCAAATGACGGTGAAGAAGAGTCTGACTCAAGCAGAAATGCCTTAGCGGCCTTCGAACGGGTTCCCGGATTGCGTGCGCGTAGTGCATCTCCCTCTGCGCGGGCAAACTGTACGAGTTCAAGGTAGGTCACCTTCGGCTCTTGTGCCCTGTAACGGGCGACAAGAGTCTTGATGGCTGGATCCAAGCCATCAATGAACATCGTACAGCGTTCCCCAGCGGGGTATACATTACCACAACGGTGGAAAGCCTTATTCAGGCGTACCGATTAATCGGTCTCGAGCTCGCCGGAGCGTTGTCGAGTGTCTCGCAAAGCGAGTATCGCCGCTTGTATCGCGGAGTTGGTTGCGTAGGAACGGAGGAGGTACTGCACGGCCTCGGGCCAGCAGGTCACACCTCCTTCGGAGGCTCGCGACGAGCCCCGAACCGACAAAAACTGATCTTCAGCGACACCCCGTAGAAAGTAGGGTAGCACCACGTAGGCTTGTCCTTCGTTCATTCCGAGTATATCGGCTTCCGCTACAAAGCGGTGTAGGAAATCCAAGACCAGAATTGGATCATCCCCAGTAAACGACTGGCTACGAAGTGAAAGCTGCATCCGCTTGATGCAGTCTTTCACTTTACCCGTGTCACGCGGTGTCAAACCTAAAGAGGAATCTTCTAGCCGGTAATACCGGTAGGACAGGAGTGTCCTGTACAGAGGGTTGGTGGGCTTCAAGGGTTTGAGGCCCGGATGTCGCCGACCCTTGGGGCGCGACCGGATGGCCCCGTAGGTGGCAGAGGAGCGCTTTGAGCGGGAAGAGCGCCCATAACGATCCTGTGGGTCATCGCTCACCGACGAATCGGAACTCTCCGAGTCACTCGGTTTACCGTCCGACTCAGATGATGAGTCGGACGGGGGTCCGTGCTTACGGTTAGAATCCCGGCTCTTCCGGCTCTTCCGGTTCCGCGACTGGGTCTCTCGATGAGAGACAACCGGTCTAGCCGCGTTCGCGGGCGAGGTTAACGTCCTCTCGACCGACTCAAGTCGGCTTCGGAGACGCTTGAAGCGATTCTCTATACCTTCTGCGAAGGAAGACGGAGCGCCAGAACAATCGAGTAGTTTATTGACGTCCGACCGCAATACGCGGATATCCTCGGCTAACTCACTTGTAGGGGGGTTAGCGAGGCTTCCTCGTAAAGAGGTGAACTCCCTCGAGAGGGTATTGTGAGCAGCCCGCAGGGAGCGGAGCTGCTCTTCCAAGCGTACAACCCGCCCTTGGTCGACCAACCGCGGAGGCGGGGAAACCACCGTTGCGACGGTCGTTAACCCGGAATCGGGCTGCGGGTCTTCTGTGCCGGTGACCGGTATCTCCCGGGAATGGGGTGTTGGAGCCAGGGCCTGTGGAACATCAGTGCCCCCGGCATCACCGCTTTGGCGGGAACGGCTGCGTGTTGCAGGAGGCTCCATGCTAGGCGGTTTCCTTGGCATTGGCCACACCGTCTCGACGGAAGAATAGAAAGCAAACCGGTGAGACCGGAGAAAACCCGTTAAACGGAAAACAACCTCAGAGAGGACACAAGCGGTCTTGACTTCTAAGTCGGGAGACCAATTGGTAGGACAATGCCCCCAAGGGGGAAAACCTACGAAGACGTCCGGATCTTCCTCTCACGAGGTAACCGGTGCGGTAGAGCCCTCCCAGGGATCGGCGCGCAATGCCGGGTGTAAACCGGAGCCGAACCGTCGCGACGGGCGCAAAGAGGCTGAAAGAAGCCGAGAACATCCGCGTAATGCGGTGCTTGCGTATCCTCTGAGGAGGCAAAACCCACGAGAGTGGCGAGCACGACAGGTGTCAGTGCGAGCCGCAAGAGCGGGAATTGCCCAATGAAGGGGAGGAAAAGGGAAGGAAATTGGGAACGGAGGCAAGAGGGCGAGGTTGACCACGAGTCGCAAGAGGGGACTCGGGAATAGCCGGCACTGCCGGGTGTAGCAAACCGTATACACGGGCGGAACCACGAAAGTGGGAATAGATACCCAACACACGAAGGCTGCTTGAACGTCCAAGGGGGTTGGGAAGCCGTGCACAACTGGAAATCCCTCCGTAAGGAGTTGTATATCCGCGCAGGCGGTTCGACCCAGAGCCAAGATCTGGAAGACCAAGATCACCCTTGTTGGGGAGACTTTACTGGACCGGCGGCCGCGAGGCCGGCGGCCTAAGTACTGTAGTCACCGTAGAATACAATAAATAAAGTCTATCCTAAATAGCTAAATGTCGGTCTAACAAAAGGGGCCAATCTGGCGGCCACGTGTCGCGCGGGCGCTGCGGCCACGTGTATGGCACCCGGTCCCGCCGGTGCATCACCGGCGTTCCGGGTGTCGCCGTGAAAGCGGATTACTCCTACTCATAACGAGGTTGCACGCCGGAGGCTCCGGAAAAAACTTAAGTCCCCAAAAACCTCCCTGGAGGACGTTGCTCTTCAAGTGCCCACGTTTGGGTTCCGTGCAACCACCCCCTTGGGACCGCTCAGACTACCTGCGTGCACGATACCCCGTGGGGGTTCTGCTTACTTGTGGCGTGCTTTTTGTGTTTCCTTTCGAGGACAGGTTTTCGCCCCTGTATTGGGTTTCTTTTGTTGTTTCGCCCCTTTTCTGGTTCTCGGGTCCGGTGCCTGTTAGTGCCCGACCCTCGCCCCGTTTTTCCTCTTCGCCAGATTTTCCCCCATTCTTTGGGATACCCATACCCATTCCCGATCGAACGGTTTCTACCCCTCACCTCCGTCGGTACTGCCGGAATCCCCCGTGGGAGTTACACCCCACACTACGGGTGGAACGGGGGGCTCTGTCTCTGAGTCTGCCTCCCCCAGGGAGCAAGGCTTCGAACACCTTGAGAGCACTTCCCGTCGCCTGGTTTTGCTCCACAAGTGGTCTCCCGACTTAGAAGCCGTTCTCAGACTTTTGGGTTGGTCATCCACGTGTTGGAATATCTCTTGGAAGAGGAAGCACCGTCGTGAAGATTTGTTGTAGTGGTCCCCTTTGGAAAGGGTGGAATTGGTTTTTATTTTTGTTTTGTGCTACGTCATCCGTTCTCCGGGAATCTCGTGATCGAATTTCATTGTTACCCCGAATCGTCGGTGTCGTGTCTGCTGCATGACGCCGCCTACCCGTGGTTCCAGGACTGGATCGAACCGTCAAGCGGATTCAGTGCCCCCGGCCCCGCCTAGGCCGAGGAGCTCAATTCCCGAAGGTCAGAACGGTTCCGGTATCGATCCGGACACTCGGAGAGCACCCTCAGTGGTTTCAAGTCCTCGAGAGGTCGTGGCTGTGGGCCCAGCTCCAGTGGTGGAGACCCCCTCAGCAGCACCCCGAAGTCGGGCCGACCCTGAATTACAGCGCCTGGAGACTCGAATCGATATCGTCAACGCGGCTCACATCGAGCTCCTTCAGGAGGTTACTACCCTCCGCCTCAAGGTGGAGGACGCCCAGGTGCGGGGAGTCGCCGATGACCTTCGTACCCTGAGGAGGGATGTGAACTCCCTTTTGGAAAGCTTTGGTACCCCTGGGGTCTTTATCCAGGAGTACCAGAGCCTCGTGGAGGAACACCGCGTGCAAACTGAACGCTTCCAAGCTCGGCTGGACACCCTCGAGGCCATTATCCGTATGGACGGAGACACAGAAGCCTCGAAGGATGAACCCGACGTTTCGGAAGACGAAGACACCGCTCCGCTAAACGGGACCGCCGCAAGTCCAAGAAGAGGGTTCACCTCCAAGAGGATTTATCGGATTCCGATCCCAATCGCTCGCCATCGAGTTCGTCCTCCGAATCTTCGGATAGTGAAGATGAACGCCGGTCATCCCGGGCGACTCGGTCGAAGGCTACTTACACCTTTCAAGGGGCAATCCGTACCCGGAAGAAGGGTAGGAAACACCTTGGATTAAGGGAGCTGAAGCCGACGAATCCCCTCTATCGGAAGCTGCTATCGTGCCGCTATTACCGGTTGGATACCCCTTCGGGAGATCGAACATCCCGCGGAACGGGTAAGGTCAAGGACTACATCAAAAGGCTGAGCATCACCCTACAGAAGAGGGAGTTCACAGGAACAGACCCAATTCTGGTGCTCGATTTTCTTGCGAGGTTCGTCCAGGAGGCTGACATCCTCGGTATGAGTGAAGCGCAAGCGTATCTTGCATTACCCTATTTCTTAAAGAGGATGGCTGAAGACCAGATCAACCCCGTCCGTGGATCATCCCGAGCCTCGGAAGGGGGAGTCACGTGCTGGCCCGAAGCGGTGCAGTACCTCTTGAGGTCATACGCTACTGGAAAAGCGATTCAGGAAGCAATCCTTGCATTAAGGGATACGCGGCAGAAGCCGATGGAAACCGAAACGGTGTATTCAACTCGCTTGAATAAAGCGTTTCACCGATGCGGGAATGTATTCCCCGCCTACGAGAGATGCTCCATGTTTGTGGATGGTTTGGACCCCTCGATAAGAGCATTGGTTGCCCGACATCGGGAAGAGAAGCGCAAGCTGACCTACTTGGAATTGGTTCAATACGCCCAGGCTGAGGGGGATACTCTCCGAGCCCGGCAGAACCGAAAGAGTCGGCCGACAAGTGCACTCCTCGCCGATGGAGGTAACTCGTCTTTGTCACTCGCAGGAGGCCCTACCCCTGTGGGAGTCAATGATAACATTCACTTCATGGGAAGTAACCCCGAATCTATTGGTACGTCTGAGTTGCCGTCGACATCCGCTCCGACTACGGATGAAGACCCTGCTCTCTATACCCAAGGACGGAGGGTGCCAGCTGCATCGCTACCTTTTGCGAATACCGCTTCTTGGTTCTCTCGCCCCGGATGGAGGGATACAGCACCACTTCGCGTGGATTCTCACGTCCACAACCGAACCCGGCAGAGCTGATTTGCTATTTGTGTTACCTCCGTGGTCACAAAGCACCAGACTGTACATTTCCCCTGCGGGAGGGTTCACGAATTATCGATCAGTACGAGGCTCTGACCCCTGAGGAGAAAGCTCGAGTCCCGAGTAGGTCCTATGAGGAACAAAGGATACTCCGAGCTCACCTTGCTGACAGGGATACAGAACTTGTACCCGCGAACGGGGAGCAAGCGGTCCCCTTCGAGGCAGCTGCACCGAATTCGGTGGGGTCCGCTTCGAAAAACTAAACTTGGGAGTCTCCCCTGCGGGAGGGGCGTCTTCTAAGCCGGAGTTGAAGACGCCCGAGGCGCTCCAGCTTCGCTCCCCAGCTGTGACTATCCTTTCAAGGAAAACGGCTGACACCGACGTTAACTCGGGATACTTTAGTGTCCTCCGTCGCCCGTGGATACGGTCCCGTAATCTCCGTATTCCGGATCGAGTTATGGTTATGGCCAAGCGGCATTATAAAGTATTCGCCGACTTCGGCCTGTCCAACCAGTTTATGGTTCGTCAAATATCTGTCCTGGATACAGGAGCCGCTCCTAACTTAATTCATGTGGAATTGTTACCCCTGCTGCTCCGGGTCCAAGTTCGTACCGGTCCACGTTTGGATATCGCCGATGCGAACAACAACCCGCTACGGACACTGGGAACAATTTCCCTCATGGTGAGGTTAGGCTCCTATCTCGTTCAACTGGAGTTTATTGTATGCAAGTCACTTGCAGCACCAGTCATACCGGGTTGTGACTTTTGCGACCGCTTCGTGGAAGCCATCCGTCCTCGGAATAGAACTGTGGAACTCGAAGACGGGTCTACGATCCCAATCGTTCGTAAACCCTTACAGGGAGCAGCGCGAACACGCGTTCCTCTCCCTGTCGCGCAGGAATCTGTGAAGAAGGACCCGGTGTCTACACGGGTAAAGGTTGCGAAGTCAGTGGCTATCCCGCCAGAAACCCAGATTTGGGTCACAGTTGTTACCAAGCAAATTGGTGTGCATGTGGTACAACCGAGCCCGTCTCTGTATACGCGGCGTCAACTCGCCCTTGCGAATGGGGTTGTCTCCGTGGAACCGGATAAACCTTTCAAGGTTTTGGTAGCCAACTTTGGAAAGACAACGCAGCATTTGGTCAAACACCAGATCCTGGGTTCTGTTCTTCCACACCCGCATGCGGTCGTACCTACAAAGATCTCTATCGCAGAGGTCCTTGGTGTGGCGGACCCTAAGGAGGGGGAGGACACTGCCGAAATCGCGGAAGACGGTGAGCATACGACTGCAGCTCCACACGCTGAACACTTTAAAACTCAGGAGGTTACGGCCCCTATCACAGGAGCAGACCAGACGGATCCTGTTCAGGAATTGGGAAAATGGGATCTCCACCATGTACCCGCATCTCATCGGGAGAAGCTGAGGCACATGCTTCGTGAATTTACCCCCATGTGGGATGGTTCCCTTGGAACTATTGGGATTACAGAACACCGCATCGACGACTTGTTACCGAACACTCGGCCTATTGCCCAACACCCTTACAGGGCTGGACCGAAAGCTCGGGAAGAGGAGAAATCTCAGGTGGAGAAGATGCTTAAAGCGGGCGTAATTGAACCTGCCCAGTCCGCTTGGGCCTCACCAGTGGTGTTAGTTCCGAAACCGAATGGATCGTGGCGTTTCTGCATCGATTACAGACGCCTGAACGAGGTAACCATTAAGGATGTGTACCCGATCCCTCGGATGGACGAATACATCGACTCCCTTGGGAGCGCTACTGTTTTCTCTACCCTTGACGCCAATTCGGGCTACTGGCAAGTCCCTAGTAGGGAGGAAGATCGAGACAAAACGGCTTTCGTGTGTCATCAAGGACTTTTCCGATTCCGGAGGATGCCTTTTGGGTTGACAAATGCCCCCGCAACGTTTCAACGGGCGATAGACATTCTGTTGGCTCCCTTCAAGTGGAGGACGTGTCTATTGTATTTAGACGACATTATTGTCTTCTCCAACAACCTGGATGACCACCTCGAACACGTCAGGGACGTAATGAAGATACTCCGCGACGCGGGAATCACCTTGAAACTCAAGAAGTGTGAGTTTTTCACCGATTCGGTTAAGTATCTGGGTCATATCATCCGTCCCGGACAGCTTTCAATAGATGAAGTACGAGTGAAATCCTTGAAGGAAGCAAAACACCCGAAAACTCAAACGGAGTTGCGATCCTTCTTAGATCTGTGTAACGTGTATCGCCGATTCGTCCCGAACTTTGCGGATATTGCCACCCCCCTCAACAGGCTCCTGACGAAGGGACAACCAGTTGAACTGGAACCTTTTGGCGACGCGGAAGCGTCTGCCTTCACGGCACTGGTGAATGCCGTAACATCACCGCCAATCTTGGCTCTACCCAATCCTGGGCTCCCTTACGAAGTGGACACCGATGCTAGTGCAAACCAAGTAGGGTGTGCACTGTTCCAATCCTCCGAGGATGGTGAACGTCACCCTATTGGATACTGGTCACGTTCCCTGAATGTCCATGAAAGGAACTACTCGGTCTCCGAGAAAGATTGTTCAGCCGTCGTGTGGGCCTTAGCTACACATCGCCCCTATCTGATGGGTACTCGTTTCAAAGTCCATACGGACCACGCATGCTTGCGTTGGCTCCTGGAGATCTCCGAACCCTCGGGCCGCCTTAAGCGCTGGCGTCTCCGACTGTCGGAATTCGACTTTGAGATCCTGTACAAGAAAGGGAAGCTGAACACTCAGGCTGATGCACTATCCCGCTTGGAAACAACAGCGGAAACGGAACCCTACGAGGACGATGACATCCCATGCTTTATGGTATGGGACCTCGAGGGAGGAGCTCAACCGCTGACGGATGATGTTTGTGACGATATACTCGTCAACGAGAGTCTGGATTCGCCGACGGGCTCTTTTATACCTATCTCTCCAGAGGAGATGATACGCGAGACACAGCTCGACCCATTCTGTACACGGATTCGGGCTCGCCTCAACGGAGGATTTCAGTTACCTTTCGAGGACGACGATCAGGGTTACCTAATCAGGACCGTTGGACCTCGCCCGAGGATAGTGGTGCCGCACACCCTACAACAGAGGGTATTACACCTCACTCACTATTTGAAGGTTGGCGCCCACCCCGGGGGAAGAAAACTGTACCTCACGTTGAGAAGGGACTTTTACTGGCCGGCAATGGCATTCGATTGTTACGCCGTCAGACGGGCCTGCGCCAATTGCGCCAAGAATGACGTCAAACTTCGGAAGCACTCTAAGAAGTTGACGCTGTTCCCGGCACGGGCTCCACTCGAATTCGTGGCCATAGACATCCTAGGGGAGTTTATCAGAACGCCCCGAGGTCATCGGTATCTGCTTGTCATTTCTGACTGATTCTCTAAGTTAACGAGAACTGTGCCGCTGAAGCGGATCACCGCCGTTACCGTCGCGCAGGCGTTCGTGACCCATTGGGTGTTCGTATATGGACCGCCGGTGCAGTTGTTATCCGACAACGGAGGGCAATTCGCATCAAAGTTCTTTCAGGATGTATGTCGAATCCTTGATGTAAGGAATTTATTTGTTACTACGTATCACCCTCAGGGGAATGGCCAGGTGGAGAGGTTTAACCGCACGATACTCAACGCTTTGAGATCGTATGTTGCGGATCACCCCAAAAATTGGGACTTGTACACAGACGCTATCACGTATGCATACAAAACCCAGGTACATCGGGTTACATCTTTATCCCCATTCGAACTGGTACTGTCGAGGACACCGCCGCCGGTCGCCAACGAGGCTCAACCGACGCTGTCGACGTACCCGTCACTGGGATTGTACCGAGAAGCCTGGAAGGAGTGGCTTACGAAGATGGTGCCGATAGCCCGGAAAGCAATGGACAAAGCTCAACGCGCCTACAAGAAGGAATTTGACCATCGGGTTCGTAAACCTCTACCTCAGGTGGAGCCCGACGACTTCGTCTTCCTTCGAAAGGAATACTACAATCCTGAAAAGGAACGTAGGCACAAGCTTTCACCAATTGTGGACGGACCCTATCGGGTGGTTTCTGTAGACCCGAACACGGTGGTATTGGATATCGCTAACCGCCACGAACGGATCTCCAGGGACCGCATCACACGAGCGCCCAACCCAAATGTGGAAGTGGTGTCGGCACCAACGCCCTCCACAGGGGATGATTCAACGGTAGTTAACCCGTCAGGCGGAGATTCGAACACCCGCCCCGTTATACTTCCGCACCCGTAACGTGGTTTAACCGACCTACCGGAAACTTCGGATACTCCCGAACCTGGGCCCGCTCCCTCAAGGGCCCAGTCAACGAACTCTTACAGAGTTACTCCCCGACCGGAGGTAATCAAGCCTCCTGGCTCTCCGCCTAAGGAGGGGGAGGAGGACTTAGTTCCTTCGCAGGACGATGTTTCGGCGTCAGCCAGTCGCCCTAACAGGTAATCTAGTTCTCACAGTGAGACGGCGAGCCCGACCGAGCCGGCGACAGAGAAGTCACAACCCCAGCGTATGGGTAGCGACATCACCGCCGACCCAGCCGAGCACGACGTCTGAAAAGATGACGAAAATCCGCCTAGGGAGAGTCGTGTGGAGAACTCCGCACCCGGAACGCCTATAGAGCCGACGATCACCCGCCGCCGCGGAAGAGACACTGAGGTGTCGCACACTCAAACCCCGCTTTCTCGGGAACGAGCTGTGTCAGCGGACCCGCACGGGGAAGATCTCGACGACGAGGATGACCAAATTTGGCTCTCCGTTATGGAATGGGAATAGGAACTCCTACGGAGACACTGGAACCCTCAGGAATGGGAAAGAAATGAGTGAGACCCGTCGGAGACAGCTCAGGAGAGTGCTAGCGCGTGCCTAAAGCGCCACCTCATATCCGCTTGCGGAGTGGCAACCGGCGCCCACGCATTTATGTGGCCAACGTCGAATGGCACCGAGCCAATCAAAAGGCTCTGACGACCAACTGTCGCGCAACCCGCCTCACTGAGCCAATCAAAAGGCTCTGACGACCAACCGTCGGGCAAACCGCCTCCGTCGCACGGCGCGTTGCACCATAGCAACCTTCGTCCCCGTAGCTCGGGTTGACGTTGAAGTCTTACCCCCCTGAGATTGGAGACGCTACCGCGTCGCGGTTTCTCAACTGTCACAGAATCTAAGAACACTGCTGTTATCGGACAGATCTCAGCTTTAAGAAGAACCCAAAACTGGGCCGTTTTGACTCCGTAGACGGAAGTTACAACGTAGCCCACAGGCCACTCGGCGCCGTTTGGACGAAGTGCGGAGACCCGCTCGCAACACTGAAAAGAACCCACCGGGGTGTGTCTAGACACTCCGTTGACACCCTCAAGGGAACTAGAGCGTTCCAAGATGGAAGAGAAGCCCGAACACGGAAAAGTGTACCCGCAGGAATTCGTTATCGATCGCATCGTGCGTCACATCTACACCCCCGAGGGAGAAGTTCGCTACCAAGTCCGATGGTACGGATTCTCGCCTGAGGAGGATACAGTGGAACCCATTGAGCACCTTCCGAGGTCTAAGGTTTTAACCTATCACCGACGCGCTCGGGTAACCTTGCCTCCAAATCTGGATCGTGCCCAAGTCGGGTAAACCACCACGGGAACTGGTGTGGATGCGACCTCAAAGTGAGGAAGATGTTGGACCTCTGAAGAGGAATTGAGGAGAGTATCCCGAAGAACACGTATTGAGAGGGAATGTCTACTGGCCCTCGGCCTAGCGCCGTTAACCGGGGAACACAACACCGCTTATCGGGACAGTTTATAATGAAAAAGGAAAAGAAGACCCACGAAGTGGAGAAGAAGATTAAGAAGAAGATTTGACCCTAGGAAGGGAAGAAGAGAAGTAGAAGTTAAGATCCTAGGAAGGAAGAAGAAAGGAAGTTATGCAAATATCAGAAGTTTACTATTGTCGCCAAGCTATGGACTCCACAATTGCCCGAAGGCGGAACTACGGAAAGCCCGAGGAGGGACCCGCCCCACCGTTGGGATTCTGACCCTGATGGTTCGCCGAGGCGAAAGCCAACATCTGGCTCACATCCGTCATACCCGGGGGAATCGGAATGCCTGCGTTCACGAGGCCTTGTCGCACCCTATCCGCTTGCGGAGTGGCAACCGGCGCCTGCGCAAGGGTGTCCCACCCCACCCGGGGGGAGCAGATGAACCGCCGCCGGATGCATTCGCCGCCGCAGCTGAGGTCGTTCCCACTGGTTGGAAGGGTGCAGATGGCTCCACAGGGAGTACTCCACTAGGAGCTGGCACTTCGTTATCCAACGCTGGATCGTCCAGGTCTACTGGAGGCTCGTACCCGTAATCGTCGGTATAAATGAACCCCGTCGGGTTTCCCACCGGCATCGGTCGAGGCGAGTCAATCAGCGCCCGTGCTTGCGCCGCGCTGATGCGAACCCCTTCGAAGGGATTGTAATAGACCCAGTTACCGGAGCCCGGATCGTACCAGCCAGGAGACTTGTCTCGCGCGGATCCTTCCCCTGCGGGCTGATTTTCCACTGGAACTCGATCCCATTGGGTGTTGTCGATCACGTCCAAGATTGGATACAGGTCCTGCACGTTGTTGACCGAACCCAACGCTGGGACAAGGTCGATCTGACGCATGATGGTCCGTAGCATCGGAGGAATATACCAGATACGGAAATGGTCATGAGCATCCCAGAGGAGGTGCGCCGCTACGCGGGCTGCCCACTCGGCTGCAAAGAGGGCCCAGTTTCCCGAGTTCGAGTCGTGCATCAAACGACACCCGATATAGTAGATGCACGGGGGCAGTTCAGCAAAGCACCCTCGGGGGACCTCGACCTTACTCCACCAAGCTGGAAGGGGCACGAATCGCCCAACCTTCGCCGTGTTACGGATACGCTCCAGTTCCACGTGAGGACACGGGACAAGGAACCCGGAACGGGAGCGCGAGCGGCGCTCGAAGCGCACGCGTCGATCGAACCCATACTGGGTAAACTGCCGCTGAAGGTACCGGAATTCAGCCCAAAGGATGGGACGACTTCATTGGAGCATATCTTCTCGGAGAGGAAAACCCGGTCCGTGGAACTCGGCTTCGGGAAAGGCTGCCAGGTTATCCCCGTAGGAGACCTCACCGTACGTGCGGTAATAGGCGACATCGAAACCGTACTCCGGGGGAACCAGATGGTCAAAGCGTGACCTCTCCAATCGCTGGTAGGCCAGAGCCGCCATCGCTGCGCGCGCCTTTTCCAGGGACTCCCCGCGACTGCGGTATAGATACTGAGGCTCTATGGCTACCCGCGCCCTCCAATCGGGAGAACGTACAACCTCAACAGGTAGGCCACCCGGCAATAAGCCGTCCTCCACGTAGGAGTCGATGAGCTCATCGTCGCGAACCGCTGTCGGATGGGACCACGGAGCGCGGGAATATATCACCGGATCGGTAAGGGGACTCCACCTTCGAAAGGATTCGTTTGAGATCCAACCTCTGGAGTTTGCTACCAAGGACATCGCATGAGCGGAGTTCCACGCCACCGCGGTGATGTCCAAATCCTCCTGAGGATGTCGGTTGCCCGCCGAGGCGGAAGGTTCGGTACCTGACGGAGCCGCATCCAAACCGGAGAAATATCCACCCTGCTGGGGAGCTTCGTTGTCCGCCGGCGCGGAGGCCGATGGCCCCGAGAGTGGGTTGATGACGTATGGGTTCATTCCCTTGAGAGGGCTAGTCGAAACCGCTGCTGCGAGAAGTTGCTTATCGCCGAAAGTCGGAGGAGTAGAAGAAAGTTGTACCGATGTGCCGGTTTTGTGGCGATCCTCAGAAGTGGTGAAGGACCCCATTGGGAGAAGTATGTATAGTGATCGGAAAGCTAGACACCCGCGGCTCAGAATGTTCTTCCTCGTCTTAAGGAGGGGGAGATGTAGAGCAACGCCCAGTTAGGGGATACTTTAAGAGGAAACTCATAGAATGAGGATTGAACCCTCCGAGGGTTATGATTATGATCCCCTCTAAGGTGTGCTGAGGTGGCACTGTTTTCTGGTTATATTTCGCCTATGAAGGGAAGATTCGGATGGCCCATGGTTGGATTGGCCCCGTGATACACGTGGCTTAATTTTGGCACCAATTTTCGGATATTTGTAGAACGTTGGACTTTTGGGCCCTGGCAGTGGGATCTCCACGTGTATGGCCCTGAGCAGGTGTGCACTACTGTAGAGTTTAGTTAGTGGGCCCTACTTAGGGAGGCGAGATCTGACAGTCTGAGCTCAGAGTAAATGGTAACCAAGGTTGGTCTTCGATACCTTTAGAGGTTCTTCGTCGCCATCGTTTTGGCCTTACAACCCGGAACGGGCTCTGGTTAGCAACGCCTGCGTAGGGACACGACTCCACTTGGAGAGTGCCCACGTTTGGGTTCCGTGCAACCACCCCCTTGGGACCGCTCAGACTACCTGCGTGCACGATACCCCGTGGGGGTTCTGCTTACTTGTTGCGTGCTTTTTGTGTTTCCTTTCGAGGACAGGTTTTCGCCCCTGTATTGGGTTTCTTTTGTTGTTTCGCCCATTTTCTGGTTCTCGGGTCCGGTGCCTGTTAGTGCCCGACCCTCGCCCCGTTTTTCCTCTTCGCCGGATTTTCCCCCATTCTTTGGGATACCCATACCCATTCCCGATCCAACGGTTTCTACCCCTCACCTCCGTCGGTACTGCCGGAATCCCCCGTGGGAGTTACACCCCACACTACGGGTGGAATGGAGGGCTCTGTCTCTGAGTCTGCCTCCCCCAGGGAGCAAGGCTTCAAACACCTTGAGAGCACTTCCCGTCGCCGGGTTTTGCTCCACAGGGAGCAGTGCTCAACCTCTTAAGTAGTGTGGCGCGTGGCCCCTGACAGTGGGCGCGCGCCCGAAAAATAGACACTAAAAAGCGATAGCGTAGCTAAATAAATACTGAAAATTACTAAATAATACTAACCATTAGGTAGAATCCGGGCCACGTGGGGCACGCCTCGCACTCGAGCGTCGGCGTCCGTGCAGTCCACGTGTTCCACCAGTGTGCACCTTCGGTCCTAACCGGCCGTCGGCACGCAATAGCGGTATAGCTTGTCATAGACCAAGCTAGTTCTCAAGGGAGCGAAATCTCTAAGTCCTGCGAAGAAACCCCTTGAAGGGCATTGCACGTCATATCCCCCTCCTTAGGTGACGAACACGCCATCGACATGGCAGGGAGGCAACCGTTCAACTGGTATAAAAGCGAGCCGCGTAACGCGTCCAGCGCTCACTTGACTGCCGAATGCAGAGCAGCACAACCGAACGACTAACGCAACAACGCGGTTACCACTCCTCGAACGTCGAGCGCGCTTCTGCATCGTACACTAACCTTTAGCGATTGCATTCCGATACCTCGGTGACCAGTACTCCCGATGAACGATGGTAACAATCCCCGCCGGGGTTACTTCTCCAGTTTCCATTCGGCTCCCCTTCCGCGGGGGAGTGCCTCGCCAACCGCGCCGAGCCGATCCCGGTGTCCCGTTGAAGCTTCAAGCCACATCACTCCTGCGGAGGACACCTGGCCCACTTACGACGAACTCGTCGGGTTAAACCCGCGTCAACATGCGGCGATTCTCCGGAGAGCTCCGTGGTTCCATCCGACAGCGGTCTTCGACGAAGAACTCGTGGCGTCGTATGCTGATGGCAATGCGCGTCTCCCGGGCGAGCTGCCGGCTTTGATCACCACCGCGTGGGATTGGCGAAGCCGTGTGGCGGTTCCCGTTCATGCGATTCTGCGAGGAAGGCGCGCGTCGGCGGAAGAGGCGCATTGTACCTTCGTCCGCATCGGCTACTCACGGATCAACCGGGCGAACTTCCAAGACCCCATCCCCGACGAATTCGGCTTCGAGCTACGGATGTACCGGACTCAGGGTGAGATCGGCTATTGTGACCGCCTTGCGGCGTTGGAAACTTACGCATGGCGCGGTCAACCGCGAGCGCGTCAAGAAGCGATCTGCTGGGTCCGTCCGATCATTCGTGCCGAGTTTCGTCATCTTCGTCGTGAGTCCCGATATCGGTGGTTACAGAACTTCATCCACGAGGAGCGTCGGGGCAGATCTGGCTTTGGGTTCCTCGACCCTCATCAGAACACGGAGATAAACCGGATTAGTCCCTTCTATCAGTTCGGGCGATACGCTCCCGTGCCTGGGTGGTGGTTCTCCGTCGAGGTGTGCCGGGGATGTTACGTGGAGTTGCCTCCAGTCGTCTCCTATCTGGGCTCGTACCTCATCGAGGATCCGCACTCCGGCTTATGGTCCGTGGTCCAAACCAAATGGGCAGTCCGCGCCGTGGCGTACATCTTGTGGGAAGCCTACGACCAGTTTCGACGGTGGTATCTTCCTCCGCGCTTGCGTGGTTACATCCGGCGGCTGGACCTTCAACTCCCTCTTGGAGGTGTCAATAACGCTGATGAAGCTCAGGAGCTCATCGAAATCATTGGGCGTGTTGACTGGGCTGTGGTGCCTGTCCGGCAGAGCGGCCGTGGTCAAGAAGCCGGTGGGGCTGATCGGTCTCCTGGGCGTCGCACGCCGTTGGCGAGAGATTTCATCTTCTTTAACCCATGGGAGCAGCAATAGATCTCCGAGGCGGAGGCGTGGTCACTCCGAATGGCTCCACGAGGCATACCATACGGGCACCCCATGGGGTTTGTCAACTCGGATGACTTCTACTACGCCTATGGCGGTGATGATCTCTCGGAGGAGGAGGGCGAATACCGTGGCGACGAGGTCATGGAAGACGTGGGAGACCCCGATGGTGCCGATACTACGGCGCAGCCGGCGCAGGGAGCGACTCGCGCAGGTGCGGGCGTCGATCCAGTGGCGGCGGCGTTGCCGGACGAACCAGAAGTTATCGAGGTTCCCACACGCCCAGAGGCGGTCGTGATCTCCCAGTTCCTCCGGGGTGTTGGATTCAACGCGCAAGCGGCGAGCGGCGACATCGATACGATGAGAGACGCCCTCGTGGCACGCCTGGCCGGCGGGAGTAACTCCGTTAGCGATTCGGCTGGCGCGCACGGTAATCCGGGTTCTTCCAACTGATCCCTTGGGAACTTGGTTAATATATCCCGCTGTGCGGTAGTGTGTGCAGCAACTTCGAAAATAGTAAACTGCTTCCGTCAATGACGTATTTGTTTTCTTTCTTCTCTTCCACTTCTTCTGAGTGTCCTTAGAATGTCTATCGCCCGTTGAAACGTTGCGGGGGCATTTGTCAACCCAAAAGGCATCCTCCGGAATCGGAAAAGTCCTTGATGACACACGAAAGCCGTTTTGTCTCGATCTTCCTCCCTACTAGGGACTTGCCAGTAGCCCGAATTGGCGTCAAGGGTAGAGAAAACAGTAGCGCTCCCAAGGGAGTCGATATATTCGTCCATCCGAGGGATCGGGTACACATCCTTAATGGTTACCTCGTTCAGGCGTCTGTAATCGATGCAGAAACGCCACGATCCATCCGGTTTCGGAACTAACACCACTGGTGAGGCCCAAGCGGACTGGGCAGGTTCAATTACGCCCGCTTTAAGCATCTTCTCCACCTGAGATTTCTCCTCTTCCCGAGCTTTCGGTCCAGCCCTGTAAGGGTGTTGGGCAATAGGCCGAGTGTTCGGTAACAAGTCGATGCGGTGTTCTGTAATCCCAATAGTTCCAAGGGAACCATCCCACATGGGGGTTAATTCACGAAGCATGGGCCTCAGCTTATCCCGATGAGATGCGGGTACATGGTGGAGATCCCATTTTTCCAATTCCTGAACAGGATCCGTCTGGTCTGCTCCTGTGATAGGGGCCGTAACCTCCTGAGGTTTAAAGTGTTCAGCGTGTGGAGCTGCAGTCGTATGCTCACCGTCTTCCGCGATTTCGGCAGTGTCCTCCCCCTCCTTAGGGTCCGCCACACCAAGGACCTCTGCGATAGAGATCTTTGTAGGTACGACCGCATGCGGGTGTGGAAGAACAGAACCCAGGATCTGGTGTTTGACCAAATGCTGCGTTGTCTTTCCAAAGTTGGCTACCAAAACCTTGAAAGGTTTATCCGGTTCCACGGAGACAACCCCATTCGCAAGGGCGAGTTGACGCCGCGTATACAGAGACGGGCTCGGTTGTACCACATGCACACCAATTTGCTTGCTAACAACTGTGACCCAAATCTGGGTTTCTGGCGGGATAGCCACTGACTTCGCAACCTTTACCCGTGTAGACACCGGGTCCTTCTTCACAGATTCCTGCGCGACAGGGAGAGGAACGCGTGTTCGCGCTGCTCCCTGTAAGGGTTTACGAACGATTGGGATCGTAGACCCGTCTTCGAGTTCCACAGTTCTATTCCGAGGACGGATGGCTTCCACGAAGCGGTCGCAAAAGTCACAACCCGGTATGACTGGTGCTGCAAGTGACTTGCATACAATAAACTCCAGTTGAACGAGATAGGAGCCTAACCTCACCATGAGGGAAATTGTACCCAGTGTCCGTAGCGGGTTGTTGTTCGCATCGGCGATATCCAAACGTGGCCCGGTACAAACTTGAACCCGGAGCAGCGGGGGTAACAATTCAACATGAATTAAGTTAGGAGCGGCTCTTGTATCCAGGACAGATATTTGACGAACCATAAACTGGTTGGACAGGCCGAAGTCGGCGAATACTTTATAATTCCGCTTGGCCATTACCATAACTCGATCCGGAATACGGAGATTACGGGACCGTATCCACGGGCGACGAAGGACACTAAGGTATCCCGAGTTAACGTCGGTGTCAGCCGTTTTCCTTGAAAGGATTGTCACAGCTGGGGAGCGAAGCTGGAGCGCCTCGGGCGTCTTCAACTCCGGCTTAGAAGACGCCCCTTCCGCAGGGGAGACTCCCAAGTTTAGTTTTTCGAAGCGGACCCCACCGAATTCGGTGCAGCTGCCTCGAAGGGGACCGGTTGTTCCCCGTTCGCGGGTACAAGTTCTGTATCCCTGTCAGCAAGGTGAGCTCGGAGTATCCTTTGCTCCTCATAGGACGTACTCGGGACTCGAGCTTTCTCCTCAGGGGTCAGAGCCTCGTACTGAGCGATAATTCGTGAACCCTCCCGCAGGGGAAATGTGCAGTTTGATGCTTTGTGACCACGGAGTTAACACAAATAGCAAATCAGCTCTGCCGGGTTCGGTTGTGGACGTGAATCCACGCGACGTGGTGCTGTATCCCTCCATCCGGGGCGAGAGAACCGAGCAGCGGTATTCGCAAAAGGTAGCGATGCAGCTGGCACCCTCCGTCCTTGGGTATAGAGAGCAGGGTCTTCATCCGTAGTCGGAGCGGATGTCGACGGCAACTCAGACGTACCCATAGATTCGGGGTTACTTCCCATGAAGTGAATGTTATCATTGACCCCCACAGGGGCAGGGCCTCCTGCGAGTGACAAAGACGAGTTACCTCCATCGGCGAGGAGTGCACTTGTCGGCCGACTCTTTCGGTTCTGCCGGGCACGGAGAGTATCCCCCTCAGCCTGGGCGTATTGAACCAATTCCAAGTAGGTCAGCTTGCGCTTCTCTTCCCGATGTCGGGCAACCAATGCCCTTATCGAGGGGTCCAAACCATCCACAAACATGGAGCATCTTTCGTAGGCGGGGAATACATTCCCGCATCGGTGAAACGCTTTATTCAAGCGAGTTGAATACACCGTTTCGGTTTCCATCGGCTTCTGCCGCGTATCCCTTAATGCAAGGGTTGCTTCCTGAATCGCATTCCCAGTAGCGTATGACCTCAAGAGGTACTGCACCGCTTCGGGCCAGCACGTGACTCCCCCTTCCGGGGCTCGGGATGATCCACGGACGGAGTTGAACTGGTCTTCAGCCATCCCCTTTAAGAAATAGGGTAATGCAAGATACGCTTGCGCTTAACTCATACCGAGGATGTCAGCCTCCTGGACGAACCTCGCAAGGAAATCTAGCACCAGAATTGGGTCTGTTCCTGTGAACTCCCTCTTCTGTAGGGTGATGCTCAGCCTTTTGATGTAGTCCTTGACCTTACCCGTTCCGCGGGATGTTCGATCTCCCGAAGGGTTATCCAACCGGTAATAGCGGTACGATAGCAGCTTCCGATAGAGGGGATTCGTCGGCTTCAGCTCCCTTAATCCAAGGTGTTTCCTACCCTTCTTCCGGGTACGGATTGCCCCTTGAGAGGTGTAAGTAGCCTTCGACCGAGTCGCCCGGGATGACCGGCGTTTATCTTCACTATCGGAAGATTCAGAGGACGAACTCGATGGCGAGCGATTGGGATCGGAATCCGATAAATCCTCTTGGAGGTGAACCCTCTTCTTGGACTTGCGGCGGTCCCGTTTAGCGGAGCGGTGTTCTTCGTCTTCCGAAACGTCGGGTTTATCCTTCGAGGCTTCTGCGTCTCCGTCCATACGGATAATGGCCTCGAGGGTGTCCAGCCGAGCTCGGAAGCGTTCCGCTTGCACGCGGTGTTCCTCCACGAGGCTCCGGTACTCCTGGATAAAAACCCCATGGGTACCAAAGCTTTCCAAAAAAGAGTTCACATCCCTCCTCAGGGTACGAAGGTCATCGGCGAATCCCCGCACCTGGGCGTCCTCCACCTTGAGGCGGAGGGTAGTAACCTCCTGAAGGAGCTCGATGTGAGCCGCGTTGGCGATATCAATTCGAGTCTCCAGGCGCTGTAATTCAGGGTCGGCCCGACTTCGGGGTGCTGCTGAGGGGGTCTCCACCACTGGAGCTGGGCCCACAGCCAGGACCTCTCGAGGACCTGAAACCACTGAGGGTGCTCTCCGAGTGTCCGGATCGATACCGGAATCGTTCCGACCTTCGGGAATAGAGCTCCTCGACCTAGGCGGGGCCGGGGGCACTGAATCCGCTTGACGGTTCGATCCAGTCCTGGAACCACGGGTAGGTGGCGACATGCTGCAGACACGACACCGACGATTCGGGGTAACAATGAAATTCGATCACGAGATTCCCGGAGAACGGATGACGTAACACAAAACAAAAATAAAAACCAATTCCACCCTTTCCAAAGGGGACCACTACAACAAATCTTCACGACGGTGCTTCCTCTTCCAAGAGATATTCCAACACGTGGATGACCAACCCAAAAGTCCGAGAACGGATTCTAAGTCGGGAGACCACTTGTGGAGCAAAACCCGGCGACGGGAAGTGCTCTCAAGGTGTTCGAAGCCTTGCTCCCTGGGGGAGGCAAACTCAGAGACAGAGCCCTCCGTTCCACCCGTAGTGTGGGGTGTAACTCCCACGGGGGATTCCGGCAGTACCGACGGAGGTGAGGGGTAGAAACCGTGGATCGGGATTGGGTATGGGTATCCCAAAGAATGGGGGAAAATCCGGCGAAGAGGAAAAACGGGGCGAGGGTCGGGCACTAACAGGCACCGGACCCGAGAACCAGAAAAGGGGCGAAACAACAAAAGAAACCCAATACAGGGGCGAAAACCTGTCCTCGAAAGGAAACACAAAAAGCATGCAACAAGTAAGCAGAACCCCCACGGGGTATCGTGCACGCAGGTCGTCTGAGCGGTCCCAAGGGGGTGGTTGCACGGAACCCAAACGTGGGCACTCTCCAAGTGGAGTCGTGTCCCTACGCAGGCGTTGCTAACCAGAGCCCGTTCCGGGTTGTAAGGCCAAAACGATGGCGATGAAGAACCTCTAAAGGTATCGAAGACCAACCTTGGTTATCATTTACTCTGAGCTTCGGACTGTCAGATCTCGTCTCCCTAAGTAGGGCCCACTAACTAAACTCTACTAATTACAGTAGTGCACACCTGCTCAGGGCCATACACGTGGAGATCCCACTGTCAGGGCCCAAACGTCCAACGTTCTAACAAATATCCGAAAATCGGTGCCGAAATTAAGCCACGTGTATCACGGGGCCAATCCAACCATGGGCCATCCGAATCTTCCCTTCATAGGCGAACTCTAACCAGAAAACCGTGCCACCTCAGCACACCTTAGAGGGGATCATAATCATAACCCTCGGAGGGTTCAATCCTCATTCTATGAGTTGCATCTTCAAGTATCCCCTGACTGGGCGTTGCTCTACAGTCTGTCGCCTTGTAGTGGTTTTATGTGGCCTTCCTTCCCTGTCTCTCTTTCCATTGCGTCACCTGCGCTTTTCAGCCTGTTCTGTCGTTTCATTGTTTCGTCTCACAGCTGCGTGGTCACGCTGTTACCTTCTCAAAACTTCAGTTGCTTCGATTGAAGGTCTGTTCGGCATAATTGCGCAAGATATCCGGTTTGAGTCCGTGGAGGTGTCATGGCGTACCTAGTTCAAACTCATTCACACCCTGTAAGCTCACCCTTGCAGCGCCCATGAGCGCAATGATGAGCCCAGCGGTAAGCGCTCAATGGGGCGCCGTTTCACTCATACGCAAGATGTGAAAAACCGTGCTTTGTGTGAGAAACCGTAGTTTGTGTGAGAATCCATGCTTTGTGTGAGAAACTGTACTTTTTTGACTTGGCTCGCAGCGCCCATGTGCGCAATTGTGTGCCCAGTGGTAAGCGCATAGTGAGGCGTCATTGCACACAAACGCAGTGTGTGTTGGTTTGTCGTGCGCGCCGATTTCGAGCGCGTTCTCGGTTGCGACTCCTGCGTTCTACGGCCTGTTCTGAAGTTTCAGCTCTTCGTCGTACAGCAGCACGCTCGCACTGTTGCCTTCTGCGAGCTTCGGCTGCATCGGTTGAAGGTACGGTCGGCATGATAGCGTCAAAAGACCACGTTGGTGCCTGTGGACGTCCCACCGCGTCCCCATCTAAATTTCCCCTAGCACCGAATATTTGGGCAACTGTGTGACCAGTAGTGGGTGCGCAATGAGGCGTCATTGCAGTCAAACGCGGTGTTTGCGAAACCCTGCTCTCTGCACTTCTCCTGGAGCGGGGTGGAAAAACCCTGCTCTTGGACTCGTCCTGGAGCGGGGTCGGAAACCCTGCTCTCGGACACGTTCCGGAGCGGGGTGAGGAAACCCTGCTCTTGGAGCTGTCCCGGAGCACGGTAGAAAACCCTGCTCTTGGAGTTGTCCCGGAGCAAGGTGTGCAACGGCACGTAATTGGTCAAATGTTAAACACGTGTCACCCTCAGCACTGTACTTCCGCCCAGCCTAGTGCCACGGTACGCTATTGGTCAACTGTTACACGTGTGTCGCTGTTGACCAATCCTATGCCACGGCACTCTTGTTCAGCGGCCAAGTGGCCCATTCGTATCACACGCAGCGACACACACACACACACACACAAACATGTGCTTTAGTAGTTGGAGACGGCCGACAGAGGTGCGCTCCGACTTCATCGGGGGTCCCGATGAAGTCCCCGCGCACCTCTGTCGGCCGACAGAATGCACCGTGTACACCTGGGCGTCCTAAAAATTACAAAATTATATGTATTATTTCGGCCGACAGAGGTGCGCGGGGACATCATCGGGACCCCCGATGAAGTCGGAGCGCACCTCTGTCGGCCGTCAGAGTGCACCGTGTACACCTGGGCGTTCCAAAATTATATGTATTATGTCGACCGACAGGGGTGTGCTGCGACTTCATCGATGGACCGATGAAGTCGCAGGGCACCCCTGTCGGCCGACAATTCACCAACATGTTGTAGGGACACCATTCGGGCCATTTGTGGGCCGCCAGGGGTGTGCTGCGACTCGATGGGGCTGGAGATGGGGAAGCTGTGGAGGGCGAATGAGGAACTGAAGAGGCGTGTGAAGGTGTTGGAAGTGCACATGAAAGGGGGGGGGAGATTTGGGGTGCGCGGAAGGTGTTGAAGGAGGTGGGAGAGGAGACGGGCAGAGCGAAAGGGTCGCCGGTGATGCCAGGGAGACGCGGGGAGCCGGCTGGGATGAAGAAGGGGAGAGAGGAATGGAAAGGGGGAGGAGTTGAAGAGAGTCGGCTGAAGAAGAGGAGGGTTGGTAAGGATGTGGAGAAGAAGGGTGGGAATGTGTGTGTGGTGGGGCAGCCGGGTGTGAGGAACTTGAGCAGTGGGGAGGTGGACGAGGTTGAGAATGCGGTGGTGGACTTCTTCAACCTCAAACACCCTCCCGGTGGAACGCTGGAGCCTAGTAAGCAAAAGGGCCAGTAAGGAGGTAGAAGGTACTGACAACTGCCTTGGTATGGATCTCCACCTAGAGCGGTCAAAAGTGACCAGTAAACTGCAAATGCAGATTAAACTGCATTAAATGGTCAAAACACTAAGATGCATGGAGTTCTTATTTCCAAAATTTTTTTTTTCAGGTGCCGAACTAGCGCAATCTGCAAAATTCTTAGATTTTTTGGCTTTTTATTTACAAAACTAGCTATCTAGCACACTTATCTAGCATTCCGAGAACACAGACGTTCTTCGCTGTGATCGATGATGCGATCGATAACGTATTCCTGGGCATTTCCCAACGTTTAGGAGGATGGCGCGAGGTTTTGGTTCACCGGCTTATACCGTCTGACAAACGAACGCGTTGAATCTTGACTGGATGTGACAACGTTCTCTTTTCCTTATGCCTTCCGTTCCTGCTGATAAACAGCGCTTCCTTTTCCAGCTTCCTGGGGTTCCGAGTTGTCTCGTGCGATTTCAACGCGGTCGCGCAAAAATCGTTCAACGTCCTCTCCTGTCTTCAGGATTACCGTTTCATCGGTGAGCTCCATTACCTTGAAAGGTCCGGATGCTACCAGTAGCAATTTGTGACGGGGTCGTTCCTGCTTTTCAGGTCGTCCGACGCGAATAAATGCATATCCTCCTACTCGGGGATCTGACAACTGTCTTCGCCGTCGGGCGTCCGAATTAAGTTTGTAACGCCCCAGCCTTTTTGCAATTTCTCTAGCCGCTTGCTCTGTCCTATACCTCAGGTCGTTTCTCCACTTCAGATGGGTCTTCGCCGGTGTCGGTTTGTCCTCCTTGACTCCGTCCAACCTCATAGGCAGTGACTGTGGGCTACGTCATATCACGAGATCGAAAGGAGCTGCCTTTGTAGAAGTTTGCAATTGCGTCTTGTACGCATAACAGAGTATGTCTGTGTACATGTCCTACTCCTTTGGGTGATCCGCGATGTAATGGCGAAGAGCGGCTAATAACGTATGGTTGTAGTGTTCCACCTGATCATTACACTGTGGACGGTAGGTCGTGGTAAACTCGTTCTTGATGCCCATTATTCGGCGTAGGTTCTGAAAGAACTTAGCGACAACCTGTTTTTCATTATCTGATAGCAGAACTTCCGGCGGTCCGTACACATACAGCCAGTGTTTTATGAAAGCCTGAGCTATTACCGAGGCGTTCATCGTCTTCAACGGTACAGACCGTACAACTTTGAATAATCGATCCGTAAGCACCAATAACTAGCTATATTCTTGATTGGAACGAATTAGCTCTCCAAGTATGTCGATGCTGACGAATTGTAGAGGCACCTTCGCCGGGAATAGGGTCATATTTTTCCTCTTCTTATAGAGTTTCACGCGATGCATCGCACACGTTCGAAATAGCTTTACCGTCGCATGGTAGTCCATTGCCGTCGTTGGCCGATAGAAGTCCCTATCTAGTGTCATAAACAACTTTGTTCCTCCTGGGTGTCCAGATAGCTTCCCATTGTGGGCCAAGTAGAGTCCACTACTCTTCAAAGCGTGCGGAACCACGATATGATCATTCTCCTCAACATGCCTGAGAAATATACCTCGTGAATCGAGCGAAAAGGGCAAATCCTCCCCCCCGTTAAGACGAGACCGTATCGCTGTACAAAAGTTATCTGTGAGTTTCTTATTGCAGAGCTCCGTGATCGTGATACGCTCGGGTTGATCAGGAGGTTCAGTTCCATATGTTTCCATGAGAGGTCCAGTTGGGAGTAACCCCCTTCACTCTTGATCTTCAAGTTGCGTTTCATCGTTGTTCATCTCCTTTGAGAAACACGATAAATCGTCATCGATTTCTCCTTGGGTTTCCCCTAAAGTTCCAATCGCGATAAAGCGTCGGCCTTTTTCTTAGCCAGTCCCTTTTTATATTTAACTTCGAAATCGAATTCAGATAGACGTAAGCGCCAACATGTTAATCTCCTGGAGCGGTCTGTTTTTGATAATAACTATCGTAGGGACGAATGATCCGTATGGATGGTAAACGTTTCTCCCTGGAGGTAGGGTCGTAAAGTAGTAAGCGCTTACACTACTTCAAGGCATTCCTTTTCTGATACGGAGTAATTCTTCTCTGCAACGTTCAGCGTTCGTGACCAGTAACCGATTGGTTTCCTCTAACCGTCCGGATGGGTCTGAAAAGGGCACACGCTACCTGATACTTACTAAAGCCGGTATCAAAAGAATAGGGTAGGTTGGGTTTGGGCAAGGCCAAGATTGGTGCTGGGACGAGTTTTGTCTTCAAAGTCTTGAAGGCTTCATGTTTGGCGGGTCTGAATTCCTCGCGCTTAACAGACTGCCCTTTAGGCAAGAATGCGTTCAATGGAGCTGCAATGTGCAAGTAGCGCGGTATAAATCATCAGTAGACGGTACATAATCGAAGAAAGGATCGCGATTGAGTCTGTGTGGACGGTGGTTGCGATTAGCGGACTGCCGCTGTCTGACCTTCGTGAATTGCAACCAGACCAGGCCTAATTATGTGGCCCAAATACTTCAAGATATTAGCGAACCATTCGCATTTTTTGAACTTCAAGGTTATACCTGCTGTCTGCAACGCTTTGAGGATCCCCTTCACATGTCGCATATGACTTTCCATATCTTGAGAGAAGACAATGACATCGTCCAGATAGACTAGACATTTTTCCCATTTATACTTCGAGATTAATATGTCCAGGGCGCGCTGGAAAGTAACCGGAGCATTGGTGAGTCCAAAGGGCATCCGCTTGAAACGGTATAGTCCAGCATGTGACACAAATGCAGTCTTATTATGACCTTTTTCGGCAACAGGAACCTGCCAATAGCCAGTGTTGGCGTCAAGCGCGGTGAACACGTTCGCATCACCTAAGCTGTCTATATACTCGTCCATGCGAGGCAACGTATATGTATCTTTTATCGTACCTGCGTTGAGTTTCCGGTAGTCGATACAGAATCGTAAAGAACCATCAGCTTTTGGGACTACCACCACAGCTGAAGCCCAAGCAGATTGTGCTGCTTCTATTACTCCCGCTTCGAGCATTTTGGCGACATTGTCCTCCTCGAGCTGACGAGTTCGCGGTCCTGCTCTATAAGGTGCCTGAGAAATGGGACGAGATCACGGAATAACATCAATATGATGTTCTGTAGCGGAGATCTCTCCTAGTTTTCCACTCCAAATAGAGGCATATTTTTTCAAATTTTGTTTGGTTCTTTCTTTATATCGTTCGGGATCATTCTCGAGAACTAGTTCTTCTGCCAGCTTGACTCGGTCCTTCTTTTCTTCTGTCGTTTGTGACTGCTCTCTGGGACCTCCATGTGCGCCAGTTGAATCTTCTGACACATAATCAAACCCTTACACTTTTGAGGTAGAGACAAGAGTCGGAACCTCTGCTATGGGGTGAGGCAGAGCAGCTGCAACGATCTGATTGTTCGATAAACGATAATCGTTATCGGTAAAGTTACTAATGAGTATTCGAAAGGGTTTGTCCGGTTCAACTTGGGCAATTTCATTCGCTGCACCAAATCCTCGATGCTCGTACATAGCTGGATTAGGCTGGATTACTACGAGACCGTGTCGTTGTGTTATCAATTTTACCCAGGTTTCGGATTGAGCTTTTAACAATGTAGATTTCGAAACACGAATCTTTGGTGATGTACGACCACGAGACAAATCGTATTCCATTGAGGGTGGAAGTGGAGCAGATGTAGGCACTCTCCGTAGTGTTCTTCTCACCATAGGCACTGTCGAGCCATTGTCTAACGTAATTAGTCGACTTCAAGGGCGGATGGCTTCGACAAATCTATCAAAATAATCACACCCCAGAACAAGTGGTGCGGCCAGTGACTTCCAGACAATAAAATTCACCTTCACTAAAACGTGTCCCAGTCGAACGAGCAACTTCACTGTTCCAAGTGTTCTCATTGCATTCCTATTAGCATCCCGGATATCCGGCAACGGACCGAAACGATTTAGTTCCTCATCGGTTGGTCCTAGTTCGGATATCCGAATAAGATTCGGTCCGGCGCCTTTATCAAGACCTGTCAGGCGGCGGGTCAATAAATCCTTGTCCGAGCCGATATCGGCATAAACCTTTTAGTTCCTCTTCTGAATTATTATAATAAAGTTTTCCCGTTTCGACGGGCAAAAATAACGTCTCCAAGGACGTTTGAGTTCACACTCAAACTGTACTCGCTTTCCAACGGACAGATTCAATTCGCTCGATGGAAGATGATGATTCCTCATGGGGACCATGGGTTTCCAAGCGCGGGAACAAGGAGGCGCGTGCTCCCTGGTTGGCTCTACGCGATGGAAAAGGGCCGACCCCCTAGAGGTTCCCTCACTTAGTTTCCCGACTGAAGCGGGCCGTCCGCCCTTGAGGAGTTACTTCCAACTTGCGAATTAGCCTGTGGTGCTTCAGTGTTCTGAATTACTGGAGCTCCAGATTGACGTCCAGGATGGTAGCTAAGCCATGCTTTCGCCTTCCAGTAGGTACCAGCTGGCACGCGGGTTCTTTTCTCCACTGAGACAGCCTCGTAATTCGTGAGGACGCGAACTAAATCTTTTGCCGGGAGGGTATATTCTGAAGACAGATGATGACGGCCATAACACAGATAGCAAATTTACGCTTAACGGCGTTCTGCGGACATTGATGGTGATCAATACCATATTTGCGTGTCCACCCATTCAGGTTTTACATTCTTGACTCCTCCATCCGGGTGTTTCATGTATGCACGGGGTACTGGGCGTCTGCCCTCCATAGCCATTAGAGCTTCTTCCTCCGGGGATTCTGAGTGGAGTGGATCCTCTTTAAGCACCGATGAGTGCCAATAATCCATAAGGTGAATAGCATCGTGTTGCGATTGGTTATCGTGTCTAACGAACGACGACTCTCGAGAGTCAACTGGATAATCCAGGTTTAACACCTTTCGGGTGGGTTTCACGGCTTGTTTGCGTCTTTCCTCTGCTTTGGATGCACCAAGCGTTGTGGTGTTCCGCGTAAATACACGAGCTCTTCCCGCGTCACCTTCAGCTTACGAAAAGTGAACCAAGTCCAGAAATGGGGTTCTCTCATGCGTCTCTCGAAATCGAGCCCCTAGAGATTTTGTAGTGGGATTGAGCCCATCGATGAACAAGGTAATCTTGTCCTCCGTTACGTGAACGTTTCCACAGCGCGTGGCCATTTTGTTAAGCCTAGAGCTGTACTCAGCTTCTCCCTCACCAGGTTTCTGCGTTACATCACGAAGACCGCAGATAGACTGTCGGATTGCGTTTGATGTCGCATAGCTTCGCAGCAAGTACTGTACTGCCTTTCGCCAGGATGTTATACCCCCTTCGTTTGCTGTCAGGGATCAACAAACGGAACGATATTGCTCGGACGCAAAACCCGTTAAGAAATGTTGTAATGAAACCCAAGCTTGAGGTTCACTCATTTGTAATGGGTTCGCCTCGGTAAGGAAACGAGTAAGGAACTCGATAACGAGAATGTGCGTTTTTCCATCAAAGACTAGATCATTCAGTCCAATCTTCAACCGCCTAATGTGGTCCTTAACCTTTGAGGTTTCGCGACCCGATCTATTCTTTCCTCCTCTCTTTAGTCGATAATACCTGTAGCCCAGGACCTTCCCATACAACGGATTCGTACAAAGAAGTGGCCTGAGACGCTTGTACTTAGGACCTTTCTTCCTTCATAGCCAAGAAGACTTGTTCCTCTTCCTACAACGGGAACTATGATGATCATCATCACTGGAATCGTCAGTGGACGTATTTGGCGAATCAGACTCGTCAGAACTGGAGACCTCATCCTCCGCTCCTGATGACACATTGTTAGTGTCCGGCTTGGACTTGCGTTTCTTGCGACGTCTCGACTCCGATTTCCTAGAACGCTCTTCCCTCAAGAGGATTTCATTTTCGTCTCTCACGACTTGGGTAGCGGTAGTCTACGAATTCAGTACTGCCTCCAGGCGTTCCAGACGAGGGTTAACTCGAGAGAGTATTTTCTCAATGTCAACGGTCAGGCCCGGTAAAGCCTCCGGAGCAGTACTATGCCTTTCCATTAATTGGTTCAAATCCTCTCGCAGGGTTCTCACAACCGCGGACATGGGGTTTATTTCTTCTCGACGAGGGTTCACTATAGGAACCATCGGCCTCCGTGATTGGTTCAATAGTCAACTGCACGGACATGGCTACATCCGGAAGATCTCGTCTATCGGTTACCAAACGAGAGCTTGTCATCGCCTGACGGTATAGTCGCTCCCCGGCTTTTGTAGACGAGGCGACCCTCGGTGGCGTACGTGGGTCTGAAAGACCCGGGGCACCAGTATTAGGCTGGTTCTTCGTTTTCTGCATTTCGAACAAATCCAATGTTCGGAGACAAAATAACTGAGGTCTTCAATTGAATACGACAGCATAGTAAACTACGGAACTCCGTAATAGCTGGACGTGGACGTGTTTTGAAACCGTTAACGAGATCCTGTTCCACTCGAATTCAATATCGGTATCGATTTCACGTTCCAGGTTCGAAATATTTGTAGTAGCCAACCACAGTGTTTCTAAGTCGGGAGGCTACTTGTAGTATCCGCTCTGACGGAGAGAGCAGACACCTGCGACAGTGTTCGGGACTGCCGAAGGGGTGCTTGCGGCTTAGGAGAAGATGTGGTAAAGCACAACACTAGGGAGCTAGAATGGGGGTTGTAAGGCCCCACTCGCCAATGAGGGTGGTTAGTACTGTGGAACGGAAAACTACTCGTTGTAGCTCGTCCCGATCTCCGGTTAAGGAATCCTGAACGAGGAACAAGACAGTTGGTAAACCCGTTGTTGTCTCCTTTACTTTGGAGTCGGCGCTCCCCTCTGTGCCTTAAGTACTTTGCACAGGGGTGGGCGCCGCACATAAGAATATCTAGATATAACTTGGTTAGCCGATTAACTTCTCTACAGTACTGGAGAACGAGCTCTAAATGGGCGTCCGCCTACGAAGGGTAGACCTGAATGCCACGTGGCTACCCACTATATGCGCCGTTGCCAATCCGGTATTCCCCTACAAAGGTTCGAATCGGATGCGCCGTAGCAGGACCGATATCACACGTGTAACACACCACCTCACGGAATATCTGCGGGGTGCCGCTTCATAACTTCATCCTAGCCTTTGCACTCACTTATGAGTATCATCGTAGTTAGCCAAAAAATCTTCCATCTGCATTCCGACAGTGCAGAATTCTACAAGCTGTGCGGAGACCCATTGGCAGAGACCCTGGCGGTAAAGATGGGTCGTTAAGCTCGGAAGAGGAGCGATGCTGACGGTCATCTGGTAATAAAAAGAAGAAACCCAAAAGGGTGAATAGAAAGGGGTACCAGTCGGGCCCGGAATCTTTGGGCTCGGAAAAAGAAGATGGAGGGTCAACGGATGACAACAGAAGAGGTTCACGGAAACGCAGGAAGAGTTCCGGTCGCAAAGAAGGGATAAATTATCGCAAGGGTAAGACCAAACGGTATGACTCGTCGGAGTCAGATTCTGACACTGATCCCGACCTACAGGTGATCGTTCCGTTGAACTACCTTTTTACAAAGGCGGTCGACTACTACACCCATAGATCGGAGAACAAGAACTTGAAGTATACCAAAGAGGTTTCTTAGAGAATAACTAAGCATCACCGGAAGCTTAGATTCCAGATGGGGGATACCCGAACTTCGGGAGATGACCTTATCGCTATCATCGACTTCCTTCAGAGGTTCAAGATAGCATGTGACCAAAATGGGGTTTTCAGAAGGTGCCGCGATGTGGTTATTTCAGTTTTACCTCAAACATCAGGCCGCCGACATGTTGCACAGCCGCTTACAGAGCAATATGATTGCGGTGTATATTAACAGACGGAAATACTGACTACCTACCCAGAGGTGATGAAATTCCTCTTGGAAACCAATGAAACCGATGAGGTGATTCAGGAGACCTACTCTGAGGTGCTCACACACCGTCAAAGAGCAGGACAAACCGAATTGGATTATACACGCTCGCTCTGGGCGCCGGTGTCCCGATGCTGTAGCGTTTTTACTACCACGCAGTTGAAGTCAATGTATTCTGATAACATTGACAAACCAATAAGGTCGCAAGTAAGGAATTAGCTTTGTGATGAACTGCCTCACTAATCACTTTATCAAGGACAGTAGCAGGTGCATCTCACCGAATGATATGTTCCGACTAACATTCGGTGGTTCAATTCCGTCATTTCGTCGAGTTGAAGCGATGCCACCGCGCTCGCTTATATAACGGCGGAATTGTTCTAAACTCCAAAAAAGCTGATCAGCTGTGCGTTGCATGTGGTCGAGCTTTGGTGGAGTGGCCTTGGGTTGCGACCTGGCTGATTTGTTCAACAAATTTGGAAGTTTGCCACTCTTGCCGTTTTCAATCGAAGCAGGAATGATCCTAACCGATTCTTCGGTCGGACAAGACAAACAAAGCTCGTATTGAACAAAATCGCGAATAGCGTGTCTTGAAAACTTTCCCCTGCGTAGGCGAGCAGGATCATTGGAGCACATCACGAACAGGCCCACCTGAGCTTTCCTATCAGCCACCAAACGGAAAGGAGAATGATAAAGCTTTAAAGTGGTGTCGCCTCCCAGAGACTCTGAAATAACAATACCTCACGTTTAGACATCTCGGTTTTCTGCTCGCAGAGCGAGAGAACGGGCGTGCGACGCGGTAGAGAGCTTAAGCCTTCGTGTTGCTCGCAGGTTTTTGTAAAGTGCTGAAGAATGTCCTTGTTCGAGTCGTGTAGCGTGTATTGCTTGATCGTATAGAAGTTGTAGGTGACGCAGAGCAGCGCGGCCACCTGCACGCACGATACCGCCTGCCTCACGGGCAAGTAGCCGTCTCGCATGAAGCGCCGCTTGTCGCCATCGCTCGGCAGCATGTCTTTCTTTCGCTTCGGAAAATATTTCGAAGGGCTGCCATCAAGTAGAATCTTCTATATAGTAGCAACAACGTGAATTACCATCGTGAATCTCCAAAACCTTGGCATCGTTTACCGCGATTTAAAGCTGGAAAAAATCCTCATCGATGCCAACGGCCTTATACGTCTCGCCGATTTTGGTTTGACCAAGGTGTTTCGCCAAGAGAGTGGGAACTCATGTCGTACTAGTAAATTCTGCGGCAGAAAATAGTATGTGGCGTCGAGAAGTAGCAGCGAAGGGCGAGCTGGAGGAGCGGCTTGCTCGCGACATGGGCAAAGCGGGAGGGAAGCGAAGTGATGAGGGCTACCATTGGGAGTTGACGTGGGGACGAAAGATGCAACGCAACCGCATACACGGCGAAGATGCGCAGGAGTGAGGGTAGCAAGTGCAGCGATCGCAAATGTTAGACGAACTGGAAGGAATCAGCCGCGCACTGCGTTAGGCCATCGGAAAAGAGGATGACTATTCGACCGACGGGTGTCGTCTAGATATGTGCACAGACGACAGGTCGCACTCTGAACGTGCGACTTTGGACGATGCGGCGCTCGCCAGAGGTGAAGGATATTCACGTCGAAAGCGATTCCCCAACTCGTCAGAAACAGCAAACAGGAAAGCTGAGCATAATCGGTTTCGAATCGGCGCAGACGGGGGGCCCCCCGAAAAGGGAGACTTCCTTCCTAACACCTGAGTGCGCAGACATCTTCAGCGTGCACCGCACTGTATGCCCTCCCCACACTCCACCACCGCGGGTAGTGAATTGTACCGGGGAGTGGCCGTGTCCTATCTAAACCAGACAGGTAGATGCTGGACTTGAGGTACTGGGTTCGACCCCAGCGGCAGTACGGTAGATCCGTACCGAAATACGGTGTAGATCCTCTCTTGAATGGATTACTGACGCGACCTAGCTATGGCCTCTACGCACAGCGTGGGTGAAAGTTATAGCGCACGATCGGGTAGGATTGGTAGGAAAAAGTTCTAGAATACTCTCCTCTACTCGAAAGCTAGGTGGAAGCCTGATGCGACTCAGCGGGGCAAATTGTAATAAGCGAGGAAGAGTACGGATCAAGGTGATGTGCTTGGTTTAAGACAACTTCTTCTATGATTGACCTCTCGATCGGACGCTCCTTCCTCTGTTTCCATATTTCTCAGCAGAAGATGTGCGGGCGGTATAAGCCGTGAAAATATCACTGTTTAACCTTTCTAGATGAAGAAAACTTCTCCAAAACCCCGCGAACCATGCTCTTCTTCTCGGGATTCTCTCTTGATTCGCTCTTATGCTGCCACGTACAGCAGCCAAAGCACTTGCGCGCACTTCTTCGAGCATGGTCGTATGATTCATCGCCATCAGTCTGGCTTCTTTGTGAGCTTCCTCGGCGATGCGCTGTTTTCGTTTAACCGCTTCGGCAATGCCCCGCAAATGGGTTTCTCTCTCCTTCGATATTTCCTTCTGAATCCCGTCGGCTCTCTTCATAACGTCGTCAATCTTGGCTGTCATTAACCCACTAGTCTCAAGCTTTGCATTTAGTGGCGCAATCTCAACGGCCTGAGCTCTCTCTACAACCTTTGACGTACGCATTTTTCCTTCCAGAGATTTATGGGACCGCTCCAGATTTTCCATATGTTCTGAAACGTTCTTGAGTTTTTGATTCATGACAGAGGGCTCCCCCTCTCTCAATCGCAAATTTTCCTTCAATTGCTTGATCAGCCTTTTCTTCTCCTCGAGAACTTTTGCTTCGTGCTGGGCGGTCTTTTTCTTCTCTGAAGCAAGTACATCAACCTCTTTCAGCAAGAGGTCCATTTCGTACCGAAGGCTACTGCATTATGCGTTTGATTCCAGTAATTTGTTTGAGCTTCACTCAGCTGCTTCCTTGTGATATCCAGTTGATGTACAATGTTTCCAACGGACGTTGAGGATTGCCTCTCAGTGCGCCTGAGATCTAACGTGTTCTGTAAGGACAGCAGATCGTTTTGACTTTGAAGAACGAGTGGTCGGGTCGTGTCAGACCTTGAATCGCTCACAGATATTCCGCTTCTCTTGCTCATCTTAAGACTAGACGCCCGTATCATGCTCTTGAGATGGATTAGAGAGGAGTGACGGACAGAGTGTAGCTGCCTCGAGCCAAACTGCAAATGAATCGTTTTCTTTCCTTGAATAATGTTTTCCATGATGAAAGCAGAACGGAGCTGGAAGGCATAGCGCTTCAACGAGGCGATTCCAGAGCTTTTCCATTCAAAACTGCTGAGAGTGGTGTCGCACATGCGTGGGTTGCTGTGTGGCTTTGAAATAGTAGCGTTCACCGTCTCGTCTGCCAGTTCAGAGTCACCATCATCATCATCCGTCGCGCTATGCGACAAAGTACCTTCTGCTAGAATAGGAGCAGTGCTCTACTCGCATTGCACGTGGGGCACCTGTTCGTGATGCATGCGATTCAGAGGAGTATCTTCTACGTTTTTGTGGTTTGCGACGTAGTCAATCTCATCTCCATTATGGCCCTTTTGAATCCTTTTCTGGTGGTTCATCAGGACAAACTCCAATAGCACGCTCATTCTACTTTCGGCATCGCTGCCGATGTAGCTAGCGTTTGTGTCGAAGTTCTGTGGACTGGGTCGTGAAAGGACACCGGGTTGTTCAGAAGCCGAGAGGGACGGCTAGTGGTGCATCTCTTTCGCGCTGCTTCTTCCCAAGGAAATACCTTCCGTCCCTTCCATGGCATTAATATAATACCAAGCATCCATGACCCCATGTACAGAGTCGACATTATCAGTCCATGTCATGCGAACAAGCGAATCTTTGAACAAGATATGAAATGCACGTTCTCTGTCGAGCTCGTTGGACATCGGCACAGCTGTCATCGAAGTGGTCTGATCGGTGATAGTCTGGGCGACGCCCAAGTACTTTGGAGTCCTTACCGACGCAGACATGTCTTGATTTCCATATTTCATAGCCTTGCATTGCGACGGACAGGGTACCGCCCGTACCACCCATAAAAGCGAGCAGAAAAAAGGCGAGCATAATGATTTCGTGCAACTTTTTCTGCTCAAAACCTTTTCGTTTGTCTTGGTTGAGACGCCCGGTCCAGCTGATGTAGGTGCCAGGCGCGGCTGTGCCGAGCACCATGAAGATCATTAAAGCGGGATGAACCCACTCAATGACCGGCTTTGGCAGGTTGATTGTGGCGAAGGCGTCAGCCACTTTGGTAAGCCAGGGAGGGTTGACTGCTAGAATGTGCGCTTGCAGATTGAGATCAAGCAACATTCGTGGCGACGTACGCGCAACATTTGGACGTCGGTGACATCCAAGCGGGCGAGGAGCACACACAATTGAAAGTGACGTGCGCGCAGCAGGAATGACCGCGGCGTGCATCCAAACATAGGCGGTAAACTAGCAGGGGCTTTTTCATTCGTTTCCCATTCAAATTGTGGAAGATTTTGATAAAGAATCGAAAGCCAAAACTAGCTGGAACTTTAAAAAATAAACATAAATTGCCTCTGCATCCGCGATCCGTCATTTTTCGCAGATTTTTTGTCGGATATCTTGCCGCATACTAAACTAGCTGCAAATAATAGCTTTCCGAGATCACAGGCAGGATGCCTGCGAATCTGGGGGCGATGGTACTCAATCTGACGCAGTGCTTTGTGGGTTTCATAGGACAGGAAAGGAGGGATCCAAAGAAGCCGTTGTGAAGGGCGAAGGCAAAGTCGAATAGCATGACATAGAATATTGTCTCGATGAAACTGTATAGTAGGGTATGTCTGGTCCCTGTTTCAAAAGAATAATGGCCGGGGAGAAGAGAAATGGTGAGCAGCGATTTCAAAACACCTTAGAGAGTCCCGATGGCGAAGGATTGGAGGACCGCGAAGGATATTAGTGAAGGAAAACTAGCCATATGGAAGGGAATTTGGAATTAGATTCAGAGGAACGAGTGTATTTGGATACATGGCCAAGGTGTGGGATGTCACGAAGTAGGAGTGGTTTGTCCAAGAATCGGTGGTCAGAGTGGTTCAGGCGCAGTAGCTGGTCGATTTGGGGCATTTCTGCTTTCACTTCATTGCAGGGCTGTGGGTAGGAGTCGAGACGGCCTGCGGGCACTGAGAAATGCGTTGTGGCAATTTGGGAATTTGGCTATGTTCCGCCGATGTGCCAAATTTCTAATCCTATTTCGATATTTATTGCTATTGGCAGGCTTCATTTACTTTTACGCCAGTATGAGTGAGGGTAGCGAAATTTTTTTATTACATGCATAGTGTTTTACTATGCACACCTGATTGGGGCTGGCAAAAACTTCGGATTATGCAGTTTTTTGCTAGTTCATTTTTCACTAAAAACTAGCATCTTTGAATGAGTAAAGTTAGTTTGAGAATATATAGAACTGCGAAACTGAAAAAATTCGTGGGTTTTCTAGCCATTTTAGTTCGTCCCTTTTTAACGCCTAAACTAGCATTCCGAGAACACAGAAGAACCCAGCTAGAGGCCTATAAGAAGGGCTGCGCAGCTGAAGCAGCCCTGTGTGAGTCTGCGTAACCACAAAAATAAACTCAAGCACTGAATAGTCTAACAAGCTGCTGTTTGACGGACGGCTCCACAAGACACCCCAATATACTCGGATTCTACAAAAAGAAGAAAATACTTAGTGCAAGTCGAGTTCTGTCCGAACATTTGGATTTGTTACTAGTGCGGTATATTCGTTTGTTTGTAAAAAATGTCAAAAAGAAGCCATCGGTGTTCAGAGTTCGACCAAACGGGATAAGTTTTATCCGGAAACGCAGGAAAACCAGCGTGATTCTTTTTTATATCGGGAATATCCCACTAGTACCATGGATATTAGGGCTGGTGCATAATATCATACCAAAGCACCAGACAGTATTGTCTCACTGGTTACTGATGAAAATGGAAAGTACGTGACTTTTGCTCAAATCGCTTGCCCTCCTGTTTTTCACACATTGCTTGCTACCGACGTCGCGCTTGCGCCTCGCTTTTGCCCTTTTTTCTTTCCCCTTTTTGTTGGTTTTTGCATATTTTCCCTGCTCCCCTGTTACCCCTTGTAAAATGCATCGTTTCTGTGGTATGTTTCACTACTGCATATCTTGAAGAATGACAGCCAAAAAGAGTGTGTCCGTTAATATTTGATATCTTTATTCAAGATGACAGGTGATCAAGTGTAAGTGATGCTCTAAGAATCCGTCGTCCACAGCACGCGATTTTATATCAAAAGCCGCCAAAACCAATTTCAGAAGCGTACCTCGCTTCTTCCTTCGATGCAGCCTTCATTATATTTCAAGCCCTAGGTGCATATCCACCCTGGCGCTTGCGAAAAACCTATAATTTAAAAATCAGGCGCCAAGTGGCAAGATTGTGTTGGCCGCAGGGTGCTTTACATGAGCCTCCCTATAAAGTCGGTTTTGGAGTAAATCTAAAATCGATTGAACACCACCGCGACTACAATGGTCGAGATGGGAGATTGTTACTGTATTTCATCTCTTCAGGTCTGTCCGACCTCTGCTGCGTGTGCCAAGGCACGATCAAGAGATCAAATCGCGAGCCATTGAAAAGTAAATAGAGTACTACCCCATTCCCTAATTGGCTCTGTGCTTTGGCCGCCACAATATTCCTTCGCGCGCAGACGTACTTCGGTACAGACAGACTTCCGTACACTTGCAAGGACACAATGCCTACTCCAGTGACTCTGATCTCGATATTTTGATCGCCGCAACGTGGGCCTTGAAATTAGGGTCGTTGTACACCGCAGTTTTGACGCGCTGAAGGTCGCTCTCCGGCGGATTGCCCGTAAGATCCAAGGCGAAAACGACTTTGATGACGTTTTAAAACTGTATCCACGCTGCTTTCACCTTTACAAACGGATTTCTGCCACCCAAAACTGAACGTGCGAGCCACCTACTCTTTTCCAACGGACACTTAATGCCCTCCTTGCCGCAGGCCTCACGCGGCATATCGGGTGAGCGTATGCACCTGGCTAGCAATCAACGCCGCAAGCTGCAATGTGGCGGTTGTTTGCACATGGCGCCAACAAAACGGTCTTCGTATACTTTCTCGGCTGCTTTGCACAGAGCAAGACATTCAGAATCATCCCATGCAAGGCTGCTGACTCTCGTTTTACCGGAACCCTTCGTTTTACCGGAACCCTTCGCTTGCACCCCAGTTCCTTCTGCGACATGAAAGAGGCCTGAGCTGTCGTCCGTCATTCTTTCTGTGTGGCAGTGGGAGCAGGGGTGGGTGCCAACACTGTGTCGGCCGCGTTTCGGATGAAGCCGAGTTCCTTTTCTGCTTGGGTACTTGCCATAGTGGGCATCTCGGTCACCGCCTACGGTACCAAAACGTTTTAGAAAAGTCAAGCCATATATACACTTAATTTTGGCCAACATAGGCTCATCTTATATTACAGCTTTAGGAGAGAATCTGAGCTAAAACAGAATCGTTTAGATCAGATATCTCACCTTAAGATGTTGGCTTTTTCATAAAATGTTTTAAATGTGCATCGCGGTGGAGCTCACCCCGGTCAATTACCCGACCTACATCCAAATCTAAAACCTTAAATTTAGCTTCTACCTCGGAAATCATGGCCGCGGTGGTGATGCCTTAAGCTACGGAAAAAGGGGTTTATATCTTAATTGTCCTTTCTGAAGTCAAATGAAATTCTTTTGATTCAATAAGTGGATTTGTCAAGCCATAATCAATGGAGGATCAGCGACTTTTCATACAACACCAGATTCTTGACGTGAAAATGCTGTAATGACCTTGGCTGCCTTCTCCGCCATTTCAAACGCTGCATCGATCTTCAACGTTTGATCAGGCACATTTTTAAGGGTGACCTCGGAAGATTTTATGACACAATCACATCCTTATACGAAAGCCGGGATTATTTTTTACACCAAACCGTGGTTTGTATTCAAACCCGCTTTTAAAGCCGTAATCTGGACGTACTACGATAACTAGGCGCATATGAGAATACTTTGGACCTCCTGACCGAGCAAAAATATCGAAATACACCTTTCTCTCAACGAAAATTCTGTGACTGGAACACTCACTACAACCTTGGGGAGTGTAAACAAACTATATACCGGAACCTAAGTCCAAATGCGCGACGATTAAAAATGAAACGACCAGATTTCTTTGTGCAATCATTTTAAGTGTCCGAAGAAGGTCACCGTGCTCTTCTTGTGAATGGAAGGCACTAACTCTCAGCTTTAATTCGTCGTCGTCGTCGTTTCACTATAGTACTATTCTGTCATTGTAATGCTGTTTGACTGTGCAAAATGTGACGTGGCAATGACTCAAGATGGAGTTTGACAGTTCCCGGTTGGTACGTCACAGTTCTGCGAGGGTCGGGGTAGTATTTCCAGGTCGTTGCGAATTTGTTGGAAGCGGTCGTGGTGCAGCGGATTGGTGAATATATCTGCTTTTATTGTGGTTGTCAGGAAGCGATGGAGATGTATACTTTTGTTCGAGACGTGATGCTGAAGGTAGTGATGGCTGATGTCTATGTACTTGCGCTGCTTTGTAGGGGCTTCATTTTGCGCAATGAGAACTGCGGATCGATTGTCGATACAGTGCGGCGTGGGGGGGCATGATGGTGCTTGAGCATCCTGTAACAGCTTTGCTAACCATGTTGTGTGACTTGCTGCGTTGGTAGCAGCGATTTATTCGGCCTCGGTTGTTGATCTTGCTACTATATTCTGCTTCCTGGAAGTCCAAGATATTGGTGTGGATTGTATGCAATGTACCGTTCCGGAGATGGACTCTCGGTTTCTTTCATTTGCGAAACTGGCGTCACTGTACGCCTCGAGAAGGTTTCGTTTTCTCTGTTGTTGTTGAGTTGTATGGAATAATAATCCATGGGTTCTGGTGTCTTTGAGATATCGCAGAAGGCTTTTTAGGGCATGTTGGTGGTGCTGCTGGGGGTTCGCCATGTGCTGCGCTAAATGGTTGGTTGCGTAAGCTATATCGGGTCTTGTGCTCTCTGCTACGTAACGTATTTCGCTGATTACCATTCTGTATTTTGTGGCGGCGGTGAGTGTGAGTTTATGTGTGGGCTGTTGTTGGTCCAGTATCTTTAGGTTATTGTACGGTGTAAGGTTGGGATTGCACTCATGCATATGTGTTTGGTGCATAATGGCGTCTACTGAGTTGAGTTGCGAAATGTGTGTGCCTTCTTATGTGTATGAGATTGTCCAGTTAAGGAAGCGTGTGGGGGAACCCAGGCGTTTCATTTTGTATTTTGTGAGCATGTTGTGAAACAGTTTGTCGATTAAGGATTGTTTGGATGCGAGCACCAGAAAGTCATCAATAGTGGTCCTGACAATTGTGTATCCTTCGTCTGTTTTCAGTGTGTAGAGGCAGGGGTCGTGTTCTGAACTGACGAATCCTTTGGCAGACAGAAACTGCTTTAAGCCGTGGTTGTAATAGTAAGCTGTGGGGGAGGGAGCCGTATAGGTTTCCGACAAGGCGTCCGTATTTGCTGGCTTGTTGATATGTTCCGTCAAAGTTGGGCATCTGTTTGACATATACTGGCTGATCATGTTGATACTTTTCGTGATGATAGGCCGACTTGATGTCGAAGTGTTCTAGGGGCAGGTTGAGGGTGCCGTTGAGTGCTACTAACATTCGTTAAGTGGTGCAATCTGCGGTATATGTTGTTGTGTGTTGGGGGTCGTAGTGTAGACCGGGTTTCATGAGCTGGCCGCGTAGGTTGCGGCGTGCCTTTCGTTGCATGATGTGTCCTTCCTCTGATAGTTTGTATCTGTATAATATCATGAGTAGGATTATTGCTTCTGGGGGTGGTTGAAACTCTGGATGAAGCCAGCCAATGCTTTTGTAGGCGTCGATATTGCGAAGTTCCTGATCATGTGTGGTGCTTCATTGCTTGGCGTCGGGGTATCTGCGTGCTTGATGAAGGTTCGCAGGAGGTGGCGTGTTGAGTTGTGTGTTGGTGGGCGTGGGTTGTCTGTGGTTGGATCTGGCTTTGAAGGATTTGGTTGTTGTTGTCGTGGTATCGGTGTGAGTATGGTAGGAACGGAAGTCGTTTTCTCGTATTTCATGGAATGTGTTGTGCGCTAGGTTGAGAACGACTATGCAGGTAAGTGAGATCTCCTACATATACCGAGCTGGCGCGGCTCGTGTCTGCAGTTTCTGTTTTGGAGAGTATACGGGAAGTGTCCCGAGTTGCCCAAACGTGAAGAGTTTGCGAAGGGTGAGTTTAGCTCTGTACCATAGCTGGCATGGAGAGTTGTTGGTTGCTGCGTGATGCAGTAGATTGTATTTGGAGATAGTTTCCCGAGCTGCATCTTCCCAAAAGGTGTCTTCTAGTCCAGCTGAGTTAAGGAGGGCTCGGACGGAGTCCATGATTGTACGATTGAGCCTCTCGGCTATGCCGTTCTCTTGCGAGTGGTGCGTTGGGCGCAGGTGGTGACGGATTTGTGTAGGTTGTAGATGATCTGCATTGGTTTGAACGTGTATTCCTTGGCAGTATCGCTGAAAAAGTCTTGTAGTGGATGTTTCATTGTTTGTGGGATGTGGTGCAGTGTATTGTCGATGTGATGTGGTGCAGCGTATTGTAGATGTGATGTGGGATATCCTTTCTGTTCTTTATTAATTGGGCTATTGCAAATTTGCTGTGGCGCAAACGATTAGTAGCATATGGTTGTTGCCATGTGTCGATGTGAGGGTGATCGGGCCACAGGTGTCGGAGCTCATGTACTCGCCTGTGTGATATGTGTATTGTTTGCTTTTATGCGGGGCTGGTTCTTGTTTCGCGAGCGCACATGAGCTGCAGGTGAGTTGGACGCCGTGTCGGAGTGAGGCGCGCATGTTGGGTATTAGGCGTTGCCTTGCGGTGATAGCAAGCTTTCGGAGATGTGCGTGTTTCAGGCATAAGTGCCAGTTGTGCGCAGCCAGCTGAATGTTGGAGTGTCACTGTCGATTGATTGGGTTGCAAAGTTCTCTTAGGTTTCGTGTGCCGTGTGGTGTTCTTGGTTTGTCAGTGATGGGTGGCGGAAGTGTAGTATGAGGTGCTTTGGAAGGGAAGGTTAGGAAGGTATTTGGAGTGGGTATTTGTCACTTCGTGGTTTTGGCGCGTGTGTGTTTTAATGGTATGGCTCGCGCTGTTCGAGCTTCGGTACTATTTATGATGCTGGCTTCGACAATGTTTTGATTGTGTCTCCAATTGGCCGTGGCCACTAGCTCTGGAGGAGTCTTCCTGGTGTTAACAATTTATCCTTGTTTGGCTGTGAACATGACCAGGCCATATTCAGCTGCGAGGTCGTTAACGAAGATGAGATTATGTCTGATATGTGCGATGGAGAGGGCGTGTGTGTGAAGAGAATTGTTGTTGTTCGTTCTCCGGTGCAGCAATCCACTGTGCTTACATTGAGTCTTGTGTTGTTTGGCGGATTGTGTTAGTATTGGTGTTCGAAGTCGATTCATGGAGGGGTGGGGGTGTGTGCCGCTGTCGAGTATGAACGTACCGTTGACTTCGGGGTCTATGTCCTATGGAACATCGACGTTGGGGTGCTGGAGATGAGGCGGTTGTTGCATGGGGGGTTAGATGTTGTGTTGGGGTCCTGCTTGTATGTAGTGGGCTTGTGGTGTGGGGGAACCGAATATGGGGTTAGATCTTAAGGCGTGGGGTCTTCATTTGGGACGAGCAATAGGCCTGGGATGTCGTTCGATACGCTGCTGAGTATTGCTGATAGAACGCGGTTTTCTTGGACACGAAGAGTTTTAGTTCTGCTACGTCAGTGGAAGGTGCTGGATTACTTTGGATATGGGGAGAGCTTCAATGGTGGCGGCATAGGTTTTGAGTGCTAAGTACCATAGAGCATAGTTTGTCGTCTCTAGGTTTGGGATGCGGTGCGTTTTGTCTGACTCCATTGGGAGGGTGGAGGTTGTGCTGGTTGTTTGATGCTGTTGTATGGTGTCTTGTGGTTCGTGTGTGTCGTTGTGCGTGAATATGGCGTTAGTGTAGAGTTGTTGTATGGTGGTGTCTTGTCTGAGTTCGCGCCCTAAGCAGCGGGCGAGGCGGTGGTTAGTGGAATCCGTGGTGGAGTTTCTAGCGATGGCCCATAACCTGTGAGTGGATGGCACTAGCTCTCAACTTTACTTCTCGTCGTCGTCGTTTCAATATAGTACTGTTCTGTCACTGTAATGCTGTTTGACACTTCTGAAAGCCAATTTGGCAATTACTCAGTCTTTTAGAGAAACAAATGCGACTAAGAGATATTTTGTATCTCATACAGCACGATAATGGCCAAATAAGTGCAAAACGAGACGGCGATAACAAATAACCTACAAAACATCAGATAACGTATATTAATATATTTGAACAGATAATTACAGTCTAAAAACATTGAGAGCACACAAATTGCTCACGATTGCATCAAATATACTTCTTTCCTCCATTTCTTATTGCTTTCCACGTCACCCCTTATCTGTAATTCCACTCAATTATGAGTATCAGCAATAATACGACAACTATAAAGAGTAAGACTACCAGTGAGCTTAAAATAGCGCTAAGTGATTAGAAATGGAGACGCTCTAGTTAGAATAGTTCTATTTTAACAATATTAGCCGAGCCCTAATTATCCAAAATTGCTTTGATGTATGACGGACAGAAAGATCCTTGGGGCTAGCATTTGCTACCAGTCGTTTCTAGGAGAAGAGATACAGCCTCTACTGTACGATTGTCTACAGCGCTTGAAAGTGGCTTTTTTGGCACGTTCAGCTCTATTTGCAGCTCTTTTTGCCGAGTAGAGCTGGAAATAGAGCTGTATTTAAAATTTAGATGCATGAAACGGATATTTCGGGTTTCATATGGTTGCCAAAACAATCTAAATTATAGAAATATGGAATTTCTAGGAAATATAGCGCACTCGTAGTATTGCTCTTAGACTGTACCCATATTTAATTTGTATAGAAAACCGACACTGTCAATAACATACAGTTTTAAATTTTGAAACAGAAAATTGAAAAAACTAATTTGGCGGGAGGGCGCGGAATGCAAAGAAATGAATAAAAGATAAGCTTAAAAAGTAGAACTCCATGATATTTTAGATTATTCAAAGCATACCACATGCATGCCAGCATTGTCGACTTCCTCGGGGTCAATAGTTTTGTTTTACTTTTATCGATTCTATGTGTTTATTGATTTGCTCCGGAATCACACAAACATTGAAAACTTGAGACCGCAACACATAGAAACGGAACAAATGAAAATGAGTGAAGATGGAGAACTACAAGCTGAGTTACATACTTCTACGGATGAATTACGTCCCCTTGGAAATCACATTACAACGAAGGGTCACAAAAAATCTCCTGCACGTCGAGAACAGAATAATTGGGATATACAAGCCAATGTAGCAATAACTGGATCTGCAACAATGCTCACCATGATTACTATGAAAGTTTAGCATGAAGAAGTGGAACGACTATAATTAGAAAAACTATAATACATCTGCCTTTGCTATTAAAGGCGAATATTTTGTTTTTTGACAGAACAGACTGGATTGATAAAGTAAAGTGTAAAGTAAACAACGAGTATGCAAACCATTTAATAAAAGATTTCGATAACAATTTCGAACAGATTTTTGGTTGGAGCGTGTGGACATTGCTACTAAACTTGAATTGGAAGAGTGAAATACACCACTCCATCACATTTTTTTATATTTACAGGGTTGTGGGACGGAAAATCAAGAAATCATTGACGGCTTAACAAGAGCTGAGCTTTTGCATGATAATACTTCTGTAAATCGCCGGCTGCAAAAACTCCTGAAGCCATTCAACATGCACTGGCCCTATCCATTTTGCCGCGGTCTAACGCCCAACAGTATGCTACGTGTCGGTTATGATCACCTGCGAACAGTTTCGGAAACGTATATCAACTAGTTCAAAAACCGAGTTATTCACCGGCAAAGTCATGAAGATGATCTGAATGTAGTTCCGACCGTCTTTGACTTTATCTTGGAATACAAGGCTCAGATAAACTCTGGACGTCCTCAAGGAGGGTCTCAAGTTGCACACTTGATGAAGAATGTCTTCTAAACCCCAGAAAACAGAAAGCTACTCTTTCAGCTTGGACTCCGGAAGACAGAAACGAGCTTTTGAAAATGAGATCAAAGCGTAGGTGAGTGCGAGAGTTGTAGGATCTGTTGATTCTACATGTATTATATTTGAGATCGGACATATTCATAGTAACTTAACTGTCCAAGCTCTCGTTCTGCATCTTCAGGGACAGCAAAAGGTCTTAATTGGAAACATGAAACTAATGAGAACATTTACGTATTCTCTTCTTCAAAGGCTTTTTGCAAACCCTCACAAGTACGCTGCTTTAGACCTTATACAACGGTGAGGATCTACGACAAGATTCTTCAGTGTATACTACCATCCGAAACGATAAGAAATGCGACAACTCCATGGAAGTATGTAGGGAAGATATAAGCAGATATTGCATCCGTCAATTGAATTAGATAGGCCAACTATGAATTGTTTTCTATCCGCTCGTTTTTCACGAATATTGCTTTTGTGTATTTTTATGAGCCCCAAAAACGTTGAACATGAATAACTTTTTACCTACAAACAAGTTTTATAAGCTTTAAGACTTTCAATTCGCGGAAATGAATACATAATAGCTTTCAATGAGACCATTCCAAACTATTTAACACTCTTTGACTCATACTCATGGTTGTCACCTGCTATTTGCAAAGAACTTTTTTCGTATTTTGATTCAAAGACTCGAAACATCTTTTACTACGATATCGTGTTTGGAATATGTATTGCGAAGCCGACAAGAAATGTCGAAAAGAGTTATTGAAATTGTTCACATATCGGTGAATTCGACTACGGTTCGGGCCGGTGTGGTCCAAACGATAAGCGACGGAGTAGCGCGACAGTCGGCGACCGGTCCATAACAGGACTTTTCTACGGCTTTTCAAACCAATTGCAGTGGCGGCTCAATACATAGCTGCTTGCAGGTCAAATCACGGCCTTTAATGAGGCTGCTTGACAAAGATAAGGGCAAGAACAACGGTAGTTTAGAGTTTTTGAATGATAATGATGATGATCCTCATTAGCATCCATCCTCCGCAGGTATTTATGTAACTATGGATGCTGTAAACCTGCTAAACCAGCATCTCAAAGTGAGCTTATCTATCACAGGAGCTCCTACGTACACAACATATATTGATCTATCTACCGTTAGGACTCACCAACTCCTTTAGTGAGACCCTCTTGCTCTCACTTGAGCAAGATAAAAGTATTTAATCTATACAGAAATACCATATATTATCGTTTGCTTGTGCTTTAGATGGTGCCCGGAATGTAGCAAAGAACGCAATAGGACCTTTATTGCTTAGTTTGGATGACAGAAGCCTCTTCAGGCGTCGCACCACGGTTAAGCGTTAACTCTGAAGAGGCAGGGGCCAAGAGTATCAGTAGCTCAGCTGGTGGGACGGTGGTAGAAAGCACCTTCAGTTCGCAACGAGCAATCTGTTCGAAAGATCAAGGACGACGATCTGTGTCGTGATCGCGCACAAACCTGGTTGAAAAGCTCCCGGTACCTCGTAGGAAAACGTTGAGTGATTGACGTCAGGAAGGAGTTGTTCATGCGCTTGGAGTAGTTTGAACATATTCAAAAGAAACGAAACCAGGGTCGGTTGGGTACATATCGAAATGACGCGAGTGTCAGTTGCAAAGGCGGTAGAGACCTTTTGAGAAACCCAAATAGAAGAATGGCAAGCGCCGTGTGCTTGGTGTCGGTGCATTATTGTTTCTATCAATCCACTTTCGTGCTGATGAAGCCTATGGCGATTCGTAGACGTTTGGCGTTTTAACGTCACCAAATCGCGTTGCCAGATAAATATGATTCTTTGTTCATTGAAAGAGCCATTAATAACGAACTCGTCATAGTTAAACCCCCATTCTTCGGAATACTAGTATTACAACTTCACATAAGAGAATACGAAGTTGAAGTAGCTATAAAGGCATTCGAGTCCCGTCATATATCTTCTAAACGATCTCAAAAAAACTTATTAACCAGTAAGATCAGATATAGACAGAAAAACAACAAGTTTTCGACAGGATATAATAAGAATTTGACTTAAAGAGAAAGGAATTGGACGAGAGAAATTTTCAAGCACACCGGAGAATGTTTTTCTGCAGCGCCATGATAAGATGGAACAACAAATACATTATTTCGTTCTTTCGAGACATAGCTGAGCTTGATGAGTGCAACTAAAGGGCCCGCTACGGCGCTTCATGGAGACGGAAAAACGGTACACATTCTACCGGCCCTTGACATAGATCACGACGAAGACTCAAATAGCATCGAGGAACGCCTTCTTTCAAAACACATACCAAGATGGTAGCGAGCTAAACTACTCGAAAGATACAGTTTTTGGTGATTGGCGAAGCTTTTTTGGGTCCAACGATTTTTTTGAAATCATTAGTTCCGTGATAAAAAACTTGAGACATTCAAAAAGAGTTTTCCGCAGAGAACTAATTTACCTAGCAGAATTTCTCTTACAGCTCTTGGTCGTTTTCATGACACTGACTTTAGTGTAACCGCCCAGCAAGGATAGGGGGATGTCTCGCGGTACCTGTCCTGTGGACCGGAGCAATCCCCCTGTCCCTGCACCTGGGGCTTCCACACCAACAATTGGTTGGTGGGGAACGCCCAGTTGGGGTTATGGAAGTGGAAGCGAATCTCGAGATTGAGATCCGCTTCAAAGCCACCACCCCCACTCCAACTTCCTCCAGAGGCCTGACCAACCTTCATCACCTCCCCGCACGGCGCGGCGACCGTCTGCGGCGCCGTCTCCTGCCCGCTTTCGGTCCTGGCTCGCTCCGCTCCCCGCCGTCTTTAGCATCAACCTTTCCCCACTACGAGTGCAGCCCTGCAGTGGCTTGCTGGCGCTCGTAGGTGTTCTTCGGAGTGGTTGTATCGTTTGTTAGTGCTCCCTGGGCCTTTACTGGTTGGCCATTTCCGCCGGCCTCTGTCGTTTTGTCTACGGTTGTAGACTGGTACCCCCTGGCATTTCGTTCTACTGGGTCTGTCACCACCCGTGCCATTAGCAGCCCAGAAAATGGCGTCCACATGGTACCCCCAGCAGGGCTCCGTCCCGCGTGAGTCCGTTTCTTCTTTTGATGGCTCCAACGTTGATATCAGGAAGTTTCTGTTCTACTTTGAGAATGTTGCGGCAGCTGGCACCGATGGAGGTGAAAAGGCTGTCAAGCTGTTAGGCTACCTTAAGGGTGAAGCCTTCGATTTCTACTATGATAATTATGCTGTTGATGGTACGCTTTCGGAAAAAGCGAAAGATTATGGTCAAGTGAAGTCCGCTCTCATTGAGCGTTTCGGCTCTGTCTAAGAACCGGTGGAAAGAATCCGTCGGGCGGTTTCAGCATGTCTAGAGTATGCTGACCTCCTTGGGTCCTTGAAGAAGATGGACTCGCTCTTCGACCAGGCAAGCTTCAATCCCGAAGCAAAGTTCGGGTTGCTTCGAAACGACGTAATGGAATATGCGGACCTGGCCCAGTTTGTTATTATCCGAGGTGCAGATGACTATCAAGCATTGAAGGCGTTAGTCAAAGATTTTGTTGATGGAAAGAAAGCCCTAGGGTCCTATGGTGCTTTGAGCGCCCTGCCGGCAGCTCAGAATGTCCTACAAAGGCCGAGGAAGAGTGAACTTCCCACATCGGCCCCACTTGAAGATAAAGTTGAGAAGCTTGCCGGACAGATGGCGGAGCTCCATCTGATGATGAAGAAAACCCAATCAGGTGGCGCACGCTCGGAGTCAGCAGGAGAAAGAGTGTGCACATTCTGTCAGCAACCGGGGCACTACGCGAATAGGTGTCCGACGAATCCCCACCGAAACACGCGCTGCGGTTCGTGTGGAAGGGTGGGACACTCTTCGGCAACCTGTTGGAAGAAACCGGTTGACGAAGCGTTTAAGAGGGTTTCATTCGCCCAGCCCAAATCAGAGTCCGCTCGGGAAGAGGCTCTGAAGAATAATCGTCCTGCAGAAAAGAATGAGACGAATCACATTTCGGTTGTCGTCAATGACTCCTCCGTCGAAGAGGAACTGGTGGCAACGAAGAAAAGAGATGCGCAGGGAGATGCGCAGGGAGCTCTGCTCCCAAAGCAGCCAAAGACTGCGCCCCTCTCTGGTATTTCACCGGTGATGTTTCCCGAAAGCCAGGTTACCAAAGTACTGAAACCAACTGGAAGAAGTACCTCACAAGCTTTTTCCAAAGCTCGAAAACCCTCTTCGAAGGCCACGAAAGCCAAGTCGAAGAAAGTCAAAATTCAGGAACATATCGCGAAGTACAATGCTTATGAGGAGCTGGCAAAGGCTCCTTCAGGATTAACCTTTGGTCAGTTAGCTCGTGGAGACGCTGAGCAAGGAAAGAAGGACCTTCGTCGCATACTAGCTGGAAGCTTTTCCGGGCGAAGAATCAATTACGCCCACGCGCAGGCCTTGCCCCCGTCTTTGAAGGTTGTCAATGCCTCCGTGCATGGAACCAAGTCTCAGGCTTTGTTAGAATCAGGGGCCATACCCAATCTGATGTCCGTTGCGTTGTGTCACAGACTGTCTCTAGAGATGAAGCCTTCCAATAGAAGGATCGTGGTAGCAGACGGAACAAAGTCGTTGGTTCGTGGTGGATTGAAGAATGTGCCGATTGAGTTCGGTTCTCTGCGAGTACCTTTGGACTTTTTGGTGGTAGAAAATCCACCCTTCCATTTGATTGTTGGATGCCCCACGTTAGAAGCGGTACAAGCTTGTCTTGACCTTGGAACGCAGCAAGTATCGATGAAGTTCGATGACGAGGCCACGACTTTGCCGCTGGACTACCATCGGCCCGGAGCCGATTTGTTCGATGAAATGTCATCCACAGATAGTGCCGACTTCACTTCCGATACTGATGCTTTGATCTCTGATAGTCGCACCGAGGAAGAAGAGGAACCCATTCACGATAAGAAGAAGAATCTTAATACTTCAGCTTACGCGTTGGCGACCATTCAATACAGCGGTTCCCCATCTTCTTGCCACAGGGAATTTCTGAGCAGACTCACAGACTATGACGCAGCAGAAGAAATTACTTGCTGGCATGATTTGGCTACCGTGCGTCCCTTAGACATGGCCGAGATTGAAAGTTTGTGTCCAACTTGGACATTAGAAGACGAGCCCGCCTTGCCTTCTGTCGAGCTGGAGCAGATAGAACAGGCCGTCGCTGAGCAAGTACAAGTGAAAGAAGCCTTGGACGAGGAGACGGACGATGAAAGTTCTGATGGTTCTCCTCTACCTGATCCTCATTTCATTCTTCCAGTAAGAAATGACGTTGTTCTTCTGCATCCCGAAGACATTGATGGAAACCCAGATAGCCTCATTTTCAGGGTCTATCGTCGTGACCCCGAATTGCTGCCAGGTGACCCGATACATGCCGAAACGGGAGACCTACTATATGGAAATATGGAGGTCCTAGAGCTTGACGACCTTGGAGAACAGATTGTTCGGTTTGAAGCCAGATGGCCTATCCCGGACATTGGAGATGACGACCTGTCTTACGCGCCACCTGTAGCAACAGCAGAACGCGAGGGTGGTGGTGATCTAGCCCTTGAAGGCCCGAACCCGTCATCGTTTCAGAGTTCTTCTACTGGCACTAGCGTTCAGCCAAGAGACACGGTAGGCCTCGTCTTGATGGACGATGCCGACCAAGAGAGCGTTAGTGCCCATTCCTCCCCTGAAGAAGTGCAGATGTCCGAGACCCCCCTCTATCGTGATCCCGTCCTTACTATCATGAGGTTCAATTGCTGCCAAAAGAGGTAGGAGAACCAATAGACTTTTTTCTGGAGGTTCGTGTCCGGATTCGGTACCCTGTTCCCCTACCTGCTCATCCGCCTCACTTGGGAGCTCACAACCTTCCTTTCAATCGTACTGGAATGATTGAGGAAGATGATGATGGTCATTTTGTGATCTCATTTGAAGAAGAACTACCACCTGAACAGTATACGAGTCAGCCCCGCTCTCCGTGGGTGGAGAAGACGAGGATCCGAACAGACCACCCGCAGAAACTGGCGAAAGATTGCATCAACAGAAGAAGGAAGATTCGGAAGCAGGAATTGGCCGAAGTGATACGAACCCCGACATAAATCGGGAAAAGTCCGCGAAAATATGTGTGGCTGGTTGCCTGAGTCATGGTGACATTGTGTGCCCACAATCCGAAGATGAGTATTCATGGCAAATGCCCACGAAAATGAAACGAGATGAGAACTCGACCGTCATCGAGAACTCTGCGCCAGATGCGAGTCAGGAAGAATTGATTGTTGAAAGACTTGTCCATTTGCCTAATGAGGTACAAGACCGGATCCGTTCCATTCTGGTGAGGCTCGATGTTGTAGCATGGTCTTTGTATGATCTCAGACCGACCAATGTTCCTGTCATGCACGAGTTCACAGTGACATGTGATGCCCCGCTCCATTCAAGAGTTAGGAGACTCCCGCCCAGATATGACCAAGTTGTTCGAGAGGAAGTGGACAAGATGCTAAAAGCCGGTATAATCAAGCCATGCACTTCCCCCTGGTCTTTTCCTGTGGTCATAGCTACCAAGAAGGATGGCAGACCAAGGTTTTGCATTGACTACAGACCGTTGAATAATGTGATGAAAGCCGACCGCTGGCCTCTGTCGCACATGGAGCCGATATTTGACGATTGGGGAGGTTGTTCATTTTTCACCACCTTGGACCTTTTCTCCGGGTATTGGCAGATAAAGATGTCGCCCAAATGCAAGGAAATGAAGACATTCATTTGCAGACAGGGAACGTTTCAATTTGAAGTCATGCCTTTTGGTCTGATGAACGCTCCGTCAACCTTCAAAAGAATGATGGACTCCATTCTCAACAAGTTACCGTTCGCCCGCGTTTACATCGATGACGTAGTGATCTTCTCCAAGTCATTGGAAGAGCATGTCGAACATGTTGAATACGTGCTGAGAATTGTAGCGTCACATGTATTGAAGCTAAAGATATCCAAGTGTCATTTCGCTCAGCCAAAGAGAGAACTCCTGGGGAACGTAGTGGATAAGAACGGCGTGGCCGTTGACACAAAGAAGATTGAAGCTATTCAACAGGCCCCGATCCCTTCCAATACCACTGAACTCAGAAGCTTTTTAGGATTGGATGGGTACTACAGACGATTCATCAACCACTTTGCCGACACGGCTGCTGTACTTCATGCTTCAACAACTAGCAACCGCAAATTGAATTTCACCGATGAGATGCTGGAAGCTTTCAATACCCTTAAGCAGAAACTTACCAGCCCGCCTGTGTTAGCATTCCCGGACTTCAGTGTACCTTTTCGTGTTGAGACCGACGCCTCTTCCGTTGCATTGGGAGCGGTCCTCGCGCAGAAGAAACCGGATGGGATGTTTCATCCGATACAGTACGCCAGTAAGACGATGACGGCGGCAGAAAGAAGGTATGCAGTCTGTGAACAAAAAGCGCTTGCAGTTATCTTCGCATTGAAAAAGTTCAGGATGTATCTCCTTGGAACTCAGCCCTTTCAGTTGCTCACTGATCATCAAGCCCTCAGGTATGCATTCAGGAAGAAGGATGTTCATAGCCGACTGGCTAGGTGGTTGGACTTTCTCGCTGAGTATGAGTTCGAGATTGTCTACAGACCAGGAGCCAAGAACAGGGCAGCCGACTACTTGTCTAGATACTCCGTTTCCCAAAACACTGAAAGAGAAGAAAAAGATGTTGCCACGACGATGACCGTCGAGACCGATGCCACGTTTGAGGAGATTGAAGACTTCTACGCGGACATTTGTCGACATTTGAGTATGATGCCGATGAAAGAAAGTGACCCTAAGTTTGTAGCAGCCACGAAGAGAAGTAGTAAGAATTTTATGGTGTGGAATGGGTTGTTGCATCGAAGAACCGGTGCCGGTCTTCGATGGGTTCCACCCGTGATCGAAAGGCTTAGGTTTCTGAAGACCTTTCACGATGACAAAGGACACTGGGACTTGCCGAACACTCGTAGATTTATCCGTGAAAGGTTTTGGTGGCCGAACGTCGTGTCCAATGTCGCGGAATATGTCAAAAGCTGCAAAGCATGCCAGTTCATGGGACCCATTCCATCTTACCGCGCTGGTCAAAGAGCTCCTCTTACGGATTTGTTCCACACCTTCTGCATCGACTTTGCTGGACCGTACTGTCCGACGAAGAGTGGCAACCGATTCCTGCTAATTGGAGTAGAGCACTTGACTGGATGGCCGATAGCGGTAGCCTCCAGATACTCTACGGCAACGGAGGTCCTCAAATTCATTAGAAGCGAGATTGTAAGCCCGTTTGGATACCCGCGAACTATCGTGTCAGACAATGCAACTTCGTTTCTAGCCAAGTCCGTTCAGGAATATTTGTCCAAGAACGGCATTGAATTGAAGCCTGTGCTGGCTTACGCCCCGATGTCGAATGGGCGTACAGAACGAATGGTTGGGACTATCAAGAAGGCCCTTGAAAAGATCGTACATGGAAATATTATGGAATGGGACGGCGCACTCCACGAGGTTCTGTTTGGATATAGAAACCGCCAACTGAGGGAAGGATTCTCACCCTTCCAACTGATGTATGGATGTCCTCCACGCATGCATCGCAGTGACCATCGTGCATTAGTGAAGTTTCCTCATGAAGAACATCGAAGGATCGAAGTTCAGGCCGCTACAGTCGGTAGGGCGATGCGAGTAGCTCGCCAGCCGATTAGGAAAGATGACTCTCGCTACGGCCATAGGTTCTCAGTTGGAGATCTCGTCCTAGTGATGAAAGGAGAAGCACTCAATCCTTCTTTCAAATGGCCTGCTTATGTCACAAGGTTCTATGGGCCATGCCGTGTCATTAAGGCGAATCATCCGCGTTATCAACTCGTGTCGTCAGGTAAGAGAGTGTCTCGCAAAGGAATTCATGCCCGAAGACTGAAGCTCTACAACAAATGACTACAACATTTAGAAGATCATGGCCAGGAACCAAAGAAGGCTCGCACCACGACACACTAGTCATTATTTTTCGGTCGCCCCGGCGAAGCGACCGCTGAGCAAGGGGGTGTGTAACCGCCCAGCAAGGATAGGGGGATGTCTCACGGTACCTGTCCTGTGGACCGGAGCAATCCCCCTGTCCCTGCACCTGGGGCTTCCACACCAACAATTGGTTGGTGTGGAACGGCCAGTTGGGGTTATGGAAGTGGAAGCGAATCTCGAGATTGAGATCCGCTTCAAAGCCACCACCCCCACTCCAACTTCCTCCAGAGGCCTGACCAACCTTCATCACCTCCCCGCACGGCGCGGCGACCTTCTGCGGCGCCGTCTCCTGCCCGCTTTCGGTCCTGGCTCGCTCCGCTCCCCGCCGTCTTTAGCATCAACCTTTCCCCACTACGAGTGCAGCCCTGCAGTGGCTTGCTGGCGCTCGTAGGTGTTCTTCGGAGTGGTTGTATCGTTTGTTAGTGCTCCCTGGGCCTTTACTGGTTGGCCGCTTCCGCCGGCCTCTGTCGTTTTGTCTACGGTTGTAGACTGGTACCCCCTGGCATTTCGTTCTACTGGGTCTGTCACCACCCGTGCCATTAGCAGCCCATAAAATGGCGTCCACATGTAGCAGAACGAGATTTTTTCATTCGTTTTGTACAACAAAATCTCTTTAGAGAGCCTTTTTGTATTATTATTAGCTGCGGGACTGAATAATTGACATTTTGAAATTACTAGAGCAATTAAGGAAACGGAGATGATACCATTTTCGCTTAAGATCTTTTTAGTGTTGGATGTGGATCATTTCCACTTAATTCTCTCCCCTGCCTTTCCGGTCCATAATAATCCTCAAAGAAGCGTACAAAGCTCTTTCGAGGTAAAACAGAATCAACTGAAAAAAAGACCATACGCTTGGCTCATAAATTATATCGCCAACGAGTGAAATCGTTGGAGAAAAATATCCAAATGATATCCAAATGCTTCATGGCAGAATTTATGAGCTGCAGTTCACAACTATGACTGTTGCAGTCCGGTGTTTTTACGAATAACTCATCAAAACAAAACATTATAGAGCCGAAGGGTACCTATGTCTTTTCTCAAAAGAACGTTCAGCGTTAGAATCAACAACTAAAAGTTGCGGTTGCGGTTTTAGTGATAGTAACCGTACTAAATTTCCACCATTTCATCTCAAAGCTTTTTATCGTATCCGAAATTCAATTTAGAGTACTGCATCTTTTCAAACTCGACGAAAATGCGAGGATATGGAAAAGCCTTAAACTGCACAGAAGTGACATCCTTTTTAATTTGCTGACATCAAAGTCAAGCAGAGGCAATTTTCATTTCCGTTGGAGTTTGTCGCCACAGTTCATAAGTTGCAATTTCAAAAATTGACGAAAATGGTATTCGATTTCAGAACTACATTTTTTCCGAGACAGGGGGTATGTGAATGTAGAAATGATGCAGGACAAGACATTTTGTTCTGTGTGAACAACATTTTATTGTTTTGTGCGCACCACTATAGACTTCTTGGTGGTCTAGTAACTTCACAGATCTGTTAGCCCGCAATGCTAGAGGATGAACGCAACTTGCACTTAAGCAGAAAGAACTAGCGATCAGGACAGATCTGGGTCTGGCCAGAGTGTTGCGACCGACCATTAAAACTGCTACTGATTACTACGAATTTTACATCATGTGGGCCCTTTGAGACTGAAAAAGACTGAAAACGTCTTACTCTTTCACAAAATTGACGACATTTCTCGTGTTGATAGCCCTTTACCCCATTGTATGCCTTTAATTACGAAAAATTCTGTTTCGTATGAAGCAGCACAATTTGTGGATGGAAATAAGACAGCATTAAAAAAGTGTTAGGACATAAAACACAAAATTTATAGGTTTGCGAGGATCGTAGAAGAAGATATTTTTCTTGAAATCGGGCTGTGAAGTGCTGGACAAGATTTGCTTCGGCAAGCCAGTGTGGTCAAGCCGATCTACCCATCGGAGTACGATGAAACATAAGCTCTGACTTGTTCTGTTGTAGCCCTTCGAAAGCCCCAACCCACCCACCCAGGAAGCAGTATGTATCTGGTCGATCATGCTGTGGGAGCTCAGAGGGTCTGAGCTTCTGAGAATAGTCTTTGAAAAGCTGTCACCATCCTCTCTCACCAAGCAATAAAGATCTTTCGCTCGTCTACAGCCTCGTAGCGAACAATAAATATCTTTACAGCGAACGTAATCGGCCGCGACGCACAGCGCCGCTGTTGGCCGAAGGCCATGACTTCCTTCTTTTAAAAGGGAACGATTGATTTGGGTTTCGCAGTAGTTTCTTTTGAAATCGGGAAGACGAGAACAGGACCATTTTTTATAATCAGATCGGTAGATTTCAATATGAGGAGTAAGGTAGCTGTACGAATATTGGGGCTGCTTTTCGGAAGACTCTCTCTCATTATTCATTTTCATAGGATGTGATGACCGGTTTTCAAATCAAACCCATGGAAAATGTAGAATGTTTTCAACTATTATCAGTACTGAGATGATCTGAACAAAGGTGTTTCTGTGACATATGTGATCTGTACTACAAAAGATCGTATTCGAGAACAAATAAAACTCCCATTTCACTTGGAGAGAAAGCAGAACATAGGAGTAGGAGACAAACTTTGACAGTTTCAGTCCTGTGTTTGACATTGCGATGCCCAACCATACTGTGTCACATTTGTTGCATATGGACAGTGAACAAATTTCAAGTAAGCATCACAAGTTGCCGACACGTTCGGGCTTCCTTGATTGGATTTATGCTCATGAAGCGAGATAACTCAAATCACCCCAAAGTTCAAAAAGTGGTACCATCAGTTTCTAGTCGCATTCAAAACAGGTCACGGCGATTCCGACAGGGAGCGTATAGTACGTAGTCGTGGTCTGCCAAAGCTCAGTAGGCATTCACCTTCTTAAAATTCTGAGCGGGGCCAGAAGTTTTGGGTTCGAACTCCGACCCGTCAATGTTCCCTCAAGAATTCTTACCCAAATATAACCATTCGTTGTGGAACATCCAACACTGTAGACTTCTGCGTTTTAGCTCTTTTATTTTTTTCGCCATGAGATCTCCAAAGCGAAACGAAATTCAATTTTGAACTAGCTTTGAGTACCGTCGCAATTCTGAATAAGGTGATCATATCCCTGAGTATCACTGGGCAGAGCACTCACTAAACACCATTTGAGTGGCATTTAAGTCGATGTCGTGTGTTACCCATAGATGTCTGTTTTTAGTTGTTGAATTTTGCTACAATTGAAGTAACGAAGTGGTCACCGCTGACTGGACTAAAGGGCAAAGCTTGAAGGTCTGCAACAAAGCCTGTTCGAACCTGTAAAAAACTTGTTTGTAAAAATGTAATCATGCTAGTGAAAATATCTCAGGCTGTAGTATTAACTTTCTTATTGGTAACTGCTATTATTTTTGGTCGTTGTTTCATATATGGGCGAAAAGAAGTTTCTTTTTCATCTTAAAAAAAGTATGACAGAACAGAATTGGCACATATGTTCAATTCCGAGAGAATGAGAACAAAGATAGTTGTTTTGGTAAATTGATCATTCTGTATCCCGAGATTCCAATGATGAAACTTAGAAAGGTTTAAGACCTTAGCGGCTGTACCACTAGAATAATATGTATGTCACCATAAAAATAAGGTCTACAATCTGGGCAAACATTCGCGACATTTCATTTAGAATTGACTCCCAAACACCATGTGTTGAAAAATGTTGAAAAATAGCGAAAAGAAAATGGAATGGTGGAATATTTTATTTGATAATCTGTGCATCTTGCGTGTGCAGAATTGGAAACGCTTACTTACAACAAAAACGACGCCGCATTCAAGCGACATCTATGATCAAGTCAGTACATCCTCAAGGATTCTTAAAAACATTGCCAAAGGACGTCTTCCGTGTCTTTCCCCTATGATGGTTTATGCGTATTGGACACTTAGGACATAGAATTTGATGATGACTAGGAAATTATTACGCTGCATTTTAGAACTATATAAAGACAGGCACAAAGCAAACGTTAGTCATCGACTCAGAAGTTAGCTTTGACGCTCACAGTTTGCATATTCTGCGTGAAAGGTTATGGGTTTCTGACGCACGCTAGCGCGCAATATCAATCTTCAACGACGTGGTACATCTTTCTTTTACTGGATGTAGAATTAAGACTGTGTTTACGCCTGTAAAGCGCTTTTCTGCTCCGTTCTGACACCATGCCCGAATAAGAAAAGCGGCGTATAGAGCCACTGAAGGAATTTCATGATTTTGCTATCTGGAAGATCCGCCTACAAGTGGCATGTAATTCGAAGGGCCTTGTCGAGTGGTGAGCCAAACCTGCGGGAATCGAAAACGATTTCCGCAGAAGCCAACAAGCGCACTGAACAGCGATACACATCCGAGGATGAATCCTCTGTGTAGTTAACAAGGACATTGTGGAATCCTACTGTTCAGAATATGCATATGAGTATTAGGTATTTTATTTGATGATTTTAGAAATAGATCTGTGCAAACGCGTGTGATTATGCCACGTAGGACTGCTTACAACGACATCACCTCGCGTCTACCGCTGATGGTGATAGTTTGGATACTTAAAGAGTAAACGAGAGAGCACGACAACCTTTTGAAGGAAGTTAACTCTCATCTATCTGCATTCAACATCAACAACACAGTCCTGGACCCGGCGCAACATCAGTTCGAAACTACAGAGAGTACGTTAATGAACCAGGCAATGTTCTAGCGAGCATATACGTCTGAATCAACCTCTACTACCGCGTAGAATCAACAGATCATCGGGACACAGCCGCACAGCAGGCCGTAGATCCTGACGTATTTGTTGCAGTTTACCTTTGAGGCGACAGCTCAACAGCGGGCCGTACTTTGAAGACAGAACCTCGACATTCCGCACCGAACCTTTACAGCTCAGTGCGCTACAGTAGCTGGGTTTCAACAGTTATAACTGTTACGGTCGACCACATTGTAACAGTGACTCAGCTCTGTCATGACGGAAACCGAAGAAATTCAGGACACTGAAGAAGACACGGAAGTAGGAGAAGGAAGCCACGAAGTCCAAGGTTTGAGTGCAGAGGCACTACGGAATTTTAACGAAGCTCTTTATGACGCGATCGGTGATCCGGACCCACCGCTGCCGAATTCTGGAAGAGAAGTAATTCTGAAATACAAGGAAGAACTGGAGCACTATTCGAAGGAAATGATGGAAGCATTGAGGGAAACAGGAGCAAAAAAAGAAGTGCTATGGTTTGAATTTACTTCAACTTTTCGACCGGAGTCAATTGGACATATTTCAAAGGCTACTACTGTACGCTGGATAACATTCGTAATCGAGCGAGGAGTATGAGTGCGACGTCAGCAAGGATTCAGGCGAGCTAGAGCGCTCATTGAGTGTCTCGAGCAGCCGTCCTTCATCCCGATAAAAGGAAATCCTGCTGTAGAGAACGAAGATATTGTCCCACCAGCTGCAACTCCACAGGGCTCAGTTCGTGGAGGAGAAGCGCATGGCACTCCTGTAATGTCCAATACAGAACGGCACCTTCGGCAACCAAGCACACCTGGACGGAACAGGGATGCACCAGGCCAAGTGGAGAGCCAAAGGACTAACCAGGAACACTATGGGCACCCGAAGAAAGACGGGCCAGATGGCCAACTACTATTGCAGTCAACTGGAGCGACATTGCAAGATGTTCTACCAAATGTATGTGCAAATTCCTTGCAGATGACGAAACATGGAACTGACTCGAACAGTGCAAAGCAACTGGACCGGTCTACATCAAGGCCAACAATGGGATTTAATGGGATGCTGAAGGCTTGTCAGGGTCGTTGCTCGTACGGTGGAGGTTTCGATGAGGACCTACAAGGTGCTCTTGATTTCTATGACTCGATGGCGAGAATTTGTCGTCTATCAGATCTGGAAAAGGCAGAAGCGCTACCAGCAATCGTTCGAGACGATACACTCTCGTTCTATATGAAGGTGTATCGTGTTGGTGACCCTTACCAGCAGATTTTACAGAAGCTTGTCGACAATTACGTCAACGCCGAGCAGAGGAACAGAACACTCATTTTATGGCAATCGATGCGACTTTCTCAGTCCATGCAAGAGAGTCCTGACAAAAGTGAACTCGACGTGTTCAGATCTTTTTGTCACAAGCTGACACAGCTGCAGAACCAGCTCGATCCAGCTTATAGGACAGACAATTTCTTGAGAGACCAATTGATTATTTCTGCTGACACCGCTCAGATCGCTCAGTCACTCAGAGAACGTGTACCTGCGACCTCTCAGGAGGCGAGAAGCAGAATAGCTACATTTCTGTCTAGCGAACCCAGATCGGCGGAAGCCTTTGCAGTCTCACATGACAGTAAGTCTGGCAAGAAACACAAGGTTCACTACAGTCTTGGCAACAAGTATGGCGGAGACGCCAGAAAGAAGTTGAAAGGATACGGACGACGAAGGAGGGCAGAAGGTCACAGACAGAAAATTTCTTCGAGATGGATTGCTGCAAAGAAGGGATGTTATGTATGCGGAGAGAATCATCTTGCTCGCACAAGGCATTCGCAGCAAGAGGTCAGGGAGGCCATTGAGAAGATGAAAAGTAGAAGACCGTCTGCATACGTGACTGTTGAAGACCTAGCGTATATTGTCGATGAATTGACCACCGAACACGAAACTGTAGAGTCAGATGATGTCAACGTTGTGTACTCCAGTGACAGTGACGACGGCGTCGAGAGTGAGAGTGGCCTAGATTCTGAGGAAGAAGCTGCCTACATTATCGAGAATGACATGTCGTTACACGAGATGGACGAAGTACACTTGGCTAACGCATCGTTTCTACACGGTATGGGATTCAAGAGAGATATGGACTCCGCGATGGCTGCTATGGATCAGGAACTTAGAAAAGAGGAACGCGATGATTTTCGAGGACTCTACATTGACACCTGTGCCAACAGGTCCTCTGTAATGTCATATTCTCAGTACAAGGCCTATTGTGAGCAATTCGAAGTACCTTGCAGCATTGATCGGCATAGCATTAAGCGACTGAAAGGAATCGGAGGAAGCAGCCAACCTATTGGCACGGCCACAATCCCGGTACCATTCAGAGATCTGAACCTGGTTCTAGATGTTACGTTCCAAATTGTACAGGATAACATCCCCAGTCTCCTCAGCATGAAGGATATGGTAGATAATGGCCTTGAAATCAGCCTTCAGAAGCGTGAGGTCATGTACAAACATCTCTCGCAACCCCTGACGTTCAAGAACTACTTCTTGATCCACAAATGGAATCATGGCGATATTTCCTACTCGTTGTACACCGAGACGGAATTGAGGAAACTACATCGAGTATTTGGTCACCCATCCGTACAGTCATTCACAAACGTACTGACGAGGGCTCGAACGCATGAAATGAATTCGAACGTTCGTGATGCAATCAGTGAACTCACAAAGTCATGTGTTACCTGCGCTGTGAATGCCTCACGGCCGCGAAGGTTCAAATTGACAGTTGGAATGGATGACGTAAGGTTCAACCACATCGTAGCAGTAGACGTCATGTACATCAATCAGAAGCCTGTGCTTCATGTTGTTGATGAGGCTACTCATTTTAACGCTGCCTCATTCCTCAAACGCATGACGTCCTCTGAAGTCTGGAAGACATTTTTGCGGTGCTGGTCACGTCTCTATCTTGGGCCTCCTGACTTTTTGCGCATTGACCAAGGCAGCAACTTTGTTTCGAGAGAATTTCTCGAGCTGTCCAACGCAGATGGTATCACCGTTCTGCCGGCTCCCATAAAATCTCCTTCTACGATGACACATGTAGAGCGCTACCACGGATTCCTTCGTGCTGCGTACACGAAACTTCGATCTTCGCTTCCACGCAGTGAGACTGATGCAGACTGCCTGCAGATGGCGGTTAAGTCTGTCAACGACACGCTTGTTCCAGAGGGTCTATGTCGGACCTTACTTGTCTTTGGCGCCATACCACGTCCGGCGAGACAAACACCTGCTGAGACACAGTTGCTACGTGCAAGGGCAATTGATCAGGCTGTGGACACTGTACGAAAGGAACAAGCAAAGCGAAGAATCTCGTTTGGGCTGAAGCACTACAATGGTCCAAAAGGGAAGGAACACAGTAAGGAACTGTACAAACTGCCGGCTGGAGCTCCTGTTTATGTTTACCGAGACACTTCGAAGAAGTGGGAAGGACCTTTTCCATTTATTCAAGTTGAATGCGAGACAGTGGTTGTTCAACTGCCTCACGGTCGACGAATATTTCGGTCAAGTGTTGTCAAACCGGAGATTGACTCCCAGCTCGCTCTACCTGGCACACATGAACCTTTCACACAGGATAAACGGCAATTTGATACTTCTAAACCTGGAATCTTGCGTGGGGAGAATGATACCATTTTGGTTTGTGATGGGGCTCTGACACCGATGCCTGGAAAACCACTGAGCGTTCATGAAGATTCAATTCCAAGACAGGAGCACAATTTCGAGGAGTCTAGAAGAAAGGAACTATTGGGTCTACAGGAACGTGGTACGTTCGAAGTGATTGATGTTGATCAGATTCCAAAGGCGACACGGATTTACAGATCGAAGTGGGTAGATCTTGTGAAGTCAGTGGATGGAAAGGCTGTGGAAAAGTCGAGACTTGTTGCTCAGAACTACAAGGATCGTGGTGCGCTCGATATAGCTACCAAGTCGCCAACTGTGAGCAGACTCGGCCAACGAGTAGCAATTGCTCTATCGGCAATCATCCCAGAACACACACCATACGTTCGGGATATCTCACAGGCGTACATACAGTCTGAGTCTCTTATCGAACGCAATGTTTTCCTACGCCCACCAGAAGAGATGAATCTTGGTTGTGGGAAGGCGCTTTGTGTATTGAAACCACTGTATGGGATCCCTGAGAGCGGGCTACACTGGTTTCTAACATACCATTCTCATCACAAAGAGAAACTTGGAATGCAGCCGACTCTGGCCGACACATGTGTTCTGTATAGAAGATCTCGTTCGAACCTGGATGGTGTGACGATTCTTCAAGTAGATGACTCTTTTGGACATGGAACACCAAATTTTCTCGATGATGAAGAAAAACAATCCAAACGATTCGTATCAAAGCCTCGAAATTTTCTTAAGGAAGGAAATACAGTAACATTCAACAGAATTAATATCTGTAGGAAGAACGGAGGAACCATGGCAATCGATCAAGGAAAGAAACTTCGCTCAGTACAGTACCCAAAATCTGAAGCAGAGTTTGCGAGTGTCCGCGCACAGGTACAGTACATTGGCTGTTGCACTCGCCCAGATCTTTCAGCATCGATTCAGCTCCTAGCAAGCTGTGTAAACGCACCGCAACCGCTTCATTTCCGAAGAATGAAGGCGATTGTCGAACGATGCCATCAGACAGCAGACGTCGGTCTGAAATTTGTTCCACTGGACATGGATTCAATTCGATTGGTTCTTTTTACGGATGCGTCGTTTGCAAATGCTGATAAGATGAAACCTCAATTAGGTTTCGTTTTATTACTAGCTGATGACAATAATCGGGCTAATATTATCCACTATGGCAGCTCCAGATGCAAACGGGTCGCGCGATCAGTAATGGCCGCAGAGATACACGCCCTAGTGTACGGCTTCGATCAGGCGTTTGTGGCAAAGCATATGCTGGAGGATATACTTGGAAGGGATATATTGGTCGACGGATATGTGGACTCGCGCACTGTGTTCAACGTTGTGGCGAAAAGTGGAGCTACACTGGAGAAGAGGCTACAAATTGACGTTTCCGCTTTGAAGGAAAGCCACGGACGAGGCGAGCCGCGATATCTTGCGTGGATCCCAGGCGATCAGAATATTACTGACGGGCTCACGAAGGGTCTTGTTAGGGACAGTCATCCTCTTCGGCAACTGATGAAGACGAATCAACTTCAGCTGCGCCCGACTGGGTGGGTCGAAGGAACGAGGATGAATGTCAGTAGCGTTTGAAGACATCTCCAAAAGCAGAAATCTTGGAGTGTCGCGTGGTGAGCCAAACCTGCGGGAATCGAAAACGATTTCCGCAGAAGCCAACAAGCGCACTGAACAGCGATACACATCCGAGGATGAATCCTCTGTGTAGTTAACAAGGACATTGTGGAATCCTACTGTTCAGAATATGCATATGAGTATTAGGTATTTTATTTGATGATTTTAGAAATAGATCTGTGCAAACGCGTGTGATTATGCCACGTAAGACTGCTTACAACGACATCACCTCGCGTCTACCGCTGATGGTGATAGTTTGGATACTTAAAGAGTAAACGAGAGAGCACGACAACCTTTTGAAGGAAGTTAACTCTCATCTATCTGCATTCAACATCAACAACACAGTCCTGGACCCGGCGCAACATCAGTTCGCAACTACAGAGAGTACGATAATGAACCACGCAATGTTCTAGCGAGCATATACGTCTGAATCAACCTCTACTACCGCGTAGAATCAACAGATCATCGGGACACAGCCGCACAGCAGGCCGTAAATCCTGACGTATTTGTTGCGGTTTACCTTTGAGGCGACAGCTCAACAGCGGGCCGTACTTTGAAGACAGAACCTCGACCTTCCGCACCGAACCTTTACAGCTCAGTGCGCTACAGTAGCTGGGTTTCAACAGGCCTAAGCAAAACCATCGAATATGAACTATATTCTTCTGATACAGTAGAGGGAATCCAACAAACCCTTTGAAACCTACTTAAGCACCCAAAAAACATGAAGTCACCTCTTGCTCAAGAACATCAACCACCCTTGCAGCTGTAAGTTACACCTGCTTCTCGACTGTTTCTTGTCTGGTCTCTTTTCTGGTTTTATCACAGTACGTTCGACATGACCATTCTCCGCACCGTGCTTCTTGAGGAATATTCTGGGGAGCTGCGACCTGGAGCAACTGTTGGTGCAACTCAGGATAATCAGTCAGCGGCCACCGTAATAAACACGTTTACTGAGGGCCTATTGGCCACGTTGGACTTCCCTTCCAGTTTGGAAGGAGCTCCTGATCTCGGAAAAAACCAAGAAGAAGCTAGGTCGATGGCTTTTAATTGGAAAAACACAGTACGAATCCGGATCTACAATTCCAATACTCTTCTAATGACGCAAAGTTCAATGTTTCTCAACTTCTATGGGATTCTACAAGACCTCGCGGGAGAACTTGACGATCCCGCTAAAAAGGAGCAGTTGATTGCTGACCTGAATCATGTTTCCAAAATAAAAAAACGAAAACAAATGTTTTGAAAGAAAGTGTGTCAAGATATATGAGTAAGAACGAAAAAAGTCTTCAATCTTCTGTATGATGTTTGAGACCGTGCACGAAAGAGTTTCTGCAATGAGCATTATTTTGAAACATTATACTTTCAGACATACATCATAAGCTTTTGAAACCACAGTCTTAGATAATTCATTATCTTTGAAGCAGTCGTTGCTCAAAGCTGACAATAAATATGACAGCATCCGTGAAGCGTCCAGAAGCGTTTGGGTCATTTTCACACAGCATAATCATTTTTGAGATTTAGTATTGAAACCGTTCCCGAACAATGTTGGGATTCAGGGCTCCTTGCTGCCGCTGCGGCGCAAATATTATGATCTTAGTTTTTGATTTGTAATGTTGCGTAGGTACAGTGCGTTTCAAAAACATATCCCTTTACACAAACTGTGCCAAAAAGGCATTTCACGTACTGTAAAGCATATTTCACAACAAATAGAAACCGCTCAGTCAATAACACTGTTTCCAAATTATATCCTTTATACAATCATTAGCTCAATTATGGCTCGTGGCGTTTGTTCAAGTACACAAAAATGAGGAAACCCTTTTTTTTTAAAAGATAACCACAAGAAGAATCGAGTTGAATGGTGTGCCCAAAAGGCTTATTGGAAAACGGAATGGAATAATGTTATCTTTTCCGACGAAAAAAAGTCTAACCTTGATGGTCCAGATTGCTATAAATTTTATTGGCATGATCTACGAGAAGAAAAGAAAGAATTTGTGACTGGGCGTTCAGGAGGCGCATCAGTAATGGTTTGGGCGGGAATGTCTACGAAAGGAGCAACTGATATGGCTTTTGTTGAAACTACAATGAACTTTGAGAAGTATGCTGAGGTTCTAGAAAACTATGTTCTACCTTTTGCATAGTGTATGCACGGGGAAGAATTCATTTTCCAGCAAGATAATGCACCTGTGCATAAGTCCAATTCTATGAAACAGTGGTTCAATAGTCTAAGTATGTCGGTTGTGGAATGGCTTGCGCGCTCTCCTGACCTCAACCCTATCAAAAACATTTGGGGAATGTTGGCCCGAACGGTTTCTGGGCAAGGAAGGCAATTTGATACAGTTTTTGATCTAAAAAATAGTATCAAAGATTGCTGGGAAAAGATTGACTGTGATGCCATCAATCCTTCTATAGAATCAATGCCAAAGCGTTTTATAAGTGTTATACAGGCTAAAGGAGCAAAAAACAAACTACTGAACTCGCGTTAGAATAAAAAGGATGCAATAACGGTTTTGTTTTTGAAACACTTTTTCTACTTGAAAATTTTTTCACACTGATTTTGTTAGGTTTACTGTAGCCAAAACGTCGATTTTTGGAAAATTTGCGCGAGGGATATGATTCTGAAACAGACTTTAATTGGGTTGGATATTATATCAAAATAGTTCTTGTGAGTGTGTTTTACATCACGATAGATGCCAGTAGAACCGCTGATGGCACCATCAACACAATGCCGTCAAACTAGTAGTCATCTGGTTTGGCGGGGGTACGCATAAAAGCCGCTCATCTTTCGGCGGCAACTCATCAGAGAAAAAATCAACCACATGATTGTGCCCGGTTGTTTTTTTTTTCAAGAGTTTGCGAATCCCTTGTTTACATCGCGTTACTTTATCTATCCAGCGATCAGTAGCCTCTCCGTCAGACAGAACCCAGAACTCCACAACACTGTTACAGGATATAAAAATAAGCCTAAGTCATTTTGTGGTTGTGCCATCATTAGCGGTTTATGAAAATCGCTGTATAGGTGTGCTTTATAATTTCGGTATCTCTGATAAACGGGGCATTAGTTTCGTACCAGTAAGTTAGCTTAGCAGCGATATATCAACAACACAATCTTTTTTATCAACCAATCGATCTTTGAGTCACTCGTCGATGCCCTTGGGTAGCTAACAATCCAATTGACCTACACCTGTATGTATAGTAGCTATTCGTAGACAACCACTTACGAATCAATCAGCAATATTACAAGCATGAACGAATAGAAATACGAAAAGCAATATGTGCAAACATGACACATACTGTAATACATCCGCAGTTGCAACGCATCATGAAGCATTAGTTTTCATACTGTTGCTACATTTGAGCGATACACACATGTATTCGATTGTTTCCTGCAAAGCCAAAAATAAACTAACCTGGTGGCAGATGCTCTTATAAATTGATCACTGCTGCGGTGGAGGGTCTACACGAACCTCCCCGGATCGAAACAACACCAGTTTTGAAGGAAAATCAAGAGCTCATCATCACGAAAGGGTTGGGACTTCACGAGCGTGGCGCACGTGTAGCAGGACGTCTGCCTATACTTCTTTCCGAGTCTAGAATGCTTTTGTAGAAACTCACTTATTTGTTAAGCGTTTTAGAAAAAAATTAGGAGTTTTGGTATCTTTGAGAAATAAAAGAATTTTGAATGTTGATCAACTTAATCCAAAGCTGTCCGGGGTTCAAAAACTCGAAGAAACATTAAGATAGACTCAAAACTTTCACTATTTCAAAATTAAAACATTTGAAAATTAACTTCAGGGCTTTCGACCACCAATAGGATTCCAGAAGACTACAATAAACCTCTGTATTTTGGTTAGCTTCCACGAGTGGCTTACAGGGTTGGATTTCGTTGTAAGAAGGAAGATGCTCTTTTTTAGTCTGCGATGTCCATATTGGCTGGAAGCAAATTGCTTGGGTTAAAATATCGTAATTTGTATCACATCACTATAAAAGGGCACATTTCACCGACAAGCACATGGTACATTGTCTTTCCGAGATCTTGTTCTTGTTGAAAACTTATTTTGCATCATGTCAAGGATCTATCGTAATAGAAGCCCACTTGCCTGTTCTCATGGTCGTGCGAGGCATGTCCGTTTGCAATGTCCAGGGGACAGTCTTAGAAGTTGTTCGTCAACCAGACCTTGCAGAAATCAGCTACGCTATTTCATTTTGGGAGAAGGTAAGTACAACGGATCTCGAGCGTATACTCTAAAACTATGTCGAGGGTGCCCATCGCATGCTTCCATACAAGTTTTGTACAAAATAAACTCAATCTGTGTGATAGAAGAATAAGCTCTCAATTATCGAAGCAAAGAATTAGATATAATAATTACATGCGGTCGTAAACGGTATTTGCATCGGAGCTTCTAGAATACAGAGCGGTTGGTATATCTTCGAACCAGTTTGGAAATACTACATTTTAAAGATATTGAATTCAATAGACTTTTGCTTTTAATATTCTCGTTATTCTTTAGTCCACAATAACCACTACATAAGAAGTAAATTTCTTTAAAAACAATATTCCAACTTGATTTCTCGCTGATCTATAATCTGAACTAATAAATCTTGGTAATTATATCTGTGAGATTTCTTTAGTGTAGTAAAACTTGAATTACATAAAAGATGTATTTCTAAACAAGTGTTTTCAATTTTCTATTATGACCTGAATCATGTTTCCAAAATAAAAAAACGAAAACAAATGTTTTGAAAGAAAGTGTGTCAAGATATATGAGTAAGAACGAAAAAAGTCTTCAATCTTCTGTATGATGTTTGAGACCGTGCACGAAAGAGTTTCTGCAATGAGCATTATTTTGAAACATTATACTTTCAGACATACATCATAAGCTTTTGAAACCACAGTCTTAGATAATTCATTATCTTTGAAGCAGTCGTTGCTCAAAGCTGACAATAAATATGACAGCATCCGTGAAGCGTCCAGAAGCGTTTGGGTCATTTTCACACAGCATAATCATTTTTGAGATTTAGTATTGAAACCGTTCCCGAACAATGATGGGATTCAGGGCTCCTCGCTGCCGCTGCGGCGCAAATATTATGATCTTAGTTTTTTATTTGTAATGTTGCGTAGGTACAGTGCGTTTCAAAAACATATCCCTTTACACAAACTGTGCCAAAAAGGCATTTCACGTACTGTAAAGCATATTTCACAACAAATAGAAACCGCTCAGTCAATAACACTGTTTCCAAATTATATCCTTTATACAATCATTAGCTCAATTATGGCTCGTGGCGTTTGTTCAAGTACACAAAAATGAGGAAACCCTTTTTTTTTAAAAGATAACCACAAGAAGAATCGAGTTGAATGGTGTGCCCAAAAGGCTTATTGGAAAACGGAATGGAATAATGTTATCTTTTCCGACGAAAAAAAGTCTAACCTTGATGGTCCAGATTGCTATAAATTTTATTGGCATGATCTACGAGAAGAAAAGAAAGAATTTGTGACTGGGCGTTCAGGAGGCGCATCAGTAATGGTTTGGGCGGGAATGTCTACGAAAGGAGCAACTGATATGGCTTTTGTTGAAACTACAATGAACTTTGAGAAGTATGCTGAGGTTCTAGAAAACTATGTTCTACCTTTTGCATAGTGTATGCACGGGGAAGAATTCATTTTCCAGCAAGGTAATGCACCTGTGCATAAGTCCAATTCTATGAAACAGTGGTTCAATAGTCTAAGTATGTCGGTTGTGGAATGGCTTGCGCGCTCTCCTGACCTCAACCCTATCAAAAACATTTGGGGAATGTTGGCCCGAACGGTTTCTGGGCAAGGAAGGCAATTTGATACAGTTTTTGATCTAAAAAATAGTATCAAAGATTGCTGGGAAAAGATTGACTGTGATGCCATCAATCCTTCTATAGAATCAATGCCAAAGCGTTTTATAAGTGTTATACAGGCTAAAGGAGCAAAAAACAAACTACTGAACTCGCGTTAGAATAAAAAGGATGCAATAACGGTTTTGTTTTTGAAACACTTTTTCTACTTGAAAATTTTTTCACACTGATTTTGTTAGGTTTACTGTAGCCAAAACGTCGATTTTTGGAAAATTTGCGCGAGGGATATGATTCTGAAACAGACTTTAATTGGGTTGGATATTATATCAAAATAGTTCTTGTGAGTGTGTTTTACATCACGATAGATGCCAGTAGAACCGCTGATGGCACCATCAACACAATGCCGTCAAACTAGTAGTCATCTGGTTTGGCGGGGGTACGCATAAAAGCCGCTCATCTTTCGGCGGCAACTCATCAGAGAAAAAATCAACCACATGATTGTGCCCGGTTGTTTTTTTTTTCAAGAGTTTGCGAATCCCTTGTTTACATCGCGTTACTTTATCTATCCAGCGATCAGTAGCCTCTCCGTCAGACAGAACCCAGAACTCCACAACACTGTTACAGGATATAAAAATAAGCCTAAGTCATTTTGTGGTTGTGCCATCATTAGCGGTTTATGAAAATCGCTGTATAGGTGTGCTTTATAATTTCGGTATCTCTGATAAACGGGGCATTAGTTTCGTACCAGTAAGTTAGCTTAGCAGCGATATATCAACAACACAATCTTTTTTATCAACCAATCGATCTTTGAGTCACTCGTCGATGCCCTTGGGTAGCTAACAATCCAATTGACCTACACCTGTATGTATAGTAGCTATTCGTAGACAACCACTTACGAATCAATCAGCAATATTACAAGCATGAACGAATAGAAATACGAAAAGCAATATGTGCAAACATGACACATACTGTAATACATCCGCAGTTGCAACGCATCATGAAGCATTAGTTTTCATACTGTTGCTACATTTGAGCGATACACACATGTATTCGATTGTTTCCTGCAAAGCCAAAAATAAACTAACCTGGTGGCAGATGCTCTTATAAATTGATCACTGCTGCGGTGGAGGGTCTACACGAACCTCCCCGGATCGAAACAACACCAGTTTTGAAGGAAAATCAAGAGCTCATCATCACGAAAGGGTTGGGACTTCACGAGCGTGGCGCACGTGTAGCAGGACGTCTGCCTATACTTCTTTCCGAGTCTAGAATGCTTTTGTAGAAACTCACTTATTTGTTAAGCGTTTTAGAAAAAAATTAGGAGTTTTGGTATCTTTGAGAAATAAAAGAATTTTGAATGTTGATCAACTTAATCCAAAGCTGTCCGGGGTTCAAAAACTCGAAGAAACATTAAGATAGACTCAAAACTTTCACTATTTCAAAATTAAAACATTTGAAAATTAACTTCAGGGCTTTCGACCACCAATAGGATTCCAGAAGACTACAATAAACCTCTGTATTTTGGTTAGCTTCCACGAGTGGCTTACAGGGTTGGATTTCGTTGTATGAAAGAAGATGCTCTTTTTTAGTCTGCGATGTCCATATTGGCTGGAAGCAAATTGCTTGGGTTAAAATATCGTAATTTGTATCACATCACTATAAAAGGGCACATTTCACCGACAAGCACATGGTACATTGTCTTTCCGAGATCTTGTTCTTGTTGAAAACTTATTTTGCATCATGTCAAGGATCTATCGTAATAGAAGCCCACTTGCCTGTTCTCATGGTCGTGCGAGGCATGTCCGTTTGCAATGTCCAGGGGACAGTCTTAGAAGTTGTTCGTCAACCAGACCTTGCAGAAATCAGCTACGCTATTTCATTTTGGGAGAAGGTAAGTACAACGGATCTCGAGCGTATACTCTAAAACTATGTCGAGGGTGCCCATCGCATGCTTCCATACAAGTTTTGTACAAAATAAACTCAAGCTGTGTGATAGAAGAATAAGCTCTCAATTATCGAAGCAAAGAATTAGATATAATAATTACATGCGGTCGTAAACGGTATTTGCATCGGAGCTTCTAGAATACAGAGCGGTTGGTATATCTTCGAACCAGTTTGGAAATACTACATTTTAAAGATATTGAATTCAATAGACTTTTGCTTTTAATATTCTCGTTATTCTTTAGTCCACAATAACCACTACATAAGAAGTAAATTTCTTTAAAAAACAATATTCCAACTTGATTTCTCGCTGATCTATAATCTGAACTAATAAATCTTGGTAATTATATCTGTGAGATTTCTTTAATGTAGTAAAACTTGAATTACATAAAAGATGTATTTCTAAACAAGTGTTTTCAATTTTCTATTATGACCTGAATCATGTTTCCAAAATAAAAAAACGAAAACAAATGTTTTGAAAGAAAGTGTGTCAAGATATATGAGTAAGAACGAAAAAAGTCTTCAATCTTCTGTATGATGTTTGAGACCGTGCACGAAAGAGTTTCTGCAATGAGCATTATTTTGAAACATTATACTTTCAGACATACATCATAAGCTTTTGAAACCACAGTCTTAGATAATTCATTATCTTTGAAGCAGTCGTTGCTCAAAGCTGACAATAAATATGACAGCATCCGTGAAGCGTCCAGAAGCGTTTGGGTCATTTTCACACAGCATAATCATTTTTGAGATTTAGTATTGAAACCGTTCCCGAACAATGATGGGATTCAGGGCTCCTCGCTGCCGCTGCGGCGCAAATATTATGATCTTAGTTTTTGATTTGTAATGTTGCGTAGGTACAGTGCGTTTCAAAAACATATCCCTTTACACAAACTGTGCCAAAAAGGCATTTCACGTACTGTAAAGCATATTTCACAACAAATAGAAACCGCTCAGTCAATAACACTGTTTCCAAATTATATCCTTTATACAATCATTAGCTCAATTATGGCTCGTGGCGTTTGTTCAAGTACACAAAAATGAGGAAACCCTTTTTTTTTAAAAGATAACCACAAGAAGAATCGAGTTGAATGGTGTGCCCAAAAGGCTTATTGGAAAACGGAATGGAATAATGTTATCTTTTCCGACGAAAAAAAGTCTAACCTTGATGGTCCAGATTGCTATAAATTTTATTGGCATGATCTACGAGAAGAAAAGAAAGAATTTGTGACTGGGCGTTCAGGAGGCGCATCAGTAATGGTTTGGGCGGGAATGTCTACGAAAGGAGCAACTGATATGGCTTTTGTTGAAACTACAATGAACTTTGAGAAGTATGCTGAGGTTCTAGAAAACTATGTTCTACCTTTTGCATAGTGTATGCACGGGGAAGAATTCATTTTCCAGCAAGGTAATGCACCTGTGCATAAGTCCAATTCTATGAAACAGTGGTTCAATAGTCTAAGTATGTCGGTTGTGGAATGGCTTGCGCGCTCTCCTGACCTCAACCCTATCAAAAACATTTGGGGAATGTTGGCCCGAACGGTTTCTGGGCAAGGAAGGCAATTTGATACAGTTTTTGATCTAAAAAATAGTATCAAAGATTGCTGGGAAAAGATTGACTGTGATGCCATCAATCCTTCTATAGAATCAATGCCAAAGCGTTTTATAAGTGTTATACAGGCTAAAGGAGCAAAAAACAAACTACTGAACTCGCGTTAGAATAAAAAGGATGCAATAACGGTTTTGTTTTTGAAACACTTTTTCTACTTGAAAATTTTTTCACACTGATTTTGTTAGGTTTACTGTAGCCAAAACGTCGATTTTTGGAAAATTTGCGCGAGGGATATGATTCTGAAACAGACTTTAATTGGGTTGGATATTATATCAAAATAGTTCTTGTGAGTGTGTTTTACATCACGATAGATGCCAGTAGAACCGCTGATGGCACCATCAACACAATGCCGTCAAACTAGTAGTCATCTGGTTTGGCGGGGGTACGCATAAAAGCCGCTCATCTTTCGGCGGCAACTCATCAGAGAAAAAATCAACCACATGATTGTGCCCGGTTGTTTTTTTTTTCAAGAGTTTGCGAATCCCTTGTTTACATCGCGTTACTTTATCTATCCAGCGATCAGTAGCCTCTCCGTCAGACAGAACCCAGAACTCCACAACACTGTTACAGGATATAAAAATAAGCCTAAGTCATTTTGTGGTTGTGCCATCATTAGCGGTTTATGAAAATCGCTGTATAGGTGTGCTTTATAATTTCGGTATCTCTGATAAACGGGGCATTAGTTTCGTACCAGTAAGTTAGCTTAGCAGCGATATATCAACAACACAATCTTTTTTATCAACCAATCGATCTTTGAGTCACTCGTCGATGCCCTTGGGTAGCTAACAATCCAATTGACCTACACCTGTATGTATAGTAGCTATTCGTAGACAACCACTTACGAATCAATCAGCAATATTACAAGCATGAACGAATAGAAATACGAAAAGCAATATGTGCAAACATGACACATACTGTAATACATCCGCAGTTGCAACGCATCATGAAGCATTAGTTTTCATACTGTTGCTACATTTGAGCGATACACACATGTATTCGATTGTTTCCTGCAAAGCCAAAAATAAACTAACCTGGTGGCAGATGCTCTTATAAATTGATCACTGCTGCGGTGGAGGGTCTACACGAACCTCCCCGGATCGAAACAACACCAGTTTTGAAGGAAAATCAAGAGCTCATCATCACGAAAGGGTTGGGACTTCACGAGCGTGGCGCACGTGTAGCAGGACGTCTGCCTATACTTCTTTCCGAGTCTAGAATGCTTTTGTAGAAACTCACTTATTTGTTAAGCGTTTTAGAAAAAAATTAGGAGTTTTGGTATCTTTGAGAAATAAAAGAATTTTGAATGTTGATCAACTTAATCCAAAGCTGTCCGGGGTTCAAAAACTCGAAGAAACATTAAGATAGACTCAAAACTTTCACTATTTCAAAAATAAAACATTTGAAAATTAACTTCAGGGCTTTCGACCACCAATAGGATTCCAGAAGACTACAATAAACCTCTGTATTTTGGTTAGCTTCCACGAGTGGCTTACAGGGTTGGATTTCGTTGTATGAAAGAAGATGCTCTTTTTTAGTCTGCGATGTCCATATTGGCTGGAAGCAAATTGCTTGGGTTAAAATATCGTAATTTGTATCACATCACTATAAAAGGGCACATTTCACCGACAAGCACATGGTACATTGTCTTTCCGAGATCTTGTTCTTGTTGAAAACTTATTTTGCATCATGTCAAGGATCTATCGTAATAGAAGCCCACTTGCCTGTTCTCATGGTCGTGCGAGGCATGTCCGTTTGCAATGTCCAGGGGACAGTCTTAGAAGTTGTTCGTCAACCAGACCTTGCAGAAATCAGCTACGCTATTTCATTTTGGGAGAAGGTAAGTACAACGGATCTCGAGCGTATACTCTAAAACTATGTCGAGGGTGCCCATCGCATGCTTCCATACAAGTTTTGTACAAAATAAACTCAAGCTGTGTGATAGAAGAATAAGCTCTCAATTATCGAAGCAAAGAATTAGATATAATAATTACATGCGGTCGTAAACGGTATTTGCATCGGAGCTTCTAGAATACAGAGCGGTTGGTATATCTTCGAACCAGTTTGGAAATACTACATTTTAAAGATATTGAATTCAATAGACTTTTGCTTTTAATATTCTCGTTATTCTTTAGTCCACAATAACCACTACATAAGAAGTAAATTTCTTTAAAAAACAATATTCCAACTTGATTTCTCGCTGATCTATAATCTGAACTAATAAATCTTGGTAATTATATCTGTGAGATTTCTTTAATGTAGTAAAACTTGAATTACATAAAAGATGTATTTCTAAACAAGTGTTTTCAATTTTCTATTATGACCTGAATCATGTTTCCAAAATAAAAAAACGAAAACAAATGTTTTGAAAGAAAGTGTGTCAAGATATATGAGTAAGAACGAAAAAAGTCTTCAATCTTCTGTATGATGTTTGAGACCGTGCACGAAAGAGTTTCTGCAATGAGCATTATTTTGAAACATTATACTTTCAGACATACATCATAAGCTTTTGAAACCACAGTCTTAGATAATTCATTATCTTTGAAGCAGTCGTTGCTCAAAGCTGACAATAAATATGACAGCATCCGTGAAGCGTCCAGAAGCGTTTGGGTCATTTTCACACAGCATAATCATTTTTGAGATTTAGTATTGAAACCGTTCCCGAACAATGTTGGGATTCAGGGCTCCTCGCTGCCGCTGCGGCGCAAATATTATGATCTTAGTTTTTGATTTGTAATGTTGCGTAGGTACAGTGCGTTTCAAAAACATATCCCTTTACACAAACTGTGCCAAAAAGGCATTTCACGTACTGTAAAGCATATTTCACAACAAATAGAAACCGCTCAGTCAATAACACTGTTTCCAAATTATATCCTTTATACAATCATTAGCTCAATTATGGCTCGTGGCGTTTGTTCAAGTACACAAAAATGAGGAAACCCTTTTTTTTTAAAAGATAACCACAAGAAGAATCGAGTTGAATGGTGTGCCCAAAAGGCTTATTGGAAAACGGAATGGAATAATGTTATCTTTTCCGACGAAAAAAAGTCTAACCTTGATGGTCCAGATTGCTATAAATTTTATTGGCATGATCTACGAGAAGAAAAGAAAGAATTTGTGACTGGGCGTTCAGGAGGCGCATCAGTAATGGTTTGGGCGGGAATGTCTACGAAAGGAGCAACTGATATGGCTTTTGTTGAAACTACAATGAACTTTGAGAAGTATGCTGAGGTTCTAGAAAACTATGTTCTACCTTTTGCATAGTGTATGCACGGGGAAGAATTCATTTTCCAGCAAGATAATGCACCTGTGCATAAGTCCAATTCTATGAAACAGTGGTTCAATAGTCTAAGTATGTCGGTTGTGGAATGGCTTGCGCGCTCTCCTGACCTCAACCCTATCAAAAACATTTGGGGAATGTTGGCCCGAACGGTTTCTGGGCAAGGAAGGCAATTTGATACAGTTTTTGATCTAAAAAATAGTATCAAAGATTGCTGGGAAAAGATTGACTGTGATGCCATCAATCCTTCTATAGAATCAATGCCAAAGCGTTTTATAAGTGTTATACAGGCTAAAGGAGCAAAAAACAAACTACTGAACTCGCGTTAGAATAAAAAGGATGCAATAACGGTTTTGTTTTTGAAACACTTTTTCTACTTGAAAATTTTTTCACACTGATTTTGTTAGGTTTACTGTAGCCAAAACGTCGATTTTTGGAAAATTTGCGCGAGGGATATGATTCTGAAACAGACTTTAATTGGGTTGGATATTATATCAAAATAGTTCTTGTGAGTGTGTTTTACATCACGATAGATGCCAGTAGAACCGCTGATGGCACCATCAACACAATGCCGTCAAACTAGTAGTCATCTGGTTTGGCGGGGGTACGCATAAAAGCCGCTCATCTTTCGGCGGCAACTCATCAGAGAAAAAATCAACCACATGATTGTGCCCGGTTGTTTTTTTTTTCAAGAGTTTGCGAATCCCTTGTTTACATCGCGTTACTTTATCTATCCAGCGATCAGTAGCCTCTCCGTCAGACAGAACCCAGAACTCCACAACACTGTTACAGGATATAAAAATAAGCCTAAGTCATTTTGTGGTTGTGCCATCATTAGCGGTTTATGAAAATCGCTGTATAGGTGTGCTTTATAATTTCGGTATCTCTGATAAACGGGGCATTAGTTTCGTACCAGTAAGTTAGCTTAGCAGCGATATATCAACAACACAATCTTTTTTATCAACCAATCGATCTTTGAGTCACTCGTCGATGCCCTTGGGTAGCTAACAATCCAATTGACCTACACCTGTATGTATAGTAGCTATTCGTAGACAACCACTTACGAATCAATCAGCAATATTACAAGCATGAACGAATAGAAATACGAAAAGCAATATGTGCAAACATGACACATACTGTAATACATCCGCAGTTGCAACGCATCATGAAGCATTAGTTTTCATACTGTTGCTACATTTGAGCGATACACACATGTATTCGATTGTTTCCTGCAAAGCCAAAAATAAACTAACCTGGTGGCAGATGCTCTTATAAATTGATCACTGCTGCGGTGGAGGGTCTACACGAACCTCCCCGGATCGAAACAACACCAGTTTTGAAGGAAAATCAAGAGCTCATCATCACGAAAGGGTTGGGACTTCACGAGCGTGGCGCACGTGTAGCAGGACGTCTGCCTATACTTCTTTCCGAGTCTAGAATGCTTTTGTAGAAACTCACTTATTTGTTAAGCGTTTTAGAAAAAAATTAGGAGTTTTGGTATCTTTGAGAAATAAAAGAATTTTGAATGTTGATCAACTTAATCCAAAGCTGTCCGGGGTTCAAAAACTCGAAGAAACATTAAGATAGACTCAAAACTTTCACTATTTCAAAAATAAAACATTTGAAAATTAACTTCAGGGCTTTCGACCACCAATAGGATTCCAGAAGACTACAATAAACCTCTGTATTTTGGTTAGCTTCCACGAGTGGCTTACAGGGTTGGATTTTGTTGTATGAAAGAAGATGCTCTTTTTTAGTCTGCGATGTCCATATTGGCTGGAAGCAAATTGCTTGGGTTAAAATATCGTAATTTGTATCACATCACTATAAAAGGGCACATTTCACCGACAAGCACAAAGCACATGGTACATTGTCTTTCCGAGATCTTGTTCTTGTTGAAAACTTATTTTGCATCATGTCAAGGATCTATCGTAATAGAAGCCCACTTGCCTGTTCTCATGGTCGTGCGAGGCATGTCCGTTTGCAATGTCCAGGGGACAGTCTTAGAAGTTGTTCGTCAACCAGACCTTGCAGAAATCAGCTACGCTATTTCATTTTGGGAGAAGGTAAGTACAACGGATCTCGAGCGTATACTCTAAAACTATGTCGAGGGTGCCCATCGCATGCTTCCATACAAGTTTTGTACAAAATAAACTCAAGCTGTGTGATAGAAGAATAAGCTCTCAATTATCGAAGCAAAGAATTAGATATAATAATTACATGCGGTCGTAAACGGTATTTGCATCGGAGCTTCTAGAATACAGAGCGGTTGGTATATCTTCGAACCAGTTTGGAAATACTACATTTTAAAGATATTGAATTCAATAGACTTTTGCTTTTAATATTCTCGTTATTCTTTAGTCCACAATAACCACTACATAAGAAGTAAATTTCTTTAAAAAACAATATTCCAACTTGATTTCTCGCTGATCTATAATCTGAACTAATAAATCTTGGTAATTATATCTGTGAGATTTCTTTAATGTAGTAAAACTTGAATTACATAAAAGATGTATTTCTAAACAAGTGTTTTCAATTTTCTATTATGACCTGAATCATGTTTCCAAAATAAAAAAACGAAAACAAATGTTTTGAAAGAAAGTGTGTCAAGATATATGAGTAAGAACGAAAAAAGTCTTCAATCTTCTGTATGATGTTTGAGACCGTGCACGAAAGAGTTTCTGCAATGAGCATTATTTTGAAACATTATACTTTCAGACATACATCATAAGCTTTTGAAACCACAGTCTTAGATAATTCATTATCTTTGAAGCAGTCGTTGCTCAAAGCTGACAATAAATATGACAGCATCCGTGAAGCGTCCAGAAGCGTTTGGGTCATTTTCACACAGCATAATCATTTTTGAGATTTAGTATTGAAACCGTTCCCGAACAATGATGGGATTCAGGGCTCCTCGCTGCCGCTGCGGCGCAAATATTATGATCTTAGTTTTTGATTTGTAATGTTGCGTAGGTACAGTGCGTTTCAAAAACATATCCCTTTACACAAACTGTGCCAAAAAGGCATTTCACGTACTGTAAAGCATATTTCACAACAAATAGAAACCGCTCAGTCAATAACACTGTTTCCAAATTATATCCTTTATACAATCATTAGCTCAATTATGGCTCGTGGCGTTTGTTCAAGTACACAAAAATGAGGAAACCCTTTTTTTTTAAAAGATAACCACAAGAAGAATCGAGTTGAATGGTGTGCCCAAAAGGCTTATTGGAAAACGGAATGGAATAATGTTATCTTTTCCGACGAAAAAAAGTCTAACCTTGATGGTCCAGATTGCTATAAATTTTATTGGCATGATCTACGAGAAGAAAAGAAAGAATTTGTGACTGGGCGTTCAGGAGGCGCATCAGTAATGGTTTGGGCGGGAATGTCTACGAAAGGAGCAACTGATATGGCTTTTGTTGAAACTACAATGAACTTTGAGAAGTATGCTGAGGTTCTAGAAAACTATGTTCTACCTTTTGCATAGTGTATGCACGGGGAAGAATTCATTTTCCAGCAAGATAATGCACCTGTGCATAAGTCCAATTCTATGAAACAGTGGTTCAATAGTCTAAGTATGTCGGTTGTGGAATGGCTTGCGCGCTCTCCTGACCTCAACCCTATCAAAAACATTTGGGGAATGTTGGCCCGAACGGTTTCTGGGCAAGGAAGGCAATTTGATACAGTTTTTGATCTAAAAAATAGTATCAAAGATTGCTGGGAAAAGATTGACTGTGATGCCATCAATCCTTCTATAGAATCAATGCCAAAGCGTTTTATAAGTGTTATACAGGCTAAAGGAGCAAAAAACAAACTACTGAACTCGCGTTAGAATAAAAAGGATGCAATAACGGTTTTGTTTTTGAAACACTTTTTCTACTTGAAAATTTTTTCACACTGATTTTGTTAGGTTTACTGTAGCCAAAACGTCGATTTTTGGAAAATTTGCGCGAGGGATATGATTCTGAAACAGACTTTAATTGGGTTGGATATTATATCAAAATAGTTCTTGTGAGTGTGTTTTACATCACGATAGATGCCAGTAGAACCGCTGATGGCACCATCAACACAATGCCGTCAAACTAGTAGTCATCTGGTTTGGCGGGGGTACGCATAAAAGCCGCTCATCTTTCGGCGGCAACTCATCAGAGAAAAAATCAACCACATGATTGTGCCCGGTTGTTTTTTTTTTCAAGAGTTTGCGAATCCCTTGTTTACATCGCGTTACTTTATCTATCCAGCGATCAGTAGCCTCTCCGTCAGACAGAACCCAGAACTCCACAACACTGTTACAGGATATAAAAATAAGCCTAAGTCATTTTGTGGTTGTGCCATCATTAGCGGTTTATGAAAATCGCTGTATAGGTGTGCTTTATAATTTCGGTATCTCTGATAAACGGGGCATTAGTTTCGTACCAGTAAGTTAGCTTAGCAGCGATATATCAACAACACAATCTTTTTTATCAACCAATCGATCTTTGAGTCACTCGTCGATGCCCTTGGGTAGCTAACAATCCAATTGACCTACACCTGTATGTATAGTAGCTATTCGTAGACAACCACTTACGAATCAATCAGCAATATTACAAGCATGAACGAATAGAAATACGAAAAGCAATATGTGCAAACATGACACATACTGTAATACATCCGCAGTTGCAACGCATCATGAAGCATTAGTTTTCATACTGTTGCTACATTTGAGCGATACACACATGTATTCGATTGTTTCCTGCAAAGCCAAAAATAAACTAACCTGGTGGCAGATGCTCTTATAAATTGATCACTGCTGCGGTGGAGGGTCTACACGAACCTCCCCGGATCGAAACAACACCAGTTTTGAAGGAAAATCAAGAGCTCATCATCACGAAAGGGTTGGGACTTCACGAGCGTGGCGCACGTGTAGCAGGACGTCTGCCTATACTTCTTTCCGAGTCTAGAATGCTTTTGTAGAAACTCACTTATTTGTTAAGCGTTTTAGAAAAAAATTAGGAGTTTTGGTATCTTTGAGAAATAAAAGAATTTTGAATGTTGATCAACTTAATCCAAAGCTGTCCGGGGTTCAAAAACTCGAAGAAACATTAAGATAGACTCAAAACTTTCACTATTTCAAAAATAAAACATTTGAAAATTAACTTCAGGGCTTTCGACCACCAATAGGATTCCAGAAGACTACAATAAACCTCTGTATTTTGGTTAGCTTCCACGAGTGGCTTACAGGGTTGGATTTTGTTGTATGAAAGAAGATGCTCTTTTTTAGTCTGCGATGTCCATATTGGCTGGAAGCAAATTGCTTGGGTTAAAATATCGTAATTTGTATCACATCACTATAAAAGGGCACATTTCACCGACAAGCACAAAGCACATGGTACATTGTCTTTCCGAGATCTTGTTCTTGTTGAAAACTTATTTTGCATCATGTCAAGGATCTATCGTAATAGAAGCCCACTTGCCTGTTCTCATGGTCGTGCGAGGCATGTCCGTTTGCAATGTCCAGGGGACAGTCTTAGAAGTTGTTCGTCAACCAGACCTTGCAGAAATCAGCTACGCTATTTCATTTTGGGAGAAGGTAAGTACAACGGATCTCGAGCGTATACTCTAAAACTATGTCGAGGGTGCCCATCGCATGCTTCCATACAAGTTTTGTACAAAATAAACTCAAGCTGTGTGATAGAAGAATAAGCTCTCAATTATCGAAGCAAAGAATTAGATATAATAATTACATGCGGTCGTAAACGGTATTTGCATCGGAGCTTCTAGAATACAGAGCGGTTGGTATATCTTCGAACCAGTTTGGAAATACTACATTTTAAAGATATTGAATTCAATAGACTTTTGCTTTTAATATTCTCGTTATTCTTTAGTCCACAATAACCACTACATAAGAAGTAAATTTCTTTAAAAAACAATATTCCAACTTGATTTCTCGCTGATCTATAATCTGAACTAATAAATCTTGGTAATTATATCTGTGAGATTTCTTTAATGTAGTAAAACTTGAATTACATAAAAGATGTATTTCTAAACAAGTGTTTTCAATTTTCTATTATGACCTGAATCATGTTTCCAAAATAAAAAAACGAAAACAAATGTTTTGAAAGAAAGTGTGTCAAGATATATGAGTAAGAACGAAAAAAGTCTTCAATCTTCTGTATGATGTTTGAGACCGTGCACGAAAGAGTTTCTGCAATGAGCATTATTTTGAAACATTATACTTTCAGACATACATCATAAGCTTTTGAAACCACAGTCTTAGATAATTCATTATCTTTGAAGCAGTCGTTGCTCAAAGCTGACAATAAATATGACAGCATCCGTGAAGCGTCCAGAAGCGTTTGGGTCATTTTCACACAGCATAATCATTTTTGAGATTTAGTATTGAAACCGTTCCCGAACAATGATGGGATTCAGGGCTCCTCGCTGCCGCTGCGGCGCAAATATTATGATCTTAGTTTTTGATTTGTAATGTTGCGTAGGTACAGTGCGTTTCAAAAACATATCCCTTTACACAAACTGTGCCAAAAAGGCATTTCACGTACTGTAAAGCATATTTCACAACAAATAGAAACCGCTCAGTCAATAACACTGTTTCCAAATTATATCCTTTATACAATCATTAGCTCAATTATGGCTCGTGGCGTTTGTTCAAGTACACAAAAATGAGGAAACCCTTTTTTTTTAAAAGATAACCACAAGAAGAATCGAGTTGAATGGTGTGCCCAAAAGGCTTATTGGAAAACGGAATGGAATAATGTTATCTTTTCCGACGAAAAAAAGTCTAACCTTGATGGTCCAGATTGCTATAAATTTTATTGGCATGATCTACGAGAAGAAAAGAAAGAATTTGTGACTGGGCGTTCAGGAGGCGCATCAGTAATGGTTTGGGCGGGAATGTCTACGAAAGGAGCAACTGATATGGCTTTTGTTGAAACTACAATGAACTTTGAGAAGTATGCTGAGGTTCTAGAAAACTATGTTCTACCTTTTGCATAGTGTATGCACGGGGAAGAATTCATTTTCCAGCAAGATAATGCACCTGTGCATAAGTCCAATTCTATGAAACAGTGGTTCAATAGTCTAAGTATGTCGGTTGTGGAATGGCTTGCGCGCTCTCCTGACCTCAACCCTATCAAAAACATTTGGGGAATGTTGGCCCGAACGGTTTCTGGGCAAGGAAGGCAATTTGATACAGTTTTTGATCTAAAAAATAGTATCAAAGATTGCTGGGAAAAGATTGACTGTGATGCCATCAATCCTTCTATAGAATCAATGCCAAAGCGTTTTATAAGTGTTATACAGGCTAAAGGAGCAAAAAACAAACTACTGAACTCGCGTTAGAATAAAAAGGATGCAATAACGGTTTTGTTTTTGAAACACTTTTTCTACTTGAAAATTTTTTCACACTGATTTTGTTAGGTTTACTGTAGCCAAAACGTCGATTTTTGGAAAATTTGCGCGAGGGATATGATTCTGAAACAGACTTTAATTGGGTTGGATATTATATCAAAATAGTTCTTGTGAGTGTGTTTTACATCACGATAGATGCCAGTAGAACCGCTGATGGCACCATCAACACAATGCCGTCAAACTAGTAGTCATCTGGTTTGGCGGGGGTACGCATAAAAGCCGCTCATCTTTCGGCGGCAACTCATCAGAGAAAAAATCAACCACATGATTGTGCCCGGTTGTTTTTTTTTTCAAGAGTTTGCGAATCCCTTGTTTACATCGCGTTACTTTATCTATCCAGCGATCAGTAGCCTCTCCGTCAGACAGAACCCAGAACTCCACAACACTGTTACAGGATATAAAAATAAGCCTAAGTCATTTTGTGGTTGTGCCATCATTAGCGGTTTATGAAAATCGCTGTATAGGTGTGCTTTATAATTTCGGTATCTCTGATAAACGGGGCATTAGTTTCGTACCAGTAAGTTAGCTTAGCAGCGATATATCAACAACACAATCTTTTTTATCAACCAATCGATCTTTGAGTCACTCGTCGATGCCCTTGGGTAGCTAACAATCCAATTGACCTACACCTGTATGTATAGTAGCTATTCGTAGACAACCACTTACGAATCAATCAGCAATATTACAAGCATGAACGAATAGAAATACGAAAAGCAATATGTGCAAACATGACACATACTGTAATACATCCGCAGTTGCAACGCATCATGAAGCATTAGTTTTCATACTGTTGCTACATTTGAGCGATACACACATGTATTCGATTGTTTCCTGCAAAGCCAAAAATAAACTAACCTGGTGGCAGATGCTCTTATAAATTGATCACTGCTGCGGTGGAGGGTCTACACGAACCTCCCCGGATCGAAACAACACCAGTTTTGAAGGAAAATCAAGAGCTCATCATCACGAAAGGGTTGGGACTTCACGAGCGTGGCGCACGTGTAGCAGGACGTCTGCCTATACTTCTTTCCGAGTCTAGAATGCTTTTGTAGAAACTCACTTATTTGTTAAGCGTTTTAGAAAAAAATTAGGAGTTTTGGTATCTTTGAGAAATAAAAGAATTTTGAATGTTGATCAACTTAATCCAAAGCTGTCCGGGGTTCAAAAACTCGAAGAAACATTAAGATAGACTCAAAACTTTCACTATTTCAAAAATAAAACATTTGAAAATTAACTTCAGGGCTTTCGACCACCAATAGGATTCCAGAAGACTACAATAAACCTCTGTATTTTGGTTAGCTTCCACGAGTGGCTTACAGGGTTGGATTTTGTTGTATGAAAGAAGATGCTCTTTTTTAGTCTGCGATGTCCATATTGGCTGGAAGCAAATTGCTTGGGTTAAAATATCGTAATTTGTATCACATCACTATAAAAGGGCACATTTCACCGACAAGCACAAAGCACATGGTACATTGTCTTTCCGAGATCTTGTTCTTGTTGAAAACTTATTTTGCATCATGTCAAGGATCTATCGTAATAGAAGCCCACTTGCCTGTTCTCATGGTCGTGCGAGGCATGTCCGTTTGCAATGTCCAGGGGACAGTCTTAGAAGTTGTTCGTCAACCAGACCTTGCAGAAATCAGCTACGCTATTTCATTTTGGGAGAAGGTAAGTACAACGGATCTCGAGCGTATACTCTAAAACTATGTCGAGGGTGCCCATCGCATGCTTCCATACAAGTTTTGTACAAAATAAACTCAAGCTGTGTGATAGAAGAATAAGCTCTCAATTATCGAAGCAAAGAATTAGATATAATAATTACATGCGGTCGTAAACGGTATTTGCATCGGAGCTTCTAGAATACAGAGCGGTTGGTATATCTTCGAACCAGTTTGGAAATACTACATTTTAAAGATATTGAATTCAATAGACTTTTGCTTTTAATATTCTCGTTATTCTTTAGTCCACAATAACCACTACATAAGAAGTAAATTTCTTTAAAAAACAATATTCCAACTTGATTTCTCGCTGATCTATAATCTGAACTAATAAATCTTGGTAATTATATCTGTGAGATTTCTTTAATGTAGTAAAACTTGAATTACATAAAAGATGTATTTCTAAACAAGTGTTTTCAATTTTCTATTATGACCTGAATCATGTTTCCAAAATAAAAAAACGAAAACAAATGTTTTGAAAGAAAGTGTGTCAAGATATATGAGTAAGAACGAAAAAAGTCTTCAATCTTCTGTATGATGTTTGAGACCGTGCACGAAAGAGTTTCTGCAATGAGCATTATTTTGAAACATTATACTTTCAGACATACATCATAAGCTTTTGAAACCACAGTCTTAGATAATTCATTATCTTTGAAGCAGTCGTTGCTCAAAGCTGACAATAAATATGACAGCATCCGTGAAGCGTCCAGAAGCGTTTGGGTCATTTTCACACAGCATAATCATTTTTGAGATTTAGTATTGAAACCGTTCCCGAACAATGTTGGGATTCAGGGCTCCTCGCTGCCGCTGCGGCGCAAATATTATGATCTTAGTTTTTGATTTGTAATGTTGCGTAGGTACAGTGCGTTTCAAAAACATATCCCTTTACACAAACTGTGCCAAAAAGGCATTTCACGTACTGTAAAGCATATTTCACAACAAATAGAAACCGCTCAGTCAATAACACTGTTTCCAAATTATATCCTTTATACAATCATTAGCTCAATTATGGCTCGTGGCGTTTGTTCAAGTACACAAAAATGAGGAAACCCTTTTTTTTTAAAAGATAACCACAAGAAGAATCGAGTTGAATGGTGTGCCCAAAAGGCTTATTGGAAAACGGAATGGAATAATGTTATCTTTTCCGACGAAAAAAAGTCTAACCTTGATGGTCCAGATTGCTATAAATTTTATTGGCATGATCTACGAGAAGAAAAGAAAGAATTTGTGACTGGGCGTTCAGGAGGCGCATCAGTAATGGTTTGGGCGGGAATGTCTACGAAAGGAGCAACTGATATGGCTTTTGTTGAAACTACAATGAACTTTGAGAAGTATGCTGAGGTTCTAGAAAACTATGTTCTACCTTTTGCATAGTGTATGCACGGGGAAGAATTCATTTTCCAGCAAGATAATGCACCTGTGCATAAGTCCAATTCTATGAAACAGTGGTTCAATAGTCTAAGTATGTCGGTTGTGGAATGGCTTGCGCGCTCTCCTGACCTCAACCCTATCAAAAACATTTGGGGAATGTTGGCCCGAACGGTTTCTGGGCAAGGAAGGCAATTTGATACAGTTTTTGATCTAAAAAATAGTATCAAAGATTGCTGGGAAAAGATTGACTGTGATGCCATCAATCCTTCTATAGAATCAATGCCAAAGCGTTTTATAAGTGTTATACAGGCTAAAGGAGCAAAAAACAAACTACTGAACTCGCGTTAGAATAAAAAGGATGCAATAACGGTTTTGTTTTTGAAACACTTTTTCTACTTGAAAATTTTTTCACACTGATTTTGTTAGGTTTACTGTAGCCAAAACGTCGATTTTTGGAAAATTTGCGCGAGGGATATGATTCTGAAACAGACTTTAATTGGGTTGGATATTATATCAAAATAGTTCTTGTGAGTGTGTTTTACATCACGATAGATGCCAGTAGAACCGCTGATGGCACCATCAACACAATGCCGTCAAACTAGTAGTCATCTGGTTTGGCGGGGGTACGCATAAAAGCCGCTCATCTTTCGGCGGCAACTCATCAGAGAAAAAATCAACCACATGATTGTGCCCGGTTGTTTTTTTTTTCAAGAGTTTGCGAATCCCTTGTTTACATCGCGTTACTTTATCTATCCAGCGATCAGTAGCCTCTCCGTCAGACAGAACCCAGAACTCCACAACACTGTTACAGGATATAAAAATAAGCCTAAGTCATTTTGTGGTTGTGCCATCATTAGCGGTTTATGAAAATCGCTGTATAGGTGTGCTTTATAATTTCGGTATCTCTGATAAACGGGGCATTAGTTTCGTACCAGTAAGTTAGCTTAGCAGCGATATATCAACAACACAATCTTTTTTATCAACCAATCGATCTTTGAGTCACTCGTCGATGCCCTTGGGTAGCTAACAATCCAATTGACCTACACCTGTATGTATAGTAGCTATTCGTAGACAACCACTTACGAATCAATCAGCAATATTACAAGCCTCAACGAATAGAAATACGAAAAGCAATATGTGCAAACATGACACATACTGTAATACATCCGCAGTTGCAACGCATCATGAAGCATTAGTTTTCATACTGTTGCTACATTTGAGCGATACACACATGTATTCGATTGTTTCCTGCAAAGCCAAAAATAAACTAACCTGGTGGCAGATGCTCTTATAAATTGATCACTGCTGCGGTGGAGGGTCTACACGAACCTCCCCGGATCGAAACAACACCAGTTTTGAAGGAAAATCAAGAGCTCATCATCACGAAAGGGTTGGGACTTCACGAGCGTGGCGCACGTGTAGCAGGACGTCTGCCTATACTTCTTTCCGAGTCTAGAATGCTTTTGTAGAAACTCACTTATTTGTTAAGCGTTTTAGAAAAAAATTAGGAGTTTTGGTATCTTTGAGAAATAAAAGAATTTTGAATGTTGATCAACTTAATCCAAAGCTGTCCGGGGTTCAAAAACTCGAAGAAACATTAAGATAGACTCAAAACTTTCACTATTTCAAAAATAAAACATTTGAAAATTAACTTCAGGGCTTTCGACCACCAATAGGATTCCAGAAGACTACAATAAACCTCTGTATTTTGGTTAGCTTCCACGAGTGGCTTACAGGGTTGGATTTTGTTGTATGAAAGAAGATGCTCTTTTTTAGTCTGCGATGTCCATATTGGCTGGAAGCAAATTGCTTGGGTTAAAATATCGTAATTTGTATCACATCACTATAAAAGGGCACATTTCACCGACAAGCACAAAGCACATGGTACATTGTCTTTCCGAGATCTTGTTCTTGTTGAAAACTTATTTTGCATCATGTCAAGGATCTATCGTAATAGAAGCCCACTTGCCTGTTCTCATGGTCGTGCGAGGCATGTCCGTTTGCAATGTCCAGGGGACAGTCTTAGAAGTTGTTCGTCAACCAGACCTTGCAGAAATCAGCTACGCTATTTCATTTTGGGAGAAGGTAAGTACAACGGATCTCGAGCGTATACTCTAAAACTATGTCGAGGGTGCCCATCGCATGCTTCCATACAAGTTTTGTACAAAATAAACTCAAGCTGTGTGATAGAAGAATAAGCTCTCAATTATCGAAGCAAAGAATTAGATATAATAATTACATGCGGTCGTAAACGGTATTTGCATCGGAGCTTCTAGAATACAGAGCGGTTGGTATATCTTCGAACCAGTTTGGAAATACTACATTTTAAAGATATTGAATTCAATAGACTTTTGCTTTTAATATTCTCGTTATTCTTTAGTCCACAATAACCACTACATAAGAAGTAAATTTCTTTAAAAAACAATATTCCAACTTGATTTCTCGCTGATCTATAATCTGAACTAATAAATCTTGGTAATTATATCTGTGAGATTTCTTTAATGTAGTAAAACTTGAATTACATAAAAGATGTATTTCTAAACAAGTGTTTTCAATTTTCTATTATGACCTGAATCATGTTTCCAAAATAAAAAAACGAAAACAAATGTTTTGAAAGAAAGTGTGTCAAGATATATGAGTAAGAACGAAAAAAGTCTTCAATCTTCTGTATGATGTTTGAGACCGTGCACGAAAGAGTTTCTGCAATGAGCATTATTTTGAAACATTATACTTTCAGACATACATCATAAGCTTTTGAAACCACAGTCTTAGATAATTCATTATCTTTGAAGCAGTCGTTGCTCAAAGCTGACAATAAATATGACAGCATCCGTGAAGCGTCCAGAAGCGTTTGGGTCATTTTCACACAGCATAATCATTTTTGAGATTTAGTATTGAAACCGTTCCCGAACAATGATGGGATTCAGGGCTCCTCGCTGCCGCTGCGGCGCAAATATTATGATCTTAGTTTTTGATTTGTAATGTTGCGTAGGTACAGTGCGTTTCAAAAACATATCCCTTTACACAAACTGTGCCAAAAAGGCATTTCACGTACTGTAAAGCATATTTCACAACAAATAGAAACCGCTCAGTCAATAACACTGTTTCCAAATTATATCCTTTATACAATCATTAGCTCAATTATGGCTCGTGGCGTTTGTTCAAGTACACAAAAATGAGGAAACCCTTTTTTTTTAAAAGATAACCACAAGAAGAATCGAGTTGAATGGTGTGCCCAAAAGGCTTATTGGAAAACGGAATGGAATAATGTTATCTTTTCCGACGAAAAAAAGTCTAACCTTGATGGTCCAGATTGCTATAAATTTTATTGGCATGATCTACGAGAAGAAAAGAAAGAATTTGTGACTGGGCGTTCAGGAGGCGCATCAGTAATGGTTTGGGCGGGAATGTCTACGAAAGGAGCAACTGATATGGCTTTTGTTGAAACTACAATGAACTTTGAGAAGTATGCTGAGGTTCTAGAAAACTATGTTCTACCTTTTGCATAGTGTATGCACGGGGAAGAATTCATTTTCCAGCAAGATAATGCACCTGTGCATAAGTCCAATTCTATGAAACAGTGGTTCAATAGTCTAAGTATGTCGGTTGTGGAATGGCTTGCGCGCTCTCCTGACCTCAACCCTATCAAAAACATTTGGGGAATGTTGGCCCGAACGGTTTCTGGGCAAGGAAGGCAATTTGATACAGTTTTTGATCTAAAAAATAGTATCAAAGATTGCTGGGAAAAGATTGACTGTGATGCCATCAATCCTTCTATAGAATCAATGCCAAAGCGTTTTATAAGTGTTATACAGGCTAAAGGAGCAAAAAACAAACTACTGAACTCGCGTTAGAATAAAAAGGATGCAATAACGGTTTTGTTTTTGAAACACTTTTTCTACTTGAAAATTTTTTCACACTGATTTTGTTAGGTTTACTGTAGCCAAAACGTCGATTTTTGGAAAATTTGCGCGAGGGATATGATTCTGAAACAGACTTTAATTGGGTTGGATATTATATCAAAATAGTTCTTGTGAGTGTGTTTTACATCACGATAGATGCCAGTAGAACCGCTGATGGCACCATCAACACAATGCCGTCAAACTAGTAGTCATCTGGTTTGGCGGGGGTACGCATAAAAGCCGCTCATCTTTCGGCGGCAACTCATCAGAGAAAAAATCAACCACATGATTGTGCCCGGTTGTTTTTTTTTTCAAGAGTTTGCGAATCCCTTGTTTACATCGCGTTACTTTATCTATCCAGCGATCAGTAGCCTCTCCGTCAGACAGAACCCAGAACTCCACAACACTGTTACAGGATATAAAAATAAGCCTAAGTCATTTTGTGGTTGTGCCATCATTAGCGGTTTATGAAAATCGCTGTATAGGTGTGCTTTATAATTTCGGTATCTCTGATAAACGGGGCATTAGTTTCGTACCAGTAAGTTAGCTTAGCAGCGATATATCAACAACACAATCTTTTTTATCAACCAATCGATCTTTGAGTCACTCGTCGATGCCCTTGGGTAGCTAACAATCCAATTGACCTACACCTGTATGTATAGTAGCTATTCGTAGACAACCACTTACGAATCAATCAGCAATATTACAAGCCTCAACGAATAGAAATACGAAAAGCAATATGTGCAAACATGACACATACTGTAATACATCCGCAGTTGCAACGCATCATGAAGCATTAGTTTTCATACTGTTGCTACATTTGAGCGATACAAACATGTATTCGATTGTTTCCTGCAAAGCCAAAAATAAACTAACCTGGTGGCAGATGCTCTTATAAATTGATCACTGCTGCGGTGGAGGGTCTACACGAACCTCCCCGGATCGAAACAACACCAGTTTTGAAGGAAAATCAAGAGCTCATCATCACGAAAGGGTTGGGACTTCACGAGCGGGGCGCACGTGTAGCAGGACGTCTGCCTATACTTCTTTCCGAGTCTAGAATGCTTTTGTAGAAACTCACTTATTTGTTAAGCGTTTTAGAAAAAAATTAGAAGTTTTGGTATCTTTGAGAAATAAAAGAATTTTGAATGTTGATCAACTTAATCCAAAGCTGTCCGGGGTTCAAAAACTCGAAGAAACATTAAGATAGACTCAAAACTTTCACTATTTCAAAAATAAAACATTTGAAAATTAACTTCAGGGCTTTCGACCACCAATAGGATTCCAGAAGACTACAATAAACCTCTGTATTTTGGTTAGCTTCCACGAGTGGCTTACAGGGTTGGATTTTGTTGTATGAAAGAAGATGCTCTTTTTTAGTCTGCGATGTCCATATTGGCTGGAAGCAAATTGCTTGGGTTAAAATATCGTAATTTGTATCACATCACTATAAAAGGGCACATTTCACCGACAAGCACAAAGCACATGGTACATTGTCTTTCCGAGATCTTGTTCTTGTTGAAAACTTATTTTGCATCATGTCAAGGATCTATCGTAATAGAAGCCCACTTGCCTGTTCTCATGGTCGTGCGAGGCATGTCCGTTTGCAATGTCCAGGGGACAGTCTTAGAAGTTGTTCGTCAACCAGACCTTGCAGAAATCAGCTACGCTATTTCATTTTGGGAGAAGGTAAGTACAACGGATCTCGAGCGTATACTCTAAAACTATGTCGAGGGTGCCCATCGCATGCTTCCATACAAGTTTTGTACAAAATAAACTCAAGCTGTGTGATAGAAGAATAAGCTCTCAATTATCGAAGCAAAGAATTAGATATAATAATTACATGCGGTCGTAAACGGTATTTGCATCGGAGCTTCTAGAATACAGAGCGGTTGGTATATCTTCGAACCAGTTTGGAAATACTACATTTTAAAGATATTGAATTCAATAGACTTTTGCTTTTAATATTCTCGTTATTCTTTAGTCCACAATAACCACTACATAAGAAGTAAATTTCTTTAAAAAACAATATTCCAACTTGATTTCTCGCTGATCTATAATCTGAACTAATAAATCTTGGTAATTATATCTGTGAGATTTCTTTAATGTAGTAAAACTTGAATTACATAAAAGATGTATTTCTAAACAAGTGTTTTCAATTTTCTATTATGACCTGAATCATGTTTCCAAAATAAAAAAACGAAAACAAATGTTTTGAAAGAAAGTGTGTCAAGATATATGAGTAAGAACGAAAAAAGTCTTCAATCTTCTGTATGATGTTTGAGACCGTGCACGAAAGAGTTTCTGCAATGAGCATTATTTTGAAACATTATACTTTCAGACATACATCATAAGCTTTTGAAACCACAGTCTTAGATAATTCATTATCTTTGAAGCAGTCGTTTCTCAAAGCTGACAATAAATATGACAGCATCCGTGAAGCGTCCAGAAGCGTTTGGGTCATTTTCACACAGCATAATCATTTTTGAGATTTAGTATTGAAACCGTTCCCGAACAATGATGGGATTCAGGGCTCCTCGCTGCCGCTGCGGCGCAAATATTATGATCTTAGTTTTTGATTTGTAATGTTGCGTAGGTACAGTGCGTTTCAAAAACATATCCCTTTACACAAACTGTGCCAAAAAGGCATTTCACGTACTGTAAAGCATATTTCACAACAAATAGAAACCGCTCAGTCCATAACACTGTTTCCAAATTATATCCTTTATACAATCATTAGCTCAATTATGGCTCGTGGCGTTTGTTCAAGTACACAAAAATGAGGAAACCCTTTTTTTTTAAAAGATAACCACAAGAAGAATCGAGTTGAATGGTGTGCCCAAAAGGCTTATTGGAAAACGGAATGGAATAATGTTATCTTTTCCGACGAAAAAAAGTCTAACCTTGATGGTCCAGATTGCTATAAATTTTATTGGCATGATCTACGAGAAGAAAAGAAAGAATTTGTGACTGGGCGTTCAGGAGGCGCATCAGTAATGGTTTGGGCGGGAATGTCTACGAAAGGAGCAACTGATATGGCTTTTGTTGAAACTACAATGAACTTTGAGAAGTATGCTGAGGTTCTAGAAAACTATGTTCTACCTTTTGCATAGTGTATGCACGGGGAAGAATTCATTTTCCAGCAAGGTAATGCACCTGTGCATAAGTCCAATTCTATGAAACAGTGGTTCAATAGTCTAAGTATGTCGGTTGTGGAATGGCTTGCGCGCTCTCCTGACCTCAACCCTATCAAAAACATTTGGGGAATGTTGGCCCGAACGGTTTCTGGGCAAGGAAGGCAATTTGATACAGTTTTTGATCTAAAAAATAGTATCAAAGATTGCTGGGAAAAGATTGACTGTGATGCCATCAATCCTTCTATAGAATCAATGCCAAAGCGTTTTATAAGTGTTATACAGGCTAAAGGAGCAAAAAACAAACTACTGAACTCGCGTTAGAATAAAAAGGATGCAATAACGGTTTTGTTTTTGAAACACTTTTTCTACTTGAAAATTTTTTCACACTGATTTTGTTAGGTTTACTGTAGCCAAAACGTCGATTTTTGGAAAATTTGCGCGAGGGATATGATTCTGAAACAGACTTTAATTGGGTTGGATATTATATCAAAATAGTTCTTGTGAGTGTGTTTTACATCACGATAGATGCCAGTAGAACCGCTGATGGCACCATCAACACAATGCCGTCAAACTAGTAGTCATCTGGTTTGGCGGGGGTACGCATAAAAGCCGCTCATCTTTCGGCGGCAACTCATCAGAGAAAAAATCAACCACATGATTGTGCCCGGTTGTTTTTTTTTTCAAGAGTTTGCGAATCCCTTGTTTACATCGCGTTACTTTATCTATCCAGCGATCGGTAGCCTCTCCGTCAGACAGAACCCAGAACTCCACAACACTGTTACAGGATATAAAAATAAGCCTAAGTCATTTTGTGGTTGTGCCATCATTAGCGGTTTATGAAAATCGCTGTATAGGTGTGCTTTATAATTTCGGTATCTCTGATAAACGGGGCATTAGTTTCGTACCAGTAAGTTAGCTTAGCAGCGATATATCAACAACACAATCTTTTTTATCAACCAATCGATCTTTGAGTCACTCGTCGATGCCCTTGGGTAGCTAACAATCCAATTGACCTACACCTGTATGTATAGTAGCTATTCGTAGACAACCACTTACGAATCAATCAGCAATATTACAAGCATGAACGAATAGAAATACGAAAAGCAATATGTGCAAACATGACACATACTGTAATACATCCGCAGTTGCAACGCATCATGAAGCATTAGTTTTCATACTGTTGCTACATTTGAGCGATACACACATGTATTCGATTGTTTCCTGCAAAGCCAAAAATAAACTAACCTGGTGGCAGATGCTCTTATAAATTGATCACTGCTGCGGTGGAGGGTCTACACGAACCTCCCCGGATCGAAACAACACCAGTTTTGAAGGAAAATCAAGAGCTCATCTTCACGAAAGGGTTGGGACTTCACGAGCGTGGCGTACGTGTAGCAGGACGTCTGCCTATACTTCTTTCCGAGTCTAGAATGCTTTTGTAGAAACTCACTTATTTGTTAAGCGTTTTAGAAAAAAATTAGAAGTTTTGGTATCTTTGAGAAATAAAAGAATTTTGAATGTTGATCAACTTAATCCAAAGCTGTCCGGGGTTCAAAAACTCGAAGAAACATTAAGATAGACTCAAAACTTTCACTATTTCAAAAATAAAACATTTGAAAATTAACTTCAGGGCTTTCGACCACCAATAGGATTCCAGAAGACTACAATAAACCTCTGTATTTTGGTTAGCTTCCACGAGTGGCTTACAGGGTTGGATTTTGTTGTATGAAAGAAGATGCTCTTTTTTAGTCTGCGATGTCCATATTGGCTGGAAGCAAATTGCTTGGGTTAAAATATCGTAATTTGTATCACATCACTATAAAAGGGCACATTTCACCGACAAGCACAAAGCACATGGTACATTGTCTTTCCGAGATCTTGTTCTTGTTGAAAACTTATTTTGCATCATGTCAAGGATCTATCGTAATAGAAGCCCACTTGCCTGTTCTCATGGTCGTGCGAGGCATGTCCGTTTGCAATGTCCAGGGGACAGTCTTAGAAGTTGTTCGTCAACCAGACCTTGCAGAAATCAGCTACGCTATTTCATTTTGGGAGAAGGTAAGTACAACGGATCTCGAGCGTATACTCTAAAACTATGTCGAAGGTGCCCATCGCATGCTTCCATACAAGTTTTGTACAAAATAAACTCAAGCTGTGTGATAGAAGAATAAGCTCTCAATTATCGAAGCAAAGAATTAGATACAATAATTACATAGGGTTTGTCCCAACGTCTCGAGATGGCTTCGGACGCGCGAGAACTTGTCCGCGACGTCCTTGACAAAGGCCGAGGATCCACCAAGGGACTCTAGAATCGAGTTCACTTCCGCACGGAGGACACGGAGTTCCTCAGAAAAATCCTGCGTAGCAGTGTCGTTTACCTTCTTGCGAAAGGAATCGAACTCCTCTGCAAGGATGACTTGAGCTTCCCGCATAGAGTGGAGTTGCTCTTCCACAGCTGCAAAGCTGGGATGGAGAGTGACATCCCTAGCAGGGGAGAGCATCTGGGCGGTGGCAGACGCCAGTCCAGCTCCACTTGCTGGGGGTGTCAAATCAGAGAGAGGAGGTCTCGAGGGGCTTCCACCTGGCACGCCAGTCGATCCACCGGTATGAGACCGTGAACGGACCGGGATACGGTATTGTTGCGATGGTTCCGGTGCACCGGTTTGACTCAGCGTCCTCGGACGGTCTTTGGACGACATGAGATCAGAATCCGTTACACGTGAGTATCCAAACCAGATCGGCTAGTGGGGCCAAAAAACTTCCTCAAAGAGTGCAACTGAGATCAACCTCAATTTGTGAGTGCTCTTTCCGATTAATCGTGACTTAGTGTGTCCGACTCAAACTTTTAAGTCGGGAGACCAGTTTATTGGACCAAGCTTGGAGCGGATACACCACGAAGATGTTCGGGATCTTTCTCTCTTGAGAGACACGCCTCAGGCGGAGGAGACGCGTCCCAGCGGAGCACAGAAACAGAGCCACTCTGGAAAGGCACGACAAAGTCGGGTGTAAGACCGAGGCCAATCCGGAGAGATATATCTAGAGTGTTTACGTGAGCACGGCACAGTCCGGGGTGTGACCGATCCTAGGCGGAGCGGTATCACGGCGATCGTCGGAAAAAAAGCGACGAAACACTCGTATGAGGGGGACGAGCAAGGTGAGTGAGGCGGCCACTCACGAGAGCCAAAACGGAGAAAAAGAGAAAAACGGGGGCGAAACCCTTTACAGGGTCGAGACTACGACAAGTGTTGGCGATTAAATATGAACCCACGGTGATGGTAGCACTCTGGTCGACAGAGGGGTGGATGAACTAACGTGAGACGGGCGCTCACGCAGTATGCGGTGAAGACGCGCCGAAAGCGAAGACTTCAGAGCCAAGACTCCCTCCTTGGTATCTCCCAAGAGGGTGTTTACTGGGGAGCAGTGCTCAACCTCCTAAGTACTGTGGCGCGCGGCCCCTGAGAGTGGGCGCGCGCCCGAAAAATAGACACTAAATAGCGATAGCGTAGCTAAATAAATACTAAAAATTACTAAATAATACTAACCATTAGGTACAATACGGGCCACGTGTGGCACGCCTTGCACTCGAGCGTCGGCATCAGTGCATTTTACGTGTTCCACCAGTGTGCACTTCCGGTCCTAACTGGCCGTCAGCATGCAATAGCGGTATAGCTTGTCATACACCAAGCTAGTCCTCAAGCGAGCGAACTCTCTAAGTCCTGGGGGCATTGTCTTTCACAAGCGAATTCTGCCGTCTATGTTGTGGGGTGTAGATTTATATGCAACATTTTCGCAAAATCGTTTAGCGGTACTATCATAAGCTCTCAACATTCGACAAAGAAAACAGGTGAAAACAAGACGATGTCAGTTGAGGACTGTTGATTGTAGACAAATGTGGCGAGCGAAGTGCCTACAGCTCATTGTACGATGCTTCGCTTGCGGTTTTACTTGCAGAACGACCGCAAGTACGCGATGGTAGAGTTCTTGATCATGCAGACTTCCCTTACGGGCTATGTGTAGCCAGCCGATACCCCTGGGAATACCTACTTCCTCAATCAATCCCATGGGTACGACGGTGCATCCATGACAACATCAGGATGCACCTTGCTGTCTGTTTCCCCATATGGGTTCAATCATTTTAGTATAACTATTTCTCTCATTATGATAACGGCGCCTCTTTATTTAGTGACCCCCGTCGCCCTCTTCCAAGGGCAGGGTTCTCCGATCTTTTCAGAAAAACTCTCACCTTTTACTATTACGCATTATCCTACCCTTTGGGTGATCCCCTGTCGGGTCATTCAACGACCACTACCCAGGTTCCTCGCGGATATCCCCGTCGGGTTCCTACATATATCCTCTGGGTCTCCCGCGGTTTAAGCCGTGAGTTCCTTTATCTACATCCTCTCGGTCGTTCTCGCGTTCCGTCGCAACACCCCTATTACCGGCCACGTCTCTCTCTGGGTGCAGACTGGCCAAAATATGGCACTCCTCCGCCATGCAGTAGTAGCAGGTAGTCGCGGGAAGGCGTTCCGCTTTTTAGCAGACCGTCCCGCGTACCTGGATCTGTTACTCATCAGTCATCATTGACCAAGACGTGTAAGTACCAGGGAGGCTGCTTGGTGGCACAAAGTTCCGACCGGAGGACGTATGGCTGCGTTAACGCAGAGGTCCGTTCGCAGGACGTAAGCCGGCGAGAGGATCGGTGATTGGTCGAACGAATTAAATGCTTTACTAGCGATTGCATTGCCAGTGTAGCATTTGATTTCCATGCTGGAAGTGATGGCAATGCGCTGGAATGCTACACTGTTCCCATGAAAAGTGTTGGGTTTTAAACTTGACATTGCTCAGACAATTCTAAGCCTGCGCTTGATCTTTGATATGAGACGTTTCTTGGACTTGAAGACCTTGAGAAAGTTGGTGACGATATCGAGTGTATCAGAAAAGAGTTCCGTAATAGGCTGCCAGGTCCAGTCGCGCTTGTCCAGTAGTCCATCCCACTAGACACGGAAGAAGAGTCCATTAAACGCTACACCAATGTAGAGGAGTTTTTCGAAAACTTCGAAACGGGATTCGGTTCTTTCCGCGAGATCGATCATCTTCTTAGAGACAGGTTTCCCAAGCAAGGAGTCGGGATGCTTGATTAGCCAGGCGCAATGGACGCGCTTGGTTCTCCAGCCTTGCAGAGAGGTGATTTCGTAGAGAAGAGGGCTCTATACGGCTGTAACTTCCCAGGGCCCGAACCAGCTGAAGCGGAGCTTATGACCGCGGTTGTATGCGTTTCGGACGAGTACAAAGTCTCCAACATCAAGCGATGGTGTAACGATTTTGGTAGTCTGGTTGTGCGCAACGATAGCGCGTTCGCGACGAAAGCTTATGGAGCGTTTGACGTCTTTTTGAACTTGTTCGAGAGGTGTTTAAAGCTCCGAAATCACAATTAATTGTTCGGCTCGAGCTTGATCAAATACCTTTTCTTTGCTACCACTCGGTGTGGTTGATAGTACTCTGAGGATAGAGCGGTTTGGGCATTTGTCTGTCATAACTTCGAGCGGAGATAAAGCGATTCCGTTTGAGCGACGGCCAAGTCTATCAAGGCTTGCCTCTTTTAAGAAGGTAGCGATGCAAGTGATGACAGCAGCCAGGTATTGGGGGGCGAGCTTGATTTAAGAAATCATGGCTCTTGTAGCGGAAAGGACAGAGTGCATGAGGGACTCAACAGTTCCAATGGCCCAAGGAGAGTAGGCAACTGAGAATTGATGGCGTACTGGGTGCGTTTTTGCGAGATGTTCGATCACCTCCTTCTTTACAAGCGAGCCTTGATCGGATACCCAAGCACTGGGTGTCGTGAAGACGCAATCCGAGCGGATTAGGACTTCAGCGGTATGTTTGGCGCTGGCGGAGGTCGCAGGTTCGAGCCAACAATAGCCGCTTTAGTCATCTTTGGCAACTAAGACATATTTTTGGTGTTCCTCGTCTCGTCCAAGGTAGACGTAGTCAAACTGTATGACTTAGTTCGGTTTTGAAGCATGTACAGTAGTAGAAAACGGGCGATGGACTTGCTACCATTGTTAGATAGCTCACAAAGCAGACAGATGAAACGAAAGAGCGAGTATCTTCTCTAAAGTCAGGCCACGCAAAGCGTTTGCGAATTACATACAAAGTCGGGTCTGACCCAGGGTGCCCAGCTGAGCCAGCGTGAGCAATGTTCAGAAGAAGAGGTTTGAAATCAACGCATGTGTCAGGAATCCAAACTGCCTCCTTGATGTGTGGTAGCCCTGCTTCGTCAGGAGGGGCATTGTTTGGAACGGTGGACTTGTGGTCTGCTTGGAGGGAAGCAATTTCAGAGGAAGACGGCGATTCGAACTCAGGTGAGTCCGGTGGAATTGTGACTACTTTGAATGGAAGTGCGGAGGTAACACGGTGGACTGCGGGTGCCCTGCGGTATCCTCGCATCCATCGAGTCATGATGTCAGGCCATATATCGGCATCATCTGCATCATTTTCGATGCGATAATTGAGGGCACTTAGGAAGACAGCCAAACGGATTACCTTGAGAACCTTGTGTCGTCCTAGTGATGGCTCCAATATGAACGGGTTGAATTCAAAGAGCAGTCTGCGAGGGTCGGTGAAAACTCGAGTCGTAGAATGCCATGCTAGGAGGTAATCGAGCTTTCGGAAAGCTTGGACGACGGCGAATGCCTCGTGCTCGTATGTTGACCAGTGCTCTTTTCGTTCGGGAAGCGTTCCGCTAAGGAAAGCCAGAGGCTGATGGACTTGTTCTTCAACCGGATTTGATAGCTCTAACTGGTCAAGCTGAGTCGCAAAGGTGATCAAATGTTTCTTGGATTCTTGGAAGCATCGGTATGCAAATACAATACCTTCTTCGGATCGCGTTGTGCGAGGCATATTGGTTCTTTCAGCTCCTTCTGTAAGTCTTTGAAAGCGTTCGTACGATTTTCGAACAATCCCGAGTCGAAAAGGGAATATTTGGCGACAGACTCTTTCCTTAGGCTTCCGCCGGCCTTTTCATAAGCAACTTAAAGTAACTAACGATGAGGAGCGACGCGTTCTGAATAACGCGAAAGGCTGGTGAAGACCCAGCTTACGCCATGGGTGTATTCGCAGAGCTCTCCAGCGGTTCGAGGTAGATCGCTCCTTTTGAGGCCTGATAGGTTCTTCGGATTGAACCTTACACCGTCAGCGTCGATGATGCGTTCACACCATGCTGCTTCAGTGAGGAAGAAATCAGACTTGGTAGGAGACACGATCAGACGGCGTTTGCGACAGATTTCGAAAAAGCGGCGAAGTATGTGTAGGAGAAGTTCTTCATCTGTTGCGAAAATCATGAAGTCGTCGATCCAGGCCGTGCAATTCTCGAGCAACGCGGTGAAGCAATCAGAAACTTATTCTTCTAAATTGGCTGCCGAGTTGGTGCCTTCTTGCGTGGTTCGGGCTGGCATCACGACACCATCGGGAGTCATGAATGCGAAGAGCGGTTGGCTGTCGGGATAAATTGGGGCTTGACAATAGCCGCTGCAGAAGTCGATGGCTGCGAAGGCCTTGGCGCCTCGAGCATCGACTAGTTTTGCCTCGATGTTCGGTATTGGCCAGAACGTCTGAAGCTTCGCACTGTTGACTTGGTAATAGCCAACATTCAGCCTGAACATGGCAGGCGGACGCTTGGGTACGATGAGCGGAGCAGAGACCCAATCAGGACAAGTAACGTTCTTGACGAAATCCAGATTAAGAAGCTGGTTGACAAAGCCTGTCATGAACTGCTTCTTTGGCGGACGATAGCGACGTTCCTTGGCGCGAACAGAAATAGAATCCTGTTTGAGGTTGACTAGGAGTGGATCGATATCTGCAGGTAGACCAGCATCCATTTTGAGCTTGATAGTGTCCCTGAACTCCGTCAACAGTTTTCCAAGTTGGACGAGTCCTTTTTGAGTCATCCCTTCTGGTCGGCCTCTCGAAGCTTCTTTGTGACGACTATTTTCTTCTCTGCGGTTTTTTCGGCCCCCAGATCGAGCCAACCGTGTTTTATTTTTCATCAAGGTCGACATCGTCATCGCCACCATCGGCATTAAAAACGCCTTCGAGAATCCGAGCGACCTTGCCACTCGGCAGATTTTCAGGATCCGTGCCAAAGAGAGTGGCAACATCGACGATACCGGAGTGCTTCTCAGCCGCTGCCGCCAAGATGTTGCGAATGATAAGTCCAGGCGCCTCAAAAAGAGGGCGACCAAGGAGCGGATCTCCAAACTCATGGTCGGTAACGAGCCGGCGAACACCGCGGAGAGTGAGCACAGACCCATGTTGAATATGAAGTTCGGTATCGACGGTGACGACTTGGTTGCAAGTAAGTGACGCAGGATTGCCATCGGGTAAGGTCGAAGCCATGTCGAATGTTCGCGTTCGAACAAGGTCTTCAACATTGTGCTCGATATCTGTTTTTTTTGAAGGTGAGGAGCACATGACGGTCGAGAATATGGTCATCCGAGCACGTATCAGCGCAGATCGTAGCTTATGGACTTTCGCCAAATTTATCGGTGAAGAAGATGCTCTTGGGGCTTTCTTTACGCTTGTCGGTGGTGCGTTTGGCACCAAATTTGCTCGAGCCTCGATGCTGCTCTAAAACCTTGCCCTTGACGTCCTTGGGGCATTTGCTGCAATTGCGTAGGTAATGGCGAATTCCCTTCTTTTTGTGCTCTTCTCAAAGGCACAGAGGCGTGTTATCAGAAGTCGTGCCTAATTTGGCTCCGCTTTTGTCGCGATCGGTTCTATATGAAGGGTCTTTCCCAATTCCAGTCTTCGTCGAAGTCGGTTTCTTCTTCGAATCCCTCCTTTCTACGCCCTAGACTTGGCAGTTGACAGCTTTTCTGAGGAGGAGAGTTATGAAATTCTTCAAATTCTTTCCGAGGCTGTCATCAAATGAGATGCGGCGCCGCATCTCGCGCTTCAGCACTTCCGGTTGCAGACACTGCGAGAAGATATAAACGGCCTTCTTCGGGTTCTTCTCTCGAAAATCAGCGCAATTAACGCTTTCGAGGAGTTCAAAGAAGTCGGAAGAGTAGCGCGTGATGCGGGCTTCTGCATCAGCAATATTAGTCGGCATAGAGAAACTTTTTAAGGCCTTCTCGATGATCATCGACTCGGTGATCAACGAATCGACGCGGGAGACAAGCGACTGGACGAATAACTTACTGTTGTCGCTTTTCAGATAGGAAGCGGAGGCTGCTGCAGGGGCGATTCTGTCAAACTTTTCGATGTAGAAGAGACTTCGTAGTAGAGATCGATCGATGCTCGCAGTGTACGATAACAATTTGAGCGACGGTACTACAACTTGTTTCGAAATGATTTCGAACCCGTAGCGCTCACGTTCCTTGAGAAAACGGGCCACTTGAATCGGATCAACGCTGCGCAGCACTGGCGCAGCGATCAGAGCGAACACGGAGACAGCACCAGTCGATAATGACTGCACGTCGTTGGAGGTTTCGGAGTGCCCCATTGGTGCTTGATCAGTTGCACGACGACGGATTGAATCAAATGATAAGAGTGAGCGACGCGGTGAGCAAGTGCGCGGCGTTTGGATCGTTTTCATCCGCGGAGTAAACCCTTTAGAATTTTCTATGTCCAGCGACGGACACACAGCTCAGTTTACGATGCTTCGCTTGCGGTTGTACTTGCAGGGCGACCCCAAGTACGCGATGGTAGAATTCTTGATCTTGCGGACTTCCCTTACTGGCTACGACACTCCTCCACCATGCAGTAGTAGCCGGTAGTCGCGGGAAGTCGTTCGGCTTTTTAGCTGACCTTCCCGAGTAGCTGGCTCTGTTACTTATAAGCGATCAGTAGCCAAGAAGTACAGGTGCAAGGGAGGCTGACTTGGTGGCACAGAGGTCCGATCAGAGGACGTATGGCCGCGGTTGAGCAGAGGTCCCTTCGGAGGACGCAAGCCGGCAAGAGGGTCGGTGATTGGTCGGACGAATTAAATGCCTTGCTAGCGATTGAATTGCCAGTGTAGCATGTGAATTCAATGCTGGAAGTGATGGAAATGCGCTGGCGTGCTACAGAAACCACCAGTAGTCTTCTCTTTATACTCAAAGAGGAGAACACGTAAGCATAAGAAAGTAAAAAAGTATGCTTACGTAAACATTTTCAAATACAAAAGCAAGCTATAGTCACGTAAACAAGAAATGATAAAATTCAAATATACGTACAAATACAAAGGCCACTGAGATCTTTCTTCGACCGCTACGGGAGCAACAAGGAGAAACGTTCGATGTGACATGAAGAGGTCTCCAATCAGAGACTTTGTAAATATGTCGGCGCGGTTTTGTTCAGAAGAAACGTGATGAATTACAATGACATCTTTACTGACAGCCTCCAGAACATGGTGATGTCTAAGTTCAATATGCCTCACCTTCCCTTTTCCAAAGTCCAATTGTATCCGTGAGATTGCGCCATATGGATTACCTCGTCACGCGAATCTTCCCCAAGGTCATGGAGCCTGAGCTATTCTTAGACTCCCTCAATCAGGCCGTCCGAGGGGCAGTCACCAGCCAGACAGGTAACAGGGTCCCTAGGACCACTCCACAAGTCAACAATCCGGCTTTTATATGGCAAACCCCTACCAAACCCCCAGGAGTGGCGGTATTACACGGCCCTCGCCGCGAACACCGTCAGGAAAATACAATGGAAGGACAATCATGAAGCAGAAGAGAGGCTCCGCGTCCAGAAGAGAGACATATTGCTCGACCCAAAGGACAATATGAGGTACAGCGACCTTACGGCTCCATTGGATCTGATAGAGAGATCGATCCTTTAGGTCCCTATTCCGCTGGAAAGAAAAGAACCACCCGCAGGAGAAAGAAGAACAGAAGGAGAAAAACAAGAGACCATTCGGACACGAGTGATCCCCAATCGGCATTGACCGAAACGACCGACTCGGAAGTGGATGAGGCTGCCGTTCGAGGCCCCCAACCACTGACAACCACAAACGATCTTTTCCTTAAGGTTATAGACTACCGGAATTGTTGGCTGGCCGACAGGTCCGCGAAATATTCTGGATCGGTGGCTCGAAGAGTGGCCAAGTGGGCCAAACGGATGCAACAAACCATCACGGACATGTTTTATGGTTCCGATCACATTGCCGTCTTTAGGTTTCCCAGTTGGATCGTACGGCCTGTGCTCAGAACGGCATCCACGAGGGCGCCACTGTGTACGTTTTCCATTTATTCCTCACAGGACAGGCGCGTGACCGAGTGTTTTCGAAGATATCTGGCACAACTGACCTCGTGAATGCTCAAGACCGTGAGCTCCTCAGGTCATACCCTCAGGTTTTTCATCACCTCCTGGAAATTTACGCCACGGATGAAATTATAATGGATGACCACCAGGATGTAATCTCCTTTAGGCAGAGCTCCAACATGACCGAATGGGCATTCGCAGACGACCTATGGAAGAAGGCTTCCCGATTTGGAAATGTATTCCCCGAAGGTCGGCTCAATCGTCACTTCACCACGGGATTACTCCCTGACATTCGGACACATGTCCGCAACTACCACACGAAAACCCCAAAGTTCTCCTTCCGAGTGCTCGTTACTTATGCAGAGGGTGATGGCAAACCCTCGAGGACTTCCAGGCTGAATGCTGACTTATCACGAGGACACGCAGCCCCATTGCGTAAACCCAGCCAAGCCCATTTAGCTAGCTCCAAAAAATTGGACATGGAATCATCAATTCATTATGCCGACTCGGGAGATGTCCTCCCGGTCAAATTCAGTACTCCTCCGTCTGGACCACAATCATATACCTCCTAGGGAGCTAAAGCGACCACTGGACCACCTACGCCCAAGTATCCTCCCTTTCAGCCCCACAAGGACGTTTTTATTCGCTCCCCAAGGGCTTGCTTCCTCTTCCTTTCCATAGCCCAACCTTGTGACTGCACGAGGTATCTACCTGAAAACGCATGAAAAAACATCCTAGCCCTCAGGGAAGAGAATTACCAGGTGCGAAGATCCGAAGTGATGTATCACAGGGCACAGCAACTAACCACAGGAACCCCTGGAAGTTCACGCTATGCAACGCCTACGGATACTTCGATCAAAGCCCCACAGATCTACACCATTGTAGAACACACGGACGACCACGAAGAGGAATCTTATCCTTAGGAAGAAACGGAAACCCCATCGGAAAACTCTTAGAGGGTCAACGCGAGGCAAATTCTCCCTCTTAAAGCCCCTGCCTCAACCAATTGGACGGTTTTGAGCCAAGGAGCTCTTCATCTCCCAAAAAAAACCACCCAGAATGGACCACTCAGGATGAACCGGAATTGGAACACAGTAACGACCCTGTCTGTATCCTCAGGAAAGAGAATTACAAAGTTTGTGTTGCCGTGGGACTTCATTCCAACAACTCTCGAGTGACCATAGCCGTATCGGACACAGGCCCTGGTCCCAACTTGGTTCATCCTAAGCTACTCCTACTGGGTTGCCAAGATTTCGTTCAGGCAAGGAAGATCGCCAGGATTACCAATGCATCACGTAGACCAATGGACATTACAGGGATAGTACAACTTTAACTCCAGTTCAAAAAATTCAAAGTCCCTAAGTGGTTCCTTATATGTCCGAACTTGGGCGCTGAAGAAATCCTAGGGACCTCCTTTCTCGATCGATACATTAAGGCCATTTATCCAGGGTTTAGGAAAGTCGCATTCTACCGTGCACCTTCCATCTCCATAACTGGTTCCGCCCCAGGGCCAGAAGTTATCCGCAAACAAGCGGTTGTCTCCGAAAACGTGAAGTCTAATAAGGTTTGCCTGTCATAGGCCATAACGATACCCTAGGTGATCCAAATCGCTGTATCGGTCCATTCCCAGTCCTCAGGTCTCGTAACGATTTAGAACCATCCAAAAACGGTCCTGAAGCACCTTAACTTAATGGCTAATGGAGTAATGGACATCCACCCCAACAGGCCCTTCTTGGTCACAATCAGCAACTTCAGAGATAGACCCGTACGGTTACCTAAAGGTAGAGTGATTTGCATCACACTACCTGCGCCTATGTCCATTATGGAGGCCCAAATGGATAACATTACAACGCCAACTCCCGACGAAAACGTCGACTATTGGGAGGGGACAGTCGTTATCGTCGCAGAATTCGAATCTTATAGGCCCCAGGTACTTTGTCTCCTCAGAGAATACCAGGCCATGTGGTCAGGTATATTGGGCACAATCAGAACAACTACACACCGCATTGACCTTCAGGATGATGCTAGACCACGGTTCCAGCACCCAAAACGTAAATTTTTTAAGGTTAGGGTAATTGTCGCCGACCAGATGGACAAGATGCGCAATGCTCAAGTCATAGAGCCCGCGCCTCCGAACCAAGTAGAATGGGCAAGTCTCCTTGTCCTCGCGGGTAAGAAGGATGGCTCCGTCATGTTCTGTGTCGACAATAGGAAGCTGAAGGCAGTAACTAAGAGGGACTCATACCCGAGACCCCGTATGGATGACTGTCTAAATTACTTAGGTGAAGCAGCCGTATTCACTACACAACTCGCTAATTCCGGATATTGGCAAATCCCTTTGGCTGAGGATGCGAGAGCGCTGACAACCTTCACCACCCATGGATATCTGTTCAGATTTACTCGTATACCCTTTGGTTTAAAAAAAGTGCCAGCGACCTTCCAACGGGTAATTGAAATCATTCTGTCCAGAGTCAAATGGAAATTTGCCCGGGTCTATTTAGATGACGTGATAATCTTCTTACGAACCGTGAAGGAACACCATCACCACGTGAGGACAATGCTAACAATTCTACAGAACGCTGGAGTGACACTGAAACTCCGCAAATGCGCCTTATTTCATGCCTTAGTGGACTATCTCGGTCACGTCGTCCTCCCAGGAAAGTTAAAGGTAGCCAAACAGACCACAAATGCGATCTCCCGGGCTAAAACTCCCAGAATCCACACGAAACTACGATCCTTTTTGAGCTTGTGCAATATCTACCGACTGTTAGTCCAGTGATTTGCTAAAATCTCGGCCCCTTTCAATGCAATGTTGAAGAAGGGAACACCTTCGGAATTTAGGACATAACCAAGGACTACTACCAGTAATTTCAAACCCCAAAAGAAAAAATTGCTGAACCCAGCTATACTGGCTTTACCAAAACTCAATAGGCCGTTCGTCTTGGACACAGACGCCTCTGATGTCCAAGCGGGATGTGCAATGCTACAGGAACAAGATGCACCAAAGGATTATCGACCTATTGGATACTGGAACAGAACGCTCACCAGCGCGGAGCGAAACTACAGTACTACCGAAAAGGAATGTATGGCCATCGTATGGTCTGCTGTAACACTCCGACAATATCTCGAGGGAACTAGGGTCACCATTAGGATAGACCACGTTTCACTCCGCTGGTTACTCAATATGACCTATGCATCAAGTCGCCTCGCTCGTTGGTTCACTAGGCTGTCAGATAATGACTATGATATACCCTATAGGCCAGGCATCAAGCACCAAGCACCGGGCCGCAGATGCCTTCTAGCGAATGAAAACCGCTGGAACTGATGACATGCCATTGCATGACCTCATTCCTACTCCCTTCACAGATGATGGACCTCATGATAATACGGAAACGGATAACCTTATGGGTATGGTCAAAGTGGATGATCCTGAGGTAAAGGAGAATGGAGTCTACTTGTTTGACTGGGAGGCAGTACCACCCAGTTCGACAACACCTCAGGTTAATGCAATAACCCCAGAGGAAAAAGAGCTCCTCCTCAAAACTATTGAGAAACTCCTACAGGCTCAGGTAGAAGAAGAGTACTGCAAGGAAAAAGCCCGATTGGTAAGAACCCCTAGATGCTTATTCTACTACGACTTATTCGGGCTACTGCGTCGCCGCTCAATACTGGATTGCTCACTTCAACAGGTAGTATCAAGGTCACCGGGGATGCGACTCCCATACCTCGCCCATTTGCCTCTCTTGGCTGGTCACGCTGGAGGCCGGCGAATGTACCAGACCCTAAGGAAGTTCTTCTACTGGCCACTGATGGCGCAGAACCTATGGAAAACCGCACGGAATGGCACTTCTTTCGCACAAATCCAAAAGTCTTGCACCAACCATAAGGCCAAATTGAAAACCTTCCCGGCCGCAAGTCCGACGGAACTTGTCGCAATGGAAATACTGGGACCTTTGCCCAATTCGTCTCATGGGAAACGGTTTGTCTTGGTATTAACCGATAGGTTTACCTAACCTACCCGAGCCCTACCTATAGGAAAGACAACAGCTACGGTTGCTGCCACGGTATTCTTGTCCCAATGGGTATATTCTTATTGCATGCCACTCTACCTCTTTATGGACAGTGGCAGCCAGTTTGTGTCCAAATTCTTTTCGCATTTTTATGCTACCTTAGGTATCAAACATGTAACCACACCGGCAAACCACCCGCAAACCAATGGCCAAGCCGAACACTTCAACCGTACCCTTCTGGACCGATGGGCACACTACGTATCGGAGAACCAATTGGACTGGGACGAATACGTTGAGCCTCTGGATTGCGCCTACAACACTCAAGGACACGCTTCCACAGGGACAACGCCTTTCGACTTAACGCTAACGAGAGCGCCGCCGCCGATAGCTGTTGACCTTCAGGAATCGATCATACCCCAGGACATAAGCGAAGGAATCACTCCGACCCAAGCGAAGCACTACTCGCGCCGACGCATTGACCGTATTCTCCAATCGGCCAAAACTGTACTAGCCAAAGCCCAACGGCGCTATAAGATCAATTTAGACAAAGCCGTTTGGAACACACCGATCTTTGGGAAAGGAGTCTTGGTTTACCTGGACCGCCCGCCGATAGAAAGTGAGGAACTCGAGGACAATACGCGGAAGCTCTTACCCCGCTCTACGGGACCAAATAAAGTCCTTAAGGCCAATGATCACACAATTACTATAATAAGTGACGGCCTACAGGACGATGTATCTATTGATCGGGTGACACAAGCTCCCAGCTCCTCCTGACCACCAAAGTCCAAGCCTTGTGACCCAACGGAATCACCAAGACCTAAGGTTGAGGCTCAGGTACCCACAGCTCTTAAGGCAATATCCGCGGACCCGACTGTTCCCATAGATCCATTAGTCAATGCCCATGACAATGACCCATCTCTTCCAAACCACTCTAATGGATTCGCCCCTCTGGACCAAACTCTACTTCCGGAGGAGGGAAATCAACATGAATAGGGTATTGAACGAATTATTTCCGCCGGTCGAGGAGAAAATGGGATTATGCGCTATCGCGTACGTTTGTTTTGCTATACTCCCAATGAAGACACTTGGTAAGAGCCTAAAACCATTCCAGCTCATTCTATCGCCCGTTATTGGCGCATAATCTGCAGCGGAGCGCAGCTTTCAGGAGGAGGCAACCATTGGCCCGAATAATACCAAAAAGCCTCCCTAAACGCCTCTCGATACGCCTCCTGACATGACGGTCCGCCATTGCTCCCGCATCAGGGGACAACGTCAGTCCTCAGGCGACACCTGACGAAGACCTGAGAAAGCTCCCAAGGTTCGGAAGGCGTCCGGGGGCACGCACACTTGAAGGAATACAGGATTTCCTTTAAGAAAGCACAAAAATAATATATTTGACTAACAAACAGAGTTTTAATACCCCTCGCCATGAGCTCAAGGTTCACGAAAGCTCTCCGAACACCAACGGGGCTCACTAGGGCGGTGCAAGGGTAGCCCCATCGTTCTCATTGGAACCTGCAGGAGCGAAACTGGGGCTCGGATAACCCCAGGAACCCACAGTACCAATAGGACTAGCACCAGCGAACCGATCACGCTTCTTCGGTGATATTCACTTGATGAACTATCGCCTGCCTCGGAGGCCTCCCGGTCGCTCATATTTAGACCATACCGGGCATCCAAGTCGGCAGTAACCCTCTGGGAAAGCATTTGTGAATTCTGGTGCAGGAGATTGACTATAGCGGTCTTCAGATATTCCCCCGGCTGTCTAGTCGAGGCGAAGTGCGCCGAGCAAAGCGCCCAAAAGCAAGCTTCCATTAGGAGTGTCGCAATGTCCATCGAGGCAGTAATACCAACGGTACGGCAGACACGACGGATATATGCGGCTGCAGCCGTGACCAATGCGGTAAAATGCTGCGATGGAGAGTACGGGGCGATTTCCACGCCCACAGTTGGCGTCTGAGCCATTGAATCACCTCCAGAACCAGCAGCTCCGACAGTAAACTCTCCGGGAAGTAGGTCCACATGGGCTACGAGAGGCTCATATGAGAGTTCATCCCGAGGAGTAGCGCATGGAGGAGCTGGAGAAGGGGAGGCGGTCGGCAACACAGCATTGAACTCGACCGGAGGATTGACGATCTCCACGGGTATGAGGAAGGGATCTTCACCTAAGGCCTCTCTATCGGACATACCAGCAGGAACCAACGGCGTGGCCTCCATATCAGGCTTCAAGCATAGGGAATCAAACCTACTGTTCTTTGGGTAATATTCAGGCACATGAAGCCTCGTGATTTCCGCTGGCTGGCTCCTAAAAGGCTTGGCGGGATAGGCCCCATTTTCATATCGACCCTGCGGATGCAGCGGAATTGGCGAGAACGAGTTGGTATCGTGACCAAACCAAAGGAACCCGGGAGTCCTGCTCCACTCTACCTGTAGGATATGATCCAAAAGGGTCTCGGTCTCCCCGAAGGCGAAGTGGATCCCACTGACGATATTCTGGATGCCTATGTTTCTAAAGAAACGGATCAAGGTGTCCCGAAGCGGGATTGGACGACCTTTAGGACCGGGTATGTTCTCGTTGTGCCATACCCTCCAATCATCCGAACGAACACTACCACGTACTCCGTATTTCGCGGAATCCAAGAAGGCCATAAGGGACATCACGCCGATCTCAACGAAGAATACCTGCCAGGACAACCGAGACCTTCGGTCATTGTCATCGCCAATATGTTGAGACGAGGAATAAGCCACTATGGACGACGTGGGAATCAAAGAGACCGGCGATATACGCCAGTAGACAGCCCATTAGTTATCATCCGCGCGGTGAAGCGACAGGTACTGCGGAGGATGCCTGTCCCGCCCATGTCGTGAAACTCCACTTGGTGCGAGCAGAAGAAAAAATCCAGGGATTGACGTGAACGACCATCAGAATCATTCATTTCGTTCCAATAGACCCTCTTGGACATCCAAAACAGGCTGTCGTACGGTGGTCTGAAACACATGAGCGCCAGGAGGTTGCGACCTGCCAGAGGAAAGCTTAGGTGAGGCGAAATGAAGTCCACGTATAGGTCCGAAAGCAGTTTTTTTACCCTGAACTGGTACTCTGCTTCCCCCTTACAACGGACATACGGCATGTCCGCCTGGATTGGCGTACGACAGCGTGTCGCCGAACGCGAATCCATAGGATAATGTATCCAACGGTTATACCACAAGACAGTGCACGCGTTCTTTTCGCCCCTCCTAGAATCGGGGATCTTAGCGATCCTCCTGGCATCGAGATACTCGTGACAAAACCTCTGGTATTTATCCACAGAGGTCTACAGAATACCATGACGCACTGCCCGCGGGTTTCGTCCGATGGTATGGTCTTAAAGATCCCCGGGGCAATCATACGCCACTTGGTATCCGCAAAAGCTCTCCACCTGGTTGTTTGAAGCCATGGAGCCCTTGTCCGGAGGTTACTTTGTTGGGAAATGACTAGGGGAACCGAGGAAAGCGACAAAGTCCGGAGGGAGAGTGGCGTATCCGACGGGCTTAGAAGGCGAGTTTGGCATCGTGCGCGACCAATGGAGGAATACCACGACGAAAAGAAGGGGGACTGGAACTGAGTCGGGCAGGTTGATCAACGTGAACCACGATGGACGAAGCGCGCACCATTGTTCACGGTGGACGAAGCGAGTAGAGTCACCAAAGGAAAAGCAGAGAATAGGGAAGGCGGCGATGATTCCCTTGGTGTGCGTACAATACCTTAGCCGTATTAATTGCCAAACTTGCGCCAAGGGTCAACTCATACGTACTCAAATCCCTGAAGATGGTGGCGATGCGACACCATTTCGCGTCCAATGGTAACGAGAGCAACACAGCACTCACTTCCGCGGGATTGGGTATGGGACGTCGACATGTCGGACATGGCAATGCTCGATTCCATACCATTAGGGTGCTTGATGAACACGAGGTATTGATCCTGCAGGCAATATTGGGGATTCATCTATAGGTCCTATTAGGGCCAGACCCCTAGGAAAATATGAGGCAATTTGGACTTCGTCGCGACTGTCAAATCCTAAGGAGAGTGATATGTGAATGAGAAACGATTACGGTTGAGTACTGTAAGCCGCCAGGCCCTGAGGTATCTTTCAGACGCCACGTGGAATGGCCGACCTCAGTTGGACATATTTAGAGAATTATTTTACTTTATTTAGTTTTGATAGAATAGCCTTACAGTGCAAGAGAGATCTCAGCGCCTCTCCATCGATATTTACTTGGCTCGAGTGACGCCTCTCCCTTAAAATCAGGTAGCCACCGTTAGGATACTAAATTACCCCCTTCGGTACATTAGTTCCACCAATTGGTCTGCCATCGTTTCCGTAGCTCCAACCTGTAGGATTACGCAGTAAACGCCAGCCCATTGCATCAAGTACTCTGGGAGTGCCGCCGTCAAGGATAAGAATCTTAGGACCCGCTCTACCACGCTACCTTAGGTTGAGACGAGTATGCTGACCCACCAGTCATTGAGTTAAAACCAGGTGGTGTGATTGATAGTGTACAGAAACAAGTTCATGAAGGATCTCGAGTTGGATTTGTGGAGTACGTCTATGTTTTTATGATTCCATGGTGGTTTCGGAACTGGATAGGGATTTTGATGCCGTCAGGGGGGGAATCCTGAGTTCATTTCAAGGTGATGCAAATAACTGGTATACTAACGACATGTAAATATATGAGGTTGGTGATGAAGTTTGGGGAAATGCCTTGGGAACAGTCGATAGCATGGTTAAAGATCCTAAAAGATTCAGTGATAGTCAAGCTAGAAATGGAGGTGATATTGAAGAACCTCCAACCGTGCGAGCAACCAAAGCGCCACCCCCCATAAACGGAATGTGCAGAGAAGCACATTATGCCTTGAAATGGGTTAGATATGAAAAGATCTCTCCGATTGCGGAGGTATAGCGCTTGCATTTGTACTTGTGTTTGTAGTTGACGGCGGCGGAAGAGATGAGAAGGGTGATGAAGAGAGAGGAAATTATTACAAAAGAGACGTCTGCGAGGGGAGGTGAACGAAGAGGGGTTAAAAGATTCGAGAAGGAGTGAGCGAAGAACACGGGAACGAATCTACCGAGATGGTGGAGTGCTTCAGGGGCTCCTGTAACGTCGAGGTTCAGGGTTATGAGGGGTCAAGGGCCTGGAGCGGGCCCCAAGAGTGAAGAGGATGTGGAGAAGGTGAACGCAACGCAGAAGGTAGACATGAGGAAGGTGAGAGTTGAAAAGAAGAGGTCAATTAGGGCGAGCGATACGGAGGTGTAGAGAAAGAGGGTGAAGGTGAAGGTAGGCGAGAAGAAGAGGGGGGAGAAAAAGGGGGAGGTTGGTGGGTTCAAGACGCTTGCTGCTGCCGTGAGTGAGGTGGAGAAGAGTCTAGCGGAGCAGAAGATGAAGAGGTGGAATGCTGGGAAGCGGAAGAACGCGCGTGGTAAGGTTGGAGCTGTGAAGGAGGAGAGGGATAGTTTTTCGAAGGACTTCTACGCGCTGAAATTCCCGGAAACAGAAACGCAGCCGCCATTGGTCGGGAATATTTCTGAAAGGGAGAAATGGAAATTGTAATACATCCATGGTGGGGTGATTGAAGAGTTTATTGGTTTTTGGGAAAGGGAAGTACACTAGCGTTTCACTTCTATCGAACGAGGTGCAAGCTAGCACTTCAGGGCACTATCGTCCTGAATTCGCTACCACCAGAATTCTTGTGAATGCACGAAGGTATGGTATCCGAAAAATCTGTATTAATTGCTCTCACATTGCCTGTTCCTCATTTTTTGCAGATTTTTGGACGATTTTGTTTGCTGCCTGCGCTTCTAGTACCTCAAACTAGCATTTCGAGAACACAGAAGTATATAAAGTGAAGTATAATTATGACGGCTCTTTAAAGCTAAAAGCCAGGATCGCCCCTCATGGGAATGAGGACGATCTGAACGAAATGCCGCGCAAATATTTCCCAATCTGTCTCACCACAGGTTTCCGCATCTGAAAGAGTATTGCCTCCCTGCTAGGCTGTACGCTCTCCAAGGCCAATGTCACTTCAGTCTTCTTCCAAACTGGCAAGGCGCAGCGCGACGTTTATGTTCGTCCGCCAAAGGAGAGTGAAATGAAGTTGATGCATGTTTGGCTCCTCCACGGGTCTTCCTACGGCCTGGTGAACGCCAACGCGAAATGGAAGAACGCATCCGATGAGAAAATGAAAAACATAGATCTGGCACAGTGTGCCCATATCCCACAAATGTTATATCCGGAGGCAAACGGCAAACTTGTTCTAATTGTAGCCAAGATTATGGACGAACTCAAAATTGCCGGTGCGGGGGATCGCGCGCAAAGCTCTCTATCTAAATTAAACAATCAATTCAAGTTCGGCGCGGTTAACAATGGTCGAGGAAAGCGGAGTTTATTTTGCAAAAATACCATACAGCATGAGGATTTCACCATTAAAGCCTACGCCGAAGACATCCCGTACGGGATGATGGAATACTGAATCACTCGCGCCCGCCGCGAGGAATCCGATCAATACACAAGAAAGATCTTGAAATTTGACTTCCCATCCATCAAAAGCTCTTCAAGTTGAATTAATACAGCTGACTTCACACTGTGTTCGTTTTACAAGAATCATCTCCAGCATAAATCTGTTGATCTTTGCGTATCGCACATAGTTAAGCAGCTGAATGATTTTCTTAAGCTGAAGATGTTGGGATCTGTGATCACCTACCAACGGCCAGCTGACAAAATTGGTTTTGAATTGAGCGTGCTGGTCTATTCTGATCGCTTTCGCATCTACGAAGTGAGTCAACTCGGAGTTGTTATTGGGTTGCTTGTTGGTGGCATGAGAAAAACGCCGTCTACCACGTTTCTTAATGGATATTCCACAAGGCCAAGCGATCTGTGAAGAATTTACCAGCAGATCAAATATTCGCCGCAGGTAAAGCGATTAATAAGGGCAAAAGGTTCACAATGCCTACACTTAGCTGCTGAATTTGGACACCAAGCTCTACATTCTGGTCGACTCAAAGCTCTTATTAACGTCCATGGTGATGCAGAAGAAGTCTGTGGAAAACTCGATAAGGGGCAACGTAAGCGGCATACGCTTTGAATTCGAGACTGACAGTGTCGTGTCCATATTGTAGATCCCTGTTTTTGTTAATCTCGCTGACCCCCTCACCAAGAAGGACAGCTGCCTCACTGTGGCGCTTCAGCTCACTCTGTACTCCGGCTGACTGATTATTCACTTAAAAGACGCGACTGCGACGAAGAGCTCCAAGAAGTACTTCTAGTACCGAAGTTCGGTTCGCACAAAGAAAGATTGATATAAATGTCGAGAGTTTGTGACATGATGGCATGTATTGTGCACGCAAGCCCACCGGTGCTCTGCCTTCTGCTCAGAATTTCATTTGAAGTTTGTGAATTTACATGAGCATTTACTATTGTATACCTAAACACGAGTAAGATGACTTAGCAGGTTATGTGAGTATGCATCACAACCTACACGCACCTCAGTTCTCATAGTATCATCGCTACGGCTATTCTAACGCTCAATCATTAATAACTGTTCAGCTGCAGTTGATATGCAGCAGAAAGTAAACGAATTGCTTTAACTGGGCAGCCCTCCCCATGCATACGCCAGAGACAACCTGCCAAACTCGACAAATGTGAGCCGAATTGCTCACAAACTAACACGCACAGCACAGCTACTTGTCATCCGAGAAACCATCTGGAGCTGCATTTGAAAAAAAGAACTGCAATCGGCTCTCCAAGCGCACATGAAAAGCTCTGTCGATGTTGTTATGCACCTCTATGCCCAATTTAACGAATTGGACAACGAGAGCGACTCGCAGTCGCTAAAACAACCCGGCACTCCAGCCCCGAACAATACTAAGCCTGTCTACTACGACGACTCCGATGCTTCCACCAACACCACCAAAGCTGGTGAGGGCAAGACCCTGCAGTACGGCGACGACTCCGACGAGCCTGTCACGAATGATGAGACCACCCTTGCGCCCACCCCTTCCCTCAACGAGCGTTTCAACTCGAAACCCCGCCACACGCCGACAGCGAGGACAAGAAAGGCGAAATCATACTCCATGAGTGCGAGCAAGACAAGCCGAAGAAAACTGTACACCCCACCACCTCACATCCGAAAAGTATGAGTTTGGATAGCATCCCGTTCTAAACGAATGCGCCTTCTGTTGTTTGCCACAACGCGCCTGCCAGGCCCACTCGTGTGTCTCAAATCCAGACGGCAACGGACAAACCTTCCGTGCTTTTTCGAAGTTGTTGTCGCGTGCTTGCCTTGTGTTCTTGTCTCCCCAGTCACTGGTTTCCCTTGCTTTTTCGGATTTACTTTAATATCTTCCCGCTTTGGTCCCGCGGTGTCTTGAATCGTGTTGTGTGTTGGTGTTGCAGATACCATTTTCTTGTGATCGGTTTCAGTTGTTGTTATATTTTTATGTAACTACGCACAATTTTCCCCCGCCCACAACCATCATGGACAACCTGCTCTGTACTGGATTGATGATATGCCTTTTGTTAGCGCTAATGTGCGCGGATGTCTTGGAGTGAGCAAGAGAGTTAACCGGACGAGACCTAGGAAGGCTCGTTCACGACGCCTTTTATAGGGGATAAACGTTTCCCAAACAGGATATTGTAGGAGAGTTAAATTATCTACTTATTACTTATCATCTACTTAATATTACCTGTCTATAACTCCAAGTGCCCAGTAAGAGCATTGCGTCAGAGTGAGTTACAACAGCGTTCATTCACTCACGGTCGGATTATCTGATTATCTCTGACACCCCCCTTCAATGACTACTTGGTAAGATTTACAGGGGTTTGCGATGTTTTTCAAACTCAGTACCTGTTAAAGCTTTGGTGAAACAGTCGGCCACATTTTCATCTGAAGGTAAGTAGACGACAGATTTTTTTCCGAGCGACACAGCTTCCTTCACGAAGTGATACTTCAGTCCAATGTGACGTACTCTGCGCAGTCTGCCATCTTCATTACACCATGAGATAGAACCGAGATTGTCCTGGTATATAACTGTTGGATGCTCACATTGTAAACGCATCTCTTCCATGATGTCCCGTATCAACATTACTTCCTTAACGTACTCTGCAAGAGCATAAAATTCAGCTTCAGGAGTTGAAAGAGCGACCGTACTCTTTACTCTAGATTTCCAGCAAAATGGCGTTTTTCCAAGATACAAAACGTAGCCACTTCTTGATTTCCGGTTCTCTGTGTCACTTCCCCAGTCAGAATGACAGTACGCCGTTAATTTCGGCTCGGATCGACAAATAGTCAATCCATACTGTAATGTTCCTTGCAAATATCGGAGGACGTACTTCAATGTTTTCTAGTGAGTAGGGTTGAGAGATGAGCTGAACTTGCCGAGTAGGGACACACAGGTCGCCAATTCAGGCCTTGTGCGAGTACTTAAAAACAAAATTGATCTTCAGATTGACCGATATGGAACTTCTTTCATTTTTGCGGCGTCCGGCTCACTTAAATCTAAGCGAGGCTCGTAAAGACCGTGACCGAGCGGTTAAAGATGCTTTGTTACCTTACAGTTGTCAATCCGACCATCTCATAACAGTTTTTCCGCCAGTAGTCTCTGGTGCAGCATGAGTCCGTCTTGAAACCGTTAACAGATACTCTGAGGTACAATTCGCCTTCTCGACGGTCTTAAACTTGAAAGTAGTTATCAAACTTTTTATTTGGTTTGTTAACCATTTGACTGTGTCCAAAGAGTACAATATCGTCGACATATATTACTACGAAGACTCGATTGATGCCTTGCTTCAGTTGAAATATACACTCACAGGAATGGAGTTGAGTGACGCCTGGAGATAGTAAATATCTAGACAGATATCGAAACCACAGCTTTGGGGCTTGCCTTATTTCACAGAGAGATTTACGGAGTTTAACGGTGCGTCCATTGGCTTCCGGTATTTCTGTTATAATTGGTAATCGAATCCATATGTCAAGTCCTGGGGGCAATGGTGCATGCAGAAAAGCTTCCTTGATATCAATATGATACCTTATCCAATCGTAATGAAGGCCTAAAGTTAGGAGAAACACAAAAAAATAGAAGGGAAGCACCAGTGAGTAGTGGTTTGAACTGTCGTCGGAGGTTTGAACGTTTCCTCTGGCCACCAGTCACGCTTTGAAGCGTGATGGCTTTCCGTCTTCATTCCGCTTGAGGCGTAGAATTAAACCACTTGGAAGCGGTCGTTCGATTGGAGGCGCGGTTATATCCACATATGTTCCGTTGCGTTGAATTGTGTTGAATTCTTCCTTGATAGCTTCGGTCCAACACTCTGAATCTACCGACTTCAATGAAGTTTTAAGTGTAGGTTCATCGGAGGTGCTGATTTTTGATGGTAGCAAACGTGCTGCACTACAGTTTTTAGGTTCTTGGTAATCATCAGGATACTTTTCGCCATCAAAGTCGGAAGGCTTATCAGGTATGTGTTCCAAAGGGTCAAAAAATTCATCATGATAGTCTCCAGCATCACCAAGGTCAGGTGTGTCATGGAGAGGGACCTCGTCGTTGCTATCATATCCACCGGTTCCGGCGTTCGGAGTTTGAAGCGAGCCAGTTGACATTTGAGACGGTGGCCCAGGAAACGTTGACTCGTAGAATGTGACATGCTTCGTTTTGAGGCGACGATTGTTCAATAGAATTTGATAAAAACCGCCGCGGAGATGTCCCAGATTTACCCCAGAATGTAAGCGAGGTTCGAGCTTCCGTCTGGCTTTTGGGTTTCCCACTATCCCTAGTGCCTTGCACCCGAAAGGACGAAGGTGCTTCACGTAATTGGGATCTGATTAAAATATTGCTTTGAAAGATACTTCATTCGTCGATGAATGAGCTATTGCATTTTTGGAGCTGACCAAATGCTTCAAAGCTTCCGGCTAGTACAGCATAGGTAGGTTAGATTCTTTCAGACACGACCGAATTGAACCGTGAAAGGCTCCATGTCCTCGCTGGACAAGTCCATTTGAGGCCGGAGTGTAGGCTGTTGTATCATTCACTTCAATTCCATCCGCCCTGAATAAGTCGGCTGCTTTAAAGAATTCTCCGCCCCCGTCGGTGTGCAGAGTGATGTTTGTATGTCTTGTCTGACGTTCGAAGTAGGGCTTTAGTTTTAAAAGTTCCTCAGATGCTTGGCCTTTCGTGCACATGGGAAACACGTACAAAAAACGCGACATAGCTTCAACTACGGCCAAGAAGCATTTGTACCCATCCAACGAAGCTGTTTCGAGAGTTGAAGCATCCGCATGGCATGAAGAATTCCAGAAGTAGGAGCACTCAATGAGCCTCTAAATGACTGTCGAAACTTTCCGCTAATGCAAGGTTCGCATTCATGTTTGATTATTGGTTTCATTTGAAGCATACCCTTCAGTAGAATTTGACGAATTTTCTTCTTAGGACATATATGGCCAAGGCGGAAATTCCAGGTGTCGACATCAGATTGAGTTACCTTCATGGGTGGAATAGGTTCTGACCCTTCTCGTGCCTCCTTGGTGGTTGTAGGGTTCTCACGAAAGTCCAGTATGGTTTTTTCTGCCTTCAAATTTGCCTTCGTGCATGTGTGTGAGTCATGCGAGGTTTGATGGACACTCCGCACTAACGCCATCATTGCCTTATATGAAAGTGGATTATTAATCCCCCACGTCTGCTTTGTAATAGTCTGAGGACCAATATAGTAGAGACCATCGTTCCGTTTTGGTGAAGTACCAATGATTCGGAATTTGTTCCTTAGTTCAACTATGTACGCATGATCAGGTATAAACAGGACAGCTAGGTCATGGGAGGTGAGGGTGGGGATTGATAGCAGGTTCATCGACAAGCTGTTGGCAGTAGTGACTTCCATGGAGGAAGCCGTTCACTCGGTCTTGTCCTTTACTTATAGTGGTGCTCCTGTGCACGGTTTGTCTACTGATATCGGCGGGAAACTAATCGATAACGCCCGAGGGTGACGATGCTTACTTGGCCTACCGATCTTACTTGGCCTACCGATAACATTCCCCCTTAGGTCAAGGCGTGCAAGAAATGGATGAAATTGAATGAAGCCCCATCATAGCTCTCAGCGTTGCGAGTTTAGATCCATAAACCGGCTTTGTCAGTGGGTCTGACACGTTGTGCTCGTTAGGGACAAAGTGAGATTCCACCAGTCCTTTCTTCGTGTAATCGCGTACGGCCATTGTCGAAACGTGGATGTGCTTATTCTTGTCTGTCAGCTGGTCTTATCTAGTCATGGTTAATGCGCGGGTGTTGTCCCCAGGATCTCTATGGTGTCTTGGGGTGCGCACATGTCGATCATGGCTTTCTTCAACCACAGAGCTTCACGTACTGCGTTGCATTCCGCAATGAATTCAGCTTCGGCGGTGCTCAGAGCTACGAAGCTCTGTTTCTGTGAGCGCCAAGACACCGCTCCACTCCCGAGCAAGAATACGTAGGCACCAGTTGAATTTCGGTCCGAATGCTTCGGAGCCCAATCGCTGTCACAGTATCCCATCACACTGTGTGTACCACTCGTTCCACTTGAGCAATACTGAATACCGTAGTCCGTGGTTCCCTTCAGGTATCTCAGCACACACTTTGCCAACTCCCAGTGTGCCTCGGAGTAGGCGTGCATGAAACGCGACAAGAAAGAAACCGAGAACTGGATGTCAGGGCGTGTGCCATTGGCCAGGTATGACAGAGCTCCCCCGAGCTCACGGAAGGGAACTTTCGGATTGTTCCCTGGTGGGAGGGTTAGATTGGCAGATGCTAGAATGGGAGCACCGGATGATTTGCACTCGTTCATCGAGAACTTTTTCAGAATGTCCTTGACGTACTGTCGCTGAGTAATTGTGGCCATGCGGTTCCGGGTGTCCAAAAGCACTTCAATGCCGAGAAAATGTCTAACTTGGCCGAGATCCCGAACTTCGAACCTCGGAGAAAGTTTGGAGACCAACCACGAGTGTCCTTCGTTTCCCTTGCAGGCGGTTAGTAGATCATCCACATATACAAGAACGTAGAGTTTTCCAAACTCGGCTTTCTCGGTCACAAAAAGGCTGGGGTCCGATTTCCCCTTCGTAAAGCCGATGTCTTCAAGAACCTTCGAGAATACCATATAGAATGCTCTTGCCGCCTGTTTTAAACCATACAGGGATTTGAGCAGCTTCCAGACTGTTCCCGGGGCATTCCCAAATTCTTTCTTGAGTTCATCAGGTAGCTGCGGCGGTTTCACGTAAATCCCCTCTTCTAGGTCTCCGTAGAGAAACGCAGTCTTAATATCGATGTGCTTTAACTCGAGATTGGAATTGATAGCATGTGCGACAATAATCCGGAAGGTTGATAGTCGGGAAACTGGTGCGAAGACCTCCGAGAAGTTTATGCCGTACTTCTGTTTGAATCCTTTAGCTACGAACCTTGCCTTATATCTCATGATCTCGCTCTTTTCGTTGCGCTTTATATCGAATGCCCATTTAGACCGAATGGATTCAGCATGTTCTGGTAACCGTTCCTCGGTAAATACATTTCGCTCCGTTAGGGACTGCAGTTCTGATTTCATTGCGTCAATCCACTTGGCCCGGTCTTTGCCTTCCATGGCTTCGTGAGCGGTGGCTAGTGCAGCACGTGATGTTTTTGCGATGTGATCTATAGTCAGGAATGCAAGAGCGCTATAACTCGACATCCAAGACAGCGCGTTTCGTGCCTTCTCGGTTGGCTTTCTTTTACGTCCACTCCGTCGTGTTGTCTCTGCCGGGGTTTCGTTTTCACTGACTGTGTGAGGTGCTGACTCCGGTAACTCTTCAGCGATTTCACCGTTTCCTATGTCACTGGCGGTGTTAAAGTCGGCTTCAATAATGTCTACCAACTCATTGCTGTGCACCGCCTCTTCTGCCTCTCTTGGGTGTTGTTTCTCGCTTTCGTCGAAGCGTACGTCATGGGATGTGTATATTCTGTTTCTTTCCGGCACATACACACGATAGCCTGAGGGTCCGTATCCGACTAGTACCCCATTCCAAACCTTCCCGTCGCATTTCGTTCGGCGTTGATTCGGTGGGCGCATGATGTACGCCTTACAGCCGAAGACTTTCAAGTTGGAAAGATTTGGTCGAGTTCCCGTGAGAGCCTCGTGTGGTGTTCAGTTCTTGTACTTGGGGTGAGTGGACTTTGTGAGACACCGGTTTCGAACGTAATTGGCGGTGCGCAATGCTTCTTCCCAAAGTTTTTTCGAGTTCTTTAAGTTGGGGTTCCTCTTTTCTAGATCATGCACGGCTGCTCTTGCCATTTGAACGATTGTTCGGTTTAGCCGCTCGGCCCTTCCATTAGACTCTGGTGAATATGGGGCAGTGACCTCATGCTTTATTTGGCGTCTGGCCAGCTTTGCTTCCACTTCTTTGCTGATGAACTCTCCACCTCTATCCGTGCGGATTTTTTGTACCTTTTGCACCTTTTTACCTGTGGTGGCTTCAATGTCAGTGAGGAATTCATCGATGCGGGTTGCGACATGGTTCTTTTTCTTTAACGGAAGAATCCAAGATGCCCCGGTGGCGTCGTCGAGCGCAGCCAGGTTGTATATGTTTCCTTTCAGCGATGGGGGCGATATTTCCTCGATGAGGTCCATATGCACAAGTTCGAGTGGTGAGTTATGTCGGAATTTGACAGGTTTATGGCTGTTCTTTGTGGCCTTTCCGTGCTCGCACGACTCACAGGCCTGTTCCTCTGGTTTCTTATTTAGGTCTTCAAGGCCAAGTGCGGCCTCTTCGCGGATCATCTTCTTGATGATTGGTGAGCTGATGTGGCACATTCGAGAGTGCATTAGGTTGATATTCATTGTCATCAATGCGTTCGGAGCGTCTCTGTGTCGCAAGCTCTCAATAAATGCAACATTCACCCCCACAGATGATCCGCGCATCACATTGGTGACATATGATTTCCTGTAATCTTCTCTTTCTTCCGGTACCTGTGCGGTCGTTGTTCCGGCGTGTGAAAAAGGACGTCTTTGTGCTGCTGCTGTCCTCAGTCTTTCTTGCCTTGAGTTCTTGTTCCTTCTGCTGGAGTCTTGCGAAAACCTCTAGAAAATCTGGCATTTCATCTCTGGTTATATAAGAGTCTCTCATCGCCGAATACTCTTCTGGTAGTCCAGCCATTAGTGCCTCACATTTTTCGTCATTTGTTAACACTTTCCCAGCCCGCGCCATATTGGTTTCAATTAGCGCGATACGATCAGCATACGCCTGGATTGATTCGTCTTCTTCCAGTCGCATTTGGTTCATTTTGATTCGCATCGTGTACAGCGCTGCTCTATTTCGCGCCTCGTACTTCTGTTTCAAGGTGTTCCACATTTCTTGAGCAGTGTTCATTCCCATGATGACCGGCTTTGCCTTAGATTCAATCGTGCACAGGATCCTGGCCATTGCTTGGTTTTTCTTTTTGTTCCACTCTTTGAAAGCCTTTTCGCTCTCCGGTGTTACCTCTTCACTGCTGACATACTGCCACAGATCTTCCCCGATAGGAAGAGGCTTCATCTGACTTTCCCACTCCACATAGTTGCTATCTTTCAGGAGGATGAGTGGGTACTTGTAGCTACTCATTTTCTTTTGTCGTTACTGGGATATGTTGGCGTTCTCAAGGCTGGGCCCATAACCGATGTTGGCAGTAGTGACTTCCATGGAGGAAGCCGTTCACTCGGTCTTGTCCTTTACTTATAGTGGTGCTCCTGTGCACGGTTTGTCTACTGATATCGGCGGGAAACTAATCGATAACGCCCGAGGGTGACGATGCTTACTTGGCCTACCGATCTTACTTGGCCTACCGATAACACAAGCTTGCCGACCCTAGTGTACGAGTGAGTTGCAAAGTTGGATTTTGTTCACCATGGTTCCACTTCACCGTACGTGTGCCTTCAACGCTAGCCTTGACTATTGAGTCATCAACAAGAGCGATATTGACATTGCAGCTTCGCGTATGTTCTAAAAAGTCCAGATCAGGAGTCATATGGGTCGTTTTGCCGGAATCAAACATGAAGTCTCCCAGTTTCGGTGTGCGCACGACGTTGGCGCGAGCAACAGCTGCTCTCATTTCATTGACGTTCTTGTCGCTGTTCTGTTTATCCTTGTTCTTCCTATTTGCTACGTCTTTGCCACCTTTGTTCTGCTTCCTTCTCGTTTCCCCGTTCAGTTTAATTCCAAGACGAGTGTCGGGATTTGTAGAATGAAGCCAGCATTTTCCGGTTTTGTGACCAGAACGGTGACAAATAGAACATTGAACTTCAGATGAGTGTGCTGGGTTGTCTCTTTCGGGGTGTCTGAGTCGTAGAGTCCTATGATCGTCCAACAGGCGTGTCGTAATAGTTTCCCATGTTTTTTGGTCGTTACAGAGCTTTTTGATTGCCGCACACACTGCGGAAAGTTCGGGGGCTTCAATAGATGCAACTAAGAGACCAATGTGTCATTGTTCGGAGAGTGACATGTTGGTGGATTCCAATTCGGACATCATGCTTCGCATGCGATCTATATTGGCCCCAGGCCGGTCGTGAATGTTATTTTACTTTGTGGATACAAGTTCACACATAGTTCCAATGCGAGAAGCTGTCGTTGATGAGTCGAAACAAGCGTCAAGTTTCACAAGCATGTCATACGGCTGTCCTACATCGGTTTGGACGATACGCAGTGTTTTGTTTGAGAGCGCAGCAACAATGATACCACCAGCCTTTTTCTGGTCTTCAATAAATTGTTTCCTCTTTTCGTAATCAAAATACGGGTTTTGCTGCCTTCGTAAGACGTCATCAAGATTATTAGCTTCGCATGCGGCCTCGATTCTTATTTTCCAAAGAACATAGTCGTCCGAGTCACAAAGAGGCTTAATTCTCACACGATCCGGGTCCATTTCTTCTTGAAGAATACAAAAAACGGAGTGGAATATAAAGTACGTCAGAAGTTACTAGGGATTAATTTCTTACAAAGTGTTGCGTCTTGAAATAGGCCCAATAACATATTAGCGCCAATGTGCGCGGTTGTCTTGGAGTGACCAAGAGAGCTAACCGGACGAGACCTAGGAAGGCTGGTTCAAGGCGCCTTTTATAGAAGAGAAATGTTTCCCAAACAGGATATTGTAGCAGAGTTAAATTATCTACAAATTACTTATCATCTACGTAATATTACCTGTCTATAACTCCAAGTGCCAAGTAATAGCAGTGCTTAAGAGTGAGTTACAACAGCGTTCACTCACTCACGGTCGGATTATCTGATTGTCTCTGACACGTTTTACTACTTAGATTCTTGCCCCTTAGGCCTTGCGAGATTGTATTGTAACTCTGTCATGTAGATGATATCATTAGCTTATGGATCCATGTTCTCTTGCCTCTGCCCCGTGATGGAGCTTATCTTCACTTCACGCTCGTGGACTTTGTAAGGTTGTACGGTGTGTGCATGAAAAGCCTATCTTATTCTTCCATCCGTGCGTCGTGCTTGAGTTTTGCCATGTACTCATTCTATTTGTAGCCGAGCTGTTTCTCTGCGACTCAACGTGAAGATGGGAATAAAGCTGGTGAACTGAAGATGATGCGGTACGCATGCAGCTGCGCAGTGTTTCGCAGTCCTTCATCAATGAACGTATGCCTGCCTTTTCCCCGGTCATCGAACTGCTTTCGCGACATTCGGCTCCTGCCTGTTCTCAGGGCTTGCGCAACTCCATGTCCTCATGAGCCTCGGCCATCACGATCTCACGGATTCAGGATTTTTGATGCTGTGCTTGTCCCAACACAAGCAGGTTGTGCAAGGGACCCATTTGCGGCCAGGAGCAAGGCCAACATTGGCGCACGTGCGGAGAAACCTCGTCCCAAGTGCAAGCTGGTTGCATTGCAGGTCACACCCGTTTGCTGCATCAGGGGAAAAGATCTACATGCCACATGAATGACAACATCTTTCACTGCGATGGTGCGCTGTTGGTTAAGAGAGACCGTCATCATGTCGCCTTACGCTGTCCGCAGACAAAATCGAGCCGTCGTGAAACCCTTGGCCACCAACGAAGGAACAACCAAAAAGTCGCTTGGGGAGCTTGTCTTGGGAGAACTACAAAAGAGTTTGGCCCCCGCCAGCAAGTCTAAAGCGAAGTATATGTGCGATAGCCCGCTGTTGGATAGGGAGTTACAACGTAGCGTTCATAGTAAAGAGAAGAAACTAGCAGTTCGTGTTCAACTAGGTTGGCCATTGTTTTCAGGTGCACACTGGGGCCCCGTCTGGGGTCTCTGCCCCGCCTCATCTGCTGCATGTTACGATTGTGAAACATTGTTCTCTGACTCCAACGGGGGGGCCATTCCAAAATGAGGCGTCAGCCCGCAACACAGACAGTTATCCGGACAGTTTCATGCCAATATGAGGCATCAATCCTGCTTATGCTCAAGACAAAGGTACTTGATCCAAACCTTAGAAAACTCGCCAGGCTTGCATTTTCTTTTGACTCCCCATTCCGACACCGACTTCCAAATCATGCGCAGTATTGTTGGGGTCCAGATCATGTAGGGATCAAATGCGGCCGTGCCGTTTTCGGCATCAAGTGCATGGCGGTTCATCTACCTCGCAGCCATCACCAACCTCAACCAGCAATTCTGCACCACTCTTGTAACCGGCGATCCAAAGGAGATTCTTCGCTTCAATCTGGCCGTGCAAGACACCTGAAAGACATGCTACATGTGATCTCACGTACCTAGCTGCTGGGCGCCTGGAACACGGTTTTGGAGACAAAAAGAATTTACAATGAAACTAATACCAAGTATCTACGTGGTCGAGCATCAATCTGAAAGCATGCAAACTACTTCCTGCAGACATTGGAAGGCTGATGTAGGAAGACGTAGTGCGGAGCCGTCGGCAGTTACTTTCCTGCAGACGCGGGTGTGTCTGATGTAGGAAGATGTAACGCTGGGTGCTTCCACTCATACTTTCCTGCAGACACTTCCGTCCGATGTAGGATAGTGTAGAGAGGTACTGCAGACGACCGCGTGCCTATGATGTAGAATACCGTAAAATCGCCGAGAAAAACAGAGGAAGGCCAAGAAGAGAATACAAATGTTAGACACATGACTCTTGGAATGTAGGAAAAACGCAAAACAATGTCGCAGAGAGTGAAAAAGACCTAAACCTACCAAAAGAGGGAGCATGGTATTAGCGCATAGGAAACAGATTGAATCGCAAAAATGGTAAGGGCTCGGGATGTGACAGAGAAAGTGGCGCAGGTTGGTTGGAGCGGGATGGGATAGAAAAAGTGGCACAGGTTGGTTGGGACGGGAGGAGGAAAAAGTCCGGGAGGGAGTGCGTTCGGTATTTATGCTGTTTGGAAGCAGATGCGCGCGTTGACATAAAGTGAAATTGGAAAGAAATGCTTTCGAATTACCTGACAAAAGAGAGGACAAATTGTGACATGCACGTGACAAACAGCAATTCATGCTGCAGGTGTCTCGTCTACGCCGATACTTCGCGGACAAGGAAGCCCACGGCGATGCTTGGTACGGCAATAAATTAAAAAGCGTAACGCATCGGATGTAACTATATTTGATTTTGCGAGCACCGAATTGTTTTTATGCGTTGCTGAGTAGAAGAGATAGGTCTCAAGTAGAGAGTGGTGCGTTTTGTCTTTGTGAGGTGGAGATTTAAACAGCAAAATCACAACGAGACGCTGCCTGAAAGCTCTCTCTGTGTTTACAGTTCCTGCGGTACTGGCAATGTGAAGTCATGCTTTACAGTTCTGTACTGGACAGCAGGTCGACTCGCTGTCCAATGACCGTTACGTACTGCCTTTAAGTATCGAGCTGTGAGTGGTCAAGGGTGTGCATCTTTTCTACTTGGATCCTGTTTTACATACTTTCTACTTATGGTTTTTTATATCTTCTAAATTGATATTTACGTACTGTCTGCAACCGTTCTAGTTGTTCTACGTTTAGTCCCGACGTAGTGAGTACTATAGTTTGGATGACGACGGCTTCGCGAGGCACACCCTGACTTCGTCCCACATAAAAAGAGGACCGCCACTCGCCGGACCTCTGACGAGAGAATGAGGACATCGATCGTCGGATTCTTGGGTGAGCCCGCTCAACTCGCTCTGCTCTTCTACCTCAACCTCGCTTACCTCTCTTCTCTAGTCACCTCAGTCATTCAACCTTCGTGAAGCCTTCGTTCAACCTTCGTGCAGCCTCAATCCGCTACACTCGTCAACAAAGCGCTTTTATTTCGAATCGTAACAAGTTTAGCGGTTTTTTTGTTGAAGGTTAACCCGATTCAAGATGGCTTCGAACTATGGTCTCGTGTCTGTTGTTCAGCCGCCCTTGTTGAAGCCCGTGAACCAACCTTCGCTCATCAAGTTTGAGGTTGACTATGTTGCGTACAAGGCTAAGGTCGACGATATCAACCAAGACCGCAACGATGATGAGCAGATGCACGTCGCCTCTATCAAGGATTTTCTGGATCCTGCGACGTTGCATGCACTGTGTATCATGGGGGAGATCCAAGACGCCAACTCTGTCGAGGAGGCGAATGTGGAGTCTGTTCAAGCTTGGTTCGACAACGCCTTTACCAAGGCTCCGAAAGATCTCTCCGAACTTATCGACGCTGCTCTGGCGTCCGTCACATACGTCGCGAATGGGGACGATCCTGCTGGTGGTGTTACGGACTTCATCGTCAAGATCATCACTGCGTTGGATCAGAACAACGCATCGGAAGTTCTCAGGGAGAAGGACCTCGCTAAATTCTTTCTCAACCGGGTCATGAACAAGTTCAAGGACCCGGTACTGCAGGAGTGCATCAGGATGCGCCGCCGTGGCTGGAACAAAGATCAACTCGCCGACATCAAGTTCTTCAAGAACGAGGTGTTTACCCTCGCTGTGGAGCTCAATCTTACTGAGACGGCGAGGCAGCGCCTCAACCCCGGCAAACTTCGTCAGCCTCCGAAATCCGGTAAGGGCAAGAAGCAAGAGGAAGACGGAGATCCTGACAAGGGTAAGTACCATCCGAAGGGGAAACGCAAGACCCCTGATGAGTGGACCCAAGAATGCTTGAGCCCTGCTTTCAAAGGGAAGCATCTGCTCCATTTGTGTCCGAACACTTCGGACGATCGGAAGAAGGAACTCTTCGATGAGCATTACAAGAAGAAGGATGCAAAGAGGGCTAAAGTGGTGCTGTCAAAACATGCTAAACCCTCTTCCGACTTCGATATGCCCAACGCCGAGGAGGGCCGCTTCCCCGTCGCACTCGAGGATACCGTTTTGGATACGGTCCTCGGTGACTCTGGCTCCGATTTCAGTGCTATTACAACGCAAGTCTTCAACAAGGTGAAGAATGCCAACCCGTCATTGGCTTTCGAATCATTGGACGAGCCTCTCGAATTGATAGGAGCGTTCAAGTCTGACAAGTCGAAGTTCACCGCGTCGCACAAGGTCAAGCTGGCTGTCACCATCTACCTACCTGGCTCGAACGTTCCCGTTCGTGTTCGTGGCATTGATTTTTGTAGAGCAACGCCCAGTTAGGGGATACTTGAAGATGCAACTCATAGAATGAGGAGTGAACCCTCCGAGGGTTATGACTATGATCCCCTCTAAGGTGTGCTGAGGTGGCACTGTTTTCTGGTTAGAGTTCGCCTATGAAGTGACAATTCGGATGGCCCATGGTTGGATTGGCCCCGTGATACACCTGGCTTAATTTTGGCACCGATTTTCGGATATTTGTTAGAACGTTGGACATTTGGGCCCTGACAGTGGGATCTCCACGTGTATGGCCCTGAGCAGGTGTGCACTACTGTAGAGTTTAGTTAGTGGGCCCTACTTAGGGAGATGAGATCTGACAGTCCGAAGCTCAAAGTAAATGGAAACCAAGGTTGGTCTTCGATACCTCTAGAGGTTCTTCGTCGCCATCGTTTCGGCCTTACAACCCGGAACGGTCTCTAGTTAGCAACGCCTGCGTAGGGACACGACTCCACTTGGAGAGTGCCCACGTTTGGGTTCCGTGCAACCACCCCCTTGGGACCGCTCAGACGACCTGCGTGCACGATACCCCGTGGGGGTTCTGCTTACTTGTTGCGTGCTTTTTGTGTTTCCTTTCGAGGACAGGTTTTCGCCCCTGTATTGGGTTTCTTTTGTTGTTTCGCCCCTTTTCTGGTTCTCAGGTCCGGTGCCTGTTAGTGCCCGACCCTCGCCCCGTTTTTCCTCTTCGCCGGATTTTCCCCCATTCTTTGGGATACCCATACCCATTCCCAATCCAACGGTTTCTACCCCTCACCTCCGTCGGTATTGCCGGAATCCCCCGTGGGAGTTACACCCCACACTACGGGTGGAACGGAGGGCTCTGTCTCTGAGTCTGCCTCCCCCCAGGGAGCAAGGCTTCGAACACCTTGAGAGCACTTCCCGTCGCCGGGTTTTGCTCCACATGTAAGAGAACATATTGCGTTATGCAAAGGAGGAGACGATTGAATTGTGCTTGGGAAGGAGGGAACCTGAGCGAAACTGGTCGAACTGGGCAGCAAACGTGAGTGCGGGAAGGAATCAGATTATTCTGATTATAAATGCAAAGAAGATGGTGCCTTTGGAACCTATGGAGCTGGCAATGGGGAGAAAGTCGTAGGGACCGAAGGCCTACACTCCGTCTTTTCAAGGGGGGAGTGATGATGTGTTGTTGAATGGGTGCGGATGGAGTTGAAGCGCCCGGCATGGAGAAAATTTGCGGAGATGGGGATGAAAACGCAGTGTAAAGAGGAGTTGTTTAAGGAGGCGGATGAAACAGGCTCTCAGTGATGCTGTGGGGGTGTGGAAAAGGAATGCGAGGGATAGCTTATTTTTGGGTCTGAAGTATACTCTACTTGCTAGGAAACCGCCTAACGAGGATGATGAAGAACTGAATGTGTTGTATGAAGAGCAAAAGATGGAGGCTCAAGAAAAGTTATTGCCGAAAGACCCAACTGGAGAGCCGGTTATATCTACGTGGAGGTTGGACAAACTGGAGAACATATGTTTTTCTTGGTATGATGTGACCTCGACGAAGTATGGGGATGAACCTGATGACTTGTAATTCAAGAACGGATTGAGGGTGGAGGCGTTGAGAGATTTTATGGAGTACGATGTGGAGCAACCGTTGAGGTAAGGGGAGGCACAGTATGTGGATGGATGTGTGATGCATCTGGCCCGATTAGATGCGTGGATTGCATGGGTGGTAGAGGCGTTGGATGAGGAGGTGGTTAGAGCAGGGAAGCGACAGATGCTGTTTTCGAAACTGTATGCGAAGCATCTGCCGGTTGCTATGGAGGATATCTTATGGACAGCGAGAAAGAAGGTGGAAGGAAAGTATGGGGAGGAGCTTGTGAACCATGATGTTAAGGATGAGGACCCGACTGAAGTGCTGGGAAATGAGGAACGTGAAGGGACCGTTGTGTGTTGGATGCCGTAGAACCAATTGGTCTATCTGGGGCTTCGGTACGAGATGTTTTCGGAGGAGATGACGACTTTTTTCGGGTATGTATTTGATTGCTACGTCGGACGTTGTATGCCTTAAGAACGCGAGTTTAGGGAGTTGCTAGCAGATGAGAAAGAAATTTGGGATGCGAAATAGGAAGGAGAGGAAATGAAGGGAGAGGGGGTGGAAGTTGGAGATGAACAAGATAGATGATTGATAACTTTATTAGCAGGAGATGGGTATCATTTGCTTCAGGTTGATTCTTTTGTTGAGAAATAAGCTCTCGCTCGTGGGTCGCGGTAGAATCTGTTGATATAGAAGCAATGTTTACGCCAGGGGAGGGGAGGGAAGAAAAAGCGTGCTGGGTAGTTCTGGGGAAGCAGATGGGTGGAACTGAGGATGGCGGAGAAGGGACCGAGACTGAACCAGGGTGCGACATAGGAGCCAGAGCGTTGTAATCTGTTTCCAGAGGGGAGGATGGTGTGGTCCTGTTCATCGTCTGTTGCCCAACGAAGGGTGATGTACTTCAAGGTTTCATCCACGTGATCGAGGGGAGTTGTGAGTTCGAAGAAGTGGACGAAAGCGTATTCGCGTTCGTCAGGATCTTCATCTTTTTTGGGAAAGCAAAAAAGGGCTAGGAGCTTGCAGGCCCAAACAGTGGGGAAGTTGAAGTTAGGTGATGGAGTACCGGAGACGAGAATGTGGGAGAAATTTGGAAGTTTGGAAGCATCGAAGGCGGAGGTGACAAACATGCGCTGAATGACGGGGACTGGTGATCCTCTGAAGCGGATGCCGTTGAATGTTTGGTCGACGTCTTGCAAGGTGGGGGTGAACCCGCTGTGGATGAAGGCGGAGTTGACAAGGGAGAAGGTAAGAGAGGAGAGAGACAGAGAAGAGAAAGAGAGTCCGAGAGCTTCGACGCACAGGTCGTGAAAGGGTGAAATGGCTTCGCGTGAGATTTGGGTGATGAAAGAGAGGGTGGAAGAGGTGAAGATATTTGAGAGAGAGAGGCATTGGAGCAGGTTGGGTTTGCACGGAGGTACTTCTTTGCGGTGATGGTGTCAGGAAAGGGGACGGTGGTACAGTAGCGCACCATGGAAAGCCGTCAAGCACGACGGAAGAAGGAGTTTGAGGAGGAGGAAATGTGGTTGGGAATAGCGGTTGAGGTTAAGCAGAGAGCGGTTTGAGGATGGTTTGTAGAGAATCTTGGACGAGTTCCATCCGGGTGGTGTGGCTGATGGCTGAAAAAAGAGGGTGGATTTCGATGCATTCCTCGTTGGATGGAGAGGAAGGGGCGTAAAACGAGGTGGGGATGTAGCCGAGGAGGATGTAGTTGCGGGAGATGCAATGGCGGCGGAAGAAGTCTGAAAAGTTGCGGAGGGTGATGTGAAGGGGGTAGGAGGTGATAGAGAAGCTTTTGAGGGAGGTGGACGACTTGTCTAAGTACAGCTGGATGGAGCCGATGAAAGATTCTAATGCCAGTGATGTTGGCGTTGTGCCAAACAAGATCTGGGTCTTGAGAGTAGAGGATGTGGTGTTTGAGGTCCGGGGAGACACGTGTACCAAGTTTTGAAGCCATGGGATGAGCCTGAGCAGGAGACCCATCTGATGAACACTTCCGACGGGGTGGAAGAAGTTGTTAGCGCTAGTGGCATAGCAGAGTTGCTGGAGAAGGACATTGACGGGGTTTTTGAGGTAGAGAGTTGCAGTGATGTTTAAGGGATTGTGACAAACGGTTGTAGATTTGGAGCCGATGGAGACGACAATGTTCTCGAATAGTTTGGAATGGAGTTGAAGGCAGTGAAAGACGGAGTTTACCTGTTGGATGAGTGTTTGGGAGTAGTCGGGGTCCTTGAGGAGGGTGATGAATTCGTCGGCTGTGCGTTTGCCGAGCTTGGTGGCGATGAATGAGGTGTAGGAGACGATTGGATGGAGCTTCACGGATGGGAGAGGGCTGGGAGAAGGGGAGCGAAGAGAAACGTGGAGAATTCGGGTGGCCTCTGCGGAGCGTATGGCCAGAGCGAGCGGGCTGGACTGGTAGTCGTCTTTTTCTACCAGCCGAACATTGTTGGATTGGCCGCTTGAGATGCGGACGAAGCGGGTATCTGGGGTCTGGATGCGTGGGCGCTTCGTGCGCGGTGGGAACTGAGTCCCATCCTTCGGGGTGGAGGCAAGGAAAGGGTTGCAGATGGTGCAGTAGCGACACTGGCGTTGGTGTTGGACAAGGGAGGTGATCCCTTTTGTCTGGAAGGTGCACCTTGGGAATCGACAAGGCTGCATGGTGCGAAGAATGCCTGCGGGCGATGTCGGAATGTAAATCGAAGAGGTAAATAAGACGTAGGACGAAGTGATAGGGGAAGAATATATGCAGACTGGAGGTGAGGAAGAAGCAGGACGACGACGGTGGGAAAAGAGTACACTTATCACGCGTACTCACCAAGGTTAAGTGATGCACCAGAGACGTCCACAAGTCGTGCGGAACGACGGACACGGCGCGTATGTGGCTTGGAAAGTGGGTTGGAATGAAAATATTCAAAGTTGTATATCTTTTGACCGGCGGCGTGTACTTTTGTTGATTGTGAATAAAGTTGTGGTGACTTCCTAGTGCCCGGATGAGCAGTAGTGGGATCTTGGGATCCTGTGATATGATGTCGTCAGGACCTTGTGGACCTTCCGCCTTTTTGAGGTGGTGGAAAAGCGGTATAAAGTACGTTTCCGCGTGCGTTTCACAAATGTGGATTTGGCTGACGTTTATGTGCAAACGGGCGGAGCGCGTGTGAAGGGTTACGTAATGGGGTGCGGTGTGGAGGGTGACGGGTTGATCAGCTTGCGATTGGGATATACGTGTTCCATGTTGATCTGGGGCTTTGAAACTTTGTGGTCATGCACGAGCGAGCGGAGCGCGAGGGGAGCGATGGGTGAGGTGGGGTGGGGTGGAGGGTGAGCTGGCGAGTGGGTTGCGCAAGATGGGGTAAGATTGGACTAGAGGTGAAATAAATGGTCGCTATAGAGGTGAGTGTCGTGCTCATATGGTTTGGGTTTGTTTTATAACGGAGATATGTCTTTTGTCGGTTTATTAATGCGAATGCAGAAAGTGGAGGCAAAGCAAGGAGCACATGTCTGGCAAAGGTAAGTTTGTTTATATTGAATGTTCTTGCCTGAAGCGAGGAATTGGGGTTGATTTTGTGTGATTTTGCGATGTCTATCTATTTATGTAGGAATTTTTGATTGACGAAGATGAAGGGTGAACTGGTGGTACCGCTTGAACTGTTCTCGCAGAATGGAGGGTTGTTCGCGTCGCGCGAAGCGCGACTCGAAGTGAACCGCGCGGCCGCGCAAAGCGAAGTGAATCGCAACGATTGGAAGTCGTGATGCGAAGCGGGTCACCACATATGAAATGGAAAGATCTCATTTAACGTGCCACGGGGATCCGTTTCGGGTCTCCGTTGCCGGATCGCAGTAATATCTACTGGCCATAAGGGTCATTAAAGGGCATGAAAGAGAATGTGCAAGGCATTTCAACGGTTCAAACTAGCTACAATACCTGCGCGAAATGAATGATCATGCGCTGAATATCATTCATTAATACTTACATTTTCGGTAGAATTCATGGTCTAGGATGAATGAGCATTAAAAGATATCTCCCAAGTTCCCTTCCATTCTTGCTAGCGTACCGGTGTTCGTATGGACGTTGACTAGTCTTCTACATTCTCCCCAAAATTCACTTGGACTAGTATGTTTTGCGCTAGATATTCTGGCATTAAAATTATGCGTACTTTTGGATGCTAACCACATACAATCTAGCACCTCACAATATCTTCCCGAAAACATAGACGAACGTGCCGTTTAGACCGCACCACGAGTAGTCGTGGTGTCAACCGTTAACCACAAGGTTCTAAGCGGGGGGGTGTGAAGTTTGGATTTCGAGTACCGCGGGTCGAAAGTGCCTGGCCAGGGAGCTTTCGACCCGCAGTATTGGAACACCAAACTTCAACCGCCCCCCTCCTCGCCCTGGCCGCCAGTATGCTCACACTGGCTTACACACGCTCTTTAAATTTAGGGGAAGAGGGAATCGGAGAGTCTTGCGGAGAAGGAGGAAGAGATTTGGGCTATGGGGCGTTTGGGGGATGGGAAGAATGAGTGCGGAGGTGGAGAGGACTCAGTGAGCCAAAGCAAGCGGCGGGAGGGGGCAAAGAGTGCACCCCGGTAGTTTTATGCGATGTTGTTTATAAAGAGGCAGTGACCGGATGCCAATGAGTTCTGGGTTCCGATGTGGCGGAGGGCAGTTGATTAAGTAAATTTGTTTTGACAAAAAATTGGTTGCTGACCGGTGATGGCGGTGATCTTGGTGAATGTGAAAGTAGAGATAAAAGAAAGGAAACATTAAAATATCGTCGAACTGCGACCAGCAGACATTTCCAAAAACTAAAAATTTTACAGTGCAACTGTTGTGAACTGGCGCAAACTCCAATTCCACTAAAATTTTCAGGAGTTTGCGCTCCAATATAGCTATCTAGCAGACTAAACTAGCATTCTGAGAACACAGACGAAGTCGATTGCAGAGAAGGCCTTGGCACCTCGAGCATAGACTAGTTCTGCCTCAATGTTCGGCATCGGCCAGAACGTCTGAAGGGTCGCAATGTTGACTGGGCGATAGTTAACAGTCAGCCTGTACATGGCGGGCGGACGCTTGGGTACGATGAGCGGAGCAGATACCCACTCAGGTCAAGTCGCTTTATTGACGAAACCCAGATTAAGAAGCTGGTGGGCATAGCGTGTCATTTCTTCTTTGGCGGAGGGTAGCGACGCTGCTTGGCGGGAAAAGGAATAGCATCCTGTTTGAGGTTGACTCGGAGTGGTTCCATGTCTCCAGGTAAACCGGCCTTAAGTTTGAGCTTGATAATGTCGCTGAACTTCGTCAGGAGATTTTCAAGTTAGAAGAGTCCTTCTTGAGTCATTTCCTTCTGTTGGACCTCTCGGAGCTTCTTTTTGACGACTTGTTTCTTCTCTGCAGTGTCTTCGGGCCCCAGGTCGAGCCCACCGTCTTTTTTATCGAGGTCGGCATCGTCAGCGCCACCGTCGGCAAGAAAAATGCCTTTGAGACTCCGAGCGACCCTCCCGCTCGGCAGCTTTTCAGGATCCGTGCCAAAGAGAGTGGCAACATCGACGATACCGGAGTCCTTTTCAGCAACAGCCGCCAAGATGTTGCTATTGTTAAGGCCAAGCGCCTCAAGAGGAGGGCGACAAAGGAGCGGATCTCCAACGGCTTGGTCAGTAACGAGCCAGCGAACACCGCGGAGAGTGTACGCGGACCCATGTCGAATATGAAGTTCGGTATCGACGGTGACGATTTGGTTGCAAAGTAGGGACGCAGGATTGCCATCGGGTAGGCTCGCAGCCATGTAGAACGTTCGCAGTCGAACAAGGTCTTCAACTGTGTATTTGATACCTGATTCTTTGAAAGGGAGGAGCATATGACGGTCGAGAATATTTTCATCCGAGCACTTATCAGCTCAGATCGTAGCTCTGTGCCTTTAGCAAAATGGAGTGGTCCAAACGATGCTCTTGGGGCTTTCTTAACGCTTGTCGGTGGTTCGTTTGGCACCACCTTTGCTAGAGCCTTAATGATGCTCGAAAAGCTTGTCCTTGACGTCTTTGGGGCATTCGCTGCAATTGCGTAGGTAATGGCGAATGCCTTTCTTCTTGTCCTTTTCCTAAAGTCCTAGAGGCGTTTTATTCGAAGGCATGTCCAGTTTGGTCTGTTCGATATGAAGGGTCTTTTCAAATTTTTGTCTTCGTCGGAGTCGGTTTCTTCTTCGAATCCTTCACTTTTACGCCGTAGACTTGGCAGCTGACTGCTTCTCGGAGGAGGAGAGTTATGAACTTTTTCAAATTCTTTTCGAGGCTGTCATCATATGAGATGCGGCGGCGCATCTTCTGCTTCAGCAATACCAGTTGCAGACGCTGCAAGAGGATACTGACGGCTTTCTTCCGGTTCTTCTCTCGAAAATCAGGGCAACCAACGCTTTCGAGGCGTTCGAAGAAGTCGGAACAGTAGTGCGTGACGCGGGCTTCTACATCAGCAATATGGGTCGGCAGAGCGAATCCTTCTGAAGCCTTCTCGATGACCGTCGGATCATTGATCAAAGAATCAACGCGGGAGACAAACGACTCGACGAACAACTTAATTTTGTCGCTTGTCAAATCGGAAGCGGATGCTGCATCAGTGGCGATTCTGTCAAACTTCCCGATGTAGAAGAGACCATGCAGTAGAGATCGATCGATACTCGCAGTTTACGGTACCACTTTGAGCGACGGTACTTAGACTTCTTTCGAAATGATTTCGATCTCGTTGCGTTCACGTTCCTTGCAAAACCGAGCCACTTGAATCGGATCAACGCTGCGCAGCACTGGCGCAGCGATTGGAGCTAACACGGAGACAGCGCCAGTCGAAAATGACTGCGCGTCGCTTGAGGTTTCGGAGTGCGCCATCGGTGCTTGATCGATTGCACGACGACGGGTTGAATTAAATGATAATGGTGAGGGAAACGGTGAGCTAGTGCGCCACGTTCGGCTCGTGTCCATCCGCGGAGTGAACCCGATAGACATTTATGTGGCCAGCGACGAGCACACAGCGCCGTGGTCGATACTGCGCTTGCGGTTGTAATAGCACGGCGACTGCAAGTACTCGATGGTACAGTTCTTGCTCTTGCGGACCTCTCTTACTGGCTCTGACACTGATCGGCGATGCAGTAGTAGCGGGAAGGCGTTCGGCTTGAGCAGACCTTCCCAGGTGGCTTGTTCTGGTACTGATCAGCAATCAGTAAGCAAGAGGGGCAGGTGCGATGGAGGCTGCCTTGGTGGCGCAGAGGTCCAATCGGAGGACCTATGCCTGCCGTAGCGCAGAGGTAAAGTCTGTTTCAAAATCATATCCCTCGCGCAAATTTTCCAAAAATCGACGTTTTGGCTACAGTAAAACTAACAAAATCAGTGTGAAAAAATTTTCAAGTAAAAAAACTGTTTCAAAATCATAACCTTTATTGCATCCTTTTTATTCTAACGCGAGTTCAGTAGTTTATTTTTGCTCCTTTAGCCTGTATAACACTTATACAACGCTTTGGCATTGATTCTATAAAAGGATTGATAGCATTACAGTCAATCTTTTCCCAGCAATCTTTGATACAATTTTTCAGATCAAAAACTGTATCAAATTGCCTTCCTTGCCCATAAACCATTCGGGCCAACATTCCCCAAATGTTTTCGATAGGGTTGAGGTCAGGAGAGCGCGCAGGCCATTCCATAACCGACATATTTAGACTATTGAACCACTGTTTCATAAAATTAGACTTATGCACAGGTGCATTATCTTGCTGAAAAATGAATTCTTCTCCATGCATACAGTATGAAAAAGGTAAAAGATAGTTTTCTAGAACCTCAGCATACTTCTCAGAGTTCATTGTAGTTTCAACAAAAGCCATATCAGTTGCTCCTTTAGTGGAGATTCCAGCCCAAACCATTACTGATGCGCCTCCTGAATGCCTAGTCACAAATTCCTTCTTTTCTTTTCGTAGATCATGCCAATAAAATTTATAGCAATCTGGACCATCAAGGTTAAACTTTTTTTCGTCTGAAAAGATAACATTATTCCATTCCGTTTTCCAGTAAGCCTTTTGAGCACACCATTCAACTCGACTTTTCTTGTGATTATCTTTTAAAAAAAAAGTTTTCCTCATTTTTGTGTACTTGAACAAATTTTGACGGTTGACTTCACGCCATATTGTAGATCTTGATAGAGGCAAATTTAGGTTTTTGACAATTTTCCTGCAAGATGAAGTGTTGCGACATAGTTCTCGCTTAATTCCGCGCTTATCGGCCGGGGATAGTGCCGTAGGACGGCCGGTTGAACGCTTTGTTCCGTATGTAGCGGGGTTTTTGATGAAGTTGCTGATTGTTTTTGGGCTGCGCTTGAGTTTTCGGGCTATATCTGCTGGAATCATACCCTGACCTACTAATTCCATGATTTCGAGCTGTTCAGAGCGTGTCAGAGGTGCGCCACGAGCCATAATTGAGCGAATGATTGTATAAAGGATATACTTTTGAAACAGTGTTATTGACTTAGTGGTTTTTATTTGTTGTGAAATGTGCTCTACAGTACGTGAAATGCCTTTTTGGCGCAGTTTTTGTAAAGGGATATGTTTTTGAAACGCACTGTACCTTCGGAGGACGTACGCCGGCGAGGGGGGTCGGTGATTGGTCGAACGAGTCGAATGCCTTGCTAGCGATTGAATTGACAGTGTAGCATGAGAATGCCAAGCTGGCAATGATGTCAATGCACTGGCGTGCTATAGTCAGATCCCCTACCAATTCCTGATTGGGCATATCTTCCTCCCCTTCTGATGCCTCTGCATCTTGTAGTGTCGCTGTGTCCCGCAATGGAACAAGAACCTTGAAGTTGGTAATTCGCAACCTTTCCGAAAGCTATCGATCATAGAAGAGGTATGAATCTGTACTATACTTTCTTCCTCAAATGATCAACCACAATTCCAAGGAACTTTTTCGGAGTTTCTTCCGTTCGCAACTCTACCTTCGTTCTCATTTCCGCCATAAACCCAATAAACCACTCACGATTCTGTCCTACCACCAATCCATCATCTACATATATCAGTATCCCGATTTGGTGAGGTCCAGCTCCGTGGATGAATAGTCTTCGGTCAGCCTCCTACTGCGTGAAATCCATGCAGAGGATAATAGACGTGTAATTCTTCTTTCACGCCCTCAATGCCTGCCAAAGACCGTACACCGCTTTGTAGAGCTGATACACGTAGTTTTCTTTGTCTTCATGGACAAAACCTTTCGGCTGTGACATGTAAAACGTCTATTCCAGAACACCACATTAAAATGCAGCACAATAAGCGAACTGTATCTTTTCCACTCTCAGTGAAGCGAAGATTGCAAGCGGGGCACGCAAAGTGGCTTATCGAACATTTGGGGCAAACAGTTCGGTGTAGGAAATTCCTTCTCTATGATTGAAGCCTCATGTCCCCAGCTGGGCCTGGTATTGCGCTACACGACCCTCTTTGTCGCGTTTCTTGTAGTACACCCATCGATTGTTCAATGGCCTGCACTCCGCAGGAGGCTTGACCAACTTCCACATACTCCTGCGTTCCATGTTAGTCATCTCATCGTTCATGGCAGCCATCCATAACTCCTTTTCAGAGCCATCATTAGCTTCTAGAAAGCTGTCTGGTGCCTTTATATCATCCGCACCGAGAGTGTATCGCGCCAGCAGTGCGGTGGATGCATCGGGTGAAAAACGTGATGTTTGCTTGCGAACAGGCGTAGAGTTTCTCGTCTAAGGTTGGTAATATGTCACTAGCTCTGGATCGTGGCAATACTCAGATATCGCATCTTTTAACACCTCTTTAGGTTCCGACTTGATGACTTCAGAAGCGTCCGTGGTCCGCTGTTTCTTCTCGACCATGCTCTAAACCTTCTCCACACTGTGCGAGACATTCCGTACTTCATGTGATACATGTTTGTCACCGCTCTGCCCTTTCTCCTCGTCCCATCCTACGAGATCTTCATTGAATCGTACGTCCTTGGAGACGGTGGACCTTCGCGTCTCCTGATAGAAAACCATGTAACATTTTCCTTTGGCGTACCCCTCGGAGATGCCCTTCGCAGCCCTCTCTGTATAATTGCTCGCATGTTTCCTTTTCTACTTAAGAATATGTACAAAACTCTGTGCGCCAAACGTGCGAAGATGCGCAATGCTGGGTTTGCAACCCGTGAATGCTTCGTAGGGCGACACGTTATTTCCATCACTCGTGCTGGTTGACTTAGATTGCGGAGATAGTTGGCAGTGTTAACCGCATCTTCCTGCAGTTGCTTCCTGTACGCCATGCCCTTCGTTTCAGAAAGCATGGTTCGAGCTTTGTCATTCAGGGTAAGGTTAACACGCTCTGCCTTCCCGTTTGACTCGTGACTGTACGCAGCAGTAGTCTCAATCTCTACACCTTTGGATTTCAACCACGATGTGAGGGAATGAGACACATACTCTCCAGCATTATCAAACCTAAACCGTTTCAACTGGTGCTCAGATTGTGTCTCCAGCTCTTAAACCATGTCCTTGCCTGCCGCCTGAACGTCCCAACAACGCTTGACAAATCGTACAAGAGAAAGCCCGCTCTTATCCTCGTATATCGTAACGCAATAGACGGCACCAGACAGAGACGGATGAGGCATAGGTCCCATCACGTCGGAGTGCAGTAGTTCCATGACCTTCTTGGCCTGATTCTCCGCGCCGAGTGCTTTACGAGAAACGCGTGCGGATTTTCCAATTGCACATGGCTCACAAAAACCTATGGCCTCGAACACTTTAGAGATTCTAACACCACCTACAACATTCACAGTCCTTCGCATTTCATCTGCGCCAGGATGCCCAAAACGCTTATGCCACAGTAGTGTAGAGTCATTGATTTCTTTTAAAATAAATACCGAGTCATTGGACACAGAACAGAACACCATCTCGTAGAGGCCTGTCTTGATTTTTATACCAGAGGCCATGATATCCCCCCTTCGTTGATTGATTCCTATACACAGTCCGTTCCCCAGCGTATCAGATTTGAAAACGATAGCGCAGCCCTTGCGGCGAATGACACTCACTGACAAAAATTGCACATTACGTCTGGTACATACTGCACGTCTTCTAGCAATATGTGCCTCTCATTTCCGAAAGAAACGCCTCTACAATGCCCATCCCCTTCACCTCGAATGATGACGGATTGAACATTTCCAAACGCAATTTTCTTCTTCTTCGGTGCCCGAAGATCTCCGGCGAAGATGTACGCACGATTAGTCATGTGCTTCATGGCACCAGAGTCCAAGTACTACTTGTGTTCTCCCAATATAGACACCCCCTTTCCCGATGCTACACCTGCTGCGATGAACGACAGCAAGGCATTTTCGTCTGCCTTATTGTGCGATTCTTGGGCTCTTTTCTGCTTCTCAGAGCCCTTAGTAGACGCACCATACTTCCTAAGGTAGCTCTTGCTTCGCGGGTTCTTCCTACAGAAGCGCTTAATGTGTCCTTTCCCGTTACAGAAGAAGAAGGTTCTGTCCTTGTTCGATTTGGCTTCTCCTAGAAGGCTCATATATGCTAGCACAGACTCACCAGGCTGCATACAAATTTTCTGATACTTGTGGAGCAGAAAATCGATGCTGGCTTGTATAGCCATTTCGAAGTTCTTCCGCAGTGTCTTTCATACGACCTGTGGGTTCTTCTTTTCGAGAACAGGGCGATACAGGAATCACCTACCAAAACGCGAATGCACGAAAACGCAATTTCACCCTTACCCTGCTGATGTTATTGCTGTTTTACTACTAACTGGGGGTCCAGAATGCGAACACTTTCATCGATGATGCCCCAAAACACCTTTCAACTGCAACACCAGTTCCATCTTGCGAGACCATATAAAGGATTTGTCTGCCTGCAGCACATGCATGCCTAGCTTAGAAAGCTCAACGAGTGTCTTTTCCATCTTGTTCAAGGATCGTAAAAAAAGTTGGAAAGCACAGATTGCGTTACGATAAGCCCATAACCTCTTATCGTAGATGCAGAAGTTAGTGCGTCGAAGCTACCGACGATTTACTGTTGCAGTGTCGCTCTACTAGGGTCTTAAGTACTAATCGTTCTAGCTACTTGTCCTCCAGCCTTTTAGTTTCAGAACAAATAAAAAGAAGTGCTGCACTGCCCCAGTGCTCCGAATTGAGCCCGGCGTAGAAGGCAAAGCTCGCATCGGACAACGTAAGCCAAACGTATATCTTGGACCGTCGGGGCCAAACTTACGTATCGGGCAACGGTGGCCAAACCGGACAAAATCGGACACCAGTGGTCAAATGTCCATATCGGACAACACAGTTTTAAATTAAAGAAAATTCTTCAATTGTCAAGAATCGTGATGCGTTCGGCCGCCAGTACACCTAAAACGAATGTATAGAACGGCCCTCAACGTCAGCGCTCTCCCGAAACGAGGGGTGAGTGAATTTCAACTAATACCTTCGGAATCATCTATTTAACTACATCGGCCATGCAAAAATGTCATTGTGTACCCTTATCTGGTAGATATGACCAAACAAAAATTGCATTACCGGCCTCTCTTTGATACGTTCTAAAGCTAAACACCAGTCACTGCCAGCACCTGCTCAACACTTAAGTTGCATCTATCGTCCATCGAAGACCAGCATTTCTTCTTCAATTTTGCGCCATGCTCCTCTTCCGCGTTTGCACGATGAAAATCTCTAGCATCACCCCCAAGCCCAGCACCGCCCATGGTCTACCTTTTGCGCTCGACAATGCTTTATCTCAACGTCTATGACGTTCGACGCAGCAGATTGCGCAATGAGTTCATCCATTTAGGCAGAGCGAAGGTATCTGACATTCCACACGAAAAGAGCATCATCCATGGTGCAAATCTTGTTTGATTCCTCTCCCTGCCGGCTTCCTCACTTTCAGTACCACTTCCTTCGTTCTTCCCACCACGATGCGTTTCTTGACCAGATTCTATGAACGACACGCCCATACTGTCTTCAGAATTGTTGCAGTCGCCAGAGAACGAGGCCAGAGAGTCAACACCCCATGAAGAATCTCCGGAAGTTGTGGATGACATATTTTTCCGAAAGCGAAATTCTGAAGGGTAATTATTGTTGGATCCTTCTGATAGAATTTTGTGGAACATTCCAGCACTTTGGTTTGCAGCGGATTGTAAAAAGCGTTTCCTTTTATTGTCAAGAAAGGGGTTAAAATTCAGGGCACTCCTCCTCGCGGGAGATGGAAGTGCTGCAGCGCGAAGCCCATTTCCTGTTTCTGCTAAGCCCTTCTGGCGATCGACCGGGTGCCGTCTTAAGACTTTCATTGAAAGAAGAATTGATGGTGAAGACGGAGCGGTGTTGATCGAAGAAAGCAGTTTATGAAGCTGTGGAAAAGGCTAGCACACTGAACATGCCAAAGGTCGAGGAAGGTGGGGAGGGACGAACTTATATTTATAAGGTGTTGACGAGGAGTTCACTGAACAGATTCAAAAGCTGCAAAGCAATTAGATGAAGCACGTTGCGTTTGAATCTGAAAAGTGTTCCTGACAAGGTCATTGCGTCTCAACAATGATTCTTTGAAGAGATGGGAAGGATATTACAGTAGTTCAAAGCAAATTTGGTCCTTACATGTAATGCCGACCATTAGGGTTTTTGAGCTCCGGGTCTACGTAAGCAACATTTGCGTTGCCCATGTTGCCCATTTGGTATCCTTAGAGGTGGGAGAGGTGCACGACCGTAAGCTGAAGGTAATCTCAGCTCGGTGAATATTGGTGTTGACACTGTCAGTATGCTGTGGGCAGAGATTTTGGTTCGTCCAGAGCGATTGAGCGCAGCAGTGCACTTGGCAAGATTATGAACTGTGGCTTGCATTAATTCAACATTGAGGAGAGGAAGGCAACGAGTGGAACGCATCGGTGCTCAAAACCATATCTTTCTAAATTTGGAGCCTTGCTCATCCTGCTCTCTGCTGACCTCGTTTTGCACGTTGTACAGCCGAAAACTAAAAAGAACTGAGGCCTCAGCGAAGTGTTACTCAAGCGAAGCATACTGCTCTTGCGTTACATCACCGTCCATTCCACTATGGCTTGCCACTACATTGCTTCGAATTTCTCTACCTCCAGTCGACCCCTTCTGTTGTTCAGCATAGATAATCTTGGACTCGCCATAAACCTAGTCTAGCTTTTGCGGTGTCAGATCTAAACATCATTGGCCCGTCTACTTCGACGCTCACGCGCCAAATAGAACTCCAATGGGGTGTAAATCGTCTCCGTGGGCTTCCTTGTCCGCGAAGTATCGGCGTAGACGAGACACCTGCAGCATGAATTGCTGTTTGTCACGTGCATGTCACAATTTGTCCTCTCTTTTGTCAGGTAATTCGAAAGCATTTCTTTCCAATTTCACTTTATGTCAACGCGCGCATCTGCTTCCAAACAGCATAAATACCGAACGCACTCCCTCCCGGACTTTTTCCTCCTCCCGTCCCAACCAACCTGTGCCACTTTTTCTATCCCATCCCGCTCCAACCAACCTGCGCCACTTTCTCTGTCACATCCCGAGCCCTTACCATTTTTGCGATTCAATCTGTTTCCTATGCACTAATACCATGCTCCCTCTTTTGGTAGGTTTCGGTCTTTTTCACTCTCTGCGACATTGTTTTGCGTTTTTCCTACATTCCAAGAGTCATGTGTCTAACATTTGTATTCTCTTCTTGGCCTTCCTCTGTTTTTCTCGGCGATTTTACGGTATTCTACATCATAGGCACGCGGTCGTCTGCAGTACCTCTCTACACTTTCCTACATCGGACGGAAGTGTCTGCAGGAAAGTATGAGTGGAAGCACCCAGCGTTACATCTTCCTACATCAGACACACCCGCGTCTGCAGGAAAGTAACTGCCGACGGCTCCGCACTACATCTTCCTACATCAGCCTTCCAATGTCTGCAGGAAGTAGTTTGCATGCTGTCAGATTGATGCTCGACCACGTAGATACTTGGTATTAGTTTCATTGTAAATTCTTTTTGTCTCCAATGCAAGTTCTTTGATTCTTCAATTTGGTTTTCCTTTTTTGAACATCTCATCTACTACCATAGTTGTTCTGATTCAGCTCGTCAGAAGGAAATGCAAATATTCCAGTTGGTCAATAAAGTCGGTATGAGCACATAAGGGCGCTTACCATCATATTAAAATGCAACATATTTATCGCAGAGCTCCAGGAGCACACTGATCTTAAAGATCAATAGCTGGGGGAGAAGTGGATTATTACTGTTCAGGTGCAGTAGTTATGCAGCAGAAAGTACACGGATTGCTTTAACCGGGCAGCCTTACCCATACGCCAGAAAAAGCAGCCAACCTCGGCAAATGCGAGCCGAATTGCTTACAGCACCGCCACTTGTCATCCGGGAAACCACATAGAGCTGCATATGCAAAAACGAACTGCAATCGGCTCTCCAAGCGCACATGAAAAGCTCTGTCGATGTTGTTTTGCACCTCTATACCCATTTTAACGAATAGGACGACGAGAGCGACTCGCAGCCGCCCAAACATCCCGGCACTCCGGCCCCGAACAATACTAAGCCTGTCGACTACGACGACTCCGATGCTTCCACCAACACCACCAAAGCCGGTGAGGGCAAGACCCTGCAGTACGGCGAAGACTCGGACGAGCCTGTCCCGGATGATGAGACCACTCTTGCGCCCACCCCTTCCCTCAACGAGCGTTTCAACTCGACACCCCGCCACACGCCGACAGCGAGGACAGTAAAGGCGAAATCATACTCCATGAGTGCGAGCAAGACAAGCCGAAGAAAACTGTACACCCCACCACCTCACATCCGAAAAGTATGAGTTTGGATGGCACCCCGTTCTAAACGAATGCGCCTTCTGTTGTTTTCCACAACGCGCATGCCAGGCCCACTCGTGTGTCTCACATCCAGACGGCAACGGACAAACTTTCCGTGCTTTTTCGAAGTTGTTGTCGCGTGCTTGCCTTGTGTTCTTGTCTCCCCAGTCACTTGTTTCCCTTGCTTTTTCGGATTGACTTTAATATCTTCCCGCTTTGGTCCCGCGGTGTCTTGAATCGTGTTGTGTGTTGGTGTTGCAGATACCATTTTCTTGTGATCGGTCTCGGTTGTTTTTATTTTTTTATGTACCTACGCACATTTATCCCCCGCCCCCGTCCATCATGGACAAACTGCCCTGTACTGGATTGATGATGTGCCGTTTATCACTTCTTTTCTTGTCCCTTAAGCCTTGCGAGATTGTATTGTAACTCTGTCATGTAGATGATATCATTAGCTTATGGATCCATGTTCTCTTGCCTGTGCCCCGTGATGGAGCTTATCTTCACTTCACGCTCGTGGACTTTGTACGGTTGTACGGTGTGTGCATGAAAAGCCTATCTTATTCTTCCATCCGTGCGTCGTGCTTGAGTTTTGCCATGTACTCATTCTATTTGTAGCCGAGCTGTTTCTCTGCGACTCAACGTGAAGATGGGAAGAAAGCTAGTGAACTGAAGATGATGCGGTACGCATGCAGCTGCGCAGTGTTTCGCAGTCCTTCATCAATGAACGTATGCCTGCCTTTTCCCCGGTCATCGAACTGCTTTCGCGACATTCGGCTCCTGCCTGTTCTCAGGGCTTGCGCAACTCCATGTCCTCATGAGCCTCGGCCATCACGATCTCACGGATTCAGGATTTTTGATGCTGTGCTTGTCCCAACACAAGCAGGTTGTGCAAGGGACCCATTTGCGGCCAGGAGCAAGGCCAACATTGGCGCACGTGCGGAGAAACCTCGTCCCAAGTGCAAGCTGGTTGCATTGCAGGTCACACCCGTTTGCTGCATCAGGGGAAAAGATCTACATGCCACATGAATGACAACATCTTTCACTGCGATGGTGCGCTGTTGGTTAAGAGAGACCGTCATCATGTCGCCTTACGCTGTCCGCAGACAAAATCGAGCCGTCGTGAAACCCTTGGCCACCAACGAAGGAACAACCAAAAAGTCGCTTGGGGAGCTTGTCTTGGGAGAACTACAAAAGAGTTTGGCCCCCGCCAGCAAGTCTAAAGCGAAGTATATGTGCGATAGCCCGCTGTTGGATAGGGAGTTACAACGTAGCGTTCATAGTAAAGAGAAGAAACTAGCAGTTCGTGTTCAACTAGGTTGGCCATTGTTTTCAGGGGCACACTGGGGCCCCGTCTGGGGTCTCTGCCCCGCCTCATCTGCTGCATGTTACGATTGTGAAACATTGTTCTCTGACTCCAACGGGGGGGGCCATTCCAAAATGAAGCGTCAGCCCGCAACACAGACAGTTATCCGGACAGTTTCATGCCAATATGAGGCATCAATCCTGCTTATGCTCAAGACAAAGGTACTTGATCCAAACCTTAGAAAACTCGCCAGGCTTGCATTTTCTTTTGACTCCCCATTCCGACACCGACTTCCAAATCATGCGCAGTATTGTTGGGGTCCAGATCATGTAGGGATCAAATGCGGCCGTGCCGTTTTCGGCATCAAGCGCATGGCGGTTCATCTATCTCGCAGCCATCACCAACCTCAACCAGCAATTCTGCACCACTCTTGTAACCGGCGATCCAAAGGAGATTCTTCGCTTCAATCTGGCCGTGCAAGACACCTGAAAGACATGCTACATGTGATCTCACGTACCTAGCTACTGGGCGCCTGGAACACGGTTTTGGAGACAAAAAGAATTTACAATGAAACTAATATCAAGTATCTACGTGGTCGAGCATCAATCTGACAGCATGCAAACTACTTCCTGCAGACATTGGAAGGCTGATGTAGGAAGATGTAGTGCGGAGCCGTCGGCAGTTACTTTCCTGCAGACGCGGGTGTGTCTGATGTAGGAAGATGTAACGCTGGGTGCTTCCACTCATACTTTCCTGCAGACACTTCCGTCCGATGTAGGAAAGTGTAGAGAGGTACTGCAGACGACCGCGTGCCTATGATGTAGAATACCGTAAAATCGCCGAGAAAAACAGAGGAAGGCCAAGAAGAGAATACAAATGTTAGACACATGACTCTTGGAATGTAGGAAAAACGCAAAACAATGTCGCAGAGAGTGAAAAAGACCGAAACCTACCAAAAGAGGGAGCATGGTATTAGTGCATAGGAAACAGATTGAATCGCAAAAATGGTAAGGGCTCGGGATGTGACAGAGAAAGTGGCGCAGGTTGGTTGGAGCGGGATGGGATAGAAAAAGTGGCACAGGTTGGTTGGGACGGGAGGAGGAAAAAGTCCGGGAGGGAGTGCGTTCGGTATTTATGCTGTTTGGAAGCAGATGCGCGCGTTGACATAAAGTGAAATTGGAAAGAAATGCTTTCGAATTACCTGACAAAAGAGAGGACAAATTGTGACATGCACGTGACAAACAGCAATTCATGCTGCAGGTGTCTCGTCTACGCCGATACTTCGCGGACAAGGAAGCCCACGGCGATGCTTGGTACGGCAATAAATTAAAAAGCGTAACGCATCGGATGTAACTATATTTGATTTTGCGAGCACCGAATTGTTTTTATGCGTTGCTGAGTAGAAGAGATAGGTCTCAAGTAGAGAGTGGTGCGTTTTGTCTTTGTGAGGTGGAGATTTAAACAGCAAAATCACAACGAGACGCTGCCTGAAAGCTCTCTCTGTGTTTACAGTTCCTGCGGTACTGGCAATGTGAAGTCATGCTTTACAGTTCTGTACTGGACAGCAGGTCGACTCGCTGTCCAATGACCGTTACGTACTGCCTTTAAGTATCGAGCTGTGAGTGGTCAAGGGTGTGCATCTTTTCTACTTCGATCCTGTTTTACATACTTTCTACTTATGGTTTTTTATATCTTCTAAATTGATATTTTCGTACTGTCTGTAACCGTTCTAGTTTTTCTACGTTTAGTCCCGACGTAGTGAGTACTATTGTTTGGATGACGACGGCTTCGCGGGGCACACCCTGACTTCGTCCCAGATAAAAGGAGGACCGCCCCTCGCCGGACCTCTGACGAGAGAATGAGGACATCGATCGTCGGATTCTTGGGTGAGCCCGCTCAACTCGCTCTGCTCTTCTACCTCAACCTCGCTTACCTCTCTTCTCTAGTCACCTCAGTCATTCAACCTTCGTGAAACCTTCGTTCAACCTTCGTGCAGCCTCAATCCGCTACACTCGTCAACAAAGCGCTTTGATTTCGAATCGTAACAAGTTTAGCGGTTTTTTTGTTGAAGTTCAACCCGATTCAAGATGGCTTCGAACTATGGTCTCGTGTCTGTTGTTCAGCCGCCCTTGTTGATTCCGGTGAACCAACCTTCGCTCATCAAGTTTGAGGTTGACTATGTTGCGTACAAGGCTAAGGTCGAAGATATCAACCAATACCGCAACGATGATGAGCAGACGCACGTCGCCTCTATCAAGGATTTTCTGGATCCTGCGACGTTGCATGCACTGTGTATCATGGGGGAGATCCAAGACGCGAACTCTGTCGAGGAGGCGAATGTGGAGTCTGTTCAAGCTTGGTTCGACAACGCCTTTACCAAGGCTCCGAAAGATCTCTCCGAACGTATCGACGCTGCTCTGGCGTCCGTCGCATACGTCGCGAATGGGGACGATCCTGCTGGTGTTGTTACGGACTTCATCGTCAAGATCATCACTGCGTTGGATCAGAACAACGCATCGAAAGTTCTCAGGGAGAAGGACCTCGCTAAATTCTTTCTCAACCGGGTCATGAACAAGTTCAAGGACCCGGTACTGCAGGAGCGCATCAGGATGCGCCGCCGTGGCTGGACCAAAGATCAACTCGCCGACATCAAGTTCTTCAAGAACGAGGTGTTTACCCTCGCTGTGGAGCTCAATCTCACTGAGACGGCGAGGCAGCGCCTCAACCCCGGCAAACTTCGTCAGCCTCCGGAATCCGGTAAGGGAAAGAAGCAAGAGGAAGACGGAGATCCTGACAAGAGTAAGTACCATCCGAAGGGGAAACGCAAGACCCCTGATGAGTGGACCCAAGAATGCTTGAACCCTGCTTTCAAAGGGAAGCATCCGCTCCGTTTGTGTCCGAACACTTCGGACGATCGGAAGAAGGAACTCTTCGATGAGCATTACAAGAAGAAGGATGCAAAGAGGGCTAAAGTGGTGCTGTCAACACATGCTAAACCCTCTTCCGACTTCGATATGCCCAACGCCGAGGAGGGCCGCTTCCCCGTCGCACTCGAGGATACCGTTTTGGATACGGTCCTCGGTGACTCTGGCTCCGATTTCAGTGCTATTACAACGCAAGTCTTCTACAAGGTGAAGAATGCCAACCCGTCATTGGCTTTCGAATCATTGGACGAGCCTCTCGAATTGATAGGAGCATTCAAGTCCGACAAGTCGAAGTTCACCGCGTCGCACAAGGTCAAGCTGGCTGTCATCATCTACCTACCTGGCTCGAACGTTCCCGTTCGTGTTCGTGGCATTGATTTTTGTAGAGCAACGCCCAGTTAGGGGATACTTGAAGATGCAACTCATAGAATGAGGATTGAACCCTCCGAGGGTTATGACTATGATCCCCTCTAAGTTGTGCTGAGGTGGCACTGTTTTCTGGTTAGAGTTCGCATATGAAGTGACAATTCGGATGGCCCATGGTTGGATTGGCCCCGTGATACACCTGGCTTAATTTTGGCACCGATTTTCGGATATTTGTTAGAACGTTGGACTTTTGGGCCCTGACAGTGGGATCTCCACGTGTATGGCCCTGAGCAGGTGTGCACTACTGTAGAGTTTAGTTAGTGGGCCCTACTTAGGGAGACGAGATCTGACAGTCCGAAGCTCAAAGTAAATGGAAACCAAGGTTGGTCTTGGATACCTTTAGAGGTTCTTCGTCGCCATCGTTTCGGCCTTACAACCCGGAACGGGCTCTGGTTAGCAACGCCTGCGTAGGGACACGACTCCACTTGGAGAGTGCCCACGTTTGGGTTCCGTGCAACCACCCCCTTGGGACCGCTCAGACGACCTGCGTGCACGATACCCCGTGGGGGTTCTGCTTACTTGTTGCGTGCTTTTTGTGTTTCCTTTCGAGGACAGGTTTTCGCCCCTGTTTTGGGTTTCTTTGGTTGTTTCGCCCCTTTTCTGGTTCTTGGGTCCGGTGCCTGTTAGTGCCCGACCCTCGCCCCGTTTTTCCTCTTCGCCGGATTTTCCCCCATTCTTTGGGATACCCATACCCATTCCCGATCCAACGGTTTCTACCCCTCACCTCCGTCGGTACTGCCGGAATCCCCCGTGGGAGTTACACCCCACACTACGGGTGGAACGGAGGGCTCTGTCTCTGAGTCTGCCTCCCCCAGGGAGCAAGGCTTCGAACACCTTGAGAGCACTTCCCGTCGCCGGGTTTTGCTCCACAAGTGGTCTCCCGACTTAGAATCCGTTCTCGGACTTTTGGGTTGGTCATCCACGTGTTGGAATATCTCTTGGAAGAGGAAGCACCGTCGTGGAGATTTGTTGTAGTGGTTCTCTTTGGAAAGGGTGGAATTGGTTTTAATTTTTGTTTTGTGTTACGTCATCCGTTCTCCGGGAATCTCGTGATCGAATTTCATTGTTACCCCTAATCGTCGGTGTCGTGTCTGCAGCATGTCGCCGATTACCCGTGGTTCCAGGACTGGATCGAACCGTCAAGCGGATTCAGTGCCCCCGGCCCCGCCTAGGTCGAGGAGCTCAATTCCCGAAGACCGGAACGATTCTGGTATCGATCCGGACACTCGGAGAGCACCCTCAGTGGTTTCAGGTCCTCGAGAGGTCGTGGCTGTGGGCCCAGCTCTAGTGGTGGAGACCCCCTCAGCAGCACCCTGAAGTCGGGCCGACCCTGAATTACAGCGCCTGGAGACTCGAATCGATATCGCCAACGCGGCTCACGTCGAGCTCCTTCAGGAGGTTACTACCCTCCGCCTCAAGGTGGAGGACGTCCAGGTGCGGGGAGTCGCCGATGACCTTCGTACCCTGAGGAGGGATGTGAACTCCCTTTTGGAAAGCTTTGGTACCCCTGGGGTCTTTATCCAAAAGTACCGGAGCCTCGTGGAGGAACACCGCGTGCAAGCGGAACGCTTCCGAGCTCGGCCGGACACCCTCGAGGCCATTATCCGTATGGACGGAGACACAGAAGCCTCGAAGGATAAACCCAACGTTTCGGAAGACGAAGAACACCGCTCCGCTAAACGGGACCGCCGCAAGTCCAAGAAGAGGGTTCACCTCCAAGAGGATTTATCGGATTCCGATCCCAATCGCTCTTCATCGAGTTCGTCCTCCGAATCTTCGGATAGTGAAGATGGACGCCGGTCATCCCGGGCGACTCGGTCGAAGGCTACTTACACCTCTCAAGGGGCAATCCGTACCCGGAAGAAGGGTAGGAAACAGCTTGGATTAAGGGAGCTGAAGCCGACGAATCCTCTCTATCGGAAGCTGCTATCGTACCGCTATTACCGGTTGGATAACCCTTCGGGAGATCGAACATCCCGCGGAACGGGTAAGGTCAAGGACTACATCAAAAGGCTGAGCATCACCCTACATAAGAGGGAGTTCACAGGAACAGACGCAATTGTGGTGCTCGATTTCCTTGCGAGGTTCGTCCAGGAGGCTGACATCCTCGGTATGAGTGCAGCGCAAGCGTATCTTGCATTACCCTATTTTTTAAAGAGAATGGCTGAAGACCAGTTCAACTCCGTCCGTGGATCATCCCGAGCCTGGGAAGGGGGAGTCACGTGCTGGCCCGAAGCGGTGCAGTACCTCTTGAGGTCATACGCTACTGGAAATGCGATTCAGGAAGCAATCCTTGCATTAAGGGATACGCGGCAGAAGCCGATGGAAACCGAAACGGTGTATTCAACTCGCTTGAATAAAGCGTTTCACCGATGCGGGAATGTATTCCCCGCCTACGAGAGATGCACCATGTTTGTGGATGGTTTGGACCCCTCGATAAGGGCATTAGTGGCCCGACATCGGGAAGAGAAGCGCAAGCTGACCTACTTGGAACTGGTTCAGTACGCCCAGGCTGAGGGGGATACTCTCCGTGCCCGGCAGAACCGAAAGAGTCGGCCGACACGTGCACTCCTCGCCGATGGAGGTAACTCGTCTTTGTCACTCGCAGGAGGCCCTGCCCCTGTGGGGGTCAATGATAACATTCACTTCATGGGAAGTAACCCCGAATCTATGGGTACGTCTGAGTTGCCGTCGACATCCACTCCGACTACGGATGAAGACCCTGCGCTCTATACCCACGGACGGAGGGTGCCAGCCGCATCGCTACCTTTTGCGAATACCGCTGCTCGGTTCTCTCGCCCCGGATGGAGGGATACAGCACCACGTCGCGTGGATTCACGTCCACAACCGAACCCGGCAGAGCTGATTCGCTATTTATGTTACCTCCGTGGTCACAAATCACCAGACTGCACATTTCCCCTGCGGGAGGGTTCACGAGTTATCGCTCAGTACGAGGCTCTGACCCCTGAGGAGAAAGCTCGAGTCCCGAGTAGGTCCTATGAGGAACAAAGGATACTCCGAGCTCACCTTGCTGACAGGGATACAGAACTTGTACCCGCGAACGGGGAACAACCGGTCCCCTTCGAGGCAGCTGCACCGAATTCGGTGGAGTCCGCTTCGAAAAACTAAACTTGGGAGTCTCCCCTGCGGGAGGGGCGTCTTCTAAGCCGAAGTTGAAGACGCCCGAGGCGCTCCAGCTTCGCTCCCCAGCTGTGACTATCCTTTCAAGGAGAACGGCTGACACCGACGTTAACTCGGGATACTTTAGTGTCCTCCGTCGCCCGTGGATACGGTCCCGTAATCTCCGTATTCCGGATCGAGTTATTGTAATGGCCAAGCGGAATTATAAAGTATTCGCTGACTTCGGCCTGTCCAACCAGTTTATGGTTCGTCAAATATCTGTCCTGGATACAGGAGCCGCTCCTAACTTAATTCATGTTGAATTGTTACCCCCGCTGCTCCGGGTTCAAGTTCGTACCGGTCCACGTTTGGATATCGCCGATGCGAACAACAACCCGCTACGGACACTGGGTACAATTTCACTCATGGTGAGGTTAGGCTCCTATCTCGTTCAGCTAGAGTTTATTGTATGCAAGTCACTTGCAGCACCAGTCATACTGGGTTGTGACTTTTGCGACCGCTTCGTGGAAGCCATCCGTCCTCGGAATAGAACTGTGGAACTCGAAGACGGGTCTACGATCCCAATCGTTCGTAAACCCTTACAGGGAGCAGCGCGAACACGCGTTCCTCTCCCTGTCGCGCAGGAATCTGTGAAGAAGGACCCGGTGTCTACACGGGTAAAGGTTGCGAAGTCAGTGGCTATCCCGCCAGAAACCCAGGTTTGGGTCACAGTTGTTACCAAGCAAATTGGTGTGCATGTGGTACAACCGAACCCGTCTCTGTATACGCGGCGTCAACTCGCCCTTGCGAATGGGGGTTGTCTCCGTGGAACCGGATAAACCTTTCAAGGTTTTGGTAGCCACCTTTGGAAAGACAACGCAGCATTTGGTCAAACACCAGATCCTGGGTTCTGTTCTTCCACACCCGCATGCAGTCGTACCTACAAAGATCTCTATCGCAGAGGTCCTTGGTATGGCGGACCCTAAGGAGGGGGAGGACACTGCCGAAATCGCGGAAGACGGTGAGCATACGACTGCAGCTCCACACGCTGGACACTTTAAACCTCAGAAGGTTACGGCCCCTATCACAGGAGCAGACCAGACGGATCCTGTTCAGGAATTGGAGAAATGGGATCTCAACCATGTACCCGCATCTCATCGGGAGAAGCTGAGGCACATGCTTCGTGAATTTACCCCCATGTGGGATGGTTCCCTTGGAACTATTGGGATTACAGAACGCCGCATCGACTTGTTACCGAACACTCGGCCTATTGCCCAACACCCTTACAGGGCTGGACCGAAAGCTCGGGAAGAGGAGAAATCTCAGGTGGAGAAGATGCTTAAAGCGGGCGTAATTGAACCTGCCCAGTCCGCTTGGGCCTCACCAGAGGTGTTAGTTCCGAAACCGGATGGATCGTGGCGTTTCTGCATCGATTACAGACGCCTGAACGAGGTAACCATTAAGGATGTGTACCCGATCCCTCGGATGGACGAATACATCGACTCCCTTGGGAGCGCTACTGTTTTCTCTACCCTCGACGCCAATTCGGGCTACTGGCAAGTCCCTATTAGGGAGGAAGATCGAGACAAGACGGCTTTCGTGTGTCATCAAGGACTTTTCCGATTCCGGAGGATGCCTTTTGGGTTGACAAATGCCCCCGCAACGTTTCAACGGGCGATAGACATTCTGTTGGCTCCCTTCAAGTGGAGGACGTGTCTAGTGTATTTAGACGACATTAATGTCTTCTCCAACAACCTGGATGACCACCTCGAACACGTCAGGGACGTAATGAAGATACTCCGCGACGCGGGAATCACCTTGAAACTCAAGAAGTGCGAGTTTTTCACCGATTCGGTTAAGTACCTGGGTCATATCATCCGTCCCGGACAGCTTTCAATCGATGAAGTACGAGTGAAATCCTTGAAGGAAGCAAAACACCCGAAAACTCAAACGGAGTTGCGATCCTTCTTAGGTCTGTGTAACGTGTATCGCCGATTCGTCCCGAACTTTGCGGATATTGCCACCCCCCTCAACAGGCTCCTGAAGAAGGGACAACCAGTTGAACTGGAACCTTTTGGCGACGCGGAAGCGTCTGCCTTCACGGCACTGGTGAATGCCGTAACATCACCGCCAATCTTGGCTCTACCCAATCCTGAGCTCCCTTACGAAGTGGACACCGATGCTAGTGCAAACCAAGTAGGGTGTGCACTGTTCCAATCCTCTGAGGATGGTGAACGTCACCCTATTGGGTACTGGTCACGTTCCCTGAATGTCCATGAAAGGAACTACTCGGTCTCCGAGAAAGAATGTTTAGCCGTTGCGTGGGCCTTAGCTACACTTCGCCCCTATCTGATGGGTACTCTTTTCAAAGTCCATACGGACCACGCATGCTTGCGTTGGCTCCTGGAGATCTCCGAACCCTCGGGCCGCCTTATGCGCTGGCGTCTCCGACTGTCGGAATTCGACTTTGAGATCCTGTACAAGAAAGGGAAGCTGAACACTCAGGCTGATGCACTATCCCGCTTGGGAACCACAGCGGAAACGGAACCCTACGAGGACGATGACATCCCATGCTTTATGGTATCGGACCTCGAGGGAGGAGCTCAACCGCTGACGGATGATGTTTGTGACGATATACTCGTCAACGAGAGTCTGGATTCGCCGACCGGCTCTTTTATACCTATCTCTCCAGAGGAGATGATACGCGAGCAACAGCTCGACCCATTCTGTACACGGATTCGGGCTCGCCTCAACAGAGGATTTCAGTTACCTTTCGAGGACGACGATCAGGGTTACCTAATCAGGATCGTTGGACCTCGCCCGAGGATAGTGGTGCCGCACACCCTACAACAGAGGGTATTACACCTCACTCACTATTTGAAGGTTGGCGCCCACCCCGGGGGAAGAAAACTGTACCTCACGTTGAGAAGGGACTTTTACTGGCCGGCAATGGCATTCGATTGTTACGCCGTCAGACGGGCCTGCGCCAATTGCGCCAAGAATGACGTAAAACTTCGGAAGCACTCTAAGAAGTTGACGCTGTTCCCGGCACGGGCTCCACTCGAATTCGTGGCCATAGACATCCTAGGGGAGTTTATCAGAACGCCCCGAGGTCATCGGTATCTGCTTGTCATTTCTGACAGATTCTCTAAGTTAACGAGAACTGTGCCGCTGAAGCGGATCACCGCCGTTACCGTCGCGCAAGCGTTCGTGACCCATTGGGTGTTCGTATATGGACCGCCGGTGCAGTTGTTATCCGACAACGGAGGGCAATTCGCATCAAAGTTCTTTCAGGATGTATGTCGAATCCTTGATGTAAGGAATTTATTTGTTACTACGTATCAACCTCAGGGGAATGGCCGGGTGGAGAGGTTTAACCGCACGATACTCAACGCTTTGAGATCGTATGTTGCGGATCACCCCAAAAATTGGGACTTGTACACAGACGCTATCACGTATGCATACAACACCCAGGTACATCGGGTTACATCTTTATCCCCATTCGAACTGGTACTGTCGAGGACACCGCCCCCGGTCGCCATCGAGGCTCAACCGACGCTGTCGACGTACCCGTCACCGGGATTGTACCGAGAAGCCTGGAAGGAGTGGCTTACGAAGATGGTGCCGATAGCCCGGAAAGCAATGGACAAAGCTCAACGCGCCTACAAGAAGGACTTTGACAATCGTGTTCGTAAACCTCTACCTCAGGTGGAGCCCGACGACTTCGTCTTCCTTCGAAGGAATACTACAATCCTGAAAAGGAACGTAGGCACAAGCTTTCGCCAATTGTGGACGGACCCTATCGGGTGGTTTCTGTAGACCCGGACACGGTGGTATTGGATATCGCTAATGGCCACGAACGGATCTCCAGGGACCGCATCACACGAGCGCCCAACCCAAATGTGGAAGTGGTGTCGGCACCAACGCCCCCCACAGGGGATGATTCAACGGATGTTAATCCGTCAGGCGGAGATTCGAACACCCGCCCTGTTATACTTCCGCACCCGGGACGTGGTTTAACCGACCTACCGGAAACTTCGGATATTCCCGAACCTGGGCCCGCTCCCTCAAGGGCCCAGCCAACGAACTCTTACAGAGTTACTCCCCCACCGGAGGTAGTCAAGCCTCCTGGCTCTCCGCCTAAGGAGGGGGAGGAGGACTTAGTTCCTTCGCAGGACGATGTTTCGGCGTCAGCCAGTCGCCCTAACAGGGAATCTAGTTCTCACAGTGAGACGGCGAGCCCGACCGAGCCGGCGACGGAGAAGTCACAACCCCAGCATATGGGTAGCGACATCACCGCCGACCCAGCCGAGCACGACGTCAGAAAAGATGACGAAAACCCGCCTAGGGAGAGTCGTGTGGAGAACTCCGCACCCGGAACGCCTACAGAGCCGACGATCACCCGCCGCCGCGGAAGAGACACTGAGGTGTCGCACACTCAAACCCCGCTTTCTCGGGAACGAGCTGTGTCAGCGGACCCACACGGGGAAGATCTCGACGACGAGGTTGACCAAATTTGGCTCTCCGTTATGGAATGGGAATAGGAACTCCTATGGAGACACTGGAACCCTCAGGAATGGGAAAGAAATGAGTGAGACCCGTCGGGGACAGCTCAGGAGAGTGCTAGCGCGTGCCTAAAGCGCCACCTCATATCCGCTTGCGGAGTGGCAACCGACGCCCGCGCATTTATGTGGCCCACGTCGAACGGCACCGAGTCAATCAAAAGGCTCTGACGACCAACCGTCGCGCAAACCGCCTCACCGAGCCAATCAAAAGGCTCTGACGACCAACCGTCGCGCAAACCGCCTCCGTCGCACGGCGCGTTGCACAAGAGCAACCTTCGTCCCCGTAGCTCGGGTTGACGTTGAAGTCTTACCCCCCTGAGATTGGAGACGCTACCGCGTCGCGGTTTCTCAACCGTCACGGAATCTAAGAACACCGTTGTTATCGGGAAAATCTCAGCTTTAAGAAGAACCCAAACTGGGCCGTTTTGATTCCGTAGACGGAAGTTACAACGTAGCCCACAGGCCACTCGGCGCCGTTTGGACGAAGTGCTGAGACCCGCTCGCAACACGGAAAAGAACCCATCGGGGTGTGTCTAAACCCTGCGTTGACACCCTCAAGGGAACTAGAGCGTTCCAAGATGGAAGAGAAGCCCGAACAGGGAAAAGTGTACCCGCAGGAATTCGTTATCGATCGCATCGTGCGTCACATCTACACCCCCGAGGGAGAAGTTCGCTACCAAGTCCGATGGTACGGATTCTCGCCTGATGAGGATACAGTGGAACCCATTGAGCACCTTCCGAGGTCTAAGGTTTTATCCTATCACCGACGCGCTCGGGTAACCTTGCCTCCAAATCTGGATCGTGCCCAAGTCGGGTAAGCCACCACGGGAACTGGTGTGGATGCGACCTCGAAGTGAGGAAGATGTTGGACCTCTGAAGAGGAATGGAGGAGAGTATCCCGAAGAACACGTATTGAGAGGGAATGTTTACTGGCCCTCGGCCTAGCGCCGTTAACCGGGGAACACAGCACCGGTTATCGGGACAGTTTATGATAAAAAAAGGAAAAGAAGACCCACGAAGTGAAGAAGAAGATTAAGAAGAACATTGGACCCTAGGAAGGGAAGAAGATGAAGACGAAGATGAAGACGAAGATGAAGAAGATCCTAAGAAGGAAGAAGAAAAGAAGTAGAAGTTAAGATCCTAGGAAGGAAGAAGAAAAGAAGTTATGCAAATATCAGAAGTTTACTATTGTCGCCAAGCTATGGACTCCACAATTGCCCGAAGGCGGAACTACGGAAAGCCCGAGGAGGGACCCGCCCCACCGTTGGGATTCTGACCCTGATGGTACGCCGAGGCGAAAGCCAACATCTGGCTCACATCCGTCATACCCGGGGGAATCGGAATGCTCGCGTTCACGAGGCCTTGTCGCACACTATCCGCTTGCGGAGTGGCAACCGGCGCCTGCGCAAGGGTGTTCACACCCCACCCGGGGGGAGCAGATGGACCTCCACCGGATGCATTCGCCGCCGCAGCTGAGGTCGTTCCCACTGGTTGGAAGGGTGCAGATGGCTCCATAGGAAGTACTCCACTAGGAGCTGGCATGTCGTTATCCAACGCTGGATCGTCCAGGTCTACTGGAGGCTCGTACTCGTAATCGTCGGTATAAATGAACCCCGTCGGGTGTCCCACCGGCATCGGTCGAGGCGAGTCAATCAGCGCCCGTGCTTGCGCCGCGCTGATGCAAACCCCTTCGAAGGGATTGTAATAGACCCAGTTACCGGAGCCCGAATCGTACCGGCCAGGAGACTTGTCTCGCGCGGATCCTTCCCCTGCGGGCTGATTTTCCACTGGAACTCGATCCCATTGGGTGTTGTCGATCACGTCCAAGATTGGATACAGGTCCTGCACGCTGCTGGCCGAACCCAACGCTGGGACAAGGTCGATCGGACGCATGATGGTCCATAGCATCGGAGGAATATACCAGATACGGAAATGGTCATGAGCATCCCAGAGGAGGTGCGCCGCTACGCGGGCTGCCCACTCGGCTGCAACGAGGGCCCAGTATCCCGAGTTCGGGTCGTGCATCAAACGAGACCCGATAGAGTAGATGCATGGGGGCAGTTCAGCAAAGCACCCTCGGGGGACCTCGACCTTACTCCACCAAGCTGGAAGGGGCACGAATCGCCCAACCTTCGCCGTGTTACGGATACGCTCCAGTTCCACGTGAGGATACGGGACAAGGAACCCGAAACGGGAGCGCGAGCGGCGCTCGAAGCGCACGCGTCGATCGAACCCATACTGGGTGAACTGCCGTTGAAGGTACCTGAATTCAGCCCGAAGGATGGGACGACTCCATTGGAGCATATCTTCTCGGAGAGGAAAACCCGGTCCGCGGAACTCGGCTTCGGGAAAGGCTGCCAGATTATCCCCGTAGGAGACCTCACCGTACGTGCGGTAATAGGCGACATCGAACCCGTACTCGGGGGAACCAGATGGTCAAAGCGTGACCTCTCCAATCGCTGGTAGGCCAGAGCTGCCATCGCTGCGCGCGCCTTGTCCAGGGACTCCCCGCGACCGCGGTATAGATACTGAGGCTCTATGGCTACCCGCGCCCTCCAATCGGGAGAACGTACAACCTCGACAGGTAGGCCACCCGGCAATAAGCCGTCCTCCACGTAGGAGTCGATGAGCTCATCGTCGCGAACCGCTGTCGGATGGAACCACGGAGCGCGGGAATATATCACCGGATCAGTAAGGGGACTCCACCTTCGAAAGGATTTGTTTGAGATCCAACCTCTGGAGTTTGCTACCAAGGGCATCGCATGAGCGGAGTTCCACGCCACCGCGTTAATGTCCAAATCCTCCTGAGGATTTCGGTTGCTCGCCGAGGCGGAAGGTTCGGTACCTGACGGAGCCGCATCCAAACCGGAGAAATATCCACCCTGCTGGGGAGCTTCGTTGTCCACCGGCGTGGAGGCCGATGGCCCCGAGAGTGGGTTGAGGACGTATGGGTTCGTTCCCTTGAGAGGGCTGGTTGAGACTGCTGTTGCGAGAAGTTGCTTATCGCCGAAAGTCGGAGGAGTAGAAGAAAGTTGTACCGATGTGCCGGTTTTGTGGCGATCCTCAGAAGTGGTGAAGGACCCCATTGGGAGAGAAGTATATATAGTGACCGGAAAGCGAGACACCCGCGGCTCGGAATGTTCTTCCTCGTCTTAAGGAGGGGGAGATGTAGAGCAACGCCCAGTTAGGGGATACTTGAAGATGCAACTCATAGAATGAGGATTGAACCCTCCGAGGGTTATGACTATGATCCCCTCTAAGGTGTGCTGAGGTGGCACTGTTTTCTGGTTAGAGTTCGCCTATGAAGTGACAATTCGGATGGCCCATGGTTGGATTGGCCCCGTGATACACCTGGCTTAATTTTGGCACCGATTTTCGGATATTTGTTAGAACGTTGGACATTTGGGCCCTGACAGTGGGATCTCCACTTGTATGGCCCTGAGCAGGTGTGCACTACAGTAGAGTTTAGTTAGTGGGCCCTACTTAGGGAGATGAGATCTGACAGTCCGAAGCTCAAAGTAAATGGAAACCAAGGTTGGTCTTCGATACCTCTAGAGGTTCTTCGTCGCCATCGTTTCGGCCTTACAACCCGGAACGGTCTCTAGTTAGCAACGCCTGCGTAGGGACACGACTCCACTTGGAGAGTGCCCACGTTTGGGTTCCGTGCAACCACCCCCTTGGGACCGCTCAGACGACCTGCGTGCACGATACCCCGTGGGGGTTCTGCTTACTTGTTGCGTGCTTTTTGTGTTTCCTTTCGAGGACAGGTTTTCGCCCCTGTATTGGGTTTCTTTTGTTGTTTCGCCCCTTTTCTGGTTCTTGGGTCCGGTGCCTGTTAGTGCCCGACCCTCGCCCCGTTTTTCCTCTTCGCCGGATTTTCCCCCATTCTTTGGGATACCCATACCCATTCCCGATCCAACGGTTTCTACCCCTCACCTCCGTCGGTATTGCCGGAATCCCCCGTGGGAGTTACACCCCACACTACGGGTGGAACGGAGGGCTCTGTCTCTGAGTCTGCCTCCCCCCAGGGAGCAAGGCTTCGAACACCTTGAGAGCACTTCCCGTCGCCGGGTTTTGCTCCACATGTAAGAGAACATATTGCGTTATGCAAAGGAGGAGACGATTGAATTGTGCTTGGGAAGGAGGGAACCTGAGCGAAACTGGTCGAACTGGGCAGCAAACGTGAGTGCGGGAAGGAATCAGATTATTCTGATTATAAATGCAAAGAAGATGGTGCCTTTGGAACCTATGGAGCTGGAAATGGGGAGAAAGTCGTAGGGACCGAAGGCCTACACTCCGTCTTTTCAAGGGGGGAGTGATGATGTGTTGTTGAATGGGTGCGGATGGAGTTGAAGCGGCCGGCATGGAGAAAATTTGCGGAGATGGGGATGAAAACGCAGTGTAAAGAGGAGTTGTTTAAGGAGGCGGATGAAACAGGCTCTCAGTGATGCTGTGGGGGTGCGGAAAAGGAATGCGAGGGATAGCTTATTTTTGGGTCTGAAGTATACTCTACTTGCTAGGAAACCGCCTAACGAGGATGATGAAGAACTGAATGTGTTGTATGAAGAGCAAAAGATGGAGGCTCAAGAAAAGTTATTGCCGAAAGACCCAACTGGGGAGCCGGTTATATCTACGTGGAGGTTGGACAAACTGGAGAACATATGTTTTTCTTGGTATGATGTGACCTCGACGAAGTATGGGGATGAACCTGATGACTTGTAATTCAAGAACGGATTGAGGGTGGAGGCGTTGAGAGATTTTATGGAGTACGATGTGGAGCAACCGTTGAGGTAAGGGGAGGCACAGTATGTGGATGGATGTGTGATGCATCTGGCCCGATTAGATGCGTGGATTGCATGGGTGGTAGAGGCGTTGGATGAGGAGGTGGTTAGAGCAGGGAAGCGACAGATGCTGTTCTCGAAACTGTATGCGAAGCATCTGCCGGTTGCTATGGAGGATATCTTATGGACAGCGAGAAAGAAGGTGGAAGGAAAGTATGGGGAGGAGCTTGTGAACCATGATGTTAAGGATGAGGACCCGACTGAAGTGCTGGGAAATGAGGAACGTGAAGGGACCGTTGTGTGTTGGATGCCGTAGAACCAATTGGTCTATCTGGGGCTTCGGTACGAGATGTTTTCGGAGGAGATGACGACTTTTTTCGGGTATGTATTTGATTGCTACGTCGGACGTTGTATGCCTTAAGAACGCGAGTTTAGGGAGTTGCTAGCAGATGAGAAAGAAATTTGGGATGCGAAAGAAGAAGGAGAGGAAATGAAGGGAGAGGGGGTGGAAGTTGGAGATGAACAAGATAGATGATTGATAACTTTATTAGCAGGAGATGGGTATCATTTGCTTCAGGTTGATTCTTTTGTTGAGAAATAAGCTCTCGCTCGTGGGTCGCGGTAGAATCTGTTGATATAGAAGCAATGTTTACGCCAGGGGAGGGGAGGGAAGAAAAAGCGTGCTGGGTAGTTCTGGGGAAGCAGATGGGTGGAACTGAGGATGGCGGAGAAGGGACCGAGACTGAACCAGGGTGCGACATAGGAGCCAGAGCGTTGTAATCTGTTTCCAGAGGGGAGGATGGTGTGGTCCTGTTCATCGTCTGTTGCCCAACGAAGGGTGATGTACTTCAAGGTTTCATCCACGTGATCGAGGGGAGTTGTGAGTTCGAAGAAGTGGACGAAAGCGTATTCGCGTTCGTCAGGATCTTCATCTTTTTTGGGAAAGCAAAAAAGGGCTAGGAGCTTGCAGGCCCAAACAGTGGGGAAGTTGAAGTTAGGTGATGGAGTACCGGAGACGAGAATGTGGGAGAAATTTGGAAGTTTGGAAGCATCGAAGGCGGAGGTGACAAACATGCGCTGAATGACGGGGACTGGTGATCCTCTGAAGCGGATGCCGTTGAATGTTTGGTCGACGTCTTGCAAGGTGGGGGTGAACCCGCTGTGGATGAAGGCGGAGTTGACAAGGGAGAAGGTAAGAGAGGAGAGAGACAGAGAAGAGAAAGAGAGTCCGAGAGCTTCGACGCACAGGTCGTGAAAGGGTGAAATGGCTTCGCGTGAGATTTGGGTGATGAAAGAGAGGGTGGAAGAGGTGAAGATATTTGAGAGAGAGAGGCATTGGAGCAGGTTGGGTTTGCACGGAGGTACTTCTTTGCGGTGATGGTGTCAGGAAAGGGGACGGTGGTACAGTAGCGCACCATGGAAAGCCGTCAAGCACGACGGAAGAAGGAGTTTGAGGAGGAGGAAATGTGGTTGGGAATAGCGGTTGAGGTTAAGCAGAGAGCGGTTTGAGGATGGTTTGTAGAGAATCTTGGACGAGTTCCATCCGGGTGGTGTGGCTGATGGCTGAAAAAAGAGGGTGGATTTCGATGCATTCCTCGTTGGATGGAGAGGAAGGGGCGTAAAACGAGGTGGGGATGTAGCCGAGGAGGATGTAGTTGCGGGAGATGCAATGGCGGCGGAAGAAGTCTGAAAAGTTGCGGAGGGTGATGTGAAGGGGGTAGGAGATGATAGAGAAGCTTTTGAGGGAGGTGGACGACTTGTCTAAGTACAGCTGGATGGAGCCGATGAAAGATTCTAATGCCAGTGATGTTGGCGTTGTGCCAAACAAGATCTGGGTCTTGAGAGTAGAGGATGTGGTGTTTGAGGTCCGGGGAGACACGTGTACCAAGTTTTGAAGCCATGGGATGAGCCTGAGCAGGAGACCCATCTGATGAACACTTCCGACGGGGTGGAAGAAGTTGTTAGCGCTAGTGGCATAGCAGAGTTGCTGGAGAAGGACATTGACGGGGTTTTTGAGGTAGAGAGTTGCAGTGATGTTTAAGGGATTGTGACAAACGGTTGTAGATTTGGAGCCGATGGAGACGACAATGTTCTCGAATAGTTTGGAATGGAGTTGAAGGCAGTGAAAGACGGAGTTTACCTGTTGGATGAGTGTTTGGGAGTAGTCGGGGTCCTTGAGGAGGGTGATGAATTCGTCGGCTGTGCGTTTGCCGAGCTTGGTGGCGATGAATGAGGTGTAGGAGACGATTGGATGGAGCTTCACGGATGGGAGAGGGCTGGGAGAAGGGGAGCGAAGAGAAACGTGGAGAATTCGGGTGGCCTCTGCGGAGCGTATGGCCAGAGCGAGCGGGCTGGACTGGTAGTCGTCTTTTTCTACCAGCCGAACATTGTTGGATTGGCCGCTTGAGATGCGGACGAAGCGGGTATCTGGGGTCTGGATGAGTGGGCGCTTCGTGCGCGGTGGGAACTGAGTGCCATCCTTCGGGGTGGAGGCAAGGAAAGGGTTGCAGATGGTGCAGTAGCGACACTGGCGTTGGTGTTGGACAAGGGAGGTGATCCCTTTTGTCTGGAAGGTGCACCTTGGGAATCGACAATGCTGCATGGTGCGAAGAATGCCTGCGGGCGATGTCGGAATGTAAATCGAAGAGGTAAATAAGACGTAGGACGAAGTGATAGGGGAAGAATATATACAGACTGGAGGCGAGGAAGAAGCAGGACGACGACGGTGCGAAAAGAGTACACTTATCACGCGTACTCACCAAGGTTAAGTGATGCACCAGAGACGTCCACAAGTCGTGCGGAACGACGGACACGGCGCGTATGTGGCTTGGAAAGTGGGTTGGAATGAAAATATTCAAAGTTGTATATGTTTTGACCGGCGGCGTGTACTTTTGTTGATTGTGAATAAAGTTGTGGTGACTTCCTAGTGCCCGGATGAGCAGTAGTGGGATCTTGGGATCCTGTGATATGATGTCGTCAGGACCTTGTGGACCTTCCGCCTTTTTGAGGTGGTGGAAAAGCGGTATAAAGTACGTTTCCGCGTGCGTTTCACAAATGTGGATTTGGCTTACGTTTATGTGCAAACGGGCGGAGCGCGTGTGAAGGGTTACGTGATGGGGTGCGGTGTGGGGGGTGACGGGTTGATCAGCTTGCGATTGGGATATACGTGTTCCATGTTGATCTGGGGCTTTGAAACTTTGTGGTCATGCACGAGCGAGCGGAGCGCGAGGGGAGCGATGGGTGAGGTGGGGTGGGGTGGAGGGTGAGCTGGCGAGTGGGTTGCGCAAGATGGGGTAAGATTGGACTAGAGGTGAAATAAATGGGCGCTATAGAGGTGAGTGTCGTGCTCATATGTTTTGGGTTTGTTTTATAACGGAGATATGACTTTTGTCGGTTTATTAATGCGAATGCAGAAAGTGGAGGCAAAGCAAGGAGCACATGTCTGGCAAAGGTACGTTTGTTTGTATTGAATGTTCTTGCCTGAAGCGAGGAATTGGGGTTGATTTTGTGTGATTTTGCGATGTCTATCTATTTATGTAGGAATTTGTGATTGACGAAGATGAAGGGTGAACTGGTGGTACCGCTTGAACTGTTCTCGAAGAATGGAGGGTTGTTCGCGTCGCGCGAAGCGCGACTCGAAGTGAACCGCGCGGCCGCGCAAAGCGAAGTGAATCGCAACGATTGGAAGTCGTGATGCGAAGCGGGTCACCACATATGAAATGGAAAGATCTCATTTCACGTGCCACGGGGATCCGTTTCGGGTCTCCGTTGCCGGATCGCAGTAATATCCACTGGCCATAAGGGTCATTAAAGGGCATGAAAGAGAATGTGCAAGGCATTTGAACGGTTCAAACTAGCTACAATACCTGCGCGAAATGAATGATCATGCGCTGAATATCATTCATTATTACTTACATTTTAGGTAGAATTCATGGTCTAGGATGAATGAGCATTAAAAGATATCTCCCAAGTTCCCTTCCATTCTTGCTAGCGTACCGGTGTTCGTATGGACGTTGACTAGTCTTCTACATTCTCCCCAAAATTCACTTGGACTAGTATGTTTTGCGCTAGATATTCTGGCATTAAAATTATGCGTACTTTTGGATGCTAACCACATACAATCTAGCACCTCACAATATCTTCCCGAAAACATAGACGAACGTGCCGTTTAGACCGCACCACGAGTAGTCGTGGTGTCAACCGTTAACCACAAGGTTCTAAGCGGGGGGGTGTGAAGTTTGGATTTCGAGTACCGCGGGTCGAAAGTGCCTGGCCAGGGAGCTTTCGACCCGCAGTATTGGAACACCAAACTTCAACCGCCCCCCTCCTCGCCCTGGCCGCCAGTATGCTCACACTGGCTTACACACGCTCTTTAAATTTAGGGGAAGAGGGAATCGGAGAGTCTTGCGGAGAAGGAGGAAGAGATTTGGGCTATGGGGCGTTTGGGGGATGGGAAGAATGAGTGCGGAGGTGGAGAGGACTCAGTGAGCCAAAGCAAGCGGCGGGAGGGGGCAAAGAGTGCACCCCGGTAGTTTTATGCGATGTTGTTTATAAAGAGGCAGTGACCGGATGCCAATGAGTTCTGGGTTCCGATGTGGCGGAGGGCAGTTGATTAAGTAAATTTGTTTTGACAAAAAATTGGTTGCTGACCGGTGATGGCGGTGATCTTGGTGAATGTGAAAGTAGAGATAAAAGAAAGGAAACATTAAAATATCGTCGAACTGCGACCAGCAGACATTTCCAAAAACTAAAAATTTTACAGTGCAACTGTTGTGAACTGGCGCAAACTCCAATTCCACTAAAATTTTCAGGAGTTTGCGCTCCAATATAGCTATCTAGCAGACTAAACTAGCATTCTGAGAACACAGACGAAGTCGATTGCAGAGAAGGCCTTGGCACCTCGAGCATAGACTAGTTCTGCCTCAATGTTCGGCATCGGCCAGAACGTCTGAAGGGTCGCAATGTTGACTGGGCGATAGTTAACAGTCAGCCTGTACATGGCGGGCGGACGCTTGGGTACGATGAGCGGAGCAGATACCCACTCAGGTCAAGTCGCTTTATTGACGAAACCCAGATTAAGAAGCTGGTGGGCATAGCGTGTCATTTCTTCTTTGGCGGAGGGTAGCGACGCTGCTTGGCGGGAAAAGGAATAGCATCCTGTTTGAGGTTGACTCGGAGTGGTTCCATGTCTCCAGGTAAACCGGCCTTAAGTTTGAGCTTGATAATGTCGCTGAACTTCGTCAGGAGATTTTCAAGTTAGAAGAGTCCTTCTTGAGTCATTTCCTTCTGATGGACCTCTCGGAGCTTCTTTTTGACGACTTGTTTCTTCTCTGCAGTGTCTTCGGGCCCCAGGTCGAGCCCACCGTCTTTTTTATCGAGGTCGGCATCGTCAGCGCCACCGTCGGCAAGAAAAATGCCTTTGAGACTCCGAGCGACCCTCCCGCTCGGCAGCTTTTCAGGATCCGTGCCAAAGAGAGTGGCAACATCGACGATACCGGAGTCCTTTTCAGCAACAGCCGCCAAGATGTTGCTATTGTTAAGGCCAAGCGCCTCAAGAGGAGGGCGACAAAGGAGCAGATCTCCAACGGCTTGGTCAGTAACGAGCCAGCGAACACCGCGGAGAGTGTACGCGGACCCATGTCGAATATGAAGTTCGGTATCGACGGTGACGATTTGGTTGCAAAGTAGGGACGCAGGATTGCCATCGGGTAGGCTCGCAGCCATGTAGAACGTTCGCAGTCGAACAAGGTCTTCAACTGTGTATTTGATACCTGATTCTTTGAAAGGGAGGAGCATATGACGGTCGAGAATATTTTCATCCGAGCACGTATCAGCTCAGATCGTAGCTCTGTGCCTTTAGCAAAATGGAGTGGTCCAAACGATGCTCTTGGGGCTTTCTTAACGCTTGTCGGTGGTTCGTTTGGCACCACCTTTGCTAGAGCCTTAATGATGCTCGAAAAGCTTGTCCTTGACGTCTTTGGGGCATTCGCTGCAATTGCGTAGGTAATGGCGAATGCCTTTCTTCTTGTGCTTTTCCTAAAGTCCTAGAGGCGTTTTATTCGAAGGCATGTCCAGTTTGGTCTGTTCGATATGAAGGATCTTTTCAAATTTTTGTCTTCGTCGGAGTCGGTTTCTTCTTCGAATCCTTCACTTTTACGCCGTAGACTTGGCAGCTGACTGCTTCTCGGAGGAGGAGAGTTATGAACTTTTTCAAATTCTTTTCGAGGCTGTCATCATATGAGATGCGGCGGCGCATCTTCTGCTTCAGCAATACCAGTTGCAGACGCTGCAAGAGGATACTGACGGCTTTCTTCCGGTTCTTCTCTCGAAAATCAGGGCAACCAACGCTTTCGAGGCGTTCGAAGAAGTCGGAACAGTAGTGCGTGACGCGGGCTTCTACATCAGCAATATGGGTCGGCAGAGCGAATCCTTCTGAAGCCTTCTCGATGACCGTCGGATCATTGATCAAAGAATCAACGCGGGAGACAAGCGACTCGACGAACAACTTAATTTTGTCGCTTGTCAAATCGGAAGCGGATGCTGCATCAGGGGCGATTCTGTCAAACTTCCCGATGTAGAAGAGACCATGCAGTAGAGATCGATCGATACTCGCAGTGTACGGTACCACTTTGAGCGACGGTACTTAGACTTCTTTCGAAATGATTCCGATCTCGTTGCGTTCACGTTCCTTGCAAAACCGAGCCACTTGAATCGGATCCACGCTGCGCAGCACTGGCGCAGCGATTGGAGCTAACACGGAGACAGCGCCAGTCGAAAATGACTGCGCGTCGCTTGAGGTTTCGGAGTGCGCCATCGGTGCTTGATCGATTGCACGACGACGGGTTGAATTAAATGATAATGGTGAGGGAAACGGTGAGCTAGTGCGCCACGTTCGGCTCGTGTCCATCCGCGGAGTGAACCCGATAGACATTTATGTGGCCAGCGACGAGCACACAGCGCCGTGGTCGATACTGCGCTTGCGGTTGTAATAGCACGGCGACCGCAAGTACTCGATGGTACAGTTCTTGCTCTTGCGGACCTCTCTTACTGGCTCTGACACTGATCGGCGATGCAGTAGTAGCGGGAAGGCGTTCGGCTTGAGCAGACCTTCCCAGGTGGCTTGTTCTGGTACTGATCAGCAATCAGTAAGCAAGAGGGGCAGGTGCGATGGAGGCTGCCTTGGTGGCGCAGAGGTCCAATCGGAGGACCTATGCCTGCCGTAGCGCAGAGGTACCTTCGGAGGACGTACGCCGGCGAGGGGGGTCGGTGATTGGTCGAACGAATCGAATGCCTTGCTAGCGATTGAATTGACAGTGTAGCATGAGAATGCCAAGCTGGCAATGATGTCAATGCACTGGCGTGCTATAGTCAGATCCCCTACCAATTCCTGATTGGGCATATCTTCCTCCCCTTCTGATGCCTCTGCATCTTGTAGTGTCGCTGTGTCCCGCAATGGAACAAGAACCTTGAAGTTGGTAATTCGCAACCTTTCCGAAAGCTATCGATCATAGAAGAGGTATGAATCTGTACTATACTTTCTTCCTCAAATGATCAACCACAATTCCAAGGAACTTTTTCGGAGTTTCTTCCGTTCGCAACTCTACCTTCGTTCTCATTTCCGCCATAAACCCAATAAACCACTCACGATTCTGTCCTACCACCAATCCATCATCTACATATATCAGTATCCCGATTTGGTGAGGTCCAGCTCCGTGGATGAATAGTCTTCGGTCAGCCTCCTACTGCGTGAAATCCATGCAGAGGATAATAGACGTGTAATTCTTCTTTCACGCCCTCAATGCCTGCCAAAGACCGTACACCGCTTTGTAGAGCTGATACACGTAGTTTTCTTTGTCTTCATGGACAAAACCTTTCGGCTGTGACATGTAAAACGTCTATTCCAGAACACCACATTAAAATGCAGCACAATAAGCGAACTGTATCTTTTCCACTCTCAGTGAAGCGAAGATTGCAAGCGGGGCACGCAAAGTGGCTTATCGAACATTTGGGGCAAACAGTTCGGTGTAGGAAATTCCTTCTCTATGATTGAAGCCTCATGTCACCAGCTGGGCCTGGTATTGCGCTACACGACCCTCTTTGTCGCGTTTCTTGTAGTACACCCATCGATTGTTCAATGGCCTGCACTCCGCAGGAGGCTTGACCAACTTCCACATACTCCTGCGTTCCATGTTAGTCATCTCATCGTTCATGGCAGCCATCCATAACTCCTTTTCAGAGCCATCATTAGCTTCTAGAAAGCTGTCTGGTGCCTTTATATCATCCGCACCGAGAGTGTATCGCGCCAGCAGTGCGGTGGATGCATCGGGTGAAAAACGTGATGTTTGCTTGCGAACAGGCGTAGAGTTTCTCGTCTAAGGTTGGTAATATGTCACTAGCTCTGGATCGTGGCAATACTCAGATATCGCATCTTTTAACACCTCTTTAGGTTCCGACTTGATGACTTCAGAAGCGTCCGTGGTCCGCTGTTTCTTCTCGACCATGCTCTAAACCTTCTCCACACTGTGCGAGACATTCCGTACTTCATGTGATACATGTTTGTCACCGCTCTGCCCTTTCTCCTCGTCCCATCCTACGAGATCTTCATTGAATCGTACGTCCTTGGAGACGGTGGACCTTCGCGTCTCCTGATAGAAAACCATGTAACATTTTCCTTTGGCGTACCCCTCGGAGATGCCCTTCGCAGCCCTCTCTGTATAATTGCTCGCATGTTTCCTTTTCTACTTAAGAATATGTACAAAACTCTGTGCGCCAAACGTGCGAAGATGCGCAATGCTGGGTTTGCAACCCGTGAATGCTTCGTAGGGCGACACGTTATTTCCATCACTCGTGCTGGTTGACTTAGATTGCGGAGATAGTTGGCAGTGTTAACCGCATCTTCCTGCAGTTGCTTCCTGTACGCCATGCCCTTCGTTTCAGAAAGCATGGTTCGAGCTTTGTCATTCAGGGTAAGGTTAACACGCTCTGCCTTCCCGTTTGACTCGTGACTGTACGCAGCAGTAGTCTCAATCTCTACACCTTTGGATTTCAACCACGATGTGAGGGAATGAGACACATACTCTCCAGCATTATCAAACCTAAACCGTTTCAACTGGTGCTCAGATTGTGTCTCCAGCTCTTAAACCATGTCCTTGCCTGCCGCCTGAACGTCCCAACAACGCTTGACAAATCGTACAAGAGAAAGCCCGCTCTTATCCTCGTATATCGTAACGCAATAGACGGCACCAGACAGAGACGGATGAGGCATAGGTCCCATCACGTCGGAGTGCAGTAGTTCCATGACCTTCTTGGCCTGATTCTCCGCGCCTAGTGCTTTACGAGAAACGCGTGCGGATTTTCCAACTGCACATGGCTCACAAAAACCTATGGCCTCGAACACTTTAGAGATTCTAACACCACCTACAACATTCACAGTCCTTCGCATTTCATCTGCGCCAGGATGCCCAAAACGCTTATGCCACAGTAGTGTAGAGTCATTGATTTCTTTTAAAATAAATACCGAGTCATTGGACACAGAACAGAACACCATCTCGTAGAGGCCTGTCTTGATTTTTATACCAGAGGCCATGATATCCCTCCTTCGTTGATTGATTCCTATACACAGTCCGTTCCCCAGCGTATCAGATTTGAAAACGATAGCGCAGCCCTTGCGGCGAATGACACTCACTGACAAAAATTGCACATTACGTCTGGTACATACTGCACGTCTTCTAGCAATATGTGCCTCTCATTTCCGAAAGAAACGCCTCTACAATGCCCATCCCCTTCACCTCGAATGATGACGGATTGAACATTTCCAAACGCAATTTTCTTCTTCTTCGGTGCCCGAAGATCTCCGGCGAAGATGTACGCACGATTAGTCATGTGCTTCATGGCACCAGAGTCCAAGTACTACTTGTGTTCTCCCAATATAGACACCCCCTTTCCCGATGCTACACCTGCTGCGATGAACGACAGCAAGGCATTTTCGTCTGCCTTATTGTGCGATTCTTGGGCTCTTTTCTGCTTCTCAGAGCCCTTAGTAGACGCACCATACTTCCTAAGGTAGCTCTTGCTTCGCGGGTTCTTCCTACAGAAGCGCTTAATGTGTCCTTTCCCGTTACAGAAGAAGAAGGTTCTGTCCTTGTTCGATTTGGCTTCTACTAGAAGGCTCATATATGCTAGCACAGACTCACCAGGCTGCATACAAATTTTCTGATACTTGTGGAGCAGAAAATCGATGCTGGCTTGTATAGCCATTTCGAAGTTCTTCCGCAGTGTCTTTCATACGACCTGTGGGTTCTTCTTTTCGAGAACAGGGCGATACAGGAATCACCTACCAAAACGCGAATGCACGAAAACGCAATTTCACCCTTACCCTGCTGATGTTATTGCTGTTTTACTACTAACTGGGGGTCCAGAATGCGAACACTTTCATCGATGATGCCCCAAAACACCTTTCAACTGCAACACCAGTTCCATCTTGCGAGACCATATAAAGGATTTGTCTGCCTGCAGCACATGCATGCCTAGCTTAGAAAGCTCAACGAGTGTCTTTTCCATCTTGTTCAAGGATCGTAAAAAAAGTTGGAAAGCACAGATTGCGTTACGATAAGCCCATAACCTCTTATCGTAGATGCAGAAGTTAGTGCGTCGAAGCTACCGACGATTTACTGTTGCAGTGTCGCTCTACTAGGGTCTTAAGTACTAATCGTTCTAGCTACTTGTCCTCCAGCCTTTTAGTTTCAGAACAAATAAAAAGAAGTGCTGCACTGCCCCAGTGCTCCGAATTGAGCCCGGCGTAGAAGGCAAAGCTCGCATCGGACAACGTAAGCCAAACGTATATCTTGGACCGTCGGGGCCAAACTTACGTATCGGGCAACGGTGGCCAAACCGGACAAAATCGGACACCAGTGGTCAAATGTCCATATCGGACAACACAGTTTTAAATTAAAGAAAATTCTTCAATTGTCAAGAATCGTGATGCGTTCGGCCGCCAGTACACCTAAAACGAATGTATAGAACGGCCCTCAACGTCAGCGCTCTCCCGAAACGAGGGGTGAGTGAATTTCAACTAATACCTTCGGAATCATCTATTTAACTACATCGGCCATGAAAAAATGTCATTGTGTACCCTTATCTGGTAGATATGACCAAACAAAAATTGCATTACCGGCCTCTCTTTGATACGTTCTAAAGCTAAACACCAGTCACTGCCAGCACCTGCTCAACACTTAAGTTGCATCTATCGTCCATCGAAGACCAGCATTTCTTCTTCAATTTTGCGCCATGCTCCTCTTCCGCGTTTGCACGATGAAAATCTCTAGCATCACCCCCAAGCCCAGCACCGCCCATGGTCTACCTTTTGCGCTCGACAATGCTTTATCTCAACGTCTATGACGTTCGACGCAGCAGATTGCGCAATGAGTTCATCCATTTAGGCAGAGCGAAGGTATCTGACATTCCACACGAAAAGAGCATCATCCATGGTGCAAATCTTGTTTGATTCCTCTCCCTGCCGGCTTCCTCACTTTCAGTACCACTTCCTTCGTTCTTCCCACCACGATGCGTTTCTTGACCAGATTCTATGAACGACACGCCCATACTGTCTTCAGAATTGTTGCAGTCGCCAGAGAACGAGGCCAGAGAGTCAACACCCCATGAAGAATCTCCGGAAGTTGTGGATGACATATTTTTCCGAAAGCGAAATTCTGAAGGGTAATTATTGTTGGATCCTTCTGATAGAATTTTGTGGAACATTCCAGCACTTTGGTTTGCAGCGGATTGTAAAAAGCGTTTCCTTTTATTGTCAAGAAAGGGGTTAAAATTCAGGGCACTCCTCCTCGCGGGAGATGGAAGTGCTGCAGCGCGAAGCCCATTTCCTGTTTCTGCTAAGCCCTTCTGGCGATCGACCGGGTGCCGTCTTAAGACTTTCATTGAAAGAAGAATTGATGGTGAAGACGGAGCGGTGTTGATCGAAGAAAGCAGTTTATGAAGCTGTGGAAAAGGCTAGCACACTGAACATGCCAAAGGTCGAGGAAGGTGGGGAGGGACGAACTTATATTTATAAGGTGTTGACGAGGAGTTCACTGAACAGATTCAAAAGCTGCAAAGCAATTAGATGAAGCACGTCGCGTTTGAATCTGAAAAGTGTTCCTGACAAGGTCATTGCGTCTCAACAATGATTCTTTGAAGAGATGGGAAGGATATTACAGTAGTTCAAAGCAAATTTGGTCCTTACATGTAATGCCGACCATTAGGGTTTTTGAGCTCCGGGTCTACGTAAGCAACATTTGCGTTGCCCATGTTGCCCATTTGGTATCCTTAGAGGTGGGAGAGGTGCACGACCGTAAGCTGAAGGTAATCTCAGCTCGGTGAATATTGGTGTTGACACTGTCAGTATGCTGTGGGCAGAGATTTTGGTTCGTCCAGAGCGATTGAGCGCAGCAGTGCACTTGGCAAGATTATGAACTGTGGCTTGCATTAATTCAACATTGAGGAGAGGAAGGCAACGAGTGGAACGCATCGGTGCTCAAAACCATATCTTTCTAAATTTGGAGCCTTGCTCATCCTGCTCTCTGCTGACCTCGTTTTGCACGTTGTACAGCCGAAAACTAAAAAGAACTGAGGCCTCAGCGAAGTGTTACTCAAGCGAAGCATACTGCTCTTGCGTTACATCACCGTCCATTCCACTATGGCTTGCCACTACATTGCTTCGAATTTCTCTACCTCCAGTCGACCCCTTCTGTTGTTCAGCATAGATAATCTTGGACTCGCCATAAACCTAGTCTAGCTTTTGCGGTGTCAGATCTAAACATCATTGGCCCGTCTACTTCGACGCTCACGCGCCAAATAGAACTCCAATGGGGTGTAAATCGTCTCCGTGGGCTTCCTTGTCCGCGAAGTATCGGCGTAGACGAGACACCTGCAGCATGAATTGCTGTTTGTCACGTGCATGTCACAATTTGTCCTCTCTTTTGTCAGGTAATTCGAAAGCATTTCTTTCCAATTTCACTTTATGTCAACGCGCGCATCTGCTTCCAAACAGCATAAATACCGAACGCACTCCCTCCCGGACTTTTTCCTCCTCCCGTCCCAACCAACCTGTGCCACTTTTTCTATCCCATCCCGCTCCAACCAACCTGCGCCACTTTCTCTGTCACATCCCGAGCCCTTACCATTTTTGCGATTCAATCTGTTTCCTATGCACTAATACCATGCTCCCTCTTTTGGTAGGTTTCGGTCTTTTTCACTCTCTGCGACATTGTTTTGCGTTTTTCCTACATTCCAAGAGTCATGTGTCTAACATTTGTATTCTCTTCTTGGCCTTCCTCTGTTTTTCTCGGCGATTTTACGGTATTCTACATCATAGGCACGCGGTCGTCTGCAGTACCTCTCTACACTTTCCTACATCGGACGGAAGTGTCTGCAGGAAAGTATGAGTGGAAGCACCCAGCGTTACATCTTCCTACATCAGACACACCCGCGTCTGCAGGAAAGTAACTGCCGACGGCTCCGCACTACATCTTCCTACATCAGCCTTCCAATGTCTGCAGGAAGTAGTTTGCATGCTGTCAGATTGATGCTCGACCACGTAGATACTTGATATTAGTTTCATTGTAAATTCTTTTTGTCTCCAAAACCGTGTTCCAGGCGCCCAGTAGCTAGGTACGTGAGATCACATGTAGCATGTCTTTCAGGTGTCTTGCACGGCCAGATTGAAGCGAAGAATCTCCTTTGGATCGCCGGTTACAAGAGTGGTGCAGAATTGCTGGTTGAGGTTGGTGATGGCTGCGAGATAGATGAACCGCCATGCGCTTGATGCCGAAAACGGCACGGCCGCATTTGATCCCTACATGATCTGGACCCCAACAATACTGCGCATGATTTGGAAGTCGGTGTCGGAATGGGGAGTCAAAAGAAAATGCAAGCCTGGCGAGTTTTCTAAGGTTTGGATCAAGTACCTTTGTCTTGAGCATAAGCAGGATTGATGCCTCATATTGGCATGAAACTGTCCGGATAACTGTCTGTGTTGCGGGCTGACGCTTCATTTTGGAATGGCCCCCCCCGTTGGAGTCAGAGAACAATGTTTCACAATCGTAACATGCAGCAGATGAGGCGGGGCAGAGACCCCAGACGGGGCCCCAGTGTGCCCCTGAAAACAATGGCCAACCTAGTTGAACACGAACTGCTAGTTTCTTCTCTTTACTATGAACGCTACGTTGTAACTCCCTATCCAACAGCGGGCTATCGCACATATACTTCGCTTTAGACTTGCTGGCGGGGGCCAAACTCTTTTGTAGTTCTCCCAAGACAAGCTCCCCAAGCGACTTTTTGGTTGTTCCTTCGTTGGTGGCCAAGGGTTTCACGACGGCTCGATTTTGTCTGCGGACAGCGTAAGGCGACATGATGACGGTCTCTCTTAACCAACAGCGCACCATCGCAGTGAAAGATGTTGTCATTCATGTGGCATGTAGATCTTTTCCCCTGATGCAGCAAACGGGTGTGACCTGCAATGCAACCAGCTTGCACTTGGGACGAGGTTTCTCCGCACGTGCGCCAATGTTGGCCTTGCTCCTGGCCGCAAATGGGTCCCTTGCACAACCTGCTTGTGTTGGGACAAGCACAGCATCAAAAATCCTGAATCCGTGAGATCGTGATGGCCGAGGCTCATGAGGACATGGAGTTGCGCAAGCCCTGAGAACAGGCAGGAGCCGAATGTCGCGAAAGCAGTTCGATGACCGGGGAAAAGGCAGGCATACGTTCATTGATGAAGGACTGCGAAACACTGCGCAGCTGCATGCGTACCGCATCATCTTCAGTTCACCAGCTTTCTTCCCATCTTCACGTTGAGTCGCAGAGAAACAGCTCGGCTACAAATAGAATGAGTACATGGCAAAACTCAAGCACGACGCACGGATGGAAGAATAAGATAGGCTTTTCATGCACACACCGTACAACCGTACAAAGTCCACGAGCGTGAAGTGAAGATAAGCTCCATCACGGGGCACAGGCAAGAGAACATGGATCCATAAGCTAATGATATCATCTACATGACAGAGTTACAATACAATCTCGCAAGGCTTAAGGGACAAGAAAAGAAGTGATAAACGGCACATCATCAATCCAGTACAGGGCAGTTTGTCCATGATGGACGGGGGCGGGGGATAAATGTGCGTAGGTACATAAAAAAATAAAAACAACCGAGACCGATCACAAGAAAATGGTATCTGCAACACCAACACACAACACGATTCAAGACACCGCGGGACCAAAGCGGGAAGATATTAAAGTCAATCCGAAAAAGCAAGGGAAACAAGTGACTGGGGAGACAAGAACACAAGGCAAGCACGCGACAACAACTTCGAAAAAGCACGGAAAGTTTGTCCGTTGCCGTCTGGATGTGAGACACACGAGTGGGCCTGGCATGCGCGTTGTGGAAAACAACAGAAGGCGCATTCGTTTAGAACGGGGTGCCATCCAAACTCATACTTTTGGGATGTGAGGTGGTGGGGTGTACAGTTTTCTTCGGCTTGTCTTGCTCGCACTCATGGAGTATGATTTCGCCTTTACTGTCCTCGCTGTCGGCGTGTGGCGGGGTGTCGAGTTGAAACGCTCGTTGAGGGAAGGGGTGGGCGCAAGAGTGGTCTCATCATCCGGGACAGGCTCGTCCGAGTCTTCGCCGTACTGCAGGGTCTTGCCCTCACCGGCTTTGGTGGTGTTGGTGGAAGCATCGGAGTCGTCGTAGTCGACAGGCTTAGTATTGTTCGGGGCCGGAGTGCCGGGATGTTTGGGCGGCTGCGAGTCGCTCTCGTCGTCCTATTCGTTAAAATGGGTATAGAGGTGCAAAACAACATCGACAGAGCTTTTCATGTGCGCTTGGAGAGCCGATTGCAGTTCGTTTTTGCATATGCAGCTCTATGTGGTTTCCCGGATGACAAGTGGCGGTGCTGTAAGCAATTCGGCTCGCATTTGCCGAGGTTGGCTGCTTTTTCTGGCGTATGGGTAAGGCTGCCCGGTTAAAGCAATCCGTGTACTTTCTGCTGCATAACTACTGCACCTGAACAGTAATAATCCACTTCTCCCCCAGCTATTGATCTTTAAGATCAGTGTGCTCCTGGAGCTCTGCGATAAATATGTTGCATTTTAATATGATGGTAAGCGCCCTTATGTGCTCATACCGACTTTATTGACCAACTGGAATATTTGCATTTCCTTCTGACGAGCTGAATCAGAACAACTATGGTAGTAGATGAGATGTTCAAAAAAGGAAAACCAAATTGAAGAATCAAAGAACTTGCATTGGAGACAAAAAGAATTTACAATGAAACTAATACCAAGTATCTACGTGGTCGAGCATCAATCTGACAGCATGCAAACTACTTCCTGCAGACATTGGAAGGCTGATGTAGGAAGATGTAGTGCGGAGCCGTCGGCAGTTACTTTCCTGCAGACGCGGGTGTGTCTGATGTAGGAAGATGTAACGCTGGGTGCTTCCACTCATACTTTCCTGCAGACACTTCCGTCCGATGTAGGAAAGTGTAGAGAGGTACTGCAGACGACCGCGTGCCTATGATGTAGAATACCGTAAAATCGCCGAGAAAAACAGAGGAAGGCCAAGAAGAGAATACAAATGTTAGACACATGACTCTTGGAATGTAGGAAAAACGCAAAACAATGTCGCAGAGAGTGAAAAAGACCGAAACCTACCAAAAGAGGGAGCATGGTATTAGTGCATAGGAAACAGATTGAATCGCAAAAATGGTAGGGCTCGGGATGGGACAGAGAAAGTGGCGCAGGTTGGTTGGAGCGGGATGGGATAGAAAAAGTGGCACAGGTTGGTTGGGACGGGAGGAGGAGGAAGTCCGGGAGGGAGTGCGTTCGGTATTTATGCTGTTTGGAAGCAGATGCGCGCGTTGACATAAAGTGAAATTGGAAAGAAATGCTTTCGAATTACCTGACAAAGAGAGGACAAACTGTGACATGCACGTGACAAACAGCAATTCATGCTGCAGGTGTCTCGTCTACGCCGATACTTCGCGGACAAAGAAGCCCACGGAGACGATTTACACCCCATTGGAGTTCTATTTGGCGCGTGAGCGTCGAAGTAGACGGGCCAATGATGTTTAGATCTGACACCGCAAAAGCTAGACTAGGTTTATGGCGAGTACAAGGACTTCTAATTGAAACGCTTACGCAGTGTATGGATGGATGACAACTCAAATTCCAAATCTGTCACAGTTGCGGTTTCAGTTCTTGTGCCACTGCTGATAATAGTGACGGCTAGAAAGCTAACAGAGTGTTGACAAGTGTAGCGGATTGAGGGTGCACGAAGGTTGAACGAAGGTTTCACGAAGGTTGAGTGACTGAGGTGACTAGAGAAGAGAGGTAAGCGAGGTTGAGGTAGAAGATCAGAGCGAGTTGAGCGGGCTCACCCAAGAATCCGACGATCGATGTCCTCATTCCCTCGTCAGAGGTCCGGCGAGTGGCGGTCCTCCTTTTATCTGGGACGAAGTCAGGGTGTGCCCCGCGAAGCCGTCGTCATCCAAACTATAGTACTCACTACGTCGGGACTAAAAGAAGAAAAACTAGAACGGTTACAGACAGTACGTAAACACCAATTTAGAAGATATAAAAACCCTAAGTAGAAAGTATGTACAACAGGATCCAAGTAGAAAAGATTCACACCCTTGACCACTCACAGCTCGATACTTAAAGGCAGTACGTAACGGTCATTGGACAGCGAGTCGACCTGCTGTCCAGTACAGAAATGTAAAGCATGGCTTCACATTTCCAGTACCGCAGGAACTGTAAACAGCGCCCCATGACGGGTGAAGCGAAAGATGAACACCCGACAGTCAGAGTGAATTGGAAATGTTGCGTTGACGCTTGGTCCCTGTATTGAGCAAGTCAGCGATGAAGTCAGCGACGAGTTCGGGGAAGTCATCGCGAAGAGAAGCGAGACTGACCCAATCCATCTCATCCTCGTCGAATCCACGCCAATTGACTTGCAGCTCTACTTCTCCAGCCTTGCGCTGGAGGTCCTTGAAGACTTCAACGATGAGAAGCTCTCCCTTTTAGTAAGAGAGGTGGTCCAACACCTCCTCGGTCACTTCGAAGTCCTTGTTGCGAAAGAACTTGAGTCGACGCCCGTGGACTTCTCGCTTCTCGCCAGTCACCAAGTCCTCGATCACAAAAATGTACCCGGATCGGCATTCGGTAATGCGGAAAGGACCCAGCCACTTGAGCGACGGCTTGCGAGAGCGTTCTTGCTGCATGATGCCGCGAAGTACGAAGTCACCTTCAGCGAAGTTGATGGCGCGAACGTTGGTCTTGCGGTTCTGAGTGCGAACCGCAGACTCACATGAAGAGCAACGTCCTCCAGGGAGGTTTTTGGGGACTTAAGCTTTTTCCGGAGCCTCCGGCGTGCAACCTCGTTATGAGTAGGAGTAATCCGTTTTCACGGCGATGGCCGGAACGCCGGTGATTCACCGGCGGGACCGGGTGCCATACACGTGGCCGCAGCGCCCGCGCGACACGTGGCCGCCAGATTGGCCCCTTTGTTAGACGGACATTTAGCTATTTAGGATAGACTTTATTTATTCTATTCTACGGGGACTACAGTACTTAGGCCGCCGGCCTCGCGGCCGCCGGTCCAGTAAAGTCCCCCCAACAAGGGTGATCTTGGTCTTCCAGATCTTGGCTCTGGGTCGAACCGCCTGCGCGGATATACAACTCCTTACGGAGGGATTTCCCGTGGTACACGGCTTCCCAACCCCCTTGGACGTTCAAGCAGCCTTCGTGTGTTGTGTATCTATTCCCACTTTCGTGGTTCCGCCCGTGTATACGGTTTGCTACACCCGGCAGTGCCGGCTATTCACGAGTCCCCTCTTCCGACTCGTGGTCAACCTCGCCCTCTTGCCTCCGTTCCCATTTTCCTTCAATTTTCCTCCCCTTCATTGGGCAATTCCCGCTCTTGCGGCTCGCACTGACACCTGTCGTGCTCGCCACTCTCGTGGGTTTTGCCTCCTCAGAGGATACGCAAGCACCGCTTCGGCGGATATTCTCGGCTTCTTTCAGCCTCCCTGCGCCCGTCGCGACGCTTCGGCTCCGGGTGTAAGCCGGCATTGCGCTCCGATCCCTGGGAGGGCTCTACCGCACCGGTTACCTCGTGAGAGGAAGATCCGGACGTCTTCGTAGGTTTTCCCCCTTGGGGGCATTGTCCTACATCACGCTTCTTCTCTGAGCGTTCGGCGACATTCTTGTGCATCTCTTCCAACGATGAAAGCAGCGAGTTGATGTTGACTTGCTGAGCAGCGCGAATGTCCTTGATCAAGCGAACCTTGACCTTACCATGAGCCTTGCGAATGACAGCCTTGAGCGGAGTATCCTGTGGATGCCCCGTGAAGACAGTCAGTGGGCAGCGGTTGCCCAGGCGATCCAACACTGAGTTGTTCAATGCGGATTTAACGACTGGCATGATGCTCGGCCAACAGCTGTGCGGCAGCTGATATTCGGACAGAATAGCACGAGTCGCTCGAAGAAGTTCCCGATTCACGACTTCGACTGTGCCATTCGACCACGGGCAGTATGCCAGGATGAAGTGGTGCTCCGAATACGTCTCCTCCTTGATGAGACGAATCAGCGCGTTCTTGAAGTGCGAGCCACAGTCCGATACCCACTGGTTGACAACGCCGAAGGTGGCGAACCAGTCGATGTGGATCTCGGCCACCGTCTCAGCGGTAGTATCCTTCGTAGGTGTTAGCCAGACGTAGGAACTATGGTCGTCCTTGAACACGAGAACGTAGAGGAAATCATCCTCTCCGGGGGAAATGTAGCAGAAGTCGAAATGAAGGAGCATGTTCGGCAGGACGGCATGAATAGCATGACCCAAAGGACGTGGAACAATCTTCCCCGACTCGGTGCAGAGACAGTGAAGACATGAACGAACGAAAGACTCCAAATCGTCGGGCATGTTCTTCCACTTGAAGTAAGCCTGAATTGTTGCGAGGGTGACGCGCCAGCTGCGATGTCCACCGTGCCCGGTGTGAGCCGCGACCATGATGCGCATCTTCATGAGCGCATCTTCAGCCGGAACCCAAATGATACCCTTGTCGTTCTTCCACAAGCCATCCTTGTTCTTGAAAGCATGAGGCGGCTTGACTTTTGAATCTTTCTGCGATTTCTCGATATCTGCGAATTTCGGCCAGTCCAGACGTAGATCTATGCCGGGGTTGATCGGAGCCAACATAAGCGACTTGGCGCGACCAACCTTGGTTGCATCAACGGTGTGCTTGGAGTTGACAGCCCATCTTGTCAGCATGTCAGCCCAAACATTGCGTTCACCAGCGAGATGATCGACGACGTAGCGAAATGCACTGAGCTTGATGGCCCAACGCATCAGCTTGCTTGCGGTGTGAGGTGCAAGTCCTGGATTCCTTCCATATGGATCATAGAGGTAGACCAAGTTGGCGTGATCTGTGAACATGGTAACCTCGAGACCCAGAACCAATAAATCCAGGTGACACATGGCTTCGACGATTGCGTACCCTTCCTTCTCAGGAACGGACCAGTTGACAGCTGATCCGGAGAATGCGCCGGACAGGAAACAAAGGGGTTCGTGCCTCTGATCCTCGATGTCCTTGCGTTGATCTTCTTCTGGTACTTGAGTCAGCATTGCATCCCAATGAGTTTCCGATGCATCTGTGAACAAGCAGACGCGGAAATCTTCTTTCGGGTGAGCGAGCTTGACTGAAGCGGCGAGTTGATGCTTTATATCGGCGAAAGCCTTATCATGCTTAGCGCCCCACGCGTCGGAGAGGGAAAGTTTGCGAAGTGACTGCTTCGTCCTCTTCCCTGACTTCTGGTACTGCTCCTCGAGAAGAGCCTGTAGGGGGGCGATTCGTTCCGCATAGGCTGGGATCGAGTTGCGCATCCAGTTCGTTGCACAAAGGAACTGCTGAAGATCATTCGCCATTGTTGGTGGTTTCATATCCACCAACGAGTTGAAATGACGTGGATGGTACTGAACGCCTTCGTTTGAGATGATGCGGCCGCAGAACTGGACTTCCTTGGCGAAAAAGGAAGACTTCTCGGCGTGTACCTTGAGTCCGATTTCCATACAGACTCGGAGATATTCCTCGATGTTGTCGAGGAGTTCCTTCTCATTCCTCCCGTAGAATAAGAAGTCGTCGATCCACTGCAGCATCCGATCGACGCGTCCGTCGAACTTGTGTTGGAGTACAGCTTGAAAGTGGTTGCCAGAATCACTTCCACCTTGGAGAAGGCGGTGTGATGAGTAGACACCTAAGGGTGTCTGAATTGACAACATCTCTTGCGACTCTCCAGGTGCAAGAGGGACTTGCCAGTATCCGTGAGCCATATCGGTTCGACCGAAACAGGTACTGCCAGAAATTTCCTGGAGGTGTGAGTCCAGGTGCGGCATTGCTGACTGAATTGGCACAGTCCTTGAATTGGGCCCCCTGAGGTCGACAGTGAATCGAAGACTGTCTGACCCAGGCTTCGGCACTGCCAATGCCGGGCTTTCCCAGTGCGATGAAGGGTTCTTGTAGATTGCGCCGATACCTTCGAGTTGACGAATGGTATTGGAGATGAAGACCCGCTGCATAGGCGCATACCTTCGTTGAGGCGAACGGTATGGCTTGGCATTCTCGACAGAAGTAATGACGAGAGGCGGGACATCGGCGGGAGGATCATCACCGAGCTTGATGCGGAAGACGTCGCGGTACTCTTTGAGGAGAGCCTTGACTCGAATCATTCCTTCCTTGGAGATTCCTTCCATCTCGGCCTCATCGATGATCTTCTTGAACGCCTTCTGGATCGACTCTTCGGAGTCCTTGCCAAAGCCTGCGGCTAGGCAATCTGGCAGCTCGATGGGCTCATCATCGGCTGCCATGTACGAAAGACCCTGGTACTTCGCAGCATTGGTCTTGAGCTTGTTGTGGAGCAAAACCCGGCGACGGGAAGTGCTCTCAAGGTGTTCGAAGCCTGGCTCCCTGGGGGAGGCAGACTCAGAGACAGAGCCCTCCGTTCCACCCGTAGTGTGGGGTGTAACTCCCACAGCGGATTCCGGCAGCACCGACGGAGGTGAGGGGTAGAACCCGTTGGGTCGGGAATGGGTCTGGGTATCCCAAAGAATCGGGGAAAATCCGGCGAAGAGGAAAAACGGGGCGAGGGTCGGGCACTAACAGACACCGGACCCGAGAACCAGAAAAGGGGCGAAACAACAAAAGAAACCCAATACAGGGGCGAAAACCTGTCCTCGAAAGGAAACACAAAAAGCACGCAACAAGTAAGCAGAACCCCCACGGGGTATCGTGCACGCAGGTCGTCTGAGCGGTCTCAAGGGGGTGGTTGCACGGAACCCAAACGTGGGCACTCTCCAAGTGGAGTCGTGTCCCTACGCAGGCGTTGCTAACCAGAGCCCGTTCCGGGTTGTAAGGCCGAAACGATGGCGACGAAGAACCTCTAAAGGTATCGAAGACCAACCTTGGTTACCATTTACTTTGAGCTTCGGACTGTCAGATCTCATCTCCCTAAGTAGGGCCCACTAACTAAACTCTACAGTAGTGCACACCTGCTCAGGGCCATACACGTGGAGATCCCACTGTCAGGGCCCAAAAGTCCAACGTTCTAACAAATATCCGAAAATCGGTGCCAAAATTAAGCCACGTGTATCACGGGGCCAATCCAACCATGGGCCATCCGAATTGTCACTTCATAGGCGAACTCTAACCAGAAAACAGTGCCACCTCAGCACACCTTAGAGGGGTTCATAGTCATAACCCTCGGAGGGTTCAATCCTCATTCTATGAGTTGCATCTTCAAGTATCCCCTAACTGGGCGTTGCTCTACATTGATGGGGCCGTTGAAGAGCCCGGTTATGTTAGTAATGGTTCTAATTAGAGTTCTACGTTGGAGAAGTTCCGATGCATTTGGCTTACTCTTTGATTTTTTTTTGGCAGTTACGATACTCTCTGGTCTTATTTCTAATGGACTTGCCTGTTAGCTTTAATAAAGAGGGGACGTTTTGGGAAGAGATTTTGGAGGTTCAGAAAATGTCTCTCGACAACTGACGAAACTTGATTGTGTCTGAGCCATTGCATATGGCTGTAGGACAGAAGCAGAAATGAATTCAAACATAGATGTTCGAAATTATGGCGCGCTTTTGTTGTGAGATATCACATCTATAGAGAGGCGATTGTGCTCTTTGTTGAAACAGAGGAAGCGAGATCGTTGTGAGGTATAATGACAACGGTTAGTGAACTAAGGACACCGAGAGACTACTGAACGTACAATGCAAAGCATTGTATTTGGCAACTTGTACATGTGCTTCACTTTAGCCTGTGCTTCACTTTGACCCCGCGGGAAAGGTAGCTTTTTTATGTTCTGTATTCCAGTGAATAAATAGCACACTCAAAGGCACCCTGATTACAGCACCAAATACTCAACCGAAAATGCTGCTGAATTGTTTGCAATAAAGCTTCTATAGAACTTTATGTAGAAAATGTAAAAACCATCTCAGAAGAAATGTGGTACGTCTAGAATAACTTAGAGCTGCTTTCAAGCAGTATGAAATAAAACGAGAACAGAGACAGTCGAGGAAAAATAAATCTTAAACATTTCACCAAAATATCAAAGTCTAATTGTACTTTAAACTATCAATGGTCGGCGCACTGAGCGCTTTTTCATACTCCGGAGGTTCAACAACTTAATCGATTGGTTCTTGCGTCGGCCACCTCTTCAAACTTGAATGCTGCTTAACTTGACCAGAAGAGTGGTCATATTTTCGATACCCTTCGAGATCTTTGGTGGTGCACTGCCGGGAGGCTTCCGATTACCTGTTATCGCAAGCACCAGGCCATAGGCTTTTCTTCAAAAAAGAATCCACCGAAGTTTTCCCAGCGTTTACTTATAACAAAGTGGCTCCCATGAAAGCGACTATTCTTAGGTCTTAATTCTTAACTTTTCTCATTTGAAGATGACGATGAAGCATCTGAGCAACACTTAGTTTCTCTTCAATGCTTTCCCTCAACCAACGTACCTGGCAAAAGTGATAAGCACAAGACCGGATAGGTAGAAGTTGCTGTCAAGTTGCAAGTGCTCAATAGTGTGGACAAACACGTAGCTAGAGCCAGATAGTATATGTAGAAATTCGATAGATGCCACAATTGAAACGATATAAGAAACAAAGCTTTTCGGCCTGAACATCCAGAGACCTCAATTTAAAGAGTGACGTCTGGGGTCGGCAAAGCGTATGCGCTGATTCCAGCCCCTATTGGGCATCAGTCCTGTCCTCAAATGGCGGGACAATTCGTTTGAATAATGATACCAGCAATAAGTAGAATACAACATCGGCCACGCAATTTCGTGCGTCTGGAACCCTACCTCACAGCATCCAGGACCGAAGACTTGCATTACTATTTTAGGCAGTCGTTTGTAGAGCGAGAGGGCTGTTGGTCTGAAATGTAGTATACGGTCGTAGAGCGCGTGGCGAGATCGGGAAAACCCTAGCGGGCACAAGGGATCCTCCCTTGTCTCCTCTGTCCCCAGTGTCTTGGGGCGGAGCAAGGGTGAAGTTTGGCATGCAGAGCCGGCGGCATTGTGCCAAGTGGCAATCGTGTATTGCACACCCCCCGCCTTGGCGCGAAACAATAAAAATAGATATTTTGGAGTTCGGCCAAATGCGCAACAACCTTTCTGACCCTAAGCGCATTGAATATTCGCAGATCTTCTTCGCGGGACAGTTTTCGAAACAACCGTCATCGTGGATGCAGGAAACACGCCCAACAGACCCAACCATAAAACTTCTACGTAAGGACCATTGTGAACGGCAACGCCGACGATGTCGCCTGACCCACAGGTTGATAATGTTAGAGACCGCAGGAGAGCGAGAATTCAGTCGCAAGGATTACTGACTCTCCTGGGCGACCCTGAAAGGATTCGCCGAGAACCCACGGTAGCAGCGCGTTTACAAGAACGCCTCACCAGGGCCATCTCTAAGGCAGGAACATCCCCAAAGAGAACCCCCGTAATACCGAAGGAATTAGGTAGAATATGTCCACAGAGCTTGCCAAACTTCTCTGGCCCCGTCTCCGTGAGCTCTCATGAGCCCATGTCGATTCCATTGTGAACATGCGACTCGCTACGGCGATCACTGACCATATGGATTAGCTCATCACTCGAATGGCCCCCAAGGTCATGAAGTCTGAGCTATTCAAAGACTCTCTCCTTCAGGCCGTTCAACGAGCAGTTACCAGCCAGTCAGGCAATGCGGTCCCTAAGACAACTCCACAAGTCAACCATCCGACTTCCCTATGGCCACCCCCTACCAAACCCTCCAAGAATGACGGTATTACCCGCCCCTCGCCGGGAAAACAATCAACAAAACCAAATGGAAAGAGAATCTAGGAGCAGAAGAGAAGCTCTGCGTCAAGAAGAGAGACAGATTGCCCTTCCCAAAAAACAATATGAAGTACAGCGACCTCAGGGCTCCATCGGATCTGATATAGAGATCGATCTTTTAGGTCCTTCTTCCGCTGGAAAGAAAAGTAGTAACCGCAAGAGAAAGAAGAACGGAAGTAGTAAAAGAAAAGACCATTCCGACACGAGTGATTCCGAATCGGCCTCGACCGAAACGACCGACTCAGAAGTAGGTAAGGCCGTTTCAGGCCGAAAACCACTGAAAACGAAAAAAGAACTCATCCTTAAGGTTATAGACTACCGGAATTACCGGCTGGCCGACTGGTTTCCGAAATATTCTGGTTCGGTGGCTTGAAGAGTCGCCAAATGGCCAAATGGATGCAACTAACCATTACGAACAAGTTCACGGGTTCCGATTTTATTGCTGTCCTCAGGTTTCTCAGTTTATTCTGTACGGCCTATTATCAGAACGGTGTCCACGAGGGGGCCGCTCTGCACCTTTTCCAACTCTTCCTTACTGGACAGGCGCGTGATAGAGTGGTTTCGAAGATATCTGGAACAACTGACCTCGTGGATGCTTAAGACCGCGCACTTTTCTGGTCATACCCTCTGGTTGTTCATTACCCCTTGGAAACTTACGCCACGGATGCCGTTATAATGGATGCCCACTAGGAAGTAATATATTTTAGGCAGAGCTCCAACATGACCGAATCGGCTTTCGCCGACGACCTATGTAAGAAGGCTTAACGATGTGGAAACGTGTTTTCCGAAGGACGGCTTAAACGTCACTTCGTCACGGGATTACCCTGCCATTCGGACACATGTCCGCAATTACCACACGGAAACCCCACAATACTCCTTCCGAAGGCTCGTAACTTATGCCTTAGGTTACGGCAAAACCTACAGAACTTTCAGGTGGAATGCTGACATATCCAGAGAACACGCAACTCCACTGCGTAAAACAAACCAAACCCATATGGTTAGCTCCACAGAATCGGACATGGATTCATCACTCCATTATGCAGATTCGGGAGATGTCCTTGCGGTTAATTCCAGTGCTCCTCCGTCTGGGCCCCCATTATATACCACCCAGGGAACTACAGCGACCACTGGCCCATCTACACCCAAGTATCACCCCTTTCCACCCCGCAAGGACGTTTTTGTTCGCTCCCCAAGGGCTTGCTTCCTCTGCCTTTCAATGGGCCAACCTTGTGACTGTACGAGTTCTCTGCCTGAGGACGCCCGCAAAAACCTCACCCCCTAGACTTAAGGGAGGAAAATAACAGGGTTCGGCGATCCGAAGGAATGTTTAACAGAGCCCAGCAACGAGCCACAAGGACCCCTGAAAGCTCACACTATGCCACGCCTCCGGATACTTTGATCGAAGCCTCACAGGACCACGCCATTGTGGACCCTACGGGCGACCCGAAGAGGAATTTTATCCTAAGAAAAAAACGGAAACCCCATCGGAAAACTCCTAGAGGGACGACTCGAGGCAAATCCTCCCTCTTTAAGCCCCTGCCTCATCAATTTAACGGTCCTGAGCCAAAGAGCTCCTCACCTTCCAATACAAACCAACCACAATGCACCACTCAGGATGAAACACAATTGAAACACAGTAACGACCCCGTCTGTATCCTCAGGAAAGAGAACTATAAAGATCGAGTAACCGTAGGACTTTGTTCCAACAACTCTCGAGTGACCATAGCCGTATTGGACATAGGCGCTAATTCCAATTTGGTTCATTCTAAGCTACTCCCGCTTGGCCGGCACAAGTTCGTTCAGGCAAGGAAGACCCACAGGATTACCAATGCACCACATAGACCAATGTACATTAAAGAAATAGTACCACTTTACCTACAATTAGGACACTTCAAAGTCCGCACGTGGTTCCTTGTATGTCCTAACTTGGGCGCTGAGGCAATTCTAGAAACCTCCTTTGTCGATCGATACATTAAAGCTAGTTATCCAGGCCTTATAAAAGTCGCATTCTATCGCGCACCTTCCATCTCCATATCTGGTTCCGCCCCAGAGCCAGAAGCAAACCGCAAACGAGCGATAATCTCCGAAAACACGAATTCCAATAAGGTTCGCTCGTCGAAGGCCATAACGATACCCTCGATGACCCAAATCACCGTATCGTTTCATTACCAGTCTTCAGGTCTCGTGGCGATTCAGAACCACCGGAAAACGGTTGTGAAGCACCTTACCTTAATGGCCAATGGAGTAATGGACATCCACCCCAACAGGCCCTTCTTAGTCAGAATCAGCAACTTAAGGGATAAACCCGTATGGTTACCTAAAGATACAGTGATTGGAATCACTCTACCTACGACCGTGGCTTTCGTGGAGGCCCAAATGGATAACCTTTCAACCCGTACTCCCGACAAGGAAATCGACTCTTGGGAGGGGAAAATCGCTATCGGCGCAGAATTCGAATCCGATAGGCCCCAGATAATTGATCTCCTCAGGGAATACCAGGCTATGTGGTCAGGTAGATTGGGCAAAATCAGAGCCACTACACAGTGCATTGACCTTCAGGGTGATGCTAGACCACAGTTCCGGCACCCATACAGTTCCGGCCTTAAGAATAGGGAAATTGTCGCCGACCAGATAGACAAAATGCGCAAAGCTCATGTCATAGAGCCAGCGCCTTCTAACCAATCCAAATTGGCCAGTACTCTTTACCTCGCGGCTAAGAAGGAGGGCTCCGTCAGGTTCTGTGCCGACTACAGGAAGCTGAACGCAGTAACCGAGAGGAACTCATACCCGATACCCCGTATGGATGACCGTCTAGGATCCTCAGGTGAAGCTGCCGTATTTACCCTACTTGAGCGCTGACAACCTTCACCACCCATGAAGGTCTTTTCAGATTTACTCTTATGCCCTTTGGTTTAAAGAATGCCCCAGCAACCTTCAAACGAGAAGACGGTATTAACAATCCTACAGGACGCTGGGGTAACACTGAATCTCCGCAAATGCGCCTTCTTCCAGGCCTATGTGGATTATCTCGGTCACGTCGTCCTCCCATGAAAGCTGAAGGTAGCCACACGCACCACGAATGCGATCGGCCAGGGTAAACCCCCCAGAACCCACACTGAACTACGATCCTTCGTTGGCTTGTGCAATGTTTACCAATGTTTCATCCAAGGGTTTGCTAAAATCTCGGCCCTTCTCAATGCAATGCTGAAGAAGGGAACACCTTCGGAGTTTGAGGCTCTTACCGACGACCAGTACAAGGCATTTCAGACCCTAAAGGACAAATTGCTGAACCCACCTATACTGGCTTTATCAAAACCCAATAGGCTTTTTGTCCTGGACACAGACACCTCTGATGTAAAAGTGGGATGTGCACTGCTACAGGAACAGGAGTCACCGAAGGACTATCTACTTATTGGACACTGTAGCAGATCGCTCACCAGCGCGGAGCGAAACTACAGTACTACCGAAAAGGAATGTCTAGCCATCGTATGGTCCGTATTGACACTCCGTCCGAACCTCGAGGGAACTAGGTTTACCATTTCGACAGACCACGATTCACTCGGCTGGTTACTCAATATGAACGATGCATCAAGTCGCCTCGCTCGGTAGCGCCTCACGCTGTCATAATATGACTACGAGATAACCTATAGGTCCGGCATCAAGCCCCAGGCAGCAGATGCTTTGTCGCGAATCATTACCGACGGAACTGACGACACTTCATTGGACGATCTCATTGCTTCCCCCTTCACCGATGATGGACCTCAGGGCTATACGGAAACGGACTACCTTATGGGTAAGGTCAAAGTGAATTAATCTGGTGTAAAGAAGAATGAAGTCTTCCTATTGGACTGGGAGACAGTACCGCCCAATTCGACACCAGCTCAGGTTCACGCGAGAGCCCCAGAGGAGATGAGCTCCTCCCTATAACTATTAATGAACTCCTATAGGCGCAGGTCGAAGACGAGTACTGCAAGGAAACAGCCCAATTGGTAAGAACCCGTAGATGCCTATTGGCCTATGACCGATTTGGACTACTGTGTCGCCGCTCACCACTGGATGGCGCCATCCAACGGGTAGTACCAAGGTCACTAAGGGCGCGATTCTTATACCTCGCCCATTTCCCTCGCTTGGCTGGTCACCCTGGAGGCCGACAAATGTACCAGACCCTACGGAAGTGCTTCTACTGGCAACTAATGGCACAGAACCTATGGCGATCCGCACGGAACTGCACTTTGTGCGCACAAATCTGACGGTCTCGCGTCAACCATCGGGGCAAATTGAAACTTTTCCCCGCTGCAGGCCCGATCGAATTTGTCGCAATGGATATACTTGGGCTTTTTCCTAAGTCGTCCCATGGGAAACAGTTTGTCTTGCTGATAACCGATAGGTCTACCAAACTTACCCAAGCCCTACACTTAGGGATGACAACAGCCACAGATTTCGCCACGGCCTTCTTGTCCCACTGGGTATATCCATATGGCATGCCACTCTACTTCCTTACTGAGAATGGCAGCCAGTTTGTATCAGAATTCTTTTCGCACGTTTGTGCTACCCTTAGGTATCAAACATGTAACCACCACGGTATACCACGCGCAAACCAATGGGCAAGCCGAACGCTTCAACCGCACCCTTCTGGACCGATTGGGACACTACGTATCGGAGCACCAATTGGACTGGGATGAATACGTTGAGCCACTGGTTTATGCCTACAACACGCAAGTGCACTGTTCCATGGGGACAACACATTTCGATTAAACGCTAACGGGATTGCCATCGCCGATAGCTGTTGACTTTCAGGAGTCTATTATACCCCAGGACATAACCGAAGGAATGAATCCTACCGAGGCGAAGCGCTACTCGCGCCGACGAATCGACCACATTATCTAATTGGCTAAAGCCGTACTGACCAAAGCCCAACGGCGCTATAAGGTCAACTTCGACGAAGCAGTCTGTAAACCACCTACCTTTGGGAAAGGAGACTTGGTTTACATGGACAGGCCACCGAAAGACAGTGATAAACTTGAGAACACTACGCAGAAGCTCTTACCTTGTTCTACGGTACCATAAAAAGTCCTTAAGGCCAACCAACACACCATTTTGTTGCTAATTGGTGGCCCACAGGACGCCGTATCTATCGATCGGGTGACACGAGCCCTCAGCTCCATCGAGTCACCAAAGTCCCAGTGGCCTGTCCCAACGGAATCACTACGACCTTACCTCAACGCTCAAGTCCCACACCCCCTTAGGCAGCTCCTGCGGACTCGACTAGCATCATGGAACCGATGTTCAATTCCAATGAAGATGATTAATCTCTTCCAACTGCCTCCGATGGATTCGCCAATCTGGACCACACTCTTCTTCCTGAGAATGAACACCAACGGCAATGCATGATTGAGGACATCATCTCCGCCGGTGGGGGAGAAGATGGGATAGTGCGCTATCGCGTTCGTTGGTTTGGCTATTATCCCGAAGAAGACACTTGGCAAAAGCCTCAGACCATTCCAGCTAATTTATCGCCCGCTATTGGCGAAAAAATCGGCAGCACGGGGCGCAGCCTTCAGGAGGGCGTAACCGCTGGCCCGCACAATACCAAAACGCCTACCAAAACGCCTACCAAAACGCCTCTCGATACGCCTCATGACACGACGGTTTGCCCTAGCTCCCGCATCAGATAACAACGTCAGTGTAAAGGCGACAACTGAAGAAGACCTGAGAAGCTCTCAAGATTCGGACGCCGTCTCGGGGCATGCACGTTGGAGGAATACAGGAGACACTTTGGGAATGCACAAGCATTACTTTATTTGACTGACTAGCAGAAACATAACAGCCCATGCCATGACCTTAAGGTTCGCAAAAGCGCTCCAAACCCCAACAGGACTCACTGAGAAGGCGCAGAAAGAACTCCGTTGTCATCACGGGAACCAGCAAGAGCAAAACCAGGGCTAGGATCAACCGAGGGTCCTACTGTTCCAATAGGACCGGCCCCAGCGAGCCGAGCATGCTTCTTCGGCAGAGATTCATCTGAGAAACTATTTTCACCCTCGGAAGCCTCCCGGTCACTCAAATTTAGACCATACCGGGCATCCAAGTCGGCAGGAACCCTCTTGGACATCATTTGTGCATCTGCTGCAGGAGATTGACCATGGCGGTATTCAGATCTTCACCCCGTTGTACAACCGCGGCGTAGCGCATCGAGCGATGCGCCCAGGAGCAAGCTTACCTCAGGGCTGTCGCATTTTCCATAGCGGAAGTAACACCAACGGTACGGAAGAATTGCATGACGCACTGCCCGCGGATTTCATCTGATGGTATGGTCATAGCGGTCCCCGGGGCGCTCATAGGCTACTTGGTATCTCGAGGAGCCCCTCGCTTGGTTGTTCGAAGCCATGGCGCCGCTGCCCACAGATTGGTCCGCCGGGAAATGGATACGGTAACCGACGGAAGCAACAAAGTCCAGAGGGAGAGTGACGTATTCAACGGGCTTATAAGGCGGGTTTGGCATCGCGCGCGACCAATGGAAGAGTACCACGATGGGAAAATGAGATGATGGAATTGACCCGAGCAGACAGACAGACGAAAACCACGGTGGACGAAGCGCGTAGGGTCGCAAAAGGAAAGGCGGAGATTAAGGAAGGCCCCAATGACCTTCAGGGGAGAATAAGCCAAGGTACCATCTCGTGAAGGTGCCACGAAAATTACGCCGGAGATGCACCTATGATCAGTGTTCACGGCGCGCTTGAGTTTCAGTCCTTAGGCAAATCAATTGCCACCCCGGAGCCAATGGTCAGCTCACACTTCCTCGTACCCGCGCAAGTGATGACGACGCGACGTCCCGTCGCGTACAATGGTATTGGGAGCAACTAAGCGCTCATATCCCCTGGGTCAACCATGGAGCAATCTGGACTTCGCCATGACGGTCGATTCCTAAGGAGGGAGATATGTGAAGGAGTAACGATTAAGGTTGAGTTTTGTAAGCCGCGTGGGTATGAGGGACCTTACAGACGCCACGTGGACTGGTCGACCTCAGCTGGACACATTCAGTTAATTAATTTAATTTAATTAGTGTAATAGGATAGCTTAACAGTGCCAGGGAGATCCTAGCGCCTCGCCAGCGATATTTAATTGGCTGGAGTGACACCTCACTTTTAGAATCAGGTAGGAACCGTGAGGATACTAAATAACCCCTTTTTATACAACAGTTCCACCAATTGGTCTGCAAGCCATCGTTTCCGTAGCTCCGACATGTCGGACTTCTCAGTAAACGCCAGCCCATTGCACGAAGTACTCTGGGAGTGCCGCCGTCAAAGGTACGAACCTTAAGACCTGCTCATCACGCTTCCCCCAGGTTGAGACCAGTACGCTGACCCACCAGTCATTGCGTTACAAAAACATATCTCCACGAATATCTGAACAAGATTATTGGCAAGCTTCTTCGCCAAAAACCACAGCGCGGCGTGCGAAAAATCTACGGAATCACATTTGAAGGCAGCAACCACCTCGTGCTTTTTAGTAAGAACGAAGCCCTTATTTTGCTCGGGCTCAAAATAACGCATTTCATTGGACAGATTCGTGGCAATAAGTTTGGAAAGTTGATGCTGTTCCGATCGGACCTTACGGAGGCCTTTGATGACGACGAAGATTCCGATATGAGAATTTAGAATAGCGATTGGATGGTCAAAAAATTGTGGTTGTCTAGAGAAGGTCGCGGTGAGAATAAGAACCAATTTTGTGCTTTTGAGCATGGCACTTACGTAGTGTGACGCATAGATATGCACATATTCTGCATCGATTACAGTCAGGCAGTCAGAGTTGGTGAGTCGGGAATTAGGGTGACGTATGGTGGCCAAGAAGAGGGAGGAACCATTTATTGGGGAGGAAAGGACCAGTATGAGTCGATCAAAAGCATCCTGGCTACTTGCAGCGCAAGGCCAGTTCAAAGGCTCATCGTCCTTCAACCCCAAACGCACACGCCGTCGTCTTGCGTCCAAAGTTTCCATCTCTGCCACACGTCCGTGAAGTTTCGCGATGAGACGTTCCTGTGCATTGAAGCTTCACTAAGTAATACATTGGCTCTCACCATTGAGTCCTTTATGGCTGCTGAATGTTGGGCTTATCTCGTCGATCGCGTTAGGAAGAAGGCGGACCATAACGAGATGCACTTCAAAGCCGTTGCAGGTCATAGATTTAAAGAAGTGGGTGAGCTTGAACATTAGAACCGGAAGGCCCGAAGGGAGGTCTGAAGAAAGTTTTAGGACTTAAAAGATATGCAGAGGTTCCTTAGGGAAAAGATCCGTGTTGTCAGTCTCGATTACTTTCGTAATGGGACTGGACGCCGAGAAGAAAACTTCTATCTGGATAACTTCGTCGATAGCGGAAAAGTCTTCGTCGCCAGTGTTCGGCCGATTGGCAGATACCTTCATGAAATTTTCATAGATGGAGAACGCAACATGATTATTGATCCAGTGGAGAAGTATTCCATCGATATCAATCAGGCTGCCCTCTAGTCTTGTGTTGGAGCAGACCTTTCTTTCAGTCACATTGCGGAATGTCGTGTAGTGCGCTTGCTCCTAGAGAGAGAGAGGATGGGATGCGCTTTCGTCGCGGGAAGGAACGTCGTCACCAAGAAGGTTCTTCAAACAAAGTTTGAAAGCATTTCCATATGAGATCCTAAGCCTTAGGGTTGCATGCTCCAAGGTGGTGGCCCATAGTTGGTATGATACATTTGCTGAGCATACCTTGAAGCATAGCTTGGTTCAATTGAGTAAATGAATGATGATTTCTATTTTTCAACGCTTCGGCTATGCTCAGACTTCCTGCTATCCAACGCATGGAGAATATGTCTCCAGATTCGAAGGAGTCACGGAGGGGGGACACGGTAGGGCGCAATCGATAGTCCTGACATTAGTGAAGGGCAGTGATCGTTGAGTACAAACCAAATGAGTCGACGTAAAGGATGAGTGAACCTAAACCCGATGCAAGAACTTCCATGCATTACCATAGCAGTATGGAATTTTCTGCGGATTCTACGGCCACAAGAATTTTGACAACAAGTGAAGTAATGGATGTGGGTCCTTGCTTCGCTCTATGCCAATCTTCAGTGTGGTACAAAAAAGTCCCGACCATGGGAGAAGGCGATGTCACTGATGTAGGTTTGACCATAGGATGACATTCCAGTGCTGGCGTCAGAGAAGGTCACTATGTGGAAAGCGTTCATGTTGTACGCTACCATCGGAGATCTCGGAGCCATGTACTTCATGAAGAGATAGAGCTTAAGGAAGAGGTTGAGGATTTGATTTGCCTGCGAGAGATGCCTAACGTGCATCTCTGGAACCAACTCTTGCATGAAGCTAGCGACGTACGCAGCCTGAAGCAAAACACCATGGCTTAGGTAGTGGAGTTTTTCAACAAGTGACTGGATTGCTCGGGTGTCTTGCTAGGTGTATAGATTCTCAGATTGCTTCCCGCTATCCCTCGAGATCGGAATGTGGTGGAGCTTTCCCATAAACTTTGCCGTAGAAATCTCGATCGAAAAGTCTTCGTATTGCCGAATCCAAATGCGGCTGAAGATATTCTCGTTCTTAAAGAATGCTCTGCCAACCTTGAAGCGAGCTGAGGGAGCCTTGGAGGAAATGTTCATCTCACTCATTGATCCTGCAAGGAGAAGATCGTCCACCAATTTGGCCGGGAGTAGAGATATACGCCCACGATTGTCCGACACTATGTGAACATCTGTGGCATACCAGGGACATTACGGATTCCGTAGTCGCACAACCATTCCTCGATGAACAGCTGCAAAAGAAGCCCGAACTCTACGAGGCCATACGCGGGCTTGATTAGCATCCATACTTCGTCTACGAACTGTTTCCATCCATTTGGAGGCGGCATGTATATATCTCGTTTGAGGTCGCCTGATTGTAAATACACTCTAGAGATGTAAATGATTCCGAGGGTGAGGTGTAGCAAAGTTGCAAGGGAAAGCAGAAGACTGATGCAAATGAACTGATCCGTGGAGGAGTCCGATCGAATGTTATCCTTTTGGAAATCTCGATTCCCATGGGATACCAGACGGAGCTTGGGCTTAAGCTTACCAATCCCTCCATCGAACTTCGTTACGAAGAACTGATGGGAGGATATAATATTTGCATTTCACGGGAGTCCTTTGATGGAGATCGGCTTGTGTGCCTCGGCTTCAGAATAGTTTCTCTTCTCTGCTTCAATGGCCTTGTTGATTATTCATCGCGGGGCGAACTGAAGCATAGCTTCTACGGCTGGCTGGTTTCCAATGAACTTCTTGATCTGTTCCAGAATTCTTTGCTGCGAAGACAAGAGACTTTGCCCTGTGGTATGGAACCGAAGAGGGGTTTCACGAACATCTCTGCCAAGTTGAGGATTCCCGACGTCCATTGAGGGTGCATTCCCAGCCATTTTGTCATCCTGTGACGCAAAGTTGGAAGAAGAGAACGGGTGCAGAGACCACAAGTTTGGTTCGTCCGATATGTTAGCGTCGAAACTGAAAGGATATTTTTTTGTTCTGCACAAAAACTTCTGTGGCTCCTTCATCTAAGAGAAGCGGGAGAGAAGAAAAATCGACATCATTCTTCTCTTCAGAGACTTGGATCGGTTCTTCTTGGGCGATAGTGTCCGGGAAGGACGAGTATCCAAGCTCATGTTTGTCCAGTTCCGGTAGAAGGGATGAACGCGGGGCTAATCTTATGTCCTCGTAGGTGATCTGATGCTTCGGTCCCTGGAGACATATATTCGGAGAGACCAACATTATGCGGTCATTAGTAGTGACCACAAATGCCTTCTACCAGGCATGATGTTTTCCAACCCTCTTGCCGACGTATACCAGAGTAGTTGGTGTCAGAAGGTGTTGTGGCAAAGAATACGATGGCTTGGCATGGAGTAAAGTGTGTACGGAACGTCTGGAAACTTGTTAGTGGTAGGAAGCGAGGAGCTTCCCTGGTAGCATATGTTTGGGTAACCCAGAAACAGAAGGAGTTTAACCGTGAACAAGCTCAAAGCTTCTGCCTGATTTGTTAACATAGAGCACATTCTTCAGGAATTTGGCTTTTGAGAGGATCTCAAAGTCCGTGCGATAAACTTGTCGAGTTTCCCTTACATGAGGTTCGTCGAGAAGGAGCGTTTGGAAAAACGTTCGGATGGTCTTGTTGCTCGATTCGACTCTCCCAATTTTCTTGTGGTGTCGAGCAGGGCGCCGTTCGATTGATATCTAATTCTCAGCACGCATTCGGTTAATGAGGTCGTCGTTGAACTCCGGGTCTCCTGATAACTTTGATGGAGGTCCAAAGCCATCAAACAAATGAGCGCCAATCATGCGAGAGGCATCGGTTATATCTCTTGAAGTCATCAAGACAGTGACGAAGAGATCGGTAGATATATCTTTCATATGCAAAATAGGAAGTTTTCCAAGCTCAAGAATGAACATGAAGTCGACTTGAAGGTGCTCGTTGAACTCACCCAGTATCCTTTTGAGTTATATCCTCCGAGCATGTAGTAAGTGGCCAGACCTTTTGCACGAAGTGCAAGAATTGTAGGCCTATTAGAGCTCACTAGCAAGATATCAATTGAGTATCCCGGCTCGACTGCAAAGCTTTTTCATGCCCTTAATGGAGGGGTGGGACTGATAGTGAAGCTTTGTGGCGAAGCGACGGGCATGGGTTGGGTCCATATCGTCATTGGCCAGTAGTTGGGCGATCGACTGAGGATTACTAGAGAGAAAGGAAGAATGAGAAGAGAAGTAGGATTTAAACGACATTAATATCGAAGGAACGACTAATAAATGTGTTCGGCGGTCATTGTGTTCTCCTAGGACGCAAATTGACAGAAATACATCATCCCGAATTATTCCGACCGAAGCGGGCACAATGAGCGTGTTTTCCAAGCCTATGAGGTCCGAACGCGACTGTTTTTCATTCCCCAGTAACAGAGAACCGTTGTCTTCAGTAATGTAGAATTCTATATCTGTCTCCACATGGTTGAGTGCAATAAACTTCAGTCTCAAAGTTCCGAACACCAGTTTTGGATTCGAACATTCTGGAACAAAACCGTGATAGAAAGGAGCACAGCCCAGGTCCTCAATACGAATTTTGGATCCCCATTGCGATTGATAGTGCAGCGGCGGTCTGGATGCCTCCCACACTACGGGGACAGCCAATGTCAATGACGGGGTTAGGATCTCTCGTTCTACTAACCACATCAGAAGGCGCCACAACCCACGACTTTAGGCATGATTGCGCTTCATTGGGTGAGCGCCTGGCGTAAAAACCGCGTTTGATCCATGGTTTCGCTCTCTGGAGGCATTACTTTTCGGATGTCTTCCTCCACGACGAGGAGCTGTGGACCTACGTCGGAATAGTTGCGTTGACGTTCGAGCTTCTCCTTCTTCTTCAGAAATAAGAGACTTGGGCACAAGTCGTTTCCCGCCATGTGCTCGGTATCACCACAATCGAAACAGAAAGAAGACTTTCCACATTTTCTGAGCTTTACATCGGTGCGGTTCCTTTTCGCATTACCCGATTTGAAAGACACGGTTGATGGATTTACCTTCTTTTTCTTTCCCAAGCAAGATAGTATGATCTGGTTGGATTGAGAAATTGCGTTTAGCGTAGTTTGAACTTTCTGACCGACAATGTCCTCAAGGTCCTCCATCGTATAGTTGGTAGCAGAGCTCGAAGAGGGTAACGGGGGGATTCTGTATGACTGAACGGCATCATCCTGGTCTGCAAGTCATGTGCGGGAAGACTGAAGGAGTTTGTTGTAGAAGAAGTTGGGCAGGTCTTTGAGCGAATGTCTGTAAGGTGTTCCTCGAAGCCAACGACTGCTTCATTGACATTTTTATTGGTTACTAAAAAATTCACCTTCGTCATATCCTGATTATCGCGCCTCTAAAGCTTATGATGGGGCTTTGACAGCATTTCAAGGAGGTTTTCAACGGACTCCGAGAACTTCAAAAGACTACTTTGGTGCTTGGTATATTCAGTGTGGCTTCAATTTCTCATGCGGGCTTCGGACAGAGAGATAAGTTTTACTTTGGCATTGGCCAACGTCTCCTCACCCAAAGTGGCATTTTTGAATGCCCTTATTGCCAGAACAGCTCCAACTTGAAAGGAGAAGGAGAGTCTACCATGCCTGAGACAATTGGTAGACAAGACGCGAAAACGTGAAACAAAGCTATGCAAAGGCTCAATCTTACGCCGAAGGCAGATTGTACACGATTTAAGAAGGAATTAGACGAAAAACAACAGAACTTAAAAAAACTGAATACCAAAACCTCAACAATTTGCAATACCGCTCTCACACTTGGTTCTTTTGCTGGTATTCAACAATTCTTTTGGGCTCATGGATTTCTGCGAGCTATGTAAATTTCAGTTATACGACTGCAGGCCTCGAAATGAAAAGATTGTTTGGAAATGAAGATTAGTGCCTTTTTGATGCAGTAGAAGTAGTATGTATCCGTCGACAGACGTTGCGGCTCCATTTTTGTAAATGCTTGGCAGGATGAAAGTTGTTGACAGGTCTGTTGGGTTGAAAGACATAACAGCTCCTGACGCTGGGCCTATAATTAATTTAGGCAGACGTACGCAGAGCGGGAGGTCTGTTGGTCAGAAGTGTAGTATGCGCTCGTAAAGCGATTGGTGGAATCGGGGAAAACCGAGTGGACACAAGGTGTACCCCCTTGTCTCCGTCCTAAATGTCTCGGGGCAGAGCAAGGGCGAGGTTTACTATGCAGCGCTGGCTGCATTGTGTCAGGTGGCAATAGTGTATTGCATAATTGCAGCGCTCTCTTTGATACGAATGACATCGGAACTCCACTCGCTGTATGCTTGTATTGCAACGTAAGTTGCAATATAAAAGGGTGTTTAGTATCTACACGCCCGGCGAATTGGCCTCACATGAGGCCACTTCTATTTTCCAAAAATTTAGTAAAAATCGCTGGTTTCCACACTGCATTGGCGTATTCTATTTTCTAAATAAAAAACAAATTTTCTAACCATGTTTTTCCTGCTTTAAAGTACAGTCTTTAGACAGTTATCTTCAGAAACAGCAGCTCAGTGGTTTCACGACCGCTCGGAGACTGATAAAAACAGAGTTCAAACCTCACTGAGTTCATTGTAACTCGAAAACTCCTATGGGAGCTCGACTAATTCTAATAATTATTATGGTCTAAGAACGCATTTGCGTCCACTTGAACAGCAGACAGAATAAGGGGACATCTGCTAAAGGGATTGTTTCGTCAGAGACCATCATATATCTAGCAAGTTGAATAAAGCAGATTGAATTAGCAGGGGGCTTAAGGTAATTTGAACTTTTGCTTTATACATTTAAAAAATGCCTCTAAAAAGCCTTAAAAACGCATGTTGACACACTACCATAAATGTTGTTGACTAAATGTTGCTCCAAATCTGATGAATGTCACGCTGATGACCTATAAATCACTCTCGACCGGTTCCACTGTGACATATATAAACATCCATATCATTGTACTTTTTGCATTCTGAACAAACAAATTTGGATTTGTATGTGGTTTTGCAGAATTTGCATCGTCCTTGATATGTTTGAGACGTCTAAGAACCATCCGATTTTCTTCTTTTTCTATTTGTTTCCATTAAATAAATGCCGGTACCAGCCATATATGGGTTTTCTATTTCATCTTCCGCCTTACATTTTCTTTTCATAGTTCGAATAGCATCCCAGTTGTTATCTATTAAACCGTCTACGAGATTACAATAGAAATTATGTGGTGTCAGATTCAATGTGTTTCCGTATGCACCCTTGTAAACATTCCAAGCATCAACCACCCACATTGCCAGCAAAGAAGTATTCACTCTAAAAGGCCATTCTTTCACTTCAAGCTTCTTTTCCATATTCAGATCATCTTGACGTGACCTATTATGTATATCAATTCTTGAAAAACAAGAATAGTACTGATCAAAAACCTCTGGAATAGCTATGGAAAGCGGAATTTTCTTTGTTATTCCATCAGTTGTCCGCCATCTTTCTCGAGAAATGAGAGTTTCTGGTTGGGTACTGCTACAAGTGCTGATGAAATATCTCCTCTCGCGGTCCACCCAGAGCACAGACATCAACTTTCGATCCAATTCAGGCAGTTTCGATACCATTGACACGTGCTGGCCTCGTGCCGTCATCGTAAGTTCGGAAAGATATTTCATAGGAAACCTTCTGGTGGCTGTTTTTACGACCCCAATAAACCGCATTCCTCTTTTTAAAAGTTCTTCAGCGATTTAAACAGATGCAAAATATGAATCGGCACAAACGATTCGATCAGTTGCGAACCAATTTTCAACAAGTCTCATTAAAACAGCTGTACCATGTGCATGTTCTGATTCAAAAGGCTGTACATCTGGTTGCGTAGCTCCCATCCTGATTCCTATTTGGAGAATAATTCCACTCCTTCCACAATACACTGTCTTTAATTCACAACTGTTTTCAGGTTTCCTATCAAGAGCAGTGTAGTGTGGAAGTCCAATTTCAATCCAGTTCCCTCCAAGTCCATACCATCGTGACATACTTTCGTCCACGCACAAAGTGTGTGATGGAATTACGAACGCTTTCCGATGGTCATTTATAGCTTTCACAAACTCAGAAACGCATGAACACCTGCATTCTTCTGAGTTTTGATCGTTTTCAGAGCCACTCAAAAAGATGAATTGCCATATATGTTCAAACCGATTTCGTGACATGATCTTTCCGAGCTGCAGAGGTTCGATATATTTAGAAAATGTGTCTTTAGACCAAAGCGATCTTCTATGTGAAAACTCGAAGCATGTCATTAACACCATCAAACCGAAAAACTTCAAAATTTAACCTCTTCTAATCTGCTTTGAGCCTTTTTCTTCCAGCCGAGAGTTGATAGATCGAACTATTTTTTCCAAATGAGCTACAGGAAATATCCACTTAAACAAATCGTATGGAGAGAGTCCCGAAGGTGCATGAATGGAGGAGATGAAATATCCAACAGGTCCCGTGAATTTACATTGATGCATTAGTACTAGACCATTCAAAGTCAAGGATACCTTTTCCGTTGTCTATTTTGTCGAACGAACTTCCAAAAAGCTGTGTTGCGTGTCACTGTTTGTCACAATAAGAGGACTCAACGAATTCAGTGTGTGACAGTGATCGACATCTGTGACAGTATGCTGCTCTTCATTGTTCAAAATTTTATTGGTAATAGCAGTACCATCTATCTCCACGTTGGAATTGATGGATTTTTAGCAGTTTTCTGAACCATGAAATGATCCCCGGCTTTTAAATAGCAAAATTTGAGAGTGCAAACTTTCTTGCGAATAGGTAGCTCGAAGTTTATCGCGACAAAAGTGTGTCTTCGATTATTTTTGACAACAACGTCCACTTTTGTAACACTTCCGCTGATAAGTTTTGTTTTCCATTGCTATCAAAAAAAGCTTTCACAGTCGTTCTCTGATGTGGTTAGATGTGCGCGGATGTGTACTCTGTTTCCAACTACACGACCGGGATCCATAGATGATCACATATTTGATAAATTATGAAAGAATGAAGTAAAGATCCTAGAAGGTCGGCCGGTTGAAAACAAGACGATGCGAGTTGAGGACTTCTGTTCAGAGTGAGGCAGAACAGAAGTTTTCTCTTTATACCAAAGAATTATGCTAACGAGAGAGCAACTGTTCTATGATGCTCTCGTGCTGCAAATGTAAATTCAACGATGCTTTCTGATGCTCTCGTGCTGCAAATGTAAATTCAACGATGCTCTCTGATGCTCTCGTGCTGCAAATGTAAATTCAACAATGCTCTCGTGATGCAAATGCAAGAAAAATACAAATGCAAATATACAGGCATTATAAGTGCGTCGTCATTGAGAAAAGATGATGTTGTTTACAGGTTTTGGACGATAGTTCGTGATATTTGAGGTTGACGTCAGAGAAGAAGAGAGTGTTGACAACGTCTAGGCACAAAAACTTAAGGAAATTGACAAAGTTTACAAGACTTATCGATGTTGTAATTTTGGCCTCATACAGTGCGTTTTAAAAACATATCCTTTACCCTTTCCTAAAACCGGGCAAAAAATGGCGTTTTCTGTACTGTGGAGCCTATTTCTCACCGAATAAACCCTTTTCAAGTAAAAAAACTTGTTTCTTAAACATATCCTTTATAAAATATAGAGCTCCATTATGACTTGTGTACCGCCTTTATCTCGCGAAAAATATATGAAAAATTATTAGAATGGACCACAAAGGCATGATCCCAACTTTCATAGCGCAAAAACAAATAAAAATCCCAAACACAAACGATTATTACAGAACACTCTGTTTGGTATGAATAAAAGAGATGTTTGAGCCATACTGCATTCTTTCTAAGTCAAAAAAGCATGAAAGTAAGCTTTATCTGTTATGTGATACTTCATTGTGCAAAACTAATTGAAACAAAACTGTGTTTGAATGTTAAAAGGTCTTAAATATGACGCAAATTAAGAACTAAAAATTGAATAAACTGTACAACAAAAAAAGAATCTTCTTTTGAAAACGCACCATAAACGCAAACGTGCGGTGTGCTCCTCAGAAAAGCCTCATTAAGAAAAAGAGTATGAAAAAAAGATAATTTTTTGGACGAAAACTGTGAATATGAACGGACCAGGTTTCTTTAAATTCTATTAGCATGATAATTGCAAAACAAAATTGAGTTTTGTAAGAAAGTTCTTTGGTTATACATTTGAGATGGTTTTAGATGGCATATTTGAAGTAACAACAACTAAAATAGCGTTTTTAAAGATTTAATGACTTAGAAACGTTATAATAAAGTGTTAGAAAGTTTTGTGCTACTTTATTCCTACTTTACGTATGAATTAAATTATAATTTTTAGCAGGATAGTGCGCTTGTAAAACAGTCAAATGTTTAGAAACAGTACATGAATGGTTTAAATATGACTGATACGGATCTTTCATGACGAATTTCCAATGTTCACTTTATTGAAAACACCAATGGAGTGCTAGATTAGATGATTTATGGGCAAATTAGACAGTTCAGTACAGTTTTTTATTCGAAAGTTTGTATCACAAATTACTGTGACAAAATAACTTTTAATTTAATTCATTTTTTTATTGAATAAATGATAACACACTCTGTAAGTGTCAGTAGGGTTAAAGAGGCGAAAACAAACTACTGAAAGCGCGCTGTAGAGAATATGGCTGACGAAAGGATATGTTTTTGAAACAGTATTTTGACTTGATATTTTTCATGTGTTGTTTTTATTGAGTGTACTGTAGTCGAAAAGGCATTTTACGAAATATTTGTGCAAGGGATATGTTTTTGAAACAGACTTTATGAGGCCAGTGGTCGTATAGACACTAGATTACCTCCTCTATCTGAATTTCCTACTTTCACTAATCTAAGATGTGAAGCTCGGCTGGCTATTCACCTTAGGAGTCTTCCTGGCTATCATTTGGAATCCATTAGAGTCCGGGGGAGTTCGTGAAGTTGAAGAAGTGTGTCTCTCTACTTCTCACTCTATCCAAATACAACAAGTCCCGAAACAGTACGAGCAATGATATCTAGACAAAATGAGCTGAAGCATGTGGATCTGAATGCCTTTACCAAGCTTTTCCTATTGCAACGACAGCAGAATGACCCCCCATTTCCACAATTCGGTCCTTTCCAACCTCATACCCATCAAAACTATCTTCAACACTCAGGTTCCATTGGAAAGTGTCCAGTATAACGTTCCATTCCGTCAAACCGGTATCTGGCAGCTGCACTCTTGCTCCATCGGAACCGTTGTAGAAGCCCACGTATAACCATTTTTCACCAGCACCGACTTCCATTAAGTCTTTTGTCTTTGCAATAAGTGCAACATATCGTTCTTCTCGACGGTGTTTCTCTCTGCCTCTCATATCTAACCATTTTGCTTCGTTCATGAAGTCTCCTTTCGTGAGTTCTTCGTATCGTTTTCTTATGCCAAATACTTTTCTACAAAACCAAACCAAACCGTCCTGAGACCCCCACTTACCACTGCCCTCCTCGGCATGTTTTACATTCGAGTTGGGGAGATGCAAAGCAAATCTTTTTGGGTCATTCCACGTGTCGCTAAACCCATCTTTCGTTGCTCCAATTTCATCCCCCTGTAAAAGCATCGGGATACCCCTTGATATGGCCAGAGCAAGAAAAAAATTTCGTAGTAGCCGGGCTCGCAATTTCAGAACACTTTCATCTGTGACATGACCTTCGCTTCCGCAATTAAACGATATTTCATTATACCCATCTTCGTTTGATCTCTTCTTAAAGCTAACTACGTCGGCCATGCACATGCCATCGTGACATGACACAAAGTTTACGCTATGAAACGCCGGCCCCGTCCCAGCTCGCCTTGAGAAGAGCTGCGGCGACCCCCGAATACCTTCTCGAAAACATTTACTAGCATCGCGTTCGCCCATTATGTATCGTCGAATATCATCTCTCCACTTTGCATTCCATTCGCAAAACCTATCGCCCTGCGGAAAGCCATGTTTAGAACCTAAAAGGAAGTTTGGTGATCCAATCTGATCTCCGGCATCCCACCCTTCCACGATAAACTTTGTTTCCTTCAGCACTGGGTCATTAACCATGTTCTCAATGATCTGTGGGTTAGTGATAGGGCTTCCGTTTTCATCTCGACAAAGAATGCCGGCAGCATCTATTCGGAACCCGTCTATGCGATACTCTGTAACCCACCAACGAAGGCTGTCCATCACCAGCTCTTGCATCATTGGACGAGCCGTAGCTAAGGTGTTTCCGCATCCAGAGAGATTGCTATGTTCAAACCCATGGGGACGTTGCTTGCCTATGTAATACGAAGACTGTGTCCCAAGAAAATGAAACGCACAAGAAGAATTTGCGGTGTGGTTGTAGACGGCGTCAAGATAACATTCCAAACCAGCGGCATGCAACGCTTTGACTAACTTTTTTAGACCGAGAGGGCCACCACTGACAGCTTCTTGAGAGTACCTATTCATAGGAGAAAACCAGGAATTTGGACTGTATCCCCAACAATTCCCAGCTCTTTTATCCACTTCTATATTCTTTCTATTTAGTAAAGCGTAATCTCCCTTCATTGCGTCTACTTCGAGTTCATTGAATTCAAAGATAGGCATGAGTTGCAAAGCAGTAACTCCTAGCCACTTAAGATACGGTATCCTCTCTATGGCACTTTCAAATGTACCCGCAAAGGTCAGAGCCCGAACATGTGCTTCATATATGACAACGTCAGCATGACGCAGCTTTGGGGGCTCTTCATCACCCCAGTCGAAGTAGTGAGCAGCTGCTGGAGGCGTGAACCGAGTTGGCCGGAAGGAATGTTGAATACCAATGGAATTAAGGGAGGGGAAAGAGCTCATAAATTTTCTAACGCTTCCTTCCACGGTCTTCTCTTTTAACGCATAGTTCTCTCCCTCTAATCTCATCCACATTGGAGAGCCCCGCGACTCAACCCATCGAGCATAAGGATCACTTAACAGGCGGGAAGTACCATGATAACTTTGAGCAAGAATGGCATAGGAACAGTTATATGGAACATGTTGAAGCTCTATATGCCAGACATCTCCTGTTTTGTGACGAAATGGAATACATGCTAGAAAGTCTCGGGTGACCTGGTCTCCGTCGATTTCGGGGAACAGGCATATTTTCAACTCGCCTAATTTAGCGTAGACAGCGACGTTAACAGTCAGTAACAAAGGATTTTGACCAAATTGAATTGCACCGTGTCGCTTCGTCGATACGACTGTTGATCCCAAGGGAAATGCCTTTCCGCGGCCAACCTCAATATGTACCATGACATAGAAGAAGGAAATACCGGCAAGGCAAGCTGTGGAAACAGTCGACGAAGGCCTCCGAGAAGTGCAAAGGCCTGCTTACGAGATCATGGCAGATTAAAGATGCTGCGCACATCCAGGCAGACATGCGAGTGGAGCGTAACGTGGGCCGTCTTGGGCGTTTCAGCTTCTTCAGTCAAAAACCTCAGACGGAAAAGGGGAGGATGCACCTGCACTGTGCAATGGCACGTGTGTGTCACAGATGCGTGGTTTTCGGTGGAACTCAAAACGAAAGTAGAATACTTTGGAAGATATTTGGGAAAAGTGAGTTGTGCAAGCACGCCCACATCACAATACTTGTGCGGTTGTGTTTGCAGTGGAGATGAGCCTCACATCCACACAGAGCGCAACCTCCCATCGCGGACGAGCTGCGACGCCTTCCTCCTTCGCCTTTTGATTTTTCATTTCGTCATTCACTACGCCCGCGGACTAATTTTGCAGTCCACGGACGGACTACGTAACCCCGCGCTAGTCGACTGCACGATTTTTGTTCTCCGTCGAACGCACGTCCCTCATCCTCTTCGTCTTTGTGAAACACTGTTGCACTATGGCTTTCGTATCACATACAGCCTTGCCGCTCCGTCGCCCGCGCGTTGCGAACATCAATCATTGTCGTCCCCGCATGACAAGGTCTGCACCTTCCCCATCCCTTCCAGCGATTCTTCTTGACAACACTTCAGGAAACCGTCTGCAGCGAGTAGCGGCCTTACTTTCACAAGAGCTTAGTCGCACTGCATCCGTCGCAGCGGCAGCGGCCATCCTCGCTGCTGTGGCTACGAATGTCGCTCCAGTTCACGCCGCGGCCGATCCGGTACAAATGACCGGAATGCGACAGGAAACAAGCGCCGCTGCTACCCGGTCAATGTCGTCCGACAGCACCCCAGCTCCAGTCTCTAACGGCGTCCAGGACTGGCGCTATTCGCAGTTTATCGACGCGGTTGAGAATGATCAAGTCGAAAAAGTCACCTTTTCTGCCGATGGCCAGCGCCTTCTTGCCGTGGACACTGATGGAAACCGCTTCAAGCTTGATGCTCTCCCGAACGACCCTGACTTGTTGAAGACATTGACTGGTCACAAGGTTGACGTAACAGTTCTACCATCTCAGCCCGAAGGCGGCGCTGGTGACTTCATTCGATCCCTTATCTTCCCCGCGTTGCTCTTTGGCGGCTTGTTTCTGCTTTCACGCCGTGCGGGAGGTGGCAGCGGCTTCGGACCCATGGGAGGTCCAATGGACTTGCAGCGTTCTGGTGCGCGCGTTTCTATGGTTCCGGAGACAGGTATTACTTTCAAGGACGTCGCCGGTGTGGACGGCGCCAAGTTGGAACTTCAAGAGGTTGTGCAGTTCTTGAAGGAATCCGAGCGCTTCACAGAGCTCGGGGCGAAGATTCCCCGCGGTGTCATTTTGGAGGGTCCTCCAGGTACTGGAAAGACCCTTCTGGCTCGCGCAGTCGCTGGAGAGGCCGGTGTCCCTTTCTTCTCAATTTCAGGCTCTGAGTTTGTGGAAATGTTTGTTGGGGTGGGTGCATCTCGTGTTAGGGATCTCTTCGCAAACGCTAAGAAGAATGCCCCGTGTATTATCTTCATCGATGAAATTGATGCGGTTGGTCGCCAGCGTGGAGCGGGTATTGCGGGTGGTAACGACGAACGTGAACAGACCCTCAACCAAATGCTTACCGAGATGGACGGATTTGAAGGCAATTCCGGCGTGATTGTCATTGCGGCGACGAACAGGGCCGATGTCTTAGATAACGCTCTTCTGAGACCGGGTCGATTTGATCGGCGCGTCGTTGTCGACCTCCCAGACTTCAACGGTCGTGCCGCCATTCTAAAGGTGCACGCCCGAGGTAAGCCGCTCGCGAAGGACGTTGATATTGAACAGATTGCACGTCGCACGCCTGGCTTCTCTGGCGCTTCTCTTCAGAATCTGCTGAACGAAGCAGCTATCTTCACCGCCCGGCGTCAAAAAACGGAGATTGGCCCAGATGAAGTCAGCGATGCAATCGACCGTATTACTATCGGGGCTGAGAAAAAGGAGGCTGTCATGACACCCCAACGCCAGAAGCTTGTTGCTTATCATGAAGCTGGTCACGCTATTGTAGGCGCTCTGACTCCCGACTACGATCAAGTTGCAAAGATTAGCATCATTCCGAGAGGTGGTGCTGGGGGATTGACGTTTTTTGCACCGAATGAACAAAGAGTAGACTCCGGTTTGTACTCACGACAGTTTCTCGAGGGACAGCTCGCTGTTGCACTGGGCGGGCGTATTGCTGAGGAACTCGTGTTTGGTAACGATAAGGTGACTACAGGCGCCTCAAACGATCTTCAGAGAGTTACCCAAGTTGCCAAACAAATGGTAACCCGATTTGGTATGTCTCAAAAGGTTGGTCAACTGTCACTAAACACCGATGGTGGAAATCCTTTCCTTGGACGTCAAATGGCAAGCGGAGGGACTCAAATGAGTTCAGTTCTTAAAGCGGAAATTGATGAGGAAGTCCGTCGTCTAGTGAACGTTGCATACACAAGAGCGAAAGGCCTCCTCACTAGCAACAGGCACTTACTTGATGCCCTGGCAGAGTTGTTGATTGAGAAAGAAACTGTGTCAGCTGAGGAATTCCAGAGACTAATCGCTAAAAACAAGATTGAAATGATGCCGTACGCTGTCTATTAAATGACGCCCAAGATGCCTCATGAAAAAGCTTAATGAGGTGAGGGACAACATAAGACGGCTATCAGATTAGTGCCTACGATTATTCATTATATGACATAAACGAAGAGCCTTTACGTATTAGAAAGACATTTCTAGCAAAAGCCCTTGTTACGACAGCAAATATAAAGATGAGAAACGTAAAACATACATCAGAAGCGGACTAATGGACATAGTCGCCGAATAGTAAAGTATAATCTACGCGAAGGCTTGATGATACGAAGGAAAGTGCATTTTGGGCCTTTCTTGGCGGAGTCTGGAGTAGATGATTACTTTCGGAGATGATGTGGAATCCTAGCTAAAAGTACTTCAAATGTCTGTTACAAGGTCCGGGAAAAGCAACGATAATAGTAATCAGTAAGTTGTTGTAAAGGTCACTCATTGCTGTTGAGCTTTTTGAACGGCCTGAAGCCGAGCGTTGTGAATCGGTGTGGTTACATTTCGTTTTGCTGGCCGAGGATCGTCACCATAGCCAGGCACTCTTATGTTCCACGCGGACTCGAGATGAAATTGTATGTCTCTTGCCTCTAGAACTTTGCTTCTGCGGTGTTTGGCCATGAGGCATCCGAACTCGGTCACGGATTCAACAAATTCATCGACGTGCTCTTGAAGAAACTGTTAAACACGTAACGAAAGACGTTAGTTATTATTCGCATAAGAGATGTATCAAGCTGACACTTGGCAGACACGCGACTACCCTACAGCCTTCAGTATCAGCTCACGTACCTCTTCAACTTCTGGGTCCAATACTTCACCTGGTGCTACCTCGTGAAGCAGTTCCCGAAGCCTATGTCGCAATTTCAAGTTCAGGTTAGAAATGGATGTGAGTGTGCAATAGCCCAAGCTTGTTAGGGTTTGAGGAAGCAACCTACTTTTCCGGGGGAAGTAGTTCCCGAGCTTGTTGCGAAATGTAAGGTGTACGGGGAGTGCGAGAGTCTCCTGAAGTGGCACCGCTGCCGCCAACTCTCGCTGACATGGTTCAGTATGCTAGATGGCGCGAAACTTTCTCTTGTCCTAATTGATGTTGTGAGTCACAACCTCGAGCAGGCGAGAAGGCAGTACCCTTCGTACTTGAACTACACGAGTTCTGGAAGTGGTGTGGGCTGCCAACTGCAAACTTTGTGAAGTGGCAACCATTCCTTTGCCTGCCCTGCAATTTTTTCACCCACATTTTCTCAAAACAAAAAAAGAATGCACTGCATGCCCTGCTTGCGAGATGGGAAGTCTGGCTAGACTAAAAAGATAAAGAGTACTGTAGCATACTGGTCGTCAGCGATGAGCGTTTCGCACTCGTCCAGTAGGTGCAACGGTACACAGCTGCTCTTCGTTCATGCCCGGCGAAGATTCTCATCGCATCAGAAGCCTGTTCATCCTACTTCTATGGGAAACAGGTGCTGCGGAAGACTCCTTGTGGAAACTAAGCGTTTCTCTTGAAGGACAAAGCCTTGTATGATCACCGTGATAACATGCTTGTTCCTGCTGCTAAACCCCCCGAGCTTATAAGAAAGGGACGCACAACGAGGTGGAAAAATTTTCCATCGCAATACTATGGCTACAGCGCCTTCGCCAGAAGGCGAAATCGATTCGGATGAAGAGCTGGAGTGGCAGCAGATCAACGAGGTCATGAACGTCATAGAACAACAGTACATTGATGCTGGGAACTCTCTTGGTGGTGGAGTTACTATCCTAACCCCGACCAACACAGGAAATCCTGTCAACAATAACAGGTCGCTTCAAGCGCCTGTGATTCCGTCATTGGCCCCAATGCCTATACCGCTCGTGCAATCTAACACGGTAGCGCACGACATAAGCGATAGGACACCGCACGTTCAGGGATTGAGCTTCTCTACAGTTCCGCAAGTTCAAGCCGCATCGATTGCTACACCGCAAAACATACAATCATCAAGTCTTACACATATCAGGAGTGACGAGGTGCCGCCCGTTCAGGGGTTAAGGATGCCTTTAGCCCCTGTAGCTCAAGCTGCATCCAACGCCATACCCCATATCTCACAAGCATCATGTCCAGCTCCCTCATCTCTATTCCAACCACAGACAACACCAATTCCGATGCCTGCTGAGACTAGACCAGGCCCAGAAATTGCTCAACTACAAATGCTCTTAGAAGAACAACGTGGCTCGCTTGCAAGCCACCAAAACCGCATGCGAGGAATGCAGGCAGAGCTGGACTCTCTGCGCGCTTTGGATGTTGAGAATATGCGCTCCGAGAACATGCGGCTAACCGCTGCTCTTTCTGCTGCAGCCCAAGAAAGTGCCCGTTTGCAGGAGCAATTGGGCTACACCAAGCAAGAACTATCATCTTTGCGTGATCGCCGAAGATTTGAAGCAGTTGCCATGTCGCATGGAGCTGGGGGCAGTCAGCACCCTGCGTCGCAAATAGCGGGTACACAGATCCCAGGCACCCAGGTGATTGGTTCACAATTAGCTAGATCTCAGACTAAGATCGGAGTAAGAAGAAGTCTACGAGAACAACTACCTTCACAACGGCCTCCACCTGGCGCATATAGTCGCAGGTCTCGTGCACCCGACTCAAATCCTATTAGACACTCAGGCCGGGATCGCAAGACCCCTGCAAGCCAAAAGAAGAATGAACCACACAAGAAAACGCCAGACGCACAAGAAGTACCTACGAGTACTACTTGCTGGAGACTCGAGTTAGAAGACTCGATGAACTATATTGCAAAAGCGGCTCTCCGTCAGCATCTATTCTCCGGTGCGAATGGTTCATCACTTTGGCAGCTGGCACGCGTTACCGGACAGGAACATTTGCGCCGTGCTTTGCTTGCAGGGATGAGCAGTGACGATGAATGGCCCAATCTATTGGAACCTTTGACATCAGTGTTGAATGCCGGTAGAGGAGCTGCCTTGACATCGCTAACAGCTACGTACGGGCTACTCGTGTATTCTGATGAATGTCGAAAAAGCGTAGAGACATTGTTGAACGTGTCGGTCAAGGTAATGGAAGCACTCAAGGGAGCTGGGAAGCGCATCGATTTCGAGATAGCGGATAAATGCTTACTGGTTTTGCGAGTCATGTTTGATGGTGTCGTAGTGCATGGGAATGAGGAGCAAGTGATGCTCTTTAAAGCTAAGGTTTTTGCTGATGATGTTCTAAATTGGGCGAGGCGAATGCGAAAGTTACCGATCTCTGTTCCGCAGAATCAACGGGTTCTAAGCTCAAAGGTACGAGACTCAGCACTCTCCGTCCTTGAAGTAGGCGTTAACGCGTGTCTGACTTCAACAATATCGCCTTGCGACGAGGAGTTACGTATCCTTGAGGAAGCGTTGGCCGCTGCTAGTGATGCGATTCGGACCGAATTAGACCCTCCGAAATATGCTTTTGCGATGTTGACTAGTGCAGCTTGTCATGTGCCTTCGACGATTGATGATAATGCAGTAGCTGCTCTTGCAGATGCTTGTGTACACGCCGTTCAGACACTTCGGGTAGCAGACAGGCGAGCAGAGGAGCAGAGAGAGCGGGTGCCAGTCTGGGAGGAGGATATCGTCGGGGAGACAAGAGAACGAAAGAAGCTAGCCTCATTGGTTCGAGGTTGCATCGCTGTGCTTGCTCTCATAGCCAGGTCCAGAAACCTTGTGCTTCGCAAAGCGGAAAGAAATGTAGTGCTGGGTGTGCTTTCGGTGCTGGCATGGCCATCTCAAAGAAAGCATGATTTTCATCCACCGAAAGAACTAGGTGGCGAAGCTTTTATTGCGGAGTGTCGGACAGTTTGGATGGCCTTTCGAAAAAAAGCCGGTGTTTGAGCGATTATAACTGAATGTTATGCCAATTTCTCACACAGTGAGGCATATCCTTGATGAAGCCTAGATGATACAGCCATCGAGGTCTCGATGACATGGACTCTGTTGCAAATAAAAAAAAAGACAGACTCAACGGAAAAAAGTTGAAACGACGAGAATCAATTCACTTTACTCCTCGCGTCTTGAACCTGTCTGTAGTTCTCTCAGTTATAGATGAAAATATGTGTACAGGGGATGAAATCAAAGCGTTTCAAACAAGGCGAAGAGGAAGGACTATCCTTGTCTAAGCTCAACAATGCCCCCACTCACTATTTTTGGGGGCTGTCGGCAGTTGTTACCAAGTGGACCAAAACCCATTACTGAGGAAATATCAGTTCTAATGATAGCTATACATATTCTAACGTTCGGTGGTAGACGACGGAGGAGCGAAGCGTACATACTTGTCGGTGGGAAATTGAAAAGATAGGAAGGGCTGAGGGTTAGCTACTAATCGGAGAGTGATTGCTTCGGGATAGATATGTTTTTTTAATCTTAATCATGGAATTTGGTAGGGCTTCATATCGTTTCATGCCAAGTAAGAAACGGCTGAGAGAGCCAGGGTCCTCCGTGGGATGTGCATGTACGACTTGACAGTAGGTTTACTGACGCTCATAGGCTCTTAATGCATCATGACTTCTTTAATCATCGCGAGTTCAGGTCGGACAAATAGGAATATTCGAATGACGATGAGGAAAGCTCGGTTTTTCTTAAGTTGAACTCCGGTTTATTTCCATCTCTTGGCGTTCATTTCCTTTGTTTTGCCACTCTGCACACCACTCCCGCCAAAAGTCTTCTTTCTCTTCTCCTTCTTGTTGGACACTTGTACGGGTTCTTCTGCCACAATCTTCGGAGCGTTCTTAATTTCCGACACTCCTGGAATAAAACGAGCTTGCAGTTTTTCTCTCAGCTCCTGGTGCTTTTCCATGTATGATTTGTAGTCACCATCGTACAGCACAAGGTTCTTGTCCTCCACTGCCAAGATTTGTGTCGCAACTTGCGAAATCAAATATCGATCGTGGCTTACGAGCAACAGAGTACCTTGGAAATGTTGCAGAGCTTCTTCAAGCATTTCTTTCGCTGAGATTGACAGGTGGTTTCCAGGTTCATCAAGAACGAGCACATTCGCCGGCTCGAGCATGATTTTCGCGAGGGCTAAACGAGCTTTTTCACCTCCACTCAGAGCAGAGACCTTCTTCTCCACAGAATCACCCTTAAACAAAAACTTTCCGAGTAGGGCTCGAACATCCTCATATTTCATGTCTTCTGGTGCTGAACTGGTGAGAGTTTCAAGCACCGAGACTTCTAGATCAAGTGCATCCGCTTGATTTTGCTCATAGTACGCAATTTTGATGTTGGTCAGTTCTTGACATTCAACCGAACCTTCCTGGGGCTTCTCAATACCCACGATCAGTCGTAGGAGCGTACTTTTTCCACTGCCATTTGGACCGATAAGAGCAATTCGGTCACCGCGCTCGACCGCTATCGAAGCATCCAGGAAAAGGGTCTTCCCTGGATATCCATATGTGAGCCCATCAATGACAATGCAGTCACGACCGGAACGCGGAGCCGGTGGAAATCTGAAAACCAATGGTTTCCCCTGACGCGGAGGTCTTCGCACCATTTGGCCTGTTCGCTCCATCCGTGCGAGCATTTTCTCGCGACTCTTTACTTGACTTGATCTGGACGGTACGCGTCGATTTCTCTTGATATAGCTTTCTTGTTCCTTAATGAATTTTTGCTGGCGTTCGTAGGCGGCCTCCCAAGCCTTCCGTTGTTCTTTCTTCAGCTTGACGAAGGTCGAGTAGTTTCCAGGGTATTCAAAGGCTTCCCCGCCTTCAATATCAACAATCTTGGTGCAAACCTTATCAAGAAACTCACGATCGTGGGAAACAACAACCATTGGCAGTTTGCATCCTTGGAGATATTCTTCGAGCCATTCGACGGATTCATTGTCCAAATGATTGGAAGGCTCATCCAACAAAAGCAAATCTGGATCTTGTAAAAGTACTTTTCCCAATCCGATTCGGACCTTCCACCCACCTGAAAATGCTGCCACGAGCTTATCGTTGTCATCTTCCGTAAAGCCTAATCCTGGCATAACCCTGTCAATCCTTGCATCCAGGTTCCAGACTTCATTTTCTTCGCATTGTTGTCTAAGCTCTTCGAAAAGGTTTAGTAAACGCTCAAGTGACTCCATATCATCCCCCACAGTTGATATGTCTCTTTCACACTTGGTATACTCTGCAGCTAATTGCATCTCTTTCTGAAAGGCAGAGTAAAACTCTTCTCGAAGGGTGCGAGTCGGGTCTAATTCATCCACAAACTCTTGACGCAAGAATGACGCCCTGGTTCGTTTTGAAGATCGCAAAACTTCTCCAGATGTTGGTTTCAGTAAATCCGCAATGATGCGAAGCTGGGTTGTCTTTCCGCATCCGTTCTCTCCAATGAGCCCTACACGCTCTCCTGTTCTAACTCCCCATGTAACACCTTGCAGAACTGTGGTATTTCGGAAAATCATTGTAACATCCTCCAACCGAACAGATGTGAATTTTTCTCCTCCTGCACCGAATCTGGCGAACTTCAAATCTGAGAGTCGACCCTCGGCAGCATTGCGATCCACTCTAGATTCCTTCATTTTCTGCCGACGACCTGCTGTCGTGAAGTCGCGGAATTGTTTAGACAAATCTTCAAACTCATCGACTACCTCCACTTCGGGTTCGAAATCGTCGTCTTCGGCTTGTTTTGATTCAGATGCTTCAGTGGTTTCTATTTCATCGACATGTTCGCGTTGCTTTTCCTTTCCATCAGTTTCGGATGAGACTGTGGATGATACACCATTAGAAGCATGCCTAGAAGACGTTGCAAGGTTCCGTTCAGATTGTGCTTGTGATGTTTGCAAAGCATCGCCGAGAAGTTGTTCTTGAGAGCGGCCAACTGAGTCAAAAACATCAACGGCGTTTTGTTCAGAATCAGTAGCAACTCGGTTCTTTCCTTTCTTTTTCTTCTCTGAATGCGGAGTTTGTTCTGTTTGTTGGTGTGGCGATTGGCCGAACGCCTGAGACAAGAGCTCCTCTTGCGACAAATTGTTTCCAGCGAATACATCAACAGCGTTTTCAGAATCAGCAGCAACGCCATTCTTTCCTTTTCGTTTCTTTTTCTTGTTCGAGTGTTGCGCAGTATCCTCCTCCGACTGTTCACCCAACGCATCTGCCAGAAGCTGCTCTTCTGACATAGAGGCGCCCGCAAACACATCGACTGCATTGGAATCATCTTTCAGAATAGAACCTTTCTTCGGCTTCTTTTTCTTCTTTGGAGGCGAAGATTCTGTTTCTGACGGCTGCTCGCCCAAGGCAGCGGCGAGCAGTTCATCCTGCGACATGGAGGCGCCAGCGAACACGTCCACTGCGTTGGCATCGTCGCTAACAACAGAGCCCTTTTTCGGCTTCTTTTTCTTCTTGGAGGGAGCTGGCTGCTCAATTGAAGGCTCTTCGCCCAATGCGGCCGCAAGAAGCTCTTCTTGAGACATGTTCTTTCCGCCAAATACATCGACCGCATTGTTCTCTTCGGCAGGTGTGGCATTCCGACGCACCTTCTTCATAACCGGCATGCTGCGCGCAGGCCGTGTACATACGGCAGAAGCGCGACGGGCAGCGGCAGTTTGCAGCCGCGCCGCCGAGGCAGGCGTAATGAACGAGAGCGAATCATCCATATCGTCGCAAAAACAAGCGCCACAGAGACGACAAAAGCTGTACGAGGCGCAGCTACGAACACGGGCACAGAAGAAATACGTCACTTTGGCCGCGCAGCGATGAAAGAGAACGCTTCGAGATAGCGGATACGCCCGCGCGCCCGAGATAACACTGTGTAGGAAAGTCGGCACATGCAACGCAACGCGCAAGCTGCACCGAGATGAGCCACAGATGCGACAGCGCCGTGGCACGGGTGCGGTCGCGGCTGCGCCGGGCTGCGCCGCACGCGCGCTGGGCGCTCGGCGGTGGGTGGGTGAGAGGCGGCCGGTGCGCTGGCGGCTGGCCATTGGCGCTGCGCCAGGTGGACGCCATTGCGACTGCGTAGGAGGAAGCTGCCGCCCATCGGCATCATACCATCCGGGATCATTGCGGCACGTCTCGTTTAGCGCAATCCAGCCCGCGTTCTCCTGCCAGCGCCGCGCGCACGGCGGCTTCGCAACCTCTTTCTTCGCACCGTCATGCTTTCGTTCGTCTCCGTCCCGTTTTGCACGCGTCGATTGTGCTGGTATGGGCACCGACTTTGTGTCCACCGTGCTTCTCGTCGCCCGCTCATGACAGTCACTTCTCCACATCCCCAACAGCAGGCAACCGCTCCCACGCAACGCAGGAAGCGCGTTTTGTCAGGTGTGCAGCCCACTGGCGCTCTACATCTGGGAAATTACCTCGGCGCTATTCGCCAATGGACCCACAATCAAAAGACTTATGACAACTTCTTCGTCGTCGTCGACATGCATGCCATAACCGTTCCACATGACCGCAAGGCTCTTTCGGACTACACATTGCAAACAGTCGCCATGTACCTTGCGTGTGGCATTGACCCGGAGAAAAGCAAGATTTTTATCCAGAGTCACGTCAAGGCACACGCGGAGCTCACATGGCTTTTGAACTGCTGCACACCAATTGGATGGCTGCATCGTATGATTCAGTACAAAGAAAAAGCTATCAAACAAGGGGAGAACGTGTCTGTAGGCCTTTTCGATTATCCGATATTAATGGCCGCTGATGTTCTGCTCTACCAGCCGGATCTGGTTCCTGTCGGAGAAGATCAACGACAGCACATTGAATTAGCGAGGGATATTGCGCGCCGGTACAACGATATGTATTGTAAAAAGAAACGACCTCGCACACTTCGAGAACCTAAGACACTAATGCAAACCACGGGTGCCAGGGTCATGAGCTTGGAGGACGGTACCAACAAAATGTCAAAGAGTGCTGAAAATGACAATTCGCGCATAAATCTAACCGATGACCCTTCTGCGATCAAGCGCAAGGTGAAGAAGTGCAAAACTGACTCTTACGAAGGCCTTGAGTTTGACAATTCGGAACGCCCTGAGTGCAACAATCTCCTCGCTATCTATCAGCTTGTCACGAATAAGACCAAAGAAGATGTTTTGGCGGAATGCCATGGAATGAGATGGGGTGCCTTCAAACCATTACTTACTGACGCTATCACCGAACATTTGGCTCCTATACAGACTAGGTATAAAGAGCTCCTAGAGGACAAGGCGTACCTATGCTCAGTTCTTAAGGATGGGTATGAACACGCAAGCGAAGAGGCTGAGAGAACTTTGCGCAATGTGAAGAGTGATATGGGATTCGTTCTTCCGTCCGAGCTTGGATACTGAGCTAACCGTTTTTTGACATCTCAAACCCGGATAACGCGAAAGCACTTCAGTGTTGCATTCAGAATATGCTGTTACAAATCTTTAATCCGCACGGCCATTGTAATCTGACGCTACCATAGTTTGCCAGTATGCGACGATTGACGCTTCAAAGTCTAAGCCGCATGTGGTGCACCTAAGACCAAAGCTTACCTTCCTTTTCAGCGCAGCAATGGTTGCCCACGTCCACTAGTCTGTCAGTTAGCATTGTTCTCTCACGCCGGGGAATATACAGGTGATGATTCTTCTAATTCCCACTTGACACGAAAACACTTGGATGTCCTCTCATATACAGCAAGCGTTATACCACTGCCTGGACCCACCCATAGCACTCTAGCAAACACTCCGCGCATCAAAACAGAGAGCCCTTCCTCTTTAACAAGTCTGCTAAAGCACTGCAAAATTGAATGGTACTTTCTTTCAGAGCCTGTACCCTGAATCATGAACCGTGTCTTAATAACATCGAACGGATTTGTTAATGTAGCTGCCGCGGCTCCAACCCCGATGCCGAGGAATGTGGCTTCAGCATCATTTATATCTTGTTTCCCAGTGTATCTTCGATATTCATCCTTGGCAGAACTGAAAAAGGAGAATTGCAACGCTGTATACGGTACATCACGCAACATTGTGGGCCAGAATCCGGCTAGCAAGCCTTGATAACCTTCTGTTTTTAGGATTGATTGCGCGGCATGTATTGTTGATTTATAGTTCCGCGCTGGACCTAGTCTTGCGACTTGCATTCGCTTTGCGATAACATCAGCAGGAACGTAAAACGGCAGAGCAAAGACTTCACCAATGGAAGCGCTTACAAAATCGACCGCGGCCAGCTGTTGTTCATCTGAAATACCATCCTCACCCCTTCTCTTCAACGCCTTGTAGCTTGCAAAAATGACGGCGTGACTGGGAATTGTGCCTGCGATGACGGCCCCAAAGCCTGCGTACAGCCCTTTTTGAAGACCTTCTTGTCTGATGATTAGCCTGAAGCCGTGTAACATTGATTGGTATTTGAACGGTGGGCCTTGTTGCACATGAAGGCGTGACTTGACAGTATCCACTGGATGGAGAACAGCGTCACAGCATATACCGGCCAACCCACCAGCTAGAAGATCGGAGATTATGGTCCATTTCTCCGATCCTGGCCCTGACGCGACGGTGGGTTCTCGTCCCATGAGCAAACATTAACGATATGGAATACCTTTTCAAAATGATGCAGCATCAGGCTGTGCGTACGATGGTTAATGTGATGCAGGCGATGTTTCCAAGTTCTCGGGTTAGAAGAGGTTGACGTACCCTGGTCAATAGAGAGACGATACGACACATCGCAAATGCTGCATAGATTGATCAATGTGAATGGTAGGCATCTTCGATGTAATCAAGATCGCGAGCTTTCGCTGCCTTTGCTCTAGGATGCCCCTGGGCCACAAAGCTGATGTAGATACACTGGTGTAGATGTTGTTGTAGTTCAAAACTTAATTTCTGAAAAATAAGAAAAGCATACGCAACTTACAGCCCGTGGATATTTTCGCACGTGCATCTTTTGTCGGATCCAAATGTACGAAAGTGACAAGACTGCTCAAGTCGGTACTACCCTTTGTACACGTGTAGTTCGTAAGCTATATGTACTCGATCCCGCCGCTGCCTGTTTCAGGGTATTGTCACATGTCAGACATTTCTTGCATACATATCTTTGTACAGTGGGTGCTCACAGTGTCAGATAGAAATTGCTTTGCTACGGTATGAAATTCGATTGAGTTGTACGTTCTCTTTCGTTGTTGATCCAGTGACAACTGACAGACAACCTGCCGGGATCTTGCTTACGTACTGCATCAAAGAGGGCAGGTGGGTGCTACACAGGGCCCGGTGTCTTGAAAAGGGCTCAAGTGGCCGCAAAAGGTCTCGTCGGCTTTCAGAAGCGAAGATCAGGTTGCGAACCTTACATATTACGGATGAATTGTATGGAGTAAGTTCCATAAAACATCTGTAAACTCTTTTGTCGTCACCGTTTGTGAAACACCGAAAACAGCCGCAGCGAAGACTCCTATCTGAAGGAGAACACTATTGTACCGAGAGAAATCATCTCACAACTAATGCGCGACACGACAGATCCATTCAGAGTCAAAGCCGCAGACGATGCACAAGACCTTCTCATCCTCATCCTCGACACATCTATTCGCTCGTGGCTTCATGTATCGGGTAAAGACCCAAAGGATATAAGTGGTTCCGTTCACGCTCTACAATCAGTTACGGAACAATTACTTGTGTTCTTGAATACTTTTCTGTTGCTGCATGAATCAAATCGGATCTGCGTGATACTCTCCGGTTCGGATAAGGCAAGTCTCATTTACCCAGTCTTTCCAGAACCAGAAAATCTCTCGCCTGACTATGATGAATCTGTTGAAGATGCTGCATTCGATGCTCTTATAGGATATGCGTCTCATCATCACACCATCACAGACCCAAGACAGATAGTTCAAGATGTGAAGAAGGCCGTTGAAGAAGGTGTCAAGGCTTCTATGCGAGAGCAAGGAGATCCGAACGCGTGTTACAGGCATTCATGCGTAAGTTCCGCACTCGCAACGGCGCTATGTCTCTTGAACAGGGCGCGTCGCATTCAAATTGAACGTGCGGCGATGAGTCTTGGTCAGGATAAAGAGCGACTGGAGATAGTCGAGCAGGATGTTCACTTCAATGGTCGAATACTAAGCGTGCTTGGCGGTTCTGATGCCCCGGATCAATATGTATCTGTAATGAATTGCATTTTCTCTGCCCAGAGATTGGGGGTGCCCATTGATTCTTGTATGCTGGTGAAAGACAAAGATTCTACCTATTTTCAGCAAGCTGCTCGTCTTACAAACGGAGTATACATGCGACCCGAAGAATTTTCGACATCTGCTCCGAACTCTCTGCTACAATACTTCCAAACAGTGTTTTTAATCGACAAGCAGAGCCGTGACTTCCTTGCGATGCCCGTCGTGGACAAGGTGGATTTCAGGGCGTCATGTATGGAAACAAACGAAATAATAGACAATGGTTTCACATGCTCCATTTGTTTATCTACTTTCAGTCCAGACGTTGGGAAAGGAGCAGCCATGTGCCCTGTTTGCAATGCAAGGTTTGCTATCCTGAACCCTCGCAAACGATCGAAGCCATAAAAGTAAACGAATATTAATCTGAAAAATCGAGAAATGGAATTCGATAAGGGTCGCTTCATCACAGAGAAGCGCATGTTATTGAAGCTCCATTTTGTCTTGCGGAACTCGAGATCTTTTCTTCAATATACCTTTGGATGGGATCTCCTTTGATGCAACATGGAAGGTTGGCTCTGTATTGCTATTTTCTGAGCCATTTTCGATTTCTGGAGCATCATCGGCCATCTTGTCTCCCGCATCAATTTGGGGAGTGGTAGCTGACGCGCTCGCGAATGGTGCGGTCGATGATGCCGCCATTGACTCTAAGTGGGCGTTCTCCGATTCCTTCATCGCGTCAACATCGAACTCGTCACTCCACTGCTGTACAACGGATGCACTGAGGTGAGCCGCGCTCGGGCCTTTCGGCGGTAGTGTGTAGAACGGAATCCTGCCGCCGTTCCAGTCTTGAAGGACGATCTTTGCAGCTGCTTCCACATCATACGATCCACCCCGTCTATACTTCCCTCGTGACGAACATAGGTAGGCCAAGAATTCTGTAACGTTGTTAAATGCCGGGACACTGTACGCCACCATTAAAGGTTCTGCCCCCACTCTCTTAATAATCGTCTCCACTGGAGATATTGGATCGTGTAACTGCTCAATCTTGATGCAATTTCTAAGAACGAGAGCATCAGCCTGATTGGCGGAGAAGACGATCCCAGGACAGTCGATTAGACGAATGTTCTTGTCGAGGTGCACTTCCTGCGCATTTCGAGTCAATCCCGGTGTTGCTCCAACAGAAACAGCACGACTTCTTTTCAAGGAGTTAATCAGCGAACTCTTTCCAACGTTTGGATACCCAATGACTCCAACGGTGACTGATGTCTTCAGGTTTCGACTCCTCGAGTAATTCTTCAACAGAGAAAGCAGATTGGCTGCTCCAAGGCACTCTGACGTATTAATTGAGGATGCTGCGAGAGCCGTCAGACTGGCTTGGCCTTTTGACCGACTTTCTTCTATTGAAGCACGGAACGGAACAGTAGGAAACTCATTGCGAAGGTAAGATAACCATTTGTCAGCTATCTCTTTCGGAATCAGATCGACCTTGTTCAAAACGAGAACAATTCTCTTGGCACCTCCAGAGGCAGCCAAAATTGCTTTCTCGGCCTCGTAACAGCGACAACCGATAGGATCCCTAGCGTCTAGTACTTCCAAGATAACGGCGGAACTTTCCACGACCTTCTTGAATTCCTTCATAAACGCACGCCTCGAATTATCTTGGGTAACACCCGGAATTAGATCAGGAGTTTCATTCTGGTCTTGCTGGCGACCTTCGAATGCAGCACCTCGTCTATGGGCATCTGCAGCAACATCTAACAAAGCAGGGTCAGCTCCAGAGGGTTTTGCATTCTTGTTCGTTTCTCGGCGCGCTTCCTGCAAAGCTTTTTTCGCTTCTGCCTCCTGCGCCTTCTTTCGCTCGATGGTCTCCATCATTTGCTGTTTGAAAGGCCACAAGTTCGGAATGCCGGGGTCTTTTTTACGGATCTTTCTCACTTCCGGTTTGTGTTTCTTGGCACGGCGTACCTCCCTGCGATGCTGTCGAACTTTCTTTTCGACTTTATATTTATGTTTCAGTGTTTGGCGCTTACTCTTAACGTGTGGAGCCATCTTGGAAACTCTGAGCAAAATCTATGTGAGGATGATAGTAATCGATGTCGTGTTTTTGAGAACTAAGCGATGCCACACTTGGACTGGACTTCATCGGCGTCGTCGTCGTCACAGAATATACGCCTGGTGCTGCACGTACTGTTGGCGTGAAAGTGTCGGCTTGCGCTGCTGGGATGTCAGTATTGAAATGCCTCCCGCCATCACCTACAAGTCTTTTTGCTACCCTCCGTACGCGTTCCTGTATTTTGATTAGAATATAGAAAGAGAAATCGGATTATCGCGAACATTTTTTGAAAAAGCCAAATAAATTGTTGACAACGTTTTCGCGGGAATCACTACGAAACGAAACCGAAAGTGACTCTTAATCACCGGCGCATCAGAGACATACGAAACGTAAATTCAACCTCTTTCTTTCCCTCTTTCCTTCTCTTCATCCTCTTGTCTCATTGCGGTACCTTCCAAAGAGAATATACCGCAAGTATTCACTTTCCGAACCCCTTGAGAATTTCGAACTTTGTTTGAATTCTACAAAGGGATATCTCAAGCATGCAAAATGGGCCGTTTAGATCGTCTGGAACTCCACAATTTCAAGAGCTATGGCGGTACAGTTATGGTCGGTCCTTTTAAAGGATTTACAGCAGTGATTGGTACTAATGGGAGCGGGAAAAGCAATCTCATGGATGCTATATCCTTTGTTCTGGGCGTACGTACGAGCCAGTTGCGCGGAAATCAATTGAGAGACCTAGTATATCGTAATCTTGAAGATCCTGAAGACAAACCCGCTGCTCGTAAAGCTTATGTGAAGTTGGTATATCGAAAGAACAATGAGGGAGAACAAGTGGATGAAATGGAGTTTATGCGAACCGTGTCGTTCAACGGGTCGAGCGAATATCGTGTGAGCGGACGTATTGTAAACCTTGAAACCTACAATGCTGAACTTGCAAAGATAGGAGTTCTTGTGAAAGCGAGGAACTTTCTGGTCTTCCAAAACGAGGTCGTGGGCATTGCATCCAAGTCCCCAAAGGAGCTCACAAACATGTTTGAAGATGTCTCCGGTTCAATAGAGTTCCGTAGTGAGTATCAGGAGGCGCGAACTGAACGCGATACGGCGGAGGAAGAAGTGACGCATTTTTGGCGTAAAAGGAAGGGTATGGCCGCAGAAAAACGACATTGTAAGGAGCAGAAAGAGGAAGCAGAGCGTTTTAAGCGTCTTAAAAGACAAATTGAAGATATGAAAACCGAGAAAGCACTTTTCGAACTTTTCCACGTTGATACGGATTTGAAAACATTCAAATCGGCTGTTAAAGACATTACGGACGAACTGGAAGAGCAACAGCGTCGATCGGCGAAAAAAGAGTCAGCTTTAAGGGCCGAGAAACGGAAGTTCACAGATCTTGAAAAAGACAGAGCAAAACTCGAACGAAAGAAGAAGCGACTGTCGGATGAAATTGAAAAACTACGCCCTGTTGAAGTGAAATACGAAACCGAAAAATCAGCGCTTACTCGTCGTATTAAAGGGGACGAGAATATGTTGGCAAAACTTCGTGATGATTTCGTGAAAGGTGCGGAGTCTCTCAGTTCTCTTGAGAGTCAGCTGAACAAATGTAGGGAAGAGATTGCCAATTTAGAGTCAGAAATCAAGGAAGCAGAGGAAGCTGATATATCCCCCGAAAGTATGGCAGAATACAGGTCTTTGAAGGAAGCTGTTGCTGCGAGAACATCAGCTCTGGAACAGGAACTCGAGGCAAAAAGGAGAAATGCTGCGACTCTAGCGAAAGAGAAGGACGTACTTGGCAGCCGAGAAAGACTTCTACGTGAACGAGTTTCATCAGCAGCGACTGATGTGAGTGTTTATGAAAACAAGATCGCAGAGCTCGCTCAATTAATAAAAGATACCGAGCGCGAGATACATTCTTTAGAGAGTGAGCATGGTCGCCTAGGTGAAGCAAATGCAGAGCGTTCGATTGTTCGAAGACAGCTTGAACAGGCATTTACGGATGCCACTCAAGCTCTTCGAGATGCAAAAGCGGATATGCATGAAAGCGGTCGCGAGAAAATTGTCAATGATGCCGTGCAGAGAATGAAAAGCCTGTACCCCGGGGTTCACGGACGATTGTCCGATTTATGTCAGCCAATCCAGGCAAGGTATCGTGAAGCTGTGGCTATTAGCTTCGGAAAACAAATGGATTCAGTTGTCGTAGACAACAAGCAAACTGGGGCAGAATGTGTTCGGTTTTTGAAGGACAATCGGGTTGGGGTCATATCTTTTATTCCTCTGGACGATGTCAGACCCCAACCACTTGATGAATCTCTGCGACGTCTTGGAGGCACTGTTCGGCTTACGTTCGATGTCGTCAAGTATCGTGATATATATGAGAAAGCCGTGCTCTATGCTTCTGGCAATTCAATAATTTGCGACACTTTAGACGAAGCTCGACGTCTAGCGTACGGCGGTAGACGCAAGGTGAAAGTGTGCACCCTTGACGGAACTCTTATTTCTACAGCAGGGTTCATGACTGGGGGGGTTGGCCGGGGAGATACAAGTGCAACGCGGAAGTGGAACAGGGGAGAGATTGAAAGGCTTAAGGAGAAGCGAAATCAGGCCCAGCAGGAACTTGACGCTCTTGGCTCCGCGGACTCTGAACGACAAAGAGCCGCAACACTATCGGAAAAGATTGATGACTTGAATAGGCGATTGTACATGTTCGGACAAGACAGACGAGATGCTCTCAGCCACGCCAAGTCTCTGCAAAAAGAAGTAGAGCAAGCGACAAGAGAATTGGATTCTCTCATTCCCCAAATTCAGAAGGCTGTTTCTGAGAGCAACAGTGCCAACAGAAAAGTCATGTCTGTTGAGCAAGAATTACATGGATTGGAGAATGAGTTGTTCGGTGATTTTGCCAAGCGTCACAATGTTGAATCAGTGCAACAATTTGAAGAACAATTTGTTCAAAAATCCCAGAAGCTACGAGGTCGTGTGGTTGAGCTACGAACTAAGGAATCTGGTCTACAGAGTTCTTTGAAGTTTCAAGCTGGACGACAAGACAAATCGTCTTCGAATCGCATACAGTTGAAAATTGAGAGCCAAAACACAAGATTGGTCAACGTTGAAGAGAATCTTATAAGTTTAGGGAGTAAGAGAAATGAATTTGAAAATCGTTCGCAGCAAATGCAGAAGGAGATTGAGGATATTCTTCAGCAAAAAGCACGTACTGCTGAGCTGATAACTGAAAAGCGTCAGGAATATCGAAAGGAGACGGAAGGTATTGCTGAAACTGAGAAAGAACTGATGCTGAAGCGATCTAGAATGGAGCAACTTCAGAATCAGCGGCTAAAGCTTTTGACCAATGCAAAAGTTGCGCAAGTAAGAATCCCAATCCGGGATCAAGAAAGCGATGATGATTCTGAGATGGAAGACATCGAACAAGACGAAGAAGGTGAGACCCCTGTCGAAACTCCCATGGAGACTGACAACGACGGAAATCAAATAACTGTGGACGTAAACATCAAAGTGGACTATTCCTCTCTTTCCCGTCGGCATCGAGCAGCGGCTACTGTAGACAAGCAAAAGGAGATGCTGGATTCATATGCCGAGAAAATTCGGACTATGGAGCATCAGCTAGATGGACTCGCTCCGAATATGAAGGCTAACGAGCACATGTCGGATGTGAATGAAAAGCTTGCAGAGATTGACCGAGACGCCGAACACGCCCGAGAAAGGGCTCGAAAAGCAGCGCAAAGATTTGAGGATGTTAAGCAGAAGAGACAAGATAGATTTGGTGGGTGCTTTACCCACGTATCAAACAAAATTGACGAGGTTTATAAGCAACTAACAAGGAGCGCCGCTTATCCCATGGGTGGTACAGCTAGTCTTTACTTGGAGCAGCAAGATGAGCCATATCTTGGAGGAATCAAGTTCAATGCTATGCCGCCCACGAAACGCTTTAGGGATATGGATCAACTCAGTGGTGGAGAAAGAACAGTCGCTGCCCTGGCACTTCTTTTCGCAATCCACGATTTCCGCCCAAGTCCCTTCTTTGTTCTCGACGAAATTGATGCCGCTCTTGACAACTTGAACGTCGGCCGTGTCTCATCGTACGTCCGATCCCGTGCACCAGAGTTGCAAACAATTGTTATAAGTTTGAAAGATTCCTTTTACGAGCGAGCAGATGCACTAGTAGGTATCTATAGAGATGTTACGTTGCATTCCTCACGACTTCTCACCCTTGATCTCATGGAATTCGATGAGCCTACATCAACACCAGTTGCAGCTCAGTAGGTGTCTTATTTCACTTGGAGGTAAACGGCTCCTAATGGAAGACTTATCCAATCGAGTCACCTGTCACTGTCAGAGGCATTCCACCAAGAGCAAGTTGTTCAACTGACATGTGGAGCAACTGCTTGGTTACGTATTTTCGAAGAAGAGATTTTGAGAAGGAAAGTATATTGTAACGGGTTGAGAACTGGTCTATGATAGCTTTACGCTTATCTCTGTTGCGCCCATAACGTTCCAAGCTTGGCCCCACTGTTAACATACCTTTCTCATTCTGGTCTGCAAGGTAATGCGCCAAGATATAACTGTCTTCAATGGAAAGAGTCGTGCTCGTGTGGAAGTTTCCAATGTTTCTGGGCCGTCCAGCGTCGCCCACAAGGGCTATTCGAGAGGAATTATAATCCACCCATGGATATTCTTCAGGCCATACTTTCTTCATCTCAGCACGGCGTATGTCTCTGTCTGATTCGATAGATTCAATGAGCTCCAAAACCGCCTTCGGGAACTTACGATACAATCGCATCAAATGTGGGGTGAACGGTCGAAGAATGATGTCATTGAGATCAGAAACAATTGCCCACCAAACAACTTCTGTTGGGGTCATCCTGGCAAACCCGAATCGGAGACGTCGATCCCAAATTTCCTTTCCCATGTGTAACGGGAAGTCTTCTACGTTGCAATTTCGAACCACAGCTTGCCATGAGAATACACCTGAAGGAACTGTCATTACGGGGCGAGACATGCACATTCGCACAGCTGAGTTCAAGCCGTCGGCACCAATCACAAAACGTGTATCAACAAAAGATTGCTGCCCTTCTTTAGAACCGGAGTTTCCCTTGTTCAAGTCAAGAATCTTCACTTTGACGCCTGCTGTTTGAATTTGAAGTGAGCGAAACTTGGTGTTGAAAGAAACGGACTCGGGGGGGATAGATTCAAGGAAAAGCTGCTGCATGTATTCCCGCGGAACTGTCCATACCTCTGTTCCGATATCGTCCAATTGGAACCCTATGATTTGCTTTCCTTTGGTATCTTCAACCTGGACTCGATACAAGGGCGTTCCTAGTGCACGATATTGGGATCCCAATCCCAATCGATCGAGAATTCTCACAGCTGAGCCTCCCAAGAATACCCCAGTTCTTGCTTTCTGGGTGAAGTTGGGCATCGGCATGATAATGTTATTTTGGATTCCCGCCCTGTGTAAGGACAGTGCAGCTGTGAAGCCTCCAAGACCGCCACCGACAATCAGAATGGGAACTCTGGTTGCTACAGATGCTGCGGCAATGGCTTTGTTCATCGTTCATGTTTCTTGGGCGATTAACGTTCTTGTACGTCCTAACAATGATTTACAACAGCCTTAGTTGCCTTTGAGGGACAGCTAATTGGCTCACAGAAAACAATGTTAATCGTTGTCTTTCGGAGAAGAGCTTGACGGAGTGCAAAGATGGGGTTAGAGATGCGGATCGCCTGAAACGCTCTGGCACCTCAAAAATCGCCACAACAAAGAAGGGAACATCTAACCGAGTACAAGGAAGAATTCCAAGCCAGATCAAAATTTTAGGATTTTGGAATTTTGGAGGCCTGCCAGAGTGGATGGCTGGATTCCTCTTTCGTACCGGGCATGATTTCAGAATTTTAGGTTCCGGTTAAAGAAATACATATTCTTTGCACCAATTCTTTTTAGTTATGGCTAAACGGAGGCTCCCCTCCGACCGGGGGCATGAACTTTCTAGTTTGATATACATTTTCACCAACTTTCCATCCCGGAACATCTTTCATAACGGAAGCTTCCCATTTGTTGTACTCATCTCTCTGTAACGCAAAATCGATTCAAAAGACAAAGACATCAATCAAACAGTCCGTAAGAAAACGTGAGAAAACATGCAAAAAACTTGACGGTATCAATTGTAGCGATCCTTTGAAAGCAGAATTGCCATAGAAATGACATGACGGAACATACCTGTGAAACAAAACGAGCATCTTCCTCTGCTTGCAGAAATGGAATGATCGCCAAGCGAATATTCTTCTTCTCTTGTCGTAACTCCCTGCCCATTCAAAGAAACACCCACAAAAAACAAAACCAATCAGGTTAGTACAATAAGGTGCCCAGTTCATAGGCATTCAAATCCGGTCCGTAACACGCACCTTCTTTTGACATTAAAAGTGCCTACGCGATACATTCCATATCCAATTACTAACGCAGTTCCTAATATTAGCGAACCAGCGCCCCCTCCAATAGTCTTCGGAACATTTCGTGCGACATTGATGCGGGCGTATCCGCCCTTGGGAGCTACCTCCTGTCGCACGGTCCTTGGAGGCGGTTGAGGGGGTCCAGTAAGACCGGTAGTGTGAGCCATCGCTGTTTACGAAAGTATGTGGATGCCGATGCCCACGCAACCTTACTGGAGCGATCGAATAGAAAACTGCTGTTGAAGATGAGAGGTCCTGGGCGAGCGCGCATTGCAAAGAAAGGTTTCGAACTGAGCGCCACCTCTGAATATATTAATTAAAATCCAATTACAATATACTATTTCTATTTGGATTCTTGAAAGAATTATGGTTGAACCCAAGCCCTGTCGTTAATCCGTGCGTACCTAGTCCTCCGGCGGGGTTCCTTTCAACCACTAAATATCCTCGCCGTCGGAATAGTCCGCCCCATTCCATGACTAAGGCGACATGGCTTCTGAAAAGAACTCAGAAGTAGAGATTAAGGACTACTTTGAGGAAGAAGATGAGAGATGGATGCGACAAGTCCTGGATTTAATTCCAAGGTCCATTTACGGGGTAGTGAAGACCGTCAATGAAAAGGTGAAGAAATCATCAAAAGAAAATGCCCCCGTAAAGAAGAAAACCTCCAAACCTAAAAAGAAAAACAGAAGACGTAAAAAAGAGGAGCGTTTGAAACCTGATATTACAAATGAACGCGAAGAACGGAAGCAGTTGAAACAGAAGCTGCAACAGAAGATTTTGGAGAAGAGGTCGGAGAGAAAAGCCGATGATGAAGGATGTACGGAAATGCGCAATGAGAGGAAAAGAAAGCGGGAGGAGAGCAAAGCCGATAAAGCGAAGAAGAGAAAGAAGGAACAGAAGAACAAAACCAAGGAAATCAAGCTAACCAAATCTGGTGAAGATAAAAACCGGCCTTTACCATCGAGTGAAAAAGATCTTGCGGAAGGCGCGAATGTGGAAAAGCAGAATTCTTCAGATCCTTCGTTGGAGACCACCAGGTTGTCTGGTTTTGCGTCAGACGAGGATAAGCTTCGGAGATCGAAGCGCCGTAAAATCACTCACAAAAAACTTGTCGATTTGCAGAAACAACTCGAAGCAGCTACAAAGGACAAAGAAGAGAAGGTGCTGTTAAACAAAAGAGACAAAGATCAATCGAAATCTGGGTCTACTGGGAAGCTCAACTCTTTGACTGATAAGGACGTTTCAGATAAAGTGAAGGAGAAGGAGATAGAAAAGGCGTTGCAGCGTGTCCGTGGCGATTCTGTGAAGGATGATGTTGGAAAAATCAGAAAATCAATCCGAAAGGAGAAAAGAAAACATGAAAAGAGTAAAGAAGACTGGACTAAGAGAGTGAAGGCTGTCGAGGACGAAAAGCGTTTGAGGCAGGAGCGAAGGGAGAACAATTTGAAAAAACGGAAGGAGAATCGGACTGGGAGTAAGAAGAAAAAATCCATGAAACATGGCAGGAAGAAAGGCTAACTAAAACAGCTGGTTACTCCGCTCTGCCGCACTATTAATTGTAATCGAAAGCTTAGAAAACTTTGGCACTCCTGCAGCATAATAAACTACGAAGGGTAGGAACTGCTAGCTTTTGATCACCATCGTCTTACCGCGTTATTTCATTCAAGCGTGCGATTGATTTGAACAAAGTCAGCCCTGAGTCATGAGTAATTTGTGGGAATTGCCTAGCAAAAATCGCTACGGATCATCGTCTACTCTTTCGGTGTAGAGCAGAAGATCAAGGGAGGACAAGTTGTATTTGAAGGATTCTATCCATCCCCCACATTGGTAAATTTAGCGTTCTCAAGTTCAGATTCGTAATCTATCGATGCATTTTTGGACAATCCCACAATCCTGTTTGAATGAATTATAGATACTACGAAGGCAACTACAAGCACAAGATTAGAAATAGCTAACTCGAGTACATCCTTTGAAGGACAAGTCAGCAATCTTCCTTGGGCAGTAATCCGTGGAACAAGTCTCGTAGTTTTCATGGGCTCCAGTGAGAATTAAGTACAACTTTTTGTCCAAATAATTAGGCATGCTCTGGATTTTTTGCGAAACAGGTATCGACTTCTGGTTACTTATGGTCAACAACACTCGTACAAGGGGATGAATTTCGCCCAAAGTCATCTTGATCCAAGTCTCGCGCTCTCTTTTGATTTACCGTATCGACGCCGTTAGAATATTCATCTCTCCTTTTAACTTCGGAAGCAAAGAACCTCATCTTGTGACGCTCTAGCTGTACCACTTCGCCAACTTGGAAAGCAGTACAGTCTTTGTCAGGACCTCAAATTCCACAGAATCGAAAGCGTCTGTTCGATAGCGTTGGCATCGTGCCCTGGTCACTGTGGCCTTCATCCGTATACCCAGCGTTCTAGTTTAAACAACCCTTTTATTCTAGGTCTTGCCTCGCCGATTGTTGAATTTCTTGATGAGAACTATACTTCATCGTGATTTGCATATCTGATTCTGGCTTTGTCACTTACTACCCAAGTTAAAGTGCTAAACAACAACCTGAATCTTTCGGCGGCTCTTCGGTACTGACCTCAATTATTGCAAAATCCTCATGGCTACTAAAAGAGAGAACACAGGACTTCCTGCGAATGGATTGGAGAATCCCGCCAAGAGACCGAAGATCGAAGATGAAAGGAGTACAGAAAACGGCACCAGAGTGGACGGACCGGAGGCAGCTGGTTTTGCGAAGCTTCCCACAAAGTTTCTGATGCCACGCTCAATAGGAATCCGCGTAGAGTCGGAGGACAGTAGAGGCCCTTCGGTGGTTCCCGAAAAGCTTGGCGAGTCTCCACCCATGTTGAAAACTTCATGCAAGCATGACGTGTCTCTTCCTGGAGATTGTTCCGAGGAATATGACATTTCCGCGCTGAATATGCCTCAAAACCCAGCGAAAGAGTACGCGTTCTCTCTCGATTCATTCCAACGAGAAAGCGTTAAATGCCTTGAACGAAACGAAAGTGTTCTTGTAGCTGCCCATACGAGCGCGGGTAAAACCGTAGTTGCGGAGTATGCAATAGCTCTAGCTCTGCGCGACAAGCAAAGGGTTATATACACTAGCCCAATCAAAGCTCTGAGCAATCAAAAGTATCGGGAACTAGAGGATGAATTTCAAGATGTTGGGCTCATGACAGGAGACGTAACGATTAACAAGAACGCTTCTTGTCTGGTCATGACTACGGAAATTCTAAGGAGTATGCTTTACAGGGGTAGTGAAGTTGTGAGGGAAGTGTCCTGGGTAATTTTTGATGAAGTTCATTACATGCGGGATAAAGAGCGGGGTGTTGTCTGGGAAGAAACAATCATTCTTGTTCCGCAAAATGTTCGTTTTGTTTTCTTAAGTGCTACCATACCAAATGCCAGAGAATTTTCGGAGTGGATCGCACACTTGAAGAACCAACCTTGTCATACTATTTACACCGACACCAGACCCGTTCCCCTTGAGCATTATATTCATCCGTCTGGAGGAAAAGGGCTGCATCTTGTAGTTGATGCCAAGGGGCAGTTTCATATTGACGCTTTCGAAGCAGCCATGAGGGAATTGGAATCGACGAAAGAAAGGGAGAAAGAATCATCGGTCGGTTTACGGAAAGACAAGCGAAGGAAGCGAAAGTCTGAAGGGCCTGGGAAGACAGATTGCTTCAAGGTCGTCAAAGAAATTATGGATAGGCATTTTGAACCGGTTATTGTGTTCTCGTTTTCAAGGAAAGATTGTGAAGCTATGGCAATGCAGATGTCGCAACTAAATTTCAGCAGTGAAGAAGATCGAAGCAATATAGCTCAGGTTTTTGAAAACGCCGTAGCTTCATTGAATGAAGAAGACCAAAATCTTCCTCAAATCACCGCTATATTCCCGCTGTTGGAAAGCGGTATAGGCATCCACCATTCTGGACTTCTTCCGATCATAAAGGAAGTCATAGAGCTTCTTTTCCAAGAAGGCCTCTTGAAATGCCTCTTTGCTACAGAAACATTCGCGATGGGACTAAACATGCCCGCAAAAACTGTAGTGTTTACTAACATAAGGAAGTTTGACGGCTCACAATTCAGACAACTTGCGGGTGGTGAATATGTTCAAATGAGTGGACGTGCTGGCCGACGTGGTCTTGATAAGCGGGGCGTCGCTATTCTTATGACTGATGAAAAACTTGAACCAGCGACGGCGAAACGGATAATGAGTGGTTCGGCGGACCCACTTAAATCAACGTTTAAACTCGGATATAATATGCTCATCAATCTCTTGAGGGCAGAAGAAGCAGATCCGGAATACGTAATTGCACGATCTCTGGCCCAATTTCAAGCAGATAGAGCCCTCCCCGCAAACGAGCAGAAACTCCAAGAGCTGGAGGCCGAAAGAGACTCCATTCCTCTTGGTGGTTGGGATATCGGCGTAGAGGAGCACGAAGTGAGATCCTACTTTAAGATGCGGGATGTTTCCGAAAAGCTCAGAACAGAAGTTAGAGATGCAATTCACAAACCCTCATACATTTTACCCTTTCTTCAAGGAGGGCGTGTGGTAAGAATACGAGAAGCCAACTCGAACTCAGATTTTGGGTGGGGTGCTATCGTCGATTGCATTAGACATGCAACGGGTGTGGCTAAAAAAGCAGAGGAAGAACGGTACAAAGTTCAGGTGTTGGTGCGATGTGTCGCAGGGAGCGGTAATAAGGGAAGTAGAGCTCGCCCATACAAGAATATACCAAATTCCGGACATTCGACGTACAGAGACGGTCGCAAGTCAGAGAAGGAGGAGTGGGTTGTGTGCAGTTTCTCCTTGAAAGACATAGACGGGCTTTCCGCTATACGAGTGGTGAAACCTGAAGATCTTCGTCCTATCGAAAACCGGGCGACAGTCGGCAGGTCAGTGAGTGAAGCTCTGCGGAGATATCCGGATAATATTCCAATGCTGGACCCCTTCAGTGATCTTGGGATTGCTGATGAGAATCTTGCTATTCTCTTGAAAAAAGTGGAAGCCCTTGACGAAGCTATGATAGCATCACCAGTGGCCAAGAGTCCCAAGATAAAAGTGCTTCATAAGCAATGGACAAAACGGCAGCAAAAGAATGAAGAGATAAAAGCAGTTAAACATCAACTGAAAATTGCGAAAGGAATAATCCTGAAAGACGAACTGAAACGAATGAAACGCGTCTTAAGACGCCTTGGCTTTATCAACAACGAAGACGTTGTTGAGGTAAAAGGACGAGTTGCGTGTGAGATAAACTCTGCGAATGAACTCGTTCTGACTGAGCTATTGCTGGGTGGATCTCTCAACAACATGGACCCGGCCGTGCTTGTTGCAGTCTGCTCGTGTTTTGTATTGGATGAAGGGAAGATTGACGAGAATCTGAAATTAGAGAAGGAGCTGCAGGCCGGGTTTGATTCATTGAAGACAGTAGCAACACGAGTAGGGACCGTGACAAAGGAAAGCAACATTCCTCTCGACGTGGATGTGTTTTTGGAATCGTTCAACCCAAATGCGATGAGGATAGCATACTATTGGTGCAAGGGTCAAAGCTTTTCAAGTATATGTGAGATAGCAGATTTATTCGAAGGAAGTGTCATTCGATGCCTTCGCCGCCTAGAGGAACTCTTACGGCAACTGGTTGCTGCTGTGAAGTCTATTGGCAACACCGAGCTGGAAGAAAAAATTGAAGCGGGCTCAAAGGCTTTGAAACGGGGGATTCCCTTCCACGCCTCTCTCTACGTTTAGCGAAGGGCAGAAACACGCACAGAGACAGGATGTATGGACAATCTCTCTTCATATTACATCTATGGAAAATTTACCCTCGCCCACCTGGACAACCCATTGTTCTGAATATTGGAATTCGATTCTGCACCACGGCAATACGGGATGATAACAAATCCATTTTAATCACCGTCTCGAATTCTTTGATTCCGCCTTAACCTTGTTTTTGGCTTTTGCCCCAGTTAGCAATGACTTTAGGTGGCCGTCGTTCGTCTCGTCCAGGTCAGGTTGCAAAGTAATCCTTAAACCATTCTTTCCTAACTTCGTCCCAGTCGTTTGTGGACGTCGAGACAATTTCCACATGGTTCCGACTCGAGCAGCAGTGACAACTCGCGCTTTTCCCCCGGGCATGGTATGCTCTGTTATTGCAAAGCATGACCTTCCATATATTCCAGACACTCGAGGATCCTCAAACTTTCCCTCTCGTATTGAATACTCTCCAACCCATTGGTAATCTTCCTTTTCACTAAAACAAACTTTGTTTCTCTTTTGACCCCCATCCGATTCTTTCTCCTCCGTCATTCGCTTCCGTTTCTGAAGAGTCTTTAAGGTAGGAGTGTAACTCGCAACGAATTTCTGTGTTCCTCGATTCGCACCGCGCTCCGCAACAGACACAGTAGCAGTTGTTCGCAACGACTCCTCCGCTGCCTCCAGATCATTCTTAGCTCGTTGCGACACAGTCAAAACCTCGTCCTTGTCTACCTCCACACAAACAAGCTCTCTCAACATGTGAAGAAAGTCCGGGTAAATAGGGGCGGCACTCACAGGCTTGACGTTTCCCGTTTTTCTTCCGGGATGTTTCATGTTACGAGAAGGAGCCTTGAACGACTTAAGTAATCTCTCGCTACGAGACTTTTCAAACCTCTCTTCCTTCTTCCGATTGATTTCTTGCATCTCTGCTGCAAGATCTACGGCATGTACGTTCTTGTGTGCAGTTCTATCGTACTCATCGTAGGCCATTCTTCTCATCCAGGGAGCATTAGTAGTCTCCGGCTTGCGAGGAGGAGGCGGCATTCCTGGGTTTCTCATCTTGTTGGGTGCACTGTTTCTGGAATTGAGCAAGTCGCCTCCAGAACGACCTTTCATGACAGTTTCCAACAAAGAAATATCTTCTGCATTCAATCTGGCCGGTTCTTTGTACAACTGAGTATCCACAAGATTTACACGAAGTCCGTGGGTCGGATTAGACGGAATCGCACTCGGTCGAAAATCGCGCTCGAGTTGGGAAAAATGTGGTTCGGCGTACGAAGCAGTAGATAAAGTTCCCAGCAACATTTTTGGATCCATAGGCGGTGGTGGGACATCAAATCTAAACCGAGCACGCACGTTGAACGGTAGTTGTGGCTTTTCAATACGAGCGGGTCTCTTTAACATTTTCTTAGCAGCTGAGGCCGATTGTGCAGGTGGTACAGTCCTTTCCCTTCCACCAGATTGTTGAGAAGCGGGTCTAATCAGCTTCTCGTACGGCGTTGACATTTTGGTTGATATTGCTGACTGCGCTCGCCAAAGAACGAAACGATGCAAAACGTGGTTTTACGGCTTTTCAACTCTTTTTCTCTGAAAACCAGCTCGCACCAATTACGCTTTCTCCAAGGGATTTGTTCAGAGAAGAGAGGGGAGGGCAATAATTGGGAAACGTCGCAGGGTTTGGGACAGACTGCTTGAGAAGTAGAAGGAGACTGAAAGAGAACAGAAGGTGTGGCGGAACACTTCCAACTGACGAAAGGGCATTAAAGAAAGAACAATATCTTCAAGGAAAAGAACAATTTATGCATTGAAGGTGACAGCTTTTCGCCAAAATTTCGAATCCTTTTCTGCGTCACTGTGCAGATACTCGATTACAGAGTCTCCTTGCACTCGAAATCAAGCAACTACCTTGCGGCCTGAAAAAGGGACCAGTGGATGTATGCAAGTAGATAACCGGTACAATTCTGGCGAGGTAAACTGAACTCCGTTCATCAAATCGAAGGTACGAGAGACTTAACCGATCAGGTTTTTTTATTGCAGATCAAATCGCACTCTGCAGCAGCCATGACGAAGCATGATTCCTGGGGCGATGTCATGCGCCTTGTGAAAAGCAAGGGGAATATGGATGTGGGTTTGAAGGGTGCGGAAAAGGGAAAAGTGGTCACTCGATTCCCGCCAGAGCCCAGTGGTTTTCTGCATATTGGTCATGCTAAGGCTGCGCTTCTCAACGATTATTTTGCTAGGCACTACGAAGGAAAACTGATTGTTCGCTTTGATGACACAAACACCGAAAAAGCTACTCAAGGATTTGAGGATTCCATCGTCCTGGATCTTGATCGTCTAGGTATCAAACCGGACGTCGTTGAATATACTTCTGACTACTTTCCGAAGCTGCTTGAAGTTGCAGAGCGTCTTATCACGGAAGACAAGGCATATGTAGACCCTACCCCAGCGGAAGAGATGAAGGCCCAACGTTTGAAGAAAGAAGCCAACCAATACCGTACACAGAGCGTTGACGAGAACATGCGATTGTGGCGGGAAATGCTCATCGGTAGTGAGGAAGGTGAGAAATGCGTATTGCGGGCTAAGTTTGACATTAGACACAAGAACGGGACTCTTAGAGATCCTACCATGTATCGTACGAAAAAAGTACCACACCACCGCACAGGAGACAAGTACAATGTGTATCCAACGTATGATTTTTCTTGCCCTCTCGTTGATTCTTGGGAAGGTGTCACTCATGCTTTGCGTTCTCTAGAGTACAAGGACCGTGAAAAGCAGTATCAGTGGTTTTGCAAAGCTGCTGGAGTACGGTGTGCGGCCATCTGGGAGTTTTCGAGGCTTGACTTTGTTCGCACCGTCTTGTCGAAACGCAAGTTACAAAAGCTCGTTGACATTGGAGCTGCCCGTTCTTGGGATGATCCACGTTTTCCTACCATTCAAGGAATTCGTAGAAGAGGAATGACCATTCAAGGATTGCGAGCATTCATTCTATCTCAGGGCGCGTCTAGGAACAATACGACGCAGGAATGGGATAAGATTTGGACTGTAAACAAGCGTGTCATTGACCCTCTGGCACCTCGTCATGTAGCCTTAGACATATCAGATGCAAAGCAGGTGACGGTCACCAATGCCGAGGAGGAAGTCAAAAGTTTACCAAAGCACAAGAAGAACCCTACAATAGGAACCAAGTATGTAATTTACAAGAGTAAAATCTTGATTGAAGGCGAAGACGCTGCAAGCATTGATGTAGGGGAGAAGGTAACTTTCATGGATTGGGGTAACATGGAGATTACCCATCGCAATGAGGATGGAAGCCTACGAGCTAAGTTTCTTCCTGACGACCAGAATTTTAAGGGAACGAAAAAGGTTACGTGGTTGGCAGATGTGGAAGACCTTGTACCATTAAAGGTTTGTTCGTATTCGGATATTTTGACCAAGGATCGTCTTGAAGAAGAAGACGATTTTGAGGACTTCATTAACAAGGATAGTGAGCAGATCAAAATGTTGAAAGGAGACATCAATCTTCGACTATTGCAAAAAGGAGATACAATCCAATTAGAGCGCCGAGGATACTATATCTGTGACAGTACTGTTCCTCCGCTTACGTTGATTGAAATTCCCGATGGGAAAGTTGCCAGAAGGTGAGAGGAGCAAGGCTTTTCTATTAATATGAGCGGTCTTTCGTTTAATTAGCAAAGCAGGGGTACTATACTTGATTGGAACAGTCCTTACGGAATAACTTTTTATCACTCGTGCGATTGAATCAAGGATATTCCTTTGCTGTTCTCGTTTCTCATCGTCACACAAACCTGGTCTGAAACTATTTGGCTTTATAGTTTCGTAGTTTTTGATGAATCACAGACTTGTTGCACAGCCTTCAATTAAGGAATCATAGTTTTCGGACAGGACAGGAATCCTGCCCACAAATGCTGTGTCACTTGGGGTCCGATGGGGCGTGTTTCCAGAAAGAGTAAGAGTGAATCAGTACGTTGCTTTGCAGAGAAGATTCCCGTTGGTTGTGCGAAATGTGGATACAAACGAGATTAAATAAGTCTTTTACCCTCATTGAAAACTTCTAAAATGTTCGCGATAACGATTCAAACCAGAGAGACCAGTTCTGGTCTGCAATGTGTATAATGTGAACGACTGATATCGCAGAAAGAAACCCCGGACCTATTATTCCCCGCAACTGACACTTGATTCTCAGTCCGGAGACAGCACTTCCTATCCCGTTCTCTGGTGTGAATATAGTGAAGCAAACTAACGGCGAAGTGTACCGCGTTCGAATTTCATCCCAGTAAACTAAACGCCGGTGAAGCTTCAGCATATCCACGCTGTTCTGAAAGGAAGCGTAAACATACCAGCGCTACAAACCCGGATTGCCACACAACAACCCAAGAACAATACCAGCAAGCGTGAGAGACACGGCATGACATCCCCTGTGAACTAAAAACAAAGCAAACGGACGCTTTTCAAAAAAGCTGTGTGAGACATTGAGTCCCGAATCAAAGAAAAACCCAAGTGCCAAGCCCCATAAAGCGCCATCGACGGCGCCTTTGCACTTGACAATATGAAGAATAAACGAGAAGAATGAGAATGAGAAGATGCTTCCTAAAACAGATGTGATGATTCCCTGCTGTGTCAATTTGTTTCTCCTCCGTCTGCCAAATGCCAGGCGCTTAGATGTGGCACCAAATACAGGCGTTGAATACCACACCTATCGCAAAAAGTACACGATTAGAAGTGGTCAGAAGTCTTGGAACACTGAATTCGTTTTCTTTTTCGTGCTGAACAACTTGCAGTTGAAATGAGCGAAAGCGTGTTCGTACCGTTGTGACGATGAAGTTAACAAGGCATGACGCAACAAAAGCCGGAACGCTGAAATAACCAAACATGGGCGCCATACCGGGCACGTTCATGAGCAGGCGACGGCAAATGGGCTCACATCGGACGTGGGGTCGAGGAATGGAATTCCTAGCAAGACGTTATGATATAATTGTTCGAAGTAGGGTGCGAGTCGGGAACAGTGCGACGTTTCAAGTCGAAGGCAAACTCGAGACGGGGAGCGGGACAGCGGATGCGCCCAACTCCGGCGCAGATGCCCGCCGGGAACCAATCGCTATTTTCGACGTGGGATTTCCCGCCAGTGGCTGAGGTGCAAGCTTTGGTATTTCAAGACGATTTGAATTCAAAGTTGATCTCTTTTAAGTTTATCGCGCTGAATAGGGACGCGACACAGCTAGAGCGAGATGACGTGTTTACCGCAATTGAGCATATTGATCAGGCTATACAGAATGAACCATCATATGAAGGGTACAAATTTGCGCAGCACGTTTTGTAACTTGGGACTTGCGGCATCTCGATTGAGTGTAAATACTAGCCCGACAAGATAGAAACACAAATGAAAAGAAAACAATGCTCAAGCAACGCCACAAAGGCGACCAAGCACAGCGCCCACAAGAGCCAAGCTCACGCAATGATACCCCCTATGCAAAACAAACAGCGCAAAGGGGCGGTTCTCAAAGAACGAGTGCGAAGCATTCAAACCAGAGTCAAAGAAAACGCCAAACGCCAATCCCCACAGCGCGCCTTCACCACCTCCTCGACAATTGGCGACGCGTAACAAGAATGAGAAGAACGGGATGGCTGTGGCCGTTCCAAACACGGCGGCAAACATGGCGCGCGGGTCCGGTTTTGAAGGCAGCTTACCTTTGAGCGCGAGCTGAATGAACGCCTTCCCGAACACCGGGGTGGAATACCAAATCTGGGAGCGGGGGCGGGGGCCAGCGTGGGCAGAGGCAAGTTAGTAGGGTATTGAGTAACGGGGAGGGCCGACACGGAATGAAGGCTGATTCTGCTTACCATGCCCATGGTCATGTGCACCATCCAGCCGATGAAGAAAGCCGGAAAGCTGACGAAGTCGAACGCGGCGGCCATATTGCGCACAAGACTCCAAACCGTAGCGAGCGGGGAAGGGGGTGAAAGGGGCGAAGATGTCTGTAGGACAGCAGCCGTTAGCGCGCTATGAAGGACTCGGACAATGAATGGTTGTGTTATGTAGCGCGCGAAACGGTCAACGCGGCACTCATCTCAGGGCGAAAACATGGCCGAATTACATTTACAGTGAGCGGAGGCGGCGCCACTCGTGTCGTCTGTCCACGGCAACAAGCCACGCGCAGCAAGAGAAACGAAGGTGCTATGCGTCGGCGCCGCCACCGTCACCGCCGGCGCCAGCCGATTGCCTACCGGCGATTGTCTCCGCCATCATCAGCGCACTTTCCGCCGCGTCCACCGAGTGCACCACCAAGCGCGGCGGCAAGCTACGCACAGCCAAAGCCAATCCATCTGCCAGTCTCTCTACACTATCGCGCTCCTTATCCTCAACGCTTTCCACCGTGCTCTCCGCACAGTTCTCCCTCAGCGCGCGCAACCGCAGCACGTTCATCATGATTTCGTAGTTGCTGTGGAGCAGCATGTCTATCTTTCGCTGGTGCGACGTGGACATCACGTCTTGTGTGCCGTTGTTGTGCGTCTCGCCTACCGAGGGTGCATTGTAACTCACGGGATCGTCCGTCATGAGCGAGCTCACGAATTTGGGGTCGATTCCCTTGGCCCGTAGCAACGAGCGCACGCGGTAGATGGACTGTTTCGGCGGCACCGACAGGCTGGATTGGTACAGCTCCTCGACGCGCTGTGCTGCAACTTGCTTCAGTCTCTTGTGTCCAATCAATTCCTTGAGCTGCCCGGCAAACGCGCCACCGTTGCGATTCGTGTAATCGCCGTTCACCAAGCTCGTCTCGTGGTTGCTGCGCGGACGCTTTCTAGATTTGGGCGTCCTGCCGTCACCGTTTGCTTTCGTCGCTGTTTCTTCTCTCTGTACATCCATCGCATCCGTCACCCCATTCTTCCTTCCATCGCCATGCATCCCGTTCGCTGTGGGTGCGGCTGACTTCTTTCTATACCCGGGCTCAGCAGCGTGCACAACGCCGGCGCCCGAGGACCAGCCCTTTTCCAACAGAGCAACATCATGCTGCTGGACGACGTGGGCATCAAGAACAGTCGCCAGCAAGCGCCGCGCCATGGGCGCGGACTCCGTCACGAAGCGTTCAAACTGCAACCCATACCGCACATTGCGCGCGCGCTCCTCCGAAAGAATGGGTGGCTGCGTGGCCCCACGCCAGTGCCACCGCCCGATTCTCCGCCAAGCAAGCGGAATCTGTGTGCAGCTGTCGCGAATTCGTTCACTCTGTAGCACGGAGAACTTGCGCGGAAAAGGTGCGTCGTACTGCGAGGACGACGCGTCGCGAAGCTCGTTGTTGGGACCGTTGAAGATTGGCTCTTCATTGGAAGGAGGTGCATCCGGTAAACCAGCATTGTGTGCGGCCTGGCGCGCTTCGTGCGTGGCGGAGGCAGCGGCTGCGACTGCGGCGTCGTAACTGGCGCGCGCCCGTCGCAGATGCACGTCGCGCGACGAAGCATGCGCAGCCGAAGCGCTGGCGGAGGCGGACTGCGTGTCGGCGTCGGCGTCGACGGAGTGCATGTCAGAATGCAGCAGCGAAGGCGACTGCAGACGAGCGGAAAGGTCGGTGGAGCGCGGGCGCGGCGGGCGGCGCGGCGGGAGGCGGGCCGAGGAGGAGGGGCCGCCGCCGCCGCCGCGAGAAAGACCCAGCGCTGCGGCGACGCCGTCCTTGACGAGTGCGCGAATAAGGTCGTCGTAGTAACGCGCGGCGAGGGCGCGTAGACGAACGGCCTCCTTGAAATAGATGGAGTTGTCGGCGTTGAAGGTACAGCAGTTGGACCAGATGAGGTCGAGGTCTGCGCGGAGCTCCATGGGCGTGCGATACACGCCCATGGCGAGGTTGTTCTGGCATGTGGCCAGGTCCATGGGACGCGCGATGAGCTGCGCATAGCCGTCGATGGCGTCGACGTCGACGGGCTGCAGGAAGATGCCGTAGCGATCGCGGTCGGAAATCTTTCGCAGCAGGTCGGCACCGCGCCTCTTGAGAAGCTCCTTAGGGTCGCGCAGGACGCGCGCCGGCGCGCGGGGTGGACGCGACGGCGCCATGGCGACGACGACGACGACGACGACGACGACGACGACGACGGGCGGCGGCGGCGGCAACGACGACGGCAACGCAATTCGGCGCAGCACCACACTGCTTGGCCGCGTGGCTACGGGGCGGGCGCGGCTGCTGTGGCTTGGAACGCGCGCGCTGTGGCGAAGAGTTGGTGATTTCAGTTTGCGCGCCATTTTTTTGCGTTTTTCAACGCCACTTGCAATCGTGCTGCCACTCACCTTGTGCGCCCGCGTTCCTCGTTCAAACGCACGCGTCGAAGGCTGCCATCCGCCGCGCACTCACACGCTGCTGTTGGCACCAGCTCGGTGACCCTCGCCTCGTCTCCGCGTCGAGCCCTCATCCTCTCCTCTGCCCTCCCTCTCCAATCCCCCCCCCCCTTCTCCCTCTCCCCTGCCCCCCTCCCCCTCCCCTTTCCCCTTCCCTCCCTTCCCTTCCCTTCCCTTCCCTTCCCTTCCCTTCCCTTCCCTTCCCCTTCCTTCCCCCCCGCTTCCCTCTTCCATTCCTCTCCCTCCTCCGCCCATGGGAGCTGCTGCCAAGCGTCGCCGCCCCGCCACCGACTCCTCCCTCAACTCCAACACGCCTGCCCGCAAGAAGCCCGCCTCCGCCCGCGGGCGCGGCCGCCCGCCCAACGTGCCCCGCGACGGCAGGGAACGTCCCCCTTCCCTTGCAGAATGCTTCAAGGACCGCTGCGCCGCCGTTCTCGACCGCCTCAACAGGAAAGACCAGCTCAACATCTTCCTCGAGCCCGTCAGGGACGTCGTCGGCTACCATGACATCATCAAGCGCCCCATGGACCTCACAACCGTGCGCTCCAAGCTCATGGGCGGCGAGTACAAGAGCCTAGGTGAGTTTCGAAAGGACCTTGACCTCATCTGGTCCAACTGTCTGCTCTTCAACGGAAGGGAGGCAACCAATGTCTTCAGCAGGAAGGCCATCGAGCTGCGCAGACTAACAGACAAGCTTATCGTAAACACTCGTCAGCATCTCGAAAAGGACAAAGAGGTGCTATACAAATGGAAGGAAAAGTATCGCAAACGTCGCGAAACCATGGCAGCCAACGCAGCCATGCTCAACGCCCGTGTGCTTGGTACTCCGAGCCCGTACTCGTCTGCGAATAGTGTGCGAACCTCGCGTGTTCGTGATATCTCCGACCCGATGGCCTCGGCCGATTTCACCAGCGACCACCACTCAGGCCGAAGTCCAGAAGAAAACGCCCTGGCGGAAGCATTGCGCCTGCAATATGCGGGAACCACCGGCCTTTACAAAAAAGGCATGCTTAACGCCCCCATGCCTCAGTACACCAAACCGGATGGCAGCATTGGTCATGTCCCCGTTGCGCGCTACAACCCTTTTGAAGATCACTGGGCCCCGTCGGATCCCGTTGAGGCACATACATGCCGCCGCGACTCCATTCCGCCGTTGCTTTGCGACTTTCTGCCCGCGAGCAGGCTGTCCAATCCGTGTACACCAGACCCGCGAACCGATTTTGTTTTTGTCAGTGATTACGCTGAGTCGCTCTACCATTTTGTCAGAGGTAGCACTTCCATTGCGACAGATATTGTCACGGAAATTCTCAGCCCAGAAATCATGCTCCGCGCGCAGCACGAACGGCTTCGGAAACAGGCGCTCTCCCCCAAAGAAATTGCAAAGGCGATCAAGACTGAAAATGCGGTCCATTCTACTATTCCACTGTACAAGCCGCTGAAGCTTTGGAACAAGGAGGCCATCACCGAGTTAGCAGATGACATTGAGCGTATCAATAAGCGCATGGTTTCCATTTTGCCGAGAATGCAACGAACGATTAACGAATATAACGGTATTGACGGTTTGCACAAGTTTCTAGACGACGATCTGATTAAGGAGGTGGAAAACACGCCGCCACAGGTTGTAGACTTCTTTATGCCCCATGGCGTCAGTCTAGCTACGCTGAATGACGTTGTTCGTCTAACATCAATGAACACTATGCGTGTGCCTGCGAACGAGGCCAAACAGATTGAATCTTTACACAAGCATGCCCAGCGTTATCTTTCACAGCTGCGCCCAGATGCTGCGTCCAAGATTGTCAACAATCCCTCCCAACAGACTCATGTACTTGTTGATTACCAAAGAAGAGCAAGTGAGATTAGAAAGCAGCGACGGGTTGAGGCGGAGAAGCAAGCGGCACTAATTGTTGAGCAAATGCGAAAAGTCGCTGTTCTCCGAAAAGACCCTTTGCCCAGTGTGAAGCAGGAAACTCAAAACTCTACATCAAATGCCCCTCAACAACTTGTTGCTTGTGCAGCTTCGCAGGCCCAGAATGTGAACACCTCCATCCTCGAAGCATCTGCCCAACGCAATCCACAGCTAGGTCTACTTGGACAGAACCAGGCCCCATCTGCAGTGCCCTCAAGTGCGTTTGGTAGACCGACGGCGTCGTTTACGACTGCTGGACTGTCTATTGATGAATCTATCACGTGCTCCAATTGCAGTGTTTCCAATACTCCAAGATGGCGGACAAATGAGCCTATGGCTCCCAGAGACCTCTGCGTTCCATGTGGCCTCTTCTGGGAAAAAACGAGACAGATGCGGCCAAAGGACTTTGCCACGCAGACGAGTTTTTTCCAGAGCATCCAGAAGCCTACGCAAAATGGACGCACACAGGGCAGCGCCGCTGCCAACCAGCTGCAGGCGATCATACCCGGTATGTCTCCCAACGGAATCTCCAAGCCTCCTATTCAGAAGAAGACACCACAGTCTGTGCCTCGCCGTTCTCCATCACCAAGCGGTTCCGGTCGCGGTCTGCGAACGCGAATATCCTCCGGTATGATGTTGGACCAAAACATGAGCTCGGTACATGGTGCAAACGTGCTACACGGGTATTCGCGTTCTTTTCCTGGTGGCGCGATGCCACCACATATCGCGCATGCGAATTCGAAACGATTAGTCATGGGTGGCTCTGTCCTCGATGTGTTGAATGGGAGGGGTGGGAATCAAGGCCGTTTTAATCTTGGTCAACAGCATCAAAGCTCAGCTGCGCTTAACTTTGTTGGTCCCAAGGCCGATGCTGTCGCAAGTCAAATGAAAGAAACGGGAAATGACGGTACTCGATTCAATTCTTCAGTGTTCTCAAGACAACCGGTGGTTGATGTTGGCGGTTCGCAATCTGTTGCAATGGTCGCTAACGCCTCGGAATCGGTGCCGCGGCAGAATGTTGTTCAACAGGCGATACCCCAATCGCAACAAGGGTTTGCGCATAGAAACGCATCGAACTTTAACCCCCTTGCGTTCCAGGGAAGCAATGCGGCGACGATGTTCAACGCTGCAAACCTTAACAATCAGAACGCGTCAACTGCGGGGCATCAGGGTTTTTTGCCGGAAGGTGGCATCGGGGCGGCGCTTCAGAAAATTTCCGCGCAGAATAACCGATTGATGATGGGGCAACGGCTGAACAACTTTTCTACTCCGATGAACGGGGCATCCGGAGCTGAAGGTGTTGCTGGCAACGCGAGTTTAGGAACGTTCCCAAACCAAGCCGGAAACGCAGGTCTGAGTCATGTTGGTTCCGTTAACGACATGAGAGGATCTCAGGTGGGAAACGTAGCTGTAAGTGAAACAGCCGATCAAATGATGGAGAACCTGCTATTTGGGGTCGGGGGTATTTCATCTTCACCATCGGGTGCGCCTGAGTTTGACTTTTAGGGCGCGAATGTATGTTGTTGGGCGAGTACAAGTATTATTCTAGGCAGCGTTCCAAATGTGGCGATTGGCGCGGTTTAGCTGCAGGCTGCGTTGAAGGAAGGTTCTAGTATTGACTACGAGTTGGCGGCAAACTGCGACTGCGGCTGCAAATATTTGGTCCCCCCCGCAGTCGCCAATTGTATACACTGACATAAAGCCGTCATCTTTCTCTAGCGCGGTATCAAAGGTCATGGTTATGAGGGCATGAGCTTCCCTCTCCTCCACTAGAACGGGGTCGACGATGAGTGCGTTGTTGTGAACGGATATGGAGGCGGCGAGCGGTAGGGCCCTCATGGGCACACCAGCGTCAATGAGGGCGATAGTAGTAGCGTTAATGGCTGCGGCAACAACGGCACCATTGTCTGCCAGCACTTGAACGGCGACGACAAGGGCTTTCCGCGGGTGCAGCGCAGTAAGAACAACATCAGTGACAGTGGCTTGTAGATCTGTGGTGAGCAGTGCCTCGTTTGAAGCGGCGGAATCGGGAGCGGTGACAGAAGTAGCCATGGCTTCTCGACGACGATAAGCGACATGTACGTGCAGTGCCTCTACTTGCTGCTTGTTGTGCGGACATTCCGTGGGTCCGTATACGGCGACGATGACGTCGGTGCCAGGTAGCTTGACGCGGGCGGAACCGTCGGCTCGACTGAGTTCGGAGTGCGATACGATGATGGGACGCATTTGTGCTTTGGATCTTCCATCCCTTCGCCCTGCGCTTGCGTCTGTTTTGATTCCCAACACGGCATCGACGCCGGTGCGAGGGGCGCGGGGGGGAGGAGTGTCGACTTGCATGGTCGTGGGTGTACTTGGATGCGAGAGCAGCTGGTATCTGCGAAGAAGGCATGCAACAAAGAAAAGAAACGAAGAAAGGAAACAAAGTGGTGTGTAGATCAGTTTGTAGACAGCAACTTGGGAAACGTGTCAAATGGCGAATCGCGCGCGTGTTTCAAAAGCGCTCCCGTGCGGCGGCGTGACGTAAAAAGGCGCGTCGCGACCGCGCTCTCCGCCCCACCCGCTGCAGCACTCGCGCACAATGAAGCCGCCGAGCGGCGCCTCGCCGCCAAACAACGCCGACAAGCACAACAAGCGCCCGTTGGAAGCTCAGCGCGCAGCCTCGCCGCCATCGCCGTCGCGCGCAAATGGGGCGCGACCCACGCGAAAGCGCAAGAAGACGCGCATGTTCGAGATGGCCGCGTACACGCCGGCGCGACGCGTCAGCACCGGCGCTTTGGGGAAGACAGGCCTTGGCCAGAGGCTTGCTGACATTCCTAACGTGGCCTATCATGTGCAACGGGCGCAGGTGAACGATGCCGAGTTGCTGTTTATTCATCGCTTGTTGTTCAATTTTGCGGGCGTTGCGCACGTGCGGAAGGCTAATATTCGCGCCTTCTCGGGGTTTGTGTTCGAGTCGGAGAGGGAACGTGCGCGTGTGCGGGACAAGTTGGCCAGGGCCCATCTCAACATGGTGCGTAAGGTGGCGCGGTTTTTGGACGTGAGCGTCACCACCAATGGACACGCTCCGCCGCACAGCGCGCGGTTGGACGCCGACAAGAGAGCGTTGCTGGCGGAGGCCATGGGCATGGATGACACCGAGATAAGCGAGGCATGTGGCGAAAGAAGCGACGACGTAAGCGATGCATCATCACACGCAAAGGCCACGATGAAGGGCGCGCGCGAGGCCACAATGACCGCCGGCAAGGAACAGTTGATTACCGCGCTGCTGCTCTTCCTGGAGCGACCGCGCGCCGTGCAGGGCAGGCAGAGTCTGGCTCAACGCGACAAGCAGCTGAGACGGGAGAGAAAGGAGGCCGACAAGATGCGCGCCCAGAAGAAGGCGCTACTGGCGCGGCAACGCAGGGACAGCGACGAGGACGGCGACGAAGACCTCGAGACGGGCGGCACCACGTGGATTCAACTGGCGGCGACGCAGGCGGCGGCGGCGGCGGCGGCGGCGGCGACAAGCACGACGAACGGACACGCGTAGCAGACGAGATAAGCTTTCTATATCAGCTGCTGCTCGGTGCGGTGGCGTAGGTGACGCACGGCCGCCACAGGCGCCGCGTGTGGCAGCCTCGCCAGCGCGCCGCCGGCGTGGCGCAACGCGCCACGCGCGTCATGTGCCACTTGCAACCCGTCCAGTAGCTCGCACACATCGTCCAGCAGCCGTCTTCCGCGCGCCATCAATGCCTCCACCCTCGTCCTCTGCGCCGCCTCGTCCGTCGTGGCGTCCGTCGTGGCGTCCGTCGTGGCGTCCATCGTCGCGTCGCGCCCCGCAAGCGCCTCGTCGCTCAGCTCCGCAAACTGCTCGAATAGGTGCACCAGCTCGCGCGCCTCGCGTGTCAGCTCCGCCACCACATCGCTCTCCGTTTGTGCTTGTTGTTGTTTTTCTTCTTCTTCTTCTTCTTCTTCCTTTTTCTCTTCCTCATGTTGTTCCGCCTCGCCGTCGCCCCAGCCCAGCGTCTTTCGCAGCTCGGCTGTATCGCGTTGTAGCGTTCGCAAGCGCTCCACAATCTTTTCTCGCGACGGCGCTGTCGCCGTTGTGCGCGTCGTCTTCCCCGCCGCGAGAGACAACTTGTCGCCCGCACGACGCGCTGCGCCGCCGTTGGCGTCGCTATCTCCGCGTCTGGCCAGCGCTCGTCGCCGCGGCGCGGCGTGTAACACGCGTGTGGTGCTCGGAAACATCACATGTCGCTCACGCACCAAGGACGCCGTCATCTCAAACAGGGCGTCGTCCTCGGCTGAAAAGCACGTCTCGTGTCCGTTGTCACTGCGCGCGTCGCCCTCGCTCCCGACAGCCCGGTGGCGCGCCACAAACGCCAGCGTGAGGTCGATGCAACCGCGCAGAAAGGCCGCCGCGGCCGCGCGGTCGCGCGCGCGTGACGACGCCGCCGTCAGCGGGAAGCGATGGCCGGAGGCGTCTGGCGCGTGTGACGGGTGTCCTAATGAATGCCAAAAGTTTGCCAACTGCTCGGCAGACGCGACGGGCGCGGTTTCATCGATGCGACGCGCCAGCCAGCGTAGCAAGTCCAGGCGCGGCTCGCCGTGCGTGGCGTGGAGCGCGACGTCGTTCACGGCTGGGTGCGATAGCGTGGTGAGATCGGCGCGCAGACTCGCCGCCGCGTAGAACGGTGGCGCTGACATGCTCGCTGACGATGGCGGCCGCGGTCGGGGACCCCGGGGGAGAGCGAACGAACCTGCGAACAAGCGCGAGGCGGCGACGCGGGGGATGCGGAGGGAGCCAGAGTTGGACGCTCGTGCGAGCGAGGTAAGTTTCAGCGCGGTTCCCGCGTGCAGCCAGTTTAATAATTTGAACCGCCGCGTTTGAAAGCATCGTCTGCTGGCTGCGCGGCGCGCGTGGCCGCTGCACGCACGCGTCACGCGTAAATCGTGCATCGCTGCACTACCACTCCGTGTCCGAGTCGCTGTCGTCCAGCAGGCCAAAGTCGTCGTCGTCGTCGTCGTCGTCGTCGTCGTCGTCGTCGTCGTCGTTGCCATCATCTTCGTCGTCCGACTGCGTGTAGCTCACCTTCTTCCGCTTCCGTCCGCTGCTTCTCGCCCGCACACCGCCGTCGCCGTCGCCGCCGTCGTCAACGCTACCGCCGTCGTCTTCGCCGCTTTCTTGCGCATTCCGTTTCAGCCGTCGCCGCCCGCCGCGCGCGCTGCCGCCACTGTCATTGCCTCTGCCCCTCCCTCTGCCTCTGCCCCGCCCTCGCCCTCTGCCTCGCCCTCGTCCTCGCCCCGTCCTCCTCCCCGTCCCCACCCCCTCCACCGCCACCTCGCCGTCCAAGCTCGTGTGCGAGCGCGTGTTGTTCCCACCCGGCGCGCCGCTGCCAGCCCCATCACCACTACTGCTCAAGCCGTCAATGCGCTCGTGATCACGCCCACCGTCAAGCAGCGCGATCTGTTGCAAGTTTCTGCGCGCATCTCTCACGGCCTCCTCGCCGTCATCGCTCACCTCAACCACCTCATCGTCCACCGCAGTCTGATCAAAGCCTGTCCCGCGCGTGCTACCTCCCGCGTCGCCCCTCTTGTGTGCTACCCCCTCCACAGCTCCGTGCACTTCGGTGATGGTCTCCTTATCTTCAGCGCACTTCCACAACGCGCCCTTGCCGCCTAGCAGCTCGCGTGGCGTCTCACAGCCGCCATCTGCTCTCTCAAAGCGCCACTGCGAAAACACCACAATCGTGTCCAAGGTATCCACCACACGAAGCTCGCGCCGTCTGGCGCCCGCCCTCAGCGTGAAAAAGGCATTCTTGGGCAGCACCAACGCGCCGCTCATCACCACGCACCCACCACGCACATGCACGCGCAGCGTAGGCGTGGTAGTGTCCAATGCGTCCAATTGACCGACGCGCGCGCCAGCTTGTAGTTCCACCACGCCGGGTAACAATAGCAGATACTTCTTCTTTCGGGACGCGTTTCGCTTTGTGATGTCAGCATTGTCGCTGAGTTTTAGCGCGGTGGCCAAGTGCGATTGCACGGCGGGCGCACTGCCGCTTGTCAGTGTGTTTTGAGCTTGTTGTCGCAGGTACTGCGCTTGGGCTTCAACTTGTAGCTGCGGGTCGCGCGCCGGGGCGCGCTTTGACTTTGTTCCCATCGCTCACGATGGCGGCGGCTCGTTGCCCGCCACACACACTCCGCCGTTTCTCTATGTTCGATGCACGATTGTGCTCCCTCCCTAACTAGAGGGCTGGAGCGCTGCCAGCGCCTACGAAACACACAACACTGTGTTTCGCAGCACAGTTTGGCGCCAACACGGCACACCATTCGTGGACATGTGGTGGCCTGTCTTATTCATGACATGTCTTGCACAACGCTGACACCTTGTGACTTCGTCTTCTGCCATTGTAGATATCACACAGTGCCGCTCGTGCTCGCTTTCATTGAACAACAGCGTCTCCTCTCAAGCGCCGCCAATCTTGTGCACACAGTGCAATCACTATCATGAAAAACCCATTCAAAGCTCGATCAGCGATATGCAGACCTGGTGATATGCGTCGGTCACTCGCGGGCACAAATAATGTCTGTTACCAATCTATGACTCTTCCCGCGCAGCTGCCATCGCTGCTGTTCTGCATCCTACAATGAACCTATGCACCACCCGCTCCCCATTATCAGTGCTCTAGAATGCATCACAACAGCACACACTTTTCTTCCACGCATCTTGATGTGTACTCGCGCTCTAACATTACTAAACAACGCTCATCTCTCGCGTTTCTGCTTACTCCCTACCCGTGTTGGCCAGAATCGAGAGTTACTAGCTACCCTTGGACATACCTTTCTCTGTATCGTACAAACTTTCTCGTAGCGCTCGTACTGTGTGATCCATCACGTCCGGGCGTAGTAGTCGCGTCCGCTATTGCTAACACAGCCGTGCATGCCAACCATTGCCATCAAGCACATGCAGCACCGCTCATATTTCGTCTGAACCATGTTCGTCCAATGCGTCGTCATGTATCTACATATGTACAATCCAAACGTTCAACCTCATTCGTCCGTTCCAACGTAGTTTGCGCCCATGCTTTCCAGCTCCTCGAGTAGATCGCATGCATTCTTTCGTACTTTGTTCATTAACTTCTCATCCCTACAAAACGCCATGTCCAAAGCCCCAAGCAACATCCTCGTAGTTTGGGCTCGCGTCATCGGGTAAACGCTCAGCAATTTTCTGTACTCCTGTGAAAGTGAAGTCCGGAAAATCCCGGCGTCATCAGTACAAATGCAAATGGGGTGTGCAGTGGGCAAAAGATACTTCACCACTGGGTGATCCTGAACATCTGCAATACTAGTAGTCATCAAATTTGAAGTCAAACACACTTCGACCCCGAGCAAACGCTTTTGGGACAACAATCTCTGCACCACTGCTGTGGACATCACTGCTGCATGACCGATACGATCTGGCTTGAAGTCCAACATTTGCATACACTCCTCGTTGTTTAAAACTTCGCCAAAGTGCAGCGTTATTGGCAAATCGAATTTCCTTCTCACGTCTCTCAACACTGGTTCAAACTCATTCCATGAGCCTTTTTTCGGGTCTCCGCTAAAATCAAACCCCACAATTAGGTCACCAAGTTCCGGATGTTCCTCGATTACCCTCCTTGTCAGCTCAATCGTATCCCATGCCATCTGTACTGGTTGATGCCGACATATAGAAACTAGAACGCGACAAACAAGCCCCTCTTGGTGCGTGGCGTGATATTCAGCCACTCCTCGAAGAACTGTTAGCAGGTATTTCTCACAGGTCATGTTCGACGAATCTCGCGGCGTGGTTCGGAGTTCAACGTAAACTGTGTTTTCTTCTGCAAAATCATGAAGAACATCTTGAACAACTGCGTGCAATTTTTCTGAATCACATATCAGTCTATGAATGACGGGGAAAAGACGAAAACCATGCTCTAAGGTCATGGTCTCCACTTCCAACAAGGCCATCCCTTCTCGGCGGATTGCCCCATTCTCAGGGTTTTGCAGGAGTTTTCGGATAGTTTTCTCACGGATAGAGCCACTGAGATGAGCGTGCAATTCTACCTTGGGCATCCTCCTGATCCAAAAAGGCGATGGGATCGACTGCGAAATATTGTTCTCAATCAACGAAGCCATTGAACAAGCAGCGATGATTCATCATCACGGATGCGAGAAGCCCGGCTGGAAAGTATGACCAGGAATCGCTCAAACCAGTATTCGCAATAAAGAGCGCCGCCTGTTGGAAGGGAAAAAATTGTCTTCCAAAACCCAGCTTCTAGTTTTATCTCGAAACAAGAACCCTTATAAGATCCGCCGACCTTCTCGCTTTATTTCAAGGTAAACCGCCGGCCTCCTAGTTTATTTCAAAGTGCACCGATTCTAGCTATCTCCCTTGCTACTTCATAACTCCGAGAAGGCCCGGTTTTTGTTCTTTACATCAGCCTCCTTTTCCTAGATTGGAATAAGGCTGCTCCTCTCCAAAGGAGAGGCTAAACCTTCTACAGTTTTCGCTGACTCGCGACATGTGTGCTTCTGAACAGTGCTACAGATGCTTCTTCTCTTCTCCTTTTTTTTCTCACCTTCCCTGTTACTCCGGAAAAAACCTCGTACTTTTTTATTTGCATGCGTTCTGACGCAGTAGAAGCCACAGACTACATTATCTTGGAATCGTCAGTGCACTAACTGGTGGGGCTGGCTGGACGAAGCAAATTTATTTCTGTTTTGAGGCACTCTTGACACGCAAAACTGAGTCCGATTTCGTAGTCAGCCTGTTTTTTCATGGGTTCTTTTCGGAGATACAGTACACGAAACAATAATAAATTCACCGAAGCCACGGTATTGATCCGCCAGTTCCCAAAGCTTTATACGGCGAAGTGACTGTGTGCATCTTTGCTGTGGTAGTTTGTCAAACACTTCCGAATTCAAGGCTTCTCCATTCTTTGTCACGGATGACCCAATGCTTACCCCATCCGTTTGTTTACCCGGAGTCGTCTGACTGCTTGAGAGTATCCAAATTGTCTCGAATGAATGTCAAATGCTCCCTCAGTCGCCGGCTCAAGCCGTACCATTCCTCAACTTGAAATTGTGATTCCATCAGAAACACATCTAAAGCAATACCGTCATCCAGAATTGGAACCAGCTTCAACATGTTCCAAAATTCGTCTTCGTTCATCACAGGCTTTCAATGCTTCCAGACCAATGCTCAGAGGCAGTGTCACTTTCGAAGAAAAAGACCCGAAAAACACGAACATCTATGAATGGATGTCCTATATGCGAAAAGCTCCAGTCAAAAACGTGATAACCATTTCCTCCCATACATCTTCTCCTACCGCAGTTGTCAGGAGTCAGATCTCTATGGACTAAAGTATTCGGAACCCCAAAGCTGGATATCCTCTTACATATCTCCATCGCCTCTTCCTCGCGACTTCGAAGTTCTTGGAGGATATCTTTATATTCTTTGCCGCCCCTCACTACTTTGTCTAGTCCTTCGTGACAAAAAAGGCGAGAAACGTTGACCAAAAGCCACTCACTATCTCGTACCTGAAGCCCCCCAGCCTGCAGTTCCTCCAAACGGTCAAGAGATGTCTTCTGCATTCTTACAATGGTGTTCAACAACACCAATCTATCAACTTTGTCTATGGGCAATTCAAAGCTCCGGGCATCTCGCTGTATTAGAACACCATCTCTTTCGTGCAATGCGATAATGTCTGGAACTACTGCCAGCTCGCTAAGCACCCTCGCGATCGTCGCCGTTCGTTGCGCTTCTTGCAGTAACGGTTGCGACGCCTTTATGAAAACTCTTTCGACCTTGGGTCCCGAAGCAGTCCTTTGTGCTTTTGTTTTCGATAAGTCTAGCTCACAGGACCACACCACAGAATGATGATGGTCTACATACTTTCTAAACGAGCGGTACACCTCCTGATCGTCAAAGTCACCTTTTGTCACCGCCTTTATCCATCGCAAAAGCTTGGCAAACCACCCCATGCGACGCCATGGTGGCATCCACACATGTATTTCTCCGCTGATCTTTTTCATCGCTTTCAATGTCACCTCTTTCAAATCTAGTTCAAGCTCTTTCTCCGTTATTGTCCAATTGGCGTTGCACACCCCGCTTCTCCACATCCATTTCAGTGTCCCGCCGCTCTCAATGGTTTTATCCGCTTCTCCCCTCTCTTCTAAAATCACTCCGACTACAGTGTCAGCTTCTCCTCACAACACATAGTTTCCTTCTTCTTCGGTTGCCCATAACTCTCGTACAAATCTCGCGCTCACGCCCAACATGGTTTCAATCGATTTTTCTACGTCCATTACCATCGTAGTGCTGACAAAAGTACGGGCATGTTGGTACCAGTGGCAAACGACGGAGATTTAAACAATTACAGTACAAATGAAGTATTCGACACTTTGACCCCACCGTTCGCCAAGTCAATTTACATCAAAGATACTACTCGACGCCATTGCAGACTGACAAAACCCATATGGTAGTCTCCCAGCATCTTAACTTCACCATTATATAGAATCGATGAAGTCCATAGTGTCTTCATACAACCGCTTGCATTCATTGTCGTCCCAAAGTATCGGTAGAGATTGGCGTCGAATCTTCAAAAGCCCTGTTTGAAGGTACATCATACCATCCTCCAGTTCCTGCGCCGGTTTCTGACTCAACTCGATCGAAAGCTCAGCTCCCTCTTCAGGTGTTTTGAGCCCAAAAACCTTTCTTGATACCGCCTCCAGAAGTTTTGCTGGAGTACTGCTTGGTGACGTTTGCATAAACTTTGGCAAAAGGTATCGCGCCAGCTCAGTTTGCACCACCCCTGGATGGAGGCTGACACTAACAACACTAGTCCGTTTCGAAAGCTCGCGCGCGAACATCGACATAGCCAACTTAGATTCGCCGTACATCCTCCATCTTTCGTAGCTCCCATCATTCAATACAGTTTCAACTCGTTCACCAACCATTGGTGCTGTGGTACGTCTCGAAGCAATCCTTACAGCCGAAGAGGACACGAAAATTGTTCGACCATGGCCACTCTTTTCTAGGTGGGGCATCAGCGAGGTCGTGAGGGCAGCATGTGAAAGATGGTTCGTTGCGTATTGTAACTCAACGCGTCCCAGCTTTCCCTTCATTTGTGAGTACATCAAAGGGCAAGCCATTATACCAGCATTATTAATAAGTAGGTCAAGGGGTTGTTCATCCAAAGCGTCCGCTACAAGCTCTGAGCATTCTCGAACGCTCTGAAGGGAAGAAAGCTCTACCGGAACAAGAGTGACTTTCACCGGACGGGTTGACTCGCCTCTCAGAAGGGGTTCTGACACTTTTTTCGCCTTCTTGACGTTACGCACGGCCAATATCAGATGTTCAATGGTTGGGAGTGTCTTGACTAGCGCTTTAGCGGTAGCTGCGCCGATACCACCTGACGCACCAGTTATAACGGCGGTGCGTGCAGGATTCATTGCCGACATACGAACAGCGTTTGTGCGAGACACAGGGAGAAGCGATTGAGAGCCCAAAGACACGGATAAATTGAATGCTGGCTGGCGGATCACGAAAGACATGTTTAGAGACTTATTTTGGAAAAGAGTTGTAGTGTTAGTTGTAAAAGAGTCGGGAAGTTTGTCACGGTTTCCAAGACAACGCCCAGTTTTCGACCTCCTCCTTGCGTGCTGCGAATGTACTATATATCATCTTTTCCAAGAAAGTAGTGCAAATACATGTTTCAAAGATTTACTAGTCACACTGTCTCGTTACTTCACATATGTAGATAGTTTTGAAGAATGAACAACCCTGGAAGTGCAGTACTCTGTTATCGTCAATGCAAGAATTAGTGGTGCTGGCTTGACTAAGCTATTTATTGTTGTTTTGAGGCACGTACAGTGAACGAAATTTTCAAATCTCAAAAAGCGTTTTCCAAATAGCTCGCAAACTACTTTACAGATTATACTTCAGATCTTCACAGAAAGAAGCAACAATACAGTGTTCCCCCGCTACAGAGTTCTTTCCCGATACAGTGAAGTAATCGGGGGCATGTCAATAGCGGTGCCAACTTCACTAAAACGAACACTTTACTATAGCAGGTTGCTCCCTGTCCACGTTGCACCTTTCCTAGAGCATAGAAAGTGATATCCCTCGCCGTTGTAGACAGAGTACTCGTAACGTATAGAGTATCTCAAAACTGTAACGGTCGGGATGGAAACACCTGTTGCTTTATACCTAGACAAATGCTCAATCACGTATATATAAATACTAATAAACTGTCTCATACACAAAACACTTTGTGACGCTTTTGCACCCCGAACACCAGCCATGACTAGAAACAACGTCACAATTGAGACAAAACAAGAAGCACTACGCTTACTTGGGACTAATGAGAACGGACAGATTGGTGCTCCTCTGCTGAATGACCAAACACAAAAGACATGGAGAAAAAAAGAGGTACCTGCACGGTAAGGCGTTTCACAGCTAACAGTAACCGCTTGGTGCAAATTAGCACCCAAATATATGATTGTGGCCACAAAGAATCGAAAACTGAAGAAATCTTGTCGTCTTCGAGAAGGCCACTTCCCAGAATTGGAAAAAGCGTTAGCTCGCTATATGAGGGAGAGGATTATTTACATTTAATCAGAGTCTATGTTCCGTGAAGACACAATACGAGCTGCCACATTAAGAATTAGGTCTGAGATGATCAAAAAGCTGAACGATATAATAAGATCACCAGATACTACAGAATCTCAAAAAGCGAATCTTCCACACAAAATTGCAGCGTTTACTACATTTAAATCCAGCTCCTATTGTTGTACTAATTGCATGAAGAGAAACCGCTTGAGCAGTAAGAAGGAAGTTCGCCAAAATGGACATTTCTCAACAGCCTGAATAGAAGAAGCAAGATTGGATCTTAGAAAGAAACTGGATGTGTAGAGTGTGTCAAATATCTGTAACACAGATGAGGTTTCTGTGCATTACAGATCATTCCCAAGCCGTGCGGTTCGCTTCACAGACATGCCTGCCTCCTACACCAGAGCTAAGGACCGTCTCACAGCAGTTCTAACCGTTTTTGCCGACGATTTAAAAGCTCCACTTACCCTAATTGGCCATGCGAGAAGGCCTTGCAGCTTTTCGAGGCATTTCGATGCATTGAGGGATCTCGGAGTGTTTTATTACCACCAGGCCAACGCCTGGAACACACAATTGTGGAGCAAAACCCGGCGACGGGAAGTGCTCTCAAGGTGTTCGAAGCCTTGCTCCCTGGGGGAGGCAGACTCAGAGACAGAGCCCTCCGTTCCACCCGTAGTGTGGGGTGTAACTCCCACGGGGGATTCCGGCAGTACCGACGGAGGTGAGGGGTAGAAACCGTTGGATTGGGAATGGGTATGGGTAGCCCAAAGAATGGGGGAAAATCCGGCGAAGAGGAAAAACGGGGCGAGGGTCGGGCACTAACAGGCACCGGACCCGAGAACCAGAAAAGGGGCGAAACAACAAAAGAAACCCAATACAGGAGCGAAAACCTGTCCTCGAAAGGAAACACAAAAAGCACGCAACAAGTAAGCAGAACCCCCACGGGGTATCGTGCACGCAGGTCGTCTGAGCGGTCCCAAGGGGGTGGTTGCACGGAACCCAAAAGTGGGCACTCTCCAAGTGGAGTCATGTCCCTACGCAGGCGTTGCTAACCAGAGCCCGTTCCGGGTTGTAAGGCCGAAACGATGGCGACGAAGAACCTCTAAAGGTATCGAAGACCAACCTTGGTTACCATTTACTCTGAGCTTCGGACTGTCAGATCTCCTCTTCCTAAGTAGGGCCCACTAACTAAACTCTACAGTAGTGCACACCTGCTCAGGGCCATACATGTGGAGATCCCACTGTCAGGGCCCAAAAGTCCAACGTTCTAACAAATATCCGAAAATCGGTGCCAAAATTAAGCCACGTGTATCACGGGGCCAATCCAACCATGGGCCATCCGAATTTTCACTTCATAGGCGAACTCTAACCAGAAAACAGTGCCACCTCAGCACACCTTAGAAGGGATCATAGTCATAACCCTCGGAGGGTTCAATCCTCATTCTATGAGTTGCATCTTCAAGTATCCCCTAACTGGGCGTTGCTCTACATCTCCCCCCCCTTAAGACGAGGAAGTACAATCCGAGCCGCGGGTGTCTCGTTTTCCGGTTACTATATATACTTCTCTCCCAATGGGGTCCTTCACCACTTCTGAGGATCGCCACAAAACCGGCACATCGGTACAACTTTCTTCTACTCCTCCGACTTTCGGCGATAAGCAACTTCTCGCAACAGCAGTCTCAACCAACCCTCTCAAGGGAATGAACCCATACGTCCTCAACCCACTCTCGGGGCCATCGGCCTCCGCGCCGGCGGACAACGAAGCTCCCCAGCAGGGTGGATATTTCTCCGGTTTGGATGCGGCTCCGTCAGGTACCGAACCTTCCGCCTCGGCGAGCAACCGAAATCCTCAGGAGGATTTGGACATTAACGCGGTGGCGTGGAACTCCGCTCATGCGGTGTCCTTGGTAGCAAACTCCAGAGGTTGGATCTCAAACAAATCCTTTCGAAGGTGGAGTCCCCTTACCGATCCGGTGATATATTCCCGCGCTCCGTGGTTCCATCCGACAGCGGTTCGCGACGATGAGCTCATCGACTCCTACGTGGAGGACGGCTTATTGCCGGGTGGCCTACCTGTCGAGGTTGTACGTTCTCCCGATTGGAGGGCGCGGGTAGCCATAGAGCCTCAGTATCTATACCGCGGTCGCGGGGAGTCCCTGGACAAGGCGCGTGCAGCGATGGCAGCTCTGGCCTACCAGCGATTGGAGAGGTCACGCTTTGACCATCTGGTTCCCCCGAGTACGGGTTCGATGTCGCCTATTACCGCACGTACGGTGAGGTCTCCTACGGGGATAATCTGGCAGCCTTTCCCGAAGCCGAGTTCCGCGGACCGGGTTTTCCTCTCCGAGAAGATATGCTCCAATGGAGTCGTCCCATCCTTCGGGCTGAATTCAGGTACCTTCAACGGCAGTTCACCCAGTATGGGTTTGATCGACGCGTGCGCTTCGAGCGCCGCTCGCGCTCCCGTTTCGGGTTCCTTGTCCCGTATCCTCACGTGGAACTGGAGCGTATCCGTAACACGGCGAAGGTTGGGCGATTCGTGCCCCTTCCAGCTTGGTGGAGTAAGGTCGAGGTCCCCCGAGGGTGCTTTGCTGAACTGCCCCCATGCATCTACTCTATCGGGTCTCGTTTGATGCACGACCCGAACTCGGGATACTGGGCCCTCGTTGCAGCCGAGTGGGCAGCCCGCGTAGCGGCGCACCTCCTCTGGGATGCTCATGACCATTTCCGTATCTGGTATATTCCTCCGATGCTACGGACCATCATGCGTCAGATCGACTTTGTCCCAGCGTTGGGTTCGGCCAGCAGCGTGCAGGACCTGTATCCAATCTTGGACGTGATCGACAACACCCAATGGGATCGAGTTCCAGTGGAAAATCAGCCCGCAGGGGAAAGGATCCGCGCGAGACAAGTCTCCTGGCCGGTACGATCCGGGCTCCGGTAACTGGGTCTATTACAATCTCTTCGAAGGGGTTCGCATCAGCGCGGCGCAAGCACGGGCGCTGATTGACTCGCCTCGACCGATGCCGGTGGGACACCCGACAGGGTTCAGTTATACCGACGATTACGAGTACGAGCCTCCAGTAGACCTGGACGATCCAGCGTTGGATAACGATATGCCAGCTCCTAGTGGAGTACTCCCTGTGGAGCCATCTGCACCCTTCCAACCAGTGGGAACGACCTCAGCTGCGGCGGCGAATGCATCCGGTGGCGGTCCATCTGCTCCCCCCGGGTGGGGTGTGAACACCCTTGCGCAGGCGCCGGTTGCCACTCCGCAAGCGGATAGTGTGCGACAAGGCCTCGTGAACGCGGGCATTCCGATTCCCCCGGGTATGACGGATGTGAGCCAGATTTTGGCTTTCGCCTCGGCGTACCATCAGGGTCAGAATCCCAACGGTGGGGCGGGTCCCTCCTCGGGCTTTCCGTAGTTCCGCCTTTGGGCAATTGTGGAGTCCATAGCTTGGCGACAATAGTAAACTTCTGATATTTGCATAACTTCTTTTCTTCTTCCTTCCTAGGATCTTGACTTCTACTTCATCTTCTTCATTCCTTCTTAGGATCTTCTTCATCTTCTGCTCTTCCTAGGGTCCAATCTTCTTCTTAATCTTCTTCTCCACTTCGTGGGTCTTCTTTTCCTTTTTCATCATAAACTGTCCCGATAACCGGTGTTGTGTTCCCCGGTTAACGGCGCTAGGCCGAGGGCCAGTAGACATTCCCTCTCAATACGTGTTTTTCGGGATACTCTCCTCAATTCCTCTTCAAAGGTCCAACATCTTCCTCACTTCGAGGTCGCATCCACACCAGTTCCCGTGGTGGCTTACCCGACTTGGGCACGATCCAGATTTGGGGGCAAGGTTACCCGAGCGCGTCGGTGATAGGATAAAACCTTAGACCTCGGAAGGTGCTCAATGGGTTCCACTGTATCCTCATCAGGCGAGAATCCGTACCATCGGACTTGGTAGCGAACTTCTCCCTCGGGGGTGTAGATGTGACGCACGATGCGATCGATAACGAATTCCTGCGGGTACACTTTTCCCTGTTCGGGCTTTTCTTCCATCTTGGAACGCTCTAGTTCCCTTGAGGGTGTCAACGTAGGGTCTAGACGCACCCCGGTGGGTTCTTTTCCGTGTTGCGAGCGGGTCTCAGCACTTCGTCCAAACGGCGCCGAGTGGCCTGTGGGCTACGTTGTAACTTCCGTCTACGGAGTCAAAACGGCCCACTTTTGGATTCTTCTTAAAGCTGAGATCTTCCCGATAACAACGGTGTTCTTAGATTCCGTGACAGTTGAGAAACCGCGACGCGGTAGCGTCTCCAATCTCAGGGGGGTAAGACTTCAACGTCAATCCGAGCTACGGGGACGAAGGTTGCTCTTGTGCAACACGCCGTGCGACGGAGGCGGTTTGCGCGACGGGTGGTCTTCAGAGCCTTTTGATTGGCTCGGTGCCATTCGACGTGTGCCACATAAATGCGCGGGCGCCGGTTGCCACTCCGCAAGCGGATGTGAGGTGCGCTTTGGACACGCGCTAGCACTCTCCTGAGCTCTCCCCGACGGGTCTCACTCATTTCTTTCCCATTCCTGAGGGTTCCAGTGTCTCCATAGGAGTTCCTATTTCCATTCCATAACGGAGAGCCAAATTTGGTCAACCTCGTCGTCGAGATCTTCCCCGTGCGGGTCCGCTGACACAGCTCGTTCCCGAGAAAGCGGGGTTTGAGTGTGCGACACCTCAGTGTCTCGTTTGCGGCGGCGGGTGATCGTCGGCTCTGTAGGCGTTCCAGGTGCGGAGTTCTCCACACGACTCTCCCTAGGCGGGGTTTCGTCATCTTTTCTGACGTCGTGCTCGGCTGGGTCGGCGGTGATGTCGCTACCCATACGCTGGGGTTGTGACTTCTCTGTCGCCGGCTCGGTCGGGCTCGCCGTCTCACTGTGAGAACTAGATTCCCTGTTAGGGCGACTGGCTGACGTCGAAACATCGTCCTGCGAAGGAACTAAGTCCTCCTCCCCCTCCTTAGGCAGAGAGCCAGGAGGCTTGATTACCTCCGCTGGGGGAGTAACTCTGTAAGAGTTCGTTGACTGGGCCCTTGAGGGAGCAGGCCCAGGTTCGGGAGTATCCGAAGTTTCCGGTAGGTCGGTTAAACCACGTTCCGGGTGCGGAAGTAGAACGGGGCGGGTGTTCGCATCTCCGCTTGACGGGTTAACTTCCGTTGAATCATCTCCTGTGGAGGGCGTTAGTGCCGACACCACTTCCACATTTGGGTTGGGCGCTCGTGTGATGCGGTCCCTGGAGATCCGTTCGTGGCGGTTAGCGATATCCAATACCACCGTGTCCGGGTCTACAGAAACCACACGATAGGGTCCGTCCACAATTGGCGAAAGCTTGTGCCTACGTTCCTTTTCAGGATTGTAGTATTACTTTCGAAGGAAGACGAAGTTGTCGGGCTCCACCTGAGGTAGAGGTTTGCGAACCCGATTGTCAAAGTCCTTTTTGTAGGCGCGTTGAGGTTTGTCCATTGCTTTCCGGGCTATCGGCACCATCTTCGTAAGCCACTCCTTCCAGGCTTCTCGGTACAATCCCGGTGACGGGTACGTCGACAGCGTTGGTTGAGCCTCGATGGCGACCGGCGGCGGTGTCCTCGACAGTACCAGTTCGAATGGGGATAACGATGTAACCCGATGTACCTGGGTGTTGTATGCATACGTGATAGCGTCTGTGTACAAGTCCCAATTTTTGGGGTGATCCGCAACATACGATCTCAAAGCGTTGAGTACCGTGCGGTTAAATCTCTCCACCTGGCCATTCCCCTGAGGGTGATACGTAGTAACAAATAAATTCGTTACATCAAGGATTCGACATACATCCTGAAAGAACTTTGATGCGAATTGCCCTCCGTTGTCGGATAACAACTGCACCGGCGGTCCATATACGAACACCCAATGGGTCACGAACGCTTGCGCGACGGTAGCGGCGGTGATCCGCTTCAGCGGCACAGTTCTCGTTAGCTTAGAGTATCTGTCAGAAATGACAAGCAGATACCGATGACCTCGGGGCGTCCTGATAAACTCCCCTAGGATTTCGATGGCCACGAATTCGAGTGGAGCCCGTGCCGGGAACAGAGTCAACTTCTTAGAGTGCTTCCGAAGTTTGACGTCATTCTTGGCGCAATTGGCGCAGGCCCGTCTGACGGCGTAACAATCGAATGCCATTGCCGGCCAGTAAAAGTCCCTTCTCAACGTGAGGTACAGTTTTCTTCCCCCGGGATGGGCTCCAACCTTCACATAGTGAGTGAGGTGTAATACCCTCTGTTGTAGGGTGTGCGGCACCACTATCCTCGGGCGAGGTCCAACGGTCCTGATTAGGTAACCCTGATCGTCGTCCTCGAAAGGTAACTGAAATCCTCCGTTGAGGCGAGCCCGAATCCGTGTACAGAATGGGTCGAGCTGTTGCTCGCGTATCATCTCCTCTGGAGAGATAGGTATAAAAGAGCCGGTCGGCGAATCCAGACTCTCGTTGACGAGTATATCGTCACAAACATCATCCGTCAGCGGTTGAGCTCCTCCCTCGAGGTCCGATACCATAAAGCATGGGATGTCATCGTCCTCGTAGGGTTCCGTTTCCGCTGTTGTTCCCAAGCGGGATAGTGCATCAGCCTGAGTGTTCAGCTTCCCTTTCTTGTACAGGATCTCAAAGTCGAATTCCGACAGTCGGAGACGCCAGCGCATAAGGCGGCCCGAGGGTTCGGAGATCTCCAGGAGCCAACGCAAGCATGCGTGGTCCGTATGGACTTTGAAACGAGTACCAATCAGATAGGGGCGAAGTGTAGCTAAGGCCCACACGACGGCTAAACATTCTTTCTCGGAGACAGAGTAGTTCCTTTCATGGACATTCAGGGAACGTGACCAGTACCAATTAGGGTGACGTTCACCATCCTCAGAGGATTGGAACAGTGCACACCCTACTTGGTTTGCACTAGCATCGGTGTCCACTTCGTAAGGGAGCTCAGGATTGGGTAGAGCCAAGATTGGCGGTGATGTTACGGCATTCACCAGTGCCGTGAAGGCAGACGCTTCCGCGTCGCCAAAAGGTTCCAGTTCAACTGGTTGTCCCTTCGTCAGGAGCCTGTTGAGGGGGGTGGCAATATCTGCAAAGTTCGGGACGAATCGGCGATACACGTTACACAGACCTAAGAAGGATCGCAACTCCGTTTGAGTTTTCGGGTGTTTTGCTTCCTTCAAGGATTTCACTCGTACTTCATCGATTGCAAGCTGTCCGGGACGGATGATATGACCCAGATAATTAACCGAATCGGTGAAAAACTCGCACTTCTTGAGTTTCAAGGTGATTCCCGCGTCGCGGAGTATCTTCATTACGTCCCTTACGTGTTCGAGGTGGTCATCCAGGTTGTTGGAGAAGACAATAATGTCGTCTAAATACACTAGACACGTCCTCCACTTGAAGGGAGCCAACAGAATGTCTATCGCCCGTTGAAACGTTGCGGGGGCATTTGTCAACCCAAAAGGCATCCTCCGGAATCGGAAAAGTCCTTGATGACACACTAAAGCCGTTTTGTCTCGATCTTCTTCCCTAATAGGGACTTTCCAGTAGCCCGAATTGGCGTCGAGGGTAGAGAAAACAGTAGCGCTCCCAAAGGAGTCGATGTATTCGTCCATCCGAGGGATCGGGTATACATCCTTAATGGTTACCTCGTTCAGGCGTCTGTAATCGATGCAGAAACGCCACGATCCATCCGGTTTCGGAACTAACACCACTGGTGAGGCCCAAGCGGACTGGGCAGGTTCAATTACGCCCGCTTTAAGCATCTTCTCCACCTGAGATTTCTCCTCTTACCGAGCTTTCGGTCCAGCCCTGTAAGGGTGTTGGGCAATAGGCCGAGTGTTCGGTAACAAGTCGATGCGGTGTTCTGTAATCCCAATAGTTCCAAGGAAACCATCCCACATGGGGGTAAATTCACCAAGCATGTGCCTCAGCTTCTCCCGATGAGATGCGGGTACATGGTTGAGATCCCATTTCTCCAATTCCTGAACAGGATCCGTCTGGTCTGCTCCTGTGATAGGGGCCGTAACCTCCTGAGGTTTAAAGTGTTCAGCGTGTGGAGCTGCCGCCGTATGCTCACCGTCTTTCGCGTTTTCGGCAGTGTCCTCCCCCTTCTTAGGGTCTGCCACACCAAGGACCTCTGCGATAGAGATCTTTGTAGGTACGACCGCATGCGGGTGTGGAAGAACAGAACCCAGGATCTGGTGTTTGACCAAATGCTGCGTTGTCTTTCCAAAGCTGGCTACCAAAACCTTGAAAGGTTTATCCGGTTCCACGGAGACAACCCCATTCGCAATGGCGAGTTGACGCCGCGTATACAGAGACGGGTTCGGTTGTACCGCATGCACACCAATTTGCTTGGTAACAACTGTGACCCAAACCTGGGTTTCTGGCGGGATAGCCACTGACTTCGCAACCTTTACCCGTGTAGACACCGGGTCCTTCTTTACAGATTCCTGCGCGACAGGGAGAGGAACGCGTGTTCGCGCTGCTCCCTGTAAGGGTTTACGAACGATTGGGATCGTACACCCGTCTTCGAGTTCCACAGTTCTATTCCGAGGACGGATGGCTTCCACGAAGCGGTCGCAAAAATCACAACCCAGAATGATTGGTGCTGCAAGTGACTTGCATACAATAAACTCTAGCTGAACGAGATAGGAGCCTAACCTCACCATGAGGGAAATTGTACCCAGTGTCCGTAGCGGGTTGTTGTTCGCATCGGCGATATCCAAACGTGGACCGGTACGAACTTGAACCCGGAGAAGCGGGGGTAACAATTCAACATGAATTAAGTTAGGAGCGGCTCCTGTATCCAGGACAGATATTTGACGAACCATAAACTGGTTGGACAGGCCGAAGTCGGCGAATACTTTATAATTCCGCTTGGCCATTACCATAACTCGATCCGGAATACGGAGATTACGGGACCGTATCCACGGGCGACGGAGGACACTAAAGTATCCCGAGTTAACGTCGGTGTCAGCCGTTCTCCTTGAAAGGATAGTCACAGCTGGGGAGCGAAGCTGGAGCGCCTCGGGCGTCTTCAACTCCGGCTTAGAAGACGCCCCTCCCGCAGGGGAGACTCCCAAGTTTAGTTTTTCGAAGCGGACACCACCGAATTCGGTGCAGCTGCCTCGAAGGGAACCGGTTGTTCCCCGTTCGCGGGTACAAGTTCTGTATCCCTGTCAGCAAGGTGAGCTCGGAGTATCCTTTGTTCCTCATAGGACCTACTCGGGACTCGAGTTTTCTCCTCAGGGGTCAGAGCCTCGTACTGAGCGATAATTCGTGAACCCTCCCGCAGGGGAAATGTGCATTCTGGTGCTTTGTGACCACGGAGGTAACACAAATAGCAAATCAGCTCTGCCGGGTTCGGTTGTGTACGTGAATCCACGCGATGTGGTGCTGTATCCCTCCATCCGGGGCGAGAGAACCGAGCAGCGGTATTTGCAAAAGGTAGCGATGCGGCTGGCACCCTCCGTCCGTCGGTATAGAGCGCAGGGTCTTCATCCGTAGTCGGAGCGGATGTCGACGGCAACTCAGACGTACCCATAGATTCGGGGTTACTTCCCATGAAGTGAATGTTATCATTGACCCCGACAGGGGCAGGGCCTCCTGCGAGTGACAAAGACGAGTTACCTCCATCGGCGAGGAGTGCACGTGTCGGCCGACTCTTTCGGTTCTGCCGGGCACGGAGAGTATCCCCCTTAGCCTGGGCGTACTGAACCAGTTCCAAGTAGGTCAGCTTGCGCTTTTCTTCCCGATGTCGGGCAACCAATGCCCTTATCGAGGGGTCCAATCCATCCACAAACATGGTGCATCTCTCGTAGGCGGGGAATACATTCCCGCATCGGTGAAACGCTTTATTCAAGCGAGTTGAATACACCGTTTCGGTTTCCATCGGCTTCTGCCGCGTATCCCTTAATGCAAGGATTGCTTCCTGAATCGCATTTCCAGTAGCGTATGACCTCAAAAGGTACTGCACCGCTTCGGGCCAGCACGTGACTCCCCCTTCCGAGGCTCGGGATGATCCACGGACGGAGTTGAACTGGTCTTCAGCCATACCCTTTAAGAAATAGGGTAATGCAAGATACGCTTGCGCTTCACTCATACCGAGGATGTCAGCCTCCTGGACAAACCTCGCAAGGAAATCGAGCACCAGAATTGGGTCTGTTCCTGTGAACTCCCTCTTCTGTAGGGTGATGCTCAGCCTTTTGATGTAGTCCTTGACCTTACCCGTTCCGCGGGATGTTCGATCTCCCGAAGAGTTATCCAACCGGTAATAGCGGTACGATAGCAGCTTCCGATAGAAAGGATTCGTCGGCTTCAGCTCCCTTAATCCAAGGTGTTTCCTACCCTTCTCCCGGGTACGGATTGCCCCTTGAGAGGTGTAAGTAGCCTTCGACCGAGTCGCCCGGGATGACCGGCGTCCATCTTCACTATCCGAAGATTCGGAGGACGAGCTCGATGACGAGCGACTGGGATCGGAATCCGATAAATCCTCTTGGAGGTGAACCCTCTTCTTGGACTTGCGGCGGTCCCGTTTAGCGGAGCGGTGTTATTCGTCTTCCGAAACGTTGGGTTTATCCTTCGAGGCTACTGTGTCTCCGTCCATACGGATAATGGCCTCGAGGGTGTCCAGCCGAGCTCGGAAGCGTTCCGCTTGCACGCGGTGTTCCTCCACGAGGCTCCGGTACTCCTGGATAAAGACCCCAGGGGTACCAAAGCTTTCCAAAAGGGAGTTCACATCCCTCCTCAGGGTACGAATGTCATCGGCGACTCCCCGCACCGGGGCGTCCTCCTCCTTGAGGCGGAGGGTAGTAACCTCCTGAAGGAGCTCGACGTGAGCCGCGTTGGCGATATCGATTCGAGTCTCCAGGCGCTGTAATTCAGGGTCGGCCCGACTTCGGGGTGCTGCTGAGGGGGTCTCCACCACTGGAGCTGGGCCCACAGCCACGACCTCTCGAGGACCTGAAACCACTGAGGGTGCTCTCCGAGTGTCTGGATCGATACCGGAATCGTTCTGATCTTCGGGAATTGAGCTCCGCGACCTAGGCGGGGCCGGGGGCGCTGAATCCGCTTGACGGTTCGATCCAGTCCTGGAACCACGGGTAGGCGGCGACATGCTGCAGACACGACACCGACGATTCGGTGTAACGATGAAATTCGATCACGAGATTCCCGGAGAACGGATGACGTAACACAAAACAAAAATAAACACCAATTCCACCCTTTCCAAAGGGGACCACTACAACAAATCTTCACGACGGTGCTTCCTCTTCCAAGAGATATTCCAACACGTGGATAACCAACCCAAAAGTCCGAGAACGGATTCTAAGTCGGGAGACCACTTGTGGAGCAAAACCCGGCGACGGGAAGTGCTCTCAAGGTGTTCGAAGCCTTGCTCCCTGGGGGAGGCAGACTCAGAGACAGAGCCCTCCGTTCCACCCGTAGTGTGGGGTGTAACTCCCACGGGGGATTCCGGCAGTACCGACGGAGGTGAGGGGTAGAAACCGTTGGATTGGGAATGGGTATGGGTAGCCCAAAGAATGGGGGAAAATCCGGCGAAGAGGAAAAACGGGGCGAGGGTCGGGCACTAACAGGCACCGGACCCGAGAACCAGAAAAGGGGCGAAACAACAAAAGAAACCCAATACAGGAGCGAAAACCTGTCCTCGAAAGGAAACACAAAAAGCACGCAACAAGTAAGCAGAACCCCCACGGGGTATCGTGCACGCAGGTCGTCTGAGCGGTCCCAAGGGGGTGGTTGCACGGAACCCAAAAGTGGGCACTCTCCAAGTGGAGTCATGTCCCTACGCAGGCGTTGCTAACCAGAGCCCGTTCCGGGTTGTAAGGCCGAAACGATGGCGACGAAGAACCTCTAAAGGTATCGAAGACCAACCTTGGTTACCATTTACTCTGAGCTTCGGACTGTCAGATCTCCTCTTCCTAAGTAGGGCCCACTAACTAAACTCTACAGTAGTGCACACCTGCTCAGGGCCATACACGTGGAGATCCAACTGTCAGGGCCCAAAAGTCCAACGTTCTAACAAATATCCGAAAATCGGTGCCAAAATTAAGCCACGTGTATCACGGGGCCAATCCAACCATGGGCCATCCGAATTTTCACTTCATAGGCGAACTCTAACCAGAAAACAGTGCCACCTCAGCACACCTTAGAAGGGATCATAGTCATAACCCTCGGAGGGTTCAATCCTCATTCTATGAGTTGCATCTTCAAGTATCCCCTAACTGGGCGTTGCTCTACAACAATGCTTATAGAACAGTATGGCGAGAGGGTTCGACAGCTCGACAACCCTTGTGACAACAAAAATATCCTAGTTACAGTAGAGAAAACAACACAAACACACACACAGAAAGCTGTAGAAAAAGAGCGGTAAACGCACAACAGTGAAAAGTACCCTCTGAAGAAGAGCTATAGCTCAGAATGGCTAAGAACTGATACTATAGGTGCCACTTTGTGGTAAACCAATTTAGGATTTTTAGGACTCTCCTAGATGGTGTTTTGGTTCGTTCGTGGTTGTTGGTTGGCCTTTGCCGTCCTCACCTGGGCCTTGCGCCCTTTAATAACCCAAGAGGCAAAGCAAGTACTGTACAGTAAGGCATACACGTGGCGTGCCACTACGTAATTATCTAAATAATAACAAATAAAATATTTGGTGATGGCACCTTACAGTGTACACAGAATACAGTACTTCCTAATTAAAATTCCCCTCTCCCAATCTTTCCATGAATTAATTCTTCTCATAACTTCTCGTAATCCAGTATAGCCCAAGCAAAAGCTTATGAATGCCGTATTGCGACTTCGTAGTATTTCGATCGGTCGAACTCAGGTGCATCCATAATGCTACACTGTTAATATGTCGACGTTGTAAATTGATTTCCGTCCTGCATCGATATTGTCAGACAATCTGAACGGTAGTCGACGGCAGTATTCTGCTTTCAATGAAGCGATAATTCCTGCATCAAGCGCCTGTACGCCGTTAGTTGTGTTCGGAGGAAGTAACTTAATGTTCACATTCTGCAGTTCAGAAAGCATTTCTGCACCCATTTGCGCTGAGCAGATATTGAGAAAAAACAGCATTTAGCGCCCTATGATCCTTTCAATATACACATCTAGTCGCTTCACCCAAGCGAAGAACAGAACTTGCGTCATCCAAGCCTTGCTGTTGGCATGGTAGTCAAATCCATGCTCGCTACCTGACTTCTTTCCGAATGCGCGAGGCTTCAACGCGCGACCGATAACCATCAGAGAGTACTTTTCCGTGCCGTCCTCATTAAGATAGGCCAGAAATGTGATCCTCTTTTTATCCTTCTTGAAGCCTGCCGTCGGCTTGCTTGAAAGCGACCATCCGGGCGGTTGTCTGTAAATAAGTCCAAACTCATCCGCATTCCAGACTTCGGATGGGCTGTACGTGGAGATTATTTCCCGTATACCCGCAAGGGCAGCAGCCAAGCTGTTGTTATCTGCACTTAAAGCCTTTCCGTGTATACGGCGAAGCCAAACGTTGTAGCGCTTCTGGAAACGGTTCATCAAACCGTGGGAGAATTTTAAAGACAGACGTTCATGTGACGGGAGATGTAAGCTCCGCTCAGTTTGTAGTCTTTCGGTGTAATGCCGAACAATCGGTCTACTGAGTTGTACTCCATGAGCGTTTTTATCACAGAGCCAAGTATACAACGCTGCTTCAAGGCGTGGAGCGGCAGGGGCACAATGCTTCTTAAAAGAAGTTTACACCGTGTTTAGGATTGCTTGCAGTGAGGCGGCGGAGGACAAAATGCGTGAAATTGTTGCTTGGTTTGGAGTTTCTTTAAAGCGGAATTATTGCTTTTCCCAGGCAGCAAGGGATTTCTGTGAGAATTTGTGACCTAGATCAACACGCCTTTTGTGTTTGGCTACGATTTGTTGTCGTTGTCGAATTGTCAGCGCTTGCACCATTTTGGGACCATGCCAGTGGTAAGGGGGCTGGTAATAGCGAGAGTAGAAGCAAATCGTAGCAAGTGGATATACGTTAGATCCTCGCAGTGACGATTTGAAACCTCAAATTTGAAAACTATGCATTGATGTCGAGGTCAACTAGCGAAAATTTTAATGAAAATACAGAATTAGTTTCAAAAGCGGTATGCATGTATGCATCATGTATTATGGCGACGATTCCAGCTCTGAATCGACGTCTTTCTCCCCGAAGCTGAGAGCTGTATGCGCATATCCGGGTTCTGCAAAAAACGGGACATAACCATTACGGGGGAACACTGTAGTCCCAACAAATGGATATATCTTGTTATTTGTCCCTTGCAGAGTTCGGAAGTTCTGTTAATCACAATAAACGAAATATTTATGTATCTACGAAATAATACACCATCAAACGACTTTGAAACAAAAAATGGAGCGCTTCCGTCAACACTACGACGCCCAAAATTCCAAAAAACTCTACTTCCTCCCTATTTTCCCCCCGAACCCCTATTAAGTGCCGGAAACCCCCAATTTTGCCAAGGGATAAGCTCTTATCAAACGTCCAAAAACCCCGACTTTTATCCCATCATTCCCACGGCATGAGTCATTAAGAAATTGCTGACGATCTTGAGCTCCACCGTGCAACAGAGCAAAAGTTTTTCATGCGTCCAAAAAAAGAGCCAACAGAGTAAATAGAAGTCGCGTAATAAAAAGAATTACGAAAAGAACAAAACTGTAGTGCAACGCCAAGGGCGGTGGAAACACACGAAGATTTCCGAGACTTCCTCCAAGGAGGGTAGCACGGCGACGGAGCCTCTCCGGAGTGAACACGACTAAGTCGGGGTGTAAGGCCGAGGTTCACCGGCACTCCAAGCGGGGAGAGTGCGGGATGCTAGAAGGGAGCAGACCAGGTATGAGCTCGGGAGTGGGCAAGCGATAAAGGGGGGACCACCCAGTGGGGGCGATCGAGGCATGGGCCACGAGAGCCAAAAGAAATATGTAGCGAACCCAATACTGGGGCAAGAACACGGCAGTGGTATGAAAGGTATACACGCTAACAGCGGTGAGTCTCCTGTTGACGCAGGGTGGATAAGTCTACCGTTAGTAACGCGGCTTCACCTCCGTAGAGCCAAGAACCCTGGTTGGGGAGGTTTACTGAGTGTCAGGGCGAGGTCGCCCTGGCACTATATAGTGTAGAATACTGTAAAGAGCTCCCTAACCTAGTGTAATAAAGCTAAATAAATAGAGAAACATCCAGCTATGCTGTGCCAATCTGTCCTGGGCCACCCGTGGTACACGTGGGTATGTCACACCCAAATCGGGGCCACGGCGCACGGCCACCAGTGCACTTCGCGTACAACGCGTATACACCTGGCTACGCCAGCCCGCTAGTAGCGGTATTACTCATAGATCTCACAAGTATCGCCTGAGGCGGAAAAACAACCAAGTCCTGGAAAATGGCCCTCACGAGGGTTGCACTTCATAAACGAACAGTAATTCAAAATGTCATATTTCGTCAACCATTAGCATCGGAAGTGCAAAAAATGTACGACCTTGGGATTGAGGTGCGGAGAATGTTGCAAATACTAGGAAAAGTTTCATATCTGATGTAAAGGAACATGAATATAGGTTGTTAAGTGACCCAAGAACACAAAGAAAAATGTGTAAAATTGGCGAAAGAACAATTCTCATAGAAAGCTATTCTATGGGAAGAGTTTAAGATTCATGATGAAAAAAATTTAAACCTTGATAGTCCCGACGGTCTTGCTGCTTATCAAAACGATTTGAGAAAAGAATCAGAACGTTTTTCGCAGAGGGTGCAGGGAGAAAATTCAATGATGATTTAGGGCACTGTACCTAATTATGGTAATATAAATATGGTTGGGTCTGGTTGCACAATAAATGCAAAACTATATATTGAAACCCTTAGTAGGGATCTTTTATATTTTGCTCCTGGTGCCGTGGGAGAGAATTGGACATTTATGCAGGATGGATTTAGGCCCCATCGTGAAAATGCGACAGAAAACCAGTTAAAAGAGAAGAATATAGAAGTTTTGGACTAGCCTGAGATAAGCCCGGGCCTTAACCTAATTGAGAATGTCTGGTCTTGGTGTACCAGGCGTGTGTATTCGAATCACAGGCAGTTTAACACTGTTAAGGAGCTGGCCAATCAAATTGACCACTGGTAGGAGACCATGCCGGTTGAACTCTTGGAGAACCTCTAAAAATCTATGTCAAAGCGTTTAATTACTGTACTGAAAAAGAAAGAAGGGTTTAGGGGTTTTAGGGGTTTAGGGGTTTTTAGAGGTTTTAGGGGTTTTAGGGTGTTAGAAGGCCAAACTTTTGATTATTGTAAGTCCGTAGTTATAAATTTTGGTTGAGAATAAGAAGCTTTCTATGCTGTTTTATACATAGAGTTTCATTGTTTCATAGTCAATACTGAACAATTTGTAAAGCGGTTCCAGGCACAAATGTGTCGTGAGCGATGTTGGTGCAGCTGGGTTTGCTTACAGACCAAGAGGAAACAAGGTATTTTCTGGTTTGATATATGGAAATGTCGTTGACTGTACAGTCGTTGGAAATTGAAATGCAACAATGTCATTCAACGCATTGGTTCGCTCCTGAAATTCCAAATCGCAAATTGAGTACACTCAAATTCAGCTATTCAGACCATGTGAGTGTACTCAATTTGCGCAAAGTTGTAATGACTCTGTCCAGTAGTATCCGCTCTGATGAAGAGAGCAGACACCTGCAACAGTGTTCGAGATTTCCAAATGGGTGCTTTCGGCTAAGGGGAAGATGTGGTAGAGCACAACACTAGCGAGCTAGAATGGGGGTTGTAAGGCCCCACTCACCAATGAGGGTGGTTGGTACTACGAAACGGACAACTATTTCTTGTAGCTCGTCTGGATCTCCGGTTAAGGAATCCTGAACAAGGAACAAGTCAGTTGTAAACCAGTTTGTTGTCTTCTTTACTTTGGAGTCGGCGCTCGCCTCTGTGCCTTAAGTACTGTGCACAGGGGTGAGCGCCGCATATAATAATATCTAGATATAAACTTGGCTAGCCAAGTAACCCCTCTACAGGACAGAATAACTATCTCTAAATGGGCGTCATCCTACGAAAGGTAGGCCTGAATGCCACGTGGCTACCCACTATAGCCGCCGTTGCCAATCCGGTATATCCATTCAAAGGGTCGAATCTGATGCGGCGTTTTAGACCGAGATCTCACGCTTAACATACCTTCTCATGGACTATCTGCGGGGTGCGGCTTCATAACTTCATCCTGGCCGTTGCACTCACTTATGAGTATCATCATTCTTAGCCAAAAAAAATCTTCCATCGGCATTCCGACAGTGCAGAATACTACAGGTCCCGCCAGAGCATTTGATCCTGGACACAAACGTCGCAATCGGCGCCAATGCAGCGACCGAAACTCCGATACGAGCGATCAGATCGCCACATCTCCCACGTTAAGTGGCTTGGTTTCTCAATCCGCGTCTGCGCAAAAGCTTCTTAAGCACTAGCGCTAGCTGTGTCCGACAATCTAGAATCAAACAATAGGCCGTGTGGTATAATCCAAAACGGTAGCGGGGGTGTAAGCCCGGACGGTTCTATGGAGCACGCGATTGGCTCGACCTAGGAGAAGGAGATTGAAGATACCTGTAAGGTGTGGCAGCACCAGCCACTGAAGTGTGCAACAGCAACGGCGGGCGTACTGAGACCATGTTGGTACACGGTGATGCACAAAGCACGCGGGTCCGGAAAACCGTAAGCACACTAGACTTACCTTTATTGTCGACTGCAGAAACTCAAAGCGGTAAAAGTAGTCTATAAGGTGCTTGTCTTTATAATAGTGACAGGGGTGGCCATGCTGGGTGAAGATATATATCTCACCAGCCACCCGACCTACGGTGGCGCTTTTCGCCACGTGGACACGAGGAGGTGCACTTGAGGTGCGCCTCCGTATGTACTTTCTCTTATCTAAATTATACCGAATTAGCGAAAACCTAGCTAATTGTTTCCTAAACCACTGTAGTACATGGCTCATGGCGTCAAACATCCAGATCCCTCACGTGGCATCACTACCTCGTCGTTGTAGCTTACTATACTACAGGCCACATCTACTGTCGCCTAAACCATATATCAAGAAGGCGTTTCCTGAAAAGATCACAAATAAAAAACTGAACAAAATACATGATACAGCCAAACCAAAACCCAATCTCCCTACTCGCGGTACTGGCTTCAGCCAACAAAAGACAAATATCCTCCTCGAGCTCGTAGAAAAGAATCTACCGCTATGTCGCAAAGAATGGAACGTACTGCTCAAAAACACGATACGCTTTTCGCAAAAGAGCTGCGCTATGTCGACAGTCTCAGGAGAAAGTTCGCTAAGTTGCATCGCCGCCGTATGCTTACGAGAGACCCATTTTTTCCAGATGAATTGAAGAACGTCAAGAAAATTCGAGAACTATAAACTGAGCGCGCAGATATGGGTGAAGGAGTGAACGTTCGAAAAACTGTAGATTCCACATTTCAAATTGGTTATGACTCTGCGACAGATAATAAGAAACCTAGCGACTACCTCACCGAAGCGAAAGAAGAGAAATAGAAAGCTTTCGATACCTCCGTTTTACCTCGCCCGCTAGTGCGCCCTCGTTTAAGATCACCTGCTTCTAAGGCTGAGAATGATCTCATGGCAATTTTTAAAGTATATCTACTCAATCATCAGAGATATAGTGGAAAAAATATGGAAAGGCGCAAGGAAGGAGGAAAAGATAATCGTTTACACTGTCTTGACAAGAACAAACGCCACGAGAAATTGATGGAAATGACGTTGATGTTAATTGCAAAGTCTTCGTCCAAAACCGATTAGAGGTTTAATATGTCCTATAGAAGTTGGTTCGCTTCAACTTCAAGGTGTGGCATATACGTAGATAGTACTTGGTTCACATCAACCCTTCTGGTTCGAAAGATAAAAAGGTTCAAAGTTTACATCAACATAATGCGTCTTTCACCGTTCTCCTCGTAAGCAAATCTATCCTTCATTCTCGGAAACGTCCGCTGACGAGGCGTCATGTCCCATTCCGATTCTTCCCGCACAGACGTGGCTTTCCTGATTCGAATGATATCTTTGGGGCCTTTCGCAATCGTCTCATCTGGCGCTGAGTTTATTAGAAATGGATACGAACAACAACAGAACGCGGAATACTCGACGTATGTACCTTCATATTTTTCATGCTGCCTTTCAATCTTCTCGTAAGCACCCTCTGACGCGGATACCTGTGAATAGTGCATACTACCATGTGCGCTTATACCACACACTTTAATATTACCATTTGGCGCAAACACGAGGATATTGCTATCATAATGATCGTGTGTGCACCCATTGTAGAACATTTTATGTAAAAAAGTCTCCTGATTGCTGCTGAAGCAACTCAAGATCTTCCGCTAATGCCTAAATGTCCTTCATTGTGTGATAATTCGTACAAAAGGCCTCTCCGAAATCTTTCATTTCCGCCTCGCCAGGCATCCACACCTGTGTGTCCGCACCTGCTGCCAGCAAATGCAGCAGAACCCACCTTTTCAACCGCAGAAACGTACCACGCATACTATCTGGAACACCGAAGAGTACACATAAGTTCCACAATGCAACTCTTATTCTATGCCAACCAAGAATAAGGTCTAGGGATTGTGTATCATTCATCGAGCGCGAGCGACCCCCGCCCGATGCTCGTTTTTGTATATAACCATTTGAGTTGTAAGGGGTGTACTGATTGTACAACGGTTCAAGGGATTGGAGAAGATAGACGAAGTTACCACGGTCAACTCCAGTTAATTTGATCATGGACTGGTCTGACATAAATAGAATGAAAAACATAAACTGGGAACAAGATGGACTTTGAAGTGAGTTCCGCGTTATTTGTCTGTCTCTACGGCTCCGGCTTTCTCTAGTAAGGAGTTCACGGATAGGAATTCGACGCTGAGACTGCCTTAAAATTAATATGTAGAGAAGGATGCTCATTGTGTCCGTTCTGGAGTTGTTGAAGCGAGTCACAAGACAATGCTGACGATGAGTGCGCGCTTCGATACAGAAATATCAGTGACCATTTTTTTCGCGGTACGATAACCTAATCCCAATTTGCTCTTTGCGCAGGGCGCGCAATTCGAAATTCAGGAACGACTCACTGTCTGGCACCATGGCAATATTGCGCCAATATCAAAGAGTCAAATCGAAAGGCTTTTATTCGTAATGCCTTAAACAAGTCATCATATCTTGCTTTCCCATTCAGCGTTGGCACCAAAGAATAAAACAATATTCATACCCCAATAGAGACCACGAAATCACAACGCGCGCAAATACATCCCAAGCTCAGAGCATTACTTTATTAGTGCTTTCAAGCATCTCCCTTTGCATCAATGACAGTTAATAGACGCCTCTTAATACTATGATACAGTTGTAGTAAGTAGGCTGGCGCAATTTCGTTCCACAACTCTACAATTATTTCCTTCAATTCTTCTAAATTTTCAAACTGTTTGTAGCCAGCATAAAATTTCCGTGCCATTTCACCCCACACATTCTCAATTATATTGAAATCCGGAGACTTGACAGTCCAAAGTAAATTCGATACACTGTGCAAAGTAGCAAATTGCGCGTGTATTTTGCAATATGAATCGAACCATTTTCTTGTTGATAAATATACGTAGAGGATTCTCCAAACACTTCAGCCACAAAAGCAGCAAATCCGTTTATAAAGTGAAGCAAGACTTCTCTTCATTAAGATTATCACTTGTAATTATGTGCTCGGACACACCATATAATCATACAGCCCCCCAAACCATAACCAAAGCACCACCATTTCGGCGCGTAGTAATGTGATGTTGGTCCTTCCCCAAATCATTCCATTCGTACGCGAAACCGTCGGGAACATCTAGATTAAACTTCTTCTCATCAGAAAAACCCTGTTTTATTCAAAACGGGTCTACTTTGAATATGTACCGACGTGCCCATTCGAGGCGCTTCCCTTTTGTGATTTTTGTTCATTTTTGAGGTCCTCAAAATTTTGCGGTAGTGAATCTGAGGAGTGTTTCGCAATATCTGTTGTATGCGTCTACCACCGATGTGCAAGTTGAGTCGCGGTCTCAGTTCGTAAGTGCTATAGTTTTTTGTAGACGAGAGTCTGCCTATCAGCTTTGTGCTCTTTTTGGATATTTTCAGACCATTTTCAGGCTTTTTGACGAGATTTGTTCGGTCAGCCACTTCAGGAAGCGATATATAGTTGAAGAGAACCTGGAAAGGTGGTCTGCTATGTGATGAATTGGTATTTGTTCTCTGCGCACTGCTACAATTTGGTCCTTTTTGTAGTTGGAAAGGTAGCCAGGGGGTGGCATGATATCACTTTCTGGGAGGGATAGGTGTGTGCACGTGATAGAATCAAGTTTGTAGAGCACTGCTTCAAGATATAATGGAAATTGGCCATTTTGTTTGGCGGAAACGTTTAACGGAAATGTTGGTGCGCGTTGTATATACGCTGTCATATTCGCGCCATATTCGATGAAACGAACGTGAAAGAGAGGAATGTAGAGCACGCAGGGTAGGGATGCATCTATATTGCAAGTGAACGACATTCTTTGAGGTCCTCCGCTTTATTCTAGGATTGGAGAAAGGGTTGCAGATTTTATGTCTACACATTGCGTGTTGCATTTGAAATTTCGGCGACTGCAGCAACTCTGCATTGATGGAGCGCAATTAGAAAGACGCAGGAAGATGACGCTGCCGGACTGCGATACAACTTGCTTCAAAAGCAGAAGGAATTAAAGAGTGATTCTTGGCAAACAGAAACAACACATCCACCATTTTCTTGGACTCCTCCACAGCCACTTTTCTCTCATCTACTTCCATAGCGGCACGCTTCTCGTCAATAGTGAACCGGTGCTTGGTGATCTTGTATGGTTGTTTTTCTAAGGCAAAACGGTCACGCTCAAAGCCAAAGGGGGCTTTATCTAACGTGCGTCGCACGACAAGATTCTTTCAAACGAATTTGCGATCTTATTTGTTGTAGTCAATTCTCTCCACAACACCTAGATGGTAGCTCGCCCGGAGCTGCATGGCCGCGATGATCCCTCGTATCCATTACTGACAGGGTCAGTGTAGTATATTGACAACCTCAAAGGTCAGACCTTCTGCCACTATACGACAGACCCCCTTCCTACCCGTGAGGCACGCCCCGTGTTTCCTTCAATCAACCCATAAAGGTTTAGCGAGCGACAGCGGCGCGGTCATCGGAGTAGTGTCTGCGCGCGGCGCGCGATCCCTTGAAGCTCAGAACTCGGCGCCAGTATCGGTTGGGGAGGGCGCGCGGCGACATCGGCGCACGAATTGAGCGACAACCATTCAGGTACGGACTGTTATGAGGGCTATGAATTGTAACTAGCGCGCTCGCCGACACCGTTTTGGTAGTGGCCCTGCTTGCTTGCGATTCTGCTTCCGCATAGCCCCCCTGTCTAACCAAGTTGGTGTCTCAACTTTTCCCGGGTACTCAAACTTCAGTTCCCTCCTAGGTCCCTGCGCAGCGCCGTCCCGCCTGGTCGTTCCCACGGCTCGACAACCCTTCAGGTAGTGCTGCCCTTATTTGGCGGCGTCGCAAGCGTAACCGTTTGTCCGGCTTTTCCCGGAAGGTATCCTGGCTTCTCGACGTTTCAGGTTTCGTCTACCTTATAAGGATTGACTCGTGGCGCCGGTGGGGCCTGAGCCTGCGTCGATACAACCATTGAGGTGTTGCCCTGGGTCCGTGGTGAAAGCTTCCGGTTGTGAGACCTTATTGGTGTTGAGCGGCCTCGTTGGTAATTACGCGACCTTTTTCCGGTTTTGCATTCCGGTTTACCCTCAAGGCAATAACAGGATCGCGCCACCTCCGCGCACTCGTTCGAACCCATTCAGTGCCACGTCGGTGCACCACGCATGGCATCGTGGATTCGTCACCGATACCTCAAAGGGGTGGGTCGTCCCCACAAGCAACAGCAGCGCTCGAGAGACGTGAGACGCCGGTCACCATTGAGGTTGAAGAAGTCGGCGATTCCGACGGGATTGATACCCCTGCTGTTATGCCTTTAAGGTCGGATTGGTCCCGTTCCACGATACCTCAAAGGTCTGGACACGCTGGCGACCACACGCCGGCCACTGGTGTACCCGAAAGGTCAGTTTCGGTACTACCGGAAAGGTTGGATTCGTTAGCCTTCTCCTCAGAACGGACCGAGGAGGCTCTACTTCAGAAGGATGAATACCCGCTGGTGTTCACCGCGGCGGTGGAGGTAGAGTCATCACCTCGTTCGTCGGGTCGAACAATGGCCTTCCCAACCATGTCAGGTAGCGGCCCATCTCGTGGCCGTGGACGCAGTGCTACTACCAAGACGGTGTCTCGCTGGACTTCGCGAACGCCTACCAAAATTGGGTTTCGCAGTATGCCTATCTCTGCAACTGAGTTCTCCCCTGGTACTCCAGCTGACCCGTACCAACGCATTGATGGACTTCCTTCGACGACCCAAACCAATTGAGCTCACAATCTCGCGCTCGGTGTGGCAAACCGGACGACGACTCAGTATTGACCTTTTGGTATTACATACGACCAGGTGACGAACAATGACCTGTTGAAGCACGATTGGCCTGTGGCGGTGGGGAATTCGTCATTGCCGGCAGCTCTTACCAGATCACAATTGGATACCTACTTGGGTTTGTCCCGTTGGGACTGCGAGCGCCTTCGCTCCGTTCCATTGCTTTTGAAAAAACGGGACCAAGAGTCTCAACATTGTCAGCGTCGACTGGAATTTTACCATAGTCGGCAGGGTCATACACCTTTGAGGTATTTCATCCCGCCGATATATCCGAGCGACTTGCCGTATGTGCGCATCGAACCGGAGCTGGATTATTACTGTCGATTGGTGGTGCAAGTGTGCCAGTACCCGTCTATTCCGGAGACTTACCTTCCAGTTTCACCTGACTTGGTTTCCCTGAATCGGCCTTTCACCACTATCAATTGGGCTGACCGTAGTAGGTGGGGCCAGGATGCAGCGACGGAGAGTCGCGTTCGCACTCGCAACTCTTACACTCGCGTTATGCATATGTTTCATAACGTCGAGTACTTCTTACAACCTACGAAGGGCAGACGCGATTGGTACGTGCTTCGACCAGAGTGGTGGGAGTCCTATGAGGTTCCGTTATCGCTGAGCGCGCCCACTCCACCGATTTTGGCGTACTTCGGGAGTCAGATTTCTCAGAACCTAGAGAGGTATTACCTCATTTGGTCGATTGCTTTCTCGGAGTGGACCGTGTTGGTTTCCATCCTGGCTCTGGAGGCCGCCCGTTACGGTATCGATTGGGACTGTTGCAATCCCGACTCTGACATATACCGAGATGGTGTTCAACCTGTAGGTCGTATTTTCTTCATACCTTCGAGGGTTGCCCAGGATATTTCCCGGTTTGGTTACGAGAATATCGTGGAGGGGACCGATTATACCGTGAAGGATTTGGACTCGTATCCCGAGCAGAGCAATAATTACCATTGGGATTCCCATCAAGTTTGGGAGGCTTTCGATCCCGCAACATGGGAGATTGTGCCTCGCCACGCCCAATACTATCCCGTAGAGCCTCCTGTTTATGGAGCTCCCGCGAGCCCCGAACCTTATTATGGTACTGTGGAGACACCAGTTGGTCGTAATGCTGGTCCCTTCCCGTCCGAGCCGTTACCTCAAGGTCGTAAGTCGCCTATCCCTACGGGTGTGATTCCTACTCAACCGAGCTCCTCGCGGGTTGCTGTTCCGGTTCGACCTCTGTTGGTGGGTATTGCTCGTCCTCCGCCTCAACCTATGATGGAGTCTCCGGCCGTGGTCGGTTTACTGGCTCGAATTCGCCAGTCTTGCGTCACCAACATTCAAAGGGGTGGGCCTACCTCCGTGGTTGCTGCACTAACGCTCCTTGAAGGTTTTCTGGAGCGGCATGCGCAATACACGAAGGCGCTGAACCAACTTGGTGAGTTCCAGAATCAGTTCCAGTTGGACATATACCAACTCGCCACCCCTCAGGTTGCCAATCTGGCAAGCGTCTCTGCTGCTGCGCCATCTGATCCTTTGACGGATCCCCTTCTAGGTGCTAACATGAACCATGCGGTTTTGCAACCTGCTCCGGCGGTTCCTTTCGTTCATCCTCTTTTGGTTTCGACTCCTGTCCCCATTGGCGGGGCTACCGCTCCTTCGCTACCTCTTAGGTCGATGGCTTCTAGCATTTCCGCAGGTTTTCTACCGTTGGTAGTCAATAACACTGGTCCTCCTGATTCCATTACTCTTAAACCGACAGGTCCTTCTTAAAGTAAATTGTTGTCTCTTCTTGTCTCCTCTACTGTTATTTGGTTGTTCTTTCGTGTCCTCCCTTGTAGGTAATATGACACGCATGTGCGTCCACCTTCTGCGGAAAACGACGTCTTTTCTCCCCCTTCCTTAGGCCTGAGTACCACGAAGGTCTAAGCTTAGCCGTCTGCAGGCATCGGCTCCTTGCGATGGCGCCAATACCTGATACGGAATTGCGAGGGTATTGTGGCTGGGCATTCGAGGGTGCCCCCTTCTGGGCCCCAGCCGTACCACCTGACGGTGTACTTCAGACCATTGTAGGTTCGCGCGTGGCCTACAAGACGGTCAACGGGAAACTCTTCTGAGGTTTGGTCCTGATCTTTCGGGGGAATGCCACCTCGAGGGTTCATATGTTCCGAGTTGGGAGCTTCTTTTTTGGGAGCCGGGTCAAGAGCTCCCGCTGTTACCGTGTGAGGTTCCATTTCCGTTCCTGTTAGAGGGTTGTAGTCCGGATCATCACGTTGACGGTCATCGTTCACCTCAATTGGCGTGGGGTCCTCCGAGGGTCGAGTGCGCAGAGCTACAGGTCTGGGCTCTCGGGCTGAGGTTCCCGCGTCAATGCGATGATGAACCGTTTCAGGTGCTACTGTAATACGGTCAATTGATATCGTATTCGGTTTTCCATGTTGTTCAACCGTAACGGTATGGCCTGATGTGTTCAATACCTTATAAGGCCCCACTGATTTGGGTAGAAGCTTCGAATTGATATCTCTGTCAATAGCTTCATCGTCTGCTTCATCACCCGGTCGTGGTCTTTTACCTGAAGGTGGGTTGTTTTTGTAGACATATTGTCCCGAAGATACCGTCTGTGTTCTCGGAATGATAGATAAGTGTGCTAGATAGCTAGTTTTGTAAATAAAAAGCCAAAAAATCTAAGAATTTTGCAGATTGCGCTAGTTCGGCACCTGAAAAAATTTTTGGAAATAAGAACTCCATACATCTTAGTGTTCTGACCACTTAATGCAGTTTAATCTGCATTTGCAGTTTACTGGTCACTTTTGACTGCTCTAGGTGAAGATCCATACCAAGGCAGTCGTCAGTACCTTCTACCTCCTTACTGGCCCTTTTGCTTACTAGGCTTGTGCTGGGACTTCATCGGTGGACCCATGAATTCGCAGGGAACCCCTGTCAGCCGACAAATACGCCAAAACATCACGCATGATGCGTTTCTGAGATGTTGGTCGACTGTCGGCCGACAGAAGTGCGCTCCGACTTCATCAAAAGTCCCGATGAAGTCCCCGCGCACCTCTGTCTGCCGACAGAGTGCACCGTGTACACCTGGGCGTCCAAAAAATTACAAAATTATATGTATTATGTCGGCCGACAGAGGTGCGCGGGGAATTCGTCGGGACCCCCGATGAAGTCGGAGCGCACCTCTGTCGGCCGACATTCTCCAACTACTAAAGCACATGTTTGTGTGTGTGTGTGTGTGTGTGTGTGTGTGTGTGTGTGTCGCTGCGTGTGATACGAATGGGCCACTTGGAAGCGGAACAAGAGTGCCATGGCATGGGATTGGTCAACGGCGACACACGTGTAACAGATGACCAATAGCGTGCCGTGGCACTCGGCTGGGCGGAAGTACAGTGCTGAGGATGACACGTGTGTAACATTTGACCAATCGCGTGCCGTTGCACACCTTGCTCCGGAACAACTCCAAGAGCAGGGTTTTCTACCCTGCTCCGGGACAGCTCCAAGAGCAGGGTTTCTCCACCCCGCTCCGGAACGAGTCCAAGAGCAGGGTTTTGCACCCCGCTCCAGGAGGAGTCCAAGAGCAGGGGTTTTCCACCCCGCTCCAGGAGAAGTGCAGAGAGCAGGGTTTCTCACACACCGCGTATGACTGCAATTACGCCTCATTGCGCGCCCACTACTGGGCACACAGTTGCGCAAACTTTCGGTGCTGGGGGAAATTTAGATGGAGACGCGGTGAGACGTCCACAGGCAACAACGTGGTCTTTTGACGCTTTCATGCCGACCGTACCTTCAACCGATGCAGCCGAAGCTCGCAGAAGGCAACAGTGCGAGCGTGCTGCTGTACGAAGAAGAGCTGAAACTTCAGAACAGGCCGAAGAACGCAGGCGTTGCAACCGAGAACGCGCTAGAATTCGGCGCGCATGACAAAGAAACGCTGACTGCGTTTCAGTGAAATGACGCCTCACTGTGCGTTTACGGCTGGGCACACAATTGCGCAATTGGGCGCTGCGAGCCAAGTCAAAAAGGCAGGGTTTCTCACATAAAGCATGGGTTTTCACACAAAGCACGGTTTGTCACACAAAGCACGGTTTTTTACATCTTTCGTATTATTGAAACGGCGTCTCATTGTGCGCTTACCGCTGGGCTCATCATCGCGCTCATGGGAGCTGCAAGGGTGAGCTCATAGGGTGTTTGTCAGTTTTAACGAAGTACGCCATGACACATCCACGGACACAAACCGGATTTCTTGCGCAAGTATGCCCAGTGTACCTTCAATCGATGCAACTGAAGTTTTGAAAAGACAACAGTGCGACCACGCAGCTGTGAGACGAAGAAATGAATCTATAGAACAAATTGAAAAGCGCAGGTGACGCCATGGAAAGAGAGGCAGAGAAGAAGGGGAATTTGGGACCACTACAAGGCGACAGACAAGATTCGAGAATGAAAAACAGCGTCATGTTCAAAGTAGAGAGCGTAAACCCCTGAGAGAGCGCTCGCGCGTAAGAGAAGGTGTTGAATACACTCAGCGCGAAGGCTGCCATTCTTGATCATTATTTTAAGCTGAAGAAAAGGTTCATGTTTATTTTTCTGTGAAACTTGGACATTTTAAAAAGACATATGAATAGGGCTATATATGAAGTGTATTGGATGACAGCTAGGCTATTGTCTTTCTGTTAGCCAGAGGTTAGTACATTGGACAGCGTTTTTGCTTGCCGAGAATGCCCTGCGGACCTAGAGACGATTCGTTTCCAGTTTTCGTCTTGACACTTCGCTCTGACTACCAATAACGTACAGGAGCAATCGTCTTCAAGTAGGGTTAGGTGTGGGAGTACAGTGCAGTTTGGAAGTAGGGTTGAGTTCGATCTTTAAGTTACCTGCTTTTCTCAGGGCTTGCTCTATTTTACTCTTTCCCGTAGTACATTTCAGCATCAGAATATGCGTAAGGCGGTCATAGAAAATATTTGATGCAGGCTTTCCAGAAATATTTATGTGAAAAGGTTTTGGATAATTAATCGTAGAGGATGACATTGTTTTTCTTTCCCATTCTTCCAATGCCTTTCTGAATCTGATGAACTAACCGCCCTAGAAAAATTTGTCTTTGTACAAGCCAGTTCTAAATTACAAACGCTACAAACTACTTTGAAAGCTTTTTCTCAACAAATGTAAACTGTTAAACGCGTGCAAAGCACGCTACGGAGCCACTCGTCGACTACTAAAGCACATGTTTGTGTGTGTGTGTGTGTGTCGCTGCGTGTGATACGAATGGGCCACTTGGCCGCGGAACAAGAGTGCCGCGGCATGGGATTGGTCAACGGCGACACACGTGTAACAGATGACCAATAGCGTGCCGTGGCAGTAGGCTAGGCGGCGGAACAGGAGTGCCACGTCGCAGGATTCAAGGACGGAGACACGTGTACTCGCGCTCGCCAATGGCGTGCCGTGGCACTCGCGCGGGCGACGGAACCAAGAGTGCCACGGCACGTGATTGGAGAATGTCGACACGTGTAGGAAAAGTGGCCAATGGCATGCTGTAGCACTCCCCACAGGCGGAAGAATATTCGTGCAAGCGACACGTGTGCACTCGCGCGGTCAAGGTAGATGTGTACAGTGCAACACGAATATAACGCTACAAATGCATGTTTTCACAGACATCACCGTGCAAAGCACGGATTGGAGCCGTTCTGATCGGCGATGTAGTCGTCTAGGGTTGGGGTGAAGCCGCCGACGACGTATTCGGAATTGAGGAATGTGAGACGGGTTTGGCTGAGAGTGAGGGAGTCCTGGTTGAGAGCTAGTGTTTCGAGTGTGAGTGTTACAAAGGAGGGGAGTGCGATGGTTTCAATCTGTGAGATCATGGCGATAGTGTCTTGGGAGAAGAGGTCCTGAAGGGAAAAGATGGTTGAGTGGGGGTTTGCTCCAATGAATTTGTGAGCGGTGATGAGATCGGAAAAGGAGGTGTGCTTGCCATCACGGACGAAACCTGGTTTGCGGGCTTGGAAGGGAGGAGGAGGGACATGGGAGGATGAGGTGACGGAAGGATCAGCGGAGAGAGAAATCCAATCGTTGACGGCATCGGAGCGTTCGATGGCACGGATGGTTTCGTTGTGCGCGGTGGGTCTGCGCTTGGAGGTTCGGGAGTAAAGTGCTTTGAAGAGGGTATGGGCTTGTTCGAAGATGCCTGCATCGTTGAAGTGGAGACCCTCAAAGCGTCGAATGTCGTCTATGACGTGATCGAGGAGGTGGAATTTGAGGGTGCCAAGGTTGGAGGTATGGTATGGACCGAGAACATCGACAGCTCTGTGCTTGAAGGAATGGATTTGGGAGGCAAGTTTGGCGAGACGAGAAGTGGTCCATTCGGGGACGGAGTTGTAGCACATGGAGATGAGGAGGAGGTCTTTGTACTTGGAGAAGACGGTTGTGATGGGAGCGGAATTTGCTTCGTCACAGCAGCAGTCGAAGAAGGCGCCGATGAAGGGGAAGACCATGTCGAGGGCGCGGTAGTCTTTTGCTTCTAGCATGCCGCGAAGGCCGTCAGTTGTGAAGAAGCCGTTGAGGGACTGCCCGCTTTCGGAAGTAGAGAAGTCGATGTGGAGGCCGGTAGCTGGGGAATGATTTTCGATGGCGGTGAGGATGAAGTTGGAGTGCTTCAGGATGGAGGTGCGGACGGAGTGGAAGGAACGGCGGGAGTTTGTGGAGCTGATGGTGGTGAAGAGGTGTTCTGATCTGAGATGTTCGATGGCGGCGAGCTTGATGAGTTTGGAAACGCCGAGGTGGAAGTTGTGGAGGGGTTCGAAGGGGAAGATGTTGTATGGGGTGAGGAGGGGGGTTATGTTGAAAAGGGGGTAAGACTCGAAGAGGGAGGGGTATTTTGCGAGGGAGAGGGAGTGGAGTGCTTGGAGAGCTTGTTCCTTGAAGTTGCGCGAGACTCTTGGCTTGCGGGCGAGGAGAGCTGCTTCGGAGTCCTTGAGGAGGGAGAAGTGTTTGTTGCAGGCTGCAAGGGTGAGGGGAAGAGATCGAGGGGGATGGGCGTGAGAGTGTTGGTGGAGTTGTGAGCGAGGGACAGAGCATCTGTGGCAGGGGTGCTGGGGGCGGGTGCCGTGGGAGATGGCGAGCATATCCTTTGCCTCGGGAATGTCTGCGCAGTAGCTGGCGATGATGGGGTGGCATTGACGAAGAACGCCGTCTGCGTCGCGGAAGGGGAAACCGGGGAGGGCGGAAGAGAAGAGAGGTTAAAGGAGGGAGGAGATGGTCTGCTGTATGAGTTCCATTTTTGTTTGGCAGGGAATGGAGGAAGAATGAGTGATGATATCTGCATCTGGAGAAGTAGTAATTGGGGTGAAGGAGGTGGGAAGATAGCCGAGGAGTGTGAGATTGTCGGAGATGCATTTGCGGCGAAAGGAGTCGGAGAAGTTGAGAAGGGTGATGTGGAGGGGGTAGGAGGTGATGGAAGAAGATTTGAGAGAGGTAGAGGACTTGTCGGAGTAGATTTGGACGAGGCCGATGAAGGAGTCGATACCGGTGGAGTGAGGGAGATGCCAGACGATGTTATCTTTTGTGGACTGCATGATGGCGGTCTTGAGTGCGGGGACGACTTTTGAGCCGAGGTTGGCTGCCATGGGGTGTGCGAAGGCGGGGGAGCCGGAGGGGATGTTTGGGATATGGGGTGGAAAAAGGTGTTCTTGAAGTGTGCGAGGGCGAGCTGTTGCTTTAGGACATGGATTGCGTCTTTCTGGAAGAGGGTTGCGGAGAAGCGTATGTGGGGATCGAAGATGGTGGAGGGGGCGAAACCAATGGACCTAAACTGCGGCGACAGAAAGATTCACGCCAGTTTTACCTCCATCAAAACTAGAAAAACTGCGGATATGTGCTAGTTTTCCTTCCCATACAAACTAGCACTAATGAACGAATGAAAATATTTTCGGAAATTAACACCTCCAAATTTGGATAAATTCACGGGTTTTTCGGTCATTTCAATTCGTCCTTTTTTGACCACTGAACTAGCATTCCGAGAACACTGACGACAGAGACCACTTTTGTTACCCTACGGTCGTAGTCGGCCTTGTACCGTGTGTAGGCTGCAGTGAGGCGGCTCTCTGCATGTTTTAGAGCCCTCCTCAACCTCACAAGGGTATTCGGCTTGATCTGGGCAGGGGTCAGTGCGCCAGCTGCAGTGCTGTTGCTATGATATCCCTGCACTACAATACCTGGGGGGTGTCGCGAAAGAAACAAATCAAAGGGAGTGGTCTGCGTTGATCGGTGTACCTGAAGGCTTTAGGAGTAGGTGAGCGGTTTCCCCAGCGCCAGGAGTGGTCTGCGTTGACCGGTGTAACTGAAGGTTATAGGAGTAGGTGAGCGGTTGCACCAGCTCATCCCACCCAGTTTGGTGCTCTTCCGTATAGTGTCGTAGCCTTGATACCAATGTGTGGTTAAAGCGCTCGACCTGTCTGTTCGTCTGCGGGTGGTAGGAAGTAGTGAAATAGTGCTTGATACCCAAGAGGTTACAGACTGCTTCGAAGAACTTCGATGCCAGGTTTGAACCATTATCGGTAAGTAGGTACAATGGTGCACCATAGGGGTAGACCCAATTGTTGAGGAACGCAATCGCCAGCGTGGTTGACTTCGTCTCCTTTAAAGGTATCGCTCTCGTGAGCTTCGAGAACCTGTCGGTGATCACTAGAATGTGCTGATACCCATTCTTGGTCTTGGGAAGTGGTCCTAGAAGGTCTATCGCAACAAACTCCAATGAACCCGCTGCTGGGAACAGCTTGAGGTACTTTCGATGCTTTCGAATACCACCGCGGGTACGAACACAAGATTCGCATTGACCTACAAAGGTATAGACATCATGGGCCATATGGGGCAAATAGAACCGTTGCCTCAAGGTGTAATACATCCCGATGGCACCGGGGTGTCCCGATAGTCGCGGATAGTGCGCGAGATACAAGATTCTCGGGCGCAGTGCCTTCGGAGCCACCTGTTGAAGGCTACCATTTAAGGTGGACCTTCTCACGATGTACCCATTGTGGTCCACATCGAACGGTGATCCTTTGAAACCAATTTGGTCAGCCAGGATTCTGCATTACGCATCCTGGGCCTGTTCTCGTAGAAATTCCTCTGGGGTTACGGACATGAAGTTCGTTTCCTCTAGGGTCAGTATCTGCGTTGCCATGTCGGTGTTCCGCAAAGCACCTTCTTCAGGTAAGTACCACCATCCTTCTATGTGTTTGCCGGTACCATTTTGGTTTGATGACACCAAAAAGCAAGGGATATCATCGTCCACAGGTTCTGCCTCTAACCCTGAGGTGTTTAAGTGTGACATAGAGTCTGCTTTGTTGTTTTTGATACCTGGACGGTTTTGTACGTCGTATTCAAACTACGACAGTCTCAACCTCCAACGGGCAAGTATACTAGACGCATCTGCGAGTCCAAGGATCCACCGTAAGGCGTCGTGGTCCGTGCGCAACGTAAAGCGCTCACCATAAAGGTATGGACGGAGCGCCAACATGCTCCACACTACTGCTAGACATTCCTTCGCGGCTACCGTGTAGTTCTGCTCCGACTCATTCATAGTGCGGCTCCAGTACCCTATAGGTAATTTGTCTCCGTTGTGCTGCTTCTGCATGAGACAACAACCAATTTGGGCATGGGATGCATCTGTATCCAGCTTTTACGGTAGACCTGTTTTCGGTAACGCTAAGATCGGCGGCGACACCAGCGCTCGTTTCAATTCCTCAAAGGTATCCATTTCGTCGTTCGATAGATTCTCAAACCGTTCAGGTTCACCTTTCTGGAGCTTCTTGTAGAGGGGAGCCGCTATTTTCGCGAATCCCTTCACGAAGCGACAATAGACGTTACATAAACCTATAAAGGATCGTACGTCTGTCTGAGATCGTGGCAACTGGACCTCCTGTGCGGCTCTAATGTTGCTCGGCCCAACCTCTAGGGTACCAGGGCCTATGATGTTGCCCAGGTATTCAACCGTTCTGGTAAAGAACCCTCATTTGCGTAGCTTCAGCGTCACCCCCGCCTCAGCTAGGAGGGTTAGTACGGTGCGTACGTGTGCAAAATGCTCTTCTACCGATCTGGAATAGATTATTACATCATCGATGTATACCAGGGCGGTTGTCCATTTAACCTTCGAAAAGATGATGTCCAGCGCCCTTTGAAAGGTGGCTGGAGCATTGCGCAACCCGAAAGGCATCCGCGTGAAGCGAAACAAACCTGCAGGGCACGTGAAGGTCGTTTTGTCTCGATCTTCTTCACCTACAGGTACCTGCCAATAACCACAATTGGCATCCAACGTGGTAAATATCTGCGCATCTCCCAAGGAGTCGATGCACTCATCCATTCTAGGTATTGGGTACGAATCCCTGATGGTCACGCTATTGAGCCTCCTGTAGTCCAAACAGAAATTCATACGGTTATCCCCTTTCTTGTGAACCAGAACCACGGGACTAGCCCAATCTGAGTTGGCTGGTTCAATTACACCTTCTTGGATCATTCGCTCCACTTCGTTGAGTTCTACTTCTCTTGTCTTCGGACCTGCACGGTATAGTTGCTGATAAATAGGCTTCGAGTCAGAGAAGAGCTCGATGCAATGCTGTGTGGCCTTAATTTGGCCCAGATGGCCTGACCCCATGGTTTCAAACTCCTCCAGAAGGTCGAGAATACGGCCTCGCAGTTCGCCGTTATCTTCACCGATCCAGACTGTATTTTGCAATTGCCTCTCAGGGTCAGGTTCCTTTTCCGTGTCTACCGATGCCTTATCGGTTAGCTTTGCTTCCAAGATGGTATTTATCGATACCTTTGTGGTTGTGGACGCATTTGCGCACCCCCCTTCCTTACCAAAGGCGACCTCGCCGAGATCAGTGTGAGCTACGGTGAAGACCCCTTGTGGTGCCGGTAGTGCGATGCCAACATTGGTATTTTTCGGCAACTTCACGTCATGACTGCTGAAGTTGCTGAGAGACACCTTAAAGGGTTGATTTGGGATGTTGTCGACAATCCCGGTGGCCATCAAGGTGAGGTTTCCATGTGCAAACCTCGGATGGTTTTGTAGTTTGACCAGTTCGGGGGTCGCACAAGACACCAGTTCCAATATTTGGTGCATTGGCGGGATAACAACCTGTTTGGTAATGCGCACTTTGTTAGATACCGTTTCGGTGGATATCGTCTTCTTCGGTTTGACGAACCATCCCCGTTTGATTTCCGTATTACCTGAAATAAAAATTCGTCCCCCGTAACGTAGGGCGACGGTACGGGAACCAGGAGGGATTGCTTTGATCTGTCTGTCAATGAGGTTCGTACCTAGTAGGCCGTCTGTTGGTCAACGGTCGACAACAAAGAATTGCAGTCCTACCTTGAGGTGTCCGAGCTGCACCACAGTGGTGAGCATACCTCGAAGGTTTAATGGGCGCTCATTTGCATTCACCAGTGGGTTGTTGTCTGGAGGTCGGCTCAAGTTCCAAAGTACAGCCTCAGGTATGACGCGGGAGTTCAGGCCGTTTGGGCAGGCCCCCATATCCAACACGCAGCTGACTGAAACCGCAAGGCGATCGGAGAAACACATTGAAGCACGTAATTTATAGTTTTTGTACTTCATATGACAAACCGGAGTGTTCTCTTTCACCTTCAAGGTTCTGGGTATCGATTGGCCTTCCGATTGCAGGTTGGGTTCGGCCATTACGCCAACCGTTCGTTGTTTTCCTCCTGTTCAGGAGAGGTTGAGTCCAAGTTTGGTGTTTCCTCGATGGTATTGACCTGTACCGGTGTACGGGGTTGGAACCTATTTGGTGTTTGCGTTAAAGACCCATAGAGGCGTTGGTGATTCTGCATGCGAGCCTGAATCAACTGGTCTCTCATCCCTGGAGGTAGGTTAGCGCAATTGATTGCCAAATGGTCTGTCGCGAAACAAAACTAGCAAACGAGGCCTCCAGGTTGGGGGGGTCTCGCGTTACCATTGAGGGGGGCCTCGAAACCTGGTTGGTAGGAGCAGTCTCGTAGGATGTGGGTGGCGAGTTATGGGAGCTCGCTCCCTGCATCCTGTGCGAGCTCACCGCACTTGGCAGCGATTGGACCGAGTGTGGTGTACGCGTTGACGACCAATTTCCTACCGTCGAAGGTTTCGAGAACCGCCCCTGGGTCGCTACCAAGTGGATAGCGGTCCCTGTAGGTACTTCGAGGTGCGAGCTATCCTCTGAGGTTGTGGTATCTTCAATTTCAAAGACCGATCTTTTTGGTTTATCCTTCGAGGTTGGAGGCACGGCTGGTCTCTTTCCCAACCGAAGGGTGTCTCCAAGGCCCTGGGAGTATCGAGCCAGCCCATTGTAGTCTACCTTCCGGTTAGTGGCCAGGTAGTTGCGTACTTGGGAACGGATCACTTTGTCGACATTGTCGGCAAATAGCGACTTTATCCTCGAGGTAGTGAACACATTCCCACAACGGGTTGCCAAATTCCTAAGCGCGAGCGAAAACTCCGATTCGGTTTGCCCAGACCTTTTATGGTAGGCGAGGACTTCCGAATAAGTCTCTTGGATAACCTCATCGGTGGCGTATGTTTCCAAAAGGAAATTGACCACTTCTGGGTATGACTCCAACATCTCTGTGAAGCTCAGCTGCTTGTGGTGCTTAGTAATCTTCTGAGCGACCTCTTGGGTGTATTCAGAAGACTTTTTGATCAACCGATAAGTCCTGTAATCAACCGCTTTGGTGAACATATCGCTCAACGATTGGTGCACCTCCAGGTCCATTTAGGTGTCCGACTCAGAGTCGGGCGACTCATTGTATCGCCTTTCACCCTTGCGGGTCTTTTTCGACGACTTCTTTGTCGATCTGTTCGGTTTCTTCTTCTTTTTACCTTTACGGTGAATCTTCCTCTGGAATTTTCCCCCTCTTCGTCCTCCGCTTCTTCCCTTTTCGGTTTCTTCGTCGCTCATCCAACGAGCCAGACGAATCGTCCTTGGGACCACCTCCCTTGGTATCCTTTTGAGCGAAATCAGTACTTCGTGGCAGATAAATGTCTTGAGGATCTACCGTCCCCGGGATCTCTTGACTCTGCATTGGACCTTGTATGTACTCACTATCAGTAGGGAAGTGTTTGGAATGGGTGGAATGACCCATTTGGAACCCTTGTGGTATGCGCTTTGCGACGTTCACCTGTGTAGGTCGGGATTCTGCGAATCCCTCGGAAACCCAAAGGTCCTGCACAGCGCGGTAAACATGCTCTCTAGCATCTGTAAAGAGATACTGTTTCAACATTTCAGGTATCCTGTCCGATAGCTCTTGAGCTGCTCGGTCAACCACAATACGGGTAAATGCATCGACGTCCAGTGAGGGCGAAACCATCCGGGTATCCGAATTCTCCTCTAAGGTTATTGCATCTTCGACGGCGAGGGTGACGAGCGCTTTCGCTCGCTCTTCGAGCTGAGGCCATTGCTCCTCCGTTGCAACCTCAATTGGTAATTCTCTCTGAGGTTCCGTTCCCATAGGCGGCGGACCATGTACCTTAACGGTTTTGTCCCGAGGGTGCCGGAGCAGCTCCTCGGGGTTTTCAAGAATCGGTTGAGCCGATGGGGCTCCTTTTGGACCTTTATGGCTTGGCGTGGCGCTCGCACCACGCGTATTCCTTTTAGGTCGTTCTATTGGTGACCAATAGTGGTATCCTGTATTGCTTTGCGGGATTTCCTGAAACCAAATAGGTCTACGAGCGTCCAATCCTTCTCGGAATCTCGTGTGAACCGTGAAGGTACGACGAAACCTAAATATACTTTCTAAGCCGGGAGATCAAAATGTCGTAACATCACCTCTGGGGTATGCTACTGTCTTGTCTCCGGAGCGTGGTGACGCTCAACCTTAGAAGATAGACGCAATAAACCTCGATGGTAACAGGGCACCTTGAAAACCCGCAGGGGCCAACGGCGGTGCAACTAGCCTATACCGTGTAGGTGAACGATGGTAGGTGTCGACGCGCGGGAAAGGTGTGGTAGTTGAGAAACGATGAACCAAAAGGTAAAGTCGTGACCCAAGTGGTGCCTGTCTTTATCAGATTAGGATGGGGGAGGTGCAGTTCCCTATATGCAGTGGACTGCACTCTCCAGATCACCCGGGAGGTGCCAGCAAGGCACGGTCTCTGACCTAGTGTCAGAGACCTGACCAGCACTGGCTACAGTGCCAGCTGGCCTCTCCATTACTGTACTAAAATAAATATAATTACAATCTCCATTATAATGATTGTCATCAGTATGAGTGGGGGGCCCCTTCGCGCCAAATCTCCCTACACGTCTGCCCCGTGGCAGGCAAATGCATGAGGGGGGGCCCCTTCGCGCCAAATCGCCCTACACGTCTGACCCGTGGCACGCAAACCCACTCCCACCCAATAATTATCGAGTGCACAAGTTGCATAGTCCGTCACTTTAAGTCTACACTGCAAGTAATAGTATTGGCGGCAGTTCAAACGGAAATATGTGCGTGCCGCGGCCGCTGCTAAGGCGCGCAGTGCCGCTAGCGGCCGTCAAGTTGAAAAGTCCGTCACTTGAAATCTACACTGCAAGTTATAGTATCGGCGGCAGTTCAAACAAAAACAAGTGCGTGCCGCGGCCGCTGCTAAGGCGCACAGCGCCTTAGCAGCGGCCGTCAAGTTGCAAAGTACTTGCCTGTACGTCGCTAGCGGCCGTCAAGTTGCATAGTCCGTCACTTTAAGTCTACACTGCAAGTAATAGTATTGGCGGCAGTTCAAACGGAAATATGTGCGTGCCGCGGCCGCTGCTAAGGCGCGCAGCGCCGCTAGCGGCTGTCAAGTTGCGGAGTCCGTGCCTGTACGTCGACAGGAGCGACGGAAACACTCGTATGAGGTGAACGAGCAGAATGAGTGGGGTGGGCACTCACGAGAGCCAAAAAGGAGAACAAGAGAAAACGGGGGCGAAATCCTATACAGGGGTGAGACTACGACAAGTGTCGGCGATTAAATATGAATCCATGGTGGTGGTAGCACTCTAGTTGAGAGAGGGGTGAGTGAACTAACGTGTGACGGGCGCTCACGCAGTATGCGGTGAAGACGCGCCGAAGGCGAAGAGTTCAGAGCCGAGACTCTTTCCTTGGTCTCCCAAGAGGGTGTTTACTGGAGAGCAGTGCTGAACCTTCTAAGTAGTGTGGTGCGCGGCCCCTGACAGTGGGCGCGCGCCCGAAAAAATAGACACTAAATAGCGATAGCGTAGCTAAATAAATACTAAAAACTACTAAATAATACTAACCATTAGGTAGAATCCGGGCCACGTGTGGCACGCCTCGCACTCGAGCGTCGGCATCAGTGCAGTCCACGTGTTCCACCAGTGTGCACTTCCGGTCCTAACCGGCCGTCAGCACGCAATAGCGGTATAGCTTGTCATAACTCAAGCTATTCGTCAAGCGAGTGAAACCTCTAAGTCCTGCGAAGAAACCCCCTTGAAGGGCATTGTCCTTCAGGACTCATAGCTCCACCCTTTCTTATTGCGGCTGGAAAGAAAGCCGTACCACCTTGGATGAATGCGGTTGATAAGAACACTGCCAAGTTGCTTTCCCCTAAGTATAGATGGCTGTGCAGTGTCAATTGGATTCCGAACGGCACTACTGTCCGCTGCAAGAAAAAAAGATCAATGGATATGGAGACATTGTTGGCGTTGGAATTTCATTTCTTCTTTTAAGTCAAAAGATTTGTAACAAAATAGGATTCCATTTTGTTGCTTCTTGATGGCCACAGTTCTCAAAAAGGTCACCTTTGGCTCGAAATATGCAAGTCGTTCAATGCTAATGATATACAGCTCCCTGCTAACACCTCTCACTTTCGGCAACTCAGCGACTCTCTGATAAACACACAATTCATAACATAGACCAGAATTCTTCAAGATGCCTTGTTGATGACGGGAGAATTCCCAAATGGGAAAAGAATGTCCAAAATGAAAATGGCTGTGGCAACCTATCACTTTGTTGCTCTTCAGACTATTATATATTGCTTTAGTAAAGTTGGTTTGTGGGTGGCGGACTACAAGTTCCTTACAAAAGTGAAGCACAGAATCGATCAAAACAGATCTGGATATTGTGACATTAGGACAATACGAAAGATGCAAGGGACACTTTTCGAAGGTCAAAAAGCTTGAGAAGCACGGATGCCTATATGTTTAAAAAGATTGAAAACACTATGAAAGACTCCCCGGGTTCCACGAATACTCTTGCTGCGATTGGAAATGTGTTTTAAAAACATCGCAGCAACAATAAAATCCTTTGGAAATCTGCGACCTTGCGTGCCCCAGTACGCAAAATGAAGAAAAACACGGACAGACTAGGTGGTACCCCGTTAATTTGGTTGGCAACTTCAAAGAGTGTTAATGGCGTTTTGCGCTGCGTGACGAGCAAAGAGAACGCACCTGTGAAACAAAGAGCATTTGGGCCGTTCAAATCGGTTTTTTTGACATTTAAGAATGACGAATGCTTTTGAGGAGTTAAGCGCAAAGGCTGTAGAGTTTCATGGTCGGAAGGTGATGATGGCCTTCCTCTTACACAGCTGCGGCGACGACGTCGCAGTGTGTCGCTAATACTGAGTGATGATGCTGGATGTATCAGAGCGAAATGCGGAGCAGGCGCGCTTAAGCGACTGCGCTCAATGCGTTAGAGCCAGATCGGAGGAGTTCGGACATAGTCGACGGCGTCCCAAATAAACCCACTGGCCATATTGTGCGTTTCTGCGTTAGAAGAAATCTGTGATTTTGACGGCAATAAGCCATGGTTTGGTGGTTCAAAATGTGTCCCAAAATTAACCCGTTGGGATTGCTACCACCTGTAAATGCACCGTGTCGAGTTCTAGAGTAGAAAGCTAAGCACACCCCTCTGCTCCACGTGTCCACGAGTAACAACTGGCCGCCACGCCACACGGCGCCACCACTCCCCTCCTCTGTCCAGTCCTGCGAAAGCAAGCAGCACATGACGCTTCCACACCCCTGCGCCACGGCTCTCCGCTGCGCCACGGCTCTCTGTTGCGCCACGGCTCTCTGCTGCACCACAGCCACGCTGCCGCCGCACCGAAGATGATGTCCGCCACGCCCGAGCGCGAGGCGCTCTCGCAGCCGCTCCCTCCCCCACAGCCGCCGCTCTCCCTCTCCGACCCGCCGTTCCAACCGCCCGCCACCCCCCCTCTCCCCCAAATAGTCCACGGCATCGACCCGGACGATGATGACCACCACACCCACGACGACCACCATCACCACCGTTCGCCCCGGAACTCGCAATCATCTCTGTTGCGCGAATCTGTAGCCGAAGCATTCTCCACGCTCTCCACCCGCGTCTCGCGCGCCGTCACTCTCAACAAGCCCTCATCCCCGCGCGCGCCGCCCAGCCCCGAGCTCACCTTTTCACAGCTTCCGTCTGTGCTTCTCTTCGGCGATAGCATCACCGAGCAGTCCGTGTCGAGCTCCAATCCTAACGCCCCCGGCTGGTCCGCGCTGCTGCGCGAGGCCTACAGCGCACGTGTCGAGCTCTTCGTGCGAGGCTTCTCAGGCTACAACACGCGTTGGGCGCTTCATGTGTTCCCGCGCCTCATACAGCCCTTTCGGCACACAGATACGCTTTCGCTGCAAACTGTCGTCATCTTCTTTGGCGCAAACGACGCCACCATTCCCACCAGTCCGCAACATGTCCCACTGGATTCTTACGCCCACAACTTGGCCACCCTCGTGCACGCCGTCAAAGCGCTACCGTCGAACCCGGTCCCGGTCTTGGTCACACCGCCGGCGCTTGGCCCCTCGCGTCATGCTATCGACGACCAACGCCGCGTTCAACTAACAGCAAAGTATGCTGAGGCCTGCGTTGAGACCGGCAGACGCCTGGCCGTGCCCGTCGTAGATTTGCATGCCGCCATGGTCGGCCGCGTCTGTGATGAACAAGGCGTCGACATCTTCTTGTCAGACGGATTGCATCTTGCCCCGGAGGGAAATCGTTTAGTTTATGACCTCTTGGCAGAGGTCTTCGCGGAATGCGTGCCCGAGGTGTGTCCGAGGAATACTATTACCCCTTCGTATCCGCACTGGGGAGAGATTGATCCTGACAACCCGGCCGAAATGCTGGGCAATACTCCTTTGATATAGAGAAAGCTCAGGTGTCCGTTGCCATTTCTTCCCCTGGTCGTTTATTGAAATTCTCGGCTCAGGGTGCTCATTACTGTTACTTTTAGCAAACGTCCAGCAATTCTTAACTCTGTAGTAGTACGTTTCAAGGAAAGTTCGTCCGCAATACGACAATAAAGCGATCGAAAGAACACAGTGCTGATTGACAGGAACGCTAGTCAGTCGATGTAAACTCGTTCCAGATCGGGCATGTCACTGAACTCATCTTCCTGCGCTTCGGCAATCTTCCGGTTTTCACGATCCAAGTTGGATACGAACGTGGAGTACAACTCCTTCTGTTTTTGACGGTAACGCCTGCGATGTTCGGCCAGTTTCTGGCTTGTATCCTTGAGCTCATCTATCGCTTTTCGTACGTCAATATCATTAGGCACAAGTCGTACTGCTTTGTAGAGATCATTCTTTGCATCCTCGGCCCTTTTCTCGGCCACGTCTAAATCCCACAGCTCATCCGTGCCTTCTTTAGCCATGTCGGCGCGCACCATGCGGATAAGCGTTGTACCTCTTCTATACAGCCCCTTGGCGTTGTTTTCATCAATGCGAAGCGCTTCTGAAAAGTCCCACAACGCGTCGTTCAACTCGTTCTTTCTGAGGCGGCACAGGCCGCGGTTCAGATGACAGGGTAGCTTGAACTTGTTTATGGCGCGCCTGCCTTCGGAACCGATTGCCGCCCACTCTTCCTTGGAAGTGAATATGTGCACGAAGCAGCGGTCATACTGCTTCCATGCCGCTTCGTACTTGCCCTGCGCGAAGAGGCGATTGCCCTTCTCCTTTTCACGCATACCGGCTGCGATTTTGTCTTGCACCGAGGTGTAGTCGTAGTCTAGCTCGCCGAGATCTGCGGGTTCGTCACTATCCCACTCGTGGACATCTTTCTCGGCCATTGAAGTAGCTGCACTTGCTTGACAGAACAAGGGTTCGCACACTGGCTTCGAGTCCTTCACCCCCCAGCTATCAATCTGCTTGTGCGAGCATTCGCTGAAGAGATCCAAGGGGTAAGATACGGCGGTATCCTTGGCTTCATAGCCACTGCAGAAATGCTGTCCAAGATGAAGCTGTGTATGTCAAGTTATCTATCTACAAATGTAGAATCCAACCAAGATTTATGGGAAGAGATGTCCACGTGCAACGCTTCAATTGGGGCAGAGCTAAATCTGCCGCTACAGAGTCTGAACCAAATCACGTAAAAAAGTAATGGCAGAAATAATTTAGATCCATTGGCTGTTTCGATCACGATTTGTTCAATCCTCAAGATTAGATGCGAAGGTAAAGCTGCTTAGTAAAGTTCACCGGTCATTCAACGAAGTTACATACGAAGGTAGATACAAGGGAGAAAGGCGGCGAATAGGGGGTTGGGAGAGTGGGGTCTAGGGGATAAGGGTGCTAACCGTGGATTAGCTAGGCACTCTTGCATGGAAAGACTACATTAATCTCCCCCACAATGTTCACCACGCGACCATCGTACAACTGGGACAGCGCATCCTCAGTCTCCTTTATTATTCTCCTCGTCTCCTCGGCAACGTTCTCCATCTTAGCCGTCTCCTCCGTGAGTTGTACAACCGCAGCGGCGCGTTGTTTTCTCAACACGTCTATTGCGGCTCTGGTGCGTTGAGCGACATGCTTCTTCTCCAGCACCGACTTTGCTGTGCGTTCCAACAACTTTGTACTGCTCTGCATGGCAAGAAGTTTTCTGGTGTCAGCGCCGTTTATGGCGTGAATCGCCTCGTCAACGGTGGCACACATTTGGACAAGCGAGTCGATATCCACGCTCTTGATCTCGATGGGCGCGGAGTTTGATTGCTGCAATGCAAGCGCCACCTCCGAATTGGACAGTTGTTTCACCTCTCTCTGGCGCTGAGCGAGAAAGGCCTGCAGTTCCGTCAAGTCATTAAAGTATTGCTCGCGGAAAACGGCATCCAAAAGTGTGACGCATTGGAGCGGCGTCGCTTCGACCGGTTGGGTGCTTTGGTCGAGTGAGTTGTTCAACTCGCCCATCACGGCGCTCCAATCGATTTCGCCTTGTGGTGGTGAGTCGGGCTTGCCGTCTGTTGTGACAGCGGCGGACTGAGCGGAATCAGTTGTGTCGGGTAGCTCAAGCGGGTGCGATGCACTGCCACTTTCGCCAATCTCGATGCCCCAATCAATGGGCGCCTCTGCAGAGTCGGAAGGGTCGAGATTGTGTTCCACAGAGGGCATAGGGTCATACTCGACGGCGTGCGCGGGTGGTGCGGATTTGGGCGGCGCTGTCAAAGCGTCTATGTCAGCGTTCATTACGATGTCGAGAGCGGTGCACACATCGGAATGGTTGAGCTCGGATACGTATGTGGCAAAGGCGTGATAATACTTGACACACGCTTGAAAGTGTGGTGAGCGAGTTTGGTGGACGGCGCGCTGCAGGGCGAGTGGCAGCTGCTCGTGCAAATGGTTGTGCAGCTGGGAGTGAAAGTCGTACCGTTCGTCGGGCTGCAAATTGTAGTGATGCAAGGTGTTCTGATAGCGCTGGTCGGCGTCGGCGGCGGAGCGAATGAGCTGAGCTTCGCGACGCGCAAAGTCGGCGAGAGTTTGGTTGAGACGGGCAATAGTGGCCTTGATGGCAGTGGCCTCGTTGTTGGTGTTATGGGTGAGAAGCTGAGCGGCGTCGGCAAGGTACACATGGCGCTTCTCGAAGGCGGCGGCGGCGTCGGCCCAGGCGCGCAGCACGGGTGACTTGTAGCGACCGAGCACATCGTTGTGAGGGGGTAGGTGATGCGATACTAGGGTCTGCAAGTAGGCGCGGACGGTGAAATACGGGAGGTTTTGATGGGCGGTGAGTTGCGGGATTTGCAGCGCGTGGCGGAGGTGGTCGGGGGTGGCGGCCAGGGCGGTGCGCGTGAGGGTTCGGGCGGCGGCCAGGTGGGCGGCCCATTTGGGCGGGATGGTGCGGCGATCGATGAGCCAATGCAGAAACTTGTTGTAGTGGATGTCGATAGGCAGTGGTTGCTGGAGGTGGTGGTGCGACGGGGGCGGTGGCGGTGACATTGGTTGGTGAAGAAGAAGAAGAAGAAGAAGAAGACGAAGAAGAAGTGGCGGAGTGGTATTGGGTGCGATACGGCGAGGGGCAAAAAAAGTGGGGCCTTTTTACGTTAGACATTTTGGAAAGATCAGCCGGGCAGGAGGCCAATCGACACGGCGTTGCCGACGTCGGACTTCTGACCAATCAGAAAGCTAGGTTCAGATCTCCGTACCTTGCAAATCAGCTCGTTTAGGCCGATCCGCTCTCCACCTATAGAAAGACTAGGCTCAAACATTGCCGCAACTCCCCACAGCGATGTAAATGTTCAAACGTCTTGCCACATCAATTTGCGCGCCAAAACGACCCTGGTAGACGATGATCGGTCTCCGTCATGTTTCAGTGATGAGAATCGATCAATCTTCGTGGACGTATACAGCCCGCATCTCTCCGAGTTGTATCGGTGGATGGCAATCTGAAGCCGGGTTTTACAAGTTTTATTGGCTTCACAGTTCTTTGAAACCGATAGGAATGTTGTTTTGTTCCGGCTCTCGCGCCTTGGGTATCTGTACGCTCTGCATACATCGAATGTAAACGTTCCGGAAAAGCTTTGGATTATATATTTGAAGGTACGTACTCTATCACATATCACATTTTCGAACACAGGTATATTTCTACTGACGGTGAACACTCTCGACTATGTCTATCGCTTTTTGTTGACTTGATTCTATTATCTCTTGATTACTAACGCTACAGGATCCTGCAGTTGAGTCCTGAGGCATCCTTTCGACCTCTGTTGCCGTACCATCAGTCACAATGTTACTAAGCCTACCCTTTTTTATTTAAAATTTTCCGTGAAGCTTCTTTTCCGCTTTTTTATCTTTTGCGAGTGTCGTCTCGGTGGTAGGAGTTCTGGAATGGGATGTCCAACTTCTCGGTCTGCAAGAACAATTCTTAACTTGTCAGTCGTCGTACATTTGTTGGGTGTATTTTTGTCTGGCTGTATTGCTTTTGAAACCATTTCGCCTCTACTGAAACGATCTTTAACTTCATTCAGAAGGTCCTTGAAGCTTTCCACTGCAGAGGGTCCTATGCCTTCTACCAGTCGATGAATTTGGTTGAAAATGGCATAGTTATCTGACCATTTGATATATTTTCTGACTTCTGCTTCTGATGTTTTGCTGATGAAACGGTCTAGATCAATATCATTGTTGCTATTCTGGAGATCGGCGAGTTCCATTTGCATAGTAAGCGCTTCCATGTCTATAACACCGGACATATTTCGAAGCTTGCATATGTGCTCTAACGATACCGTATCCGTATCAGAACGCCAGTACGGATCGAAGAATGTTTCGATCTCAATGTAATCTTCCAACACTTCCTTCATTCGTGGTTCACGCATGACCAGGTCATTATATGCATACGCGCATCTAATGATATGCCTACAAGGGAATCCCATGGATTCCATGTTGTTGCAATCGCAACGAACATGCAGCTCGCTTTCAGGTCCATTCTCGGTTTCCATGTTGCTTCTGACAAAACGAACCAACAAAGGCGAAGATGGACTCTCTGCAGCTGTATTCTCGGTCTTCTTTAGTTTTTCAATCAGAAGAAAGCTCCAGGTCAGCTCAAAACATACAACGGAGCTCAGCATTGCCTTCTCTGATACCTTCAACTCTGGCCAATGCACTTGACCCAATTCTGTTACATATGCGCTCTTCACAGCGTAGTTGCGGGATGGCTCAACGCTTATTTCTCTGAACTTTTTAAGGGAATAACTCGTGTATTCAAATATAAGTTCATCAAGAATCGCATGAGGCAGGGGCAGCATAGAAGTTCGCACGGCACGGTACTGGGAACTTAAACTCGACCGAGATCTTATTAGTGACTCTTTCCGTTCCTCGGCTCGCTTTTTTGTAAGAATCTTCAATTGTTTGGGGATGTCACTAATAGGAAGTTTCTTTGTGAGGACGTAGGCACGATATCCCGAATTGGATGCCTCAATATACCCCGTGCCCTGAAATAAATATCGCTTCGGGACAGCCATAAAACGAAAACATGCGACAAGCAATTGCGGTCGATGAACGTATAAGTAGGTGAACCAGACAGGGATTTTGTTGGTGAAATCAATAAAGTACTTCCTGATGAACTCATCGCGACGTTCAGTAAATATTGCAAGCGTCTTCGAGCGGCGTAGATTGAAAAGATCACGGGACATATCATCGCACCAACTTGTTCGTTTGATGTGAGCACACCAGCTAGTCACATTCCTTATTTGGTTTTGGTTCAGGTGCCATTCATCAAGGACTATAAATGAATTCCCAAACACCTTCTCTGTTGCAGAAATACAGGCTGCACTCTGGTCCATAGCGATAATGGCTGGAGAAATAGGAATCATTGACTTAAACTGAGAAAGAACTTCAGTAAAGTCTGCTTCAGTTTCTCCGCTCATAAACCCCATAAAAAAAGTAAGAACAAACCCATCGTTAGATCTTCCATTTATAGTTATAAGTGGAAATCCATATCGATTAGCTACAGCTTTGCAGTCCACTGAAATCCCCGGTACGACACCAAATGTCTTGTAGTCTTCAATCCACTCCGAGAATGCCCAGCAAGCGGATACCATTCTTCCTTCAGAATCATGAGTCACATAGTATCTGTTCTCAACGTTCTCTTGGTGCAGCGATACAAGCTCTTTGAAGAGCTTCGTACACTCAAGATCCCGAGTGTTACTAATGCTACGACCATACCCGATCATTTTCCGCACGGAATTGGGGTTTATGATAATTTCGTACTTATCTTGCAGATACCGAATGGTATCTGGAAGCGAAAAATGAAGGCGTTTTGTCATATGTAGAGCTTCTCTTCTCATCTTGGGAGGCAAATGCCTAATTCCAGCTCTGTTTGTAGAGGGGGGATGGTTGTGCCTTGCTTCTTGAAAGTCGCCGACGTACAACTTTCCCTCTCCCTCTTTATCCGATATAAGAGTTTTGACTGTCAAAGAAAACCCACACAGTTCTATATCGTCTTTCTTGCGACATTTCAAGATGCTCTTCTTAAGCACGCGATTTTCCTCAACCATTCCAGAACCCCGATCTGCCTCTCTCTCGCCCAAGAAGATAGATGTTCTGCATTTAGGACTGTACCCCATTGTCTCCGCAATAAACCTGATCTCTTTAATTACTTCTCGCCCAGGAGCATCTAGAGGGAGACTCCCGAAATAAGCAATGACCGCCGCTTTAAAGAAGTCGTCCACATCATTTTCAGGAGAACCACCTTTCTTGTCAGCTAAAGCATCGCATTCAAAGCCTTTTTCTGTTTCCTTTTCTATATCTGAGACGTTACCAGAAACATCCTCTGTGATGTGAAGCAAATCTGTGGGCACGTTCTCCGCGTCGTCGAGAAACAGGAACTGTTCGATAAGTTCCGCAGCTCGTCCATTTTCTATATCTCGTGGATGCATGTTGGAGATTTTGCCCTCCTTTTCAGATAGCGCTGAATTGAGGCTGTCCAGCTCGCTAGAGCTAAATGCTAATCCGCGTGCGACAGATGTGTTAGACATGTGCCCGAAAGACGAGCTGTCACGCGAGCTCCAACAGACGTCAGCGATGTCGTTTCTTTCTTCTTTTTCGACGTCACCGACGTCACCCTTCTTATCTGGACCGCTTTCTCCTTCATCTACAACGGCAGAGATGGGTTTACTACAAACAGTGGGCACATTAAGGGCTCTAGAACCAAGAACCGGTGAGGGTGTTATAGTGACGGGCTTTTTGCGAAGAATAGAGGGCGTTGTTGGGGTTACTTTAACTTTTTTGACTGATAATGGGGCATAAGCCGACCGAATTGTATTCTGTACTTCAGCATCAACTTCTTCAACACCCCGTTCACGCTCATTCGTTCGAGCAGAATTATCAGAAGGAAAGCAAACACTGTAGAGTGTGTCCCAATAGCTCGTGCTCTTTCCGGGGTACTTTTTCCTCCAGGTCAAGAATCGGTTCTGCATTTTTGTCTTCAAAACATTACATCGGTTCGCAATTTCTTCGTTGTTCAGTTCGAAAGGTTCATGGGAGTGATTCAGGTTCAGCGACACTTTCCACTTCGCATCAAGGTTGGTTAAGTATCCGATAACGTTCGAAGGACAGCTATCTGCGAAATGACTGTGTCGCATGCATCGCATTCGAACACTGACGATGCGGAATGAACCGTTCTTCGGAAACTGTACGTATCTAAAGTAGTGAAGTCCATACAGATAACCTTCTAACTTAGCGAGAGATGTCATTAGAGAGAGAATATCAAAAACTTCGCCAGTAAAATGGTTCCTCTTAGAACCCTTTTCTTCTTTTAGAATTCTAAACGAACTTGTCTTCATAAGTGTCGTTTTGACGTGCTTCGAAGGTGCAGAATTCCTAATATTTGAGTTCTGAACGACATCCTGTATGAGAGAATCCAGAACGGAAGTGGCAGCTAATATGCTGTCCAGAAACTTCAAACGCCGCTTAGATGTTGAAGGGAGAACAGGAGTCAAATGAGCGTTTAAGTGATCAATTTTGGCTCGAAGATGGACTCGTCGTATTTCTTTTCGAATCGCATTCTTGTCAATCGTAACATCGCTTTCGAAATCATCATCATCATCGCTGACATCGTCCAAGACCACTAAAGCATCATCATATGACGGTGAAACTTTTTCCTTCTGTTCATCTTTTTGGTTCATTTCTACACAGATCGATGTAGGAGTAGCCATTTCATACAGGTTATTTGTATCACTTTCCCTTGAAGGGATTCCTGGAGTGGATGAAAGTGGCCTCTTACTGGGGTTTCCACACTTTCCATTCGGTTCCACAGACTTCATGTCTAAGAGAACCTCCTTTCGGCTTTGAATTTTAAAATCGGAACGCCGCAGTATGTGTTCTTCCATCTTCTTCAAACGCGATTTTGTTTCGCCCCGATACGTGAAATATGCCTCACGATAGTTTAAACGATAGTTAGAGACCATGGGTTCGGTAACCTGATCGGTTTCAAAGAACTGTGCCGCCAATAAAACTTGTAAAACCCGGCTTCGGATTGCCATCCACCGATACAACTCGGAGAGATGCGGGCTGTATCCTTTCCGGTACGTTTTTCTTGGGGCAAAACCTGGCTCCGATGCTAGTTCTGTTGCTGTTGCAATGACATAACAACCGCAAATATGTCCATCAGTTTGACGACAAAATTCTCGAATCTCTAACATATAGTTCCGTTTCGAAATTGTGACATAATTGTCACCGCTTCCCTGAAGAACGCTGAATTGGAAGGCCTCTTTCAAGAGGTTTAGAACATTTTCGGGACACTTCCAACCTAGACTATCCCCAAAATAGACAGTAGGCTTCACACGAGGAGCACGTTCAGACCCGATAAATTTCTTTCCAATGAGTACACCCCAATGGAGGGTTTTCAAGTTAAGGGGAACAAAGACTGTGTGAATTGGTGTACAATCTCCTGTCACATTCACAGTAAAAGATCTTCGCAGGTTTTCCAAAAACGACTGTCTACTGGAAGGACTGTTTTTCAAACGTGAAGCATAAGATGACAGAAGTACTCCTGTGTCACAAGTACAAAAACATACGCCTTTTGCAGGCTTTATGTCCATCAAAGCAGCTGTAATAAGATCAGAACATAATAAAGATGCGTTCTGAGAGCTGGGAACGAAGGAAATCGGAGCAGGCTCTAGTTCTTCGGCGTCCACGATCTTATATACATGACGATGAACGATTCGGAATCTCCTTGCATTGTCTTCGATATCCAGTTTCCCAAACCGTTTTAAATTCGCACAAAACGTCCTACAAATCTTCGATACATTCTGATTTGGATCGTTTGAAAGAAGGTTGTCTACGGTGTTCATAGCTCACGCTGAGTATAACACATTCCGGGAGGTTAGAATAAAGAAAACCTGTGGTATTGCTTGCGCGGCATCGATTGTGTTTTGACTTACTCGTAAACGTTTATGAATATCAGAGATGTTATGGTAACAATTTTCTGAATATTGCATCGATAATGAACATATAGCAAGATTGAAACCTGTCAGGAGAACATACAATGGTCATGCGATGGAGTCGAATTGTCAAGGAAGAAGCGCAAAAACTAGTAATGGAGACCAATCATCGTCTACCAGGGTCGTTTTGGCGCGCAAATTGATGTGGCAAGACGTTTGAACATTTACATCGCTGTGGGGAGTTGCGGCACTGTTTGAGCCTAGTCTTTCTATAGGTGGAGAGCGGATCGGCCTAAACGAGCTGATTTGCAAGGTACGGAGATCTGAACCTAGCTTTCTGATTGGTCAGAAGTCCGACGTCGGCGACGCCGTGTCGATTGGCCTCCTGCCATCAGCCGCGGCCGCGGTACGGCGGACATTGCTGAGGTGGGATCCACACGGCAGCGGGCGGGTCACCGGAGGCGTAGAAGACGTCGATGGGGATGCCGCCGCGCGGGTACCAATAGGCACCGATGCGCAGCCAATGCGGGTCGATGCAGCGCTCGATGGCGCGCGCAATGCCCACAGTACACGCCTCATGAAAGTCGCGGTGGTTGCGGAAGCTAGCCAAATACAGCTTGAGCGACTTGGACTCGAGCAGCCACGCGCGCGGCACGTAGTCGATGATAACATGTGCAAAGTCCGGTTGCGCCGTCACCGGGCACAGCGACGTGAACTCCGGACAGGTGAAGCGCGCGACATAACTCACATCGGCGTGTTGGTTACGCACGCGCTCCAGCGTGTCGTGGCGCGGCTCGGTGGGAATGGGCGACGCGTGGCCCAGCTGTGTGAGCTGCGCATGCTTGTGGCGCGTGCTGAATGCGCGACGGACACTTGCGGCGTGGCGCGACACGGCAAGCGCGCGCGTGAACGACGGCGGCGGCGCGGGCATCTGGGAGCGTCGGCGGCTGCGACGACGGCGACGGTGGTGGCGGTGGTTGGCGGTGGCGGCGGTGGTTGGCGGTGGCGGCGGTGGTTGGCGATGGCGGTGGCGGGATATGACACAGCGGTTTTGGCACGCGCGCGCGGGCGTCTTAATTGGCGCAGAGTGAGAGCGTGCACTCGCGCACGCGCACGCGCACGCGCACGCGCACGCGCCGTGAATGGCGAGGCGGCGGCGCCCCTGTGGTGCGCCCCCGCGTTGTGCAACAAACGCAACTCCGTTTAAGCGCCGCCCAACGTGCTCTGCCGCAGCGCCCGCCCTCCCTGCTCCCTTGTCGTCGTTTCTCTCCCCCACCACCACTCTCCCCACTTTCCCCCTCCTCTGCCGCCATGACCGCCTCCAAGCGTACCTCCAAGCCCGTGTCCAAGTCCGAGCCCACGCTCTCGCTGCACACCGTAAGTCAGCGCACCCGTCCGCCGCGCCCCTTCCCGCGCGTGGTACACTACTAACCACCATGTCTCCTTGTCTCTCCCTAGTACGTGGATCTCTCCAAGTTGCGCAAGGCCAGCCTCAAGCGCTACAAGAAGCACTTCAAGCTGGACGTGAAGGCCGACTCCAAGACCGAGCTCCTTGAGGCGGTCGGCCGCCACTTTGCGCAGATGCCCGTCCGTGAGGTGGACGTGGCGCGCGACTTTCACACCTTCTGGCGACTCAAGGCGGGCCGTCGCGTCGCCGCTCACGCCTCCACGCTGGCCGCCGCGGCCGCCGTCGTGGTGCACGGTCCCGCGGCGGCGGCGTCGGCGGCGGCGGCGACGGCGTCGGCCGCCGCGGGCAGTGCCGCCGGCGCGGCCGGCGCTGCCACGGCGTCGGCATCCGGCCGGTAGGCTTGAATAGCCGCGCCGCCGCCGCTCCTCCGCCCCTCCGCCCTGTATATAGCTTGCGTGTGAACGCTTTGTGTCATCCGCTGCCCGTGCGCATTGTAAAGAGCTGTTGCGCGTCGCGGTGAGTGGCGGCGTACGCGCCGTCTGCTACGCGTGCGTCCGCGTCGCCCACACCGCCCGCCCGCACCGCCCTTTTTTGATGCCCTTTTTTGATGCCCTGCTTTTATTTGGCCTGCTTTTATTTGGCCTGTCGCGTCACGCGTGCATCGCTGCTCACACGTGGCACCCACGCGCCGTGGCACGCGCGTCTTTTCACTCTTTTACGTCCAGTCGTCCGTCACCCCTCAGCGTTCGCCACTCGTCGCGAGACTGCACTCACCGCATGCCCCTCCCCCTCCCCACCACCTCTTCCCCGCCCCAACTCCCCCGCTCTCCTACGTCATGAAGAGATCGCGACACCAAACAGCCTCCGCTCCCGTCCCCGCCCCCGCCCCCGCCCCCTTCCCCTCCGATATCGCCGCCATGTCCGTTGCCGATCGCGTCGCCGCCCTGCGCCGCCTCATGGCGCTCCACCACATCCACGCCTACATCGTGCCCACCGAGGACGCCCACATGTCCGAGTACGTCGCCGACTGCGATACGCGTCGCGCCTTCATCTCTGGCTTTGATGGCTCGGCCGGAACCGTCCTCGTCACCCCGTCCAATGCCTACTGCTGGACCGACGGTCGCTACTTTGTGCAGGCCGCCAAGCAGCTTCCCTCCACCGTGTACAACCTCATGAAAATGTACAGCGATCCTGCTATTGAAGATTGGATCATCGCAAACCTCAAGCCCGGCACCAACGTGTTCCTTGATCCCACCACCATTTCGCTCGCTTCTATCAAACGATTCAACTCCGCTATCACCGCCGCAAACCTGTCCGACCCCATTACCATCCACCCACTGCCCGCCGACGTCCCAAACCTCGTTGACCAAGTGTGGGCCTCGGCCAGGCCATCCAAGCCGGCCTCCACCATCTTCACTCACCCACTGCAATATGCGGGCCTCTCGTTTCAAAACAAGCTGCACGACGTGCGCGCCGCCATGAGTCACAACAACGCCACTGCGCTCATCGTCACCGCGCTCGACGACGTTGCGTGGTTGCTCAATTTGCGCGCGTCCGACGTCGAGTTCAACCCTGTCTTCTGGGCTTACGTGTTTGTGACGCACACCAACGTCACGCTCTATGTCAACAGCACGCGCTTCGGCAAGGGCGTGCTTTCGTACTTGCAAGAAAACGACGTCACCCTCGCTGGTTATGACGCCTTGCTGTCCGACTTGGCCTCCACGAAATGGGCGCATAATGCGCGCATGTGGCTTGACCCCAACACGTGCAACTACGCCATCTTGCACTGTCTCGAGGCGCTCGACAACAACGTGGATGTGCTGCAGAAGCGCAGCCCCATCGTACTGGCCAAGGCGCGTAAATGTGACGTTGAGTTGGATGGCATGAGGCAGTCTCACATTCGCGATGGCGCCGCCTTGGTCAAATTTCTGTGCTGGCTTGAGAAGCAGGTGCTTCACCTGCACCAGCAACCGACCGAGTGTGAGGCAGCTGACTACCTGCAGAAGATGAGAAGCATTCAGCAGCACTTTGTGTCGCTATCGTTTCCCACCATCTCAAGCTCGGGCGCCAATGGAGCCGTGGTGCACTACAGGCCGTACCCCAACAGCTGCGCCAAAATCAACAAGGACGAGGTGTACTTGGTGGACTCTGGTGGGCAGTATCTGGACGGCACGACGGACGTTACGCGCACCATGCACTTTGGAAAGGCAAGCAAGTGGCAGAAGGAGTGTTTCACTCGCGTGTTGCAAGGACACATCGCAATCGACCGGCTGCGATTCCCAGAAGGCACCACTGGGCTGCAGATCGACAGCTTTGCCAGACGCTCGTTATGGGAGGCCGGACTGGACTACGCACACGGAACGGGGCACGGGGTGGGCTCGTTCATGAATGTGCACGAGGGTCCGCACATGATCTCGTTCAAGGCACAGGCCAATGCCACCGCGCTGGAGGCGGGCTTCATCACCAGCAACGAGCCGGGCTACTACGAGGAGGGCGCGTTTGGGATCCGCATCGAAAACTTGTGCATTGTGAGGGCGGTGGACGGCGACGGCGACAACGGCGATGGCGTCAAGGCGGGCAAGCGCTTTCTGACTATGGAGCACATCACGTTGTGCCCGCTGCAACGCGAGATGATGGAGGTGGAGATGCTGAGCGAGGAAGAGGTGGCGTGGATCGACTCGTATCACGCCGAGTGCGCCGAGAAGCTGACGCCGCTGCTGGGCGACGACGGGGAAAGCCTGGCATGGCTGAAGAGCAACACGCGGCCGTTGAAGGCATAGTGCGTCTCTACGAGCGCGCCTCTACTACTCCAGTAGTAGTAGAAGGGGCGCAGCCGACGCCGTAAAAACGCTCTGCGTGACGGGCCCCATGTGGCGCGCGTTTTATCCCTTCCCGGCTGCATTTGTGGTGCGCCCACTCGCGCGCGTTTCGCTGAACCGTCCCCCATCGCCCCCCACCCCCACTCCCTCTTCCCAAACCGCAGGCGTCGCTGCCGCCTGACGGTTACGCTTCGTCGCACCCCTGTCGACGATGACTGTCGGCTCACCGTTGTCCTCGCTACCTTATCGCACCGTGCGAATCATTCATTTCAATGATGTGTACAACGTGCAGCAAGGCGTATCGGAGCCCGTTGGAGGCGCCGCCCGTTTTGTCTCCGCCATCAACACCCAAATTCAGCGCTTTGACGGCGAGTGCCTCGTACTCTTTTCTGGCGACGCCTTCTCCCCGGCTCCTTTGACTTCCCTCACGGCTGGAAGCGAGATTCCGCCTGTACTCAATGCTTGTCGCGTTGATGTTGCCTGTATCGGTATGCTAGAGACTGTCTTTCTACATCAGCTATGCTCTCTTCTATCATATCATATCTCATCTTTCATCTTTCTGACCTTGAACGCTGTGGCTGCTTGACTGTAAAAGGAAACCATGAGCTGGACAATGGCTTGCAAGTCATGCAACAACGTCTGTCGGAAACCAATTTTCCTTGGGTCATGTCCAATGTCTGGCAGAAACCAACCCACAGTCCTGATTCAAACCACCTTCAGCAACCGCTCGTTCCATTGGCCAATCTACCATCGTCGCACACCATCACGCGCGCCGGTATCAAATTCGGCTTCATTGGGCTTGCGTCGTGGGACTGGCTCAGTGCCGTTCATCAGGACTTGCTCCGCACATTGCAATATGTAAATTATGCTCATGCCGCCAGACAGATGGCCACTATGTTGAAGCACCAAATGGGCTGCGATTTTGTCATAGCGCTCACTCATATGAGAAACCCAGATGATTTTTTGTTGGCAGAATCTTCGTCTGTTGATCTTGTGCTCGGTGGCCATGATCATGTTTTGTTAAAGCAGTTGGTTGGCTCTACTTGGATTTTGAAGTCTGGATCCGACTTCAAGGTATCTTTACTTCGTCAATCTTCTACTTCTTTCTTGTTGTGTTTTATTTCAGTATCTGACTTCAGCTGCTTTTTGTGTATGTGTGCGTGCATGTGGTCACGAAGAACTATTCTATCCTGGATCTCCATGTCAGTCCCGATCGTGAAGTGCGTGTTAGTGAACCGTGCCACTATGATGTCACTTCGGACATCCCCGAAGATCCTCGCATTGCTCGTTTAGTGGCGGAGAAGCTGGCCTTGCTCGGTCCTCGGTGGACAATATGTGTCGCAGAGTCGATTTGTTGTCTGGATGGACGATTCGCTTCCATACGAACTCGAGAAACTACTTTGGGTAACTTCGTCGCTGATGCCAGTACGTAACACATGCTCTTTTCCGTAGCGCCCACAGTTCATTTTGACTAATGCTCTATGCGATATTGCATTCAGTGACCGATATAATGGGTGCGGATGTTGGATTGCTCAATTCTGGCAGTTTCCGCTCCGACTCAATACATCCAGTCGGTTCAGTTACGCTCGGAATGATTGATACTATACTTCCATACAAGGACCAGGTCGTCGTTGCCGAGTACTCTGGTGCGGAATTGCTACAACGTTTAGAATGTAGCGTCAGTCAATACCCAAATCTAGTTGGAAGTTTTTGTCAAGTGAGTCGAATTAGCTTTTCCTTTGACCCTCGTCGGGAACAGGGCAATCGTCTCCTTCGTGACACCGTCCAGTGCAGGGGTGCTGACGGGAAGATGATGCCTGTTGACGAGAAAAAGATTTATCTATGTGCATTGAAAACTTGGATATTTTATGGAAACGACGGCTTTCCTTGTACTCATGAATCGAAGATTGTCAGATGTAGCGATACTCCACTTCCCCGGTTGCTTTCAAAGTACATTGCAGGAATGAAAACTGTTGGAGACGGGGTTGTACCACAAATATCCTCTCGAGTGGAGGATAGAATTCGATGCGTCTGTCCCGATGAACAGTTGCTACAAGCCTATCGACGTGTTTGACTTCGAATTCTGTTTTGTTTCTAGAGCCTTGTACAAAATTTCCCGTGCTCCCTGTAACCCATACTCTCTTGCCTATTCTCAAGATTCCTGCAATGAGACCGGAACAAAAAGACAACTACATTCGTCGACTATTTTTATTCGCTTCTGTGTTCTGTGTGTGTTTTGCATGCCATATTCTACACAAGATTAACGAGTGTCGTTCAGAAACATGCAATTAATTGGAAGAAACAGTGTGCCCTACTATAAATGCGCTAGTCTTTGTTTTCTACATCGCAATTGCCACCAACTCGGCACGACTTACAAGTACTGTTCTTGGTACTATTCGAGGCATCGTTCTCATCCATTGTACCCCTCCCCGACAAGATCCTGTCGATCAGAACCCTTTTCGTACCCTGTCGACAAAGACTTTGTTCTATCAAACGAAGTCGGAGCTCTGCCACCGTAAGCCTGTTCAATGACTTCGCAGTTGGTGGGGCTCCCTTCGCAGTCAATGGAGGGCGTCGGCGAGACGCCGCGGGCGTTTGGCGGGTCTTCCTAGTAGAACGAAGCACACGTTCCGAGGATGGACTCTCGATATTGGAGATCTCCTGATGTTGTCCCGGAAGCTTGATTCCTTGTACCACCATGTGCTGAATAAGGTCTTCTTTCCGAAGTTTGGACATGGTGTCGAGATTGTTATCTTTCAGAATTTGTCGAAGTTCCTTCACAGTCTTCCTTCTGTAAAGTTCCGCAGTATCCTCCGGTTTCTCCTCGCCCTCAAATATATCATCGCTATCACTGGCCGTAGCGATGACCGTGCTTTCTGATTCAGTCACTTCGCCTTCAGAGGATGCCAGACTCTTGGACTCATCGGAAACCGCTTCATCGCTTTTCTCCTTCGTAGAAAGCCCTTTGGAAACAGAATTGTCAGCACTGTCCTCCATCATTTGTTTCAATCGCTTAACAAGATCTGCTTTCCTCCCAGCAGTACTCCCATTCATTTTGCGCAATTTTTCTCGCAATTCCGCGACGTACAGCTTGTTGAGCTGAGCATCCAGGTCTTCTTCGCCGTGCTTTTGTGCAGTTTGTTCATCCGATGCACCCGGCTCCTCAAGATATGTTGCTTCCTGAGAAGGCTCGATAATGGACTCATCGCCTTTAAAACGCGGGCCAAGCACACAATTGGCCTGCTCAATGCCTCGGTACGCATCGGAAGGCATGGAAGAGTCGCTTATGTGGGATGCTTCGGAGTCATCACCGTTTTGATCAGCCTCTCCTTCCGCATCTTCCCCTCCCATCGATCCTTCTTTCGATTCTGGAATCTCCGGAACGTTTCTTACACCGCCTTCTTCGAAATGATTATGTTGGTGAATGTCATCGAGAGATGAGCCCTCGGCCGACAAAGGATCTGGATCATTCGTACCGTCCAATTCGGGTTCGCCGGATTCGATAATATCTCCGTCGGAAAGAGCATCAGAAGATGGAGGCCCTTCTTCATTTCTGACCATCAAGCCCTGAACCTCGTCATTGAAAGTATGCAAATCGTCCCCAGTTTCCGAAGAACGTAGTTGGAATGAAGCGCGATTTACTCTGATTTCCAACTCCCTTTCAAATGTGTCTGCAGTGTCCTGTGAATAAATGGAGTTTGTGTCAAACGAAGTGGTGCGGTCAAGTGACTCGACATACTCAGATCCTTCAGAAAGCTTATCTGCTAGATCTTTGTCGACAGATAAAGGTTCTCCAATTCCTTTTGTAAGCTTCGCAAGAATGATGTCCGAAGACGTCCCCTGATTGAGACCGTTTAACACAGACCACTCGCCGGATGAGGCAGCTTCAGAATGCATGCCGTTCGCAGAAGGCTCCTCGCCATCTGAACGTAGTTCTGTGCTTTGCCGAACAACCTTATCAGCGTTGGAGGCCGTGTTTGCATTGTCTTCTTGATCACTTGGTGGAATTATGGTTTCACCCCTAGATATCGAGCGTTCCGTCCTTCTTTTATCCATCGCCACAGGGCCAGACTCTGTGCCAGAAAGATCTTCTCCATTTCCTAGAGATGGCTCTTGGGTGGTGTCTAAGTCGTCAACATCACCCATAACGTTTCGTACGGCGGCGGCGGCGCCAAGAACCTTGTCAAAGAAACTCAGACGACGAGACACTGACATTTGTTTAGAGGTTGATAAATCTTGAATTTCATCCACAGACATCAGAGGCTCCGTTGATGCGTTGCAGTCGCCAACTTTCTCATACCCAGAATCGCTAGTTTGAAGGTTTCCAGGGGAACACTTAGTATCAGATTTGTCTTCGGATGTGTCCCGCTCTTTACCGCCGCTTAGACGCTTAAAGAGAGAAGTTATTGCACCAGTTAGGCCTGAAGTTGACGAATCTGCAGAATCCCCAGTGTTAAGAGATTTACCAGAATCGCTTTCGGGGGCATCCGCGGATGAATCACGATTCTTTTGCTCTTCCGGGGTTTCCTTCTCCAGTTGTGATTGAAGATCAATGACAGTCTCCTTATCATCTTCTTTGTTCTTCTCGGTTGCGAATTCATCTCTCCCACCCGTATCTAGGGGCATAAACCCGTTGAAAAGGGTCTCTTGTTTGTCGGAAGATACCTCACCTGCATCGGTTGATGTGCTTTCGCTCGCTATATACGAATTGGTGGCTTCCACGGAACTTTTTTTCGGCCTCGACGGGCGAAAAGGAGAATAGTGGGTTCCCCTTTCTAGCTCAATCTTTGGAGCAAACGCAACTGACCGTTTCTTGCTTCGGCCGGTCGATTTGGATGAACGAAGCACGCTGCCGGAACTTTTGTTGATAGCTGATGGAGTCCTGCACTCTTTGATGAGGTTTTCAGATCTTTTCGAGGCGGGTTGAATATTCAAGATAGGGCTCTTGTCTACCAAAGGAGATCTAACCAGATTCTTTTCCACAAAGTCTTGAGACGATACCCGATTACTGTTTTGCTGTGGGCTCAAGTCTATTTTGCTCTCACTACTATCGGGAGCTCGAGAAACAAACGCAACAGTTGGATTAGTTTGAAGGTCGCCAGTCATCTCATGCTTTGCGGGAAGGGCCGATAGCCCCAAGCTTAAACGAGAATAAATGATACTCTTTCGTTCCCGCATTGTTAGAGTGCCGTGTTTCGATGCTGATTTCGCCATTCGCATAGGCTTCCTTGTCTTCGGGGTAGGAGGAAGTGAAACCTTATGATCAAGGGTTTTCGTTGAGGTTGAAAAACAAATGCCATTATTTGTGCCTGTCAATGTGTTTTGATGGATAGGCTTCTCTTCTGCGCCTACAACTACTTCCACTTCGGAAACATGGTTAATTCCTTCGTGTGCTTTTGTTGGCTGAAGCACAACGGTCTCTTCATTGTCGTGCATTTTCGTTTCTGTCCGTGCTCTGTCGACGTGGGCATCATTTTCCGCACCATCAGACTTGGAGAGGGTCTTTGAGCTTTCACTCTCAGACAATCTTGCTCTCTGGGTCTCGCTTAGGAGCCTTTCGGTGTCTCTATTCTGGGCCACAAATCTTTCGCCAGATGCGTCCACCACCAGACTCACTCGACGCTTGGGTTTGCGCTTCTTTTCCGATGCCTGAGTTTTGAAAATGATCTTTCTCTCGCTAGCAGCCTTTTCCGCCCCCTTCGCCTGTGGACGAATCTTTCCAGGAACCAATAAGGATGGAGATTTCGAATGCTGCTGAGTAGGGCTTTGAAAGTCAACCCGAAAGCCGCGGTCGCCAAGAAAGAAGTTATCTCCGGGTAAAAGAGGGATTTCGCTTTCTTTGACAAGCTTGGTGCCAGTGCGGGAGTGAACGACGGGTACATCAGGGTGGATTCCTTGCAAATGAACACCGTCGGGACGGACGAAGACGAGAGCATGAAGAGGAGCGTTGAATCTGTGCTTGATGCGAATGTCGCAGTCTGGGTGTGAACCTAAGACACACCAGGTCTTCGTATCGAACTCGAAGCACTTTCCGGCTTCGCCTGTAGCTTGTATGACGGTGATTCGGCATGAGTAGGGAACTGACATGTTTTTCTCAGGCTTGGTGCAGAATTTTATCACAATCTTCTCGACCTCAAAGTTGCGCTTGCAGCATTGGTTTGACTAGTGGTCGGCTCCAAGGCGTTTCCGAATGTCGAAGAACGGATTGTTGTGACTGAGAGCCGGCAAATACCGCACTTCTTAAATTGGTTTATATTTTTGAAATTTTGAATTCAAGCGTGATGGGCACTGCGCTAAGGCAGATCTAAAACTTGAACCCTGATCGTGGCATATGTGTGCATTGCAATAAACTATAGTAATGAGGGTTCCCCTGAAAGTGTCAGTGTCATCGTCTCCTTTAGACGAAGTCAACCGTTACGAACTAAGGGCTGTTGATCGAAATGCTTTTTGAAATAAGAATCTCAGGGCTCTCGTGCTGATATCACTTTCACAATCTTCGGTTGTTTTTCAGAAGAATCCTTCCACTGAGGCCACCACGTCCCCGTACTTGTATTGTCTTCATGGAGGCGTACAGTCCAAGCACGAAGACAGTAGTTCAAAGCAGTGCGCTGCATGAAATCTAAGACTATGATGTTCTATGGGAGTTGTATGCGCATAGATGAACCGGGAAATGTGTATCACCCCACGCTCCCATCTAACCAAACTCACTATTTACTACATCTAACCAAGCTCACTAATTACCACATCTAACCAAGCTCACTAGTTACTACATCCAACCACGCTCACTAGTTACCACATCTAACCAAGCTCACTAGTTACTACATCCAACCAAGCTCACTAGTTACTACACAAACGAGTCCGAATTTTCTTGAGCGATCCTTTACGATACACCGCTTTCTAATTTCTGGGTTTCTTGAAAATTTAGAACCAGTTTTCTTAGCGCTTCACAGTTCTGTAGTGTTGAGTCTAGCCATTCCTCCAAGAGTTCTGAATCAACTCTTCTTCTGAATTGGAGCCTCCTTACTGGCTGCCAAAATCGCCGACAAGGGGTTGCATAAATGCGAGAGCATATACATGAATGGTTCCCGTTTCAGCAGCAGTGTCAGATAGCATTTCATCCACGGCGAGAACAAAAACAAGTAACACACCCTATTACTGTCAGCTGATGTTGAACCACCACCTTTTCGAAATACCGCCGCATGCATGAAGCCGCTGAAACCTATTGAGAGTCCTCGTGTTTAAGAAGTCTTTTTTGTGGGATCGTAATCCAAAGTCTGAGTTCTCTGGCCACGAGAAAAGAGGTGAAACCTCTTGTTAAACACTATCACCATGGCCAGAGGAGAAAAAGTTCAATCAATTGGGAACCAGTTGGATATCCAGATCGAGGCCTCCAATTTGGCCAACATGGATGTTTTTTCCCTGAGTGATCCGTTTGCTCTTTTGGAGGAGCAAGAGAACGGACATTGGGAGGAGATTGGTAAGTCAAGTTTAATCATGCTGACCAAAGATGCAACTCTAATTACGTGAGTACTATTTTGGAACAGGTTGTAGTGAAACTAACCACAAAGAACTACGTGCAACGCCGTGAAATGAAGGGCGTACTGAAACAATATGGGATGTACTGAATCCAAAATGGGTTCGAACTTTTGTGCTCCCAGCCGAAACTCCTGTTGGTCTTCCTCTCCGAGTGACAATTTATGATCGAGACTCGAAGACCCAAAACCTTGACAAGCAGGAGGTTATAGGGAGCTGCGTGTGTCGTGTGGAGGACATCATGAAGGAGGGATGTAATGGGAAAACGATGGAACTTGAAAATAAAGACCTAAAAGAAACTGGTTCAGTCACGGTCATAGGAGAATTGTATGATCCGGCAGAGAATGATCATGAGATATTCTTGGGCCGGTGCAAGTTTAGAAACAACTCCTTTTTTGGAATGTTCTTGATAAGACCATATATCGTGATTTACAGAAGAAGAGCGAACAATGAGTGGGCACCAATATTTCGATCTTCTCCGAGAAAGAGGGGTGAGGATGCCGCATTTTCAGAGGACTTATTGCATCGAGCCAAACTCAGAACTTATAAGAAGAATGGCGGACATGTTGAGGATACGCCACTGCGTATAGAGCTGCGCTCGCACAAGTCTATTACTGAACACAAACTAATTGGGGCGGTTCAAATGTCTCTTGGTTCTTTGCGTCGCCAAGGAGAGCGGAAGAAAATAAGCCTTGGATTAGCTGGTGAATCCGTTGGTGAGTTGATTGTGACTAGAGCTACCCTCGCAGATAACTCTAGTAGCTTCGATTTCGAGGTGTGTTTCCGCTCCTAAATATGAAATGACACCTTCATCTAAACGTCATTGACCTTGTGATTAGCCATAGCTATCCAACACGTTCCATTTATTGAGCATTGACTTTTAGTACTAAAAGTATTGTTTACCAACACTTACATCAAAACAAAATATATACTCTTCATTGCTACGCAGGTGTGAATTTAAGTATTGTTCGAGACCGCCGTACTTCGCTAATTTGAGCAGACTTGGTACACGACCCATCCCCTGAAAATGCAAACCGTAGCTCAAGCGAGCCGTTAACCCCTGACGAGGAGAAGAGTCGATTGGCATTGACCAACGAAGACGTATCAACTCAGTTCCGAGAAAAAATACTGGGTAAAGTTGTCACAATGAATACCTTGCAAATGGGTTTCTGATCGATCACTTGAGGCCAAGAATCTTTGCACGTTTTTCTCTCAGCTCCTCAAATGGGTTATGCACACCTTCGCCTTTCCATCGCGCCACCCGTTCAACCTCATCCATAATGTCCATGATTTTTAACCCGCTTGTTTGGATTTTCTGTTGGAATCCATCACCTACCAAGTGATTTATTCGAAGCAAGGTATGATAAGTTAGTAGAAATGAACGTTGACCAAATGGATCAAGTACAGCACAATACGTACCATACAGCAACTCTATCGTAGGGTTGCCATACTCTTCCGTGATCGTTAGCTCGGTCAGCAACTTTGGATTGGATCTTTTTACAGGGGGTGTACGCACTCGTCTTAAGAATTCTCTTCGAAGGCGTTTTGGTTGATCATGGTTAGAAATGATTCAGGGAAGAACATGAACAGTTGTCCGCCGAAATCATCATCCTTACCTGGCCGTAGTCGAGCGATAATCAAAAGGATTGGCAGTCACAGTAACTTTTTGCAATGTTTTAAACAGTTCCTTGGCTTGACGAGCCGCAGCCAACGAACGTACCAGCTGTCCCATTTCAAATTCTTTGACCGACCGCTCCTCTTTCGCAAGTCTCGAATGCAATCCCGGGTGGCGTAACTTCCTTTCTTGATGTGAGAAGATCCAAATCCTGTGAAGGCTATAGGTTGAGGAGTGAGCGAGCAGGCGATAGTACCAAGGCTTCGATGTGCCGTGTTCTTTGAACGTGTGATTTAGATCCCACGGAAATAAGTCATGATGAACGATAAACGCCACCCGCATTACTCTGCCTCTTTCAAAGACCGATTTTCGATACTGTGAGGGTTTTTTGTCAATTATGTCTCAGGCATGTCAGAAATCAAAAAAGTCGTTCGTAATTCCTCTTCGTGCTGATCGTGCTCAGACACGTCTTGTCTCTTACTATTGTCTTAACAACGAAGGTCAACAATCGCTGAACACGGCTGCAAAGACGGAATGATGATGTTTGAAAGGCATGTAGGAACTCGAATCATTCTGTTCCTGGATGAAAGCCGACTTTTAAGAACTGTTTGATTATGCTTCTCTCTCAGACATAATTGTAATACTGAAGAGTAGTCGATCATCATCATAAACTTCATGATTTCTTAATCTCTCACGAAGAAAAAACTATGTTGACCGTTTCGATCATCCTTTTAATGGCTGCTTTCCTTTTGACGGCATTGAATACATGGGTCAATCTTCGACAACCTGAACCATATATGGATGAGCTATTTCATATACCTCAGGCTCAAGAGTTCTGCAATGCACTCGCGTCCAAGAGACTTCCACTTTATGACCCTTCGATTACGACACCGCCGGCCCTCTACATTCCAAACGCTATCCTTGCAGCCTTATCGGGGAACAAGGTTGTATGTGACACTCGTTGGCTTCGAGTTACTTCTGCCACGATGTCCTTCTTCTCTTTGTTACTCATGGTCAATATTCTTCAGATAACAACTAGAATCCGACGAGGCCATTATGGATCTATCACCGCAGGAAATGCCCTCGTTGATGACGAGGTAGTCTGGCTACTGTCGTTCATCATTTGGCTTCATCCGGTAAATTTATTTTACTCCAACTTGTTCTACACCGATACTACTTCTCTATTTTGGGTACTGCTTTTCTGGAGGATAAATCTTAGGAACAGCTCCTTATTTTCTGCGCCATTCGGAGTTCTAGGAAGCTTGTCGAGACAGACAAACATGGTTTGGCATGCATACTTGTCACTTGATACCTACGTCAACTCGAACATCCCGCAGAGCGATTCTGATATTCCTTTGTTTGTACTGAATTTCATTCGGGGAAATCGCTTTCACGTACTTGCTGGAATAGGATACATTGCGTTCGTGGTGTTAAACAAAGGAATCGTGCTGGGAGACAAATCTCATCACGAAATGACCATGCATCACGCTATGTTTGCTTACTTTGCCGCTTTTCAAGGAAGCTTCTTTACTTTAATTCAGCTCTCCATGCCTTGGGAAGCTCTGAAAATGGTATACACAGTCTTTTCGTCCGGTAGGTTGACGACGTTTCTCTTAAGTGTTTGTGTTGCTTTGACCGCTATGGTTCTCGCTACAGGAGATGCGGTGCACCCGTTTATTCTGGCAGACAATCGTCACTTCACCTTCTACATCTACCGTCGCTGGTTGCTGCGTTCCATTTGGCGAAGACTAGCTCTTGTCCCGATATACGGGTGGTGCTTGACCAACTCTTTCTTTGAACCAATAATTGTGCTCAGTATTGAACGCCAAGGAAGTATACACTCTTTGAACGAATCACATTGTGACCAATGGACGTCGAAAGCAGAATTTTTTTCAGATGTGGCTTTGCTAGCTTGTGCCTACATCACTCTTGTACCATCATCTCTCCTTGAGCCAAGGTATTTTGTTGTCGGTAGCACCTTGTTTTGGTTGAGGCGTGCGGCCAGGTTAGGATCGTCACCAAACAAGATTTTTTTGGTGCTTGTTTCTGTGGGTATGTTGTTCTTGAACGTAGCGTTTGTGTACATATTTGCGGAGCTTCCATTTCCGAGAGCAATTGACCTGCATATGCCGAATGATACTTCTCCCGGTCGTTTTATGTTCTAAAGTGGAAGGAAAATGTAAGCTGTTCCCAAGTACACGGATGACTCGGTGCCAAGTGTGCGAAAGGAGAAAGGAATGGTATCTCCTTGGTGTAGAATTTTCGGCAAGGGGTATTGGACTAACGTTACCGGGGTATTTTTCTCTGAGGGTTGAACAAACGTACAAGCTCAGGATACCGCATCTTCAGCTCTTAGTATAGATCTCACTTCATCCTCTAAATCATGGTTAGGCGCCAAGATGCTGGTTAAGAATTCTTCAAAATCTTTGTTTGAAATGTCTCGCATCGTTCGCAGGATAGCTCCAATCGCCTGGAGCAAGTCACGTTGCACTTTGAGTCTGACTTCTCTGAGTCTTTGTATGGATTCCAAGGGAAGTTTCTCAGCGCACTTTGTTTCATTCTTCGACAAGCATTGATACGTAAACATGGAGTTTGACACAAGAACCCGCACCATCTTCTTCCCAACCCTTTCCAGAAAGCCCTTCAGCACCCGTGTATCTATGGAGTGGAGGGCACCGAATACACGACCCATACATACAGCAATTGGAAGACTGTTGAGAAACGGATCATCTTCCTTCTCTCGATTTAATTTTCCTAACCATTGCAGGCAAGTCTGTATGAGAGGCTCATTGTTTGCCACAGTACCCCGCAGCTCCTCTCGAGAGTAAAATGGGACAGTGTAGCGAGAGTTAATGAGAGCTAGCCGTTCCGTTGTAAGGATTTTCATCCACTTTGTTGTCTGCATCATCTTTAGCCTATGGTCTTTGGTTGTACAGAATCGAAAGCAGAAAGGAAGCATGGCTGCCGTGCCGAGGGCGGAATCAAGTACCTCACATACCAAAAGAGGAGGCAGAATTCGACAGGCAAGGGATACGCGTTGTATCAACATATTTGTACAGCGTTCCCGTTTGATACCATTTCCATACAGGGAAAGAACGATGGTACTTCCCAGACAGAGTGAATGCTTCTTCACCTGTGACACTATTGACTCATTTTGAAATCCAGATGATTCGCTACCATTTTCTTCGCTCCCTCGATCAAGAACTTGAATCGCGTCGATCACTTCGGATACTTGTTGAGCGATGGATGCACCTAGTGCAATAGCATCAGAGTCTGCTGACAAGCCATCAAGAGCCCCGTATATCTTGTCATGAAAAACTTCAGCAGCTATATTCGCTATGAACAAGTGTATATCAGAGAGTACGTGGTCTCTATTGCTCTTACATACACACTTGGTATTCAACTTCCGCACCATGAATATAACGTGTCTTCTTGGGAGGGGCCAAAAACATGGAATCAGGTCGCCCGTGATGCGCCGCACAGCTTCAGGAACAGAAAGACAGTGAAAGAAACATTGGTCAGTGATCAGAAGTAAGTCCAACACTTCTCTACCAACACCAGCCCCGTGATCCTTGACCTCCTGGCACAAATAGTTGAGACATGATACATCCACAGCAGAATAATGTCCATTATTTTTCCGTTGGCACCAAGTGCGATCTCTTGCAAACCGAACAAACCCATTTTGGATCCACTCTTGAGCGCCAACAATCTCCCTGTCCTTCGTCACAAGAAAATGGATGGTTTCATACAGCAACGACTTGCCACATTTCCCTGCACATTCTAAGTGCTCGAGAAAGTTATATATAGCGTCTTCACGGCCCCATCCACAGCGTAGTTCTGTGTTAAGAATCCGTGTGACTTCCAAATTCTGAAATCCTTGGTGCCCGAAAAACACGAGTACTTTTGATATTTGATTGACAAAGGGCGACAGTTCATGTGACTGATTCGAAGAAGTTGACTTCTTGTTCCTCCGAATCCTGTCTTCCATAAGGCGCCATGGAAAACAGATTATCCATTGCAGAAAGACCAACAGGGAGTCAAGCTTTTCGGTGCAAATTGTCTGAAAAGACCGAAGTGTTCCTTGGGTTTCGAGAACTACATCATTACCATGGTTTACGATCATGACTTCAATGGCGGTTTCAGATGCTGAATAAACCAGAAGCGCACAGTAGAATATAAACGTTATGGAATTCCGCACCCGAATTGCACTGGTCAAAGGGAGACATTCGATTATCACGTTCACTATAGGGGACATCTTCGAATTAGAGATAGAGTAACAAAGGTCAGTTAAAGACGATTCAGATTGTAAAGTTAGAATGGTGATAGTTAGTATCGCAGTCGAACGGATAATTGAAGAGGGAAGCAAGTCCGTTCTGGTACAAATTAGAGCAAACATTTGATATTGCAATGGTTTCTGAAGAGCTTGTGTCCTGGGGTCTCCGAAAATGTCAAGTAGCATACCACGCAAAGCTTTCCCTGTGGTAACCCACCATTTCTCATGATCTCTGAGAACATTTGGCTTTAGCTCTTCGCGGTTGTTAGTGGTAGTTTGTTCCGGTAGCCGACCAGCAATCGCGAGGCAAAAGCTCTGGAGAACATCGCTAGCCACTTCTGCCCGGTTGACACGGGTCTCGCCCGATAAAACCTTCTGCAACTTCATACACAGAACTTTGGTTACGGAACGTTCACTCGAAGGGGATGATTCGAACCCATTGGTATGCTGCAATCGGATTTCTGTTTCCAAGATTCCAGAGATAATATCCTGTAGAGAGTCGTCAACGCTGAATTCTCGTGCCGTTTCCGTAGCTTCAGCCTGTTCGACAGGGTTGAGTCTGGCGTTTCTAGCTTCGTGAATAGATTTGACCGCTGTGTTGGCCTCGGACGCGGAAATTGCTTTGTCTTTTCTTTTGAAGGCAAGATGTTTGATGAGGTTTATCTGATGGGCTTCAAAGTTGTCTTTCCGTGCGATGAACACAGTATCATGCGTCTCTGACGCATATCGGAATAGCAACGGATCCAAAAGAACAGCCTTCGTTGTCTTCTGAAAGTGGTATCGATGAAAATTAATCTGCCGCAGAAGGGATCGAGGTAGTTCTTTCGTTCTCGCGAAATCTGTGACAAAATGTGCGCAAGAAAGGACGAGCTTCGGAGAATTCTTAATGTTCTGACTGTTCCCTTCAGCGGACGCCGCTTCCTCCTCAGAGAGAAAGTTTCGCGGTTTTGGATCTAATTCAGATATCCTGGACCTCGCTCTTACTAAATAGTCGGGCATAATACGAGCCAGTTCTCTCTTGTTTGAAAAAACACGATGATTAAGCCTCAACAGCTCAAGCGGTTCAAGAGGTAGAAGTTGTGCCAGAGCATGAATAATTCCTTCAACCGTTTTCCTCCCATACTGCACAATGAAATGTCGAAACCAGTCCTTGTGAGCTTGGTAAACTTCGGATCTTTGCTTTCCTTCTGGGAAACTTGGTGCCGGTATCAAAAGCCTTCTTGCCAAACATATCAGCACTGCAGACAAGAAAGGATCGCTCGTTGCACTCAGAGCCCCAAGGGCCCCAGATACAGAACTCATGGTCTTCTTGACGATATCATCGTTGACGTCGTCGAAGGAGGATTTGTCTGCGATGCGTTGGCCTAGTAGTACAACTCTGGCCCAACAGCCATTCAAGATACGGTTGCTAGTCTTCTCCGCCATCTGTTGACGAAAGGAATTTAAACATGCCAAATATATGTCTGAGGCATCTGCTGGTTGGATAGCGGTAAAAAGCTTGCGGAGTACGGATTCGTGAAGCTCTCCTTCCTGAAGATACTCTGCACAACAACGTCCAGTAGCCAGTCCAGAAAGTTCAGGGGTCCAGGTCACCTGCTCCCGAAGATTGAGACGAGGTCAAAGGATAGTTCTGTCAGAAACGGACATGCTAAGTGTATACTTGGTACATACATACATACGTTTGGCAACTCAGCAGTGGTTTGCTGTGAGTATGAAACTGGTAGGACAGTCTGGTTTGCCCATTCCAACAGTATCTCGTACCCTTCACCTTCTGATTCGACGTACTGCTTGACAAACACGATCGCCTTTTCTGCAATAAGAAGTCGAGAGCGCAAATGAATCGGCCCCAAACTGTGCATGGTTCTGGGAAATACAGCCGAAACTAAAGCATGTAACAGAAAGGTATGTTGCTCCTGACACACCTCCACGGCATAAAGCAGCAAAGAAGAAATGCCACGCGCCGCGCCGCGACATAGACAAACGTCTAAGGAGTTCATCTCGTACTCGACGCGTTGCAACACTAAAATGTGGTCAATATTGTCGCGACGCAACCGTCCTGCGCGTAAAAGCTGGACAAGTATGCAAAGCGGTGGCATGAACTCGGCGTCGTCCACTCCGAATACGAGAGCGGCCAGATGCGACGCACTGCAGACGCGATCTTTGGCGCTTTCAAAGAGGAGTTGGAGTCGATGATTACCGTGTGGAGCGGAGATACATACGAGACTGGCTACCAGCGCACGCGTAGAGGGGTTGATGAAGGTGTGTTGAAGCTTGGGTTTCTTGGTGCGAAAATTCAACAGGGCGGGATTGGCTTGTCTCGTCCTGTGGTCGCGGAAGATGGAGAGCACCTGAGTGCGAATGGGAGGGGACGGCATCGCGGGCAATGAATCATCCTCCCTGTGCTTGTGGGGACGTGGAAGTCGTGAGGTCTGTGAGGTGAGGTGGGACTGAGAGACGGATGCCTCCACGATGATGGCGCACTCTCCATCGAGCGAAACCCGTTTCGATTCAATAACTTTTAGCGCGAAATTGGTTTCGCTTATTCGTGAAACGTGTCACCGTGTCTCGAACATCGCCCGCTGGCCAGTTGCGAGAATTGGCTGTCTGCGAAGCCTAAGACCAGCAGCGAAGACTAAGGGCGAGGGTTAATGTCGGGCAGCTGCGGCCACACAAACGCCACGACGACGCACTCCGTGCGCGAGCTCGCCGCCAGATTGCCCGCGCTCAAAAATCTCACGGCGCGTGATTTCTCACGTGGACCTGCTGGAGAATCCATGTCGTGCTCGGAGCAGCGGCAACTGCAAACCCCCAGTTCAACGATTGTGCACCGTTCATTTTAGAGACTGCTATTGCAAGCCAACATGCTTTGTCTCCTTTGCAGCTTTCAGTCGGTGTGGTAGCGCTTAATTCAATACCGTCCCCGTCCTATCCCCCCGCCCCCTAACTGGTTGATAATGGTTTTCAAGAGCTCTGTGGCTTTCGTGCCGGGCGGCATTGCCGCTGCTGTGCGTGCCAATTCTTTGTCGTCCTCGCGATGCTCGCAACGCGCCGTCGTCCCTGTCGCCAAGTCGCGCTTCAGCATGAATGCCGCCTTCGGCACCAATACTGAGCTGGGGGGCCTGCTATCGCTTCCACTCCCGTCTTCCGTTGTTATGGCCGAGTATGTCTGGCTGGATGGTTTCTTCAAGCTCAGATCGAAGAGTCGCACTGTCGACGCCGGAATATCCGATCCAGCACAGCTTCCAGAGTGGAATTATGATGGCTCCTCTACGGGTCAGGCCCCCGGCGATGACTCTGAAGTCATTCTGAAACCGTGTGCTATCTATAAAGATCCCTTCCGAGGTGGCGATCACATTCTTGTCATGTGCGACACCTACACTCCTGGCGGCAACCCACTTCCGACGAACACCAGGGCCGGTTGTGACTTTGTCATGGACAAGGCGAGAGACACTGTCCCATGGTTTGGTTTGGAACAGGAATACTTCTTGTTTGATCCGAAAACTAACAAGCCGCTTGGCTTCCCCGCGGACGGCCAGCCCGCCCCTCAAGGTCCGTATTATTGTGGTGTAGGGACAGAGAATGCATTTGGCAGAGAAATTGCCGAAGCTGCTTGGCGCGCTCAGTTGTATGCGGGCCTCAAAGTCGGCGGTATTAACGCCGAAGTCGCTCCCGGGCAGTGGGAATTCCAGGTTGGGCCTTGCGTGGGCATTGAAGAGGGTGACATGCTGTGGATGGCTCGCTACATTTTGGAGAGAGTGGCGGAAATTGCGGGTGTAATAGTAAACTTTGAGCCAAAGCCTGTAAAGGGCGATTGGAACGGTTCTGGATGCCACACCAACTTTTCAACGAAGGCGATGCGCGAAGATGGTGGCTACGAAAAGGCTATTCTACCAGCCATGGTTCCGATGGAACAAATGGCTCAAGAGCACATCAAAGAGTACGGACAAGGAAATGACCAACGTTTAACAGGTCAACATGAGACTGCCCCAATTGACCAATTCCGTTGGGGCGTGGCTGATCGTGGGGCTTCGATTCGTATTGGTGCAAACATTGTCAAAGACGGAAAGGGGTACTTCGAGGATCGACGCCCAGCGGCTAACTGCGACCCTTATGTCGTGACTAAAATGCTCGTGAAGACCGTGTGTAACGTCGCTGAATAAACTTCGTGACAGCCTAAACTCGAACTTGGTTTGAGCTCGGCAGGTGTTACGACAATATTTAGAAATAACTCATGGTGCTGACAGTGCACGCTGTTTATATGGTTCAATTTGCAAATTGGAAGGGATATAGTTAGAGCTGTAGTTTTGGGTTTATTACCACCAGAACGTACTCAGTATTTCTCGTAGGAAAAGGTGCATCCTTTATGTTTTTCTGAACGCTTTTGTCGCGCTTCGCGTTGACATTCTGTACGTAGTGAGTTTAATACAGTCTTTTCTTCTGTTAAGAGTTCTTGCCCTGAAGCGCTTCGTCATGGAATTAACTAAGCAACGTTAACCCGTGAACCATTTGCCAGAAAGCCACGCCAGAAATCTGGGAGACATTCTCAATCCGCGTTCAACATAGGCTTCGGATGCTTTGAATCGACTACTAAAATAAACAATTCAACACCTAGGACATGAACTTCTATTCAATTGCTACCTTGACGGAATGCAGCGCCTAATTATTTACGTAGGTCATCTCAAAAGACTTCGAAGGGTAGCAATTGCCACCCTTAGTGATATCAAATATATGTATGAATTTCAATCAATGGGATTTATTCTCGTCAAATGGATTAGAAACAAAGAAAGTGTCTCGAAGCAGTCCTCCAGCCACCAATGGATTGTTTCCAGGGTTTTTCACGGAGGAACTACGCTTGGGCCGGATGAAGATGCAGGTTATGCGCCGGTTCTTTTGTCCGACTTCGCCGATTGTATGAGGATTGGGTGGAAGGACGTCGTCAACGGTTATTCTGGCGGCAAACGTGGTACATGCGAAGCGCCTTGTCGTGGTGTGCCCCTTAGCCGAAGATCTCTAGAGGTTGAATGAAGGGATATATGAAAAGCTGAAGGCCAAAGTCGTCGGTGACGAAACGCTTCTGCGGTCGAGAACGACTCTCGCTAGTGAGCGTAACACGGTTATAGATATGCAGTGGGTGGCTTCAGTGCAGAAAAAAGTGCTACAAGCTGTTGGGGGTCCTTAGCAAGCGCCATACGATACAAGAAATTCACGTACGTGCTCACACAAAGAGAGAGAAAGAGAGAGAATGGGTTTTTTATCGGTGAATTGCAATGAATTTCAATCTTCATCTCTGTGGGACAGTAGTATTACGGAGCTTTTTGGGGCTACCATTCATCATCCGTCATAGCCACCTTTGACCTTAGTAGCTTTTTATTTGTCTTGAACATTTATAATTTATATGTTTTATGGGGTTTTCAAAACACACAAACTGTCCAAAAAAAGCCCGACCTTTGTTAGAATAGAATATGATGCTGTACTCCCAAGCAGAACGACTTTTGAAGAGTTGTGCGTCATGCAGGCATGTATATTTCATCTCACGTGAAGAATGGTTTGTAGAGCGTGATTGAAATTATAAGGACATGACTACTGACCGCAACACGAGTGGAAACAGTGGACACTTATACGCCCCTGTTTCAATGCAATCGCATAGGCTTGAGACAAAGACCTCATTCACTACTCATCTTCTGGTCAGTTCATGTGGCTATTGCGCAACCTTTTGGAAGGATGAAATGAGCCCCTGTCGTGCCTCCACGGTCGTACAAGATTGGGCAGTGACACTGTTACGACTATTTCTTCCTTCGTTTGCATCTTCCAAAGGTTTTATACCCCTCTACTGTTGGTGTGTGGCGCTTCTTCAGGTATGATTCCTGGATTTCCATGAGATCAGCTTCCTACTCATGGTCCAATTTCGAAAAACATGACTGCGCTTTGACTCGACAAAGAGAAGTAATCTTCGTTTTTATCGATTCTGACGTTGACACTTCAGTTCTTGGTATTACATGGATGATCATCTGCATTGTCATTTCAGTCCGATTGGACAAGAAAGAAAATGGCAGTCCCTACAGAACTGGCTATCCACAATTGTTCCCGTGTTTTTGATGCATTTCTCTCGGGCCCAGGAGTCAGCGGCGATACACTGCTTTTGAAGTCTAAAATGGTCGAGTGATCGCTGCTCTTGAGAAAGGAAGCCTTTGTTTCTCCACCATATTTCTCAACAGTCCAAGCGATTTTCATTTCTACTCGCATTGCTCGCAGCTTTTTGACTGGCTAATTGGCCTGTGTATGAAAAATGATGCCAACAAAACCAACAATACCCCTTCGTCAATAGAGATTCACCGATTTTTTGCCTCAAAACCTGGCTTGGGCGAATGAGATAAAAGCCTGAGACTCTAAAAGCGGTGAGCAAATGGTGTACGAAGGTACGTGATTCAACTTCTCTTCGTTTTCAAGCTGTTTGAATAGGGCTGTGTTTCTGAAAGCTTTCAACACAATTCGATCGCACCCCCGGGTTTTGGATTGTGCTTAGAAGGTTGCCGATCGCCATTCAATCTCAGCTTGTGTGTGAGCATCGTACAGTAGACGGTGATAGAGACTCTACTCCATCGGGAAATTACAACTTCGCATGATGGAAACTAAGACCCTCACAGCAGCTGGAGATTCATCAGTCACGGTCTATCATTTCGGAGCTCACGTTACAAGCTGGAAAAATGCGGCTGGCAGAGAAATGCTTTACACATCTCCAACGGCAATATTGAACGGCACAAAAGCGATACGCGGCGGAATTCCAATATGCTTTCCGCAGTTTGGGAAAAAGGGACCCCTCCGTCAACATGGGTTCGCAAGAAACTCTTTCTGGACCCACGATGAAAGCTTCAGTCCCTCAGACGGCAGCCCATCATTGAGATTTACACTCAGCGATACAGAGGAAACTCGCAATTCTGATTGGGGCCATGCGTTCGAAGTGGCAGTAGTAATATCTTTGTCGCCGGACGGGAACTCTCTTTTTCTGAAGATGGAAGTGACGAATAATAACCTGTACGCCCCATTTTCCTTCACAACTGCCCTTCACTCCTACTTCTGTTGTGAGTCACAGGATACAGTGTTGACTGGCTACTCTGGTCTGACCTACGAGGACAATTTGGAGTCTGGAAAGACGAATGTGCAGGATGGTGATATTCATTTCGGGAAGGAGGTCGATCGTGTCTATCTTGGTACCAAAGACGAGCTCTCTATGCCCACTGCGAATCTGATTATCATCAAGCAGAATATGCCCGATGCTGTTGTGTGGAATCCTTATGTAGAGAAGACGACAGCGCTGTCAGACATGCCTGATGACGATTGGAGGAAGTTTATCTGCATTGAACCTGGTCGTATTGCCGACCCCGCCATTGTAGCTGCTAAAGAAACATGGACAGGTGCAGTGACTTTTCGGTCCATTGCGTGATTCCTCGCTAGAACTGTGCGAAGCAAGTGATGTCGCTCATTCCAGGTGTTTGTCGGGGCAAAGGCTTTAGTATATTGTGGGTTTAGCAGTTTGGGAAGCAGGGCATTTCTGATTATCTACGTGGTATAACATCTAAGATACAAAGAATTTGAACGACCCGTAAAGCCAGAAGCAAAAGTGGCCTCTCAGCATCCAACACCGGTTCCGACTCTCAGCCAGAAGAATAGCTTGGACACGGCAGATTCAGCCTCTCGGAATGGCATGTAAATTGACTCCAGCACGTGCTCAATGCGTAGTTTGGTGCCGCCCACTCCCTGTAAGACTTCTTCTCTGGCCCATACTGACTTTTCGGGGCGGGTTTTAAAGTCCAACGGCCATGCTTTCGAAGACAACGAATGCTATGAACGCTTCCGCGATGTACAAACCGGTATTACAGTATCATTTTCACCAAAATGTTTCGAAGCGTCACGGTCGTAATTGGAAGGATATCGCAGTGCATGTTGCGATAAACTCGGTCATGGACAAGTTTTCGGCAAAGCGTATAATGTTTGACTGAGGTCTCGAACGGGATAAAAATGCTTATGGTGGAACTCATATCACCCGTGCCACGCGTCACCTCTCTAAGCCATTTGACGTGTGTCCACAGCCATGATTACCCTTTGTATATCACTTACTTCCAAGAATTTTTAAAACATGCTTATGTTCATAACGGGGTCGAAATATCAATTGCGTAACCATCTTGGCTCAGCTCCCAGCACTGGAGGCAACCATCAATGGTAAAAATCCACAATTCAGCACAGAATTCGGCGATATTGTCACCAGGTCTCTCAATAACGCAGGTTCCGGCGACCGCAATGTTCATCGAGATGACACGTTCAATCAAGAGCGAAGGTTTGTCAATAGAAGATTCAGACGTGGCACGCAAGATACGAACGAGCAAAATACCAGTGTCTATGGCAGTACACACAAGCAGACTGAGTGGCGCCACTTCAATTACATTAGTGAACATGATTTGAAAGCCAAGGGTGGCATCCAAGCTCATCGTATCAAGCTTTTGAACATCTGGCGCACTGCATTCGTTCATTGCATTGCAGTCGCGGTTGACAGGAACGTGATGAAGTTCTAGCTTCCGTTCGTAGCATACGAGAAGCAAATGTCCTTGTGCATACGAATCAAGCTCATCGGGCGCAAACACGGGTGCTTTTTTGGCGTAGAACGGCTTTGGATTGATGGTGTACACTGACGCTTGTCGCTGTGATTCGGTGGGCTTGTCAAAGAAAGAAGACACATCAAAGGCGTTCTCAAGCTCTTGAAAAGAGACAGAGTGCGATGGCAACGTGGTAGGGTGACTTTGAGAAGAGTCCTCTAATAACTGATTATCATCATAGAATACTTTAGTTTGCATGCGTCGCACAGCGTAGTCATGTCGATTAAAAATGGACGGAATCGAAGCCATAGGCGAGAGTGTGAGATCCCATGAATGACGTATTTTTCTTTGGAATGACTGAAACTTCCAGACATCATCTTCCTTAGATACATACTGCACTGTAGAAGGAAGAATCCAATGCGTTTGCCAACACCGCTCGCGCATTCGCGAATAATTGAAGTTGGAGGACACAGGCTGATCGCTCTGATAGACCCATGGGCGGAACGAAGATTGCAAGCTCTGTACAGAAAACGTGCAGTCAATCGAAGCGCACGCAAGCATATCACCGTGGCGATGAAAACTGACGCACGGCAGATTGTTACGATGCAGCTGACGAAGCAGAAAGCGATGCTCGTAGAAAAGAGCATGCAGTTGATCGACATCTGCAGGCGGTGCCGTGATGGGGGGAGACACGTGCACAAGAGGAATCTGCTGCGGGTCATCTGGATGCAGCAATCTGGGACGCGGGCTGGAGTAACTCGGACGAAACGAGTACACGACCGAGCGAAAAGAGTTAGTGCTGATCGCAATTTGGGCTAGAAACGGGTGAATCGCCAGTCCCCACGCGCTATGGGTTCTTGTGCTGTAGGAGCGCGCTACAGGCGGGGCAAGCTTTAAAGATGCCGAATAAGAGGGCAGGGGAAGAAAAACGAGTTTGCCAGAGTTTGGATTCTGCTCCGAGCCAGCGGTGAGCACGAGTGAGTGTGTGCTGGGCGGAAATGAGAACGGGGCGACGCGCACGTTGTTTACGACGGTGGGTGGGGCAATGGTGACAGAAGGAAGGTTGAGCAGTTGCGGACCGTTGCTGCGACGGATGCAGAGACGGGTGATTTCGTTGGGCGAAGCGGGGATATAAAGAATGTCATCGTGGGCGGCAAGGAGATTCAGACGGTAAGGGGGAGGGGACAAGGGTGGACAGGGTGGGGGCGTGGGTCTTAGCACGATGCGAGCATCGATTGCGGTGAAGCCGTGGGAAATGGCGGTGGAGGATGAGCTCATTTGGCGACGGAGGCGGGGGTTGGGGTAGGAGATACAAAGATTTTGAGGAAGAAGTATTTGAGCCGACTGCGGAAAGCAAGAGTTGCACATTAAAGGTGTAGGATAACACGTGTACACGTGGGTGTTTATACAAGTTTTACAAGCTATTTGGCAGATAGAAGGGAGAGGGGGGGAGCGGTGGCGGGTGTGGTTCACCAGCGGTTTATGATGCGGTGCAATTTCCGCTTGAGTATGTGCTTGGGCTGAAACATGCGCTTGACACTGTGGCCGCCGCCGAAATGACGGCCGAGTAGCTTGCGTCTGATTTCTTGCTGCGAGAGGAGGTGAAAACACGGATGTGAGATGGAGCGTTGCGAAGAACATGCGGAGCACGAGCACGCGGCGGCGGGGAGATGGAAGATGACGTACCTTGACAGTCCCACGAAGAGACATGGTGACGAAAGAGAGAACGGCTGAGTGGGTTGAAAGAGCACGATGGAAGAGAGGCGGTCGGAAACGAGGTACGGGCAAGGAGGTTACCGACATCGGGCGTAGGGACGAGAACCACAGCGACGCGTTGTGCTTTTTTAAGGAGGCTGCGCGAGCGCCAACAGCTGTGCCACGTGTGCAGCCATCGTTTTATTTGTGCGTCACAACAAAACAGAATGTGAAAACGGCCGCTGCGCTGGACAAATTTGTGCGCGCTCGCTGCGCTGCTTTTTTTCGCACTGGCGCACTTGCTCCCTCCCCATTGGCCGCGGCGGCCAGCCAGACACGACGCTCTCTCGATTGCGCATTGCATTACAACTACGAAGGGTAACCGGACATGGTGGCGTCAGTCCTCTATTCGCTACTGCTCAGCAGCAGCTTCGCCGGCGCCTCGAGTTTAGAGTCGCCAGCCATTGCAGATTACCATAACGCGCACCAACGATAGCTACACTCTACGAGCAGCTTCTTCACACCGCTTCTCTTTGCTCACGTCTGTTTGCACCTATTTCATATCTTGTACACTTCCGGCTCTAGCGTTGGCTGTTCGCACTGCACTGACTCCTAAGCCACCTACTTCCAATACTTCCACTTATGGCATGCTAGGGTCCTTTGTCCGTCTACAACAGCTTCCACTGTCCAAATCTCAGCTTTATTCGATTCAAAGCACCCATTTTGCCTTTTATTTGCTAATGTTGTGTATGATGATTACAAATCATCTTCGAATATGACCCTCACACCATCTTCAACAGCTTGCCCATCTCAGCTCAGTTTACTCAGGACATATACCTATTTCACTTGTCAGACAGAGCTGCACTTTCCGCTCTGGCAGCACCAGGCCGTACAGAACGCATGTACCGATTGCTCCACTCCAGTGCGCTCCATCGTGTACATACCGAACATTTTCCGATATCGGCGCCCTGTGACGAAATCACATCACGCAATCATATTCCATCGAAACGTGTACCGCGCCGTACCAAGACCATCGCTGCTACCCAATCATTGGGGGATGAGGGTTGTTGTAACAGTTGTTGTAAAAGATAGAGTTGAGATTATTTGCAATCGGGCCATTATTGACAGTGCAAATTTGGGTTTTGCGGTTCGGCCGAATTTGGCACTGTCGCTCTAAAGAGAGAGAGAAAGAGAGAGCACGCCTGCTTGTGACGACGTTATCGCCTCTGTGGGAGGCAGTTTGCACGTCCCACTGCTGGCCAACTGTGACAGCGCGAGTCCCCTTCTGCTATCTGTGTTGAATTTAACGTAAATTTGACTGTTCAGAAGTGTGTTAAACTCGTGCTCTTCTCCAAAAGTGACGATTGTGTCTCACTGTTCGGCTACTGGAAGTTCACACAAATCTTCCATAGTTTGAGAACTAGTTTCTATAACTATATTACGAACTGAAAAACCGTTAACGATATCTTTTGAGCCCTGGGCGATGGCATCAACCTCGATTACACCCTTTTGCATTTCCGTTAATATTATACCAATGCTTTTAATCTCTTCCACAAACGTGAACAAGTCTTGGATTGAGTAGAAACAGAATTCGACGCATACCATGAAACAGGACACCCTACAAAAGAGAACCCTCCACTTTTGGCATCCAAGTTTGAAGCCTTGAGAAGGCCACCTTGCGTGTTAATCTAACGTAGAACTGGTCGCAGAGAGAACCATAAACATTATCTTCATGAATAGTTCAAATAGGTTCGCTGCGCACAAGAGTGGATAGAATCCGCCAACTACAAACGAATTCAACCGTGCATAGTCCTTGCAAAACGAAACAAAACAACGAATCTTACGCCCTTTCTCCACTGGGCGGTGCCCAAACCCATCTGTACACACCCATGTCAAAATTCCTAGAATATATCGGACCCGTCCATTTGTCCGCGACCAATGCAGCCTCTTTGGCAGCCTTGTTGACATTTACGCAACAGTCGCAACAAAACTCTCAAATTGCCACACAAGAAGCTGTCACATTTGTCAAAAATGTGCTTACCCGTCTCTCAAAAGTTATGGAAGATCCTTAATACTACTATAAAGAAGCTGTTAATGTTTTATTTGACATAATGGAAAAAACAGGATGTGGTGATCGAAAAAAGTAGACAATTCTTTAAAAGACATTTTTGCTGAAGCGAAAAGCACTGGCTGAGAAAGACAACGGAGTTAAAAAAACAGTGTAGGCATTGCAGAAGAACCTCACTAAAGTCAAGCACTAGTACACATCTTTTGTAAAACAGATCTCGCAATTGAATTGTGACAGTGATGACAAAGGTATCTGCAACATGTCGGGGTTTTTTAAACGCATGCAAGAGCTGGAGAAAACCAAGACTTTACGTGACCCTTAACTGGTACTGTACATAGATAACGCAAGTCCCATTAGCGATGTACCCAAGTAAAGTTTTCTGAAGACTTTTTAACTCAGCACAGAGTACGCAGATTGAGACGTTCATGGAAACACAAGACGAGCATCACTCCCAGTTCATTGCTAAAATTGATATAAGATAGCAGAACAGCTTAAGATGTATAGTGTCATTGAACGCCTCGTAAGCAAGTCTTAAGCCTCTCTGTTACAATCCGCTAGACCGTTAAGCACATAGTCTAAGAGACCACCTATTTGCTGACTCCCTGTACCCCTTTCTGCCGAAATAATGTTGTCGTAGTCTTGTCCGTTTTCAAGAAGTAACGAATCTTCTTCATCACCATTGTCAATTCTCAGTTTTTGAATTGTCATGCATGCCAAACAAAAACGCGATATACCATTTCTTTGTGATATTGGCGGAGTCTCTCCTTCAGGACATGGAATCTGTTCTTGAACATTCAAAATGCAAACTCTGCAAGCTTTCGCGTTTAGTTGGCTATTCTGTCTCAGGTTTTGAGCACCTTGTTTTCACTCTGCTCGGCTTTCGAAGACGTCTGCATCATGTTGCAGTCAAGCTTGAACGCTAAACCTCTAAAACCCCTAAGACGACGGTTACAACTTATACTGAAAGATTTGGGATCGTGCCTTGAACCCATACGTTGTAGTCTATTTTCTTCTTCAGCGATGAACGAACGTAGATTGTTGTAGTCACCGAATAAACCTCAGCTCTCTATGTCGGCGTATATGAACTTTCTTTTTGACGTTGCTACAGAACATATGGCTACGCTGAGATGCCCTTTGCAGCATCTGTACTTAGTATTGCTCAGCCGGGAACGAAAGACCTTTAATATACGTGCCGTCTATGGCGCCAAAACAATAAGTCTATCTCTCTATTTCTTTCAATCTTGACATCACTTTGCAAAATCTTCGTCGCGTGTCGAATATGCAAGCTGCCCTTCGAACAAATCACAAATCCTTCCTAAGACAGTAGAACAACACATTCCGACAATTAAGTCTATACGCCCGAGTATTTGACCTCAAAAGAGGTCAACTTGGCCTCATATGAGGCAAAAATTTCTCTAAAAAAGTAACTGAAATTCATTCAAGACATAAGTTTTCGAATTTAGAGCGAAAAGGAAGAAAACAAAAATAAAAACCACACATCTTTATCGTTGACGAGACGCCTCGGGAATCTAGTCAAACAGAGCTTAAATACTCTTTTTTAAAACAATACACTTTTCATGTAGCAAACTTAAGTAGTCAAAAAAACAACAACCAAGTATTTTTGGCCTCAACTGACCAATAGAAAACATGTCGAAACAAAATTTCTCTTTCAATCATCTAGTAATCTATACTTAAAATGTTGAAGCCACCAAAAGAAGATTGTTCAGTAATATGTACCAATTATGAAAAGCTTGTAAATTTCATTTATTGCTTGATTACAAAGAAAAAAAAGCCTCGTTTGAAGCCAGTTTACTTCAAATAATGCCATCCGTCGTATAATATCTAGCTGCACTAATATTGAATTCTTACCTGTAAAGGTGGCGTAGTTTGAATTTCAACTTCACCCCTAGTTCGGTGTTACCTTTTTTTGAGCGCCATCTTTTGGGTGTGAAGCTGTAAGCCAGACTTTACAGTACACTTCGGCGAAAATATAAGCCTTTATGTCAATTAATGGCTCAGATAGATTTAATGAGATTTAAGTATCCCGACATAAACTTCTTTTTCTTAATCTTCTTTAACCAACGCAACCAAAGACTTACGTCAGTAGTCAATAAGGACTCAACCTCCATAGCTCCCGGTCCGACACTACGGATGTGTAGCGATTTCTTCAGCCTTCCCCGTTTTGTGTTAACCAGAGGCAAGCATGTAAAATCCCTACACGCCTTCCTGAAAAGAGTTAGTAACAAAACAATATATTTTCACTCTATACCTGAAGCCGGGCTTTTGAAGAAAAGCTTATGTGGCATCACTTTCAAAAGCTTTTCGTTCATCGTTTTGTACTAGATCCCAGGTCGCCACCTAATCTTTAAGACCGTCACAGGCTTTTAAATATTTTTAGGCTTTCGAAGCAGACCCACTACCGTTGAAACACACAAACCGTCTCTCTTGTACGCTATAGGCTCTTCAAGCGGTGCAGTGAAATGACAGGGGGTGCTTCGCCTGTCGTAAAATCACCTTTGGGGTATGCTACTGTCTTGTCTCGGGAGCTTAGTGACGTTCAACCGTAAAGAGCGTGTTGACGCTCAACCTTAGAATGTAGACGTGTGGAGCAAAACCCAGCGACGGGAAGTGCTCTCAAGGTGTTCGAAGCCTTGCTCCCTGGGGGAGGCAGACTCAGAGACAGAGCCCTCCGTTCCACCCGTAGTGTGGGGTGTAACTCCCACGGGGGATTCCGGCAGTACCGACGGAGGTGAGGGGTAGAAACCGTTGGATCGGGAATGGGTATGGGTGTCCCAAGAAATGGGGGAGAATCCGGCGAAGAGGAAAAACGGGGCGAGGGTCGGGCACTAACAGGCACCGGACCCGAGAACCAGAAAAGGGTCGAAACAACAAAAGAAACCCAATACAGGGGCGAAAACCTGTCCTCGAAAGGAAACACAAAAAAGCACGCAACAAGTAAGCAGAACCCCCACGGGGTATCGTGCACGCAGGTCGTCTGAGCGGTCCCAAGGGGGTGGTTGCACGGAACCCAAACGTGGGCACTCTCCAAGTGGAGTCGTGTCCCTACGCAGGCGTTGCTAACCAGAGCCCGTTCCGGGTTGTAAGGCCGAAACGATGGCGACGAAGAACCTCTAAAGGTATCGAAGACCAACCTTGGTTACCCTTTACTTTGAGCTCGGACTGTCAGATTTCGCCTCCCTAAGTAGGGCCCACTAACTAAACTCTACAGTAGTGCACACCTGCTCAGGGTCATACACGTGGAGATCCCACTGCCAGGGCCCAAAAATCCAAAGTTCTAACAAATATCCGAAATTCGGTGCCAAAATTAAGCCACGTGTATCACGGGGCCAATCCAACCATGGGCCATCCGAATTTTCCCTTATAGGCGAAATATAACCAGAAAACAGTGCCACCTCAGCACACCCTAGAGGGGATCATAATCATAACCCTCGGAGGGTTCAATCCTCATTCTATGAGTTGCATCTTCAAGTATCCCCTAACTGGGCGTTGCTCTACAAGACGTAGTAAACCTCGAAGGTAACCGGGTACCGTAAAAACCCGCAGGGGCAAACGGCGGGGCAACTAGCCTATACCGTGCAGGTGAACGATGATGTGCATCGACGCGCGGGAAAGCCTGTGTTGTAGTTGAGAAACAATGAACCAAAAGATATATTTGTGACCCAAGTGGTGCCTGCTCTTATCAGACTAGTGTGGAGGAGGTGCAGTTCCCTATATGCAGTGGACTGCACTCTCCAGATCACCCGGGAGGTGCCAGCAAGGCACGGTCTCTGACCTAGTGTCAGAGACCTGGCCAGCACTGGCTACAGTGCCAGGTGGCCACTCAACTACTGTACTAAAATACATCTAATTACAATTACAATTACTAACAATCACTCAACCAGAAGGTACATGTCAACACTACACTTGGCTGACAACACCTAGATGGTAGCTCGCCCGGAGCTGCGTGGCCAATGATCCCTAGCATCCATCACCTACAAGGTCAGTGTAGTATATCGACAACCTCAAAGGTCAAACCTTCTGCCACTATACGACAGACCCCCTTCCTACTCGTGAGACACGCCCCGTGTCTCCTTCCATCAAACCATGAAGGTATAGCGAGCGAAAGCGGCGCGGACATCGGAGTGGTGTCCGCCGGCGGTTGCTCACGGTGCCCGACGCGGGATCCCTTGAGACGCAGAACTCGGTGCCAGTGTCGGTTGGGGAGTGCGAGCGACGACGGGGGCGCACAATTTCGCGACAACCATACAGGTAGGAACTGTCAGAAGGACGATGCAGTGTCAATAACGCGCTCGCGGACACTTTTTCGGTGGTGGGCCCCTGCGTGCTTGCGATTCTGCTTCTGCATAGCCCACCGTTCAACCAAGTTGGTATCGCACCTCTCCCCAGTGGCGGGGCTACCGCTCCTTCGCTACCTCCTATGTCGATGGCTCCTAGCATTCCTGCCATTTTTCCTTCGTGGGTAGTCAATAACACGGGTCCTCCCGATCCCGTTGCTCCTCAACCGACAGGCCCTTCTACTCCTGAATTCGGGGGCTCGACTTTCTGTCGCTTCACCTTTGAGGTTCTTGTGGCGGCCGCCTACCATTTGACTTCCTCATTGTCTCCTTCTTCAAGTAAGTTTTTGTCTCTTCTTGTCTCTTCAACTGTTACATTCGGTTGTTCTTTCGTGTCCTCCCTTGTAGGTAATATGACACGCATGTGCGTCCACCTTCTGCGGAAAACGACGTCTTTTCTCCCCCTTCCTTAGGCCTGAGTACCCCGAAGGTCTAAGCTTAGCCGTCTGCAGGCATCGGCTCCTTGCGACGGCGCCAATACTTGATACGGAAGAGTGAGGGTATTGCGGCTGGGGGTTCGAGGGTATCCCCTTCTGGGCCCCAGCCGTACCACCTGACGGTGTACTTCAGGGCATTGTAGGTTCGCGTGTGGCCCACCAGACGGTCAACGGGAAATTCCTCTGAGGTTTAGTCCTGATCTTTTGGGGGAACGCTACCTCGAGGGTTCATATGTTCGTAGTTGGGAGCTTCGTGTGTGGGGGCCGGGTCGGGAGCTCCCGCTGTTACGGTGTGAGTTTCCATTTCCGTCTTTGTTAGAGGGTTTTAATCCGGATCATCCCGTTGTAGTTCGTCATTCACCTTAATTGGGGTGGGGTTCTCCTAGGGTCGAGTGCGCAGAGCTCCCGCTTTGGGCTCTCGAGCTGAGGTGCCCGCCTCAATGCGATGTTGAACTGTTTCAGGTGCTACCGTAATACGGTCAATTGATATCATATTCGGTATTCCATCTTGGTCAATCGTAACGGTGTGGTCTGATGCGCTCAATACCTTATAATGTCCCACTGATTTGCGTAGAAGCTTCTAATTGACATCTCTATCAATAGCTTCATCGGCCGCTTCGTCACCCGGTCGTGGTCTTTTACCTGAAGGTGGATTGTCTACGTAGACATATTGTCCCGAAGATACGGAGACCACTTTGGTTACCCTACGGTCGTAGTCGGCCCTGTACCGCTTCTGGGCTGCAGTGAGTCGGCTCTCTGCATGTTTGAGAGCCCTCCTCAACCTCACAAGGGTATTTCGCTTGACTTGGGCAGGGGTCAGTGCGCCAGCTGCAGTGCTGGTGGTATGATCTCCCTGCACTACAATACCTGGGGGGTGTCGCGAAAGAACCAAATCGCCGGGAGTGATCTGCGTTGACCGATGTAACTGAAGGTTATAGAAGTAGGTGAGCGGTTGCACCAGCTCATCCCACCCAGTTTGGTGCTCTTCCGTATAGTGTCGTAGCCTTGATACCAATGTGTGGTTAAAGCGCTCGACCTGTCCGTTCGTCTGCGGGTGGTAGGAAGTAGTGAAATAGTGCTTGATACCCAAGAGGTTATAGACTGCTTCGAAGAACTTCGATGCCAGGTTTGAACCATTATCGGTAAGTAGGTACAGTGGTGCACCATAGGGGTAGACCCAATTGTTGAGGAACGCGATCGCCAGCGTGGTTGACTTCGTCTCCTTTAAAGGTATCGCTCTCGTGAGCTTCGAGAACCTGTCGGTGATCACTAGAATGTGCTGATACCCATTCTTGGTCTTGAGAAGTGGTCCTAGAACGTCTATCGCAACAAACTCCAGTGGACCCGCTTCTGGAAACAGCTTGACATACTTTCGATGCTTTCGAATACCACCGCCGGTACGAACACAAGATTCGTATTGACCTACAAAGGTATAGACATCATGGGCCATATGAGGCCAATAGAACTGTTGCCTCAAGGTGTAATACATCCTGGTGGCACCGGGGTGTCCAGATAGTCGCGGATAGTGCGCTAGATACAAGACTCTATAGCGCAGCGCCTTCGGAACCACCTGTTGAAGGCTACCATTTAAGGTGGACCTTCTCACGATGTACCCATTGTGGTCCACATCGAATGGTGATCCTTTGAAACCAATTTTGTCAGCCAGGGTTCTGCAGTACGCATCCTGGGCCTGTTCTCGTAGAAATTCATCTCGGGTTACGGCCATGACGTTCGTTTCCTCTATGGTCAGTATCTGCGTGGCCACGTCGGTGTTCCGCAAGGCACCTTCTTCAGGGAAGTCCCAACATCCTTCTAGGTGTTCGCCGGTACCATTTCAGATTGATGACACCACAAAGCAAGGGATATCATCGTCCTCAGGTTCTGTATCTAACCCTGAGGTGTTTAAGCGTGACATAGCATCAGCTATGCCGTGCTTGATACCTGGACGGTACTGTACGTCGTATTCAAACTCCGACAGTCTCAACCTCCAACGGGCAAGTCTACCAGACGCATCTGCCAGTCCGAGGATCCACCTTAGGGCGTCGTGGTGCGTGCGCAGCGTAAAGCGCTCACCATAAGGGTAGGGACGGAGCATCAACATTCTCCACACTACCGCTAGATATTCCTTCTCGGTTACCGTGTATTTCTTCTCCGCCTCATTCATAGTGCGGCTCGAGTATCCTATAGGTAATTCGTCTCCGTTGTGCTGCTCCTGCATGAGACAACAACCAATTTGGGCATGGGATGCATCCGTATCCAGCGTGTACGGTAGACCTGTTTTCGGTAATGCTAAGATTGGCGGCGACAACAGCGCTCGTTTCAATTCCTCAAAGGTATCCATTTCGTCGTTCGATAGATTCTCAAACCGTTCAGGTTCACCTTTCTGGAGCTTCTTGTTGAGGGGAGCCGCTATTTTCGCGAATCCCTTCTCGAAGCGACGATAGACGTTACATAAACCTATAAAGGATCGTACGTCTGTCTGGGATCATGGCAACTTGACCTCCTGTGCGGCTCTAATGTTTCTCGGCCCAACTTCTAGGGTACCAGGGCCTATGATGTGGCCCAGGTATTCAACCGTTCTGGTAAAGAACCCTCATTTGCGTAGCTTCAGCGTCACCCCCGCCACAGCTAGGAGGGTCACTACGGTGCGTACGTGTGCAAAATGCTCTTCTACCGATCTGGAATAGATGATTACATCATCGATGTATACCAAGGCGGTTGTCCATTTAACCTTCGAAAGGATGATGTCCAGCGCCCTTTGAAAGGTGGCTGGAGCATTGCGCAACCCGAATGGCATCCGCGTGAAGCGAAACCAACCTGAATGGCACGTGAAGGTCGTTTTGTCTCGATCTTCCTCACCTACAGGTACCTGCCAATAACCACAATTGGCATCCAACGTGGTAAGTATCGGCGCATCTCCCAAGGAGTCGATGCACTCATCCATTCTAGGTATCGGGTACGAATCCCTGATGGTCACGCTATTGAGCCTCCTGTATTCCACACAGAACTTCATACGGTTATCCCCTTTCTTCTGAACCAGAACCACGGGACTAGCCCAATCTGAGTTGGCTGGTTCAATTACCCCTTCTCGGAGCATTCGCTCCACTTCTTTGAGTTCTACTTCTCTCGCCTCCGGACCTGCACGGTATGGTTGCTGACAAATCGGTTTCGAGTCAGGGAGGAGCTCGATGCGATGCTGTGTGGCCTTAGTTTGGCCCAGATGGCCTGACCACATGGTTTCAAACTCCTCCAGAAGGTCGAGAATACGGCCTCGCAGTTCGCTGTTATCTTCACGGATCTGGACTATATCTGGCCATTGTTTCTCAGGGTCAGGTTCCTTATCTTTGTCTACCGATGCCTTATCGGTTAGCTTTGCTTCCAAGTTGGTAGTTATCGATACCTTTGTGGTTATGGACGCATTTGCACACCCCCCTTCCTTATCGAAGGCGAACTCGCCGAGATCAATGTGAGCTACGGTGAAGACCCCTTTTTGTGCCGGTAGTGCGATGCCAACATTGGTATTTTTCGGCAACTTCACGTCGTGACTGATGAAGTTACTGAGACACACCTTAAATGGTTGATTTGGGATGTTGTCGACAATCCCGTTGGCCATCAAGGTGAGGTGTCGATGTGCTAACCTCAGATGGTTTTGTAGCATGACCAGCCCGGGGGTCGCACACGACACCTGTACCAATATTTGGTGCATTGGCGGGATAACAACCTGTTTGGTAATGCGCACTTTGTCGGAGACCGTTTCGGTGGATATCGTCTTCTTCGGTTTGACGAACCATCCCCGTTTGGTTTCCGTATTACCTAAAATGGAAATTCGTCCCCTGCGACGTAGGGCGACGGTACGGGAACCAGCAAGGATTGCTTTGACATGTCTGTCGATGAAGTTCGTACCTGGTAGGCAGTCTCTTGGTAAACGGTGGACAACTAAGAATTGCAGTCTTACCTTGAGGTTTCCGAGCTGCACCACAGTGGTGAGCATACCTCGAAGGTTCAATGGGCGCTCATTTGCATTCACCAGCGGGTTGTTGTCGGGAGGTCGGCTCAAGTTCCGAAGTACAGCCTCAGGTATGACGCGGGAGTTCAGGAAGTTTGGGCCGGCCTTCGTATCCAACACGCAGGTGACCAGGACCGCAAGGCGATCAAAGAAACACATTGAAGCACGTACTTTATAGTTGTTGTACTTCATATGACAAACCGGAACTGGTTGTGACGTGTTCTCTTCCATCTTCAAGGTTCTGGGTATCGATTGGCCTTCCGATTGCAGGTTGAGTTCGGCCATTATGCCAACCGTTCGGTGTTTTCCTCCTGTACGGGAGGGGTTGAGTCCAAGTTTGGTGTTTCCTCGATGGTATTGACCTGTACCGGTGCACGGGGTTGGAGCCTATTTGGTGCTTGCGTTGAAGACCCATAGAGGCGTTGGTGATTCTGCATGCGAGCCTGTCAGTTTGGGGGTCTCACGTTACCATTGAGGTGGGCTTCGAAACCTGGTTGGTAGGAGGAGTGGCGTAGGATTGGGCGGCGAGTTATGGGAGCTCGCTCCCTGCATCCTATGCGAGCTCACCGCTCTTGGCGGCGATTGTACCGAGTTTGGTGTACGCGTTGACGACCAATTTCCTACCGTCGAAGGTTTCGAAAACCGCCCCTGGGTCGCTACTAAGTGGATAGCGGTCCCTGTAGGTACTTCGAGTTGCGAGCTACCCTCTGCGGTTGTGGTATCTTCAATTTCCCAGACTGACCTTTTCGGTTTATCCTTCGAGGTTGGAGGCACGGCTGGTCTCTTTCCCAGCCGAAGGGTATCTCCAAGGCCCGGGAAGTATCGAGCCAGCCCATTGTAGTCTACCTTTCGGTTAGTTGCCAGGTAATTGCGTACCTGGAAACGGATCGCTTTGTCGACATTGTCGGCAAATAGCGACTTTAACCGAGAGGTATTGAACACATTACCACAGCGGGTTGCCAGATTCCACAGCGCGAGCGAAAACTCCGATTCGGTTTGCCCAGACCTTTGATGGTAGGCGAGGACTTCCGAATATGCCTCTTGGATAACCTCATCGGTGGCGTATGTTTCCAAAAGAAAATTGACCACTTCTGAGTATGACTCCAACATCTCTGTGCCATCCTCATCCATCGCTAAGGTATTGCCGCGGAGCCTACCCTGCAGCAAGTATTACGCTTGTCCTTTCATGTAAAACTGAAGTAGCCACATAGCAGCGTCCTCGGAAAAACCATTTTCGTCATATGCAAGCTTGAACTTCTGTAGAAACTCAATCACCGCAATAGGATCCGTACCTGTGAAGGTTGTGTCACCCATTTGGAAGCTGAGCTTCTTATGGTGCCTATTAATCTTCTGAGCGACCTTTTGGGTGTATTCAGAAGAATTGTTGATCAACCGATAAGTCCTGTAATCAACCGCTTTAATGAACATGTCGTTCAACGGTTGGTGCACCTCCAGGTCCATTTCGGTGTCCGACTCAGAGTCGGACGACTCATTGTATCGCTTTTTACCCTTTCGGTTCTTTTTCGACGACTTCCTCGTCGACCTGTTCGGTTTTTTTCTTCTTCTTACCTGTAGTATTCTACTATGTCGGGGAATCCGATAGGATGATTTTTCGCGAAGTCGCGGTTGGAACTCATAAGTGAGTGATGTCATCAAACTTGTGATAAGAAACGGCACACCGCGTAGGATGCCAGGAGGCAGGGTACATTAGTGGAACACGTGGTATCACGAGTGGACTGGCTTGCAACGGCGCATGTAGTGGCGATCCACGTGGCAGGTTTTATTACCCTTTGTAGCTAGACGTCCATTAGGGACCATACCCATACTGTGGTTTGGCTAAGTGGCTGACCACTGGGTATTATTTATTTATTTATTTGGGCACTCACCCTGGCACACAGTATATAGTGCACCAGAGGTGAGCGCCGACTCCAAGTAAAGTAGATAACATGGGCATCATGACTATTCTGTTCCTCGCTTAGGATTTCTTAACTGGAGATCCGGACGAGTCATAATAGATAGTCAGCCCCCAACCACTTCACGAGCCGTCTCGTACCTACGTTCCATCAACGTTTTACAGTTGCACTGTTCACCCTCGCTGGCGAGTAGTGGCCTTACACCCCACTTCCAGCTCGCTGGTGTTGTAGCTCTACCACCCCTTTTACTTCGCCGCAAGCGACCCATCGGCAGTCCGAACGCTGTCGCAGGTGTCTGCTCTCTCCGTTAGAGCGGATACTACACGTTTCTTCCCTTTTCGGTTTCTTCGTCGCTCATCCAACGAGTCAGACGAATCGTCCTTGGGACCACTTCCATGGGTATGCTTTTGAACGAAACCAGTATTTGGTGGCAGATAAATATCTTGAGAATCTACCTTCCCCGGGACCTCTTGACTCTGCCTTGGACCTTATAGGTACTCACTATCAGTAGGTAAGTGTTTGGAATGGGTGGAATGACCCATTTGGAACCCTTGTGGTATGCGCTCTGCGGTGTTCACCTGTGTATGTCGGGATTCTGCGAATCCCTCGGAAACCCAAAGGTCCTGCACAGCGCGGTAAACGTGCTCCCTAGCATCGGTAAAGAGATATTGTTTCACCATTTCAGGTATCCTGTCCGATAGCTCTTGAGCTGCTCGGTCAACCACAATACGAGTAAATGCATCGACGTCCATTGAGGGCGGAACCATCAGGGTATCCGACTTCTCCTTTATGGTTAATGCATCTTCGACCGCGAGGGTGACGAGTCTATTCGCTCGCTCTTCGAGCTGAGGCCATAGCTCCTCCGCTGCAACCTCAATTGGTAATTCCCTTTGAGGTTCCTTTGCCATAGGCGGCGGACCATGTACCTTTACGGTGTTGTCCCGAGGGTGCCGGAGCAGCTCCTTGGGATTTTCCAGAATTGGGTGAGCCGATTGGGCTCCTTTAAGACCTTTATGGCTTGGCGGGGCGCTCTCACCACGCGTATTCCTTTTAGGTCGTTTCATTTGTGACCAATAGTAGTATACTGTCTTGCTTTGCGTGATTTCCTGAAACCAAATAGGTGTACGAGCGTTCAATCCTTCTCGGAATCTCGTGTGAACCGTGAAGGTACGACGAAAACTAAAACACATTTCTAAGTCGGGAGACCAACATGTCATACAATTACCTCTCGGGTATGCTTCTGTCTTGTCTCTGGATCGTAGTGACGCTCAACCGTAGGGAGCGTGTTGACACTCAACCTTAAAAGGTAGACGTAATAAACCTCGATGGTAACAGGGCACCGTGAAAACCCGCAGGGGCAAACGGCAGGGCAACTATCCTATACCTTGTAGGTGAACGATGGTAGGCGTCGACGCGCGGGAAAGCCTGTGTTGTAGTTGGGAAACAATGAACCAAAAGGTATATTTGTGACCCAAGTGGTGCCTGCTTTTATCGGACTAGGGTGGAGGAGGTGCAGTTCCCTATATGCAGTGGACTGCACTCTCCAGATCACCCGGGAGGTGCCAGCAAGGCACGTTCTCTGACCTAGTGTCAGAGACCTGTCCAACACTGGCTAAAGTGCCAGGTGGCCACTCAACTACTGTACTAAAATACATCTAATTACAATTGCTATTACTAACAATTACTCAACCAGAAGGTACATGTCAACACTACACGTGGCTGACAACACCTAGATGGTAGCTCGCCCGGAGCTGCATGGCCGATGATCCCTCACATCCATCACCTGCAAGGTCAGTGTAGTATATTGACAACCTCAAAGGTCAGATCTTCCGTCACTATACGACAAGCAGCATTGTCTTGTTGAAATGTCCAGGATTCCAGATATGTTACGCAAGAAAACGGTAGCAGGAAGGTTTCAAGCGTCTCAGTGTACTTTTTCGCCTTTTGGTTACCAACAAAAACTGCCAAAGCGCTCGTCCCAAGCTCTGGAAATGCACCCCATACTATTATGCCACCACCTCGTTTCTGGCGTTTTGATATGGCCTTTTCTTCGCGTCGTAGATCATTCCAGTAAAACACAAACCCATCTCGGCCGTCCAAGTTGAACTTCTTTTCATCGGAAAAGATTTTTTAACCCTACAATCTCTTATTCCATGCATGTCTCTCCCGCTCCCAGTTGAGACGGCGCCATTTGTGCTATTCAGTCTAAGAAAGGGCTCGTTTAATTTTTTTATTGACGAAATGGGGCAGAAAAGATCGCTTGCTGCACTCTTCGTTGAGATACCGGCAAGTTGAGAGCCTTCTTTAGCTCAAAAGCTGTTTTATGGCCTTTCGATGTGTCTCAAATCAAATGACGACGGTCTTGTTGGGTCATTTTTCTGTTTCCGACTGTTATGGCGCGCTTTCTGTATTTCTCGGGGTCCTTCAAAATTGTGCAATGACGTCGCGAGACCTTTTTGTACGCTTATGAATCGCATTAACAGATATATTCTGCTCTTGCAGGGCTTAAATGTAACCTCACTCTTTTTATGTCACGAGAGGATATTTCGGCATTTTTATTCGTTGAAAAGGTGGTTGGGCATCGCAGTAGGACGGATCATACCTCTGGGAGCAAGTGCAGAGCTACAAGAAACACAGTTGTGTCTCTCTTGACCGTTTACTGATAAGTGTCGTATAGGAATTTCGCCGTCTATAATAGCCGATTTCAAAAGAAGTAATGAGACAATTAGTGATTTCTGATGAGAATTGGCTCTTTTATATAATTGTTCGCATGAGACGAGCTGGCCCAGTCTCATCGAAAACTTTTGACGCAGTACCCCACAATGCCAGAAAAAGGGGGGTGTCGTATAGGAATTTCGGGCACTGTACAACACTCCTTTCTGTCGTCCTTCTTTTGACTTTTCTTATTTGCCCTTTTGTGGGCTGGTACTCTCGAGAGTATATCTATTACTTGTGTCCCCTTGGGTTGTAACCAGCCTCATTGTGTCCCCTTCCTATTTTGACGGATATGCTCATAAGTATCATAGCGGCCACACAGTGACAACCGTTCCGTGGTTCAGTGCACCTTCTGCGCATGTGCGAAAAAGTCATGCAACTGGAGACCTGAGTGGATTTACAGCAACAGTCTCATGCAAATTGGCCTGCGCATCTTCTCTCTATAAATTGTTACTGAGCATGTGCATTCACTATACGCTACTGATTTTTAGTTCTTCTTTATTGGGGAACATCTAGATTCTGGCAAGCGGAAGCCGCATCTTTTGAACTGCTACACCTTACCACCTTGCTTTCACATATCTGAACGATCATAAACTGCAAGAAAGGAACTTCATAAATACTGATTCAAGCTTCTCACATTTTTCTTTCGTGTACGGTTCCTCAGATGTGCAAATGGGAATAGTGAAAGTGGAGGTCTCCAGAGCGCGTAACCTTCGAAGATCTCTTTTTCACACACCATCAGCGGTCGTGGAGTTGTATACAATTCCAGGATTTCCAGCGGTTGCAGCTTCCGAACCTATACCAGGTGACGCAAACCCAGTTTGGGACTTCACTTATGAGTACGAGGTCAATCATTACCCGCCGAACAGGCTTTCTTTTATAGTAGTTGATGCTACGCGTCCGAAAGCGACCCCCCTTGGACGTGTATTACTGGATGTAATTCATCCGGTGACATCTGGATGGTTTTCTCTTTCCGAGGATGAAAACAATTCTTCTGAACTGTTTGTCACTGTTACATGCAAGAACGTGTGCGATGGCCGTGCTTCCTTATCTCGTCTAATGAAGCATGAAGCCTCAATTTTTGAAATAGGGAATAGCACACAGCTAGAACTGAGGCAAGTAGCTGCTTCTCCAGGCTTCTTGTTTTGATCGGGTGAGCTCTCGGTAAAGATTGAGGTTGTTGGTGTGCCGCAGTCTGTGAGAAAGCCATTTCTCAAGCTCGCTATAAGAGACCAATTCCTAATAAAAGTTGATGAAACCCCCGAGTCGAGTGCGGCATGGGAAAAGATTTTGGAAGAACTCGCTCAAGCTGATGAACAGATTGAAAATGTGGATTCTGCTAGGAAGGAGAAGACGGGCGACGAAAGTGAGGCAACGAGTACCACGCATGAGGATAAGCAAAACAAATCTGAGAACAACAATCGGGTATGGGATGGGGGCGACGCAGACTGTCGTGCGTTCGATGTGAAGAGAGAAAGTTCACAAAAAAGAAAACATATCGAGCTCACTACAGAGGCAAAAGCTCATGAAGAGTCTGCGTCTTTTGAGCATGAATTAGATGCGAGTGATCACCTTCAGAACCGGTGGAGCAAGATTTTGAGCTTTCGAATAGAATCACGAAAGTTTTTGCAATCTGGAGGAGGTGCAAGACTTAAGTGTCCAAAGCCCTTCACCCGAACTAAACCTTTCACGGAAGCACGAAAAGAGGGTTTTGTGGCTCATTCTCATTCTCCACTTGAAAGTGAGTTGGAGACAGGGGTTGTAGTTCGGCAGAATTCAGAACCCGGCCCTCACTATCTTGAAAACACTGAGTGTAGTACCCTTTCGTCTAAGAGCAAAGATGAGCTTCCCTGATATGTAGCCGCCGAAAATGAGCCGTACAAGACGAAATGGCGTTTATCTGGTTTCAACTCTTCTGTTCGCAATGATTCTACCAAATTCTCAGAACACCAACGATCTGCACAATATTTCGCGTCGATGAATTTCTCTGGTGTTTCGAAGAGACGACGAGGCGTCAGTTTTGGAGCCGTGAAGTTTGCTCTCTTTGAAGGAGAAGATCCTGTAAAGTTGAAGGTACAGTTGGTTGACAGAAGTTCTAAACTCCCAGGTCTAATGAGTGTATTCTCTGACCAGGCAATTGATCTGAAAGAAATCAAGGATCTGTTGTGTTCTTGCAGCGACGATTGCAAAATTCATGTACTGCAATATCAAATGAGTGACCGTGGTCCGGTGAATAGAAAGATAATCTTGCGGGTGCTCATACACTTACGAACATGGAAACCGAAAGCTGCGAGTAATAACATAACGCACCACTTCCTGAATACTCTGCGCCGCGTTGATGAAATGTCTCTACACTTTAAAGACTCTTTTCCAGAGGCTGAAAAACTGACATATCTCCTTGTTGGTGGGTTGTTTACTGATCACTACCCAACATACTTTGAGAAGAACATCCAATATCTGCAAGAAACCCTATGTCTGCCTCGAGTACAGTCTATACCAATACACACAGAAGGAATCGTTAAAAGGAACGCAAAGATAATCAAAGATTCTGTTGTAAAGACCTGCCGAGGGGCTAAGTCAGCTGTGTTGATAGGGCATTCGAAAGGTGGTATTGATGCCACTGCTGTTTTACAGGTGAACCCTGAAGTAATACCTTTCATTTTCCGTATTATTACCTTTCAAGCTCCCTTCGGTGGTACGTTCCTCGTCCATTTTGTCGCACAAAGCAAAATTGTCACGAGTACAATCAAGGGAATCATAGAAGGCTTATGGAAAGGAGATAAGCAAGCTATGCAAGACATGTGCTATTCGTCCCGTCTCAAAGCTCTTGGACTTTTTTCGAATCCTATTGAGAACACGAGCCATGCTGCGCAAGATGCAGGGGTTGGAGAAACACTCGTAAGTCGCCTGGTCGATGAAATATCGCAACCGGTTTCCACCCCTGACATTGATGTCTTTAGGCGTATACCCATTGTAAGTTTCGGAAGCTTTGCTTCGTTTAACCTGTTAAGTATTCGGAGTGCTGCAACAGCTGCGGGAATTGCATCCATGTCACCAGCAGCTAAAGCTGTACTAGACCATACTGGTTTTCTTTGCGATGGGCTAGTGGTTTTGAATGATGCCAGAATACCTTTCTCGGATTTTGTCTCACTTAATGACATGATGCACACCGAGCCTGCTCTTTATGTCCCTGGAACGAATTATCCTCCGGGAAAACTCACCGCTTCGGCCCTAGTTATATTGTTTCATAAGACTCGACGCGCGCAAGGAGGGAAGTAGTTAGAATGACTCTTCGAAAATAAGATTCAAGGTACAAACGGTATGAAGCACTTCACAAGAGATTTTACATCAGACAAAATCTAAGCTGTACGGATAGAGACGACGATCTTAATATTTCAAGAAACGAAGACGAATTTTCGAGAGGGAGGGAAGGATTAGGGTCTGGCTTGCTACATTTGGATGCTGAGAAACCAAGGGGATCAGAAGAATGTGATCTGTAATCTACTAAATCCCTGGCAATGGTTTTAAGCTACGAAGGGTACAAAGATAGCACGCAACTGCACTGGTCTTTAGATGGTTCAAGCGCCTGAGCTCAGCTGTTCATTTGGCTTTTGAATTTCTATTTGAGTTCTCATCTCAAGTAGCCTTGATCATCGCTGCGTTGGATTCTTTGTTATATATTCTTCTCCGTCCCGCCCACAATAGTTACCGCTTTTCATTGTGTTGGCCTGAGAGCAGCTTTCGCAAGCTTGGCAAGCTATCTGCGCGAGAAAAGCACTCACTTACTGCGCGGCAAACACTCGCATACCCTACTTAAGGAAAAGACTGTTCTGTACGAATAAGTACTTTACGAATATGCTACAGCATATCGTACAAAACATTCCAATTTAGGTCACTGTAGTACTGTGCGACTAAAAGGGTTTGCCTTTAAATATCGTTGAATTCCACGAGAAGCTCGCCGTCGACTCTTACGGCTTTCACGACGGGCCACTTTCCAGCAGTGTTGCACGTCCCGTCTTGCTCAGTGGCTGCAAGCTTCTTGATCAATCCGGTGAGGTCAAATGGCACTGACAATGCCGCAGTGCCGGCTTTCGGCCGAGTGGCCATGGTAAACACTAAAGAACACAATACTACAGCGGTGAGAAAGATCACTGACCATGTGCTTTGTGTTGCTAAGATTACATCAGTGTAATACTCTCCCATCTGCTGGGCATCGCCGCCATATCCGTCAACCATTGCCCGAAGTATTCGAGCCATTTTAGCCGCGTCTGTGTAGTATTCTTGAATGATTCTTTTTCCGGCTATGGACACCCCTAACACCAAATATCTTTTTGCAATGAACACAGAAGTTAACATAATTTCATTTTCGGCCCCAGCGGTTGTGTCATCCAGTTCGATCCCTAATACATCCACGTTATCGGATCGATCAATGGTCAGATCCAGGCCCGATGCAGCAGTTACGCGATGAACTTTGACAAGATACAACATTCGTCGAGTTGCTTTATTAAACATAACAGCGCAGTGGCCATTCACGGTACCAACCTCAACATCGCTTTCTCTTTTCAAATCATTGCAGTACATGGAGACCTCGTCATTTCTCCAGAAAAAATACTTTTCCGAGTGTCCTTCTATCGGCACAGACACTGCCTGGAACTTATTGTTCGTCCATTCATCTATTCCCATCAATCTCTGATCACCAATCTTCTCTAAAAGCTCATCCTCCCTTCCTCGGATTGTTGCCCATGCACTAGGCTTGCTTTCCCTAGCTCGACAAAAGCCTTCAACGGTTTGGTAATGAAGTGCGTCCGCGCTCCTGGTGCATCTTTCGATCTCTACAACACGATCCAGTAGCACACCATCATCAACTGAGATTGCAGCCACAGCATGTTTGAGATCAGAATGACGCTTAACTGGTTTCTTGACCATCACTCTTTCATTTCTTGCACCTGCAGTCATCTCTGTGGAAACGAGTGCCGCAAGAAGCAGTGCGTTAATCACTACGAGTTTCAACACAACAGAAATCCACTTCTTAGAGTTTCGCTTGTTTTCCTCATCTGCAAACGTAGGCTCCATATTTTGGTTTTCCTTGGAGAAAGCAACAGTAACGGGCGTTAGCCATCCGAAGTCAACTGCTCTCACTTCGATAGATTTTCCCGATGAAACCATGCGCTTGGCGAGGTTCTCGAAGCTCTTTGTAATTAACGGCGCTGCAACCAGAGTTATTGCCGTTTCTAAGACGATGAATCTTATAACGCTTGCTGCTGAAACTCCAATCGATAGGTTGATGGTCTCCATGTCCAGTTACATCTGGATATCATACAGAATTTGCTGCGCTTTCTGTTGTTCACTTTAGTTGAGATGTATTATCCGACGAAGATTAGAGTGGACATTCCGCTTGGTCTGTAGGCGTGAAAACGGCGGCGATTCTGTTTGGGGCGCGACGAAATCAGCGAACTCTTCCATTAGTGGTTGTGCTTAAGCCTGATGCCCAGACAACAATTCCCTGCAATACAGAGAAATGTGAAAGAAATATACAATGGCCGAAATAAGAATACCACACCCCCGTTTATTTCTATTTTCTCCGTCCCTCTATGACTTGGCCAGTCAAACAATACCATAAAGCTTATGAAGAATCTACGTCTATGTGGTAAGTGTGAAAACACCCCCTGATCCTTACGAAAAACGGGAGTGATCCTCACTGCATTCACCATCCACAGTAGGATACTTAGTATCCAATACAAGCATGTCAAGTATTCACCATCCACTCTTATTACCTGCCGTGCGAACCCTCGCTTTTGGGCACTTTATTGCCACCCCCGTAAAATATAGTAAAATTACTGGCGTGACTGAAAGTTCGTCCGAGAACCCGCCGTTACAACCACCAAAATGCGCCCCTTACCTTACAATATGAGCGGAAGTAACCTCATGGAGACAGTACGTCTCCAAAATTTTGATAGACAACCTACCTCAGTAAACTCTTCTTCTTTGTACACTCAAGTATCTTTTACGTTGTTTGTTCGTTTTGGGCCACTGCTAACATGTTTTCTTCTGCACCCGTTTCGCGAATCAACCATCCAAAAAAATGTCCGATCTGCATCGAAACAATTGAAGGTAATGTTCCAAAACTTTTCTGTCAACATGTGTTTTTTAACGATTGCCTTTGGAGGTATATAAACACAGATGATGTATGGAAGAGCCCAATTTGCGGTCGCTACATTAACAGCTGACATGTTCTCACTTATATTGACTACACCCCTCAGGTTCCGATTCAAGGAAAACTGCAATGTCCATCACTCACGGAAAATGAGCTTCGACGCTTAGAAAAAACATTGGTGGCAAACCTTAAGCGCCGCGAGCGCAAAGAGAAGAAAAAAGGGATACGCCCAGCTTCTTCTCATAATCACAATGGGGATAGTGTGGATAGTGCTGCACCATTGCGGTAGCTTGGAATCGAAGAAGCGTGCAAAATTGTGTGAAAGGCATGCTTAAATCTCATAAAGGGTACATTTGAACTGATCAAGGATACTAAAAAGCCTCAAACAGTTTTTTATTGTACCCTCTTTCTCCGTCCTCGTGTCTGTCCAACTCAGATACCTGGCTGAGTAGTGATTTAGTGATGAGTGTTTGCACCAATATTAAAATTCCGGTAGCGAAGCGAGAACATTTTATACGGACAAAAAATCCGATACGTGAATCTCGCAAGGTTTCTCGTAGCTTAAAGGTTCTAAGCGAATTGAAAAGCGAAGATCTAATTGAAGGGGTACTTTTATTGCTCGAAGCTCGATGTTGCATTGGAAGTCAAAACCTTGAAAGCTTGAATCAAATAGTCGAGGTGGCTCTGGACCTAGATACTACTGCTGAGGTACTAGAACAACTCGCTGTATTGTGCTAAAACTTCAAGAATCGACGAGACAAAAACAGTATCGTATCAGCAAAATGTATAAATTTTGCAACAAGGCTATTGGCAAAAGCAGGGGATCGCCGCCTATTTGACGGTAAGAAAGATCTTGATGCACGATCACTTACCTTTCGTGAACATCTTGGGGTAGAACAGTCTCGGGGCTGCGACCGAGCTCGCTCTTACCATGCGAGGAATTGGTTTGAGGGTTTTTGTACTCACCACTATGAGCTGGCCTGTTCCTCAAGTGCCAGTTGTTAATCTTCCAGAAGATGCTGTTCAAGTGTGAATTTGTTACCTGTCAAAAGTGAAGGTGAGGCCGCAAATGCGACATTGAGCTGTGCGACGGCGGAAGTTTTTTGGATGGCCTGGGATGTGGCGGTGTTGTTGGTGGTAGTCGTAGTGGCGTTGGAGATTAGTAGTGTTTTGTGTCGGCGTTGTTAAATACGGGTGGGTTGGTAGGTGCAATTGCTGCGGAGAGGGCGACGAGAAAAATGTGAGGGCGGCGGTCGTTCGGGCGTTGGTCGTTCGGGCGGTAGTCGTTCGGGCGGCGATCGTGGGGGTGGTGGCGAGGGGGGCGGTGGTGCGAGTGGTCGTGGTGCGGGCCGTCGTGGGGTTTGCCGCCAGGGGTGTAGTAGAAGCGGTGATGGAGTGGGCGTTGGTGAAGGCGGGCTAGTTAGAGTTGGGTTTCGTGGGAGGGTTCGGTGTGAGCGGTGGGGTGGGAGCAGGGGTTGCGGGGAAGTTTAATGATCCTACGGATTTCACTCAGAAGGAAAGTGTTTCTGTGGATGTTGAAACAAATGAGGTTTCTTCGGCTACAATGCGACGGGTGTTTCCTGGGTTGCCGCGAGCGTTGGAAACCAGTCATGTGTTTCAGACGTGTCTAGAGTCTCTTGGTTGCGGACCCAAGCTTTCGGAAACTAGATCAGGAGCATCTCCTGACCCCGAGCTTATCTGGAAACCTAGACACAACTTGCCCGGCTTACTGGGTCCGCTTTCTACCAACGACTACATGGGAAAATCTGCTGCCGTTTTTCCTCTCAATCCTCCGAAAGTGTGTGTGGGCTACAATAAGGAGTTGGTTGAGACTTTTGGTGGAGTCCTTCCAACGTGAGAAAAGGCTGGATTTGAACCATATACCGAACGGAAGAATGTAGAATATGTTGCGGTAGCGCCGGAGGATATCCAAGGAGATGTTAACGTATTCCTACGAGATGTGTCCTCTGTATACCAGGAATGCTTATTTAGAACCCATACTGTCTTTCCATTCGAACGAGTCGCTTTCATTTCTAATTCGATAGTGGATTCGACACCCTATGAGAAAGGAAATGGAAAAGGCTTATCCGAAGTAGAACGAGCGATGACGGAACAATATCAGTTGTATGTGAAGGCGCTTTGCACCATGATGGCTTCCTTGACTTGCGAGAGCCGCAAGAACCCGATATCCTCTCCAACGAATATTGTTGCCTATGTCATCTCTCCTTTCGAAAAGAAGCAAACAGCTGCGAATGTTGTACTTTTGCGAGATGTTTCCCCGTTAGTGAACGCTGTCCCCGACGCTATTCCTGCGGGCACCCAGTTTGCCAAGTTGGCTAAAAACCTCACAACTGAGATGGAGAAGAAGGACGGTGAGATCAAAACGCTAAAGAGTGAAAACTCGTCGTTGTGGACAAGTATGGAGGCTTCCAATCAACAGCTGGCCGCATTTCTCATGCAGTCCGCTCAAACGGCATCGAGAGATACTGCAATCAATCGTGCTTCGGAAGACACGTCTGCGTCGGTAAGGGCTCCAAAGTCCTTGGGCGTCTCCAAGACTACCACCGATTAGACCACTTCGAAGACAGCTGTGCCGATGTCCGATGAGCTCGTCAAAGAACTAGAATGTGGTATCTTGTTCAAAGATTCGCTTTTTCGCATGACATGGACTGATATTGTCGAATGCGTGAATGAGTTCATGGATGCTTTGCATGGTATTAATGCCATAGTAGGTACGGAAGATCCTTCCTTGGGATGCAGCAGCGAGTCAGAGATCCACCGCCAGCCATCTCTCTCGGCTTCTGAACAACACGGGGTCCACTCACGGCCCAGTCAACAGAGTGTAGACACAAACGCTAGCTATATCGGCAGCGATGCCAAGAGTAGAATGAGCCTGCTACCAGAGTTTGTCGTGGTGGACTACCGGGAAAGAATTCAAAAGGGCCATACTGAAGATGAGTTTGACTACGCCGCAAACCACACAAACGTAGAAGAGATTCCTCTGAATCGCATGCATCAAGCACAGGTGTCCCACGCACAATGCGAGAAGAGCATGGCCTTTATCCCAGCAGAAGGTACTTCGTCGCTTAGCGCGACTGATGATGATGATGGTGACTCTGAACCGGCAGATGAGACGGTGAACGCTACCCTTCGACGGCCAACCAGCAACCCACGCATGTGCGACACCAATATCAGCAGTTGTGAACGGAAAAGCCCTGGAATCGCTTCGTTGAAGCGCTCTGCCATCCAGCCTCGCTCTCCTTTCATCGATGAAACCATTATTCAAGGAAAGAAAACGATTCATCTGCAGTTCGGCTCGAGGCAGCTGCACTCTGTCCGTCACTTCTCTCTAGTCTATTTCAAGAGCATGAAACGGGCGTCTATTCTTAAGATGAGCAAGAGAAGCGGAACGTCTGTGAGCGATTCACGGTCTGACATGACATGAACACTCGCTCTTCAAACCCACAATGATCTTCTGTCCTTACAGAACACATTGTATCTCATGCGCACTGAGAGGCAATCCTCAACGTCCGTTGGAAACCTTGTAAATCAACTGGATATCACAAGGAAGCAGCTCAGTGACGCTCAAACAAAATTACTGGAATCAAACGCAGAATGAAGTAGCCTTCGGTACGAAATGGATACTTATTTCAGAGATGAAAAAGACCGCCCAGGACGAACCAAAAGTTCTCGAGGAGAAGGAAAGGCGGATCAAGCACTTGAAGGAAAATTTGCGATTGAGAGAACAGGAGCTCTCTGTCATGAATCAAGAACTCAAGAACATTTCCGGATATATGGAAAATCTGGAGCGGTCCCGAAAATCTCTGGAAGAAAAAATGCGTACGACAAAGGTTGTCGAGGGACCTCAGGAGGTTGAGACTGCGCAACTAAATGAGAAGCTTGAGACGAGTGGGTTAATGACCGCCGAGCTTGACGACGTTATGAAGCGAGCCGACGGGCTTCAGAAGGAAATATCGAAGGAGAGAGAATCCCATTTGCGGGGCATTGCCGAAGCGGTTAAACGAGAACAGCGCATCGCCGAGGAAGCTCGCAAAGAAGCCAGACTGATAGCGAAGAATCATACGAACATGCTCGAAGATGTGCGCGCAAGTGTTTTGGCTGCTGCCCGTGGCAGCATGAGATCGAATCAAGAGAGAATCCCGAGAAGAGAAGCTTGGTTCGCGGACTTCTCGAGAAGGTTGTTTCATCGAGAAATGTTAAACGGTGACTTTTCCACGGGGCATACCGCCCGCACATCTTCTGCTGAGAAAGATGGAAACAGAGGAAGGAGCGTCCAATCGAGACGTCAGTGATAGAAGAAGTTGTCTTAAACCCAAAAAATCACTTTGATCCGTACTCTTCCTCGCCTATTACAATTTGCCCCGCCGAGTAGCGTCAGGCTTCCACCGAGCTTTCGAGCAGAGGAGAGTATTCTAGAACTCTTTCTTACCAATCCTACCCGATGGAGCGCTATACATTTCGCCCACGTTGTGCATAGAGATCGCCGCCGAAGCGCAAGCGACCTCTGCCGCGCCATCTGTCAGCGAGGACAATGACGACCAGCCTTCATCGCCGACCGCACAACCGCACGCCCGCACGCGCGCTGTCGCTGACGATTACGACTACGAAGATTACTTTATCGATGGGTGTGATGTCGACCAACTCGATGACGATGACATGCAGCATTCCGACTATGTCGGCTTCGGCGGCGTTTGGGTGGGTGCAGACGCCGCTGCAAACAGGCATCCAGTGGTAGATAGCAATTGGCTGGGAAACGTTATGCTTGAAGGACTTCTTGCGCAACACATCAGTGGTGCTTCTCAGCCGGGCGCCCAGTCTCTACCGGGTGCCCCCACTACCAACGGCAGCACAGATGCTCTAGAAAAAGCCCCCATCAACCCCAACCCTACAAACGCTAAAAGTGCTCAGCAGCACCATTTACCCTCTGGAACCACAGCAGGAACATCGGCTGTGGCCCCCAGTATATCACCAAATTCGCACAACACACATACTTCGGCTGCTGGCTCCACAGCGGGTACACTCGCAAAATCCGCGTCACATGCGGTTCACCCCACGCCAGTTGTGCCACAGACGGCGCCAAAGCCGAGCAAGGAGCGGGGAATGGAGCATCCTGCCAACCAAAGGCAGGGAATTGCACTGACGGCGGTGGAATGAAGTAGGGCGTCCATCTAATGGATTGCAAAGCCCAATATGCTCCTCTAAACTTACACTACTTCTTCCACCATGTCCATTTCTTTCAACCACTCCCTAAAGTTAATATCATTTTCAACTATTTTTCCCTCCTTCACAAGTGTCCTCGCATGTGATACGTACTCTTCCCATGCCGCAAACCGAGGCAGCTCCTTTGGAGTGCAGTCATTGCAAGCCTCGCAGTAGTTTTCATACGCGTTATATCCTCCCATTTGGATCAATTTCATTACCATCTCATCCTTCGATCCAAGCGATATGTACAATTGTACGCTACCACGCTTTAAGGAATGGCCCGTAAACATCTCAAGATCACCTCTATCTACTCCAATTTGCGAAAGACGCTTCTGAAAAACACATCGGAAGCTCTTGAACGTCCAATTCCTTGATACATTTAACGCTTCTCCTCCTTATGTGCTCTTGATTTCACAGCATAGAAAACCACTCGTGTTTCTACTGATGACCAACCACGAAAGTACTGCCACAAACGGATCCATCAACAAAGAATGGCGAAGTCCACTGTTCCCGTCCCACTCTCGAACCGTGTACTTTTCTTAAACTGTTGAATTCTTTATAGCCTCACAGAGAGTCCAAGTTATTCCTCCGGACCATATGGAAACGTTATCAATTTTAAGCTTTGATATTTCATCGTAGCTCAAACCCAAATTAAGACCTAGGACCATCACGCAGTGTAGAGCGATATCAGTTGCACTTGGTTGATTACCACTTCCGTACCATAACTTTTCGGCAATATCGCAGATATATTCTGGCGTTATAGGCCCCGCTCGAATCGTAACGGCTCCAAAGCGCAACAGGTGCACACGACGTGCTCTTCTCAAACGATCGAGATCTGGACTACCTATTAAGGGATTACCCTTTGCTCTTCGATTTTCATGAACAGACCAGGTTTGATCATGGCCGTTTTCGTAATAAACTATCCTCAATCTTTGTATAACTCCTCCCATAGAATCAATTTTGAGTGCTTGTGGCGTTCCAAATCTGCAATAATCGGCCAATAGGTTAAGAACTAGGACAGAACTGTCTTTTTTTAACGGTTGTTGGATCATTGGCATTCTTCAGCGTTGCGTACTTCTCAATAACTCTCTTGGCTAGCTTTATATTTTTTTGAGTTGACTTAATATGTGGCGAGTGCAAAAGTTCGTGGCGCTCTCTTAGCGGAGCACTGTCTCACATCTCCTTATTCGCTTCCTACGTTTCGGATTATCGAACTCTTGCAATTCAAATGTTCTTTGAGATGATTCCATTCTGATTCAGCTTCGATTTGCAAACTAAGATCACTATCGTAGGAAAAAGTGAAGAAGTTAGTAAGATGTTTCTTGACACTCATCATTTCAGGCTCAGAAAAAAAAACGAACTCAAAAGGTTTCAGCGTTTTTGGCTCAAAGTCATCTGTAAAGTTATTTTTATATTACTATACAACTACTGTATTTTCGAACGTGTGGTATACTTTCAGCAATATCCAAATCTTTGCATTGATCTTCATCCTACTGTTGGACGACGATGATCATCTCTCCTTTTCCCAGTCGTCGAAGATAGCTTGGCGGGCGGTCTTTTTTTAATCGTGGAGCGCCTTGGAGTGAAAAAGATATTCAAGGAGGAGGAACTGGATTGGGTTTTAAACTGCCATGTCAGATTAGTAGAATGGGACCTACAATATGGAAACAAGCATGTCGCTTGCTTTTGTCAAGTACAAATAATCGTTTCGGGAAGGGTTGCACGGAGAGTGAAGATGACATCAACAAAATGGGAGTTTGGCAGAAAGAACTGGGAAACCGCTTGTTTTTGCTTGAGCGCAGGAAAAATCTCATGGACAGATCCATTCTGACATCTTTTTATATTCCAGTGAGACCGAGATCGACAACAGTAATACAAGCAGATCTAGTACCTGTACCTCAACCACCGCAACGTCCGGCTATACTCACAGAAACGTTTGTACCAGAGCTCCCAAAGAGTTTGATTGAGCTTGTCGTATTGTGGAGGGTTGGGTGTAAGAAAAGAAATTTCGTCCAAGTGCGACTATTAAGTACAGCGGAGACCAGAAGAAGACTTCTGAAGAACTACTCAAACAATCTTTGGAACAAAACTGGGCCGAAATCAGCTTACTACCGCTTTAAGGATTTGATAGAGCACGTTGCACTTCAGCACAAGTCTATCACTTGCATTAAACAAAGAGGTGAGGACCAGCTATGGTTGGAAGCCGTGCATAAAGCTCAAATTGCTATGCTACAAAACTTAGGAGAGACAGAAGTCCAATTGCCCAGTGCTTCTCTTCGTTCCACTCGAAAAGGAAAACGAACAAATACTCTCAATGAAAACGAATAAAGAACACTTTCTGCTATTAACGTACACATGTATGCAAACCAGAAAACCTGGTTGAAAACCAGGCCTCTTTCGCTGCAGAATTTTCTCGTTATTACCTTTCAGATTGTACAAAAAGCCGCAGAGCGAGCAACATGAAATGAGGTGTGGGCTGAGCCCATTCTCACTTCAAGCACTCGGACGAAGCCCAAGTGCTCAATGAACAGTGGTGCACGAGGTAAGCCCGTGCACCACGTATGGTTTCGGGCGCAGCCCAAAACAGGTAGCAGGCAACACGAAGCGACGTGTGGGCTGAGCACATTCTCACTTCAAGCACTCGGACGAGGCCCAAGTGCTCAATGAACAGTGGTGCACGGGTTAAGCCCGTGAACCACTTATGGGCTTGGTTAGAGCTTCTAAAGTAAAGGTTGTGCTTCATGTTCGAAGATTGTATCAGTAAGAATTTGAACTTATGTCTTATGTTGAAGAATTTTTTATTTGTATTGAGAAAGATTACGTTCCGGGACGAGTTACGGTCGAAGTAGCTATTGATCGTCAACAAAGGAAGAAATCGTTATAAAAAAAGCGAGTTGAAGAGGTTTATGTCGTATGAACTATGGCATATCATCAATGTGTGAAAATCTTTAGTGACGTTCGCACAGAAAAAATGAAGGGTCTTAATACTCCAATGATACAAACTTTTTATTACTTTTCAGTTGAGAACCTTGCAGCAAATGACTAAAAACGTTGAATCTCGTATTTGTTTCATATAAAGTTCAGGTAGGCTATAGTAAACTTTTTTAGAAACCCTCTGAACATAACCAAATTTTGGTAGTTAAGATATTGACATTTCTAAATTATACAAATTTTTCTATCATTTCCCAAAAAATTATTTGACATTGCCGTTTGGTAGTCTTACTATTATTCCCTACGTTTTACATTTTATGTAAGATGACAGACACCCCTACAAGAAGAGAACCCGTCAGTCACGCTACTGTGCGGTTCTTATCGACAAATAATCCACCATTGGTTCCGCTAGCGTTACACGCAAGCGTTACGCGCAAGCCTAGTCAATGGTACTCATTTTGCACTGTGACATCATTTTATATCTTCATCTCTAGTGTCCAAACGACCGATGGCCTCATGTGAGGTCATTTGGCCACATATGAGGCCATTTTTTATTTCTTTGTAATTAAGCAATAAATGAAATATAAAAGCTCTGCATAACTGGAACGTATTGTCAAACACTCTTCCTTTGATGGTCTCAACATTTGAAGTATGCATTAATAGATGATTGAAAGAGATATTTTCTTTCGACATGTTTTTTTGGATAGTTTGAGGCCAAAAATATTTGGTTGTTGTTTTCTTGAGATTACTTAAGTTTGCTACACCAAAAGTATATCGATTTAAATAAGAGTATTAAAGCTCTGTTTGACTAGATTCCTGAGGCTTTTCCTCAACAATAAAGATGTATGGTTTTTATTTTTTTTCTTCCTTTCTACTCTAAATCTTAAAATTCATATCTTGAATGAATTTCAGTTACTTTTTAAGAGAAATTTTGGCCTCATGGAGGCCACGCTGGCCTCAGGTGAGGCCAACCCTCCAGGCGTTTAGACACAAAAAATGCAACTCCAAAAATGCGCGCGCTTTTAGGCATCACTCATCACTGGTTGTACAGTCGTGTAGACGCCTTTTACAAGCTGGGAGCATCTTCAGTTGCTGGAGTAAACGGTTTCTACAAGCTGGGAGCATTTTCATGTGCTACAGTAAACGGCTTCGACAAGCTGGGAGCATCTTCAGCACTATGCTTCGCATCAAAAGTGAGCAAGCGATCATCGAGATAACCGTTTTTGGCTGTTTCATTTCAAACCAAGCCTGGATATATATTTCAATACCAGCCCTCGATACCAATGTCATACGCCATCTGTTTTCATTATGTTTTACATTTCTAAAAAGTAAGCCTTCAAGAAAAACACCTTTTACTTAGAGCAAGCCTACCAGAGAGCTATTTCGTTCAAAATTTCTATATTTTAGAGACTACTGTGGGTCAGGCATCCCTACCAGCGTTGCTATTGCCATTTAGCGTTTCCTTTTTGCCCCCCGTCATTGAAGCCAAGATGGCGGGAAAACGCTTTCACGGCACAGTCTGCCTTTACTAGACCTCAACCGCTACGCTTTTATCACCCACTTTGTCTGTAACATAAGCCATACAACTCCGCCCAAACGAATGCGTCCCAACATTGATGAGGACACTTTCCAATCACCAGGAAAAAAAGACCTGCATCCAACAAATAAAATCTTTGCGCAAGAAACAACGCATGAAATAACCCTACCTCTCACCAAAACGAACACTAAAGTAGCAAAGTTGGATGGAGACAGATAGCCGCCGATTACCGTTATTCTCTCCCCAAATGCTTCCAAATGTGCACGCTAAGATTCGGGGAAGTTCTATAAGCGAGTCTTCTATATCTAACAATCGTCAAATATATTTGAGCAAGACAGCGAACGACAGGAAGAATATGAATCAAAATCATTCAAAAGAAGTGAAAGGGGAAAGGCATTTACGGAAACTGGAACATTGTATTTAGCCAAGGTATGGGTTGAACAGTCCGCCAAAGGCTGCAACAAACGAGATAGAACAATGTGGGCTGGTATAGAACAAATTTGTCGCAAGAAGTACAACATGGATAGAACGTCAGGATCGCTTAAGAGTACTTTGCATCGCGTAGCCCGTGAGATACAGCATTTATTGTTGCGACATTGCGTATCAGAGCTATGCAAATCTCTGGAGCAAACGATAAACTTCTGGAAGAAATAAGACAAGAACAGTATCGGAAGAAAGCGGTTAAAAGGGCCAAAGATGGAACTGTCTTGTATGCTGCCCCCTAAAAATGGATTTTTACAGCAGACTATTTGTCAATGCAGGAGAACTTCTTCGATTCGGGATGTAAAACGAAGCAAGAGTTTCAGTCAACGAATGAAAGATGTGCGAAAGATGTCGACATCAAAGCTCAGAGGGGAAACACAGCTACGGTACCAGTTAGTACAAATAACGGGATTTAAGAAGAAATCTATTTATCTTTTCCATCGGAAGGAACAGTGAAAGTAGAGGTTGTGATATCTAGCGACGATGAGAAGCGTCCTAAAGGTACCAAGAGGCGGAAGGTCGAGGAAAAGAGAGCAGCACAGGAAGACAAACTGAGTACTACACTTCGTGGGATTCAAGCAAGTCTGGTGGAAGGCAATAGGATCTTAAGGGAAGAAATTGAACGATCGGCGGTGGAACGAGAGGAGACAGGAGACGTTGCATTACTTCAGCTTTTGGATCCAGACAGTACTGAATTTAAGGAGATCATGGCGGATGTAATGCGAAGGAGAAGGATTCGAATGAAAAAGTACAATAAAGACATCCCAGAGAAGAAAAAGGACGAGAAGGAATATTATACTGCCAATGAGAGAAACAGAAATTTGGTAGTGCAGAGTATGGGACGGTAGCGTATTTCTCTTTGTCATGGACAATCTGCTTAGCAACCTCAGCTTCTGCATCCATAGTGGGCACAGATTCGCGCCGTGGAACTGTGGGAAAGAAATCTGCCAAGGCATCTTGGACGTCTTGGGACCCAATGTCCCATAACTGTAGGTCGAGAAAAAGAAACTACTCCACCAGAAGGGAAGCAAAGTGATGAAGGATATCCCTTTACTAACACTACTTAAAAGAATTCCTTTTTATTGCCACTACCTTCACCTTCGAGTTCTTTCTCCTAGACCGTCAATAAGATCTTGTCGTACAGCACTAAATACAACAGAAGATGTCAGAAGGCTCTCTTTTATGGACATTGTCTCCAAATCCAACTCTCCGTTGACCATTATTGCGTTTTCTGTTCCTTGTTTTTGTTCCATCTGCTCATCGCGCTTTTGCTGTAAAAGAAGGACCTCTTCGTCATATAATTCTGTAACTAAATTAATCGCCTCCCCATCAGCCTCAGTTTTTTCTTGAAACAACCTCTCCTGAATCATCCGAACCATCATGTTGTGGAGAATCACACACGTTTCACTAACTTTAATAACATCTTTCTTGAACTATAGAAACGATTCTTTCGTTAACGCCTGGAACCTAGACTTCAAAACACCGAATACCCTTTCTATTGCCTTTCAAAGAGCTTCCTGTGACGTGGTATACCTGCTTTCGTCAATATTTACAGGCGAATGAATCGGTCCAGCAAAAATTGCCCATCTTGGATGAATGTCGTCAACAAGAAAGTAGCCCGACCGCCTGTCTTTTGCATGAAGATGTAACCTATAGTCAGAAGATAAATTGATGTCGTACTTACTGTTCGATATACAGACGAATACAGGTGATACTTCAAGCAATGTCTTGTCATTATTCGTACAGCAACGTCCGGGAAACTAATGCCATATATAGAGATCTCTATCTCCCCATGCTTCCACAGCCATCGCTGTCAGCTTTCCTTCCTTTGTATCACGATACTGTCCTTTCAAAGCTACAGGACAGATTTTCCACTTTATCTTACACCCATCAATACATGTACAGTGGTGTGCAAAAATAAAAGAACGGTGTGTTTTTTGAACAAAAAAGGGCGTCGGAGAGCCAGATGAAGAAAATATTTAGAGGACAGCAAGCTGACATATCATCAATAAACACTATTCATTCAAATTAGGCCCAAAACTTATACATTCCTTACAGTTTTAAAAGCACTGTTTCTGCAGCAGTGCAAAAATATAAGAACGATTTCAAAAAAAGGCGCGCACTGATGTTCCGCGTACACAACACAGTATTTATTGCGCATTTGTACTACAAACCACTCTCCTTCGTAGTTTTAGACCTTTTAAAGGTTCTTTAAACCTTTCAAACTATGCCGAAGGGTAAACAACTTACCAGCACAGAAGTCGCCCAAATAATTGCATTTTATGGAGCCAAGCTGTCCTTAAAAAGCCTAGCAACTCAGGTAAATCGCTCCAAAACAGCTGTACACCAATGTCTGAAGCGACAAAGCGTAGGTGTTATGAAGACAAGAAGTGGAAGGCCGCAGAAACTCACACCTCATGATACCCGTCACATAAAGCGGCTGCTTTCTAAGCAATCCTGCTCCGCAAAAAACCTAAAAAAGGATCTCAATCTCGAAGTTTCTGTTTCTACTGTGACAAGGGCTATTCATCGCTTGAACACATTCGGGTACAAGAAAAAAAATCGGCACCCCTGATAACCGAACATCATCGAATTGCGCGTCTCGAATGGGCCATGCGATACAATCCATTTTATCCTCACGAATGGGATATAATTGTATCATCCGACGAGAAAACATTTAACGGTGACAGTCCAGATGTGTGGAATTATTACTGGCATGATTTACGTCATCATGAACGAGTTTTTTCTAAGAGGCAGAATGGAGGATTTTCAGTAATGGTTTGGCCACGTTTTTCTCGTTATGGAAAAGGACCTTTGGTTTTAATTGATGGATACTAATTCAGAGCAATATGTAGAGATGCTAAAGTCCAAAATTCTACCTTGGGTGGACGAATACCATAGGGAGGCTTATATTTCAGCAAGACAATGCCCCCATTCATGTATCTAGGTACTCTTAGGCTTGGTTTAATGAAGAAAATATTGAGCTCTTGGAATGGCCTGCACACTCTCCGGATCTAGACCCTATCGAGAACCTTTGGATTATTTTGGCTTACAGAGTGTATGCTGATAATCGCCAGTTTGGTTCAAAAGAAGAGCTAAAACAGGCTCTACGTGATGAGTGGTCGAAAATAGACGCAAACGTGCTCACTATGCTTTTCAGAAGCATGCCACGTCGTTGCATGGCTGCAATTAGAGCCAATGGGAAGAAAACGAAGTATAAAAACTCCTTTGCCATTGTGTTGTGCAATAAATAAAATATCGTTCTTTTACTTTTGACGCGGGCATTATATGTTATTCTGTAGCTGCCGTTCGTTAGGTGCCTGTTGTATTAAAAAAGAGTTCATGAAACTCATTTTAACCTTGTTGCCGACATTTTACCGTGTTCAAGGGTTACCTCTCTACTTTGTGCGCCCCACATACCAGGTTTGCGGGGTGTTCTTATGCTTTTGGACACAACTGTACACTAGCAAGCCGAATCGATTCATCAGACGTAGCTATGAGATTTTTTAAGATAGGAATGACATAAATAAGCAAGTCCGGGGCAATTGTGTTGATAGAAACGAATAGCTGGGCAATGTGTTGGTGATGCTCCGAGGGCTCCGGTTGGGAAGACGCATTATCGTCATCAAGACGTCGTTTGGCAGGTCTTCATCGCCGAGTTTCATGTTTCTTGTCTGGGTTTTTAGGGGTTTTAAAGGTTAGAGGAATCCGTTTCAACGGGAGCAGTAACACCAGTTGGTTGGGAGGTTGACGGCGGAGGAGCCGATACCACGCGATCTCGGGAGATGTGTTCGTGATTACCAGCGAGGTTAACAACGACAGTGTCGGGAGCCACCGAAATAACCCGAAAGGGGCCGTCGGCAACGGGTGACAGCTTGTGGCGTTTCTCCTTCTCTGGGTTCCAATACTCCTTGCGGATGAACACATAACCGTCGGGGGCGAGACGTGGCGGCGAGCGAGGGGCTTTGGTATCAAAGACACGCTTGTAAGTGGTCTGGACTCGGCTCATTGAAAGCCGTACGGCGGGAACGAGCTTCGTGAGCCAAGATTTCCACGTTTCGCGGTAAGCAATCGGTGACGGAAAGGTATCCAGCGTGGGCTGTGGTTCCAGCGCCACGGGCGGTGGGGTACGGGACAGTACCAGCTCGAAGGGCGTTAATCCAGTTTTCCTGTGCACCTGCGTATTGTACGCAAAGGTGAACGCATCAGTGAACAAGTCCCAATGTTTGGGTTGGTCTGCAACGTATGAACGGAGTGTCGCAAGTAGTGTCCGGTTGAACTGTTCGGCCTGCCCATTAGTTTGGGGGTGGTAAGTGGTCGTGAACGGGTTCTTAATGTCCAAGATGCGACATACATCCTCGAAGAAACGAGAGGCGAACTGTCTCCCGTTATCGGAGAGGAGGTTGACCGGTGGACCGTAGACGAAGACCCAGTGTAGGACGAAGGCTTGAGCCACGCTCATAGCGGAGATCTTCCGTAACGGTACGGTCCGGACCAGCTTGGAGAAGCAATCCGTGATTACGAGTAAGAACTTGTAATTCCGCTTAGTGGTAAAGAAGGGACCGAGTATATCGATGGCCACAAACTCCAATTGAGCGCGAGCTGGAAACAGCTTCAACTTCGTCGCGTGACGGCGGAGCTTGACACGATTCCGAGCGCAATCGGTACAAAACCGCGCCGTTGCGTAGCAGTCCACTGCCATGGCAGGCCAGTAGAAGTTACGGCGTACGGTGAGGTAAAGTTTCCGTCCCCCGACGTGGCCACTCAGTTTGGAGTAGTGCGACAATCGCAAAACTCTCGACTGGAGGTTATGAGATGCCACGATTTGTGGGTGCGATCTGACGGTCCGTACAAGGTATCCGGCGTCATTCACCTGAAAGGGGAGAGTACCTCCTCCATTGAGTTGAGCGCGGACCTTCGCGCAGAACGGGCCACCGAATTGCTCCCGTATCATCTCCTCTGGAGTAATAGGCACGAAGTTCCCTGGTAAGGGTTTCTCGAAATCTTCCGAGAGAAGAAAGTCGTCCAATTCGGAACCGGAATCTGAAGAGTCCGTGTCTCGTTCTTTGTCCTCGATGGTAGCGTCGTCGCCATTCACTGCAGAACAGGGTATTACATCGTATTTGACGGGTAGTGCTTCGCCAGTAGTGAACAGGCGGGAGAGAGCATCGGCTTGGGTGTTGCACGATCCTTTTTGTTACTGCACGTCAAAGTCAAATTCCGCTAGACGGAGACGCCAACGCATCAAGCGGCCTGAAGGCTCCGAAATGGAGAGTAGCCATCGAAGTGATGCGGGGTCCGTAAAAACGGTGAAATGATTACCCATGAGATAGGGGCGCAACGTTTGTAATGCCCACACTACTGCAAGGCATTCCTTCTCCGAGACGTAGTAATTCTTCTCGTGGACGTTGAGTGATCGGGACCAGTACCCTACGGGGCGTCTTTCCCCATCGGGTGCAGTTTGAAACAGTGCACAACCTACTTGGTAGTCGCTGGCGTCCGTATCTACGGTGAAGGGCCTTCCAGGCTTGGGAAACGAGAGAATCGGGGCGGAGACGACAGAATCCTTAAGAGAGTTGAAAGATTCCGTTTGAACGGGGGTGAAGGGGTCCAGTTTTGGTGGTTTGCCTTTCCGCAAAAGCGCGTTTAATGGTGCAGCCTTGTCCGCAAAGTGCGGGGTGAATCGTCGGTAGACGTTCGCGAGTCCCAGAAAGGAACTAAGCTCTGTTTGCGTCCGCGGTTCTTCAGCCTCTTTGAGTGACTTAACACGAGTCTTCTCGATTGTAACACGTCCTGGACGGATAACATGGCCGAGATACTTCACGTGTTTGTGAAGAAATCAAATTTCTTCAAATTAAGAATGACACCCGCATCTCGAAACGTGGTCATGATATCCCTCACATGAGTGGGATGTTTGCCCACATTATCTGAGAAGACGATTATGTCATCCAGGTAGACCAGGCAGGTACTCCATTTCAAGCGGGACAATAGGATGTCGATGGCTCGCTGGAAAGAAGCGGGGGCGTTGGTAACGTCTGTGTTCTCGGAATGCTAGATAAGTGTGCTAGATATCTAGTTTTGTAAATAAAAAGCCAAAAAATCTAAGAATTTTGCAGATTGCGCTAGTTCGGCACCTGAAAAAAAATTTTGGAAATAAGAACTCCATGCATCTTAGTGTTTCGACCACTTAATGCAGTTTAATCTGCATTTGCAGTTTACTGGTCACTTTTTACCGCTCTAGGTGGAGATCCATACCAAGGCAGTCGTCAGTACCTTCTACCTCATTACTAGCCCTTTTGCTTACTAGGCTCCAGCGTTCCCCCGGGAGGGTATTTTAGGTAGAAGAAGTCCACCACCGCATTCTCAGCCTCGTCCACCTCCCCACTGCTCAAGTTCCTCACACCCGGCTGCCCCACCACACACACATTCCCACCCTTCTTCTCCACATCCTTACCAACCCTCCTCTTCTTCAGCCGACTCTCTCCAACTCCTCCCCCTTTCCATTCCTGTCTCCCCTTCTTCATTCCAGCCGGCTCCCCGCGTCTCCCTGGCGTCACCGGCGACCCTTTCGCTCTCCCCCTCTCCTCCCCCACCTCCTTCAACACCTTCCGCGCACCCCAAAGTCTCCTCCACCCCTTCCATGTGCACTTCCAACACCTTCACACGCCTCTTCAGTTCCTCATTCGCCCTCCACAGCTTCCCCATCTCCAGCCCCATGGAAATCCGCTCGACATCGCCAACGCCCGCGAAAGCTATCGACAAGAGCCACCGCAAGCGCAAGCGCACTCACCTTAGTGCGGCCAGTAGTACCCGCTGCCTCCCACACAGCACCCCCCCTCGAAAATCCTCTCGCCCACCTCCGGCCTTTTATCTCCTTTTTTTGACCCGCTTATCGCGCGCGCTCGCCCAATTTCAGTACCCTCGTACACCCCTGCATCTACGCTCCGGATGCCCTACACCCCACTCATTGCTCACTCACACTCTCCCATCCATACTCCTACACCTTCTATCATGTTCAGCGCTCCCTCACTACTGCCAATTTCATGGCCTTCTCATTTATAATAAATCACACTCATTCGTAACACAAACCGCCTATTACTCATAAGCCCTCTTTCCCGTTATGACTTCCATAACAACATACACTCCTACACTTTTAACACAATAAACACCATTCAATATCATAAATCTAACCTCCTTCCCAGAACCCCCTAACACCCATTCCTCCACAACCATACTTCTTCTCTATTTAATCATATCTCCACACTCGCCACCCCCACCACTTCTTCAATTCCAAGCACACCGCACTCCAAACACCTTTCGCAATTAACATGAACGACTCTCTCACTGCCATCCCTTGCACCTCCGACCCAGCCGTTATTGTCGGCAGAGGCCGAATCGGCACTTTGCTTCGCAACAACGGCACCCCACAAGATGCTTTTCTCTCAACTCAAGAATTCATCTCCGCGCAATACATCCCCGACGGCCCCATTTCCTTCTGCGGCAGAAATCATTCACTCGAAGACGTCATTCAATTCTGCCCTTCCTCCCGCAGAGAGGATCTGGTCTTCCTTCAGAACGGAAACATTCTCCCTCTTCTTTCAACCTATGGGCTCCAAAACTGCACCAAAGCCGTTCTCTTCCTTGCCGTCCCCTCCCTTAACGCACCCCCCGAGGACGGTGTCACCCTCCTCAGTCCCCATGGTCTCACAACTGCCACCGGCAAATGGGCTCCCGCACTCGCCAATCGCCTCAGTACCGCAGGCCTCACTTGTCATGTCGTCGACCAGCCCTCCTTCTCTAAAGCTTACTACGAAAAACTCGTATGGATATCAGCTTTTAATCTCGTCGGCTCCTCTTATGGCTTTATCACAATGCACGAAGTTGCAGTACAACACCGCACAGTCGTTTCAACCATAATGAAAGAGCTCCTCGCCATCGTCACATCCGAAACCATCGTCACATCCGAAACAGGAATCGCCTACAATACAACAGAAACACTCCAAAAACTTCTGGCCCACGGAAAAACACTTACACAGTTCTCCACCTCGTTCTCAGACTTTGAGTTCCGGAACGTCTACTTCTACAACGTTTCTAACGCCCAAAAATCAATTGGAAACCGTGACCCCGCCCCTTTCCATACGAACTTCTTGAACGTCCTCCTCAATGGGTAGTACTTCATTCATATACCCCTTCCAATAAGAACAAGTCCTCCTTTCTAAAGCATATGTCCATCTCCTTCGCTGCCTCGATAAAGACTTCTATCCGCACGACACCACGTCAGAATATATGAAACGATATTAAGAATTGCTTCGTACATCACAAATCATCACTACAACCACTCTTCATAAATCTTCCAACTTTGCAATTTAGTCTGTACCCAATAACCGCTCCTACAGCCTATCAAAGGTTTTCAATCATAACAATTATTCATACTCCGCGACAGAGATACGGCAACAACCTAACAACTACTTTGATAACTACATATATATATATCCACCGATGACCACCCTACTTCCTTGCGCTCAACATACTGTATCCAGTCCCTCACAAATACCTTTCTACACAACACTCTCCTCTCCTTCTCAAGCATGCAGCGCTACGAAGCACGTCTTTCCCTACCCCCTGGTTCTTCTGTCCAATGCTCAGCAGCTGTGGATACTCTTCCACAACGAACGGTTATCACCATCGACGTAGTCCTTCAAATCAAAGTTCCAACCACCCAGAATGTGGTCGAAGTCAGAGGGTTCCAGAATCATATCACCAACGAGGTCATGGACGAGATTCGTGACATTTGTACGACCACCAGGAGGCTCCCCAATCGCAACTTCCTATAGCAGCAAGATACTCTGAAACAACTGTTCAAAGAGCGGTATCATATCGTTACCTATGTGCAGCGTACAAGTAAGACTAGCAAACCGGAACGCCTTTACTAAGATGTTCAGTTAGCAAACACTCTTCACATCGACCTTAACGTTCACAATCACACTAACTACACTCTTCGGAGTTATAGACCCAGCTCTGCAATATACGCTTCCATTCAGATTCAACTCTCTACTTCGGTTCATTCTCATAACGCTATTGAGGTGTTCTATCCAAAGCCTGCTACACATTCTCATAATCGAAGGAGGCGTACAATGTATAAACGCGTTATACGGGTCTCTACAAACTACGCCGTTCAATCCAAACCAGCGATATACCTGGAAGAAACGAGCCTTTCTGAAATTCGGGGCTCTACTCCTTACTCTACTCATCCCCCTCAACGCCATACTTTTCCTCGTTCACCGCTTCATTCCAGTCAGCGGTACCCTTTCATCAGACGTGAAGACAAATTGTATCGCCTTCTTCACAGGAGGGGCCGCAGTTGGCGCTTTGGCATATCTTCTCCAGCTTGTTTCTATATCCTTCTTTCCAGAGTCCTATATTAACACAAAGTTCACAATGACCCCGGAACCACGGAGAACCTCTATTATAAACCTCGTGCTTGGCGGCCTCCCCCACTCTTTTCAACAGGCTTTATTCATATCCAGTCCGGCTGTATCCTTCCGACTACTCGGTATGAGGCTGTCGGCATGCACTTCCGCTGCACTCTCTTCAACCGCCTTCTCCACCTCTCGCATTGAGGGCCCTGGTGTTCCTATACTGCTTGGTAACACAGTGGATGTCGTAATCTTGATATCTTCGACAGTTGTCATTAACTATGAGAAAGTGAAAGCAAGTGCTGCTCTCACGCGTTTCAATCCAGTTGTTCAGGAGTTTCTACTGAAAGACGACTGATCACTATTACAAGAAAAGGGGACTACTCCACATATTACCTCAAATTGTACTCTTTATTGTTCAATAGGTAACAGATACTATCTATTCGTCGTCGTCATCCATTATCATACCGCCGTCTTCATAGTCTCCATCTGTGTTAGCCGAGTTGAGACCCATCCCAGGTTCATCATCCTAATCTTCATACTCCTCTTCCCCACTTTCAACAAATTCCATTTTATAATCTTCATCCAACTCCTCATCCTCATCTACCTGGACGTCTTCATCATCACCCTTGTTGGAATCATCCTCTTCGAACTTAGGCCGAAATGCTGGTTGCCTATGCACTGCGTCCGGTAGCTTGTACCCATCCGGTACCAAGTACATGTGATACCTCATGCAAACTTCCTTAACCAATGCATCCTCGTATCCAGCTCCAGCATGAAACACATCTCCTCTTCCAATAAAAATGGAGTACGGCGGAATCCTGAACTTCCTCACTACCATCGTCCGAGAAAGCCGCTTCAAGCTCCTGTCGTCGGGCACGTACATGCTATGTGACCTCTCACAAACCCAAAGCATAAACGAACTCGCTCCCGATGCCATCATGAAGAACCCTAGAACCTCTCCGACGTTCTTCTCGGCATCGGTCAGTCCTCGAAAGTCCGTATGTAACACCTGCCTTGGACAGCCCTCCGCCGTACACAGCACTCGCCCCCCTGTTTCAGAGGCATACATCCTCTTCTTCCCCGACCGGTTGTTGCACAACCGAAGAGCGGCCGCAATCTGTCCAAACCTCGCATCCAACAATGCCCTTTTCCTCACCATTAAAACGTTGTTCTCGTCCCCCTCCACAGAATCCACGATCCCCACCTTCGTCGTAATGTACCGCCCAACTCCCTTCATTCTATTTCCATCGTCTCTCTCCTCACCAGCGTTGATTATAGGGTCCCATTTCTTTCTATTCCGTTCAATCGTCAAGTCCGGCTGGTTCAAGAAATCCGTCTGGAAGAACTCTAGCAAAGTCCCAGTCACATCCCCATCGAAGTTTACCCCCCTCTTCTTCGCCTCATCCGCCATCCCCTCGTCCGTGGCAAACTCTTCCAGCACACAAAATCCTTTCTCCATCAGCTCACTTCTCTTAGTCGCGAAGTACTCGCGGGCCAAGTCATCCCTCTCCATTCCTGCCATCCATATCGCCTGCTCTTCATTCACAGGGTGGTCCTTCGTCGGTAGAATCACCCCAAGAACCGGTTCTTTCGTGGAACCCAGTTCCTTGTGCCTGTTATGAGCAGCACGCCAATAAACTGCATGGTGCACACTTTTCAAGTCTTCTACCCTCAAGCACTCCGCCCTGTGCTTGTTCCGTAGGTAAATCATCTGCATCCAGAGGTGCTGATGCTTCACTCCATTTTCACCCGCCGGCCACTCGTTCGGAAGTGCATTCACCAAGTACACCCACGACATACCCGACCCCCCTGCATACGGTTCCGCCCTCTTCAGCCCCTTCGGAACACCCTCCGGTTTATTGTCTTCGAAGCCACGCATTTGCACACCTTCCTCCTCTTCGTCCCCTACAAATGCACCCTGCCCCCCGTCATCATCCAGTTCATCCTCACTCAATGAGAAAACATTGAGTACATGTTCCTTCAAGAAGCGCTTCAGCTCTTTCCTGCTCATGTTCTTGAACACATCTACCACGTCAGCCGGTATTTGAGCCGCAGATGTGCCCACCGTCTTTCTCCTCTTCCTCTACCGCTTTAAAGGCTGTTCATACTCGCGTTTATCATCACTGATGACCACAGCCTTTCTCTTCTCCTTTCTCTGTCTAGGTTCCATCACCCTCTCACCCGCAGCATCCAGCCCGCGCTCAGTACCTGTTCTAGTTCGTGTGATGCGCCTGGGAACCACGGTTTCCTGGTGGGGTACAGACTCCCCAGCACTAGACGAAGGAACATTCACAGAAGGTGGCACCTCCACCACATCCTTCTCCGCCCTTGGGGACGCCAGACTCAGTTTCAGACCGCCTTCAATCCGCCTTTGTGCGATTTTCATCCTCTTCGACACCAACCCCGGCCACAACCGCTTCGGACCACTGTGCTCCATCTTCGCCGTTTGCATGCAAAGGTACTCCCTTAAAGACACCTCGTTCTTTCCCATCACAATTGTGCTGTCTAGAACCTTCCCCGCCGTCAGACCCTTCTCCGTTCCCGCCCTTTCGCATAGTTGGAACAATCCTATGGCGCATTGGAAGAACTGCTTTCGCGTCTCCTAGAAACGTCCCATATTCCCCGTAGAACCCATCCTCACCCTGATATGTAGCTGCAAACAACGGATTGCGAAACGGAATATTTCGTCTTCGAGTCCTAACAACAAGTCACTCGACACATGCGCAAGCGTTAGCACTGGACCCTCCTTGCATACGTTCTCAAAGAACTCCAGGAGACCTTCGCTCCTGACGAATTTCAACCCAAGAGTCGCATAGCGATTCAAGTGGCGCAAGCTGTAGATTCCTATAGCTTCGCTCGTCTTCAGCGCCCCAGCTATCCGTGTCGGAGTAAGGTCAGCCAATTTGGTTCTCTTATCGTCAATCAAGTTGCAAATGAAGGACACTGTCGAATGAACCTTGTCGGCGAAACTCATCTTCAACACATTTGAACTCATTTCATTGAGTACATTACCAAGACCGAGCACTTCGTTCAGCGATAAAGGCTTCCGGTCCTTGCATCTCCAAAGAACGACATCAAGAGACCGCACAATTTCCAACCACTTTCTCCCTTCAGAGGGATCATTCTTCAGATTTCGCAGAACCAAGACGCGGTGATGACCGTCAATGAGTATGACAGGCACCACTACCCTCCCATTGTGAACAAGTTCACTGAAATCTAATTCCATTCCCCCGACGATGGCAACAGCAATCGACCCTGCCGACGCAAGCCAGCCAAACGTTTTGCACTTTGCCATCGTCGCCGCCTTGTGTTCCGCATTCACACTTCTGACAGTCTTCTCGGGGATTCGTATGTCATCTATGTCCACAATCAAGCGGCACTGGTCATAGTCTGAAACACAGATCTTCTTTTCCACGAGAGTCCTATCCACTTCCTGCGAAGGAACGGCATCGCCGTCATCGAACAACTCCAACTCGGGACCGGTGTGCGAATCCCCGCGTACATTCACCGCTGACCCCACCTCCACAACATCTTCATCAGAATCATCCACTATCGTCACCCTCTTTTTCGGCTTGACGGGTTGCTTCATGGCCGGCGGCACTGTTGTTGGCTGTGCCCTCTTCCCCCTCAAAGGCGTAGCAGACTCTTTCGAGGGGATCGCGCTTTTGGGAGTCTCCGGCCGCGGAGGCCGTGGAGTCAGCACAGAGGAGACGCGTGTCATCATCGAGGTATCCCATGCGTATATACCTGCCGACACCATATCCTTCAGCAACTCCGGCGGCTCCTCTGCTCCCTTGAAGGAGTACGGATACTTGGAGTTGATCCCCTCCTTAATTTCAGTCCTCCAGATGGCCACCAAGTCCTCTCCCGGCTTCGCAGACTCGCGCAACGAATGGCCATGCATCGCTCTGCAAAGCGCCTTCCCGGCCGCTCCACTGCCCCCAACACCTCTCAACTCCGCAGTGCCAACCATAGTACCCTTCTTCTTCCCTTTCCCATCCGCCAGGAACAACGCCACCCTATCCCCACCAGCCAGATTGTTTCCCGATGTAGCTTTTCGCGGAGTGGCGCGTGGAGTACCCCGCGGAGTACCCCTCGCTTTCGCTTTGCCTCGAGTCATCATTTGAATCGGATCGTAGTCGGTCGAGGTTGCAAATGGTCGCAGAGCGCTTTGAGCCTTTTATGGTATAGAGACTAGGACGTATTAGATCGAGCTCCTTTGGGGGCGACTATCCGGAACACTCCCGAGAGCAGTTCGTTGCAATCAGCCTGAACTACGTCCGCTTAGTTTCAACCTGAGCTACGTCCGCTTAATTTCAAACTCAAGAAACTCCTTGTCTCTTTCCATCGCAAACACGCCTATTGGCTTGGTAGGCGATACAACAAAATAAAAAATTAAAAATATCCTGACGGCCGACAGAGGTGCGCGGGGACTTCATCGGGACCCCCGATGAAGTCGGAGCGCACCTCTGACGGCCGACAGAATGCAACCAGGATAGCTGCGAAGTCGTTCCGCAACAACCGTTCTTCCGTGCGCGCTCCTCAACCGTACTCACAATCTTTCCGTACCCACCCGCACCCACCCGCACCCGCTGCTCTCTTTCACTCAGACTCTCGTGACGACCGCCCGTGAGGTTGTTTGAACATTTACATAAATGGCTCCAGAACCCACGAGAACTTCTTCAGCGCCTGCGGCAGACACCTTCGAAATGGGTAAACTGTTTGGTACGGGGGATGAAGTTATCAGGGCGTGTCTGGATTTGCGTGATCGTTACGCATCAACGAGGCGGGAGGAAGATGAGCCGCGAAAAGTGGGGCACACTGCATTCATCGATTTCGCAATTGCCAATCGCCACATCCTACCAGGGACCGCGAAGTTTTTTTATACTCTCCTAGGTCCCGACCACACCAATTACACAGAAGATGAGCTCCCAGTTGTAGGAATGAGGGGCTCGAACTGTCAGAATTATTTCTCGGCGAGGTTGCTGGATATAAGGGATGGGGACCCAGATAGGCGCGTGAGGGACTTTTGGAACGCGTACGAGGCGGTGGAGTTCAAGGGCATCCCGAAGAATGTCACTTTGACAGAGTTCTTCAAAGGTCTGGATACAACCCGAAAGAAGGCGAGCAAAAGCCGGGCTCCATTCGCGACCGACTTCCCGACAATGTTCCAGAGGTTGCTGTTCCTCATTTGTATTCAGTCGGTCTCTATGGAGAAGAGAAGAGTCTCCCGTAAGCGAAGAAAGCGGGACAGATCCTACGATACGCCATTTTCGAAGGTGGCGATTTATGACAAACCAGTAGCTCAGCGTGTGGGCTTTGTTGTGCAGCTCGTCAATAACGCGTGGGACAGCTTCGCCCAGTATTTGGGATTCCCTGGCGTGGAATTAATGGTTTTGCCCTTTATCCATCTACGATATTCTGATATGCAGTTCCAGGCAATCGGAAACAGAAGGGATGGGTTCTCTCACAAGGACATGGCCCAACGACTCCTTCCTGGTAGAAACCGTACTTTATTGGAGGAGGATGTCGTCCCATGGGCGTGGAACCTGCCGGAGTAGATTGACACTCCACTTCGTATGTTGGCCAAAGAGTTTCTCGCTGACCTGCACAATGTGGTGGTGAATGAGCAGCTTTACTCTATATCAGCTCCGGAAAGATGGGACGTTCTAAAACCGTTTACATACACTTTGCCTAGAGTGTTTGCGGAGAGATTCGACTGCTTCTCGAACTCTCTTATCTCTACCATCTCGGAATACATATCGCCACTAAAGCTGCGAGGGAGTGTGGAGGTGGAAGTGGTGGCTGCGACAAAGGCGGAACCTACTATGGTTATGGAAGAAGACGAGATAGAAGTTGTACCCCCTGAGAAAGATTCGGAGGCTCCGGCGGTGGAGGGTGGAGAGGGAGTGGAGGGTGGGACCGGGAATGAGGAAGAGAACATGGGTGTTGGTCAGCATTCTTCCACAGCTGGACCAAGGTCGGTCGAATCTGAGTCGGTGGATATTCTGCCGCCTCACGACCTTACCTCTCTGGATGATATAATGTCTCTCCAAAAGTGCGAGTCGGAGATGGATAAGCACTGTCGAATGTACAATTGTACTTTCGAGAACCTGGTGGAGATTGACGAGACATTGCGCAGCAATGGGGTCTCTCCGATACGGAAAGTGCAGTTGGTTCTCACGGACCCGCCGTATAATATACGTGCGAAGAAGAACAGGAAAAACAGCTGTTACGACGTTCTTAACCGGCAAGACATGGTGAAGACGGCGAAGCTCATCTCTAAACTTCTGCGTCCGGGAGGGCATCTCGTTATATTCTGCGCGATTGAGCAGGTGAACGAATGGAAAGAAGTACTGGGTCGAATTGGTGCAAAGAATGAGAATGGACAGAAGAGCAGGTCGTTTGTCGTGGAAAAGGTCCAGCTGCACTTCATTCGCTCTCAAGGCAATCCGATGCGTAATCCCGGACGGAGTTCGTGCTCCCTGTTTTCCGGAACAGAGTACGCCATTCATTGAGTTCGCAGCGGGTTGTTCTACGCCGAACAACATGGAATGGTGAACTATGAGAACTTCAGCTATGTACCATCGCGATATCCGGGTTACCATAGCGTGATTGACCAAGTGCCTCCCATGTCGAATGGTGAAACACTTCTATGGAGAAGGAAGAATGCCAAAGGAGCAGTTACGTATCAGAAAGTGCGGGCGGAACAGAAGTCACGCGCTTTGCTGAAGGAGCTCATCAACAGGTTTTCTCAGCCGGGAGACATAGTGGTGGACCTCTTCGCCGGAACATTTTCAACGGCCATGGCATGCATGGAACTGGAAAAGCACCGTCAGTTTCTAGGGTGTGAGCCAGATCCGCAGTGCTTTGCTCATGCGAAGCACGCCGCTACAGTGAAATTTGCGTCATGCATGCGGAACAACGAGACGGACATTCATATAACGCAAGATGTTCGGAACGCTGTGACTCGAGTGACATGCTTGTTTCCGGACGTCGTCATAAAGCGTTCGAAGTCCTGGAAAACACCTACCGGATTTCCCGAGCATCAGATGTTTCCACCCCATATCGTGGATTTTCTCTCCTCCATGTGGCAGGATAAGAATATACCGGAGATTGGGCGACGGCAGGCGCTGTATGAGTGGCCAAGAAGTTTTCAAGGAAAGATGTCACTGTTGGATTGGAATGCTATTCTGGCAGTGGAGGCGACAGTATGTGGTTGTCGGACTGCAAAGTCGACGATAAGGCACCCAAATGCTGGAATTGGTTTGTACACAACACGCCGGGTGATACAAGGTGAGACTGTTTGTTACTTTTACGGGACTTTGGTGTACCATAATCTTTCAAAGCGGAAGGAAGTTCATAAGGCATACGGAGGGGGGCTATTGAAAGCGACTGCTGATCGTTTTCGGCAGTACGCGATGGAGATAAGCGTCCGAGGGGAAGTGTTTCACAAGCTACCAGGAAGAATTAGTGGGGTGTCTCTTATTCCGGTGTGGATTGTCCCTGCTCCATTTTGCTTGGGGGGAACAATTAACGACCCCAAGTATGTGGAAGGAAATAGGGACAGGGATGCGGTTGAAGACGGGTTAATGAGACGCCGAACTGCAAATGTTCGGGTCATCAGAACTCCGGCGACGGGGCGGACCCCATTTCAGTTGAGAGACTATAGATTGCTTTCTGTGCAAGCAATTCGAGATATAGAAATAGGAGAGGAGCTGTTCGCGGATTATGGGACAGAGTATATCTGGAGTATGAATAACACGCCAGTCATAGTAATCGATTAAAAGTGCATCGCTTTTGTTACTTTACTTCATTGTAGTGTACCAGATATTGTGGGCTTTTACTATGTTTGTCGCTACATATAACGTCAAAGCGTGACGTAGTACATATGCTAAAAAAAAGTCATGTACACCGAAGGAGAATACTTTCCCAATATCTGGTGCGTTCGAGCGCATATCTAAAATATCTGAAAAGTTTGGGGGTTTTCTGAGAACACGAAAAGGGTGGAGGTATATTTTTGGAAGCAGAATGTTTCGAAGCTTCTCTCCCATCCATCGCATTGCAACGCGTGGAAGACCATACCACGATCGCTCTCTCTCTCTTCAACCATGGCTCCGAAGCGCAAATCGAGAAGCGAGAACACTAGCAGGCGCGGTACAAAATCACGGCGGCATGGAGGGGATGCGGAGGGCGGAAGGGACAAGGGGCGTATGCTCCAGGGCGCGAGTGGAGAGAAGGGAGGCGTGCGCCTGAGAGGTAGATCAAGGCAAGATGGTGGGGAAGGAGAGGCGAGTGGGGGCAAAGGAAAGGCTGTTCGCGCAAAGGAGACGGTGACGGAGGAGAGTGCGGAGCAAATCACGTCGCGTACGGAGCAAATCACGTCGCCTACGGGAGAGATGGTGCGGAGCGGCGATGGAAAACGGGATGGCGTGCGAAGCAACCGCACGCGTGTACCTAGAAGTGGATTGCGGGGGAGGGCGAGCAGAGCTCCAGGGAGGACAAGGAGAGGGGATGCATCCGAGCGGACTCTAAGTGCTGTACTCACGTCTTCAGCTGATGTGGAGCCGGTAAATCCATGCTCTGCACCTGAAGGAGGTGAAGAGATTCCGAATGAGAGGACGAAGGGGCGTAAGGAGGGAGAGAGAATGATCGGAGAACGTGGATCCCGCCTCAGAGGCGTTGAAGAAGCAGGGGCATCGTTTACGGGTATGAGGGAAGAGGACGGTGATGATGAGATACAGAAAGGGAGAATAGAGAGTAGCCGTGGTGCGGAGGGTAGAATAGGGGGACCCAGTAGTGGTCTAATCGCGGGTGCAAGAGTCGTTAAAGAGAGAACAGAAGGAGAGAGTGTTGGAGTTACCGCGGGGGAACAGGCGGAAAGATGGGAGGGGGCGAACTTGGATTACGTGGAAGAAAGGAGAGAGCGTGCAAGGGAAAGAATGGGGAGTGTTCGAGTTACAGGAAGAAGAGCGATAGACGAAAGGGAAAGCAGAGAAGTGCATGTGAGTGAGGGGGGGAGAAGGGGGTTTGCTGGAGGGATAACACGTGGTTCAGGGGAGGAAGGCGATGAAAGAGCAGCAGTTCTTTCTCATCAGGGAGAAGATGTCGAGCGTTTGCCACCGAGGAGAGGGGTGGGTTTGGGAGTTGAAGGGTTTGAGGTGAACGCAAGGCGAAGGACGCCGGAAGGTATGCGAGTAGGGAGAAACATTGTATTCACAAAAAATAATGATAACGGGGAGAATGCGAATTTAAATGTCGTGGAGAACGCCGTCCGTATAGTGGAAGATGAAGCAAATGATGATGACATAGGTTTGTTGCCGCGGTCGATGCTAATTGAGAAGATGAATGTGTTGAAGGGACAAATGGGACGTATGAAGGAAGACAGCTTCAGTGTGATGGTGAGTTTGAAAATGACCGAAACGGAGCTGGATCGGGCGAGGGAGGAAATGAAGCAGCAGAATGTGCTGATTGAGAGTTTGAGGGAGGCGTTGAAAGGTAGAATCGCTGGGGAAGGGAGGGGGGGGAGGGAGGCGTGACGCGGCGACGAAAGTATGACATTGGAGTGCAGGAATGCTTTTATGGATTTGCACGTCGTGTGTATGATAGGATTCTTCATTATGCAAAACTGGAGGCATCGGAACTTTGCTTCGACACCGAGAATGTGGGTCGAAGCTGGAAGAATAGAAGTGAGGCGGTTGGGGAGAGTAGGGAGGAAAGTATGTTTGTGGTGGGAGAGAAGGAAATGGTTCCGAGATGTCCAATTGAGGTTGCATATGAGATGAGACCGTATACGCCGTCGACAGAGAGCGGGAGCCATTTGTTGTTGAAGCACGTGGTAGAGACTGAGTTAATGGGAGAGAAATGGGAGTCGATAAGGAAAGCGGGGAGGAGAGAGGAGTGCGTGGAAAATGTAAGTGCGGATAGGTGCTTGAGACAGAGGATGAAGCAGACATTGAGCGATGTGGTTGGGGTGCGGAAGCGAGCAGCGCGTGATAAGCTGTTTTCCATGCTTGGATATGATTTGATCGCGAAACGAGCTAAGGTGACTGAAGGGACGGAGCTTTGGGCGGAGTTGAAGAAGCAGATTGAGGAGGCGCAGGAGAAGTTGATGGGGTCGGGGGAGGATGGGAGAGGTAAGCTGTGTGCGTGGAGAACGAGTGCGATTGAAGATATTACTTATTCTGGATCGAAGGTGTCTGAGAACTTGGAGGACTTTGGTGAGGCAGATATGTATTTTCGAAATCAGGTGTCGTTGAAAGTGTTGGAGGAGTTTATGGGCTACGCGGTAGAGAGTCACAGAAATGGAGAAAGGCAGTATGTGGATGGGACGGTGATGCATCTTGCGCGACTTGATGCATGGATTGGATGTGTGGTGACCACGATGGATAGAGACGTTGGGCGGGGAGGCCAAAGGCAACTTTTGTTCTCGACGCTGTTTGGGAGGTTTCTGCCACTGGCTGTTGAGGACATATTGAGGGTTGCCTGGAACATGGTGAAGGATGAGTATGCTGAGGAGTTTGAGAATGATGGATTCTGTGGAGGGAATCGTAGAGATGTGAGTGGGAATAAGGAGAGAATCGCGACGGTTGGGCTATGGATACCGTCGAGAGAGAAAATCTATCTGGCGATAAGGGAGGAGTTTTTCATGGAGAATCTCACGAGAAGACTTGGAGCGGTGTTAGATTGCTATATAGCGTCATGTGGACCAGAAGAACCACGGTTCAAGCGCTTAGCGTTGGGGAGTAGGCAAGGAGTGGGAGAGTGATAAGGTACGGGGGGATAAGGGGGTAAGGAGGTGGAGCAAGATGGGGGTCGGCTATGGAAGAAAAGCAGCGGTGACTATTTTATTGGATCATGTGCCTTGGGAGGTATTATTATGGGTGCCACCCAGTGGTGGTGTTGTGCCACCAGTGGTGGTGTTGGAGAAGTAGGGCTTGGCAGTTGGGTCTCGGTAGAATCTGTTGAGGTAAAATCGATGGAAGCGCCAGTGCAATCGAGGGGTGAAGGGGGGTGCGGGGTATTTTTGGCGAAGTACATGAACGGGGCCGAGAATGGAAGAGGATGGTACGAGGCCGAACCAGGGGGAGACGTTGTCGGAGTTGGAAGTGTTTGAGATAGGAAGGGGGTGGGCGGTGTGGTTTTGTTCGTCGTCTGTTGCCCATCGGAGGCAGATGCAATTGAGAGAGACATCGACTTGATCCTGGGGTGGAACGAGTTCGAGGAACTGAACGAAGGCGAACTCGTTATGAGTGGAAGGGGAAGAAGGGGTGGTGAAGCGAATAAGAGAGTTGAGCTTGCAGACCTAGGCGGTGGGAGTGAGGTTGGAGAAGCTGGAACCGGCAACGAGGATGTAGGAGAACTTTGGGGTTTTAGATGGACCGAAGGAGGGAGCAGCGAAGATAAGTTGAATGAGTGGGAGAGGGGGATCTTTGACGGCGAGCTCGTTTCGATCGGCGATGTAGTCGTCTAGGGTTGCGGTGAAGCCGCCGACGACGTATGCGGAATTGACGAATGTGAGACGGGTTTGGCGGAGATTGGGGGAGTCCTGGTTGAGAGCTAGTGTTTCGAGTGTGAGTGTGACGAAGGAGGGGAGTGCGAGGGTTCCAATCAGTGAGATGATGGCGATAGTGTCTGGGGAGAAGAGGTCCTGAAGGGAAGAGATTGTTGAGTGGGGGTTTGCTCGAAGGAATTTGTGAGCGGTGATGAGATCGGAAAAGGAGGTGTGCTTGACATCACGGACGAAACCTGGTTTGCGGGCTTGGAAGGGAGGAGGAGGGGCATTGGAGGATGAGGTGACGGAAGGATCAGCGGAGAGAGAAATCCAATTGTTGACGGCATCGGAGCGTTCGATGGCACGGATGGTTTCGTTGTGCGCGGTGGGTCTGCGCTTGGAGGTTCGGGAGTAATGTGCTTTGAAGAGGGTATGGGCTTGTTCGAAGATACCTGCATCGTTGAAGTGGAGACCCCCAAAGCGTCGAATGTCGTCTACGATGTGATCGAGGAGTTGAAATTTGAGGGTGCCAAGGTTGGAGGTATGGTATGGACCGAGAACATCGACAGCTCTGTGCTTGAAGGAATGGATTTGGGAGGCGAGTTTGGCAAGACGAGAAGTGGTCCATTCGGGGACGGAGTTGTAGCACATGAAGGTGAGGAGAAGGTCTGTGTACTTGGAGAAGACGGTTGTGATGGGAGCGGAATTGGCTTCGTCACAGCAGCGGTCGAAGAAGGTGCCGATGAAGGGGAAGAACATGTCGAGGGCGCGGTAGTCTTTTGCTTCTAGCATGCCGCGGACGCCGTCAGTTGTGAAGAAGCCGTTGAGGGACAGCCCGCTTTCGGAAGTAGAGAAGTCGATGTGGAGGCCGGTAGCTGGGGAAGGATTTTCGATGGCGGTGAGGATGAAGTTGGAGTGCTTGAGGATGGAGGTGCGGACGGAGTGGAAGGAACGGCGAGAGTTTGTGGAGCTGATGGTGGTGAAGAGGTGTTCTGATCTGAGACGTTCGATGGCGGCGAGCTTGATGAGTTTGGAAACGCCGAGGTGGAAGTTGTGGAGGGGTTCGAAGGGGAAGATATTGTATGGGGTGAGGAGGGGGGTGATGTTGAAAAGGGGGTAAGACTCGAAGAAGGAGGGGTATTTTGCGAGGGAGAGGGAGTGGAGTGCTTGGAGAGCTTGTTCCTTGAAGCTGCGCGAGACTCTTGGCTTGCGGGCGAGGAGAGCTGCTTCGGAGTCCTTGAGGAGGGAGAAGTGTTTGTTGCGGGCTGCAAGGGTGAGGGGAGGAGATCAAGGGGGATGGGCGTGAGAGTGTTGGTGGAGTTGTGAGCGAGGGACAGAGCATCTGTGGCAGGAGTGCTGGGGGCGGGTGCCGTGGGAGATGGCGAGAATATCCTTTGCCTCGGGAATGTCTGCGCAGTAGTTGGCGATGATGGGGTGGCATTGACGAAGAACGCCGTCTGCGTCGCGGAAGGGGAAACCGGGGAGGGCGGAAGAGAAGAGAGGTTGAAGGAGGGAGGAGATGGTCTGCTGTATGAGTTCCATTTTTGTTTGGCGGGGGATGGAGGAGTAATGAGTGATGATATCTGCATCTGGAGAAGGAGTGATTGGGGTGAAGGAGGTGGGAAGATAGCCGAGGAGTGTGAGATTGTCGGAGATGCATTTGCGGCGAAAGGAGTCGGAGAAGTTGAGAAGGGTGATGTGGAGGGGGTAGGAGGTGATGGAAGAAGATTTGAGAGAGGTAGAGGACTTGTAGGAGTAGATTTGGACGAGGCCGATGAAGGAGTCGATACCGGTTGAGTGAGGGAGATGCCAGACGATGTTATCTTTTGTGGACTGCATGATGGCGGTCTTGAGTGCGGGGGCGACTTTTGAGCCGAGGGTGGCTGCCATGGGGTGTGCGAAGGCGGGGGAGCCGGAGGCGGATGTTTGGGAGATGGGTTGGAAAAAGGTGTTCTTGAAGTGTGCGAGGGCGAGCTGTTGTTTGAGGACATGGATTGCGTCTTTCTGGAAGAGGGTTGCGGAGAAGCGTTTGTGGGGATCGAAGATGGTGGAGGGGGCGAAACCAATGGACCTGATTCTCTGGTGGAAGAGGTCTGCCTTGAGCTCGAGGCATTGCTTTGCGGAGGAGACTGAGTTCCGGAATGTTGATTCGGAGAAGTGGGGATCATTAAGGAGAGTGATGAGTTCGTCAGCCTTTCTTTGTCCAAGCTTGGAGGCGATGGAAGAGATGTAGAGGACCATTTACTCCAGGTGGGGGTTGTCGAGGGGGGGAGTGGAAGGAGGGAGGGGGGAGAGAGCGAGAGAGGAGGGGGACCCGAGAGGGGCAGTGGCGACGTGGATGGCGTCCTGGGTGTGGAGGGAGAGAGAGAGCTGGTCTTGGAGGTAGGAGTCATGGTGTGCGAGAGGGACGTTGTCGGAAGGGCGATTTGAGGGAGGAGGATGAGGGGGGAGTTGTGAGGTGGACTTGTGGCGTTTTGTGCGGGGGGGGAAGTTGGGTTCATTTCCGCCAGGGGAGAGGAAGCGCTTGTTGGCGGAGAGGCGCTGAGGGCACCTTCTCTGGTGCCGCTGGAGGGTGGGGATTTCTCGGGCGAAGAAGGAGCAACCGTTGAAGCAGCAGGAAGGCATGGTGGGTGGAGGAGAGGTGGTGGGAAAGAAGTTGGTAGGGGGCGTAGACGGAGAGAGAGTATGGCGCACACAGGGCACATGACAGGGGATGGCGGTGGAGAATAATATAGAATGCAAGGCACGTGAGGTCTGCCAGGTCGGGCTGCGATTCTATTGCGATTGATATGGATGGTACTAAATGTTCAATTTCTATTTTGAGGTCCATTTTGGGACCGGTTGTTTGTACTAATCTTTCAATCTAGAGCGCACAAAGATTGAATCTGCTCCTGCACCACTTCTCTACTTTTACCTTTAAACTGCGGCGACAGAAAGATTCACGCTAGTTTTACCTCCATCAAAACTAGAAAAACTGCAGATATGTGCTAGTTTTCCTTCCTATACAAACTAGCACTAATGAACGAATGAAAATATTTTCGGAAATTAACACCTCCAAATTTGGATAAATTCACGGGTTTTTCGGTCATTTCAATTCGTCCTTTTTTGACCACTGAACTAGCATTCCGAGAACACTGACGAAGACCAAAAGGCATCCGTTTGAAACGGTAGAGACCGGAGTGACACGCGAAAGCGGTTTTATCCTGTTCTTGCTTCCTTACCGGACCTTGCCAGTATCCCCAATTGGCGTCCGGGGTTGTAAAGACGGTGGCGGTGCCCAGCGAGTCAGTTTACTCGTTCATTCTTGGAATTGGATACACGTCCTTGACGGTGACGTCATTCAACCGACGGTAGTCGACGCAAAACTTCCAGGAACCATCCTGCTTTAGAGCCAGTACTACTGAAGAAGCCCACGGCGACTGAGCCGGTTCAATGACTCCTGCTCGAAGCATTTTATCCACTTGTGCCTTTTCCTCCGCGCGTGCGGCGGGTCCGGCACGGTATGGGTGCTGAGAGATAGGTCGGGTGTCCGGTAGCAAATCAATCTGGTGTTCCGTAGTGCCAATCTCACCAAGGGAGCCGTCCCACATAGTGGTGAAGTCCCTTAAAAGTTCTCTCAATCGATGGCGGTATGACTCCGGGAAGTGGCTGAGATCCAGGTCATCGAGTTCTTGGACTGGATCGGAGCGGTCACCACTCGTTGAAACGGGATACGTCCCTGATATCACAGGTTCAACCCCGGGTACAGGCGATGAAACGGTTTCCGGGCTGTCTCCCTCCTTAGAGTGAACGATGTAGTATTGTACTACTTCAGCGTTCCAATGGTTTCTTTGTCGCAAAGTCGCGTTTGGAACTCATTATTGAGTGGCCTGGTCAGTGCTAGGATAAGAAGCGACACACCGCGTAGGATGCCGGGAGGCAGGGTACATTGTTGGAACACGTGGTATCACAAGTGGAGTGGCTTGCAACGGCGCATGTAGTGGCGATACACGTGGCTGTTTTTACTACGCTTTGTAGATGTGAGTCCATTGGGGACCATACCCATACAGTGGTTTGGCTAAGTGGCTGACCGCTGGGTATTATTTGCGTATTATTTGGGCACTCACCCTGGCACACAGTATATAGTGTACCAGAGGTGAGCGCCGACTCCAATTAAAGGAGACAACATGGGCATCATGACTATTCTGTTCCTCGCTTAAGATTCCTTAACCGGAGATCCAGACGAGCTATAATAGATAGTCAGCCCCCAATCATTTTACGAGCCGTCTCGTACCTACGTTCCATCAACGTTTTACAGTTGCACTGTTCACACTCGCTGGCGGGTATTGGCCTTACACCCCACTTCCAGCTCGCTGGTGTTGTAGCTCTACCACCCCTTTTCCTTCGCCGTAAGCGACCCATCGGCAGTCCGAACGCTGTCGCAGGTGTCTGCTCTCTCCGTTAGAGCGGATATTACAAGTAGTCTCCCGACTTAGAACCGCCGAACTCGGGTCGATATTCTACTCAGCCGAGGACTGCCTTGCGCGCTACACGGCCCGACCGGAGCGAAGCCGCCCAACGCGTGATCACTTCGGTATCCCCTGGCTCAGGACGGGTACCACCCGAAAAAAGCGACACCGTCATACGGGATGGCCGGGAATTATACCGACAAGAATTCGTGGTCGGACGCATTCTGGAGCACTCCTACCAGCCAAAGGGGTGTCTCCAATACATGGTCCGTTTATACGGGTACGGCCCCGAATGGGATTCAGACGAACCGATAGAGCACCTACCTCGGTCAAAGGTGGTACAGTATCATCGTCGTACTGTCACGGCTTTGCCGGCTACCGTAGACCGAGCCCAAGTGGGATAAGAAGACACCCGGTGGGGATAAAGGAACAGAAGATCTGGATAAGGACCCTTGGAAGAAAGAGAAGATGCACAGAAGACCTGGAGAAGGACACTCAGAAGAAGTGGAATAGAAGAAAGAAAACAAATACGTCATAGACGGAAGCAGTTTACTATTTTCGAAGTTGCTGCACACACTACTGCACAGCAGGAAATACTAACCAAGATCACAAGGGATTATTTGGAAGAACCCAGATTGCCGTGCGCGCCAACCGAATCGCTAGCGGAGTTACTCCCGCCAGTGAGGCGTGCCACGAGGGCGTCTCTCATCGCACCGATGTCGCCCCTCGCCGCTTGCGCGTCCAGTCCAACACCCCGAGGGAACTGGAAGATCACGACCGCCTCTGGGCGTATGGGAACCTCGATAACTTCCGGTTCGTCCGGCAACGCCGCCGGCACTGGATCGACCACCGCACATGCGTGAGTCGCTCCCTGCGCCGGCTGTGCCGTAGTATTGGCACCATCGGGGTCTCCCACGTCTTCCATGACCTCGTCGCCACGGTATTCGCCAGCCTCCTCCGGCAGATCATCACCGCCATAGGCGTAGTAGAAGTCATCCGAGTTGACAAACCCAACGGGGTGCCCGTATGGTATGCCTCGCGGAGCCATCCGAAGTGCCGACGCCTCCGCCTCGGAGATCTCTTGCTGCTCCCATGGGTTGAAGAAGATGAAATCTCCCGCCAACGTCGTGCGACGCCCCGGAGACCGATCCGCACCACCGGCTTCTTGACCACGGCCGCTCTGCCGGACAGGCACGAAAGCCCAGTCGACACGCCCCATGATGTCGATGAGCTCCTGAGCTTCATCAGCGTTATTGACACCTCCAAGAGGGAGTTGAAGGTCCAGCTGCTGGATGTAACCACGCAAACGCGGAGGAAGATACCATAGTCGATACTGGTCGTAGGTTTCCCACAAGATGTACGCCGCGGCGCGGACTGCCCATTTGGTTAGGACCACGGACCATAAGCGGGAGTGCGGATCCTCGATGAAGTACAAGCCCAGATGGTAGACGACAGGAGGCAACTCCACGTAACATCCCCGGCACACATTGACGGAGGACCACCACCCAGGCAGGGGAACGTATCGCGCGAACTGATAGAAGGGACTAATCCGGTTTATCTCCGTGTTCTGATAAGGGACAAGGAACCCAAAGCGGTATCTGCCCCGACGCTCCTCGCGGATGAAGTTCTGTAACCACCGATATCGGGACTCACGACGAAGGTGACGGAACTCGGCACGAATGATCGGACGGACCCAGCAGATCGCTTCTTGACGCGCTCGCGGTTGACCGCGCCATGTGTAAGTTTCCAACGCCACAAGGCGGTCACAATAGCCAATCTCATCCTGAGCCCGGTACATCCGTAGGTCGAAGCCGAATTCGTCGGGGATGGGGTATTGGAAGTTCTCCCGGTTGATCCGTGAGTAGCCGATGCGGACGAATATACAATGCGCCTCTTCCGCCGACTCGCGCCTTCGCCGCAGAATCGCGTGAACGGGAACCGCCACACGGCGTCGCCAGTCCCACGAAGTGATGATCAAAGTCGGCAGCTCGCCCGGGAGACGTGCATTGCCATCAGCATACGCGGCCACGAGTTCTTCGTCGAAGACAGCTGTCGGATGGCACCACGGAGCTCTCCGGAGAATCGCCGCATGTTGATGCGGGTTTAACCCGACGAGTTCGTCGTAACTGGGCCAGGTGTCCTCCGCAGGAGTGATGTGGCTTGAAGCTTCAACGGGACCCCGGGATCGGCTCGGAGCAGTTGACGAGGCACTCCCCCGCGGAAGGGGAGCCGAATGGAAACCGGAGAAGTAACCCCGGCGGGAATGGTTACCACCGTTCATCGGGAGTACTGGTCGCCGAGGTATCGGGATGTGGTCGCGGGAAGTTGGCGTACGAAGCGGAAGAGCGCTCGAAGTTCGAGGAGTGGTTACCGCGTTGGTGCGTTTGTCGTTCGGTTATGCTGCTCTGCCTTCGACAGTCGAGTGGTCGCTGGACGCGTTACGCGGCTCGCTCTTATGCCGGTTGGACCGTTGCCTCCTCGCCATGTCGACGGCGTGTTCGTCACCTAAGGAGGGAGATATGAAGGACAATGCCCTTCAAGGGGGTTTCTTCCCAGGACTTAGAGGTTTCGCTGGCTTGAGAACTAGCTTGGTGACAAGCTATACCGCTATTGCGTGCTGACGGCCGGTTAGAGCCGGAAGTGCACACTGGTGGAACACGTGGACTGAACGGATGCCGACGCTCGAGTGCGAGGCGTGCCACACGTGGCCCGGATTCTACCTAGTGGTTAGTATTATTTAGTAATTTTCAGTATTTATTTAGCTACGCTATCGCTATTTAGTGTCTATTTTTCGGGCGCGCGCCCACTGTCAGGGGCCGCATGCCACACAACTTAGGAGGTTGAGCACTGCTACCCAGTAAACACCCTCTTGGGATATCCCAAGGAGGGAGTCTTGGCTCTGAACTCTTCGCCTTCGGCGCGTATACTGCGTGAGCGCCCGTTGCACGTTAGTTCATCCACCCCTCTGTCGACCAGAGTGCTACCACCACCGTGGGTTCATATTTAATCGCCGACACTTGTCGTAGTCTCGCCCCTGTATAGGGTTTCGCCCCCGTTTTCCTCTTGTTCTCCTTTTTTTGGCTCTCGTGAGTGGCGGCATCACTCACCCCGCTCGTTCCCCCCTCATACGAGTTTTTCCTCGCTCCTTTTCCGACAATCGCCGTGGTACCGCTCCTCCTAGGACTGGTCACACCCCGGACTGTGCCGTGCTCACCTAAACACTCTAGATATATCCCGCCGGATTGGCCTTGGTCTTACACCCGACTCTGTCGTGCCTTTCCAGAGTGGCTCTGTTTCTGTGCTACGCTGGGACGCGTCTCCTCCGCCTGAGGCGTGTCTCTCAAGAGAGGAAGATCCCGCACATCTTCGTGGTGTCTCCGCTCCAAGCGTTGCCCTACACGTCCACACGGAGACACAGGATGGAGAAGGTCTGATCGATACTCATTTTGAAAAAGGCTAATAGCACTGCGAAATGTATTTACAAACCGGAAGAGATGTGTCGAGCTCTACTGAGCTGTTCAGAGCGTTGGTGTCTGCAGGAAACAACCAAGACATAGTTCTACAGCTTCTACGACTGAACAAACTGAAGATATATGACCTATCTTCTGCTGGGGACAATTTGCTCACTACGGTTGGTACAAAAGTTCGATTTGTGAATGAATCATCTTACGGTTTCACGGAGACCTCGTGTGGCAGTGCGTTGCCGTGCTCTGCATATGGGCTTTTGAGATCGTCAATCAACTATTCAATAGAAGCACATGACTACTCTGGTATTGAAATGGCGACGCGCCTTAGCATTCGGATAGAAAACAGGGATTGGAACGTGCATATTTTCTGTCCCGTTCTAGTTGATGTTGATTCTGCGCCACTTAACAGCCCCGCATGTGAAAAAGATGGTAGGTAAAGCGACAAAAGCAACAACTTGGGTGCTGTACACGACAGTCGGAGCAACCGTGATGCAACTTCGGTGTTTTCCGATGTTTTAATTATACATCGCTAGAATGTAGTTGACATTCGTGCCACTTTTCAGCCTGTAGCAACAAATAAGACGTCCGAAACCGCTTGAGACATTATAGTTGATCCTAAAATATGTAATGTCGTTGCTTACGCCATCTTGAAGAGAAAAGAATTCAGTCATTTTGATTTCGTCATTCGAGACGGTACAAAAGAAATGGCTGAGTACCACCGAGTGGTCACTAAATCACAAAGCCTAAAGGTTTGTTTTCTCTATGGCTACTGCTACAGTGCTATTTACATTGCTGCATTTACGGAGGACATCATAAAGATGTTCCAAAAAGGCGTTAATGATAGCAGTAAAAACAAAGGCCCTTTTGAAATGATTAGAGCACTAAATCAGAAGTATCCCCTGGCCAATATAGTCTCTGAGGCCATAATGTGCTAAATGAAAAGATTTATAAGCTCTTAAAGCTCCAAAACGATAGGTTGGCATTGAAAAAGCTCTTCGCTGTGTCTTAAAGATCTACCCTGTCTCTCTTTGTTGATAAATTGAGAAGCATTGCAACCTGAACTGTCAGGATTTCAAAGCTTAAGAAAACTTAATTTAAGGCAGAATGTGTGATAAAGAGAAAAGTTTCGATAGGCAATCAGGTTAAGAGCAAGTTTAGATGTATCAAAGCTTTTCTAGAGAAGACAGGCCGGTAACTCAGTGAATATAAATCCATTTGTTTTCAAACTTTAAGCAGCTGCTTTTGTTAATGAGAGAAGGCGATTAGGTTGGGTCCTTTTTAAGCCGCTACTCAATCCGCAATCAAGTAAAAAAAAGACCTCCATAATGTGGTTCAAAAATATGCCCTGTTGAATCGCGGGCGGGGTTTTAATAGACAGCAAGTTATCCAAAAACTAAGGATCTGCAATTTGTCGAATCTACAGTCCTATTCAAAAATATACGCACGGGCGTGTTTAGCACATATGTAAAGGTTCCAAGACACTCTCAAAGACATAGACGATGTAGCAAGTTTCCGTAGGAAGTTGTATCACTAAATGTACTTCTGTATTGGTAATATTCCTATTAAATCTCTTGCATTACACAAAATACAATTTCACACGTAGTGCAAAAATATACGCACGATTACAAAAAAAGCGCGCACTTCTTAGTACTGCGCTCAATGAAATACAAATGTTCCTGAGTTTGTTAGAATAAAACAGAACGTTGCTCTACAGTTCACACTGAACAACATATACCATCACAAAAATGCCTAGAGGCAAGGAACTAACCAGCGAGGAGAAAGCACAAATTATAGCGCTTCACACCGCTAATTTGTCATTGCAAAAAATTGCAAACCAGCTGGGAAGATCCAAATCTAGTATCCACAGATATCTGAAACGAAATGCATCTAATATTCAAAAGAAAAGACCCGGGAGGCCACGAAAATTATCCAAACACGATGAAAGACAACTAAAAAGAACACTTTCAAAACAAAGATCTTCGGCAAAACGTCTAAAAAATGACTTGCAACTTGAAGTTTCGATTTCAACAGTCACAAGAGCAATCCTTAGACTGGACAAGTTTGAGTATAAGAAGAAAGAATCAGCACCACTAATCACTGAATCTCACAGAATTGCTCGCTTGAAATGGGCCATGCAATACAATCGATTTTATGCTAAAGAGTGGGATATGGTTATTTGGAGCGACGAAAAAAAATTAATGGTGATGGTCCCGATGGCTGGAGCTACTACTGGCATGATCTACGACATGATGAAAAGATTTTTTTGAAGCGCAAAAAATGGAGGTTTTTTGGTTATGATATGGCATTGCTTCTCTATGTTTGGTAAAGGACCTTTGGTTTTCATTGAAGGAAATATGAACTCAGAGATATATGTGAAGATGTTAAAGGAACATTTGGTACCATTTATTGACATGTATCACTCAGAAGAGCTCTATTTCAGCAAGAAAATGCACCGATACACGTTTCAAGGTATTCTAAAGCGTGGTTTAATGAAGAAGCTATTGTGCTTTTGGAATGGCCGGCCCATTCTCCTGACTTGAATCCTATTGAGTATTCTTGCTTACAGGGTTTACGCAGATAATCGACAATATGAGTCGAAAAATGCTTTAAAGGAAGCTTTATTGAAAGAATGGGAGAAAATAGACCTCCAAGTTCTTTACAAGCTCAGCAGAGGCATGCCAAAGCGTTGCATGGCTGTTTTGAGAGATAATGGACGTAAAACAAAGTATTGATACGGCCTAGGGGTTCTACAGTAAGTAAAATATTTAATCGTGCTTTTATTTATGACGATGGTGGAAAACAGTTGATGCGATGTGCTGCAGAAAATAGATATACAGTGAGAGGAAACGAGCTTTTAGTGATTTAACAAAGAGAATATACACCACCACACGTCACAAAAGACGTGCTTTTGTCTTTTTAAACGGTTCGGTGGACGTTTCGCGGGTGTGCGTATACTTATGAATAGGACTGTAGCTTCAAAAAATTCTTGTAGTATACAGCAATGCTCGGCCATTTTATACCAATATTTATTTTTCTCAGAAAATTGAAATAAAGCAAGATTTTTGAAAAACACAAACAAAACGGGGATGACTGCTCTACTAAGGTCTGATCACTTCCTCCTCTAACAGAAATCCCTCCCTGACTTACTAGTTAGCCAGCTTGAGCTGCCCAGTCGACAGCACGAGGAGGTAGAGTAATGCTTTAGTCGACCAAACGCAGAGGCGTCAATTTTTCGTTGTCTCCGGAAAACAGAATCTCAACGGAGGCTCTGGATTCTAACATTTCCATGCGTTGCATTTTTTTTTTAATCTGGGCTGTCTCAGTGGTTCTGCAGAATTATGTTTTCTTTTTCTGACAGTTATCACCCTCTGCAACAGCACATCGGCCTTTGGCGAGGTCTGCTTCGCCCCTTCCAGACTTCTTCACTCATAAGCGCTCATTACGTTGACTGTCAACATATTGCCCTCTCAAGAATCTCCTCCGGCCGCAATTATGCAAGACGAGGCCCTCACATTCGATATAGATGTGTACGCCGCACGATACAGAGGCCGCGGCAAGATCCATCGCATGCAATTCATTGCGAAAAAATGCCCTCCACTGCGCTCTGAGGCGCTGCGCATCGCCATCATCGAAGCTAAAAAAGGTCGCGATACTCTTCAGTACAAAGACCTCATTAAGGAAGCAGACGGTCTCATCGGCGATGAATTCGAACTTGATTCAATTTGGGTGGAAGAGAATAATCGATGGGCAGCTCGTGAAATAGAGAAGTTACATCGCGCACTGGACGATAATAATCAGCCGCAAAACAAAGAGGTCCTGAGGAATATACACAGCGACTTGGGAGACTTTTTTCACATGCGGGGTAAACTTCAACACGCCAGAGGTGACCACATCAAGACTCGTGATTATTGTACTCGTGCGGAACATAGCATTTATATGTGCTACAAGGTCATTCAGGTCAGTATTGAGGACTCCGACTTCGGCCATGTGGAGAACCATTTCCTCATGGCTGAGAACACTCCCGACTCCGACAAAACTTCGCCAGAAATGTGCAACATGCGCGCCTGTGCTGGCTTGGCTAATATGGTCAGAGGTCAGTACGAACAGGCTGTTAAGCGATTCGTTGAGACAAACACCGATCCAAGTGAGGCAAGTATAAGCGAACTGTCAAAAAAGTTTGGCGATATGATTGCTCTAGAAGACGTTGCGGTCTATGGTGGACTTTGTGCAATGGCTACAAGGACAAGAGAACAACTTATCAAAGAAGTTATCAAGAACGCAGCGTTTGCCAATCTACTCGAACTAGTTCCAGACATGCGCGAGATCATCCACGACTTCCATAACTCTCGTTTCACTCGGTGTCTGCAAACCATGGAAAAAATTCGACCTGAGCTTATGCTGGACATGTACGTAGGATCTCAAAACCATGTAGATGTGCTTTTCCGGATGATACGTCGCAAAGCGATTGTGCAGTATACAACACCTTTCACATCCGTATTGTTACGACGGATGGAGTCTGTGTTTAACACGACGGCCGAAGAACTTGAAGAAGAACTTCTTGCATTGATTGAGTCTGGTGCAATCGAAGCCCGAATTGACTCGGAAAAGCATGAGTTGCTTGCCAAGAAGGCCCGGCCACGGGCAGAGGCCATAAAGAGCGCGCTCCGCAAAGGTCGCGATGTGTTCGACGAGGCTGAGGCCATGCTGTTGCGGATGACACTTTTAAAGAACAATCTGCAAATCGAACAGCCCGGGAACCCTATTGGATCTATGGGACCGCGAGGTGGAAGCATTAACTCTGTCGTCGACAACGTGGAGGATAGGGGGCGACCTCTTCGTCATGGGTAGAAGACTGTGTTGGCTGTGTGGCGGGGTCGTCTCGAATTGAGCCTTTTGCTTTCCGACTAATGAAAATGTGATGGGAAGTAATTGCTATGTGGGGCGAAGAGAAATGCCACATGAAAATGAGGTTTGGTGATTGGCGATGAAGAAAGAGGTGTGAATGCTGCTATGCATTGAGGCAATCTCCTAGCAAGAGAAATCGCAGTGTACAAGGCGCGCGGTCTACACAGCTACACTGAAACTACGGATAGAAATGGCGCGAGAGACCTTAGTTCTAATTCAATGGACGTGGTAGGTGACTACTCGATGATGATGATGAAGTGGTGAGTTACTGTTTCACGCTGGTATTTTCCCGCCAAATTGACGGAACTTTTTTGGAGGGCCAGAGCACTCTAGAGGGGCAAAAAACCGTGCGGCTTGCTCCCACCCCTACACTAATTGGGTCGTCATCGTCCACACCCCACGCTCAAACCAAGTCAGAAGACTTCCGGCCGCGCCATGGACCGCACTCCTAACCCCCGCAAATCCCAAGCCCCCCGCTCTGGCTTTGGCTCTAACAATGCGCGCCCTCTGAAGCGACACCGTCCGTGGTCCGAAACAGTCGAGCGCTTCGCACTTGCTAACGGAGTAGAGACCGATGAACATCGTCTGTTTCAACGCCAAAAACAAATCGCCTATGGAAAAAACACGCTCGCTTACGACCGCTTCATCGCGGCGTGTCCACGTGAAAAACGGAAAAAGGGCGACCCCATGACACCGCTCATTCGTCAAAAGTGTTCCAAACGCTCATTTATGGGACAGGTCACTTCTTGGAAGAAGAAAATATACGCATTCGTCGCGGAGCTGGACCCAGAAGCGGCGGTGGATGCAGACGCAACGGCAGACGCAACGGTAGACGCAAAGGTGGACGTAACGGCGGACGGTTGTTTGTTGGATGGTGATGATTTTCGACTGAATGGGGGTGTGGGCACGCGAAAGGTGTCGGGGTTGGGAGCACGTAGCGTTTCGGGAGAGAATGTGAGTTATGCGGCGTCCACTGGACGGTCAACAGAAGCGGTGACAGATGACGAGGAGGTTGATCTGAGTGACCTTGATGATATTGAGCTGGACGACCAGGGCAATGTCATCACACGGGACGATGCTACCCATTCCCGCGAGCCCGAGCGCCCTGTGGACAAAAGCAAGGAAAGTGGTCCGTCCATTTTCACGCCTTACGATATCTGATAATGTTTCTGAGGCACGCCCCGAGCGCGCAATTAGAGTGCTGGTACGGGTTAATAAGCTCAAGTGTTCTCGACGGTCATATTCCACACTCCACGCTCCCCCACGCTGTAGCAATGCATACCAAAGCACGAAAACTGCTCCGCTCCTTCCGTAATAAATACCAACGGCACCTTACTGACCATCTCCAGTACTGAATGAAACGCGGAGCCCTCACACTACATTTCCATGGCATCCGCATTTTGTGCGTCCGCTACGTCCGCCGTGCCGCCGTTCAGCCCAATCTGCACGGAACGCTGCGCACTAGCCGCGCCAGCATCCGGGCTCGGCACAGCAATCGTGATAGGCGCACCCGCAGCTGGAGGCGTAGGCGCTATACCGCCAATCAAGCCCACCGGTGTATTCGCCACAGGACTCGGCATGTAAGGTGGGCTGGGTGCCGAAGCCGGCATGCCAGAAACCGGCTCGCCGAACAAGCGCAGTACATGCGCCAAGGCGCGGTGAACGTGCGCGGTGCGCTGCAACGCCAGGTCCGCCTCCACCAGCCGGAGCATCGTGATGTTCTCTTGGGGCACGTCGCTTGTGAGTGTTTCTATCTGTGAGCGGAGAATTGACTGTACCTCGTGCACATTGGTGAGGAAAGCTTGTGCTTCTGCAGTGGCAAGAGTGGCGTCAGGCGCGTCGGTTTGGGAGAGCGCACGGATTGCTTCAGTGGCGTGCGTTAGAAAGGTAAGAATTTTCTCCTCGGCGGTGGTGAGCTTTTTGAGCGACTCGGCGGTCGAGGGGACGCGCTGCTGCTGACCGACCATCTTGCGAGCGCATGGACTTGAAAAGTGCGAGTCGGCGGAGCAGCGCGATGGAGACGTCTCGCGGAAGCAAGCGGCGGAGGAATGTATTGCGCGATGCATTCTGATGCAATTTAAGCATCCCATTTTCTGCCTTTTTCTTGTGCACAACGCACCCAACCACCATCCTCGCAGGAACCGCAAGAGCAGCGCCGCAGTCCATCGCTCTCGCCTTCTGACAAACACACACCGCTCCCCAAACACGAGCTCCACCGGTTCGTCTTTCTCATCCACGCATGCAATGGCGGCGCTTGGGGTCCGTTCGCTCGCGCTGCTCTTCGGCGCCGGCTTCTCTGGCTCCTACTTGTACAACCATCTCGACAAAGCGCGCTCCATCGCTGCAAGAATCCTGCGCGAAGTGGAGCAAAACGCGGGTGACGGGTCAAAGTCAGACACAGCTGTGCATGCAGACGTGGCGACGTCGAATCTCGATTCGACGCCTCACTTAAATGAGCTTTCGCGGCAGTTGGCTTCGCTGTCACGCGAGGTAAACCGCTCGCGCAGTGACCAGTTGCTTATCATGCCTTCATACAAGGGCTCGCTTGGCACTATCACCGACATTTTTAACTTGATCGGATGGGGAGTCGCGGCAGTTTCGATAGGTGGGGTTATGTACTATGTAGCGTACCGGAAGAAGTTCAGGTTGACGGATTTAGCCTGGGTGAGCCAGAGCACGTTTACGGGCACCGTGGAAGCCATGCAGAAGGGCATAACGCGAGTGAGCGGCGCGTTAGGGGCGGTTAAGAGGGAAATTACACTCCGGCTGCGCGAGGTAGAAGGGCGTGTCGACGGGGTAAAGCTCGCGCTGGCGGACCAAATCGACCGTGATGTGGGTGCGGTGAAAGAGGGGGTGGCTGAGGTAGGTGACGAAGTTGCTGGAGTAAAGAACGCGTTGGGAGATGTGAACGAGAGAATCGATCAGCTAGACAACAAGATTGACTTCGCTACGAGCGGCATTGTGGCCCTGGTCAAGGCTTTGTCAAGTGTAGCTCCGGAACGCATTAAGCCAGGATCTCCGTTCTACGATTTGAGGAAGTTTGCTGATTTGTCGGACACTAATTCTGCAAATTCCGGGATGCTGCGGCATCGCTTATCAGCTGGCGGACTGCGGGGGCTGCTGACAGGTGAAGGAGGTGGGGACAACGAAGTTGTAGGGAAAAGAAGATCGATGGATTTAAAGAGCACAGTTTCGTAAGCTTCGGTCTTTCCCATTATGACGCTTATTAATGATTCGCACGCAATGACGCTTTCGATACCCTACCTCTCTGAGAAAGGTATTGGCTTTACGCAGGCCAAAGGAAAGAAGCAAAACTTACATCTTTAACATTCAGAAAACTCAAAGAGGCAGTCACATCTTTGAAGTACATTAACAATTAGCACTCATCGTTGCGCGTCCGCTGCATTGGACAGATCTCAAAAACTTGTGATGTTGTTCGTGAGATTGACCTCGGACATGATTCTAGCCAGTGTTTCGTGAGAAACCAAGGATCGATTGAATTCGCCGTGTCGCACGATCTTTCTCCCAGAGCACAACGACGCTGGTGCGGATGGGGGCGGTGCAAGGTACAAAAGCTGCGCGAAACAAATAATTTGGGTTCCGTGCAGACGCTATGCTTCACGCCAAATCTATTCGTCGTGCTGCCATGTATGTAGTGCAAACCATTTGGGAACTTACCGATATCTAAAATTCGACTTCCAGCTAGAGGCGTGCTTTGCGTTGGTAAGTGCTCCAAGCTATCTACAATATCACCAGCCCCACATAATCTAGAGGATTTAACGTTAACAACGATCTGAACAAGTCCGACACAGTTTATTGTTTGGTCTTAACAACGGGACAAGGGGATCGAAAACGCCCAAATACACCCATTCACGCTGGCTGAATAACCTTGTTCCCAGGTGTCATTAGGAACACAGCGGCATAAGATACATCTGATCTCGTAGAATGAGTCATGTTCAATCCTCTGCCTGTTCCAAGTATGTATTTACACCATCAGAAATCATGCCCTTGTTCTAAAAGTCCCGTTCATACACGGATCCCAATACCGTCTTTTATCCAAACAGCAAAGGAGACGAAAAAAGACAAAGTTGGGTAGATGCAAAACGATGGGACTCATTTTAGCCATCATCTTAAAGCATTTCGCTAAAGTCGAGTAGCACTATGGTTATCGAGTGAATGTTACTTAAGCATTAACTTCGGCAAGGGCTTTAAATGGCACCATACGCAGCAATTTCTTTCAACAGTTGGTGACCTTCTGAGGCAAAATCAATAAGCTCGACCCGCGAAACAGTGTACCGAATCTTCTGGACATTTTGCCACATGCGCTCCTTTACCTGAATCTTCATTAGCAGCGGTCGGAATGATGCATCGTCCAAAATACTCTCAAACATTGCTGAGTCTTTTTCTTTCAGTTGGCGAAGCTCGTCGGCAGAACGACCAAATAACACTTGACCCACTTCGTCAAATGCGCTCACCCATTCTGATATCGAACTATCCATGATTTTCATGCTCAAGATATAGCGCCATACAACTTCAGCGTCGGTTAATTGCCGCCCTGAACTCTCGCTCAACCAAATACCACCTGCTTGCTGAATAACCTTTTTCTTCGTCTCCGGGTCCCCAGGATAGTACAAATCACTTTTTGTCGCAATAAACCCAATCACAGCCCGAGTGACAAAAGTCGCACTAGCCCCACTACCGCCACCACTAGAAAACACTGGGTCCACATCCTCAACCTTTGCTTCCATCAATGTCTTTCTGCTCCCTGTGATCTTCCCTCCGCTGCCGGGACCCGCTGTCACAGACTGTACATTTACATTTGCCAAACCTCCCTTGTCAAACCAAACCCTGAGCTTGTTCGCCTCTGGAACGTTGACAGGATCCTTTTCAATAGTGGTCATACGAGAAACGTTCAAGCTGACGCGCCCAAAGTCTCCGCGTTGGGCATTGCGCAACAGAAGGACAGGATGACGAGCAAGGTCATCTTCGGTTAGAAAAGACTCAGCCTGCTTTCGCCACAAGGTGAGCTCCACGGACGCATTGGAATCATCTGTGAGAGTAATGCTCCTACGAGTGCAGGGCTCGCCAGTACTTCGGATTGTTATTTCCGAAAGCGGACCAACCGCAGTCACGATGCCGACAACGTCGCAATTACCCTTCACATCGACCGAATCAAGCTCTGCAATCTTGGTGAAATTGTACTTGATTTGCATGAATGAGCCATCATCATCCATTTGTTCTAATAGTGAACTGTTTTCCAGCGTCATCTCGAAGTTGGAAGTGGAGCGATTAAAACGCTCGTTCGCCTGTTTGAGCAGGCCACGAGACACCTTGTACAAACGATTCATGTGAACCTTCTCTTGAATTTCTGGGGCACGTTGTGTGAAGCCTGTAACGCGAATAGAGCCCGATTCGTCGGTGAGTTCGAAACTGATGACCTGACCTTCTCCTCTGGAGTTCTGGAACTTACGCAGGTCGCTCTTGTATGTGCAACGGCCGCGAATGGTCCACCCATTCTGATACGGGTTGATGGTCTGGATTGGGCGAAATATGCTTGCGGGGGTGGTGTTCATCTTCATAACAGGTCCATTGTTCGAGTATGAATTGGGAGCATTCCATTGATTCCCATTTCCGCCAAAACCTACTGGCGAAAACGCATTCTGAGGGGGCTGTGCTGAAGTATTGTTCACACCAAGCCCATTTCCACTGTAAGGGGGAGGTACGCCCTGGTGTTGCGCAACTGCAGGTCTGCCGTTCCCGTTCGCGGCGGGAAAGGCAGGGAGAGGTTGCATGACTACGTTTGACGGTTGATTCTGGTGCTGACCCAGCGCAGCATACGCATTGAGCGGATTTCCAATTTTGCTAAGCACCTGGGAAATGACGGTGAGATTGAGCACAATGAGAATACATTTGTTGTTGATATTGTTGCTGATGAAATCCTTGAGGCGGACAAGCGAGAGCGACTTGAGATGACCGTCTGTGATGAGAGAGGTAAGCTGTGAGGCAGTGATGGCTTGCATGAAATGAACGCCGTCGCTTAGACCGAAGCGGTAGCGCGGTGCGTTGCCATTGGCGGCATTGGCTGGCGCGATGGGCTTGAGGTCAATGACCTGAAGTAGCGGCTCGCCCGTTGCCTTTCCGGTGCGGTGAATCTCGGCGATAGCGCCGCGAGTGAGCTGCATCTGCTGCGCCATGACGAGCGTATCGGGGAGGCAAGAGAGCTGGTCGAAGAAGAAGCTGTGGCAGTCGGGATGCACAAACTGCGGGGGTGCTGGGTCCAGGTTTCGTTTGTTTGTCAAGCTCCGGTAAAAGCTACACCGCCTGCGACAGGGGTTTCGACAGTTTGTCCCGGTATCTATCTAATTGTTTCCGCGCGCTGTTTGCATGAGGGCGTGCACAATTTTGGCGGGAGCGTGAACAATAAATCTTGTTTCGATCCATTTTTCGCCGCCGGTTGATCCGGATCACAAACAGGAAGATGCTCAAGTGTGGGAAACTCTCTCCCGTGTTGTTTCGATCCTCGCCGGCGGGTCTCTGTCAGTTGCAGTGCTTGTGCGCTGTAGCGCGACGGCAACTTTCGCCGTCAACCATGGCCGAACAATTTCTCCCGCTCCCTATACAAAGGAAAAGGCCGCGCATCCAGGTAGCGCACCCCAGCCAGCTCACGCAATGGAAGCACATACAAAAAGTGGCAGCCTATCGCTACGATCAGGCCGTCACGCGCGTGCAGTTTTCTCCGTTGAAGCCATATGAACTTGCAGTTGCCCACGACTTTTCCGTATCATTGGTCAATCCATCGGATGGGTATACAAGAAAAAGCCTCACTAAGTTTCGCGATGTGGCCTACAGTCCGCACTACAATAAGGACGGACGCCTGTTGGTGGCTGGCTGTGCTGATGGTTCTGCAAAAGTGTTTGATGTAGCACACCGTACTATGCTTCGAAGTTTCAAAGCACATGAAGGGTATGTATCCATTCTTTTCTATGATACCAATTGTTGAGGTGATGCGACTTTATAACATAGTTCACTCTGAGGACTACTAGTACTTTGACGAAAACTTATCATTTGTCTTTCGCTCCTATCTGATCAACGCATTCCACATTTTACGCCCGATGTCAAAGCTTTTACTAACAGCCCAATCTCGCATGCAACATCTTTTCTACAACAGGTCCGTTCGTACGGCCAAGTTCAGTGCTGATGGCCGTCATGTTCTTACAGGTTCCGATGATCAAACCGTGCGAGTGTGGGATCTGGCTACATCCACCAGTCTGTTTTCCCTTAGAGAAGCCACGGACTACGTCCAAGCGCAAGCCCCTTCTCCCGCTTCCATGCACGTGTGGATGACGGGTTCCGCAGATCGCAAAGCTCGTCTCTACGATTTACGCTCGAAGGATTGTATCTTTGAGTTGGTACATTCATCGTCTATAAGTGATGTTCACATTCTTCCCGGTGGTGCGCGTGCAATTACAATTGGAGGTAATGAGATGCGCGTGTGGGATTTCTTTGTAGGCGGGCAGGTGGTTTACAATCTACAACCACATTCCAAGGGAGTTACGTGCGGTGTTTCAAACGTCTTGGGCAACAATTTTGTGACGGGTGGTCTTGATGGGAACATTAAGATTCACGACCTTTCCAATTTTCAATCCAAGGGACTCATGCCCTTCAGGTCGCCGATCTTGTCTGTAGATGTTTGTTCGGAAGGCCAGAGATATGCAGCTGGTATGGCAAACGGAAAGCTAGAGATTAGGGCTCATGTGAGGTTGAAACGAAAGCAGCAAGCACCATTCCGCTCAGATCCGTTTAAAGACCGAGAGTTTGAAGGTTATGGTCGAGGCTTTGAAAGAATAGGAGTGGATCGCAGTAGACCTCGCCCCGGTACGCAGCGTTACTTTAACCGTGGTCCTGACACGAAGCCTAGCACTGAGGATGTGCTTATCAAGCATCTGTCGAAACCAAATTTATCCAAGTATGACAAAAGTCTTAAGAAATTTAAATTCGGGCAAGCCCTGGATCTTGCTATTGGAACAAAGAAACCTGAGATCGTCGTATGCGTTGTCGAGGAACTTATCATTCGCGGATGTTTGAAAGGTGCACTTTTTGGGAGGACATTAGCTGAGTTAGAACCGTTGCTAGTCATGGTCAGAAAGTACATTCGCATCCCCCAGTTTTCGGAATATCTCTCGTTCGTGTTGCACACCATACTGGATCTATACGGTTCCGAAGTTGGGGGGGGTGACCGTGCTGATGACATCCTGAGAGACATTTTCTCGCTGCTTCGATCTGAAATGCAAGCTTGTCACGACTTGTCCTTAGTGAAGGGGAGTGTGGACTCTATTTTGAGCACCATGAAATACTTTGCGTGAAGTAGATGTATGTATTTGCGTGGGTTTTTTGCGGGGAGCGTAAATAATTCTCCTTTTTGAGCACATGATTCTGAACAAGTCCTTGAGAGAAGTTTGCGCTCGCTCAGCGGATAAACTTAGAACCAAGAAGTGGAAATGTATCAATCGCTTGCTCTGCAGCAAGCATCATAGATCGAGGATAATACAGGAATAGACAAGAGCATAGTGTGTCGCTCGAGATGACTGCTGTCAACGAAATTTCCTGCAGGAAAAGTTACGGCTAGGTGTTCAAAAGATTATATATGCTGTTTCGCGCGCACAGTGAGCGGAATGCTGCACGGCTTCGAGAAAGTTAACTGCTTTCCGAGTTGTAGACATTCATGCGTCGGATAGTGCCGCTCTGTTTGTTCTCAAGTCCGCATTCAGAACGTCGACCGGCCGTCCAATTTGTGCACAGGCCACACATCGAAAGCGCAGTCAATCTCCGATCACCACCTCGGTGAAAATGCTGACCGAGCAAATCATGGCCAGCAACTGATCACTGTGCGAGCCACTCATATCGCGTGATAGGGAAATCAGCTGACGCTAAAGCTCGCCCGACTGAGTCGATATTCAGGATTGCTTTAGCTAAACTCTTGGCTGAGCTTTTGAATTGGACGAAGGTACGCACCCGAGGCTCTTCGAACCCTAACGCACGTGACAGTGATCGAGGAGTTTCTTGTGCGGTGCAGAAGTTGCTTCCCCACAACCCTTCTGTCCAACACCGATGTCTTGCCCGCTGGACAACGAAGTCCCATGTCGTAGCGTTGAATGCTATGAACGTTTGAACTTTATTGACGAAGGGACATACGGGCGTGTCTTCCGCGCTCGCGATATACAAAGCGGTGTCATCTATGCACTCAAACAAGTGAAGCTCGGGCAACACAAACATGGTTTTCCCGTAACTGCGCTTCGGGAAATTGCAACGCTTTTCTCTGTCAATCATGACAATGTCGTCAATCTACGTGAAGTAGTCGTGGGCTCAACTACCGACAAGATTTATCTCGTCATGGAGTATGCCGAACATGATCTACTGAGTTTGCTCGAACGCATGAAGCGCCCCTATTCGGCATCGGAAATCAAATCGCTTATGCTGCAGTTATTACGTGGAGTTTCCCATCTCCACGGCAGTTGGATTTTGCACAGAGATCTCAAGCCGTCTAACTTACTTCTCACTGGTCAAGGTGTGTTGAAGATATGCGACTTCGGTCTGTCTCGATACTACGGTGACCCTCTTTCAAAGTATTCACAAGGAGTAGTCACGCTGTGGTATAGAGCGCCTGAACTGTTGATGGGATCAACTATTTACTCAACTGCTGTTGACATGTGGGCTGTCGGTTGCATCTTTGCAGAGCTCATTCTCATGCGACCACTTTTGCAAGGTTCAGGGGAATTAGATCAACTGGGTAAAATCGCAAACTTGTTAGGTCCACCCTCAGAAGAACGCTGGAGTGGTTTCTCAAGACTTCCAAATGCTAAGCGCGTTTCTTTTAGGAGCTACGGGGATGGAAACATCCGGGATCAATTCTATGAGGGCAAAGAATCAACGCGGAGATTTTGTAGTTCTGAAAACGCTCTTAATCTTATGGAACAAATGCTTCTGTATGACCCTGAAGAGCGTATATCAGCAGATGATGCTCTTAAGCATCCGTATTTCTTTGAAAGGCCTAGCCCAAAGGACCCATCTCTCATACAAACTTTTCCAGATGACCGGCGAGGCACTTAGCGAATCACAAACTTGTTTTGGATATCATCTTTTGTTTTGTTGAAGCCGCCTTTGGAAAAAGAAACGTTCTTTTTATTCATCGTGGTCTGTCGGCCCTGATTCAGGGAAGACAGAGTTTTTATGGTTAAGAGAAGCATTACGAATGTCTTGGGGAGAGAGTTGGTGCATGTTTGTCGGGTACAGAACAAGAGCTGTTTTTCGAACAAGCAGTATATTTCTCTTACGCATGCGGCCTTCTCGTGGCCATGATCATCATGATATCCTAAGGCGATAGCTATAGCGAACGAAGAAGCAGTGGGACGCAAACAAAGAAGCGAGGGAAGCTGAATAACCAGTGCCGTTTGAGCAACAAAGAACGCCACGATAAATTCTGTTGCATTTTGACATGATTGTGCTTGCTGGCTCTCGTCGTTCGAACGTCACTGCGTGCGTGTTGGATGTAGGGACGGATTTCCTACTGCTCAGATCCAAAGCCAACACTTTGTTTCCCTATTTGGATGCATCCAATCATCTAAATCCTTAGTAAACCGTCACTTACACCCGTCCACTGAAGGTAAACGCTACCGATCTTTCGTTGCGAGCTACCAGAATACTTTTTGCAATCTGAAACTGAACCGCCTCATCCGCGTACGGTAATGTCCGAATCTGTCCATATCAATAGAGGTGCTCGTCTGCATTCAGTCCAAGTTTTGATACCACTTTTACCAGACATCCATCAAAACAAGTCTCCGATCTACAGCTTTCCATGCATTACCCACTTTGATCATGCCATACTCATCTCATGAACAAAACAAATCCATTCCGTCTGTGCCCTTAAATACGCAGAAATCCATAACCAAACATCTTTATCCCGCAAAAAAGCGAACGGGATCGACCACATCAGCTCAAATCTCATAGCTCCCATCCAGTCTAAACAGAGCGCAGTCATAGTTTTACAAAAATTTCTCGAGCACCAACAAACGCGATATGAACTAGTTCCGTGGACAGATGTGCCGGTTTCTCGAAAAATGCGATCCGAGCACTATATTTCTTACTTAGTACTTTTCCATCTTAACTTTTGGAAGAATCCTGGCTGGCTAGTATGCAAGCATATAGTGAGCGGTAATTGCACGGTCGCAGCTTCTCTCACATGATTTCAGACTGAAATAAAAACATCTATACTGAATAACCATACCAAGACACACAATAGTGTGACAAACTCTTGCTTGCTAAGCAGAACAGCAAAATTTCCGTTGTCACAAAAGCGCTTAGTGATTGACGTGGCAGCGGAAGCAGTCGCCGGTGGTTTGCTACCTCTCAGCATCGCACATCGGAAGAAAGACATAACTTGTTTCGCAGAGGTTTTGATTTCAATTGGGATAAAAATTCTGTTAGCACGAAAGATCATACTCTATCTTTTACCAACTGTAAAAGCAGTACGTCACTTTCTGAAGAGATCAGCAACGCAAAACAGGATAACCTTCCAGAAGATTGAGTTTAAAACAGTATTCGGCGTTGGAGGTAGAGATACGAATGACGTACTGAAACAAAACGCAACTATTTCAAAGTTCTATGGCTTCAACACACAATACATACGGCTTGTGAAACAACACGTTGTCAGCAAACAGATAAGTTTGAGATAGTCTCCCCATCATTATTTATTGTAGAGCTCAAGAGAACACATTCGGAAAATACCTTGCTTGAATCATTTGAAAAATCTCTCATGCAAACGTGTAGGGTCGGAATGGATATGTTCATGAAGAGCTTTACATTTGCCGCTGATTGACCCTTTAAAATGCCGTTCATTGTAGGTGCCTCATCTTCGAACAGTAGGGCGCCATTTCGGGAGAAGTGGATGAGTTCTATTTCCAGTCAACTAAATACTGTCATGAAACATTTCATGAAGAAAAAGGAAGAACGATTCTGACGGATCTGTTCTCATTCAAGAAGTGGAAACCAGGTTTGTTACAACTTTTTGTGCTGTGAAAAGGTTCCTGTATTCTTCCCATATTGTGGCAGAGATATTTGCTGAAAATAGATCGGAGACGGCGCACTCAGCTTTGGAACATTTGTACAGGGAAGTATATAATTCGGAACAGATTCATTGTTCTGCGCTGGAAGCAATCGTTGCAACTTTTTGGACATCATTACATATGCAAAAAGAACCAGAGGCGGACTCTGAACCTTTACTACATAAGATCTTGCCAATGCTAGAACGTTTGGAGCAGCGGTTTCCGTAGATTAGCAGTGAAGTTTCGCAAAGCCTTTTCGTGCCTCATTAGCTGAAACAATGCCTTCGCACATCAACAGTTGCAGAGCTCACAGAAATAGAAGTAGATCCTTTGTTAATTTCCGGGTCTCTTCTGCATTTCAGAATTTGTAGTCTTGGGTTTGTTTAAGATAGTACAAAGCGTGATCAGTTGAAAGAAAAAGGCACTTCGCTTGTGAGGAGATTTCTGCATGCAAATAATATGGACAACGGAATCGTTTCTGAGCAATCAATTGGAACTGTGGAAAAGAGCTGGTGTCTGTTAGGTTTGGTCTGATAATTTCTGCTTTGATGACATTTTTGATAGCCGAGTGTTGCTGCTAACGACATTGATTCATTTTCAAAGTACTGCGACAAAGTTTACACCCCACTACAACTGGAACAGGTAAAGAGGCCCACCCATGGTGGTAAACTGAGAAACAGCGGGGCACATATTTTGCAGCTCTGGTTTACTCAGGAGTGCGTATTCTGACCCATTCAAAGTAGCTATGAGAATTTACGCCACTCCTGTGTCCTCGTCCAGCAGTGAACGTAATTTTATTGCAGTTAACAGATTAGTTACGTCGGGTATATCCCGTTTGAAGCTTAATACTGTCTTAGACTTGATGTGTCTTCGTTCAAGTGCTGATATCACATAAATAGTAGTGAACTAAAGCCACCTCTGTGGCCTATGTGGTCGTCTGTTTTGACTTTGTATGACTTGCTGCGATTCTTTGCTGATTCTTGGAACTGTGCCAAGGTTCGAATTATTGGTGGTCTCTTCTCTGCGTATTATCCTTCTGTGATTGAGTCGTGTAAGAAGTTACATGGTATGGACAACGGCAATCCCACTTGCTGGTCTCCCCTCAACAAGATTGAAATATGTCCACGTGAGCCATTCCTAGGACAAAAAGGTGGATATCTCATCCATTTCCGTTCATCGATTCAAAGATTCCATCCCCAATATATGTCCATGAATCTCTATTTTTCAGCCAGTGTCGAAACCCGTACGCGAACTTTTATCTTTACGTATGTGTCCCTTATGTAATTAATCGACTTGCACGTTGCGTTGGTTTTAGAAACCGACTTTTATCGAACCATTGAGATTGATGATCATACGAAGCAGTGACTACTGCTCGATATAAACGTTTTAACTCAAAGATATATTGGTTTCTCAAAACCAGAGGAGCGTCGCGTGTCATCGCCACTAATACCTGACCCCCCATGTCGGCTCCTTGTCTCAAGAGTTTTACCTGAAACTTAAACTTAAACTCGAAACTAGAACAACAAAATGTATAAAAGAGGCATATAAATGTAGATTGACTGATCCTTACACCCACGTTCCTGTACCTGTGCATAGGAAGACTCACACAAGGATTGCATATCATTGAGCAGTGAAGTAAGCATTCTCTCATCTGTAGCAGAGAGAAAAGGCTGATAAACTCGCACTATAACTCGTTAAGACTATGCGACGGGCAACGGAGTAGAAACGAAGCATTTAACATCCGAAATCAACGGCTGCGAAGGGTAGATACAAGCAAAAAAGTATATGAATAGAAAAGCATATCTATTGCATTTTCTCACAATTCTTCGTGCGATTCGTCTCAGCACACAGCTAAGGGGAAAACATTGGGCTTCCTTCTTTGCAGACCAGCTAGAAGTGGTTGCGTAAACGTCCCGCAGTCTCACACACGCTGTCACTCACTGCAAAGCTCGAGAAATTTATCAACGTATTTTTCCAGCGCAAACACATTGCCAGCATGACGTGAAGTCGTTAAGGTGAATTCAAATACCGGCAACTGAGGGCCGTTTTACGAGTTGACGCAGATGATAACAAGAATAGTTCGTGAATTGTTGATTCCCGCTTTCCAAAAACAAAAACATTCTCTCAGTTTTCGAAACAAGGGTTAAAAACATTTGTATGCATGACATGAGAGTTTCCACATGCATGGTTGAGAGTTCGGCAGCTGCTTGACGTCCAGCATAAATGATCGTCAACTGGAATGCGGTATTAAACTCTTGCAGCTTTCCTGTTTACTAAAGTCGCCCCCTCGCGGAAAACACAAGCAATGGCTCCGCAGACTACTTCTCCATATTTTGTACACTGTTCTAAAGTGGACGACAAAAACTCATTCGCTGCGTGTATCACAGCACATACCTCCACAGCCTCCATTTGAATATCCCAGGTACATATCTGGATAAACTGACCCCATGTTTACTCGTATGTACCGGCTCAGAAAGACTCAATATGTTCTACTGCATTCAGTGTTGTTTGTATCACTTAAACGTAGAAAAAGACCAGATACTGTGGTTGCTGGTGTGGTTACACCTGCTGCAATGCTTTTGTAGCACTAAGAGTGCCATTTCTTTTTAAATTGTACTGTCCGAACAACATGAGCGTATCTAGAGTATATCGTATATTTGAAGAAGAGCACTGCGCGGTAAACAGGTTGTTACTCAGTATACAGTTTCCTAAAACAGAAGCAGAATGTTTGGAGAGCGCAAGAAAATTTCAGACCCTACCAAAGAGTCCCTTCGATGGCTTCATAGCAGCACTGGACTGGATCCCAATTAAGATAGTCCAACATTCTCGATCAGAGTTTGCCGACCCACGTATACATTACAATAGAATAGGATTCTTCTCCATCATATTGAAAGTGGCAGTTGCAGCAAACTACAATTTCTCGTTCGTATGAGCGCGCCATGAAGGAATAATTCATGACGCAACAGCGCTGGCAGCTACTAAACTGTATGATTTATTGGTTAGTGGCCGTCTTCCCCGCTGGGCTACAGTGTTTGGAGATGACTCTTTTTCGAATTAACACAGAATTTTAACCCCATACTCCGGGAAAACTTATCCGTGAAACAGGATTCTTTCAACTACAGTCACTCATCCGTTAGAATTTGTGCTGAGCACGCACTCCGAATGTTACTTTCCCACTTCGGGGATATATATCGGCAGTGCAGAATCCTATTGCGAATTCAACATCATTATTATTATTGCAGCCAAGCTACACAACTTTATAATCAAAAATGCATATTTCTCTTTGTTTGACACGATACCGCCTCATATCATGAGCAGTGTACATGGTTATCCTGTAGTAAATTTTCAAGATATTCTACACACTGAAAGAGAGAACAGAAAGTCAAGAAATTGGACGCGAGATAACTGGTAAATCCGAGATGCACTGGCCGGAAAGCTTGAGAAGTCTGTTTATCTGCGCAAGAGGCATAATCGAAACATGTTACAATATATTACCACAATTCAAACGCAGTACGCCTTTATGCCACTGTGGTTTTCACATCACCTCGAGCACAGCTACCTGCTACAGGCTGATCCATTCTCTAACGTGCGCTACACGCGCCCCTCTCACTCTAAAACAATCTGTAGGACAACTCTTGGAGCGGAGATACCATGAAGATGTTCGAGATCTTCTTCTCTTGAGAGACACGCCTCAGGCGGAGGAGACGCGTCCCAGCGGAGCACAGAAACAGAGCCACTCTGGAAAGGCACGACGGAGTCGGGTGTAAGACCGAGGCCAATCCGGCGGGATATACCTAAAGTGTTTAGGTGAGCACGGCACAATCCAGGATGTGACCAATCCTATGCAGAGCAGTACCACGGCGATTGTCGGAAAAGGAGCGAGGAAACACTCGTATGAGGTGGACGAGCGAGGTGAATGGTGCGGCCACTCATGAAGGGCAATGTCCTCCAGGGAAGTTTTTGGGGACATAAGTTTTTTCCGGAGCCTCCGGCGTGCAACCTCGTTATGAGTAGGAGTAATCCGTTTCACGGCGATGACCGGAACGCCGGTGATGCACCGGCGGGACCGGGTGCCATACACGTGGCCGCAGCGCCCGCGCGACACGTGGCCGCCAGATTGGCCCCTTTGTTAGACGGACATTTAGCTATTTAAGATAGACTTTATTTATTCTATTCTACGGTGACTACAGTACTTAGGCCGCCGGCCTCGCGGCCGCCGGTCCAGTAAAGTCTCCCCAACAAGGGTGATCTTGGTCTTCCAGATCTTGGCTCCGGGTCGAACCGCCTGCGCGGATATACAACTCCTTACGGAGGGATTTCCCGTGGTGCATGGCTTCCCAACCCCCTTGGACGTTCAAGCAGCCTTCGTGTGTTGGGTATCTATTCCCACTTTCGTGGTTCCGCCCGTGTATACGGTTTGCTACACCCGGCACTGCCGGCTATTCCCGAGTCCCCTCTTGCGACTCGTGGTCAACCTCGCCCTCTTGCCTCCGTTCCCATTTTCCTTCCCTTTTCCTCCCCTTCATTGGGCAATTCCCGCTCTTGCGGCTCGCACTGACACCTGTCGTGCTCGCCACTCTCGTGGGTTTTGCCTCCTCAGAGGATACGCAAGCACCGCTTCGGCGGATATTCTCGGCTTCTTTCAGCCTCCCTGCGCCCGTCGCGACGGTTCGGCTCCGGCTTACACCCGGCATTGCGCGCCGATCCCTGGGAGGGCTCTACCGCGCCGGATACCTCGTGAGAGGAAGATCCGGACGTCTTCGTAGGTTTTCCCCCTTGGGGGCATTGTCCTACAAATTGGTCTCCCGACTTAGAAGTCAAGACCGCTTGTGTCCTCTCTGAGGTTGTTTTCCGTTTAACGGGTTTTTTCCGCTGTTACCGGTTTGCTTTCTATTCTTCCGTCGAGACGGTGTGGCCAATGCCAAGGAAACCGCCTAGCATGGAGCCTCCTGCAACACGCAGCGGTTCCCGCCAAAGCGGTGATGCCAGGGGCACTGATGTTCTACAGGCCCTGGCTCCAACACCGGCTTTCCGGGAGATACCGGTCACCGGCACTGAATACCCGCAGCCCGATTCCGGGTTAACGACCGTCGCAACGGTGGTTTCTCCGCCTCCGCGGTTGGTCGACCAAGCGCGGATTGTACATTTGGAAGAGAAGCTCCGCTCCCTGCGGGCTGCTCACAATACCCTCTCGAGGGAGTTCACCTCTTTACGAGGAAGCCTCGCTAACCCCCCTCCAAGTGAGTTAGCCGAGGATATCCGCGTATTGCGGTCGGACGTCAATACACTACTCGAGTGTTTTGGCGCTCCGTCTTCCTTCGCAGAAGGTATGGAGAATCGCTTCGAGCGTCTCGGAAGCCGACTTGAGTCGGTCGAGAGGACGTTAACCTCGCCCGCGAACGTGGCTAGACCGGTTGTCTCTCATAGAGAGACTCAGTCGCGGAACCGGAAGAGCCGGAAGAACCGGGATTCTAACCGTAAGCACGGACACCCGTCCGATTCATCATCTGAGTCGGACGGTAAACCGAGTGACTCGGAGAGTTCCGATTCGTCGGTGAGCGATGACCCATAGGATCGTTATGGGCGCTCTTCCCGCTCAAAGCGGTCCTCTGCCACCTACGGGGCCATCCGGTCGCGCCCCAAGGGTCGGCGACATCCGGGCCTCAAACCCTTGAAGCCCACCAACCCTCTGTACAGGACACTCCTGTCCTACCGGTATTACCGGCTAGAAGATTCTTCTTTAGGTCGGACACCGCGTGACACGGGTAAAGTGAAAGACTGCATCAAGCGGATGCAGCTTTCACTTCGTAACCAGTCATTTACTGGGGATAATCCAATTCTGGTCTTGGATTTCCTACACCGCTTTGTAGCGGAAGCCGATATACTCGGAATGAACGAAGGACAAGCCTACGTGGCGCTACCCTACTTTCTACGGGGTGTCGCTGAAGATCAGTTTTTGTCGGTTCGGGGCTCGTCGCGAGCCTCCGAAGGAGGTGTGACCTGCTGGCCCGAGGCCGTGCAGTACCTCCTGCGTTCCTACGCAACCAACTCCGCGATACAAGCGGCAATACTCGCTTTGCGAGACACTCGACAACGCTCCGGCGAGCTCGAGACCGATTACTCGGTACGCCTGAATAAGGCTTTCCACCGTTGTGGTAATGTATACCCCGCTGGGGAACGCTGTACGATGTTCATTGATGGCTTGGATCCAGCCATCAAGACTTTTGTCGCCCGTTACAGGGAACAAGAGCCGAAGGTGACCTACCTTGAACTCGTACAGTTTGCCCGCGCAGAGGGAGATGCAATACGTGCACGCAATCCGGGAACCCGGTCGAAGGCCGCTTAAGCATTGCTGCTTGAGTCAGACTCTTCTTCACCGTCATTTGCGACGGATGGCATCCCCAAACAGGGTTATGACAATATGAATGTCATCCATCACGATGGTTTATCTATTCCGACATCGGAATTACCGTCTACGACGGATGGCTCGGTTGACTCAACCGCAAGGGACACGGAGAACGGGCAGGTCTTCTATCTAAATGACCGCCGCACTCCGGCCCCCCGTATGCCGTACTAAAACGGAATGACACGAAGTCAGCGCCCTGGATGGGTTGGAAACCGGGAACCCAGAAGATACACCGATGCTCGGAATGCCGTACCGCGAAACGCGGGAGTGACGTTGGTGTGACACTTGTGCTACGAGCGCGGGCACACCTCCCCGCAATGCCTTTTATCGCTACGCGACATGGCGCGAGTGGTGGATTATTACGAAGCCCTTTCCCCGCAGGAGAAGGGCTCCGTGCCACTCACGTCATATCTCCGCGCGAAGACGGACTTCCCCAACGCATTGGCTCACACTCCGAATTCTCGGTACAAACCGGCTCAGCCGGCACGCGCCGCACCAGCGCCAAACCACGCTGGTAGATCTCAACCCGCTCCTGCGGTAGCTACCGTGCAACGGAATCATGCACTCGTTGCCGAGGAAGTCGGGCCTTCGCCCGACCAGGACCCTGTATAGGGAAAAGAATAGAGGGAGTTTCCCCTTCGGAAGAGGCGTTCTCAGAGTTGAGGCTGACGACGCCCGAGGCGCCGATGCCTCGCTCCCCGGTGAAAATCCTGACAAGGAAGGATACCGCAGACGCGGACTCTAAACACCTCGGTGTTTTGCGTCGACCGTGGATACAGATTAGAAATAACCCGATCCCGGATAGAGTCTTGGTAATGGCCAAGCGTAACTACAAGGTTTACGCTGACCTTGGTCTGCACACGCAGTTTATGGTGAGATATCTCACTGTCCTGGATACAGGTGCTGGGCCGAACTTTATTGTGGAATCGGTTTTACCCCCGCCATTGCGGTCACTGATCCGTTCTGAAACGGTACCCGACGTCTCAGACGCCAATAACAACCCGTTGAAAACGGTTGGTGTGATCGACCTGGTCGTAAGGCTAGGGCGGATGGTGGTTAAACTAACTTTTATTGTGTGCCGCTCGCTGGCCGCGCCAGTTATACTGGGATGTGACTACTGCAACAGGTTTGTCGACGCCATCCGCCCACGCCTTAAGCAGGTGGAACTTGAGGACGGATCGACCGTCCCCATTGTTCGTCAACCGCTGAAGCGGGCATCGAGGAAACACGTTCCTCTACCTGCTGCGCAGGAACCCACACCGGCGAACCAGGATTCTACGAAGCTACGCGTTGCCTCGTCAGTCACCATACCCCCGGAGAGCCAGGTTATGGTTTCAGTCATTTCCCGTCAACACGGTCTTCGGGTTGTTCAGCCCTTGCCCTCGTTGTACGAGAAATTTCAGTTAACCGTTGCGAACGGAATCGTGCAAGTCACGCCGAATTCCCCTTTCAGGGTGTTGGTTGCCAATCTGGGAAAGGCTCCCCAGGCGCTGGAAAAGAACCAAGTCATTTGGTCTGTGACGCCGCACCCGCTCGCGATGCTCCCTACAAAGGTGACGGCTGCCGAAGTACTCGGAATAACTCCCTCTACCGAGGATGGTCTCCCGGTATCCGGTGCAGAAACCTCCGGGGAGGCACAGCAGTTGGAGCTCGATAAAACCGTCAAGACGGATGCATTTTCGACCTCGTCGGTTCCCACACCTGACACCAGGGCACAGCCTACGAGCTACGATAAGATAGACCCGATCAAGGCCCTCGAGGACCTGGACCTGAGTCATGTACCGGTCTCACACCGGGACCGCTTACGCGGAATGCTTCGCGAGTTTACCACAATGTGGGACGGCTCACTGGGTGAGATCAATACAACCGAACATGGGATAGACTTGCGACCGGACGCACGTCCGGTTGCACAACCCCCTTACAGGGCGGGACCGAAGGCTCGGGAGGAGGAAGAATTTCAGGTGGACAAGATGCTCCGTGCTGGAGTCATCGAGCCCGCCCAATCTCCTTGGGCTTCACCGGTGGTGCTGGCCCTCAAGGCTGACGGCACGTGGCGGTTTTGCGTTGACTACCGCCGCCTCAATGCCGTCACCGTGAGGGACACCTACCCGATTCCGCGCATGGACGAGTGTATAGACTCGCTCGGGGACGCTACCGTGTTTACGGCTCTGGATGCTAACTGGGGCTACTGGCAAGTCCCAGTCCGGGAAGAGGACCGAGACAAAACCGCGTTTGTTTGCCACTCGGGTTCCTACCGCTTCAAGCGGATGCCGTTTGGTTTAACCAATGCACCGGCCACCTTTCAAAGGGCAATAGACATACTGATGTCGCGTTTCAAGTGGCGCACGTGCCTTGTCTACTTGGACGACATCATTGTCTTTTCCAGAAACCTGGACGATCACCTGACCCACGTGCAGGACGTGATGACTGTACTGCGAGACGCAGGAATAACCCTCAAGTTCAGGAAGTGCGAGTTCTTCACCGACACGGTGAAGTATCTCCGGCACGTCATCCGTCCAGGACGGTTAATGATCGAACAAGTTCGTATCAAGTCCCTCTGCAAGGCGAAGGAGCCCCGTACTCAACCGGAGCTCCGATCCTTTTTACGTCTGGTCAACGTCTATCGACGGTTTATACCGAGTTTCTCGGATATCGCCGCTCCGCTAAACGCGCTACTGCGGAAGGGCCAGCCACCAAAGCTTGCGCCATTTACCACCGATCAGTCGGAATCTTTTCGCTCCTTGATTAAGGCAGTTACGACAGCTCCAATCCTATCCTTGCCCAAATCTGGGCTTCCCTACTCCATCGACACCGACGCCAGCGACCACCAGGTGGGCTGCGCACTGTTCCAAACCACCCCCGAGAGGGAACGCAAACCAATTGGCTATTGGTCCCGCACGCTGAACTTCCACGAGCGTAACTACTCGGTCTCCGAGAAGGAGTGCCTCGCAGTGGTCTGGGCGCTATCCACTCTGCGCCCATACCTCATGGGCGTTCATTTCACCGTGTACACGGACCAGGCCTCGTTGAGGTGGCTGCTGAACATCGCAGATCCTTCTGGCCGCTTAATGCGGTGGCGCCTCCGCTTAGCGGAATTTGACTTCGATGTCTTCTACAAAAAGGGTGCCCAGAACACCCAAGCGGACGCCCTCTCTCGATTACCTACGACAGGTGAAGCACTTGCCGACCCGGAGGTCGACGAGATCCCGTGCTTTACCTTGGAAGGGGAAACACCGACGGAGTCGGATTGGCCCGAAACCGGGAAAGACACCATGGAAATGGATGAGCTACTCGCAGCGCGCGAGAATGAAACACCCGTACCCAGGACCTTTGTACCCATCTCCACCGAGGAGATGATCCGAGAACAGTTCGGCGACCCGTTCTGCACGCGCATACGGGCCCGCCTAAACGTTGGAGAGGACCTCCCGTTCGAGGTAAACGACATCGGTTACCTCGTCCGGACGGTGGACCAACGATCCCAGATCGTGGTCCCGCACACCCTGCAAACCAGGGTGCTCCACCTCTCACACTACCCGACCCTCGGGGGACACTCCGGTGGGAGAAAACTTTATCTAACCCTGCGAAGGGACTTTTATTGGCCCGCTATGGCGGTTGATTGCTACGCTACGGTGCAGTTCTGCACCCAATGCGCAAAGAACCGGGTGAAACTCCGGAAGCACTCCAAACGGATGAAGCTTTTCCCCGCAAGGGCGCCCCTCGAGTTTGTCGCAATCGACATTCTCGGGCCCCTACTCAAGACGCGCAAGGGAAACAAGTTCCTCTTGGTTATCACTGACCGCTTTTCGAAGCTGGTGCGCACCGTACCTTTACGGAAGATCACCGCTTTCACGGTTGCGAACGCCTTCGTTACGCACTGGGCGTTCGTTTATGGCCCTCCGATAGAGGTTCTATCCGATAACGGTAAGCAGTTCGCCTCTAAGTTCTTTCAGGACGTCTGCCGCATCCTCGACGTCAAGAACCTGTTTACTACCACCTACCACCCACAAACAAACGGGCAGGTGGAACGCTTCAACCGCACCCTACTCGCGTCGCTACGCTCCTACGTATCCGATCACCCAATGAAGTGGAACATTTATTCTGATGCTATCACCTATGCCTACAACACGCAGGTTCACCGGACAACCGGTCTGACTCCCTTCGAGCTTGTGCTCTCCAGGACACCCCCGCCAGTGGCTGTCGAACCCCAACACAGGGTCACCTCTTTCCCATCCGTGGGTCAATACCGCCTCAAGTGGAAGAACTGGCTTACCAAGCTCGTACCGGTCGCCCGGAAGTACATGGAACGTGCCCAGGCCGCCTACAAGCGGGATTTTGATAACCGCTTAGGCGGACCACTACCGGCACCGCCCAAGCCGGGAACCTACGTGTTCGTTCGCCGGGAGTACTACAACCCCCGGACCGAAAAGTGTCACAAGCTCTCGCCTGTCGTTGAAGGTCCGTTCCGGGTCGTGTCTTCCCTTACCGGCACCGTTGTGGTGGACAAGAACGGCGACCATGAACGTCTTTCACAAGACCGCATCGTAGCCGCCCCACCGCCGCAGGTGGAAAACGCATCAGCCCCCGTCGACACGGCCTCGGATACCACGGGTACAACCGTGGCACCACGCCCCGCTGTGGTACCGCACCCCTCACGGGGTCTCTCCGATATACCGACTTTATCGGAACCACCGGCAATGCCGGAAACACCTGGCCCTCGCGGCCTGCTACCCTTACGGGCGCCGGGCAGCGGTATTTATACCCGCCATGCGGTTAGCCCACCATCACCCGTCGCTCCGTCTAAGAAGGGGGAGGGGACCCACTCAATTGCGGAAGCATCGCCGTCGCAACGGATGTTTAACCGGACACCCCGGGCAAGGCCCCCGAGCGGGCATCCGGCATCGTCGCCGGACGCCACTCCGCTCCCGCGGGACGCGGCGGTCAATCCGACCGCCACGCAACCCCGCAAGGGGAACCGAGGCGCTCGAAGACCCGAAGCCGGGAAGCGAGACCCTACGGACGCTCCGCATCGCGTGGAAGCAACTAAGGGCTCCCCGCACATTCGCGGTCGCACACCGAGCGTTTCGGTCGATACCGGTACTCCGGCAGGCGCTGTGCAAGCAGGTCTAGCGAGCCACTCCGTTGAGAACGGTACGAACCCCATGGGGGAAAAGGGGCGCAACGACAAGTCGAAAACCGCCTCCCTTGCCGAACAATCGGAGCCAACGGTACGCGACGGCCCGACCACCCGTCCTCAAGGTCACGTGACCCGGGCGGTAGATCAGACCAATGGGCACCCGGCATCCCGGTCATTGGCTGACAGCCACCCCGCGGAGGCGGATCGCCGGGACGGTGAACCACTCACCGCACACGGCGCACCGCACAGCGGAAACTGCCCACCAATGGGAACGCCGCATGCCGCAACACAAGCGGAGGCCTCCGGCGAACCGTCACCAAGACGGAAGGACCCCCGCAAACTCGCGGTAAGGGCGGACTTCAGGGAAGCCCCTACCGCCCAGCGGAAAAACAACCCGGCCGCGCCGGCAACTTCCGCGAAGCGGTACGGCAACCCCGGCAACCCGGCAACAACCGCAGAGCGGAATGACAGACCGGGTGACCCGGAACAGGCGACGACGGGCCCAGCACCACGCGGCGCTGAGGCTCGGGTTACCACCACCCGGCAAGGCCGGCAAGTTTACGTGCAGGAGTACGTCCTCGACCGAATCGTCGGACATAGCTACGATGGGCACGGGGTGCTCCAGTACCAGACCCGCTGGTACGGATACGGGCCGGAGTGGGACACTCCGGAGCCCATCGAGCACCTCCCGCGCTCCGCGGTAATGCGATACCACCGCCTTGCGGGGACCGCACCCCCAGCCACGCTGGTAAACGCCCAAGAGGGATAAACCGTGAACACGGAATGGAATTGCTGATGGCGCCACGCGCCATCTCCGTCCATGCCCCGACGCAGGGAACGAAGCAACCGCTCACGCTATCCCAACGTCGTTGGTGGTCGTGCCAGTTACCTGGTCCTCGCGCGAAGCGCCCACCGTTAAACACGGAACTCTCAGCTAGGCTGGTTCCCTGCAACTCCGGAACCCCGGTAGAAGGCCGGTACCCCGGAAAGAAAGAAGCGGAATTGGGAAAGGGCGTCGGAAAGGCGACTCTCTTCTTTTTATTTCTCACTACTGGCAAGGGCGCCCTAGTGGCGCCGCCCTACATTCTACCGGAAGCTCCGGTCATTCCTCCGCACGAGGTGGACCCCCGCCCAGGCGGTTGGCTAAGGCATCCCGCATGGCGGCCACATCACCCGAGATCTCGGAAGGGCGAAGCCCCACCTCCCGAAGGAAGCGCGCCATGACCACGCCCCGCTCCGCGCCAGCTGCAGTTGCGGGCGGGCCGGCCACCGATGGAGTCGGATAGGAATCCGTTCGCACGGCATCAGCAGCCCCAGATGGAGCCGCACCACCGTATTCAACGGACTCCTCACCGGCCTCGCCGGACTCGTCACCCTCCATCGGAGCGTAACCCGGATCCTCCGGTTCGTTGTCGACCATCGGGTCACCATCCGCATAGTCGCGGTAATAGTCGCTCTAGTCGACATTCCCTCGCGGGTGCTCGGCCGGGACTTCACGCGGCGCATGACGGTTGGCTTCCGCTTCCTCGCGGCTGATCTCGTGGTAATCCCAGGGGTCGAAGTAGATGAAATCCCCCGCTAGCGCGGTATTCCTCCCGAATCCGGGGCCAGACCCGCGACGCGGTTGAATGCGTTGGGAGTTCTCCAGCGGGACCTCATTTCACTGGACCCCCTCCACGAAGTCGAGGAGGCCCAGCATCTCTTCTTCGTTCACCTCGCCCCCGAGGGGAATGCGCATGTACAAACGACGGATCGCAGCCCGCACACGCGGTAGCACGTACCACAATCGGTATTGGTCGTACGCCTCAGCGAGGATAAAAGCCGCAGTGCGGACGGCCCATTCGCTTACCACGACGGACCACCACCCCGACTGGGGATCGTTCAAGAACGAAGACCCTACATAGGTGAAGACTGGGGGCAGCTCAATGAAGCAACCCCAGCACTCCTCCAAGGAGGACCACCAGTCTGGGAGACTGACATACCGACCACGTCGGTGAGCAGGCGCAATGCGCTCAATCTCCGTGTTCTGGTACTGTACGAAATACCCGGTCCGGGCCCGCCAACGCCGCTCATCGCGGATGAAGTTCTGAAGGAAGTTCGAGCGCGACTGCCACGGTTGGTAGCGGAACTCTGCCCGAAGAATCGGTCGTGCCCAGCAAAGGGCTTCTTGCCGAGCGATCGGTGTGCCCCTCCAAGCGAGGGTTTCCAATCCGTTAAGACGGTCACAGTACGACATTTCCCCGCGAGTGCGGTAAAGGTGGACGTCGAATTCGACCTTTGGCGGTATCGGGAACTCGAAAGGCGCCCGATGGTGCCTGAGGTAAGTGATCCGCACAAGCGCGGCCTGAGCCTCCGCAGAGGATTCACCGCGTCGGCGGAGTATGTGGTGTACCGGGATGGCGATGCGATTACGCCAATCCCAGGACATGGTCACCACGCCGGGCAGGTCGCCCGGGAGCATCTCCGAATTATCGGTGTAGGATTGGATCAAATCCTCGTCGCGGACAGCCAATGAATGAAACCAAGGCGCATACCGCAACATCGCGGAGCCATGCCGAGTTCTCGGATTTGCACCCACAAGGGCGTCGTAGGTCGGCCACTGCGGTGGGTCCGCCTGTCCGCGAAGGCGGGCGCCAATACGGCGGTCTTCGTACGCGAGGTTGGTAACATCCCCAGGGTGGGGCGCGGACCGGAAGCCGGTGGAACCGCCAAGGGCAGGAGTCGCGGATGTGTTATGACGGTCGAGGTTGGACATGGTGCGTGTTGGTGTGCTGTGGTTGGAATCGGATGCGGAGAGCGTGCGTGGGATCCTTGGTGAAGGTGTGTTGGTTTCCGGAGACCCGGTGTCGGACGCGCTCTTATCATGACGAGCTGCCATGCCGACTTCCTCTTCGAGGTGTTCGCCCTGTCTTAAGGGGGGGATATGAAGAGCAACGTCCTCCAGAGAGGTTTTTGGGGACTTAAGTTTTTTCCGGAGCCTCCGGCGTGCAACCTCGTTATGAGTAGGAGTAATCCGTTTCACGGCGATGTTCGGAACGCCGGTGATGCACCGGCGGGACCGGGTGCCATACACGTGGCCGCAGCGCCCGTGCGACACGTGGCCGCCAGATTGGCCCCTTTGTTAGACGGACATTTAGCTATTTAAGATAGACTTTATTTATTCTATTCTACGGTGACTACAGTACTTAGGCCGCCGGCCTCGCGGCCGCCGGTCCAGTAAAGTCTCCCCAATAAGGGTGATCTTGGTCTTCCAGATCTTGGCTCTGGGTCGAACCGCCTGCGCGGATATACAACTCCTTACGGAGGGATTTCCCGTGGTGCACGGCTTCCCAACCCCCTTGGACTTTCAAGCAGCCTTCGTGTGTTGGGTATCTATTCCCACTTTCGTGGTTCCGCCCGTGTATACGGTTTGCTACACCCGGCAGTGCCGGCTATTCCCGAGTCCCCTCTTGCGACTCGTGGTCAACCTCGCCCTCTTGCCTCCGTTCCCATTTTCCTTCCCTTTTCCTCCCCTTCATTGGGCAATTCCCGCTCTTGCGGCTCGCACTGACACCTGTCGTGCTCGCCACTCTCGTGGGTTTTGCCTCCTCAGAGGATACGCAAGCACCGCTTCGGCGGATATTCTCGGCTTCTTTCAGCCTCCCTGCGCCCGTCGCGACGGTTCGGCTCCGGCTTACACCCGGCATTGCGCGCCGATCCCTGGGAGGGCTCTACCGCGCCGGATACCTCGTGAGAGGAAGATCCGGACGTCTTCGTAGGTTTTCCCCCTTGGGGGCATTGTCCTACAACTCACGAGAGCCAAAAAGAAGAACAAGAGGAAAACGGGGGCGAAACCCTATACAGGGGCGAAACTACGACAAGTGTCGGCCATTAAATATGAACCCACGGTGGTGGTAGCACTCTGGTCGACAGAGAGGTGGATGAACTAACGTACCACGGGCGCTCACGCAGTATACGCGCCGAAGGCGAAGAGTTCAAAGCCAAGACTCCCTCCTTCGGATATCCCAAGAGGGTGTTTACTCGGGAGCAGTGCTCAACCTCCCAAGTAGTTTGGCGCGCGGACCCTGACAGTGGGCGCGCCCGAAAAATAGACACGAAATAGCGATAGCGTAGCTAAATAAATACTGAAAATTACTAAATAATACTAACCATTAGGTAGAATCCGGGCCACGTGTGGCACGCTTCGCACTCGAGCGTCGGCATCCGTGCAGTCCACGCGTTCCACCAGTGTGCACTTCCGGCTCTAACCGGCCGTCAGCACGCAATAGTGGTATAGCTTGTCACCAAGCTAGTTCTCAAGCGAACGAAACCTCAAAGTCCTGGGAAGAAACCTTGAAGGGCATTGTCCTTCATATCTCCCTCCTCAGGTGACGAACACGCCGTCGACATGGCGAGGAGGCAACGGTCCAACCGGCATAAGAGCGAGACGCGTAACGCGTCGAGGGACCACTCGACTTTCGAAGGCAGAGCAGCATAACCGAACGACAATCGCACCAACGCGGTAACCATTCCTCGAACTTCGGGCGCTCTTCCGCATCGTACGCCAACTTCCCGCGACCACATCCCGATACCTCTGCGACCAGTACTCCCGATGAACGGTGGTAACCATCCCCGCCGGGGTTACTTCTCTGGTTTCCATTCGGATCCCCTTCCGCGGGGGAGTGCCTCGTCAACCGCGCCGAGCCGATCCCGGGGTCCCGTTGAAGCTTCGAGCCTCATCACTCCTGCGGAGGACACCTGGCCCGGTTACGACGAACTCGTCGGGTTAAACTCGCGTCAACATGCGGCGATTCTCCGGAGAGCTCCGTGGTTCCATTCGACAGCGGTCTTCGACGAAGAACTCTCGGCCGCGTAGGCTGATGGCAATGCGCGTCTTCCGGGCGAGCTGCCGGTTTTGATCACCACTTCGTGGGACTGGCGACGCCGTGTGGCGGTTCCCGTTCACGCGATTCTGCGGCGAAGGCGCGAGTCGGCGGAAGAGGCGCATTGTATATTCGTCCGCATCGGCTACTCACGGATCAACCGGGCGAACTTCGAATACCCCATCCCGGACGAATTTGGCTTCGACATACAGATGTACCGGACTCAAGGTGAGATCGGCTACTGTGATCGCCTTGCGGCGTTGGAAACCTACGCATGGCGCGGTCAACCGCGAGTTCGTCAAGAAGCGATCTGCTGGGTCCATCCGATCATTCGTGCCGAGTTCTGTCACCTTCGTCGTGAGTCCCGACATCGTTGGTTACAGAACTTCGTCCGCGAGGAGCGTCGGGGCAGGTCCCGCTTTGGGTTCCTTGTCCCTTATCAGAACACAGAGATAAACTGGATTAGTTCCTTCTACCAGTTTGGGCGATACGTTCCCCTGCCTGGGTGGTGGTCCTCCGTCGAGGTGTGCAGGGGATGTTACGTGGAGTTGCCTCCACTCGTCTCCTATCTGGGCTCGTACCTCATCGAGGATCCGCACTCCGGCTTATGGTCCGTGGTCCTAACCGAATGGGCAGTCCGCGCCACGGCGTACATCTTGTGGGAAGCCTACGACCGGTATCGACTGTGGTATCTTCCTCCGCGTTTGCGTGGTTACATCCGGCAGGTGGACCTTCAACTCCCTCTTGGAGGTGTCAATAACGGTGATTAAGCTCAGGAGCTCATCGACATCATTGGGCGTGTCGACTGGGCTATCGTGCCTGTCCGGCAGAGGGGCCGTGGTCAAGAAGCCGGTGGGGCTGATCGGTCTCCGGGGCGTCGCACGCCGTTGGCGGGAGATTTCATCTTCTTTAACCCATGGGAGCAGCAAGAGATCCCCGAGGCGGAGGCGTCGGCACTTCGGATGGCTCCGCGAGGCATACCACACGGGCACCCCTTTGGGTTTGTCAACTCGGATGACTTCTACTACGCCTATGGCGGTGATGATCTCCCGGAGGAGGCGGGCGAATACCGTGGCGACGAGGTCATGGAGGATATGGGAGACCTCAATGGTGCCGATACTACGGCGCGGCTGGCGCAGGGAGCGACTCACGCAGGTGCGGTGGTCGATCCAGTGGCGGCGGCGTTGCTGGACGAACTGGAAGTTATCGAGGTTCCCATACGCCCAGAGGCGGTCGTGATCTCCCAGTTCCTTCGGGGTGTTAGACTGAACGCGCAAGCGGCTAGCGGCGACATCGGTGCGATGATACACGCCCTCGCGGCACGCCTGGCCGGCGGGAGTAACCCATCTAGCGATTCGGGTGGCGCGCACGGCAATCCGGGTTCTTCCAACTAATCCCTTTTGATCTTTGGTTAGTATGTCCCGCTGTGCGGTAGTGTGTACAGAAACTTCGAAAATAGTAAACTGCTTCCGTCTATGACCTATTTGTTTTCTTTCTTCTCTTCCACTTCTTCTGAGTGTCCTTCTCCAGGTCTTCTGTGCATCTTGTCCTTCTTCCAAGAGTCCTTATCCAGATCTTCTGTTCCTTTATCCCCATCGGGTGTCTTCTTATCCCACTTGGGCTCCGTCTATGGTAGCCGGCAAAGCCGTGACAGTACGACGATGATACTGTACCACCTTTGACCGAGGTAAGTGCTCTATCGGTTCGTCTGAATCCCATTCGTGTAGTCACGTGAGGTTTCCAATGGCTGGGTGTCCGGCGTCGGCGCCGTGGATGTATCCGCCTCCCTGTGCGGGGTACTTGGCGGGGCGTCGTCCACTCGTACTGTATCAGGCTGCGGTGCGCCGAGCGCATTTGCATTCCGTTTTGCACGTGTGGTAACACCTCGGCGAGTGTTTGTGGCGTTGTCCGCAGCTGCGTTCTGAGGCTTGGATAGCGTCTGCGTCGAGTCGTGCAGGATGTCGGTATCAGGTACCCCTGATGGGCGAAGAATGACACGCGACGGTGCGGCGTTTCCAGCGACGGTATCGACCGGATTACGACGGCTGTCGGGCGCCTCCCCCTCCTTAGACGATGCACCGGAGTTGGTGTCCGTCGGGTGGACTGGGGAGGAGCGACGAATGCGCGACACGATTCATTTCAGGTTGGGCGCCGCGGGTAGCGGAAGGTCAGAAAAACCCCGAGATGGGTGTGGTAACGCTTAGGGCCGCGGGTGGACCTGGGGTAAGGGGGTCGATGAATCCGTTTCAACGGGAGCAGTCACACCAGTAGGTTGGGATGTTAACGGCAGAGGAGCCGATACCACGCGAGCGCAGGAGATGCGTTCGTAATTACCAGCGAGGTCAACAACGACAGTGTCGGAAGCCACCGAAATAACCGGAAAGGGGCCGTTGGCAACGGGTGACAGCTTGTGGCGTTTCTCCTTCTCTGGATTCCAATACTCCTTGCGGATGAACACATAACCGTCGGGGGCGAGACGTGGCGGCGAGCGAGGGGCTTTGGTATCAAAGACACGCTTGTCAGCGGCCTGGAATCGGCCCATTGAACGCCGTGCGGCGGGAACGAGCTTCGTGAGCCAAGTTTTCCACGCTTCGCGGTAAGCAGTCGGTGACGGAAAGGTATCCAGCGTGGGCTGTGGTTCCAGCGCCACGGGCGGTGGGGTACGGGACAGTACCAGCTCGAAGGGCGTTAATACAGTTGTCCTGTGCACATGCGTATTGTACGCAAAGGTGAGCGCATCAGTGAACAAGTCCCAATCTTTGGGGTGGTCTGCAACGTATGAACGGAGTGTCGCAAGTAATGTCCGGTTCAACCGTTCGGCCTGCCCATTAGTTTGGGGGTGGTAAGTGGTCGTGAACAGGTTCTTAATGTCCAAGATGCGACACACATCCTCGAAGAAACGAGAAGCGAACTGTCTCCCGTTATCGGAGAGGAGGTTCACCGGTGGGCCGTAGACGAAGACCCAGTGTAGGACGAAGGCTTGAGCCACGCTCATAGCGGAGATCTTCCGTAACGGTACGGTCCGGACCAGCTTGGAGAAGCGATCCGTAATTACGAGTAAGAACTTGTAATTCCGCTTAGTGGTAAGGAAGGGACCGAGTATATCGATGGCCACAAACTCCAATGGAGCGCGAGCTGGAAACAGCTTCAACATCGTCGCATGACGTTGGAGTTTGACACGGTTCCGAGCGCAATCGGTACAAAACCGCACCGTTGCGTAGCAGTCCACTGCCATGGCAGGCCAGTAGAAATTACGGCGTGGGGTGATGTAAAGTTTCCGTCCCCCGACGTGGCCTTTCAGTTTAGAGTAGTGCGACAACCGCAATACTCTCGACTGGAGATTATGTGGTTCCACGATTTGTGGGTGCGATCCGACGCTCCGTACAAGGTATCCGGCGTCATTCACCGGAAAGGGGAGAGTACCTCCTCCATTGAGTTGAGCGCCGACCTTCGCGCAGAACGGGTCAGCGTATTGCTCCCGTATCAACTCCTCTGGAGTAATAGGCACGAAGTTCCCTGGTAAGGGTTTCTGGGAATCTTCCGAGAGAAGAAAGTCGTCCAATTCGGATTCGGAATCTGAAGAGTCCGTGTCTCATTCCTCGTCCTCGATGGTAGCGTCGTCGCCATTCACTGCAAAGCAGGGTATTTCATCATCTTTGACGGGTAGTGCTTTGCCAGTAGTGACCAGGTGGGAGAGAGCATCGGCTTGGGAGTCGCACGATCCTTTTCGGTACTGCACGTCAAAGTCAAATTCTGCTAGACGGAGATGCCAACGCATCAAGCGGCCTGAAGGCTCCGAGATGGAGAGTAGCAATCGAAGTGATGCGTGGTCCGTAAAAACAGTGAAATGATTACCCATGAGATAGGGGCGCAACGTTTGTATTGTTAACACTACTGCAAGGCATTCCTTCTCCGAGACGGAGTAATTTTTCTCGTGGACGTTTAGCGACCGGGACCAGTACCCTACGGGGCGTCTTTCCCTATTTTGTGCAGGTTGAAACAGTGCACAACCTCCTTGGTAGTCGCTGGCGTCCGTATCTACGGTGAAGGGCCTTCCAGGCTTGGGCAACGAGAGGATCGGGGCGGAGACTACAGAATCCTTAAGAGAGTTAAAAGATTCCGTTTGAACGGGGGTTAAGGGGTCCAGTTTTGGTGGTTGGCCTTTCCGCAAAAGCGCGTTTAACGGTGCAGCCTTGTCCGCAAAGTGTGGGATGAATCGTCGGTAGACGTTTGCGAGTCCCAGAAAGAAACGAAGCTCGGTTTGCGTCCGTTGTTCTTTAGCCTTTTTGAGTGACTCAATACGAGTCTCCTCGATTGTAACACGTCCTGGACGGATAACATGGCCGAGATACTTCACGGTGTTTGTGAAGAAGTCACATTTCTTCAACTTAAGAGTGATCCCCGCATCTGGTAGCGTGGTCATGATATCCTTCACATGAGTGAGGTGTTTGTCCAGATTATCTGAAAAGACGATTATGTCATCCAGGTAGATCAGGCAGGTACGCCATTTGAAGCGGGCCATTAGGATGTCGATAACTCGCTGGAAAGTAGCGGGGGCGTTGGTAAGACCAAAAGGCATCCGTTTGAAACGGTAGAGACAGGAGTAACACGCGAAAGCGGTTTTATCCTGTTCTTGCTTCCTTACCGGACCTTGCCTGTATCCCCAATTGGCTTCGAGGGTTGTAAAGACGGTAGCGGTGCCCAGCGAGTCAATAAACTCGTTCATTATTGGGATTGGATACACGTCCTTGACGGTGACGTCATTCAACCGACGGTAGTCGACGCAAATCTTCCAGAAACCACCCTGCTTTGGAGCCAGAACTACTGGAGAAGCCCACGGCGACTGAGGCGGTTCAATTACTCCTGCTCGAAGCATTTTATCCATTTGCGCCTTTTCCTCCGCGCGTGCGGCGGGTCCGGCACGGTATGGGTGCTGAGAGATGGGTCGGGTGTCCGGTAGCAAATCAATCCGGTGTTCCATAATGGCAATCTCACCAAGGGAGCTCTCCCATATAGTGGTGAAGTCCCTCAACAGTTCTCGAAATCGATGGCCGTATGACTCCGGGACGTGGCTGAGATCCTGGTCTTCGAGTTCTTGGACTGGATCGAGGCGGTCACCACTCGTTGAAACGGGCTGCGTCCCTGATGTCACAGGTTGAACCCCGGGTACCGGTGATGAAACGGGTTCCGTACTGTCCCCTTCCTTAGAGTGAACGAGTTCGAGAACGTCAGCTGCGGTCAGCTTTGTCGGCACCATAGCGATGGGGTGCGGCATAACGGACCCTATCACTTGGTTCTTCACCAGATACTGGGGTACAGTGTCTAGATTGGAGATCAGCACGTGAAACGGTTTGTTTGGCTGCACATGGACGATTCCATTCGCAATTGCGAGGCTGTGTCTGTCATACAGTGACGACAATTGTTGCAAGACCCGGAGTCCATGTTGACGGGAGGTTACTTTCACTATCATTTAGGACTCAGGCGGGACGCACAACGACACTGCGACGCGGAGCTTATTATATTCACGTTTATCCGGTCCAGGTTCCTGTGCTGCCGGTAGTGGGACGTGCTTCTTCGTGGCACGCCTAAGCGGACGACGAACGATTGGAGTGGACGATCCATCCTCCATCTCGACACGCCGTTTGCGGGGGAAGATCGCTTCGACGAAGCGGTCGCAAAATTCGCAACCCAAGTTGACTGGGGCGGCTAGTTTCCGACATACGACGAAGTCAAGTTTCACCAGGCGAGCGCCAACGCGGACTACCAGTTCTATGAACCCCACCGCATCCAACGGTTTGTTATTCGCGTCAACGACCTCCGGGACGTGGTCGCGGCGGATCATAGACTGCAAAGCAGGCGGTAACACTTCCTCCACGACAAAGATCGGACCGGCACCGGTGTCTAAGACGGTAAGGTGTCGCACCATAAACTGGGGTGAAAGGCCAAGGTCAGCATAGACCTTGTAGTTTCTCTTGGCCATCACCAGAACTCTATCCGGGAACCGGTTATAGGAAACACGTTTCCACGGACGACGCAGAACACTAAAGTGTTCCGAGTTCACTTCATTGACGGCCTCTTTCCTTGAAAGGATTTTGACCGGGGAGCGAGGCTTGGACGCCTCGTGCGCCGTCGACCTCGACTCTGAGGGCGCCCCTCCTTGAGAGGAGACTCCCACTTTTTTTTTGGGCCTGCTCCGCCGGAGGCGGCTGCTCAGGACGTTGAGCAGGCAAAGCCGGGGCATCAGGTCCAGAAGGTTCCGCAGAAGCGGTGGGGTGATCGACCACGTCGGTGACACGGGATTCCGGGGCAGGTACCACCCGAGCTCGGGGAAGCGACACGTGACGTGGAACATCCGTTCGAGCACGGATATACGATGCAATCGGAACAGTTGCTTTGTCCTCCAGGGAAAGGGCCTGGTAATTGACTACGACTTGTGCCCATTCTCGGAGGGACAACACACATTGTGGAGAAGTATGGCCTGGTTTGTAGCAGAGATGACAAATCAGAACAGAAGCCGGTGTTGGATGGCGAAGCTCGGCGACCTTCACCGCGGGGCGGGTATCTCTCCAGCCAGGACGCGAAAAGTGGACAATACTACTCTCGTGTGGGACGCGTGGCGCAGGGACGCGACCGTTATTCGCATAGAGTAGCGTGTCATCCTCAATCACGTATTGTGATTCGTCCAAGGTTGAGGGTAACTCTGTTGTCGGGATGGAATTAACGTCGCTATGGGCTAGCTGCACGTTATCATAATCCCTTCGAGAGGCCTGTTCGTCGATCATCGAAGCTGACAGGGTACCCGGTTGTAACATCAACGCTTTTGCGGACCTAACCCTGGAGCCAGGAGTGCGTGCGCGCAGGGCTTCACTTTTTGCGCGAGCGAACTGCACTAGTTCCAAATACGTGGCTTTAGGTCTATCTTCTCGACGTCGAGCAACAAGAGTCCGGATGGCCGGGTCCAAACCATCGACAAACATGGTACTACGCTCTTCAGCGGGGTAAACATTGCCACAGCGGTGGAAGGATTTGTTGAGGCGCGACGAATAATCGGTTTCCGACTCGCCTGGATGTTGGCAAGTGTCCCGCAGGGCGCGTATCGCCTGCTGAATGGCGGAGTTAGTATCATACGACCTCAGGAGGTACTGAACTGCTTCAGGCCAGCAGGTTACCCCTCCTTCGGACGCGCGTGATGTACCTCTGACAAAGTGATACTGGTCTTCTGCAAGCCCACGTAAAAAGTACGGTAAAGCAAAGAAGGCCTGTCCCTCGTTAATTCCAAGGATGTCAGCTTCCGCGACAAAGCGTGCCAAGAAATCCAACACCAATGTTGGGTCTTCTCCAGAAAACAACTGGTTGCGAAGTGAGAGCTGCATTCGCTTAATGCAGTCCTTCACTCTTCCCGTACCACGGGGTGTACGATCCAAAGAGGAGTCCTCCAAACGGTAGTACCGGTATGATAAGAGCTTCTTAAAGAGCGAATTGGTCGGTTTCAGCTCCTTCAAACCTGTTTGCTTCTTTCCCTTCGTGCGGGCGCGGATCACACCATGGGTGGCTGTTGACCGCTTAGAGCGTGAGGAACGCTCACGGCGAGCTACTTCCACCGATGAATCGGAAGAGTCGGACTCCGAGGATGAGGAGTCTGACGGTTCGGGATCCGTGTTCCTTCGCTTCTTTCGAGCCTGGCGGTTCTCTTCCTTTCTTCCCTTGTGGGATACTGCAACCGGCTCGGCCGGATCATCCCCCGACATTAGGGTTTGTTCCAACGTCTCGAGAAGGCTTCGGACGCGAGAGAACGTGTCCGCAACGTCCTTGACAAAGGCCGAGGGTCCACCAAGGGACTCTAGAATCGAGTTCACATTCGCACGGAGGACACGGAGGTCCTCAGAAAAATCCTGCGTAGCAGTGTCACTTACCTTCTTGCGAAGGGAATCAAACTCCTCTGCAAGGATGACTTGAGCTTCCCGCATAGAGCGGAGTTGCTCTTCCACAGCTGCAAGGCTGGGATGGAGGGTGACATCCCTAGCAGGGGAGAGCATCAGGGCGGCGGCAGACGCCGGTCCTGCTCCACTTGCTGGGGGTGTCGAATCAGAGACAGGAGGTCTCGAGGTCCTTCCACCTGGCACACCTGTCGATCCACCGGTATGAGACCGTGAACGGACCGGGATACGGGATGGTTTCGAGGGTTCCGGTGCACCGGTTTGACTCCGCGTCCTCGGACGGTCTTTGGACGACATGAGATCAGAGTCCATTACACGTGAGTATCCAAACCCGATCAGCTAGTGGGGCCAAGAAACTTCCTCAAAGAGGGCAACTGAGATCAATCTCAATTTGTTAGTCCTCTTTCCGATTAAGCGTGACTGAGTGTGCCCGACTCAAACTTCTAAGTCAGGAGACCAGTTTGTAGGACAACGCTTTGATCGGAGATACCACGAAGATGTTCGGGGTCTTTCCCTCTTGAGAGACACGCCTCAGGCGGAGGAGACGCGTCCCAGCGGAGCACAGAAACAGAGCCACTCTGGAAAGGCACGACGGAGTCGGGTGTAAGACCGAGGCCAGTCTGGCGGGATATACCTAGAGTGTTTAGGTGAGCACGGCACAATCCGCGGTGTGACCAATCCTATGCGGAGCGGTACCACGGCGATTGTCGGAAAAGGAGGGAGGAAACACTCGTATGAGTTGGTCGAGCGAGGTGAGTGGTGCGGCCACTCACGAGAGCCAAAAAGAAGAACAAGAGGAAAACGGGGGCGAAACCCTATACAGAAGCGAGACTACGACAAGTGTCGGCGATTAAATATGAACCCACGGTGGTGGTAGCACTCTGGTCGACAGAGGGGTGGATGAACTAACGTACCACGGGCGCTCACGCAGTATGCAGTGAAGACGCGCCGAAGGCGAAAATTTCAGAGCCAAGACTCCCTCCTTGGATCTCCCAAGAGGGTGTTTACTGGGGAGCAGTGCTCAATCTTCTAAGTAGTGTGGCGCGCGGCCCCTGACAGTGGGCGCGCGCCCGAAAAATAGACACTAAATAGCGATAGCGTAGCCAAATAAATTCTAAAAAATACTAAATAATACTAACCATTAGGTAGAATCCGGGCCACGTGTAGCACGCCTCGTACTCGAGCGTTGGCATCCGTGCAGTCCACGTGTTCCACTCGTGTTCACTTCCGGTCTTAACCGGCCGTCAGCACGCAATAGCGGTATAGCTTGTCATAGCCCAAGCTATTCCTCAAGCCAGCGAAACTTCTAAGTCCTGCCAAGAAACCCCCTTGAAGGGCATTGTCCTTCAGACTCGTGAAAATCGCCTGAAACCGCTCCGTAAACGCTCAGTGTGTTCTTTTACGATCCTTTTGAGTTCTCGAGACGGCAAATTAACGCCGTCGGTAACTCACGTGCGACTGGTATACCACATCAGGGAGCTAATGTTAATCACTGGGGGACGAGAATCTCATATTTCAATCTGCAAAAGCCACTTCAGGGACATTTCGCTACACATTGTCTGTGATTCTACTTCACGAGACTGCTCATGTTTTAGCTTCTGTTCCCGACGAAATGAGTAGTTGCGTCTTTTCAAAGGCGTCAGCTTTTAGGAAAAAGTATCACAGCTACATCATTTTCCCATATTCAACCTCTGAAAATGGTTCTTCACAATATCTTTCAGACTGGGGGCGTGACGCCTGTCGTTGGCAGAGATAACAGGAGGGTATTTTCCATATTTCCGGTCTTTTCTTAGCTTTCAGGCCAAGCTTGTTTTAATTGCTGTTGGTCTTTGGCGTTCTTTCCATACGCCTGTCAGCCTGGTACGTAATTGTTCTCATGGGGACATTCTTGGCGTTTATATAGTGTACTCTACAAGTCAACGACAAACTTGGCAAAACTAAGAATGGAAATGAGCATCGTGAAGAATGATGCGTCGTTAAAGCTTCCTGACTCTCTGATCCATGTGGAAGCTGTTAAAGAATTCGACAACCGAGACTTCGAATTGAACAGATAAGATAAAGCACTGGTGCAGTACGAAAATTTGGTCATGAACAATGAGTGGCAAAAAATTGGTTGGTTCGTAATGCTTTCCACTATGCTGCAACAACTACACGTTTCTTTTAACTTTCTTGGATGGCAGTATCGCGAAGTGAAACAGAGCTTTATTGACATGCAGAACGTAATGGACGTACTTAAACGACCACAAATTATCACCGAATCACCAAATGCGATTGATATTGATATTCAAGGGGGAGAGAACGAGTTGGATATTGTGGCTTTTATGCATCCAGAATCAGATGAGTCTTGAGGGTGACCAGGAAAGCACGTGTGGTGACTCGAACCGATGTCAGCGGGCTTTCGTGTAATCACAGAAATCATGCACTGGGCCGTTTGAGCTTTCGGTGTTCGTCGGGAAAGAGGCTAGCCTTGGTAGGTACGAGCCGTTCCGAAAAGAGAACAGTAACAGTACTTTTTACTCGCCTCTACGTATCTCGAGCGGTCGGATACTAATTGACGGCCAAGATATAGTTACGGCGTGAATGGAATCTTTGCGAGATATAGTAAGCATTGTTCCACAGGTAAAATATGAGCTTGGCCTCTCACCAAGTTGAAGGAGAAGGTTCCTTGTCCTCATGTCACTAAAATATGAAAATGCGATATACTGACGAATCCAGTTCTGGTCCGTACATTTACGGAATAGAGCACTGTACAATGTTAAACAACAATACTCTTCTCTTTTGCTTCCGAAATAGTGAATTCTTCGCGTGGCATCTACTAGTCTTCAACTGCCTATACGTCATCGCATTAAATCATCTGCATTTCCATCAAGTATGCAAACGAAACTTTGGAACGTTCGATGTGACACAAAAGTGTGACGCCCAAACCAAGACATCGATGAACACCCTTAATCAAACCCAGGACGTCAAATATGAAAATAACAGTGATGAGTGCTCAAACAAGTACTGCTTTTACGCCAAACAACAAACACGGTTGCGTTCGATGGCACGTGTATGATGGGCAGCTGGTGATGGCTTCGAACTCTCCCACAGCCTTGGAAAACCCAAGGCGCTTCTTCTGTCGATCGTACTGCGTAGCACGGCAAAGGCGCATACACAAACATATTAACTTGAATCAAGATTGATCATGAGGTTCTTCAGCATTCTTCGAAAAGCCGCTTTCACCTTATCACTCGACGCCTGCTACCGCATCACCTTTGCTTTAGAAGTATAATTCAGTGTTGAACACGAAGAACGCGCTTCAGATATGCCAGCTTTGAACTTCATTTTATCTCTCTCTGCTTTCTGCAGCTCCTTGGAGATGAAACTGTCAGGAGCCTGTAGTGCAGAAACTATACTTTCCTTCCCAAGCAACTTGATGTCATCACGAATAGAATTCCTCTTCTTTACAAGCGTTCGGTATTTAATTCCCCCAAACCGAGAAGAATCAACGCCACCACCAACCCCTTCTTCTCTTTGCGCATCCGAATTCACCGCACGTGTCGCAAGCGGTTGTAAGATTCGTTGTAACTTAAAGAAACAAAAACCGTACATAATATAAGACTTACCGTCCGTATAAGTCACAAAAGCGTCCAGATCTCCTTGTTCTGACGACTCATAACGCGATAAGCAAGTGTCATGAAAGCTTTGGAATTCAGCCCATTTCGTTTTTAACACACCATCATCTCTTATGTGGGACCGGAGTTCGGGGTTCATCATAGAAATGTCGCTAGGCGTAACAGCACCGGCCAAAGCGGTGCTAAATTGTGGCTTGAAATCGGCATCGTTAAAAAGTGGGGCAATGTTCTTGGTCCTTCGGTCCATAAGTTTCTAATCAAGCTGATCTCGATCGAAGCATTTCATTAGATTTTGTCTGGTACTGGTCATTCTCGTGTCATCCAAAAGATGCAACATTCTACAGTACTCGACAGCTTCAAATTCTAGGCGACGTCCTTCCGTCGAGGCACTTATTTTTGGTTCCACTTCTCTTGTATAAGGCTAATTTACGACAACTTCGCCATTTTCTGGGTCTGGTACATCACCACGAACCAAAAGTATTTTTTCCGATTTGTCTGTAGCTCGGCTTATTTTAACCGTGGTAGAGGGTAGATGGTACAGAAAGGTTAGTTCTTTGAATTGTTCATAATCAAGTGCTATCAATTGCTTCAATTGGTTTAGCGAATCTTGTCTTTGAACCATTTTGTATGCAATGACTCTACTTTTTGTTTAAACTCTTGCATTATGAGCTCCGATAAGTTTCAGTGCTTAGAAGGCCTGTTTCCACTGATGGTTATCAAAATAACATTCGGTCAGTACTTTGCATGCTTTTTAAAGAGGCTTAAGGAGGGCGAAGGGGAGGAGAGGGGGGGTTGTTGAGTTTTGTACAAATTGAATGTCCCACTTGTTTGATTCTGTGCTTAGTTGAACGCAGCTGTGCGTAGAGACATCGTCATAGTTTTTTGCGCATTGGAACAGGGCGGGCTCATGGCGGGAAGGTGCTTGTGCTTCCAGTGAGGCAAAAGAAAAGGAAAGAGCCCGAAGGGTGTTGTTTTGATAATAGAGAGCCCATCCAATGTCAACGTCGTCATCGTCCTGTAGGCGGACACTTTTGGGCTGCCTACAAGATGATTATCGGGAAATGTTAGCAGAAACGTGGATTCTTGCAATTATTTGTAACAGAATTTCCAGTTTCTGCTTATCATCTGCGTCAACTCCGAGAACGGCCCTAAATGTGGCTTTTCAAAACTAGAAAAGTTGAGCCACGCTTGCTGTTGTACGTCTGGACAACGTGGTGTTGGAAACCCCTGCGCGCTGCGAACGATTCCCACAAACTCTCCCATCAATGCAAAATTCGCGGCGTCCACTCTTTACATTCACCTTGGAAACGATTCAACCTTTTGGAACATCATACACGCAATCGCAACAACAGTGTTTCTGACACAACATCTGCGCTCTTCTGTCCTCATACCGTTCTATTTCTTACCATTGTGTGCGTTGAATGAATGGGACTGACTCCAAGGCGTTAACCTCGTCCTTTAAAAGATGTTGAACAGTGAAGGCCGCCCAATGTGCACAACAACAGGTCAGCGTTTTCTCGATCGGGCGGATGGCATGACCCTATTCTTCAATAAACTAACAATTTGCAACGAGCACAAAGACTCCGAGCAGTGAGCACGCAGCGACAAGTGCGCACGCAACATTATGCCTTGCATCTTTACAGAGAAGGCCTTTCATCGGTGACTAGTCCACACGTACGAGAAGAAGCTCGGAAGAAAGCCTCACATCCCTTCAATGGGTCGCAAAACTTCGTCCACAGAATTCAACCTGTTCACATGGCTCTAAATAGCTTCGCCACGAGGAAGCTCTTTTCTGTCCGATATTCACGGGGGACAAACAGGAGCGCTTTGACAGTATTTTCAAGTTCGTTTGTAGCGTATAAAGCCCTATCATTCTGCACATGCTGTTCTGCGTTTTTGCATTTCTTCTACGGTCCATGTCTCTCTCTCGTGTGGATAGCCAGGGTTTACATGTCGACCCCATCATTTTAGGTCCCCTTCCCCGTCAACTTTCCAGCTTCCCTGACCCAGGATCGGTACAACTCTCCATATAATACAGCGGATCCCTGAACATATGCGGTTTCCACAGAGCCCTTCCATGTGGTAGGTCTAGTCTTGGAATCTCATTCTTGAGCTTATGAATTTATCTTGAGGATTGACTTGTCTTCAAATGGTGGATTTGGATCAGCCAGACCATTAACCTTTAGAACAGGAGCATTCATTGCGGGTTCCAATGGTCTATGAGCCACACTTGCACTCTTAATGGATTGCAGAAATAGAGAAAGCTGTGAAAGGGCGCTTTTCTTGAATGCTTTGGCGTAATTTGTCGTCTTGGAGGCGGTATTCCGTTTTGGACCTTCAAAGCTTTTAGCTTCTTTGCCTCTTAAGTTGGCGACACTTCTTCTGCGATAGTCAATCTTTTAGAAAGCAATAAGAAACCCCAATCTGAGCCATTCAATCCGAGAATGTTCCTTTCCCTGATACAGAAGGGCAATGTTGGGGTGCTTTTCAGCGTTCTTCAACAAGTCGATTTATGTTTTGATTTAACGCGATGACAAAGTTATTATGAGGTATAGCACTTGTCTAGGCCAAATAAATCCTATTGTCCTCACGAAGTTCAACGAACTCATGTGCCCGACGGGGTTCTTAGCGCACGCCACGATAAGAGGAACAAAGCCGCACGAGGCAAAAAAGCCTGCAAAAAAGCAAATGGTCAAGAAGATTTTTGACATTTCAACAACCAAATGTACAAGCCAACCCAGCCGACGCTAATGACATAGCACTATAGTCCAAAGTATATGTCTGGTATTGTAACGCACTGACTGGTGGGTCAGCGTACTGGTCTCGACAGGAGGTAGCGTGGTAGAGCGGGTCCTGAGGTTTGTATCCTTGACGGCGGCACTCCCAGAGTACTCGGTGCAATGAGCTGGTGTTTACTGCGTAGTCTTACAGGTTGGAGCTACGAAAACGATTGTCTGAAGACCAATTGGTGGAACTAATGTACCAAAGGGGGTAATTTAGTATCCTAACGGTGCCTACCTCACTCTAAGGGAGAAGCGTCACTCGAGCCAAGTAAATATTAATGGCGAGGCGCTGGGATCTGCCTGGGACTGTAATGCTAATCTATTACAGTAACAAAAAAACAATAATAATCTAAATGAGCCCGGCTGAGGCCGGCCACTCCACGTAGCGTCTGTAAGATAACTTAGGCCCCGGCGGCTTACAAGGGTCAACCGTTCTCGTTGCTTCTTCACATATTTACCCCCTCAGAATTCGTCCGTCACTGCGAAGTCCAGATGGCCTCATGATTGACCCAGGGGACTTGATCACTTCGTTGCTTTCAGTACTATTAGTCGCGACGGGACGTCGCGTCGTCCTCACCTGCGGGGATGCGAGGAAGCATGAGCTGACCATTGGCGCCGGAGTGGCAATTAATTGGCCTAAAGACTGATACTCTAGCACGCCGTGAGCGCTGGCAAGAGGTGCATTGCCGGCGTATTCCTCGTGGCGCATTGGCGAGATCGTCCCTCGGCTTATTCTCCCCTGACGGTCATTGGGGCCTTCCTCAGTCTCCGTTCTTCCTTTAGCGACCCTCTGCGCTTCGTCCACCGTGGTTCACGACTGTCAGTCCACTCGGTTTCATTCCGTCACTCGTCTTCGCATCGTGGTACTTTTCCATTGGTCGCGCGCGATGCCCAACCTGCCTTATGAGCCCGTTGGATACGCTGTTCTCCCTCCGGGATATGTCGCTTCGGTCGTCTCTCCTACCCATTTCCCGGCGAACCAGCCTGTGGGCAGCGGCACCATTACTTCTAACAACCCAGTGGGGAGCTCCTCAGAGTACCAAGTGGCTTACGAACGTCTTGGGAACCGCTATGACCATACCATCGGACGGAACCCGCGGGCAGGACGTCATGCCGTTCTTCCGTCCTCTGCGTTGCCACACTTTCCCGCTTCGGTCACGGCTGCGGCTTCGGATCTCCATTATGTCTGCCGTATCGTTGGTAATATGGCCTCGATGGACATTTCGACGTTCCTGGGGGAAGCATACTCCTGGGCCCGACGCTCGGGGCGCTACGCCGTGGATGTCCGAAAGTGTCAGGATCTCAAGAACTCCATGGTCAATATCCTGCAGCAGAATGTCTTAGTGATTACCCAGAGCGTCACTTCCGACTTAGATGCCCGGTATGCTCTAAATTTGAGCGACCGGGAGGCTTCCGATGGTGACAATAGTTCCCCAGGTGAGTATCCGCTTAAGAAGCATGCTCGGCTCGCTGGGGCCGGTCCTGGTGGTACATTGGGCTCCTTGGGTGACCCTAGTCTTTGTTTTGTTCCTGCAGGTTCCAATGAGAACGACGCAGGTACTTTTGCGCCGCTCCAGTGAGTCCTATTGGTGTTTGGAGCGCTTCCGTTAACCTTGAGGTCATGGCGAGGGCTGTTATGCCTTTCTTAGTTGGTCAAATAAATTAATGCTTGTGATTTCCCAAATTCGCTCCTGTACCTCAAACTTGCGTGCCCCGGGATGGCGTTAAACCTTTAGAGCGTCTCAGATCTTCCTCAGGTGTCGCCTGAGGACTGACTTCGTTCCCTGATGCTGGCGCTCCGGCGAACAGTCGTGCTTCAGTGAACCGTCGTGTCGGGAGGCGTTTTGGTAATATTAGGGCCAATGGTGGCCCCCTCCTGACGGCTGCGCTGCGTGCTGCCGATTTTGGGCCAGTAGCGGGCGATAAAATTAGCCGGAACGGTTAGAGTCTCTTGACAGGTGTCTTCCTTAGATGTGCAGCCGAACCAACGGACGCGATAGCGCATCCGGTTGGTGTTTATTCTCCAGAAGAAAAGTGTGGTCCAGAGGGGTGCCTCCATCGGAGTCGGTTGGAAGAGATTGGTCATCGTCATTGGTATTAACCATCGGTTCTATGAGGCTCGCCAGGTCGGTCCGCAGTACCTGCCTCAGGGGGTGTGGGGACTGAAGCGTCGACCTGAAGCCGTAGTGATGTCTTTGGAACAGGGGAACGGGGCTTTGATGATTCCGGGGAGCTCGGTGCTCGTGTCACCCGATCAATCGATACGGTGTCCTGTAGGCCGTCAATTAGTAACTTAATGGTGTGCTGATTGAACTTAAGGACTTTATATGGTCTCTCAGAGTGAGCTACGAGCTTCCGCGTAGTGTCCTCGAGCTCCTCATGGTCCTTCGGGGGCCGGTCCAGGTAAACAAGTTCTCCTTTCCCTAAGGTCGGTGAGTTCCAAACAGCTTTGTCGAAATTGACCTTGTTGCGCCGTTGCGCTTTGGTTTGTAGAGCACTGACCGATTGGATAATGTGGTCGATGCGTCGGCACGAGTAGCGCTTCGCCTGGGTAGGATTCATCCCTTCGGTTAGGTCGTTGGGTATGATATACTCTTGAAGGTCAACAGCTATGAGCGGCGGCGGTGTCGTTAGCGCTAAGTCGAAAGGTGTTGTCCCCGTGGAGGCGTGCACTTGCGTTTTGTACGCCTAAATCAGTGGCTCAACGTAGTCGTCCCACTCCAGTTGGTGTTCCGATACGTACTGTACTAATCTGTCCAGAAGGGTGCGGTTGAAGCGTTCGGCTTGGCCATCGGTTTGTGGGTGGTACGCCGTGGTGGTCATTTGTTTGATACCTAAGGTACCACAAACGTGTGAGAAGAAGTTGGATACAAACTGGCTGCCGTTATCCGTGAGGAAGTGGAGTGGCATTCCATATGGATATACCCAGTAGGACAAGAAGGCCGTGGCGAAATCCGTGGCCGTTGTCTTCTGTCGGGATAGGGCTCGGGTAAGTTTGGTAAACCTATCGATTATAACCAAAACAAACCGTTTCCCATGGGACGAATTAGGCAAAGGCCAAAAAACTGTTTCCCATGGGACGACTTAAGGAAAGGCCCAAGTATATCCATTTCCACAAATTCCATCGGACCTGCGTCAGGGAAGAGCATCGATTTGGCATGATGTTTGGCGCGAGACCCTCGTATTTGTGAGCACGATGTACAGTTCCGTGCGGTTTTCCATAGGTCTTGTGCCATTAGTGGCCAGTAGAAGAACTTCCTTTGGGTCTGGTACATTCGTCGGCCCCCAGAGTGACCAGCAAAGCGAGGAAAATGGGCGAGGTATAGGAATAGCGCCCTTAGTGAAATCGGTATCACCCGTTGGAGTGCCCAATGCAGCAGTGAGCGGCGACACAGTAATCCAAATCGGTCATACTCGAAGAGGCATCCCGGGGTTTTTACAAATTGGGCTGTTTCCTTGCAGTACTCGTCTTCGACCTGCGCCTGTAGGAGTTGCTCAATAGTTGTAGGGAGGAGCTCTTTTTCCTCCGGGGCTATCGCATTAACCTGAGACGGTGTCGAATTGGGCGGTACTGTCTCCCAGTCCAATAGATATACTTCGTTCTTCTTTCCCTCAGGATTATCCGATTGGACCTTACCCAGAATTTCATCGGTTTCTGTATACCTCTGAGGTCCCTCATCTGTAAAGGGGGTAGGAATTAGATCGTCCAATGGAGTGTCATCAGATCCGTCGGTTATGATTTGCGAGAGGGAATCTGCTGCCTGGTGCTTGATGCCTGGCCTATAGGTTATTTTGAAGTCATATTCTGATAGTTTGAGCCACCACCGAGCGAGTTGACTTAATGCATCGGTCATATTGAGTAACCATCGGAGTGAATCGTGGTGTGTCCTAATGGTAAACCTATTTCCCTCGAGATATGGACGGAGTGGCCATACGGACCATACGATGGCTAGACCTTCCTTTTTGGTATTACTGTAGTTTCGCTACGGGCTGGTGAGCGTTCTGCTCCATTATCTAATAGGTCGAGAGTCCTTCGGTGACTTCTGTTTCTGTACCAGCGCAAAACCAACTTGGACATCAGAGGCATCTCTGTGCAAGACAAAAGGCCCATTGGGCTTTGGTATACCGAATATAGACTGGATCAGCAATTTGTCCTTTAGGGTCTGAAATGCCTCGTACTGGTCGTTGATAAGGGCTGCGAACTCCAAATGTGTTCCTTTCCTCAGCATAAAGTTGAAAGGAGCCGAAGGTTTAGCAAACCTTTGGACTGAACGTCGGTAAGAATTGCACAAGCCCACGAAGGATCGTAATTCCGTGTGGGTTCAGGGAGGTTTAGCCTGGCGGATATCATTCGTAGTCCATTTGGTTACCTTTAGCTTTCCTGGGAGGACGACGTGACCGAGGTAGTCCACCGAGGCCTGAAAGAAAGCGCATTTGTGGAGTTTCAGTGTTATTCCAGCGTCCTGTAGGATGTTTAGCACCTTCTTCACTTGGCGAAGGTGTTCTTTTACGGTCCGTGAGAAGATTATGACGTCATCCAAATAGACCAAGATGCACTTCCATTCGACTCTGGACATTACCATTTCCATTACCGGTTGGAAGGTTGCTGGCGCATTCTTTAAACCAAAGGGCATACGAGTAAGTCTGAACAGACCTTCATGTGTGGTGAAGGTCGTCAGCGCTCGAACATCTTCGGCCAAAGGGATTTGCCAATATCTATAGTTAGCGTCCAGTGCGGAAAATACGACAGCTTCGCCTAAGGAATCAAGACAGTCATCCATGCGGGGTATTGGGTATGAGTCCCCCTTGGTTACTGCTTTCAGCTTCCTGTAGTCGACCAAGATCCTGACGGAGCCGTCTTTCTTCGCCACGAGGACAAGAGGACGTGCCCATTCGGATTGGTTGGGAGGTGCCGGCTCTATGAATTGAGCTTTGCGCATCTCGTCCATCGGGTCGGAAAAGTTTTCCCTACCCTTAAAACCTGTACCCTATGGGTGCTGGAACTGTGGTCTAGCATCATCCTGAAGGTCAATGCGGTGTTTAATGGCTCTAATGTTTGGCAATCTACCTGACCACATGGCCTGGTATTCCCTGAGGAGATCAAGTACCTGGGGCCTATAGGATTCGAATTCTGCGCCGATAGCGACTCTCGCCTCCCAAGAGTCGACCTCCTTGTCGGGAGTTGGCGTTGAAAGGTAATATATTTGGGCCTGTATGATGGCCACGGGTGCAGGTAGAGTGATGCCAATCACTCTACCTTTAGGTAGCCGAACGGGCTTATCTCTGAATTTGCTGATTTTGACCAAGAAAGGCCTGTCGGGGCGGATGTTCATTACTTCACTGGCCATTAAGATAAGGTGCTTCTGAATCGCCACGAGACCTCAAGACTGAGCATGGACCTATACGGTGATTTGGGTCATCGGTGATATCGTTATGGCCCTCGACAAGCGAACCTTATTGGATTTCGTGTTTTTGGAGATAATCGCTCGTTTGCGGTCAGCTTCTGGCCCTGGGGCGGAACCAGTTATTGAGATTGAAGGTCCGCGATAGAATTCGACTTTCCTAAGGCCTGGATAAATATCCTTAATGTATCGATCGATAAAAGAGGACCCTAGGATTACCTCAGCGCCCAAGTTAAGACATACAAAGAACCAAGTGCGGACTTTGAATCTTCCTAATTTTAGATAAATTGGTACCATCCCTTTAATGTCCATTGGTCTACGTGATGCATCAGTAGTCCTGGGGGTTTTCCTTGCCTGAACGAAATTGTGCCAGCCAAACTGGAGTAGCTTAGGATGGACCAAATTGGGACCAAAGCCTGTGTCAAATACGGCTGTGGTCACTCGGGATTTGTTGGATTGAAGTCCCACGGTTACTCGAAATTTTGTAGTTCTCTTTCCTTATGATACAGACATGGTCGTTACTTTGCTCCAATTCTGGTTCATTTTGTGTGGTCAATTGTGGGTGGTTTTATTGGGAGGTGAGGAGCTCCTTGGCTCCTGACCATCCAATTGGTTGAGGCAGGGGCTGGAAGAGGGAGGATTTGCCTAGCGTCGTCCCTCTAAGAGTTTTCCGATAGGGTTTCCGTTTCTTCTTGAGGATAAGATTCCTTTTCAAGGTCGTCCGTGGGATCTACAATGGCGTGAACATGGGTGGATTTGATCGGAGTATCCGGAGGCGTGGAATAGCGTGAGCTTCCAGGGTTCCCTGAGGCTCGTTGCTGTGCCCTGTTAAACATTCCTTCGGATCGCCGACCGCGGTATTTCTCTTCCCTTAGGGTTAGGAGGGTTTTACGTGCATCCTCAGGCAGATACCTCGTGCAATAACAAGTTTGAACCATTGAAAGGCAGAAAAGCAAGCCCTCGGGGAGGGAGCAAAAGCGTCCTTGCGGGGCGGAAAGGGTGAATACTTGGGTGTGGTTGGGCCAGTGGTTGCTGTAGTTCCCTGGGATGTATATGATGGGGGCCCAAACGGAGGAGCACTGAAATTAACCGCGAGGACATCTCCCGAGTCGCCATAATGGAGTGATGAATCCATGTCCGATTCAGTGGAGCTAACCAACTGGGCTTGGTTTGGTTTACGCAATGGAGTTGCGTGTCCTCTGTATATATCAGCGTGGCGCCTGGAAGTCCTGTAGGTTTTGTCATAACCTTCGGCGTAGGTGACGAGTCTTCGGAAGCATTACCGTGGGGTTTTCCGTGTGGTAATTGCGGACATTTATCCGTATGGCAGGGAGTAATCCTGTGATGAAGTGAAGTTGAAGCCGTCCTTCGGAGAACATGTTTCCACATCGGTAAGCCTTCTTCAATAGGTCGTCTGCGAAAGCCGAAGCGGTCATGTGGGAGCTCTGCCTAAACGATATTACTTCCTGGTGGGCGACCATTACAACGTCATCGGCGGCTTAAGTTTCCAAGAAGTAATGAACAACCTGAGGGTATAACATGAGGAGCTCACGGTCTTGAGCCTCCACGAGGTCAGTTGTGCCACATATCCTCGAAACTACTCGGTCATGCGCATGTTCTGTGAGGAAGAATTGGAAAAGGTACAGAGCGGCGCCCTCGTGGACACCGTTCTGATCACAGGCATTACGGAACAAACAGAGAAACCTAAGGAAACCAATTGGATCGGAACACGAGAACTTGTCCGCAATGGTTAGTTGCATCTGTTTGGCCCACTTGGCGACTCTTCGAGCCACCGAACCAGAGTATTTCGGGGACCTGTCGGCCAGCCGGTAATTACGGTAGTCTAGAACGTTAAGGAAAAGTTCGTTTGTCGTTGTCAGTGGTTTGAGGCCTCAAACGGCAGCCTCATCCACTTCCGAGTCGGTCGTTTCGGTCCAGGCCGATTCGGAATCACTCGTGTCCGCATGGTCTCTTCTCTTACTCCTTCTTTTCTTCTTTCTACTGCGGTAACTTTTTTTTCTTTCCAGCGGAATAGGGATCTAAAAGATCGTTCTCTCTTTTAAATCCGATGGATCCCTGAGGTCTCTGTACGTCATATTGTCCTTTGGGAAGGGCAATTTGTCTCTCTTCTAGACGCAGAGCCTCGCTGCACCTAGATTGTCTTTCCATTGGATTTTTATGATGTTTTTTCGGACGAGGGGCGGGTAATATCCCAACTCCTGGGAGTTCGGGTAGGGGGTTCCCATATGGAAGCCGGATGGTTGACTTTTGGAGCGATCCTAAGGACCGCATTGCCTGACTGGCTGGTGACTACTCCTTGAACGGCCTGAAGGAGAGAGTCTATGAAAGCTCAGACTCCGTGACCTCGGAGACGATTCGCGTAATGAGGTAATCCGTATTGTCAGCGATCGCCGTAGCGAGTTGCATGTCCACAATGGAATCCAAATGGGCTGAAAACAGCTCCAGGGGACGGAGCCAGAGAAAATCGGCAAGCCCTGTGGGAATACTCTCTCTAATTCCTTCGGTCTTACATGGTTCTCTTTGTCGTGTTCCTGGCCTAGAGGTGGCCCTGGTGAGGCGTTCTCGTAAATGCGCTGCTACTGTGGGTTCTCGGCCAATCCTTTCAGGGAAGCCCATAGAATTCAGTACTCCTTGCGGCTGGCTTCTCGTGCTCCTGCGGTTCAACCTGAGGTTCAGGCGACATCGCCGGCTATGCAGTGGCAACTGTTCCTGTCGTAGGAGTACAGTGGTCTTGTCGGTTGGGTGTGTTTACTGCATCCGTAATAGCGGTTGTTTCTGTACTTCTGGTCAGTTGGGGAAGTAAACCAAAGGTTAGAATCCGGATATTTCCTCGTTCCAGTGGTCCGTTCAATTATTCCTAGAGAATTATAAGTCGGGAGACCAAAATGTAACGCAATGACTGGTAGGTCAGCGTACTGGTCTCAACAGGAGGTAGCGTGGTAGAGTGGGTCCTAATGTTCGAATTATTGACGGCGCCACTCCCACAGTACTTGGTGCAATGGGCTGGCGTTTAATGCGTAGTCCTACAGGTTGGAGCTACGGAAACGATGGCTATAAGATCAATTCGTGAAAATAATGTACCAAAGGGGGTAATCTAGTGTCCAAACGATGCCTACTTTTCTCTTAGAGAGAAGCGTCACTCGAGCCAAGTAAATAGTAATGGCGAGGCGCTGGGACTCCCTGGCACTGTAATTCTAATCTAGTACACTAGTTAAAATAGATTAATAATCTGAATGAGCCCAGCTGAGGTCGGTCAGTTCACGGGGCGTCTTTAAGATACCTCAGGCCCCTGCGGCTTACAGGGCAAAACTATTATCGTTGCTCCTTCAAAGAAAAAAAGAACGGGATAATTTATACCATGCTTCTTAAGTGTCACAATGACAGTTTAAAGTGGAATTGACAAAAACATTCTTTCCTGCATAAATACCGCTGCAACGTTTCGAAGTATTCCAGCTTTCGTAGGACTCGAAAACTGCAATAGGTGGCCTAGGTTTAAACCCGACTCCCGACTGAGCTGCCTCATATATACGAGTGTCATTAGTGGGCTTCGGCAGGTGCCGATCGGTAATACTCCGGTAGCAATTTTGGTCTTAACTTAGTGTTTGCCAACCCCTACCAAAATAGTCGACCATTATTTCGGTATCTGCTCTTTTCTACCGAAATGACTTATCAGTATCTCACACTCAAGCGTCTCACACCCTGCACCATCACCACCATTTCAACCACTGTAAACCAGCTGCCTACTCAAAAGGACCCATCATGGAAGGTTGTTGTTCCTGAGACGAAACAACAGCATCAATGCCTCCACAAGCTCTAATCCATATAGCCCTCAACTGATGACGCACAGCCTGGGAGCAATCTAGCCACTCGTAACGGCCCTGCTGTTCGAAAGCTTCATCTGTGTTCTCGGTATGTCTGGGCGCCATCACGGGACTGTGACGCAGGGGGCTAAAGTTAAAGCGAATAAAGGAATGAAAACGTGCTTCTCGTAGACTCAAAAGCCCCAAAAGATGAAAGCGGCCAAGAAAGAACAAAGGCCGAAGCAGAAAACAGAAGAGTGTGGAGACCAAAAGGACTCAACCCAACACTAATGAAAAAATGAAAACAAAGAGAGAGCACAGGCTCAATCTCTTGTAGAACTCCGACGACTTCTTAAAACTTCTTCAAACGACGCGCAGCCCTTGACATAAGTCTCGTAGGCTGCATAAATCGTCTCACATCCGGAGTGTCTTACCGGAAGCCGAGTGTCTGACACTTAGTAGCCCTTGACAGAAGTCTCGGGTTGCGCGTCGTTTGAAGAAGTTTTAAGAAGTCGTCGGAGTTCTACAAGAGATTGAGCCTGTGCTCTCTGTTTGTTTTCAATTTTTCATTAGTGTTGGGTTGAGTCCTTTTGGTCTCCACACTCTTCTGTTTTCTGCTTCGGCCTTTGTTCTTTCTTGGCCGCTTTCATCTTTTGGGGCTTTTGAGTCTACGAGAAGCACGTTTTCATTCCTTTATTCGCTTTAACTTTAGCCCCCTGCGTCACAGTCCCGTGGTGGCGCCCACATGGTACTCTCGAGGAGGCGGTTCTACTGATCCCGGTTCCGTTTTTACAAGCTTTGACGGATCTTCCATCGATGTTGTTAAGTTTTTCTTTTACTTCGAGAATGTCGCGATGAGAGGAAAATCTGATGAAGATATGGCTCTTGAGTTGCTCGGTTTTCTCGAAGACAAAGCGTTCGAGTTCTACTACGATTTATATGCGGTGAATGGCTCACTTCGTGATGAAGCCAAAGACTACCGATCCGTAAAGCAAGCTTTCATTACACGCTTTGGAAAGGTTGAAGAGCCCGAAGAAGACATACGCCTTGCAATCTCCGCTAAACTAGATTATGCGGATTTGGTTGGTTCCTTGAGTCAAATGGACAACCTCTTTATGAAGGCGGGATTCAATGCCAAAGCTAAGTTTGGTTTATTGAAGAAAGCAGTAATGGCATACGCTGATCTTGCCCAGTTCGTTGTTTTCCGTGGTGCAGATGATTATGATGAGTTAAAGGCACAAGTAAAAGCCTTTGACGCTGCCAGGAAGGCGATGGGTAGTCGGGTCCCCTTCAACACACCTCCTAAGCGGATCGTTCAGAATCAAAAGTTCTCTGAAGAAGTAGCTTCTCACGCTTTGGAATCCAGGGTTGACAAACTCTCTGAGCAGTTTGCACAGCTTTCACTGATGATGAAGAAATCCCAGACGGAGCGCAAAGACTATGAAAGGACTTGCTCGTACTGTAGAAAACCTGGACATTACGCATCGCAGTGCGATTCAAACCCCCATCGAGATACAAGATGCTCTCGTTGTGAAAAGCTTGGACACTCAGAGATCACCTGTTGGAGGAGAATTCGACCAGAAGAAACTCGTAAAGTATGGGGTACGAACGAAGATCCTGGAACTGCAAAGGAAAGTCAAAAGGGACCCGATCCTGTCTCAATTGTCACCGAGAGGTCTGATGAGGTTGATTTAGTTGCCACAACCAAGAGAAGTGCTGATGGCGAAGCTCTGCCAAAACAGCGCCGTTCAGATAATGGTGCACCCATTCCGTTCTTACTTAATCCAGCTCGAAGTGACGAGAGAGTTCGAAGACCAAAGGTTCATGAACAGAAACCAAAGAAGTCGAAGCAGAAGAAATCAAAGAAAGAGAGTCTTCAAGATCACGCTAGCAAGTATAATGTTCTCACTGAGTTGGCAAATGCCTCGTCTGGACTAACCTTTGGACAACTTATCAGAGGAGATGCAGATGACGCTAAGAAAGATATTCGTAAGCTCATCGGGCGTAAAAGCAAGGTTCGTCGTCCCTTCGTTGGTCCAGTCGGAAAGCAACCTAGGCGTCTCAAGGCGGTTCCTGTCATGGTATATGGTACTGAGACCGAAGCTTTGCTTGACTCTGGAGCTGTTCCCAACCTCATGTCATCTAAGCTATGTGAGAAATTAGCATTGGAGCCCAAGGACACCACAAAGAAGATAACCGTTGCGAATGGACAAAGTGCAGTATGTAAGGGAATACTCTATGATCTCCCGATATCATTCGGTGGAGTCTCTGTTCCGTTAGACTTTCTCGTGATTGAAGGTCCTCCGTTTGACGTTATCGTGGGTTGTCCTATTCTTGAAGCCTTTCAAGCCTGTCTAGATCTCGGAAACCAGCATGTCAAGATGAAAATCAACGGAAAGAGAGTGACGCTTGCCTTTGACTATACTCGTGTTGAGGCACCGGACGAAGGTGGATATAAGACCGATAGCGAAGACTTCACTTCCGACTCTGGTGCTGCGATTGACTCTGACACTGCATCTGAAGATGATGAAGAGCTCGTCGTTGCTTTGACGGAAAAGAACCAATGTGATACTCCTGAAGAGGTTGGTCAGCTAGATGCGACTACCAGCCATCAAAATGAGAATTTGCTTCTTTCGAAACTGTGTCACATCCTAGAAACCGAAAGAAATGAATTGGTTTCTTGTCTGGAGGACTCTAATATCCTCGCTTGGTCTGTGACGGACTTGTGCCCCGCAGATGTGCCTGTTTCACATTCTTTCGAGCTTACGACTGACAAGCCGATATATTTCAGACCCAGGAGGATGTCGCCCAAGCACAATGAGTTTGTTCGCAAGGAAATCGATCTTCTTTTGGAAGCTGGTATCATCACCCCTTCTAACTCTACCTGGGCGTTTCCAGTTGTCATTGCGTCGAAGAAGGACGGTAGTGCAAGATTTTGCGTAGACTATCGAGAGCTCAATCGAGTGATGAAAGCCGACCGCTGGCCGTTACCACGCATGGAAGAGGTTTTCGATGAACTGGGAGGCTGTTCTGTTTTTACCATCCTCGACCTCTTCTCCGGGTACTGGCAAGTGAAGATGTCCGAGGAATGCAAAGAGATGACGACATTTGTCTGCAGATATGGAACCTTTATGTTTGAAGTCATGCCGTTTGGTCTCATGAATGCTCCGTCAACCTTCCAGCGGATGATGGACCATGTTCTGAAAGGCCTATCATTTGTTCGAGTCTATATTGATGATGTTGTCGTTTTCTCTCGAAGTCTTAGAGAGCATGTGGTCCATCTCAAGATCGTGGTTGATCGCATCTCCGAGCACGGTCTGAAGCTAAAACTGTCGAAATGCTTCTTTGCCATGTCAAAGGTTTCCTTGCTAGGTCATGTCATCGACGGAAGTGGAGTACACGTAGACAAGGAAAAGATCTCGAAAATCCAGGACGCTCCAGTTCCCACTACCACTACGGAACTTAGATCTTTTCTTGGACTAGCTGGGTACTACCGAAGGTTCATAAGAAACTTTGCAGAAACCTCCGCTGTGCTTCACAGTGCCACTTCTGGAAATAGAACGCTGACTTGGACGGAAAAGATGTTAGAAGCTTTCAATGGTCTCAAGAAGAAGATGACTGAGCCCCCAGTGTTGTCATTCCCGGACTTCGATCAGCCATTCATCGTTGAGACGGATGCCTCTAGCGTCTCACTCGGAGCGGTTCTCTCCCAGAAAAAGGAAGATGGAAAGATACATCCGTTGCAGTTCGCCAGTCGTACTATGACAGCTGCGGAAAGAAACTATTCCGCATGTGAAAGAGAAGCATTGGCTGTGATATTCGCTCTGAAGAAGTTCAGGGTGTACTTGCTCTCGTCGATTCCATTTAAAGTCATTACAGACCATATGGCATTGAAATACACCTTTCAGAAGCGTGACATACATGGGCGTTTGGCTCTTTGGCTAGATTTCTTATCCGAGTATGACTTTGAAATCGTGTATCGTGCCGGAAAAGAGAATGGTGCCGCCGATTACCTATCGAGAATTACTCATGGTGATAAGATCGAAAATGAAGAAGATGAAGGGGACTTAGTCTGCGTATCGGGTGAATCTGATGACTTCTCCGGTCTTGAGCCACTATATGCAAGTATTGCTTGTTTTCTGTGTGGTTTGCCCATAGATGAAAGTGACGCATCTACCCGCCGGTCCATTAGACGAAATGAGAAGATGTTTCTGGTGTGGGAAGGCAAGTTATTCAGAAGGGTGTCAAATTGGTTACGAGTTGTCCCTAAAATCAATATGCGACGTACCATCATGAAGTCTTTTCACGACGAAATAGGACATTGGGACTTGAAGGCGACGAGAAAGTTCATCACCGAGAGATACTGGTGGCCTTCCATGTATGAAGAGATAAGCAAGTATGTCAAGAGTTGTGACCAGTGCCAGAGGTTAGCCCCGCTTCCTCGTTACTATAGTAACCTTCACACCCCCATGTCTTCTCTCTTTGAGGTCTTTTCCATCGACTTTGCTGGACCTCTTCCTACCACTAAGTTCGGAAACCGCTTTCTTTTGGTTTGCGTCGAGCACTTGACCGGATGGCCTCTAGCTATGGCGACAAAAGGATCCACATCACAAGAAGTTATATAATTCGTTAGAAAAGAGATCATCTCTCCTTATGGCCTTCCTCGGGTCATTGTATCGGACAATGCCACTTGCTTTACATCAAAGTCTCTCGTCGCGTTGATGGATGATCACGGCATCAAGTGGAAGACAGTCTTGGCATACGCACCCATGTCCAATGGAAGGGCAGAAAGAATGATTGGTACTCTCAAAAGAGCAATAGGAAAGAAAGTCTTTGAAAACCGTTCGAATTGGGACGAGCAGTTGCCTTCAGTTCTTTACGGGTACCGACGAAGACAACTTGCCAGTGGAATCTCTCCGTTCGAGTTACTTTACGGCGTGAAGCCACGTATGACTTCGGATGAAAGTGGTGTTGTAGCCCGGGATGGAGACTCTTTGAGCGAGTTTCGAGCTTTGGAAACACTAGCGTCATTGAATCACAGAGCTAAACGTTCCGCACTAAGGAATACAATTGATCAAGATACAGTCCCTATCACGAAGATTGAAGTCGGTGATCTGGTTCTTGTGGCTCGTGGAAAAGCTTTAAACAATACGGTGAAGTGGCCCGCTTTCTCTTAAAAATGCTTTGGTCCTTGTCGGGTGGTCAGGGAAAATCATCCCCGATATACTTTGGTTTCTCAACACGATCGGTACACACGTAATGGGATACACGCTCGTCGTGTGAAGAAATATGTTCCGCGCCCTCTGGATGTTTAGATTTACAGGTCGCCGCGGCGTGGCAACCTTTGAGGTTGGGGTAGTGTGAATCGCGGAATGTGTAGAAAGTTCTGCACTGCTGGCACACACGTGTAGAGTGTGCCAGACGCGGCTAGAACATCAGCGTCATTACTGTAGCTGACGTCATGGTCTCATTTTCGCCACGCTGGGCATATTTGGCGCAACGTGATTGGTTAGTGTGCTGCTCCAACGGCTTCTAGAAGCCAATGGAGTAACCTAGAAGCACATAGGGTAGAAATTAGTTTCTGAGTAGTTCCGAATGCTTCAAAACTCTATAAAAGGAGGTCAAGAGTCGCCGACTTCGGTCTCGACTCACCGGAAGCCATCGACACACACTTCAAGCCCCCACCCCCACATCTTGCAATCATTCTTTCAACCTATTCAACTTTAATCGTCATTCATCAAAGCGCGCAACGCTAGCTCGTATTGGGGTGGGGCACTACCGTCGCTAAGACCGGTTGAAGCGCCATTAGGCGTGGACGGGAGACGGGCAGCGTGTACCAACGGCGCTTCTGTCGGCTGTGAGCCCCCACTGGAGCTTTTGCTCGGGTAACAGTGACAGTTGAAAGACCTGGTGGTTTCCGGACGGTTTTGCTGGACGGAATTCTGTCCGCAGGCGACGTGCCGTGTAACCTTTCCCGTAAAAGGCCAGCTTGGGTGTATGAGTGAAGGCATATCTCGCTGTCATTAGCTCTCCTCTGGAAGCCTTGTAGGGATTGTATACGCGTGCTTTTGGTTGGCGCAGAAGTACGTAGGCTGCAGAAATCGTCTCAAATCCGGAGTGTCTTACCGGAAGCCGAGTGTCTGACACTTAGTAGCCCTTGACATAAGTCTCGGGTTGCGCGTCGTTTGAAGAAGTTTTAAGAAGTCGTCGGAGTTCTACAAGAGATTGAGCCTGTGCTCTCTGTTTGTTTTCAATTTTTCATTAGTGTTGGGTTGAGTCCTTTTGGTCTCCACACTCTTCTGTTTTCTGCTTCGGCCTTTGTTCTTTCTTGGCCGCTTTCATCTTTTGGGGCTTTTGAGTCTACGAGAAGCACGTTTTCATTCCTTTATTCGCTTTAACTTTAGCCCCCTGCGTCACAGTCCCGTGATGGCGCCCACAGTATGCTAGTTTAGTGTGCTAGATAGCTATGTTGGAGCGCAAACTCCTGAAAATTTTAGTGTAATTGAAGCTCGCGTCAGTTCACACCAGTTGCACTGTAGAATTTTAATTTTTCGGAAATGTCGTTTCCACTCCCGTTACATCGAACAGTTGTAGTCGCAGTTCTAAAACACCAGCATCACCAGTCAGCAACCATTTTTCGTCAAACATATTTACTTAATCAACTGCTTTCCCCCACATCCGAACCCAGAACTCATTTTCTATCCGGCCATTGCTTCACCAGAAACAACATCGCGTAAAACTACCGGGGTACACTCCCTACCTGCTCCCACCGCTTGCCTCGGCGTACTCAGTCCTCTCCGCCTCCGCACTCATTCGTCCCATGTCCCAAACGACCTATCGCCCCAACCCCTTCCTCCTTCTCCAGAACACTCTCTAATACCCTCTTACTCTTCTCTTCACTATCAATCTTCCTTCTCAATCTCTGTCCCAAATCTACCGCAGTTAATACCCTCTTTTTCCCCACACTCCCTTCATTCCCCTCATCCCCCTTCTGTCCTTCGACTGGTCGTAAATAAGACTCCATCCAAATCTCTTCTTCCTCTTTTCTCTCCCTTTCACCCCCATTGTCCCTCTTCAGTCCCTTCAAAGCCCTCCCAAGCTGCGAAACACGACCCTCGAGTTGGTGCTCTCTCTACCTCACCTCCTTCGTGTCCTACATCAGATTCTGCTTCTATTTCCGTTTTCGCTCCGTCACCACTTTAAACTGTCGCATAACGTGTTCCTCCAGATGGTTATCACGTTCCTTTATCGCCCTCATCTCACTCACAAGACGCTCAACGGTGTCCAGCGGCACAAGAATCCCATTTCCCCGTTCCACCCAGCTGATGCAGCGCCTCAGTGACTGATTCGGCGTGATGGTTAAGACAGGAGGTGCGATCATGTTGGTGAACTGGAGCTTCTGCGATATAAACCGGGGAAACGGTCCAGCATCCACAAAGAAGTATTTGCTGAACACGTTGCCATGGCTAGCTCCTCGTCCGTTGGGCGCCAGATTCAATCGCTCGTTTCCGATATCGCGCTTGCCGAACTTCGCCGATGACACCTCGCGAGAAAGTTCCATTACATGCTTTTTGAACTCCAAGAAGCGTTGGTTAAAGAATTACTTGTTCATGGAGACATGTAACCCCAAACATCGAAGCGGATCATGTGTTTCTCTCGCATTAATACGCAACAGTGGTCAGTAAGTCGGCGGGAGTCGGTTGCTCAATTTCCGGCTCGGTCGCGGAGGGAGCGTATGGTGCAGAATGGCTGGGGCGTGAAACAAATGCAACATCGTGCCCACGACGGTGGAGATGTCATTCCCCGGGAAGACGGCCATCAGGGCTTTGAGGTGCCAATCAGAGTTCTGTCAAAACAAAGGAGTTCACTATCTTACAAAAAGTAGGTGAATATATGTGATACTCTTTAAACACTTAAAGATGATCAAGGCCAAGTGCGGAAGCAAGGCTCTCAAACTGATTCGACGAATCCGACGATTTATCGCTGTTCATCAAGACCAGATGATCCGACTAGCAACCTTGTTGTACACTGATGCCGAGAGAGACGGCAATTGTTTATGAATTTAAATGATTCCAGCGCGACAGAGATCATTCAAAATGATTTCACCAATTTCGTTCAATGAAAACCGCACAGGGGCAATTGCATCAGATGGAAGCTCAGTGGATTTGAGTGCATATTCCCCGAAAGTTTTCCACCAGAAGAGGATTGGGTGTGACTGTATAAATCATCGATACTGCTTGCAGAAGCAGTCGCGAGCAGCAGCGGGATCGAGTGCAGACACGGGTGGCCCCTGGCGCCGGGTACAGGTCTGCCGAAGACGATCATGGTCATGGAACTCGTTTAGGTACCACAATCGGTGAAAGAGTCTTGGAGATAGCACCAAGGATAAAACTAGTGTGCATTAGAGAATTGTCGAAACGAAATAAGGGGAGCTCGCCCGACGTGGTTGCCGGAGTGCAGCTAGAAATAAGGATGCAAAAAGGGCAAACCGGACCGGGAATCATATCCATCTCGTTAGGTGGTCGCAGAGCTCGAAGATATACAGTGCTAGATGGGGCAGTAGACAAAGCTTCAAAGGCAAGTTTGAGCTTCGTAGTCGCTGCAGGGAATTCTGGCAGTAATGCATGCTAATATACACGAGGTAAAGCTCGGAGAGCAATTACTGTCGCAGCAAGGGATGCAGCATGACGAATAGCCTCGTTCGCCAACTTTGAGGAATGTGCCAGCGTTGGTGCTCCTTTAGTGAGAGTGTGGAGCGCAGTTGCTGACGAAGATGATTTGTACGATGTGAGCTCCGAAACTTCGATGGTCGCCCCATTTGTTTCCGGCCTTATTGAATTTTTGGTAGGTGGTCGAGGCAAGACACGGATCAGCACTCTAAGGAGATAGATGAAGAATATGGGCGAAAACGATCAAGAAAACATCCCAGTCGTTTCAGCAAAGAACTTCTGCGAGTGGCACCAACGTTCGAAGGGAAGGTGAACGGGTATTACAACAGAATACGTTTGCACCTGGTTGCTACTGAAAACTACACTCAACTTCAATACTATCTTTAAGATACAATTAAGTTGGGGCACGCGTGTTTACTGAACATGGTGGAGTTCAAACATGCTAACATTCGCTCTTATTCTTCCGTGTTTGATTCAAGAGTACAATTGCAACCGGACGGTTCGCGAGCTGCTTTTCATTTCTTTCAAATAGAAAACCCGCAACGTTGTGCCTGGATTTGTGATCCTCGAAATGTGAATACGACCCAAACGCAGCAGCTCCTCGCTCTTGGTCATAGATAACACAATCGAAACATTAGTCAGAGAGGAGGTGTTTATGACAGATCAGAATAGAAAGATGACGGATTGGCCGGGGGCCACACAGTCGTCGTGGAGAGTCATATATTTGTATTAATGCTAGGTGGGAGAGGTAGGACGTGTGGACGGTACAATGCAGATTTCGCGGAAAGCAAGCGTTGATCCATGTAACCGCAAGATTAGAAATTGCACAGAGAAGGGCGAAGTTGGGTTGGTGAAGGGCGGTACTTTGAAGGAAAGGAAGTGGGGCGGGCAGGGGCGCACTAAAGTGGGGCAGCAACCGCCGGACTGGTGCAAGCGGTTGTGTGGTGTGCCTCGAGGGGTGCCGTGGGAGTGGTGATGGAGTGGGAGTTGGTGAAGGCGGGATTGTGGTTCGTGGGAGGGTTCGTAGAGATAGTTGGAGTGAGGGAGGTGGTTGAGTTTTAGTTGGAGCAGTATTTAGTAGCGGACGGGGTTGGGGCAGTAGTTGAACGGAAGTTGGTGCGGGGTTTAGTTGCGGACGGGGCTGGGGCGGCAGATGATGATTTGGTTGTGGTGGTTCAAACGTTGGTGGTGAAGGCGGATTTGGGGTTGGCATTGACATTGGTAGGAAATCGAGGAAGGTGTGTCGCACTGAGGGGGGCGGTGGAGAGGATTTGGCAATGTGACGGACAGTTGGGAATGGGTTTGCTTCGGAAGAATATGATCGGGTGATGGTTGTACAAACGTTAGTTGTTAAGGCGAAGTTGGGATTGGCAGTGGATTTAGCAGGAAATCGGGGAAGGTGTGTCGCACCAGGGATGGCAGTGGAGAAGATGTGCATCACAATGACCACATTTGAGGCAAAGGTAAATGAAAGATGGAAGCACTCGGTGCGGGGATTCCAACAAAACGGCCAGTTGGAGCGTTGGTTTTCGAAATGTGGGTGGGTAGCGAGCAGCGTTGGATACAGCTTTGGTGAAAGCGCTAAAGGAGAAGGGAGAAGGGGGGGCTGCGGCGCGAGGATGGGGATGGCGGGCTGCAGCTGCATTCCAAGGCGTGAGCAGCGCGGTAGACGTGTGGTACGCGGCGAGCTGGGGCTTGAAGATGAATAGGGTCAAAAAAGAGGGAGGAGGAGGGGCCGAGGAAGGAGAGAAATGTGGTTGGTGGTAGTGGTGGTGGTTTGAGCGGGGTGGAGCTGAGGTTAGCATAGAAACGGGGCGGTAGCAAGCACTAGCAAGGAGAAAAAGAGGATAAGGCTCCCTTGTGTTGGGTAACGGGTTGTAAGCGTTAGGGGGGTGCCAACGGTGGGGGAAGAACGAATGGCGGGGACAGCGAAGAGGTTGGACGTTGGGGGAGCGCATAAAGAGTGAAGGCGTCGCAGCCGTCAGGTGTTTTGGACGTCGGCAGAGAACCGTAAGCTTACGCATTGATACTTAGCATCGGTCCACTTTTGTAACGGCTACACGAGCACGCATCCCTTTGGGCGTCCATGGCACAAACGCGCTACGTGTGCACTACGCGTAGTCAGCTTCTCCAGCCATAGGACACACAAAGCGATTCGAAGCTGCGGCTAGATAGCTTTGAATATGCGTAGCCTCCAGTTGTCGCAAGAGCGCCTGTGAAGCTTTGTGAACACACTCGTGCTGCTATTAGGTCCGCTTCAGAGCTTGCAACGGTGCTCCTGGTGACGCCTTGTTAGTCTCCAAAGCACCCCCCACCGTCCTCTCTATGTTGGCCTTTATGCTCCCTGCTTCGTCTGCCACTCACCATCGCACGCCATCTACCAAAACTACTTTTTCTCCCTCGTTGCCTGCATCGTTGCTTTCAATCACCCTATTCTGCCCCCTGCATCGTTGATCACGCGTCCCCGCCGAATCCTTGGCTACTACCCGCGCAATATTTGCACGGGGCGTGCGTTTTGTCTGGCATTTATAATTCGTAACTGAAAATGGCCAATCTACCAATGATGAAGCCCGCTATGGTCTGGAGATTGTCTTAATGTCAGTTGGGAAATCTGCTCCTCATATCTTCACCGCAATTTGTAGTGATCCCTATAGAACAATTTCCCAGGTAGAAAGCGCAATTCAAACCGTGCATGAATCTGTCGAGGGCAGGAAGAAGTATGAACATACACGACTCTGTCATGTACCGGCATCACCAGACACTGTGAAGAGAAATGTTAGTGCATTGCAAAACCGTGACCTTCATGAGCTTATATCAATAATTGGTATCGTTACAAGAACAGGAAGCATTGTGTTGCGAGAGGAACAAAGCGAGTTTTTTTTATTCAAGTTGCATGCACTCATTCTAGTTACGGGCGATATTACAATAAGTAGTTCGTTTGACCTTTCTTCACGGTGTCCGAGGCCAGACAAAAAGCCATGTTACCGTCACAATTTCACCGCAAAGACCGAAATCGCTCCAAGACGTCAAGAGTATCAAGAGATCAAGGTTCAAGATAACGTTCAGCATTTTGACGTCGGCTTCATCCCTCGCTCCCTGCTGGTTATTCTCACAGATTATATCGCTGATACGGTGAAGCTCGGTGATGATGCGTTCATCACAGGAGCATTGCATCGTCGATAGAACAAGAACTTCGTACGGGGTATTAGACAGCTGTGGAACTCATGCTAATTGCCTTCCGTTTAGCTTCAAACAACGACCACAAATCATTTTTGCACGTCATAGAAGGATCAATGCAATTATTTGCAGCACACTGGGCGTCGAGAAGGCCGAAAAGGCAGTTGAAGGCTCGAAATCTGATCATCAGATGTATGTGTGCTCAGATGTACGGCATGTCTCTCCTGAAATTGATCGTCTCCATGAATCTCACTGGTGGTGTTTGGTTTACACACCTATCGGGTACTCGAATTCGTGGCGAATATCACCTCTTGCTTTTCGGAGATCCCAGCACAGCGAAATCCCAAATTATTCGTTACGCCGCGAAGGTTTCTCCACGTTCTGTTCTGAAGGCTTGAATTGGAACCTCATCAACAGGGTTGACTCTTATGGCAGTGAAAGTACCTGGATCTGTCGAATGGATGTTGAATGCTGGTGCTTTGGTCCTTTCCAATGGAGGTGGTTTTTGTGTAGATGAGTTTGGTGGTATAATGCAACACGACCGTCCGTTGCAAACCATTGGCATACTCACAATTACCTCGTCGCTGAAGATTTGGTTTTGCTGACATCGCCATAACCAGCAGAAGTGATGCCTTGAAAGATAGTCCTACTGTCGTGAAGAGCTAAGAATAGAAGCACGATTTTTCGATAGATTAGTGTTGAGAACAGGGGAAGTGGCCCCTCTCATCATATGTTGTGTATCTAAAATTGTAGCCCGGAAACTTCTGGGCGGATGAAACGCAGAATACGGACACATTGATTATGGTCGGGAATGAAAGTTGTGTAGTGCCGAGATGAGTAAGGTTTGGGTACTACCATCTACCAGTGGCCGAGCAAGTCTGACAATCCAGACAAGATTGGTGCTGTTTCAAAAAAGGCTGTGCACTGGTCTACTCTTTGCAAATTGGTTGATGAAGAGGCCTTGAATACTTAATGCCTTTGCGCACAACCCGCCTCCATTCTCAGTGTGTCATATTATGATTCAGAATCTAATTTAACTGATCACATAACGGGAGCACAATTGAAGGTCCCAACCGAATATTACCCCTTGGCTGTGGTTTCCCTAACGTTTATGTGCATCGGTCTTCATACACTGACATCATGTGAGCGGTGTGCCAGCAAAAACAGGGAGTTGGTGTGAGTTGGCATTCCCCTTCCGAAAACTCCTTTAGAATCAGAGTGGAGCCTGATGTTGAGAAAAGGGATGCATCAAAGACAATCTCTTGTATCCTTCTCTTGACATTTGTTGCTCGGCAGGCCGTCTTCCACTTACGACTTACAAATGGCCTTGTTAATCAACAAAGTGAGCCGTGGGTTGCGTGGGAGCATTATCAGAACTTCCTTAAAAACCCTGACGTCTAGGAATTGGGCTTGATAGTGAATCGAATTCTGCGATATCTACTCCAGATATAATTCGCCGTTGAAGAGTGGTACAAGCAGGCTTGGACCACGATCGACGAAAGTGTGATCATGAACGTATATGATAATTTCCTATGGGTACGGCATCGGTTAGCCTATGAGATGGTGAGAAAGAACGGGAAGGGCAGTCCAGAAGCGGCGCGAACGATTCAGCACGGCGAAAAGAGCCAAAGGTATTACAAAAAAAAATTAGAGGGGAAGGAAAGCAACATTTTCACCCTATCATACAAAAGGAAACAGGGGTAAAAGCTGATATCTGGAGGGGTATTGGAGCCGGAACCAGGCGCGCAGCTGATGCCAAGCTGGAGACGTCGGAGCTTTGGTTCAAGACCAAGATGGGTGCAAAGAATTGGATGAATCAAAGTGAGACAGTGGGAGCGCAAAACGAAGAGAGTATTTTTGTGGTAGGGCCAAAAGAGATAGTACCGAATTGTCCGTTTCAGGTGGCGACAGAGATGAAAGCGTACAATCCGTCATTTCAAGGGGGAAGCGATCCGTTGCTGAAGTATGTTGTGCGCACGGAGGTGGAAGAGAAATGGTGGAAGTTCTGAACGACTGCGGGGAGGAGGGAGGATTGCGTTGAGGAGGTGAGTGGGGATATGTGTTTGACACAGCGGATGGAGCAGACGCTGAGTGATGTTTTAGGGGTAAGAAAGCGGGGTGAACGTGACCGAATGTTTGGGATGCTCGTTTATGACTTAATTGCGCAGCGTGTGAAGTTGGAGGAGGACACGGAGCTCGAAAAGGAATTGAAGAAGCAGATATAAGAGGCGCGGTAGAAGTACTGTGTGAATGATGAGGATGCAACAAGGAGGCTATCGGCATGGCGCATGCGCCTGGTTAAAGATCTGGTGTATTCGGGGTCGAGGGCTCTTCCGGGGTTCAGAAGTTTTGATGATGGAGATTCGTACTTTAGTAATGGAGTTGCGGTAGAAGCGCTGGAGGAGTTTGTTGGGTACGATGTTAGGATGGAAAAGCACGGCGAGAATCAGTACGTGGATGGGACGGTGATACATCTCGCAATACTGGATGCGTTGATTACTTGCGTTCTTGCCACGATGAAGAGGGAGTTTGGACGCGGTGGCCGGAGGTAATTATTGTTTCTACTTTATACGGTAAGAATTTTCCGCTTGCAGTGAAGGGGATTTGGGGGGTGGCTTCGGACATAGTGAGGGAAACGATTAGCGTGGATTTTGAGCACTTTGGGTTTCTTGTGGGGGATGGGAGGAGGGTGGCGGGAAATTCGGAGAGGATTGCGACGGTGGAAATTTGGATTTCTTCATCTGAGAAGATCTACCTTGCATTGATAGAGCTATTCTTTGTGGACAACTTGACAAAACGTCTTTTTGCTGTACTGGATTGCTATGTTGGAGCCTGCAAACCCGAAGAGTCGTATTTTACTCATTTGCAGAGAGGGAGTGGGAGGGAAGTGGAGAAGATAAGGGTAGGAGAATCGGGAACGGTGGGTGCAACACAAGGAGTATTAGGAGACGTGAACTAAGGCGACGATTTAATGAAAGGTTTCGCACCTGGGTCCCTGTAGAAACTTTTGAGGTAGAAGCGGTATAAGTGCCAGTAGAGGCGTGGTACGAAAGGGGGAGCGGGGTAGTTCTCGCAGGGGACATGAACGGAGCCGAGAATGGAGGAAGAACGGATGAGACCGAACCAAGGGGAGACGTTCTTAGAGGTTGAGGCTGAAGATATGGGTACAGGGTGCACTTTGTGGTATTGTTCGTCGTCCGTGGCCCAGCCAAGGGAGATTCAATTCAGGGCTTGGTCATTGTTTTTCCTTGGGAGGACTACATCCAAGAACTGAACGAATGCGAGTTTGGTGGAGGTGTTGGGGGTGTTTGTCGATTAGAGTCCAATGAGGGAGCTGAGTTTGCACACCCAGATGGTGAAGGAAGTGGTGGAGGGGTTTTTGCCGGCGACAATGACGTGTGAAAACTTTGACGACTTGGAGGAACCGAAAAAGGGAGCGGCGAAGATGCGTTGAATGACTGGGATGGGGGGATCCTTGAGAGCAATTTCGTTTTGTGTCGGCCGGTAATCCTGCAATGTGGGGATGTATCCACCGACGATGTACGCGTACTTGACTACGGTGAGATGGAAGAGACGAATGTTGGGGTGGTGCTCGTGGAGGGAAAGTGTTTCGAGGGAGAGGGTTATGAAGGAGGGGAGTGCAGTGGTTCCTATTTTTGAGAGGGTGGAAATGGTCTCTGGAAAGAAAAGGTCTTCGAGGGAGGATGGGTTGGAGAGGGGGTTGAGTCGGAGAAGCCTGTGTGCGGTGATGAGATCTGAAAGTCGTATGGTTCTGCCGATACGGACAAAGACGGGCTGACGGAGTGTGAGAGGAGTTTGGGAGGAGGAGGAGGTGAAGGAAGGGTGAGAGGGGATGGGGTTTCAGTGAGGGAGTGCGTGCGACCGGTCGACGGCGCGGATGGTTTCGGTGTGGGCGGCGGAGCGTCGCTTGAAGGTGTGGCGGTAATGAGTTTTGAAGAGGGTGTGAGCTTGTTCATAGATGCTTGCATTGTTTAAGTGGAGGCCGCCGTATCTTCGAATGTCTTCGACGATGCGATCGAGGAGGTGGAACTTGAGGGTGCCAAGGTCGGAGATGTGGTTAGGGCCGAGAATGGTGACTTCCGCGAGCTTGAAGGAGCGAATGTGGTCCTCTAGTGTTGAGAGTGTATCTTCTGTTCATTCTGGGACGGTGTTGTAGCGCATGGACATGAGGAGGAGGTAGGCGCATTTGGTGAAGACCGGTGTGATCGGGGCGGTGTGTACTTCGTTGCAGCATCTGTCGAAGAAAGCGCTGATGAAGGGGAAAACCATGTCGAGAGAGCGATAGTCTTTGGCTTCTAGCATGCCGCGTATGCCTTTTGGAGTGAGCAATCCGTTGAGGTTACGAGTGCTGTCGGAGGTGGAGAAGTTGATTCGGAGCCTTGGGCGGGGAAGTGAACTTCGATCGCGGCGAGAATGGAGTCTGAGTGGTTGAAAATGGAAGTGCGAACGGGCATGAAGGAGTGGGAGGTGTTGGAGGGGCCGATGGTTGTGAAGCGAGATTCGGACTTGAGCCTTCCGATGGCTGTGAGTTTGGTGAGCTTGGGGATTTCGAGATAAAAGTTGTGGAGGGGTTCAAATGCAAAGATGCTGTAGGGGGTGAGCTCTTGGAAGATGGTGTGGAGGGAGTAGGATTCGAGAAGGGAGCTGTACTTCGCGAGGGATACTTCTTGGAGGGCTGTGAGTGCTTCCTCGTTCTTGGTACGGGCGACTCTTGGTTTTCGGGAGAGGTGCGCCCAGTTAGATTCATGAAGGAGAGAGGCCTGAAGCTTTCGATTGTCGGAGGTGTGATAGGGGGTGCGGGAGGGAGCGTTGTGAGAGGGTTCGTGGAGGAGGGAGCGAGTGAGGAGATGTCGGTGGCAGAGTCTCTTGGAGCGTATTCCGTGGGAGATGTCGGGGATGTCCTTGGCCTCAGGAATGTATGCGCAATAGCTTTCGAGGACCGCGCGAAATTGGCGAAGGAATTTGTGAGCGTCGGGGAAGGGGAAGCCGAGAAGACCGGGAGAGAGAAGGGGCTGGAGGATAGTTTTGATGGACGGTTTTGTGAGTTCCATTCTCGTTTCTCGATGGATATGAGCGTACAGGCGGGGGATAAGGTCTGCTTCGGGGGCAGATGTGGTGGGCTTGAAGGAAGGTGGGAGGCAACCGACGAGGGTGAGGTTTTGAGAGATGCGTTTTCGTCTGAAGGAGTCCGAGAAGTTTAGGAGGGTGATGTGGAGGGGGTAGGAGGTGACGGTGTGGGCTTTGAAGGATGTTGAGGACTTGTACGAGTAGAGCTGGATGAAACCCAAGAAGGAGTCCATTCCTGCTGTGTGGGGGCAGTGCCATATGATCTTGTCGTTCTTGGACTGCATGATAGCAGATTTGAGTGCGGGGAAAACCTTTTGCCCGAGAGATGCGGCCATGGTGTGAGCGAAGGCGGGCGAGCCTGATTGTGCCTTTTGGGCTATGAAGTGGAAGAAGGTGTTGTAGTGGTGTGCAAGGGAGAGCTGATTTTTGAGGACTTCGATTGGGTTTTGGAGGTACACGGTTGCGGAGAAGCGGTGGAGAGTGTCGGTGATGGAGTGTGGAACGAATCCGAAGGAACCGATGCGATGCTTGAAGAGGTTTTCCTGGAACTCGATTCATGGGCGGTGGAAATGGTTCGCTGGAAGGTTGACTTGGAGAAGCTTGGATCGTTGAGGATGGCAATGTGTAGTATCCGCTCTAACGGAGAGAGCAGACACCTGCGACAGCGTTCGGACTGCCGATGGGTCACCTGCGGCGAAGTAAAAGGGGTGGTAGAGCTACAACACCAGCGAGCTGGAAGTGGAGTGTAAGGCCACTACTCGCCAGCGAGTGTGAACAGTGCAACTGTCAAACGTTGATGGAACGTAGGTACGAGACGGCTCGTGAAGTGGTTGGGGGCTGACTATCTATTATGGCTCGTCCGGATTTCCGGTTAACGAATCCTAAGCGAGGAACAGAATAGTCATGATGCCCATGTTGTCTCCTTTACTTGGAGTCGGCGCTCACCTCTGGTGCATTATATACTGTGTGCCAGGGTGAGTGCCAAAATGAATATATAAATAATACCCAGTGGTCAGCCACTTAGCCAAACCACAGTATGGGTATGGTCCCTAATGGACGTCTAGCTACAAAGGGTAGTAAAGCCTGCCACGTGGATCGCCACTACATGCACCGTTGCAAGCCACTCCACTCGTGATGCCACGTGTTCCACTAATGTACCCTGCCTCCTGGCATTCTACGCGGTGTGCCGTTTCATATCACAAGTTTGATGAAATCACTCACTTATGAGTTCCAACCTCGACTTCGCGAAAAATCATCCTATCGGATTCCCCGACATAGTAGAATACTACACGATGGGCTCGTCCGCTTTTCGGTGGCCGAGGTTGGCGGCAATGGAGGTGATGTAGAGGACGGGATGCTCTACTTGTGGCTGTTCGAAGATGGAGTTGAAGGGGGGCGGGGGAGTGGGTCTGAGGATGAGACGGAGTAGAGAGGACTGTTAGGGATGTGCTGTGCGTCTGCGGTGCGGAGGGAGAGGGCATGTTGCTGGTGGTGGTAGGAGTCCTCATCTGCGAGGAGAATATTATCGGAGGGGCGGTTTGAAGGGGTTAGAAGGGCGCGCAGTTTAGGAGTGGACTTGAGGCTCTTTGGGCCTGGAGGAAAGTGGGTTATAGTTGTTGGGTGCGTGCGTTTTGTGGGGGAGATCCGGTGAGGGCCCCTCCGTTGGTGGCGCTGTAGGGCAGGAGTGGTGCAGGCGAAGAAGGAGCAACTGGAGAAGCAGCAGCGAGGCATGGTGTGGAATGCGGGGGCGCGTTGATGCGGAAGAAGGGGAAAATAGCAGGGGGGCGTAGAGGATATGGCGCATGGGGTGCGGTGTAAGTTATATGGGGAGTGTTGTGGGGCAAATAGTTCTCGTTATGCAGGGCTGTGGGATGGAGTCGAGACGGACTGCGGGCACTGACACCTGCGTTGCGGTGTTTTGGGAATTTGGCTACGTGTTGCCAATGCGCAAGATTTCTGTTTCTGTTTTAGTGTTTATTGCTATTACCAGGCTTCATTTACTATCACGCGAACATGAATGGGGGTAGCATAATTTTGAAATACATGCAAAATGTTTTACTATGCACACTTTATTGTGGCTCGCAGAAACTTCGGATTATGCAGTTTTCTGCAAGTTCATTTCCCCAAAAACTCAGCAACTTTGAATGAGTGAAGTTATTTTGAGAAAATATAGAACTGAAAAAATGAAAAATGCATGGGTTTTCTGTCCATTTAGTTCGTCCGTTTTTGACGCCTAAACTAGCATTCCGAGAACACAGACAGCCAGATAGAGGTTTTCTGTGAAGTTCACAAGAAACCTCTACCTGGTTCTTTTGAAAGAGATACGAGCGCCAGGGACACATTGCGCGCCACAAATGCAAATCCTGGTGCGATTCAATGAAGTGGAAAAGAAATTCAACACTAGCAAGTTGGTTAGTTTGAAGACGGGTGGAAAATTTTGCGAAGACCTTTTGAAGCTCTTGATGAAAATGTTCCGAAAGAATGATGTTCATAAAGCAGCTGCTTCTGCCGATCGGGATGAATATGGAGAGTACGAACAGCTATGTCAACGTCTAGTGAGGTAAATCGATGACTTCAGGAAGGAAATGGAAGAGGCCGAAACGAAGGAGTCACATCAACTAGCAGCACTTCTTGTTGCCGTGGAACAAAAAAGGGACATAGTAATGACGAAAGCTTGAAAACGTGGGAGATAGGATGGGAATGAGTAGAAAGGAACGCCTAAGAAGGAGAAGACAAGTCACACCCAAGCGACAACGGGTATGGGTCGAGCAATCTCTGCGGTGGAGAAAGCGGAGATGGAGCATTTAAGTTTGCTTGATCGGCAGGATAATCTCAACGAGAGGCGATTAGAATTTGAGTAAAAGCGCTTTGGGCTAGCAGAGCACTGTATTAAGACGGAAGCACTTCCTGCAAAGCGCCGTAACGATATCGAGAAGCGTAGGGTATATTTAAAGGCATAACGAGTTGAAGGGGACAAAAGGATGTCTGTGGAGGCTGTAGCTGAGCGTCGATTAGGTTAGGAGGTCTAGAATTCTATGTTGGAGTTGATCAGGAACTTAAAAGCCAAGGTAGACTAAGTCAGTGGGCTTAGTTCTGCGACAGAAGAGTGCTCGCCAATTCGGAAAATGCTGGCCCGCGCGACGAGCTTGTGATGACCCCAAATCTGGCCTTGTAGAGGCTCTTTTCTTCTTCAAGGCACCCATGGTGCTCAGTTAATTCTCAAGCGACGGTGGTGTGCATTTTAGAAAGAGGCCGTTTGGGAGCTATACAAGCAAGTTCTCATATTCCATATAACACCAGCTCCATGACACTTAAGATCAACCGAAGTCCGTCGAAGAACCTGATTTTCGTGGCGCCTCTATATGAGTAAAATACTTCTTAATGTCTTTTAACGCCTACTCGACAGCTATCCTATGAGCAGACATTTGATTATTGAAATTGTTTTGTTTTTGCGTCAAAGACACTCCTTGAAATCTTTCTTGCAAATAACATCAAAGAACATAGTCCAGATCCCCATACATGTAAACTTGTCCGAATTTAGCAATTGGCGTTCTTTGGAGATCGGCATCTATAATTTATTTTCTATGTAGTCTTATATCAGGACGACTTTCTTCCACAGGACTGTACAAATTAAAGATGAGGCCATCCTGTAGACTTATTTCCTGCAACTTTAGGCAGTTTCTGCGCTTATGGCCACTGTATTTTGCTCTCTGTTTTCGTCTTTTAGGCTACGCGATGTAGATATTAGTACCATCGATGAGTCCAACACAGCTCGTCGGGGGAGCACCTGCTTGTTTCACGCACTACGCACACAAACCAGCCTGCTCTTGTATGCACTCATCCCGATAATCCGATATTACTTTATTAAAAACGATCAAAAATGAATTCTAACGCTTCTTAGAAGATCTCATTTAACTATGGGGACATAATACCAAACTTTTCTTCCGGATCCCACCACCTGCCAATCGTACATAGCCTTCTACGCAAGACACAGAACGAGAGTACAGTGCTAGCTCTGCAACGTCTTCTTGCATTAAAACACCTATTGAAAGACCAATTCAACATGGTAACAATCCTTTATATGTCGGCTTTAACAAATCGAAACACCATCAGACACATAGAATTGTCTACAGCTTTTAAGTTAAAGCAAGTAGAGCTACCTTTTAAAAGTCATTCGGTGTACAGTGCCTCTTCTATTGCTTTGTTCTGCACTATGTGCATAAGATGAGCTGCAAGCAGGTTTGTTTTATCCACTTTTCGATAACGCACGAGATACCACATGGCCGTAGTTGCTCGACGCCTCATTTTCGTGATGTGGCCATCCTTCATTCGTACCTGGGCAACTGGAGTTAGTTCGTTGGCACCTTTTCCGCCTCCGTACCCATCCCATAGTACCAAAAAAGTACCACAAAATAGTTTTCTTTTTTTCGGTAAAAGTTGAAAAATTGTTACCTATCTACAGAAATGTTTTTAAGAACTCTTCGTGCCAAGACCTTTTATTGACCAATTTTTGGGCGAAATGGTTGGCCAATTTATTCCCGTCAATTTGAATCCGATACAAGTTGAACAGGTTGTCGTTTCATCCGATAAACCCCGTTTTGAATGAAAAGTAATGCGATTTCTGTTTATCTTTGTTCGAAATGTTTTGTATTTCATTTGAAAATCATTTGGGTAGTGACCTAATTTTTTGTTTTGCGAATCCGGTTTAAATTCTTTCTTGTGTTCTACGTTACAGTTGGTTACCACCGTTCGAGTTTTCATACACTCAATGTGCTAGGCCGCCCAAGTGTTGCTACCTGCAAAAAGGTTTATTTATCCATAATCAGATAAATCCTGCTTTGAAACAGGTATTCCGGTGTCACAATCGTACCAGTAACATCCCTAAATGCATGTATTCGTGTTGGGTATCCGCTCCATTCCATCATTCCGCATAACAAAACGCCGAAGCGTACACGCTTCTGGTGGTAGACGGTATCGAGGAAAGTGGAAAATGATTTATTTCAAGGTTCAAGTGTGACTTCAATCATACCGCGACGATCGCCGTGGAGAAGCTCGACGGCTCCTCGCCATCGATCAATGCCGCTCTTGAACGCCGCGGGCATTCTGCGGCTGCCTTTTGGCTGTGTCTCATTCCATATCCAACTCTTGACCACATTCGAACTTCTCATGAAATAATTAAAGTAACCTCAACCCGTACAACCCACGCACTTAAGCAAAACACCCAACACAGTTCCAGTTGAAAACGCAGCCGAACATTGAAATGCTCATAACGCCGCAGCCGGAATGCTTCCTACAACTGCCTCCCTCATATGCTTGATTTTGCTTGCAAAGCTGCACACGCCCATTAGAACACCCTTTCGCTCCCCACTAAAACTTCTGTGTAGCGTGTCCCTTCTGTATCGTGTTCTTTCATGGTCTGGAAGTGAACACACTCCACTCACACAACTTTAGTGCTTTATCGGCTCATAGACATTTTGACCGTGAACAATCGTTCTGCGAGGTGCACTAGAAACTTGGACACTCTGAAGTAGCGACTGTGGAGCAGTTTTTGTTTGTTATCTATTGTTGGGATGTTGTTGAAAATGGTAGTGTGAAGAGCCAGCTTGTCACTGCAATGCAACTAAATGAACCAAGGGTTAAGGAAAGCGAAGTTATGGCGATGCAACACGAAGCTGGTCGGTGGGAAGCTAGCAAGAATTGAAGATTCTCCGGTGTGAATAAACCATAAAGCAATTCAGTCTTTATTAATTATTTTAACCAATCTAGAATGTTCATTTCTACATTGAGAGTCCTCTCAATACTTCAATGCTGCACTGAAAAGGGCGAGCCTCATCACTGGTTCTTAATGCGAGAGCGCAATCTTGTTTTTGGAAAATGCCACTAATTCTTTGAGCGAGAGTACATCCACTATGTGTTCATTATGCAGCTCCGTGCGGAAATCCACTCGGAATTGTTCAAACTTCATTTTTACAATCGTGTTTCGTATGACAAACAACCTCCTTCTTTGCAAGCGAGCGAAGATCAGGCTCTCTCTTCGGTTTTGGCTCCAGTTTGCGCTTTCAATCTTAAACTCAAATCAGGTTCATTATTTCATCAGCGGTAGCTAAAGGTCTAGATGTAGTGTTCAAAAAACTACTCTTAGTGAGCACAGCGATTCCGAGAATTGAATTGGGCCTCGCCTGACGTTTGCATTCCAATATGTTCTCCATGTCACAAACAGTTGTTATAAGGTTTGGATGTTCTAGCTTGGGCGAAAAGGCGATATTCATCAAGGGGACAAAATTCGTTATCTTGCAAACCCTCTTTATTATTTAAAACCGTGAAATATTCTTTCTACGCCTTCGAAATTAGTTTGGCCACACCGAACTCCTTCAGGCTGCGCTCCAATCCCATCCCTCTTCCTATTTCAACAGACTGTGGTAGGCTCCCGAACGTGTCCCTGAATGGTATAAATATGGTGACGTCATGTGCTGGCATCGTGCCACTGTTGTCAAATGAACGCACATTAACAATGATTACAATCATCGAAAATCAATTTAGAATTGTAATAGTAACATTTAAGCGATTTACGTCTTAGAAAAGAAGGAGTTCGAGGTTAATACCACGGGATTCTTAAATATACCTCGCAAAATATTTGGATCCTTCCAAAACGTTCCACCATTGCACTGATTTCCATGTCTTTATTTGCTCGCAATACTTCATTAAGCGATAGTAGCTCAGCAACGCCTTCCGAAGATTCTTCTCCATTGCCGATTCTAGGTAAAGAACAAATAAACATTTTGGTACCCTGAAAAACGAACATCTGCCTCCATTTTTCTTCATTACTTTGAAATATCTCCAATATTGTTGTGCGTTTCAAGTTTCTGGAGGAAAAGTGGCGTTCAAAAAGCTTCAGGCTCCACAATAAGTACGATTTCTTCCAAGAACTTCTGCGTTTGTTTGATGCAGGTTGATTAGTTTTTTCAATATTCACAATACATTAAGGGTCAGTGTTGTTCTCCCTGGTAATGTGCTGTATTCGAACAAAGTGCACTAAGGAGCATTTCGTGTTTGTAGCGTGAAACCATACGGAATTCTGTAGCTGGAATGAGCAATGCTTAACTGGGTTGGTGTGGAGGATCTCAAAAATTTCAGCAGAACTTTTCACTTGGACGTCCATTTCGAAAGTGAATTTAGCTTCTACGCAATTCTGGCCAATTGCTGTACTTTTTGTAGTATAAGCTCTTTCCGTAAAACTGGACACCTTCGACAGAGTTCGAACTGTCAATATGTTGCTCTTGTAGGGCTAGACCACCAGCAAGCTGTACGTGAACTGTTAGGCTACTACTTGCTGGCCAGGGTGAACATCATACTGTACAATATGGATAGGACGTGGCTAACGAGTTAGCTCGTGAAACATTTATAGGCCGACTCTCTATTATAGCTCGTCTAGATCTCCGATGAGGAGGTGCTAAGCGAAGAAGAGAAGAGATATGATATCCATGTTGTCTCCCTCATTTTAGAGTCCGAGCTCAGCTTTGGTAACTTATATACTGTGTTTCAGGGTGAGTGCCCAAATCATTTGTAAGTAATTCCTAGTGGTCAGCCACTTAGTTGAACCCGTGTACGGGTGTGGGCTCTAATGAAAATTTAGCTATTAAGGGTAGTAAAGGCTGACACATGGATCCCCACGAAATGTGCAGTTTCCAATATGGCATACCTCGAAGAAATGTCGCAAATGAGCGCGCTGTGGCAAGCCACTCTTCTCGATCGGGCACTTGTTCTATGTTCTGTAAATATACCCAGACTCTAGGAACTTTATGCGGGTCGCCGAGTCATATAATCTCTATGGCTATACTCCTCGTTTATGAGTTCCAACTGCGACTGCCCGATTAACTATCCCATCGCTTCACCCGATCAGTGAGAATACTGCACTAGCATTCTGATGTATTTCTTTAAATCGTTTTTGAAAAGTAATTTTCTGTTTTACGCGTAATGGTGAAACATGTCCCAGCTGTTGGTTTTTCCTAAACTGTATGTGACCTCCCGAATGTTGCCGCTCTTTTGGTCTGGTTGTTATGTATGTACCGGTACCGCAAGGTGCTTGGGTCTACCCGAAGTTTCACTGCGGTTTTGTACAGCGCAACTCTCTTCCAAACAAGCTTAACAGCTCGCCTGTATCATCTGTCGGGATCATCGAGTCTTGACCGTGCCTGAAGACTTCGCGTGGAATTGCCGGCGTATGGAGGTTTACCGGCCGAAATAGCTGCTTGATAGTAAAGAAACGGGGATTAAAAAGTTGTTGTGGATGTTTTCGGAAATTAGAGTTTTTGAGAGCGTAGGATTTTGGGGAGCTAGGCTTTTTTTACAAGAAGATGTGCGATGGGCATAGTTTATAGAATAGCCGTGGTTAGTAGTTGTATCGTGTCTGTAGGCTGTAATGAAATGTGTACATAGATCGATTCAGTTTTGAATCGCTTTCGACCATTTTTTGGAGACTTAACGAGGCAGAACGATTACCACGATCAAAACAAAAGAATGAAGAACTTAATGTTTTGTTTAGAATAGTAGAATAATACGTAGTGCATGGGTCTTCTTCCGGGTGTTTCATGAATTAACGAATTCGGTTGAGCTTCAAAAGGTCTGAGAGATTGTAAATCTCGTAATATATTGTGAGGAAGAGGGAGCCTCGCCTGACGATGTGGTTATCGAAAGCGGTTGATTAAGTGATGTCTTGGTAGATTTGAAGGGATAAGTAATGTGGAAGTCCTTAGGGGGTTGTTCCCTAAGACTTAGTTATTTTTCACAGACGTGTGATTTATGAAACAGACCAGATTTCGAACGCATCCCCAAAAGCTGCATCAGCTTCAAGAGATATATGCGGTATGGCCGGGCAAATTTTTTGTAGAACTCTGAGGGAACATTTAGAACTTTTCTTGGAAATGGATAAAGATACATCATGGAAAGATGCAGTGCACGAAGCAGGGGAAAAATGGGCTAATCTTCTTGCCAATGGATTCTACAAGACACCTGGGATAGATGATGTAAACTTGACTGTTCCAGAAACAACTGGAAAGCCGTTTTCATACTCCAGAAATGGTGAAGCTGATTCGGAAGCTGAAATCGATGTACTGACAGATATGATGGAGGGGGTTCGAACAAATATTTCCATGGATATTGGTCGTATTTTGAACGCGAGTATCGACATTGCCCAGGTAGATGAAGCTTCCGTCCAAGAGCTAGGCTGGCGCACCCTACAAGACTTTGTGCGCGGCTCTAATAATGAGAATTTGTGGCTCGAAAGGAAAGGGTTTTACCCTTGGCTTTGGCACTTATATGCTAGCGGCCCTTGTGGATGTTCCGAAGGATTTCAAAGTACGGATTCTGGACAGAAGAAACGAAGAGGGCACTATATACTCCAGCAAGAGCATCGGTGAATCTCATCTCTTTCTAGCAGCATCACTTTCATTCTAAATTCGAGATGCAATATCCAAATGTAAACGGAAAAATGGGTTGTATGACTTGTAAAGCTTTCATTCGCCGCCATCTGTTCCCCGGAGATTCCGCTGAAGTTGGTGTGCTGAGAAAGTGCATTTGAGATACCAATAGCAATGGAGAAGAGCCTAGTTGTGGTACAGAAGAGTTTGGTATCGGAATCGGAGGAATCTCTTCTCGATCAAAAGGTGTAAAAGAGATATTGAAAGTCTTTAAACGAAACAAATTTGATCTGTGATTTTCGGTCAAAGCACTTGTATCATCCGCGTATGCAATCCGGGAAACTATTATAACTGTTCGCCACCATCCTGCGATTGTTAACCAACTCATGGGCAAATTTGTTCTTCTAAACAAGAAATACGACATTGTTTCTGTTGAATTTCGTCCTCATGTTCCCTGTAAACGAAAGCTATTTGACTCTATTCTAGTCGACGGGGTCGATAGTTTACCAATTCTTCCGCTATTGCAAGTATTAATTCTCGCTTGTTGTGATCAGAACGTAAAGTCCTTGATGAGTGAAAAAGTAGGGCTCGCAAGCTTACTCAGCGCATCGTCGCTCGCTCAAATGTATTCCTTGGAGAAACAATTCAATCGCGACAAACTCCACTGAGACGGCCATTGTCGACATCTAGTTCACATTCTTGGGTCGCACAAGCTGGTTGTTGGCTGCTTTTATACTATTCGGAAATTCTTTTTCGCCCAAAACCGCCTACCCACGAGGAGTGCAACTTTCCATGCGAAACAAAAGCCATTACAGCCTCGAGACGTGTGACAGATTGATTTCCTGCCAACTACTTGGGTAATTGAGAGCTGCATGAATGATAAAGTCTCTGAAGCTTCACAAGAGAAGATTCGTCACTTCAGTGTCTTGTGTAAACTCATTTTAGTATGCATTCTGCGTACTCCGATCTTTGAAACTATAGACTCGTATTCGAGTATTATCTGCTGTACGAAGAATTCCTCTGAATGCAAAAACATCTGTTCCATACTTTGCGATGAGTTTCGCAGATACTTTCATTTCCTCCGCCATGGGCAATTATATATTTGGAACAATTTGTTACCATTAGAGGTCACAACTCGAAACAATACTTCGAAAGCCAAATCTAAGAAGGATGACATATTTGTGGTTGTTTGTCCGAGAAGAGGATACAAACAATGCGCTATGTCACCTGTCTTCATGACTAAGGCGCACTTCTGAGAAACTCAACGGAAGACAACAACAGTTTTCGCCCTACCCCATGCCCACTGAATCAAAAAATCTTCCATGGAACATTCGTAGTTATTCGAAGAAGAAAATTGTATGAGTTGCACTTACCGTTACCACAACCTCGTTTTCCGAACAGCATTTGATAAGTCTTTTTCATGCAGTGGAATAGTATCAAGGTTGATGTATTCCAGTGTCTTTGTATTTTTTGTTGATTGTACATTGGTGTTTTTGGTGTTGAGGTTTCGCGGCAGTTTGTCGCATAATATGAACATGAGCAAGGATTCACGTAGCACTTGCAAGAATATGAGTTATGAGAGCTGTATTCATATGAAAACCGTACTTTACTGTGGAGTTGGAACATTGTTGTGCGCTCTATGGGAACTTGTTCTATGACGAAATGAGTTTTCCAAAAGGCCATGGATGAAAGTATGCGTAGGAGACGAAATACATAGTGTACTTACAAGAATGGTGCATCTGGAGGAGAATTAGGGGGTCGGAATACCCCCCACACTTTTACCACAATGGTAGAGCTAGGGCTCTAGATGTCGCCGTTTCATTATCTTCAAAAGCGTAAAACTGTTAGACCTTCTATTTTTGGGATAAACCAAGTATCTGTGTAAGGCGTTGAGGCGAGAGGATGAATTAAGAGACATATATTGTAAAGGTTAAGATCATTTGTGGGGGTTTCTACTTCTTTCGGATGTATATTTGCTTCATATTTTGATATGGTTCGCTTATGTTTGCACAGGGTGCATATTTCTTTTTCATATTTATGTATAATGAAGCTATCTAACTGAATATGAAAATATATGGATAAGAAATAAAAGTGGTTCTTTTTGGTAGACAGTACAAGTAATCTGTAACACATGGTGTGTCATGTATAGTGACCGATATGGGAATAGAACACCCTCATGTTTTTCCAGTTTCCCGGTCCGTTTGTTGCTTGATACCGTCATATTTAGCCATACATTACTCTTTTTGAAAGATTGCTGGTCGACATGAGTCTGACCTCACGAGGAAAGGTGTACCGAGGGAGGTTGTAATGGTAGGTAAATGAAGAATAGACAGATGCGGCACAAGCCAGAGAATAGGGATTCTCGAATAAGGTTAAGAAAGTGGGGAGAAGAGGTGGCGCTCATTCATCTCCTCCATCAACTTCCTCCATCCACTTCATTTCTCCCCATGCTACTTGTTCTATGCTCCGTATAAATACTATTTTGCTTGCTGTCCGCACACGTTCACGTCCTGCTACCTATTACCTGCTAGATGCTTCTGGGGATCCCCTATGTTGCATTTTCCACGCTTGAATTGCCGCTCTCGTGCTGTAGTCTGGTGCATTTAACACTCCCGTGCTCTTGTCTGATTGCATTACCGGTTTCGGTTTGTAGTTGCATTTCTTTGTGATCATTTCACAAGTCCTTTCTGCTCGTCGACACTGTGGCACTGTGTCATCCCGACACCATTAGTCTGATACACCCCCCAGTAGCTTTGACAGCGTTCTTAACTGCGATAGAATGATAAAAGGGACTATCAAGCTATGTAATATACGATGTGGGGGTTGAATGAACATCATCCTTCCCTAGTTGTGATACTAGTGGCGTCACTTCCAAGTGCTGCTATCCAATTTATAGCCGGTATGGACATCAGTAGTCAAGATCCCTGAGGAAGAAATTTCATTTAAAGTCCTATGCATCGGCAAGTTGGGTTCCGTTGGGGCGTAAGGGATTTTTTCGCTCCCAGGCACCGAGCTTAGCACGTCCAAATCTTGACTTTCAAAGCTGTTGCGTACACGCTCAACATTTTGGCGTAGACTTTATTCCCTACCTTCGTGCAAGGACGTGATGGTGTCTTACAGCCCTCTGGAATCGACGTGCACCACGTGCTTCATTAGGCTCTCGGTGTCCAGGGATCCCATTGAGCTCCGTAGATGAAACCCGCGGTCGTTGGAGACTGCAAAGGCCAGTATCTCTGCGCCAAACGATGAGTGGCTTACGCGTGGATGCCTGTGGCTGGACCAGTCGAGGATGTGGTAAACAGAAGGTGCCTCTGTCGTTGGGAAGCATAGGTTGGAAATAATACCAGTCTGGCCGTAGCTCTGCGCCCTACCGATACTGAAAGACGCATCTAAGAAGGGTCGCCAGATAGGTATCGCGGATCGGCTTTGGTGGGAGACGGAAGGATACAGCTGGCTGCAGACGACCGAGTTCTTTGAGCATGACATTTGCGTCGCGCAGATGGCAGACCTTGAGTAGGGCGAGGTTCTGTTGAAGGTACGACGCTGTAGAGGTCGCTTGTGGCAGAACACCTCCTCCCAGCCAGATTATCTCAACTGCAAGTCCGCTGCAGCGGTCCATCTCCTCCTTGGTTGCTCAAGAGTCGGATTCCTTGCGGCCTGATCGTGTCAGGGGGATCAGTTGGATATCGCTTGCGTATTCCTCCATGTTCATCGTGATACTCCCGTTGAAGTGCCGGCAAATTTTACATGCACAGGATAGTAGTATCAACGCATACTTTGCGGATCTTCAACCGCTCTTGCATGAGGCCTTAGAATTGATGAATGGCTGAAGTGGTTCCGGCCAGTAGCAAGTCGTCGGTGACTTTGGACACAATCAGGATGGTTCGGCCATCAGTACTACGCTTGAGGTATAGTTGGCTTACTCCGAACACGAGTTCTAATCCAGCCTCGTTTAGAAGCCCGCTCTCAAACACCTTCTGCTGTTGGAGCCCGGCCTCGACGATTCCGTATGGGAGCTTTATAAGGCACCTGAGTGCGGAACGTATCGACGAGTAGAGCATTTGCCATTCACGAGGGAGCCTGACAAAAATCGGGCGATTGAGAGGACCACTTTCTACGTATGCTCCCTTCACGTCTATATGTTCTAATCGGAAGCAAAAGAGTGTTGCCAAGCTAAGTAGTATACGAATCACGGGAAACTGGGCGGTGGACGAATTTTTCCTGATGTCATCCTTTTCATCATCACGGTTGCCGTGCGGCACTAGTCGCGACTACATACTACGGGTCCGGCTAACCTCTTTCTTGATTTTGTATAAAACATGGGAGGTGATGATATTGGCTTTAGTGGGGACGTCGACCTCCGGGATGGGTATGTATGCTTCCTTCCAATTTGAGTCGTGTTTGCGGCGTAATGCGTCTTCTATTACCCACGGAGGTACGACCTCAAGCTTGCGGCGGGAAACTTGGGCATTCCTGATCTCGGCGTGAATGTTTTTGAGCACATCCTGGAGGGAAGACTTCAAGTCGCCAGAGTGCTCGGTAGCTTGGTCAACAGTGGAGTCGCCGATGTCACGTGAGGGATAAACGGTACCTCTGGATGCGAAGAGTGAGGTGTGGAATGGCACATCGGTTTGTGAGGCAATAACCAGGTTCACGCGTAGTTTGAGGGGGGCAGCAGGAGGTGGGTCGTCTGGGATAGTAGTGGGTGGGTCATCGAAAGTGACAGTGGTGGTAGCTCTCGGTGGGGGCTTTGGTAGTGGTGCGGGAGGCATGGCGGGTTCCGGTGGGTTGATGTCACCGGGTGTGTCCACGTCGCTGCTCATCAATGCGGTTGATAGGAGATGCGAGGGGGTTAAGCGAATGTCTTCGTAAGCCAAGGCCATAGCAGGACCACGCGGCTAGCGGCGACACCATACGCGGTCGCACTGAGCACTTTCCACCTTCGCAGGAATCCATTCCGTACGTTGATTATTACTAGTAGTATTAAAGAAAAGAAAAAAGTCGGTGCCGGGAGGGAGAAGGCGACTGGGGATAGTATTAGTTTCCCTTGATTTCAGCAGTTGTTGGATCGCACGAAGGGACTCTTGCTCACAGTGAGCATCCAGGAGATCCTGAGTGATAAGAGTGGTCGGGATGCCGATGACAGATGGGGAGCATCCTCTAGCCAGTTAGAATGCACTCAGAATTTTTGATCCCGAAAAGATGTTGGTGAGGAACGAACATCGGGATATGACGGCCTCAAGGGTTGCTTCAGGGAGTTCCCGAGCTAGAAGATAGAAGATATTCTTAAAGACCACGGTATTTATTTCGACTATACCGGTCTTATTTTGACGTCGGGCTGGATGAGGGAGCATAGTGATATCATGCTACTGGAGGAAGCGCCTCAGCGTCGAAATCTGGAACTCGGGATCTGAGCCAAATCTCGCTCGAGATCCATGTAGGTCTATCCACATCTGTCGCATCATATAAGCCCTTACTTTTGCCGTGTAGTTTTGGGAGATGCAACGTTCTCAGTAGGCTGTGCCGGTATCGACAATATTCAGCACAATATGTTTCTTACCATGAAAATCGACCCACATATAGTCGACTTGGATTTCCTGGTTGAAGGCCTCGTTGATGTAAGAGATGGAGATCTTCTTCTTATGTCTAGGTCGTCCTTCGGAGGCACAAATCTCGCACGCATTAAAAAAATTATTGAAAGCTTCTGCGAGTTCCGTCGTCAGCATACCTGCCTTATCATGGAGGTTCTTCATTTCGTCGGAGCTTGCATGGGTAAAGAGATGGACCTTTTTGGCCGTAGAGAGTGCAAGTCGATTCCGGATACTTGCCACGAAGGAACCGATGGTAGTCCTTTAATGAGGAGCAATCTCTACACAAAAGCGTGGGGCAACTTTTTCTTTCGTGATATATGTGAGTAGTCTCCGGGGCGAGGTATCACTAGGAAGTAGGAGTACGATTTGAGGCAATTCACCACGATTGAAGGTGTCACAATCCTGCTTAATATCCAAGCCCAGAATAAGTAGCGATGAACCTGGAACCGAATCGAAAGCCCGAGATGTAGGCTTTCCATCGATATCAAACATGATAAATGTCCATGAGCATGTTATCAATTTCGCCTCAAGACAGTCTTGACCCTAGCCATGTATATAAATCTCTCTTGGTTCATTTAGGCGTAATGGCATTCCATGAATCCCACATAACTTAGCCGCATTGTTTATTCCACCTGTGCAGGTTGGAGCTCTTTGGTCCAATATGGGATTAGCATCAGCTGGGAGCTGAGCTGATCCTATTGACGAAAAAACGCGGGAAATTGTCTGGGGTGTTTGGTGACAGGCTCATCGATAGGTGCTTTCGGATTGGCCTCCTCAGTTTCGGGATTTGAATGTCGGCTATCGCGAATCGCTTTGGCATCTCCTCTGCACAGAAAGGCTAATCCTTCCACCAATGCCCTACTTTCCCATAGGCACAACAAGGAGAGGATGCCTTTGGACCTTCACCTCGAGGGATTTGACGCTTCCTGTCATCCGATCCGTAATGCCTTTTTCCGAGCATGCTACCTAGAGTTGCACGAGGAGCCACTTCAGTGCTATTGTGAGATTCACCAGGTACACTGACGATCACTTCACTAACTCTTCTCGTAGCAGCATCGAGGGATATTTTGGGGAGCATCGTACTTTCTTGATTACGAACGACTCCAGTATCTTCGTAGATCATATCCAGATGGTTCACACTGAGAGATACTGAAGACCAAGCATCGTCAACAGTGCCATTATCACTACTCACGGAGTCAAGAATGACAGATAGTTCATTCCGCAGGTATACGAGGCTAGTGCGTTTGATTGAAAGGATCTCTGGCGTCTTGCGTGTTACAAGTGACGCTTCACTGATAAGTTGAAGGATTATGTAATTGAGAGTAATTTCCGGTAGTCGAATGTTCTTCAAAAGGATCATAGCAAATAACTGAGTATCTTGCATGAAATTCCTTTTACTACAGTTGTTGAGGTACAAACTAGCACGACCTTTGAACCATCTCGCGTATGTAGAAGATGATTCCGAATATTTTCGCGTGCAGTTGTGGACATTCTGGAGCATGCTGACAAGTCGCTGGACGCTTTCCGTAGGTGTGTCTTCAGCGACTATAGAGATGAATGTGTCGATCATCTTACACTGCAGAGGGTCTGTGACATCGGGTTTCAAATCGAGGATCCCTGTCTCGATGGCATGGTCGAGGAGATATCTTGTCAACTCGTCGACTGCTAGATAAAGGTTATTTCCAAGTGCTGATTGCGTAGCCTTCGCATGCTTACATCCACCTGTGGCCATGCGGGAGACAATGTGTACCCAGCGACGGACTTTTTGTCGCCAAATGAATTTGTTGGAATCTGGAGTGAAGGAGGTGGACCGGTCGGTTTCCTCGGAACAGAGTTCAGGGCTGGGCTCATGACTGTTGTAAGATTGCTGGTCGCCATGAGTCTGATCTTACGAGGGATGGTGTAATGAGGGAAACCGCTGTAATGGTGAACAGATGAAGAATAGATAGATGCGGCTCAAGCCGGAGAATGCAGATTCTCGAATAAAGTTTAGGGGTTTAGAGGTTTTATGAAAAGCGATTACTCAGAACACGAAATTAAAATAGAACAATTATGACCGGTGTAACCACACGTTCTTTCAATAGATAAACAAAACCAACTGAAAAGCATAGTACGCATCTTCTTCTTACATTTCTAATTCCGGACGCAGCCTGAAATGGGTAGGAAACTGTGTCTGGTCCCTTAAGAAAACGGTTTCATTGATGCTCAACTTAAAGAAAACTTTTCTTTCAACAAAAAGGCTAACAAGACAAACCGAAGCAAGAATAGAAAAGAATACGGAAAAACTGTAACACATAGAACAATTGTAAGTTATCCCAAAATTCTCATCGTCTTCTTCTCCGCGAAGCAGCAAAAGAACATTATTTTACATATCAACTAAAACAAAAACCTCAATTTTCCAGTGACTACTGGGCGTATGCAACGGGTATTGAAAGACTTTACAACTATGAAGTAAATGAAGATATAAAATAGCACCAGAATTGATACCTAGACATGTTCAGGGAAGGTTAGAGTGGGCACGAAAATTTCACGGGTTTTCGATGGCACAATTGTGGTGAGTTGGTCCAGCGGGGCCTCTACACGGCAAACTCATTGGCTTCGAATGTCTGACTTTAACAGGAATGCTACTTCATAATTTCATGCAGGCCTAATGCTGAAAAGGACCAAATGTCAGGGACCCTGAAACTTTAGTATAAATACCGTGCTTTACCAAAAAAAATGGACACAGTTCGCATGGGACTCCGAAGTGACATTGAGACAACCACTCTCTACCTACCTCGTCTGTTTCACCCTACTTATCGTATCAACTCGACTCTACCGGTACAATCTCCCAAAAGCTATATCTGGTAAATCAGCGCAGTTCAGCTGTACCCATATGGAATGAATGCCTGCGAATTATGGAAAGTTCTTCGCACTTATTCAAGAACCTCGTATTTCAAGCATCTCTCGCAAGTCGTTTCACGATTTTCATGGCGAAAGAGCATCGTACGAAGTCGCTGTAGTTGCGCAAGGCGGAATGAATCCTGTTCCGTGGTCAAGTTGTTTTAATGCATTCTTTCTCCGCTCTATGGTTCGATCTCAAGTATTTGGCAAAGCGGTAGCTTCTGTCGTCTAACTCACGGATGATATCGTCGAGCAAAATTTGAGTGCCCTCAGGGTGCAAAGCTGTTTTGGACGGTGATGCCATTGGCCGAAGTGAAGAAGAGAGTGAAGCTCAATGCCCACGAAACTAGCGCACGCTTGCCTATCATCATGTTTCAGACGCAATATTTAGACCTATGCGAACGACACGGATGGGATTTCGTCGCAAAAGTTCCGAAAATGGCTGTTAGACATATTCTTTCAGTGTTACAACCACCGGAACTCAAAAACCCCATCCACGATGCCCTAAAGCAGGCCCAATACGATCTAGGAGACACGTGTTTTGGGGTTTGTGAACATTTTCAAAAAAAAGCTGAAACTTGCGAACGTTTCTACACTCTCCGCAAGTTTTATGATCCAGGAAAGTCAAGTCCACCGACCAAGTCAAAGGGGTTCTCAAGTGCGTCCTGGAGCCCAAGTACTTCTTACAGGAAGAAAAGAGCAACGCCATGCATTCACACTGAGTCCAATGAAGAACCCTGACTGAAAGACTGCCCGAAGAGCATAAAACCCTCGATGGACATCTTTTCAAATCCCCTGGGATGGTTCAACTAAGTCCCACAATCAAGACAGTCGCTGGTTCTTGCCGTCTCAGAAATATGAAGGCATACATAATGCTTTGTATGGACCAACTTCTCCTACCAGGAACCCATTGCTCCGGTGGAATTGTGCTTGGAGATCCTTTCCTGGTACATTCTAGTCTAGATGTCAAAGAATTTATCGCAAGTATCATCGACCATCTCTATTTCATTGAGTATGGAGCGCTTGATCAAGAGGAGTCTTCTGTCAAGATTGTAAAAGTAGGAATCCGACTTCTTACCGAATAAAGCAAGGAAGAAAAAATGATACCTCCGAAGCGCCGCCTCGTTTTTGAAATATCGTCTCGAATATCGATTTTGCTTAGAAGGAAGATGACGATATCGATCATAAGGATCTCCAAATGAGAGAACATGACGAAGAAGAACTCGATTCCACTACCTCCACTGCAATGGAACGTGCTTGTAAAGCTATATATGCTGAATACAAAAGATCATTGAAGAGATTGGTTCTAGAATTCAAGGACTTCTTTCGCGTTCGTCTAGGTTGGGATCCACTGGTGGATGGTCCACCTATGGTAATCAAGTTTGAAAGTAAAGAAAGACCAGTCAAACGTTCGGCAGAGAACCTATTCTTCTGAACAGCTTGATTTAGTGAAGAAGAAGTGGGAAGGACTTCTCCGAGTTGGTTACCTTTACCGTAGTACAACGTCCAAATGGGATTGTGCTCCAATACTTGTATCAAACCCTGGAAAATAGCCATTGCGATTGCTATTGATTCAAGACATCTCAACCAGCAAACAAAGAAGAACATATGGCCTATGCTACATGCAGAAAAAATGCTTGCTAAACTAAATGGAGCACACATCTTATTCAAACTAGATTTCATTCACGGATACTGGCAGTTCTCGCTCGCAAAAGAATCTCAGGAATTCCAATCATTCCATACCTCTTTCGGTGTGTTTAGCCCCAAGCGAGTCTTTCAATGGTCTATGAATGTACTATCTTATATCAAAGAAAGCATGGAAAATCTAATTGCAAATCTTAAACTCTTGATTTCGCATAATGATGCACTTGGATTTGAAAGCGATGAGGCATCCCTACTCAAGAATCTAAGGACCATTTTAGAAATTTCTGGTACAAGTGGTCTCAAACTAAATTCACTCTAGTGTGACCCTGCTTCCAAGCAAATGCAATTTTGTGGATGAAGAATAGAGTCTGACGGAGTTTTACTTAATACACGAAACTATGAGGCATTGACTTCAATGTCTCTACGAACTACTGTTGGTTCCCTAATAAAACTCGTACATGGGGCTAACTGGATGCCTACTGCCATTCCAAGTTTGTCAGAGTTAATTAAACCACTACATTATCTTCTAAAAGTGGAATATACTCTGCAAGAATATCGAAAGAAGTGAAGGGTTGCTAATCGCCCTCTTTCTGAATGGAAGGACGAGAAAAATGCAGCCTTTGAATCCTTCATTCAAGCTCTTATCAACCAATTTCAACTATCCACTGCTGATCCAATGGTTTTTCCGGATGCATCGTCCACTCATTTGGCTGTGTGTTTTACTAAAGTTGATGAAGAAGAAGTATAGAAAGAAGTACTACGTCCTCAAGATTGGAATCACTCAACAGTTGCATGTGTCTCAGAAATTATTCGTGGTGCATCATTCAGATGGACCACATGCGAGCAAGATTGCTATGCAATTATCGAAAGTGTTACCCGCTAGGCTTATATACTTGCAACTTGCGGAGAACTCTCCATGTTCACCGATCATAAGAATATTCTCTACATGCTTTCGACTAAAAGATATAACGCAAACTTTGCTCGTCACGTCGTACATAAGACACAGTGATGGGCTTTGCCACTAGCTAAATTTATCTTCACCATCCAGCACATCCCGGGTGAACACAAAGTCTTGGCAGATATCTCCACTCGTTAAGCTGTACCAGACTCCTCGGAATCTCCACCTCGAAGGGTATCTCAACTTAAAGTTCTTCTTACTACCTAAGACTTTCCAGAGCTACAATCCTTACAGGCTATTTCTCGATCAAAGAAAAGCACCCGCCTACTGGTAGTAGTGGTTTTGTTCTATCTTAATAACCTCTGAATCTATGGAAGAATTCTGATGATAAGCTAGGCATCCCTGATGAAGATCAAAAAATGCAACTTCGTATTTATGTATCGGCTCATTGTGGACTAATTGGACACCGTGTTATACGTCCTAATATGGAAACTATCAAAGCGGAGGTTTTATGGTCAATTATGGAATCAGATGAAAGAGCGTTTTTACAAAGCTGCTTCGCACGTATCGTTTCTGACGAAAGATCAGAAGTTCCTCGTCCACTTGGTCGTGAAATCATGCCGAGAAAGTTTTTGAACTGCTCCACTTTGATTTCTTATATGTGGGACAGTCAATGACAGGCCATGAATACATCCTTATCCTTAAAGATGACTTTTCTGGATATTTATATCTCCGCGCATGTGAAAATGCAGATGTAGAGACTACTGCAAATGTATATACATATATCTATATGTATATTGGTTTAATACTTTACCACCTTTGTTCCTGTTAATCAATGGTTCTCCGATCAAGGACCTCACTTTCTCAACAAGGTTAGGGAAAAACTGGGGAATTCCGTAAAAGCGAAGAATCGCCTTTCCACAGCTTATGCTTCTTGGTCAAATGAGACCGTTGAGTCGGTTTCCAAACACGTTCTTCGAGTCATTAATGCATTTAATACGGAAACACGTACTTCTGAAGCAGAATGGACGAAGTCTGTTACTATAATTAAGAGTATCATTAACAACTCTCAGTTCAAACGTCTTGGTGGAAGAGCTTCTATTACAGTTCAAACCGGTATGTCATCTGGGAATAAATTAAGAATTGCTGTGTTTGAGATGAAGATAAGGAAATCTCGCTCCGTGAAAGAATTTCTGATGATGCAGAAGATCAAATTTGAGTCCCTTCTCGATATCCTTGATGAAATGCACCGAAACATTCAAAAATCTTTATCTAGTACCAGAAAAAAGGCAGTTGATTTACAAAACACTAAACCCCCATTCTACGGTACAAACCGGTAGTGGGTGACTATGTCGTTGTTGCCCGTTTCGTGGGACTCACAAAAAAGATGTCTACCAATTGGGTTGGACCTCGTCGTATCAAAATTTTACTTTCCGACTTTACCGTTGAAGTTGAACACCTGATTTCGCAAGAGGAGAAGGTGACACATATCTGTTGTCTCCGGGCTCGTGCAGATCACCTTTTGTAAACCAAAGTAAAGCTCAAGAAAGTTGCTGAATTCACTGATCGTATCTGGCACTCCATTCACAAGCTCAAGGATATTCGCGAATCATCTAATTCGTTTAATGCATTAGTCAGCTAGAAAGGATTGACTAATGCTGGTGATTCCTGAGAACTCCTTTCTTATATGGTCGAGAGCGTTCCTAGCAAAAGTCTGAAATTCTTTAAGAGACGTCGAAGTACTCCTGTTGAATGTCGTGCTCGCTTTTCTCTCGATCTGGGTGTTAGCCGTAGCGAACTGTGATGATTTGGTCAACCAGGGCCTCGTTACGGCCAAATCATTGTCTTTGAATGTCTCACATGATCAGAAAAGCTACTTTTTGTGTAGGACTAATGCTGAGAAGGACCAAGTGTCATGGACCCTGACACTTTAGTATAAATACCGTGTCGTACCAAATGGAAAAAATGCAGTTTTCAGGGGGCTTCGAGGTGACCTCGATATCACCACTCTCTACCTAACTCGTCTTTTTCACCCTACCTACCGTACCAACGTGACTTTTTCAGGACAATTACCGAACAATATTGGTTTATGCTTGTTATTTCTGATGAAAAAAATATAATCTGGATGGCGCGGATGGATATTACTACTAATGGAACGATAAAAGAAAGGAAGAAAAGGTTTTGTCTAGAAGAAAAGCTGGTGGGGGAGGAATTATGATTCTGAATGCATTTTGCGAAAACAGACACAAAAACTAAGCTTCTTCTGTTGGAAATCAAGGTTCCAAAACGTATTTCAATACTTTGGAAAACTATTTTCTTCCAATTTATTGAAAGGTCTACAGTGGAAGCTGGATTTATTAACAGGAAAATGCTGCTATACAATGTTAAAAATATAAAATAAAGTCGTTTGGATCTAAACAAATTGAATTGAAGTACTGAAGTGGCTTGCACGCAATCCTGATTTAAACCCATTCGAGAATAAATGGGGGGGTCTATCTCGTGCGTTTTATGAGAGTGCAAGGCAATAGACTGATGTAAAATCCCTTAAAAGCGCAATTCTTGAAGATTGGGGAAAATTGGTTGTACGTTTGAGGTATAATTTGCGAAAAAGTATGGAGAGACGTTTTTTACAATTGTTAGAAAGATGTGGGAATAGAACGAGCTATTAGTATGTTCTTATAGCGTACCATGAATAAAACAATGTTTGTTGTTCTACTCCAATTTCGCACTCTACAGTAGACTTTGCATGTTTTCTTGAAAAAACAGGAGCGTTTTTATAAGATACAGTGCGTTTCAAAAACATATCCTTTCCTAAAACCGGGCCAAAAATGGCGTTTTCTGTAATATAAATGTCAAATTGAACACGAACGCCACGTATGGACAGAGGTGTTGGACGTTAGATAAGGGCGCTGCGCCGTCGCAAAGACGTCCAAGTAAAGAACAAGTATCGATCTCCTTTCACATGTTATGGAACCCATCTTACGCCACTACTAATTTCGTCGCTTTCCTTCTTCTCGTCACATTTCTTTATCTCGCCTCACTACCCTTCCATCGAAATCTCGAATTTCTGGACCCTATCCTTCCAGCTTTATCACAACCTATCCACCCCGGCGCCAAACTAGCCCCGCACAGAGCGATTCCTTATTCGCTAACAACGCACCGAAGACGTAACTTTGGTCCAAATCTAACTCCACCTCGTCCAACTCAACGAATCGGAAACCACCGTCCCAATTGATACGACACAACATCTACTCCTCAACATCATGGATCAAGTTTTTCATGTTCCCAAGCTAGACATGAAAAAGCCCTTCTTTTGGAAAATGGCTTTGGAGTCCAACCCCACGACCTTGGACGCACTACACCACATCACGAGCAGCCGTTTAAAACCTCACCACTAGGCTGCTTTCAAAAATTTCAGCAAAAATGAGCTCACCCTTCGTGCCTTAAACCTATCTACAACCCGAGCCAAACTAATGAATCTACTAACAATCAATCCCGTTCCGACGCCTTGGGGCCTGCTTCAAGCGATCATGGACAACCTGAAAACACACTCTCGCGATGGTCACAAATATTTGAAATCAGAAGCGAAAAGCCTACACTTCACGACTGGTATGGACATTGACGACTTCGTCGGAAGACATTATTCTCTCTGTGCACGCATGTTCGCCTCACGATTTCCAAACATTATGGAAGAATCTACCTCCGTAGAATTTTTCATCGACGGGCTTTGATTCAACTCTTCCACATTTGAAACCGGATGTCAGCTGCTGTCAATCAACCTATGATCACAGAAGACTCCAATACTACAACATCCCCGCATTTTCTACCCTATCAACACCCCATCAGTACCCACTGACTGCGTACCCAATTGCCCCCACCCCACTCGCGCGAGAACTCCTACCCTGCACACGTACCAACTACGACGGGGGCAACAAAACCAACCGAAATTCACACACTGCAGCTTCCACCAGCAAGTTATGCAAGTTCCTCCTAACCATACTGATGAACAATGCAGAGATACAAGGCACCCGAAGTTCAACCAGCCACCCACTCTAATCGCAAAACCAGAGCCCGTAGGCGTAGGCGTAGGCCAAGCACGTGCACAAGCCTATCGCATTCTTGCCGTACCTCCTGGACTGTGTGCAAATCCATTCTTCCCCGCTGCTCACGCTCAAGCATTTCCCCCGGAAACACCCGTCGCACTGAACCAACTAGCACAGCCATCGTATCACTACGACGCCCCTGCGGAGCCACAGGACAATGCTGCTGCCGTCGTGCACCCCAAACCCCATATCGCGGGTATGTTCATCCTAGACTCTGCAGTCCACCCCACTCACATCAAGTTTCCTCCGAAGCACATGCCCTCCGCTACATACATTTCCATTCTAGCCGCCGATAACCAAACAACTCCATGCACACATGCCGGCACCTTACGGATAAACCTGCATTAAAATAATTCCGTGGGTCACGAGCATCCCGAAGCCTGGATCGTTTGGTTTGGATGGAAATCCCATTCGTAGCCGCAACAATCCCCCAAAATGCACTCCTTCTTAGTTCTTGAAACTGTAATGGATTTCGTACGCATTCTTCCTGAGTGGTCAGAAATGTTGATGGAAAGATTTGGTCAAGAACCAAAACCTTTTTTGAAGAGAAATATGATAAACTGTTGATTGACTGACTGATTCCATAAGGCCAACATATTTATAAATAGCTCGCTCTAGCTCAAACCCGAAGAGTGACAAATTGCATCACTGCCACTGTAACAGATCCTGCCAGAGACCCATTTTGTTGTGGAGCAAAACCCGGCGACGGGAAGTGCTCTCAAGGTGTTCGAAGCCTTGCTCCCTGGGGGAGGCAGACTCAGAGACAGAGCCCTCCGTTCCACCCGTAGTGTGGGGTGTAACTCCCACGGGAGATTCCGGCAGTACCGACGGAGGTGAGGGGTAGAAACCGTTGGATCGGGAATGGGTATGTGTATCCCAAGAAATGGGGGAAAATCCGGCGAAGAGGAAAAACGGGGCGAGGGTCGGGCACTAACAGGCACCGGACCCGAGAACCAGAAAAGGGGCGAAACAACAAAAGAAACCCAATACAGGGGCGAAAACCTGTCCTCGAAAGGAAACACAAAAAGCACGCAACAAGTAAGCAGAACCCCCACGGGGTATCGTGCACGCAAATCGTCTGAGCGGTCCCAAGGGGGTGGTTGCACGGAACCCAAACGTGGGCACTCTCCAAGTGGAGTCGTGTCCCTACGCAGGCGTTGCTAACCAGAGCCCGTTCCGGGTTGTAAGGCCGAAACGATGGCGACGAAGAACCTCTAAAGGTATCGAAGACCAACCTTGGTTCCCATTTACTCTGAGCTTCGGACTGTCAGATCTCGCCTCCCTAAGTAGGGCCCACTAACTAAACTCTACAGTAGGGCACACCTGCTCAGGGCCATACACGTGGAGATCCCACTGCCAGGGCCCAAAAATCCAACGTTCTAACAAATATCCGAAAATCGGTGCCAAAATTAAGCCACGTGTATCACGGGGCCAATCCAACCATGGGCCATCCGAATTTTCCCTTATAGGCGAAATATAACCAGAAAACAGTGCCACCTCAGCACACCTTAGAGGGGATCATAGTCATAACCCTCGGAGGGTTCAATCCTCATTCTATGAGTTGCATCTTCAAGTTTCCCCTAACTGGGCGTTGCTCTACATCTGCCCCTCGTTAAGACGAGGAAGAACATTCCGAGCCGCGGGTGTCTCGCGTTCCGGTCGCCATATATACTGCTCTCTCAATGGGGTCCTTCACCACTTCTGGGGATCGCCACAAAACCGGCACATCGGGACAACTTTCTCCTACTCCTCCGACTTTCGGCGATAAGCAACTTCTCGCAACAGCAGTCTCAACCAACCCTCTCAAGGGAATTAATCCATACGTCACCAACCCACTCTCGGGGCCATCGGCCTCCGCACCGGCAGACAACGAAGCTCCCCAGCAGGGTGGAGAGTTCTCCGATGCTACGGACCATCATGCGTCAGATCGACCTTGTCCCAGCGTTGGGTTCGGCCAGCAACGTGCAGGACCTGTATCCAATCTTGGACGTGATCGACAACACCCAATGGGATCGAGTTCCAGTGGAAAATCAGCCCGCAGGGGAAGGATCCGCGCGAGACAAGTCTCCTGGCCGGTACGATCCGGGCTCCGGTAACTGGGTCTATTACAATCCCTTCGAAGGGGTTCGCATCAGCGCGGCGCAAGCACGGGCGCTGATTGACTCGCCTCGACCGATGCCAGTGGGACACCCGACGGGGTTCATTTATACCGACGATTACGAGTACGAGCCTCCAGTAGACCTGGACGATCCAGCGTTGGATAACGACGTGCCAGCTCCTAGTGGAGTACTCCCGGTGGAGCCATCTGCACCCTTCCAACCAGTGGGAACGACCTCAGCTGCGGCGGCGAATGCATCCGGTGGCGGTCCATCTGCTCCCCCCGGGTGGGGTGTGAACACCCTTGCGCAGGCGCCGGTTGCCACTCCGCAAGCGGATAGTGTGCGACAAGGCCTCGTGAACGCAGGCATTCCGATTCCCCCGGGTATGACGGATGTGAGCCAGATGTTGGCTTTCGCCTCGGCGTACCATCAGGGTCAGAGTCCCAACGGTGGGGCGGGTCCCTCCTCGGGCTTTCCGTAGTTCCGCCTTCGGGCAATTGTAGAGTCCATAGCTTGGCGACAATAGTAAACTTCTGATATTTGCATAACTTCTTTTCTTCTTCCTTCCTAGGATCTTAACTTCTACTTCATCTTCTTCATTCCTTCTTAGGATCTTCTTCATCTTCTTCCCTTCCTAGGGTCCAATCTTCTTCTTAATCTTCTTCTCCACTTCGTGGGTCTTCTTTTCCTTTTTTCATCATAAACTGTCCCGATAACCGGTGTTGTGTTCCCCGGTTAACGGCGCTAGGCCGAGGGCCAGTAGACATTCCCTCTCAATACGTGTTCTTCGGGATACTCTCCTCAATTCCTCTTCAGAGGTCCAACATCTTCCTCACTTCGAGGTCGCATCCACAACAGTTCCCGTGGTGGCTTACCCGACTTGGGCACGATCCAGACTTGGAGGCAAGGTTACCCGAGCGCGTCGGTGATAGGATAAAACCTTAGACCTCGGAAGGTGCTCAATGGGTTCCACTGTATCCTCATCAGGCGAGAATCCGTACCATCGGACTTGGTAGCAAACTTCTCCCTCGGCGGTGTAGATGTGACGCACGATGCGATCGATAAGGAATTCCTGCGGGTACACTTTTCCCTGTTCGGGCTTCTCTTCCATCTTGGAACGCTCTAGTTCCCTTGAGGGTGTCAACGTAGGGTCTAGACACACCCCGGTGGGTTCTTTTCCGTGTTGCAAGCGGGTCTCAGCACTTCGTCCAAACGGCGCCGAGTGGCCTGTGGGCTACGTTGTAACTTCCGTCTACGGAATCAAACGGCCCAGTTTTGGGTTCTTCTTAAAGCTAAGATCTTCTCGATAACAACGGTGTTCTTAGAATCCGTGACGGTTGAGAAACCGCGACGCGGTAGTGTCTCCAATCTCAGGGGGGTAAGACGTCAACGTCAACCCGAGCTACGGGGACGAAGGTTGCTCTTGTGCAATGCGCCGTGCAACGGAGGCGGTTTGACCGACGGTTGGTCGTCGGAGCCTTTTGATTGGCTAAGTGAGGCGGTCTGCGCGACGGTTGGTCGCCAGAGCCTTTTGATTGGCTCACTGAGGCGGTCTGCGCGACGGTTGGTCGTCAGAGCCTTTTGATTGGCTCGGTGCCATTCGACGTGTGCCACATAAATGCGCGGGCGCCGGTTACCACTCCGCAAGCGGGTGTGAGGTGGCTCTTCCGACACGCGCTAGCACTCTCCTGAGCTGTCCTCCACGGGTCCCACTCATTTCTTTCCCATTCCTGAGGGTTCCAGTGTCTCCATAGGAGTTCCTATTCCCATTCCATAACGGAGAGCCAAATTTGGTCAACCTCGTCGTCGAGATCTTCCCCGTGCGGGTCCGCTGACACAGCTCGTTCCAGAGAAAGCGGGGTTTGAGTGTGCGACACCTCAGTGTCTCTTCCGCGGCGGCGGGTGATCGTCGGCCCTGTAGGCGTTCCGGGTGCGGAGTTCTCCACACGACTCTCCCTAGGCGGGTTTTCGTCATCTTTTCTGACGTCATGCTCGGCTGGGTCGGCGGTGATGTCGCTACCCATACGCTGGGGTTGTGAATTTTCTGTCGCCGGCTCGGTCGGGCTCGACGTCTCACTGTGTGAACTAGATTCCCTGTTAGGGCGACTGGCTGACGCCGAAACATCGTCCTGCAAAGGAACTAAGTCCTCCTCCCCCTCCTTAGGCGGAGAGCCAGGAGGCTTGATTACCTCCGGTGGGGGAGTAACTCTGTAAGAGTTCGTTGGCTGGGCCCTTGAGGGAGCGGGCCCAGGTTCGGGAGCATCCGAAGTTAAAGAGCCGGTCGGCGAATCCAGACTCTCGTTGACGAGTATATCGTCACAAACATCATCCGTCAGCGGTTGAGCTCCTCCCTTGAGGTCCGATACCCTAAAGCATGGGATGTCATCGTCCTCGTAGGGTTCTGTTTCCGCTGTGGTTCCCAAGCGGGATAGTGCATCAGCCTGAGTGTTCAGCTTCCCTTTCTTGTACAGGATCTCAAAGTCGAATTCCGACAGTCGGAGACGCCAGCGCATAAGGCGGCCCGAGGGTTTGGAGATCTCCAGGAGCCAACGCAAGCATGCGTGGTCCGTATGGACTTTGAAACGAGTACCCATCAGATAGGGGCGAAGTGTAGCTAAGGCCCACACAACGGCTAAACATTCTTTCTCGGAGACCGAGTAGTTCCTTTCATGGACATTCAGGGAACGTGACCAGTACCCAATAGGGTGACGTTCACCATCCTCAGAGGATTGGAACAGTGCACACCCTACTTGGTTTGCACTAGCATCGGTGTCCACTTCGTAAGGGAGCTCAGGATTGGGTAGAGCCAAGATTGGCGGTGATGTTACGGCATTCACCAGTGCCGTGAAGGCAGACGCTTCCGCGTCGCCAAAAGGTTCCAGTTCAACTGGTTGTCCCTTCGTCAGGAGCCTGTTGAGGGGGGTGGCAATATCTGCAAAGTTCGGGACGAATCGGCGATACACGTTACACAGACCTAAGAAGGATCGCAACTCCGTTTGAGTTTTCGGGTGTTTTGCTTCCTTCAAGGATTTCACTCGTACTTCATCGATTGCAAGCTGTCCGGGACGGATGATATGACCCAGATAATTAACCGAATCGGTGAAAAACTCGCACTTCTTGAGTTTCAAGGTGATTCCCGCGTCGCGGAGTATCTTCATTACGTCTTTGACGTGTTCGAGGTGGTCATCCAGGTTGTTGGAGAAGACAATAATGTCGTCTAAATACACTAGACACGTCCTCCACTTGAAGGGAGCCAACAGAATGTCTATCGCCCGTTGAAACGTTGCGGGGGCATTTGTCAACCCAAAAGGCATCCTCCAGAATCGGAAAAGTCCTTGATGACACACGAAAGCCGTTTTCTCTCGATCTTCCTCCCTAATAGGGACTTTCCAGTAGCCCGAATTGGCGTCGAGGGTAGAGAAAACAGTAGCGCTCCCAAAGGAGTCGATGTATTCGTCCATCCGAGGGATCGGGTATACATCCTTAATGGTTGCCTCGTTCAGGCGTCTGCCGATGAGATGCGGGAACATGGTTGAGATCCCATTTCTTCAATTCCTGAACAGGATCGGTCTGGTCTGCTCCTGTGATAGGGGCCGTAACCTTCTGAGGTTTAAAGTGTTCAGCGTGTGGAGCTGCAGTCGTATGCTCACCGTCTTCCGCGATTTCAGCAGTGTCCTCCCCCTCCATAGGGTCCGCCACACCAAGGACCTCTGCGATAGAGATCTTTGTAGGTACGAACGCATGCGGGTGTGGAAGAACAGAACCCAGGATCTGGTGTTTGACCAAATGCTGCGTTGTCTTTCCAAAGTTGGCTACCAAAACCTTGAAAGGTTTATCCGGTTCCACGGAGACAACCCCATTCGCAAGGGCGAGTTGAAGCCGCGTATACAGAGACGGGTTCGGTTGTACCACATGCACACCAATTTGCTTGGTAACAACTGTGACCCAAACCTGGGTTTCCGGCGGGATAGCCACTGACTTCGCAACCTTTACCCGTGTAGACACCGGGTCCTTCTTCACAGATTCCTGCGCGACAGGGAGAGGAACGCGTGTTCGCGCTGCTCCCTGTAAGGGTTTACGAACGATTGGGATCGTAGACCCGTCTTCGAGTTCCACAGTTCTATTCCGAGGACGGATGGCTTCCACGAAGCGGTCGCAAAAGTCACAACCCAGTATGACTGGTGCTGCAAGTGACTTGCATACAATAAACTCTAGCTGAACGAAATAGGAGCCTAACCTCACCATGAGGGAAATTGTACCCAGTGTCCGTGGCGGGTGGTTGTTCGCATCGGCGATATCCAAACGTGGACCGGTACGAACTTGAACCCGGAGCAGCGGGGGTAACAATTCAACATGAATTAAGTTAGGAGCGGCTCCTGTATCCAGGACAGATATTTGACGAACCATAAACTGGTTGGACAGGCCGAAGTCGGCGAATACCTTATAATTCCGCTTGGCCATTACCATAACTCGATCCGGAATACGGAGATTACGGGACCGTATCCACGGGCGACGGAGGACACTAAAGTATCCCGAGTTAACGTCGGTGTCAGTCGTTTTCCTTGAAAGGATTGTTACAGCTGGGGAGCGAAGCTGGAGCCCCTCGGGCGTCTTCAACTCCGGCTTAGAAGACGCCCCTCCCGCAGGGGAGACTCCCAAGTTTAGTTTTTCGAAGCGGACCCCACCGAATTCGGTGGAGCTGCCTCGAAGGGGACCGGTTGTTCTCGGTTCGCGGGTACAAGTTCTGTATCCCTGTCAGCAAGGTGAGCTCGGAGTATCCTTTGTTCCTCATAGGACCTACTCGGGACTCGAGCTTTCTCCTCAGGGGTTAGAGCCTCGTACTGAGCGATAATTCGTGAACCCTCCCGCAGGGGAAATGTGCAGTCTGGTGCTTTTTGACCACGGAGGTAACACAAATAGCAAATCAGCTCTGCCGGGTTCGGTTGTGGACGTGAATCCACGCGACGTGGTGCTGTATCCCTCCATCCGGGGCGAGAGAACCGAGCAGCGGTATTCGCAAAAGGTAGCGATGCAGCTGGCACCCTCCGTCCGTGGGTATAGAGCGCAGGGTCTTCATCCGTAGTCGGAGCGGATGTCGACGGCAACTCAGACGTACCCATAGATTCGGGGTTACTTCCCATGAAGTGAATGTTATCATTGACCCCCACAGGGGCAGGGCCTCCTGCACGTGACAAAGACGAGTTACCTCCATCGGCGAGGAGTGCACGTGTCGGCCGACTCTTTCGGTTCTGCCGGGCACGGAGAGTATCCCCCTCAGCCTGGGCGTACTGAACCAATTCCAAGTAGGTCAGCTTGCGCTTCTCTTCCCGATGTCGGGCAACCAATGCCCTTATCGAGGGGTCCAAACCATCCACAAACATGGAGCATCTCTCGTAGGCGGGGAATACATTCCCGCATCGGTGAAACGCTTTATTCAAGCGAGTTGAATACACCGTTTCGGTCTCCATCGGATTCTGCCGCGTATCCCTTAAGGCAAGGATTGCTTCCTGAATCGCATTTCCAGTAGCGTATGACTTCAAGAGGTACTGCACCGCTTCGGGCCAGCACGTGACTACCCCTTCCGAGGCTCGGGATGATCCACGGACGGAGTTGAACTGGTCTTCAGCCATCCCCTTTAAGAAATAGGGTAATGCAAGATACGCTTGCGCTTCACTCATACCGAGGATGTCAGCCTCCTGGACGAACCTCGCCAGAAAATCGAGCACCAGAATTGCGTCTGTTCCTGGGAACTCTCTCTTCTGTAGGGTGATGCTCAGCCTTTTGATGTAGTCCTTGACCTTACCCGTTCCGCGGGATGTTCGATCTCCCGAAGGGTTATCCAACCGGTAATAGCGGTACGATAGCAGCTTCCGATAGAGAGGATTCGTCGGCTTCAGCTCCCTTAATCCAAGGTGTTTCCTACCCTTCTTCCGGGTACGGATTGCCCCTTGAGAGGTGTAAGTAGCCTTCGACCGAATCGCCCGGGATGACCGGCGTCCATCTTCACTATCCGAAGATTCGGAGGACGAACTCGATGACGAGCGATTGGGATCGGAATCCGATAAATCCTCTTGGAGGTGAACCTTCTCTTGGACTTGCGGCGGTCCCGTTTAGTGGAGCGGTGTTCTTCGTCTTCCGAAACGTCAGGTTTATCCTTCGAGGCTTCTGCGTCTCCGTCCATACGGATAATGGCCTCGAGGGTGTCCAGCCGAGCTCGGAAGCGTTCCGCTTGCACGTGGTGTTCCTCCACGAGGCTCCGGTACTCCTGGATAAAGACCCCAGGGGTACCAAAGCTTTCCAAAAGGGAGTTCATATCCCTCCTCAGGGTACGAAGGTCATCGGCGACTCCCCGCACCTGGGCGTCCTCCACCTTGAGGCGGAGGGTAGTAACCTCCTGAAGGAGCTCGATGTGAGCCGCGTTGGCGATATCGATTCGAGTCTCCAGGCGCTGTAGTTCAGGGTCGGCCCGACTTCGGGGTGCTGCTGAGGGGGTCTCCACCACTGGAGCTGGGCCCACAGCAACGACCTCTCGAGGACCTGAAACCACTGAGGGTGCTCTCCGAGTGTCCGGATCGATACCAGAATCGTTCCGATCTTCGGGAATTGAGCTCCTCGACCTAGGCGGGGCCGGGGACACTGAATCCGCTTGACGGTTCGATCCAGTCCTGGAACCACGGGTAGGCGGCGACATGCTGCAGACACGACACCGACGATTCGGGGTAACGATGAAATTCGATCACGAGATTCCCGGAGAACGGATGACGTAACACAAAATAAAAATAAAAACCAATTCCACCCTTTCCAAAGGAGACCACTACAACAAATCTCCACGACGGTGCTTCCTCTTCCAAGAGATATTCCAACACGTGGATGACCAACCCAAAAGTCCGAGAACGGATTCTAAGTCGGGAGACCACTTGTGGAGCAAAACCCGGCGACGGGAAGTGCTCTCAAGGTGTTCGAAGCCTTGCTCCCTGGGGGAGGCAGACTCAGAGACAGAGCCCTCCGTTCCACCCGTAGTGTGGGGTGTAACTCCCACGGGGGATTCCGGCAGTACCGACGGAGGTGAGGGGTAGAAACCGTTGGATCGGGAATGGGTATGTGTATCCCAAGAAATGGGGGAAAATCCGGCGAAGAGGAAAAACGGGGCGAGGGTCGGGCACTAACAGGCACCGGACCCGAGAACCAGAAAAGGGGCGAAACAACAAAAGAAACCCAATACAGGGGCGAAAACCTGTCCTCGAAAGGAAACACAAAAAGCACGCAACAAGTAAGCAGAACCCCCACGGGGTATCGTGCACGCAAATCGTCTGAGCGGTCCCAAGGGGGTGGTTGCACGGAACCCAAACGTGGGCACTCTCCAAGTGGAGTCGTGTCCCTACGCAGGCGTTGCTAACCAGAGCCCGTTCCGGGTTGTAAGGCCGAAACGATGGCGACGAAGAACCTCTAAAGGTATCGAAGACCAACCTTGGTTCCCATTTACTCTGAGCTTCGGACTGTCAGATCTCGCCTCCCTAAGTAGGGCCCACTAACTAAACTCTACAGTAGGGCACACCTGCTCAGGGCCATACACGTGGAGATCCCACTGCCAGGGCCCAAAAATCCAACGTTCTAACAAATATCCGAAAATCGGTGCCAAAATTAAGCCACGTGTATCACGGGGCCAATCCAACCATGGGCCATCCGAATTTTCCCTTATAGGCGAAATATAACCAGAAAACAGTGCCACCTCAGCACACCTTAGAGGGGATCATAGTCATAACCCTCGGAGGGTTCAATCCTCATTCTATGAGTTGCATCTTCAAGTTTCCCCTAACTGGGCGTTGCTCTACATTTGTCACTGATGCCGAGATAAATGTTCTTGAACAAGCCTTTTGAAACTCTGAAAACACTGAATTTGGACACGCGGTACATTCGACGGATCAATGTATCCAATGGTGTCTTTGTATGTGCCCGAAAGTCAAATTGTGGTCTAGGAAGAACGACGCGGAGAGGACCCAAATAGTATTTCATATTTGCACAAACAGCGACCAGAACAGCGTAAAATACAGCTTTTGCACTGCACGAAAGTTTATGCCGTTGTTACAAAGAACTATGAGAAAATTGTTGCCAAAAAGTTCGGGGGAGGTTTTGATGAGAACGGAAACGGAGAGAAAGAGGTATTGGGCTTTTCAAGGCGCTCTGGCGGTGCAAAGGGTGAGTATCGAACGAGCACATGATGCTACCGCTGAGGTGAAGCGTTGCATTCTCTCCGGGCAAGGGGTTTGCAACCTAACTGCAAACCTATAAAACGGGATTGTGGTTTGAATTTTAAAAAAGATTGGCTTTCATAAATCCTGATATTCACAATTCAGAACTCATAGAACTGTCTGTGGGTACTGTAATGTGTACAGTCCTCAAGAAATGGTAGAACACACGTTTATGGAGTGCCCGCAGGATCTGCACTCCGTATTTCACCGCTGGCTTCGAAAGCCATAATGGAGCATTAAAGAAAATAAACCAGTTCTTTTACATTTATTGGTTATTGAGCTGCTCTAAACGCTGCTAGCAGCGGTAAAGTATCCTAAAAGCACATAGTAGTAAATTTAAAGTAGTAATGCGTTTCAGCTCCGTTTTGGATGTACTAGATCTCTATAAAAAGGGCTCTAATGTCTCCAAGTTCTCTCTAGAACGACTTTGACTAACGATTAACCCCCAAAAACATGATTGTCCTTCGAATTTGGAACCTTCAACTTTATCAAAAAGTGAGGCGTGTACTGCATAGGGTCCAGTGAGGCAACTGCCGCTGGAATAGCAACTTCATACATTATACAAACCTGTGAGACGTCTACTGAAAAAGAGAAGTCTAGCGAGGCGTTAGACGCTAGGCAGAGCACCCCCTGTCAGACACTTTTACAGGGTGAAGCGCCCTTGGCATGAAAGAGAGACGGTTTGTGGGTACCAAAGGCACTAAGTATGTGGAAAAGCCCCTCAAAAGTGAAAAGCCTGTGACGGTCGTAAAGACTTGGGAGTCATCTGAGATCTAATTCTGAACCGGAAGCTGCTGCATGTGGTGCTTCGTAACATTTAATGCAAAAGGCCAGCTCCTTGTATAGAGTGAAAACATATTCTTTTGTTATTATCTCTCTTCGGGAAGCCTTGTAGGGATTGTTCACGCCTGGTTTTAGTTAAAGCAGAAGTGGGAATTCTGAAGAAATCGTTACACATCCGGGTGTCTAACCGGAAGCAAGGGTGTCTGACCCCTAGTGACTATTGACATGTCTTTGGTTGCGTCGGTTTAAGAAGATCGAGAAGAAGTTTATATCGAAATATTTTTATCTCATTTAATCTATATGAGCCATTCAGTAACGGAAAAGGCTTATTTTCGCCAAAGTTTACTATATCGTCTAACCCACAGCGTCACACCCAAAGATGGCGCCCACACTGGCCTCAGCAAGCAGTCAAATGACATAAAAATGTGGGGGTGTTCCTATTCTAATTTCGGTCACTGTACATGCATTCTTTGCGGATGATTCGGTGGAAATTCTTGCCGTTCTTTGATTTTTGAATAGCACTGTATCTGCTCGTGAAGTCCATCGATTAAACAGCTTTCCGGCATTTTTCAAGTGCTCATGTGTAGCTCTTAGAAAACTTCTAGAACAATTCAAGCTGGATTCCAGAATGCAGCCCAATTCATGTTAATGTGTAAAGCACTGATGCTGACTTAGGTTGAGGTTTACAAGGAGTATGCCGCCAGGAATTTTCTCAAAGCTTAAGAGAATCTACACTGCTTCGAAACTCTTAATGTCGAAAAATACATCGCTCCCTGCTGGAATATCACATCACCGAAATACAACAAGCACTCCTCCAGTTATAAGCGCAAATTCACCCTTGCCTGGATGTCGTTGCGGAGATGGCGTGGTTGTCTGCGACACTGAGCCTATACGGGAAATGATCACGATCTTGTACCTTAACCCGCGATATTTTGAAATCCAAAACGATGACGGTATGCAGGTGTAATTCTAGCTGGTATTCTTTGTACTTATCCACCGTTCTTTGAACTCGTCGAATCCGATTGCAATCTGGCAACTGTCCCTACTGCAACGGTCTTACCCTCATCTCGTATCATAAACCGACCAAGCTGCGGAAAGACATCGTAGGGTTCTACACACACAGGCTGGGTAGTTCTGAGTCGCGCCAGGCATTTCATTCCGGGCTTCACGAACTTGGGGTGTTTTTGCTTCGCCTTCCCAGCTTTGTTAAGCTCCGCGAGTAGTTCATCAATGACGACTTCTTCTACAGCCGCATGGAGGTGAATCACAGCCGAATAGCCAGCACAAATGATACTCTTGTGCTCTAGAATCATTAGCTTTGCAATGAAAGTGCTTGTATACGAAACCAAACTCCGGGGTGAACATAACACAAAGCCTACTCTCACATCCTCTTCATCGATTCCTTTCAAACGAAGCCGAACGACATCGCCAGGCTCTGCTGCTTGGGCCGTGGATCCTTCTAGCTGAACGGAATCAACCAAAACTTCCACACGGTTCGGCATCATAACAAGAGTATCATTTACTTGAATAACTCCAGATTCCAATTTGCCCATGATCATGGTGCCCATTTCCTTGTGCTTTTCTGATATCGGCATCTTCACTGGTCCGTTTAGAAGACGCTCAGGCGGGCGCAAATGCTCCAGTGTAACAAGCAGTGACTCGCCATTGTACCAAGAACAAGTACCTTTAGACGGTTTGTTCTTGAGGTTGTCCCCAGTCAAACCTGAAACAGGAATCCAAACCAGGCCTTTCGAGTTCCAACCGACATTCTTGAGATATGGTTCGAGCTTCATCTTGCATTCTTCGAAGCGCTCCTGACTCCAAGATCCATCTGACTTGATAACACTTGGATCATCCAGTTTGTTGACGACCACAACCATCTGGCGAACACCTGATGTCTTCGCGAGCATAGCGTGCTCCCTAGTCTGTCCCCCTCTTTCGAAGCCGGTTTCAAACTCCCCTTTTCTGGCTGAAATGACTAGAATCCCAATATCTGCTTGCGACGCGCCGCCTATCATATGTGGGACATAGTTCTTATGACCGGGAGCATCGAGTATAGTAAATCGCCGCGTATCGGTTGTAAAGCTTGCTTGACCACATTCTTCAGTTTTCCCCTTCTCTCTCTCTTGTTCGGAGGTGTCCAACGCAAACGCAAACTTCCAGCTCTCGCGATTCAGAGCCTTTGCTTCCTTTTCATACTTTTCCATGGTACGCTCGTCAACATTACCGGTGAGCACAAGCAGATGGCCAGATATTGTACTCTTGCCCGCGTCGACATGACCGAGAAGTACAACATTTAACGGCTTCTTCTCATCCAAAGCAACATTAGATGAATCGAACTCGTTTTCGTCGGGTTCTGAATCGGCTTTAGGGTCAGCTCTCTCGTCCGCCTTGGCATCGATGGCTTTCAGTCCTTGGTCGTCCTCGGGTGAAGGATCTGCTTTATCCTTTCTGAGGGAGCTGGTGGGCTTTTCGTTCTCGGAACTGATCTCGGAATGGTTTTCCGGGGCTAGAGAGGCGGATATATCCGAGATCTTAGCAGCGCCCATTTGCTCGACAACAGGTTCGGTGGAAGCGGGGGCGGGCTCTTCGTCTTCCCACGAACCCCTGGCCTGAGAGGGAAGCTGTTGCTGGGGGGAGGGGCTTGAAAGCCATGATGGGATGAATTCGCTTGCTTGTGGATTCATAACTGACGACAGCGGTAGGAGAAAAGGCGAACGAAAAGAAGTACGGTGAGCGCCGAAACGGCTGGCTATAGTACCGGGAGTCAGTGGCGGGGGCGGAGTTGCTGCATGACTCTTGTCTACTGTTCAGCAAACGCGTACCAACGAGAAACACGAGCTAATGAAAGCTGCACACGTTCACCCGTGTACCTCTCATGTTTTGGTGTTTTGATTTTGGACTCCCATCGTATTGCTGCTTTCTGGGTGGCAATAAAACTGCGGCGCATCCAGTCTTAAACTCTATCTTTGGACAAGCAATTAACTCGGGTACTTTCAAAACTTTTTAGCCGTAGAAGTTGTGTTTTCAAGAACAACATTATATGTTTTTCGAGAAGCCAAATTCTACCGCACGAATTGGTACGGATATCTGTCCTAATAAATGAGTGAAACATCGAAGACTAGTGTCCAAATTGTTTTTTGATGGCATTTATCTTTCAAAACCTGTCCGAATGTATCTGCTGGATTGTTGTTTATTTCTACTTTATCTTGATACAAAGTAGGATTATTTGCATTCTGCTTTTAATGTATACTAATTTGTACCCTTAAGATAATTATACAAAATGCTTGATATACAAAATTGAGCCCCTAGCTGGAGTCAAGGCCTACTGCAAGGCAGTATCAATTATTGACCAAGGTGGGCATTGAATTGCAGAATGCGCACTCCATTAACAGACAATCCTACGAAGGGTAGTTGTCGCAGTGTGTGCTCATGCATGTTCGACTCGTTCGGATATTTTCAAGTGGAAGGTTGCTATGTGATTCCCGATTAGGAGGACTCCGTTTTAACTCCGAAGCTCAGGCAGTGGCATATGTAAGTAACCATGATGCGCTTCCATCGAAATTCGATTGCACCACACACAAGCCCCAGCCTCAGCACCAGCCGACTGGCCATCGCTTTCCCTTACCTTAGCACATCATCCACCTTCCGACCTTTTTCGTAACCAGACGAAGTCTCGCCCCAGAGCTAACTGCGACTTTGCTTGCCGTTTTCTAAAACCTAACACACAGCGCTTCGAATATCAAAATGCCTTCGCAGTCAGCCTGTCAGCAAAATGTTACTCGTTTCCTAGCACAGAATCATGAGCTTATCTTGTTGCATTTAGGCTATCGACTTCCTGCAGATTTACAGTTTTTGTGCGAAAATCTTCACGGGGTAACTCATGTAATACTCTGTGGGTCGTTTCATCGAGCTCGTAAAATTGCCAAAGCAATCTCCTCCACCTTAGCTCAAAATTTTTGCCGAACTGACCGATACCTTGTGCTTCAACCTTTGCCCTCGGTTTTGATAGCAGCTCATGGAATTGGTACTGGTTCCATAGACGTGTTACTGCATGAAATTTCCCTCGCTTTAGGGGCAGCCCAAGCCTCGGATTGGTGTTTCATTCGCATTGGCAGTTGCGGTGGGCTCGGCATATCTCCTGGCACATTAGTGGTCACCCATCGTCCTGTGGCCGGCGATTTGAATCCCTCACTTCGTATGTTTGTATTAGGAAAAGACGTCCGTTATCCTGCTGAGCTCGACGAGACCTTGAGCAATGCTATTCTTCACAAGGGACTCTTAATGTTTGGCAAAAGGTGTATCAAAGGTGATACTCTGTGCGCAGAAACATTTCACATTGCACAAGGAAGACATGACGGGGCTTTTGTGATGTACGCACGCCAAGATAAGTTGGCTTTCTTTCATAAATGCCAGGAAGCTGGGGTCGTAAACATGGAAATGGAAAGCTTGGCTCTGGCTGCATTCTCGACGAGGATGAAGATTCCGGCTGCCGTTGTCTGTGTGGTGTTAGTGGATCGGCTTCGGTTTGAAACACCAACCGATGACAGCAAAACACTTTCATCATATGAAGAGTATTGCATTGAACTTGTAGTAGACTTTGTTCTCTCTCGAATCTCTGCTTCATTATCGTAGAGCCTCAATAAGATATATGAAGACAACACAAAAAACAATCATTATTGCTATGTTCACAGCCCAAAGCTATATGCCGAACCACGCTTAGCACAGACTACTTCACCTCAACTGAAGATACAGTGACCGTCATAATTATAAGACCAGCGAGTACACCGCCATAAAACTCAAAGCTGTTTGAAACCTCATTCCAACCATGGCAAATACGCTTCCTACAGCCGCATGGAGGTGAATCACAGCCGAATAGCCAGCACAAATGATACTCTTGTGCTCTAGAATCATTAGCTTTGCAATGAAAGTGCTTGTATACGAAACCAAACTCCGGGGTGAACATAACACAAAGCCTACTCTCACATCCTCTTCATCGATTCCTTTCAAACGAAGCCGAACGACATCGCCAGGCTCTGCTGCTTGGGCCGTGGATCCTTCTAGCTGAACGGAATCAACCAAAACTTCCACACGGTTCGGCATCATAACAAGAGTATCATTTACTTGAATAACTCCAGATTCCAATTTGCCCATGATCATGGTGCCCATTTCCTTGTGCTTTTCTGATATCGGCATCTTCACTGGTCCGTTTAGAAGACGCTCAGGCGGGCGCAAATGCTCCAGTGTAACAAGCAGTGACTCGCCATTGTACCAAGAACAAGTACCTTTAGACGGTTTGTTCTTGAGGTTGTCCCCAGTCAAACCTGAAACAGGAATCCAAACCAGGCCTTTCGAGTTCCAACCGACATTCTTGAGATATGGTTCGAGCTTCATCTTGCATTCTTCGAAGCGCTCCTGACTCCAAGATCCATCTGACTTGATAACACTTGGATCATCCAGTTTGTTGACGACCACAACCATCTGGCGAACACCTGATGTCTTCGCGAGCATAGCGTGCTCCCTAGTCTGTCCCCCTCTTTCGAAGCCGGTTTCAAACTCCCCTTTTCTGGCTGAAATGACTAGAATCCCAATATCTGCTTGCGACGCGCCGCCTATCATATGTGGGACATAGTTCTTATGACCGGGAGCATCGAGTATAGTAAATCGCCGCGTATCGGTTGTAAAGCTTGCTTGACCACATTCTTCAGTTTTCCCCTTCTCTCTCTCTTGTTCGGAGGTGTCCAACGCAAACGCAAACTTCCAGCTCTCGCGATTCAGAGCCTTTGCTTCCTTTTCATACTTTTCCATGGTACGCTCGTCAACATTACCGGTGAGCACAAGCAGATGGCCAGATATTGTACTCTTGCCCGCGTCGACATGACCGAGAAGTACAACATTTAACGGCTTCTTCTCATCCAAAGCAACATTAGATGAATCGAACTCGTTTTCGTCGGGTTCTGAATCGGCTTTAGGGTCAGCTCTCTCGTCCGCCTTGGCATCGATGGCTTTCAGTCCTTGGTCGTCCTCGGGTGAAGGATCTGCTTTATCCTTTCTGAGGGAGCTGGTGGGCTTTTCGTTCTCGGAACTGATCTCGGAATGGTTTTCCGGGGCTAGAGAGGCGGATATATCCGAGATCTTAGCAGCGCCCATTTGCTCGACAACAGGTTCGGTGGAAGCGGGGGCGGGCTCTTCGTCTTCCCACGAACCCCTGGCCTGAGAGGGAAGCTGTTGCTGGGGGGAGGGGCTTGAAAGCCATGATGGGATGAATTCGCTTGCTTGTGGATTCATAACTGACGACAGCGGTAGGAGAAAAGGCGAACGTAAAGGAATACGGTGAGCGCCGAGACGGCTGGCTATAGTACCGGGAGTCAGTGGCGGGGGCATAAAACCCCTAAACCCCTAAAACCCCAGCTCCGCGTCTTCCGTATCTATCTCTACAACAGTTTCAACTGCTTGTTGCTCTCTAACCAGCAGAACTCCCTTTTCCGCGCTCGAACCTGTGAGGGGTGTATCGCGTAATTTCACGGACACTGATGTGTGCCAATCATTCCAACAGCTCTTTCGCAGACTTTCGTAGGTACGGACACAGAGTTGGACGCTGCACACAGGGCAAGAAAACGAGGAGCGATGGCCCCTCCAGGGTCCTTTGTGTTGATCGCAAAAAAACACAATAAAGAACCTGCCCTTCCTTGGGTGTGTGCCTAATGAGTGACAAACTCACTGTGCGCTCATCGGTACTATTGAAAAAGGCTTATCGTTTCCGCTTCTTGGCCCTTGCCATCTCTCCCAAGCGCGTTCGCTCCTGCTTGTCTAATGGGATACCTTCATTCTCTATGACCTCTTCTGTCGCAGTAAACAGCGTTTTCTGTCGTATAGTGGCAGAAGGGCTGACCTTCGAAGTTGTCAATATACTACACTGACCTTGTAGGTGATAGATGCGAGGGATCATCGGCCATGCAGCTCCGGGCGAGCTACCATCTAGGTGTTGTCAGCCACGTGTAGTGTTGACATGTACTTTCTGGTTGAGTAATTGTTAGTAATTGTAATTGTAATTATTCTTATTTTAGTACAGTAGTGGAGTGGCCACCTGGCACTGTAGCCAGTGCTGGCCAGGTCTCTGACACTAGGTCAGAGACCGTGCCTTGCTGGCACCTCCCGGGTGATCTGGAGAGTGCAGTCTACTGCATATAGGGAACTGCACCTCCCCTATCCTAATCTAATAAACACAGGCATCACTTGGGTCACGACTATACCTTTTGGTTCATCGTTTCTCAACAACCACACAGGCTTTCGCGCGCGTCGACGCTTGGAGCATGTCTACTACGGTGCCCCGAGACCAAACCTTTTTGATTGTCAATCCCAAGTGTTAACCTTGGAACTTGGAATCAAAATATGTTCGGCGCCTATTACATAAGAACCAACCAACCCGTCGGGTATTAAACCGAAACCCCAGTCCATGTCGAGGGGAAGTAGTCCAAAGCATCGACCTCCCCGCAAATCTATCGCCACAATGTTTCGCTTTGCATCTACGTCCATCTCTCAAATAATCGATTCTCTCTACGAGGATGATGCGGACATCGCACACGCTGTTTCCACAACAACTTCTGCTATTGAGACACACACAACCATGAATGAAACCACGTTGCCAAATGCGTTCACCGGACACAGCCCTGGTACCAAAAATGTACAACGTGGCCCCTGTTCTTGGTACAACGACTACTTGGCGTCTTCTCCCGTGTATCCCGCTTCTCACTTCCGAGAGGTTTTTCGCATACCGCTCCCTGTCTACCTTGTTCTACACGATGAATTCATCGAAGAAGAGCCGCTTTTACAGCAGCTATCCAACGGTATCTGTAGTATAGTGAATCCGAGCGGGTTGTCAGGTAAAAAGGGCGTGGTCAGGACTGAGTGCAAGTGGCCTGGTCGCACACGTGTGCGAAGATGGCACACCGGACGGACATGTACAGTAGATTGACACATAGCATAGTTGTAGGTAGTTGGCGTCCCCCACCCCGTGATATTTCCGCCACGTGGGTGCAGGCGCCACCACGGACTGTAATGCGGGTTGCAGCTCGGAGGCGCACACTACTTATGCACCTCCGCTCCCCGCCACCCTCCAAACAGTAAAGGGTAAGCACCACCGTCCTAGTCTAAGTATCGTTTCTAAAGCAGACCTGAAGCGTTACTCCGCACGGGATATCTACAAGTTTACAAGCCGTTCGGACTCTTCGCGCGTACCTCGATCGCGCCTGACGTTCCCAACCGCCTAGTCTCCCTACGACCGCCCGGTGCTGGCGCTCGTCTCCACGCGTCACCGTTCCCCGACCGGCCTCGTGTGACACGCACGCCCCGCTTACGGACTCCGCACGGATCGCACTTCTAGGAAACTTACACGCCTTTCGGCGCTATCTCACATTGGTCTCCCGACTTAGAAGTGGGATTCGTGTTTACCGAACGGGTTAGATCAGATCTGGAAAAGGAGTCACGCGATGCAGTCCCGTGACGCAAACGTGGATTCGACCGCACGGGTTGATGTCGAAAAAGAATTGGCTCCGTCCGGCGAGCCACCCCTGCAGACCGCTTCGGGCACCGCTTCGGTTGGCCGCCGCAGCACCGGCAGCACTGCACCTACCCTGTAATTCCTCCTTGGGAACCCCGAGGTTCTCGTCCGAAAAACCTCGAGGCCCCCTGGGCCCTCCGCTTCCTCATCCGCACGGTACGAAAGCCCCCCCGTGAGTTCGGCCGCTGCAGGGGCTGCCCAGCAGTCCCCCGCTCCGATCGGACAGGACCCTCCGAATAGCCCTCCGCGGACGCTTACAGAACTGTGGAAGGAACTTGAACCGTATTGGCACTATAAGGTCAAGACCGAGATCGAGTCCCGTGTTCCCGTTCGGGTTGAGCGTTATCTGCACGAGCGCCTACCGGAGTTGCTCTCCGAAATCATCTCCCCGATGGTGCGCGAAACCGTCGAAGAGGTGCTGCAGCAGTTGACACCGATCGGGTTTGGAAAAAGAAATAAGGAAGACCGACCGGCAGTTTACACGGCAACGGCGACGTTGCCACCCCTCCCAAAGTTTTCAATGGGCCGCCCGGACGTAGCCCCAGACCACGAACCCGAACGGATCCTGGAACCACATGAAGGGGGACAGCAGAGTGCCCCCGTGGTCCCAGCCCGTCCGGTTAATTCACGCCGAGATGATCCGTACGGAGATTCAGACGACTCTTCCTCTGATGACGTGGGAAGAGGCCGCCGCAAGAAGGGCGGTAGGGCTGATTCCAACTCCGATTCGGATCGCCACCGTCGCGCGCGGAAGAGCCGTCGTCGTAGACAGAAACGACGCTCCTCCGATTCGGACACTGATTCTGACCGCTCGGATAGTTCGGATGCCGTTTCCCGGACTGACAGTGACTCTGATTCAAACCGTTCTGATCGCAGAAGGCGCTCCGACCGGTATCGTTCCCGTTCGGAGAAATCTGCACCCAGGCGCATCAAGCCGCTGAACGAACTGTTCACCAAGGTGGTGGACTACCGTACGTACCGGCTCAACGACCGTAGTCGCAAGTACAACTCGAAGGTAGCGCGGGGAATCGCGCGCTACCACAAGAAGTTGAATGTCCAGATGAAGGGACATTCCTTCTCCGGAGCTGACGCTATTTAAGTTCTGAACTTCTTGCAGCGGTTTAAAACCGCCTGCAACCACAACGGACTGTCCGAGGGAGCAGCACTCTGGTGCTTCCAATTCTACCTGACCGGACCGGCTCACGCGTTGATCCAGTCTCGCCTCTTGGGAGAAACGGGCGCCGTTGACGTGCGGCGCAGCAAAATGCTCCGTACGTACTCGGAAGTCGTCAACTTTCTGTTGACTACGTACGCCACGGATGAAGTCATTGCCGACGCCTACTCGGAGGTTATTCTGTACCACCAGTCCTCTGGAATGTCCGAAACGGAATACTCTCAGAAACTGTGGACGAAGGCCCTCCGCTGCGGCAATGTCTTTTCCGACCGGAGGTTGAAGTCTATCTTCGTAGAGGGGTTGCTTCCCGCCATACGGGCGAAGGTGAGAAATCATCTCACGTTTCATCCCCACATCGGATACGACGCACTCGCCCGATACGCCGAGTCCTACGGGGATACCCACCGCTCGGCTAGACGGCAGTCCGTCCGGACCGAGACACCGCCCGGCACAAAGCTGATCACTCCCCGGAGTTCCGCACGGAAAGTCCTGAGCGTGGGGACCCCAACGGAGTCCTTTGACACCGACTCAGAAGATGGCGAAGCCATTCTCGTCGTCGGACGTGGAAGCTCCACCCCGTCGGTCCCGACAACACCATCGTCGTCGACCTTTTCCAACTCGGGCACATACCACACGGCACAAGCTATGACCCCACGTACCGGCCAGACGCCTTCGGTTAGTACGGCACCGCCCGGTCAGTTGGTGAATCGCCCGTGCCGGATCTGTCTCTCGCGAGAGCCCAACTGCTGTCAAATGGTACCTCCGGGCGTCCGGGAAGACTTACTGGTCGCACGGGAGAGAAACTACCAACTCCGTCGTGAAGAGGGATACTACAACCGTGATGGTACTAATGGCTCCGCTCGGGTCTCTACTGGCGTACGCTCGGGAAACCCTGCACGGGCTACCCCATTCCGCGCTAGCTCACCCCGGCCGGTTATGCTCATACGGAAAGAGCCCCCGCGAGCTACGAGTGGCGAGCTACCTCCAGCTCAGCCCGTTATGGAACAGGAAAAAGCCGAGGAGAGCGTGTAGAGGCGCACGACTCTCCTAGGCCGGAAAGCCTCACCGAAGCGGATTACACGGGTACGACCTCCGACCTGACGGAGCGACGCCCTGTAGACGCTTTGGATGAAACCGATCCGGCCGCGCCAGTAATGTTGTTAAACAGTTTGCACTATAAAGTGAATTTCTCCGTCGGCTTCTCCCGATCGGTAATGTTTCCACTTACAGAAAAACTGGACACTGGCGCGGGTCCGAACTTAATTCACGAGCGGCACCTTCCTCCCCACTGGCGAGGGCACTTGCAGCCCCGGTCGTTGGATAACATTACGGATGCGTCTCGCAACCGAATGGACATATTGGGGGTCGTACCCCTCCTTGTCCAGCTTGGAGCGCTGACCGTCCGGGTTCAGTTTATGGTAGCCAGCAATCTCGCTGCCAGCTGCATACTCGGCACGTCTTTCATAGACAAGTACGTTTTGGCGATACTGCCTCCGAAACGAATTGTTGTACTACGCAACTCGCCCCCCGTGGCGATTCAATCCGCGTCCGGGCAGAGCTCAACCCCGTCCCGGCAATCTATGCTACCAGCCCAAGCTACCGTTCGGGAACCTCCGTCGAACAAGATTCGTGTCGCCCGCCCGGTTTCTATAACACCAATGTCGGAATCTCATGTATTGGTAACCTCCCGGGCCGCTGGCCTCATGTTTATCCAAGGAAATCACCGCTCTGCTCATAAAGAGGAGTTAACCCTCTTGGCTAACGGGGTAATGGAAATCCGACCGGACGTGGCATTCTACGTTCAGGTAGCTAACTTTTCCGATCGTTCGGTTCGCCTTCACAAAGGCAAAATCATCGGCCTGGCGTTACCCTCCCCCGTCGCATAAATAACACCCGACTTTCCGTCTCGGAGCGACGACACTAAGGAAAGGGGCCCCTACGACGCATCTATTTCCGTTTCGGACGTGTCGAAGCCCACCGGACAAGAGCCAATGCCTGATGCAGAAGACAACTGGATCGCAAAGGTCCAGTTGTCCCCCGAATTCGAATCCGAACGAGAAAGGGTCATTGAGCTCCTCAAACCGCTTCGGGACATGTGGAACGGCCATCTGGGCCGTATCGCGGCAGCGAAGCACAGGATCCAACTGGAACCTGGTACAAAGCCGATATACCAGATGCCATACCGTGCAGGTCCGGCGCGTCGCGAACTCGAACGCACGGAGGTCACCAAGCAGTTGGAGCTCGGTGTAATTGAGCCTTCCTCGGCCGAGTGGGCCAGTCCGGTTGTGTTCGCTCAAAAAAAAGACGGAAGTTTACGCTTCTGTGTGGACTACCGTCGACTAAACGCAGTCACCGTTCGGGATACTTACCCACTACCAAGAATGGACGAATGCATCGATTCTCTTGGAGAAGCAAAAATATTCTCCACCCTGGACGCAAACAGCGGCTATTGGCAGACCGAGGTGGATGAAGCCGACCGGGATACAACAACGATCACGTCTCATATGGGACTGTACAGGTATGTTCGAATGCCGTTCGGTTTGAAGAACGCCCCCGCCACATTTCAACGGGCCTTGGACATCATACTGTCCCGCGTCAAGTGGCAATACGCGTTGGTCTATCTGGATGACGTTATAATCTACTCCCACACGGCTTCAGAGCATTTCGCCCATGTTCGGACCATTCTTTCATCACTCCGATCGGCCGGTATCACTCTCCGTTTGGATAAGTGTCAATTCTTCAGCGGTACTGTCGACTATTTGGGTCACGTTATCCGCCCGGGCAAGCTGCAGGTCTCCACAAGGACCCGAGATGCTATCCGAGCGGCTAAATCCCCCACTAACCAAACCGAACTCCGTTCGTTCTTGGGACTGTGCAACGTCTTCCGACGTTTTGTTAAAAGCTTTGCCCGAATTGGGGCCCCGTTGAACAGCAAGCTCGAAAAGAACAAACCGTTCAACTTCGAGACCCTGACCGATACGGAGCACGAGGCCTTCGAGGAACTTCGCCAACGGTTAATACGTCCCCCCATTCTGGCTATCCCACGTCAAGATATTCCGTACGTCCTGGATACCGACGCTTGCGATAAGCAAGTCGGTTTCGTCTTATTACAGAAGCAACCGGACGGTGATTTACTCCCAATCGAATACTGGAGCCGCTCGCTGAATAAGGCTGAGCGGTCATATTCCACAACCGAACGGGAATGCCTCGCTGTCGTGTGGGCAATACTGCACCTCCGGCCGTATCTCGAGGGCGCCCGCTTCACCCTCCGTACGGACCACCACGCATTGAGGTGGATACTCAACCTGGCGGACGCTTCCGGACGGCTGGCTCGTTCGCGGCTCCGTCTCATGGAGTATGACTTTGATATAGTCCACCGGCCGGGCATAAAACACCAGGCCGCTGACGCGCTGTCGCGAATCCAGACGGACGGAGAAGACACCACTCCCCTGGACGAGGAGGTCCCATGCCTACTCCTTGCGGACCGCGCGGAAGAGAACGACGACCTCGTTGCGGACATCACCGTCGACGGTGAGGTCAAGACAGACGCTGTCCTTGACTGGCATTACGGACAGAACCCGATCGGCTGCCCCGAGGTCATGGCCATCGTCGAAGAGGAGACGAACGTCCGACCGGTCACTTTGGAAGAGCTCATCAGAGAGCAGGCGGAGGACGAGTACTGCAAATCCGTGCGGAAGGACGTTGGTAATGGGATTACCCTCTTCGACATCAACCGTTACGGAGTTCCCATCCGTCGCTCCCCGCTGGACGGAGCCCTACAGAAGGTGGTACCCCGCTCGCTGGTTCCGCGCGTCCTCTATCTTTCGCATTATCCGCGCCTGGAAGGACACCCGGGCGGGACTCGAATGTGCAACACTCTCCGAAGGGACTTCTACTGGCCGCAGATGGCTAATGATTTTTATCAAACCGCTCGGGATTGCCGCTCGTGCGCCGCAATGCGCGGCACACAAAACCGCTCACAGAAGCGGCTTAAGCTCTTTCCCGCTGCGGGGCCACTTGAGTTCGTGGCAATGGACATCGTCGGTCCGTTTCCGAAGTCAGTCACTGGACATGAGTACATCCTCGTCATCACCGACCGGTTCACAAAGCTCTGCAGAGCAGTTCCGCTACGGTTCACAACCGCCCCGGTGGTGGCCCGGACGTTCTTAGAGAATTGGGCTTACCCGTACGGAATTCCGAACTATTTGCTCACCGACAACGGACTTCAGTTTGTCTCGAAGTTCTTCGAGGAGATTTGCAGGGCGTTAGGTACGAAACACGTCACAACGACGGCGTATCACCCTCAGGCGAACGGACAAGCCGAACGGTTTAATAAGACGCTCGTCCAGCGTCTACGGCACTACGTTGCGGATCACCAGTCTAACTGGCACGCGTACGTACAGCCGCTAACGTACGGTTACAACCTTCAGGTACACCGAAGCACGGGCACCACGCCTTTCGATTTGGCCCTGACCCGCGTACCCCCGAACGTCGTCCTGGACGAACCCGGCTCCGCCACGGACCCAGCAACACCGACGCAGCCAATCCCGGGACAGATGAAGCGCTACACACTCAGGCTTCTCACGGCTACACTCCAGTCTGCTCGGAACCTCCTCACAAATGCACAACAGCGCTACAAGGCGGACTTCGAAAAATCCGTACGGGCAACCCCCCCATTTGCGGCCGACGAGGAGGTATTCCTTGACCGTCCTACGACAACTCCGACCGGTGGCGTGCTCGAAGATCAGGAACGTACCTCACGGAAACTTCTGCCAAAGACCACGGGGCCCTACAAGGTCATTTCCGCGACGGACAGCACGGTCACGATCAATGTTGACGGGATACACGATACCGTCAGCATTGACCGCGTCACTCGCGCCCCCGCTCGGATACAACCCGTCCCGGTTACAACAGAACGCGCCCGTACGGTAACTTTTGATCCAGACGGTCTGTTCGCAGAGGAACCCGTGACGGACACTACCTCGCCCCCTGCTGGAAATAATCACCGAGCGGAGCTTTCACAACCCGGTTCGGCTAACTCTGACTCTACCCAACCGGACAGCATTGGCATTGTCGAGCGAATCCTCGACCATGGGCTGGCCGACGACCCTCCACCCGGTCTTGTTTATCGCGTACGCTGGTACGGTTGCAGTGCTGCGGAAGACTCTTGGGAACCTCCCAAGAATCTTCCGCAACACTTTATTAGCCGATATTGGAAGCGCAAATCCCGAACGGCATGAAACTGTACGCCGGGCGGAGCCGTCGCATCTAGAAGGGGGGGGGGGATACAAGCCGAACGATAGGAGGCATTCCAAAATCGGACATGGCCTCCGGCCGAACATTGCAGTTCACCTCCGATCGGCACTCACCAGCGTGGACTCACCTCCGATCGGCACTCACCAGCGTGGATTCACCTCCGATCGGCACTCACCAGCGTGTGTTCACCTCCGATCAGCACTCACCAGCGTGTGTTGTGACTCCGTGCGACTCCGTCAGCACTGAGGGAATCCCAAAATTGGACACGGCCTCCGGCCGAACATTGGGAATCACCTCCGATCGGTAACCACTAGCGTTTGCTGAACTACCGTGCGGCAAAGGGAAGAAGGGGGCGATTGTGTGCGACTCCGTCGGCACCGTACCCCCCTGCGACCGGACATGGACATCGACCAACAACCCCCCGACGCCACTACCGTGATATACTCGGTAACTCCGGCACCGCAGCCCGCCTGGAGCCAAGCAACACGCGTACACCGATTACAACACGGCACTCGGTGCCTGCCCGCGCCGGCGGTGCCCGCGTGCATACCCGCAACAAGCGTATACGCACTGCGCCCCACGCCAAACAGAGCGGTTACCTGCAAGGATAATCAAAAGATCCGACGCGGAAATTACCGCCCCGTATGGTATCAAAAACGCCGAAAAATGTCTTGGCCGATATCTCGGAAACGAAGCCACCGCAGGCTCCGAAAATGCCCTATTTGGAATCTCCGCACGGCCAAAAGACTTGTGATTTTTTGAGCAGACGCAAAGGCGCACTACGCGCGTTACTGTATACCGAATCGGATACCGACCTAGCCGGGCATTGCTGTAACGGCACGTGCACTCTAAGTCTGCAAACGCACCGGTCGGTAAAGCACGCGCGTGGCGCACGCGCCTGGCACGCGCCTGGCGCACGCGTGTGGCAACGCGCGCGCAAGCACCGCAATCTCGCACGCGTCGCTGCACCGTGGCCCGCGCCGTGAAGCATGATGGGGATGCTAGGACATTTTACTCATGTCCAACCGCGAGGCGGACTGACTCACTTTCCCCGCTTTCCGGACGGAGAAGACGCTTTCAAGATACGGGAACTCACCGGAAGGGACGCAAAGTTCCTAACGCGACGACGCCCACAGCGGCGGCCTCCTCGCGGGCCTCTCAAAGCACCCCTGGCAGCAACTCTGGGAGCTGATACCGGCGACGGGGAGCCCAAACGACGTCCGGACGGCTGAAAGAGGGCACTCACCGCCGTACCATGCGCGACCTTCCGAACGGTACGACTCAGAGAGGAAAGAGGCCCGGTCGGTACGGAGGCCTCGTCCGTCGGACCCCAGCCAGGAGTGGGCCCTTCGGTTTCTTCCTCTCCTCGCGGCGATGCAGCGGCCTGAGCCGCCGCCCTCACTGTCGGTGAGTCCTCAGCATCCCCTGCCCGGTCCGGCATCAATGCGCCCGCCGCGATCTCAGCCGCCGGGACGCCGGAAGCCCCAGGCGCCGCGGAGAATGACCCGGACTGTATTGCCGCTCGGACTCTCTGCAGCCACTCATGGGCGGCGTCGTTCGTACGCCCCATCGACCGGTCCAGACGCCCAATAAGCTGGGACACTGTCGCGCCGCCCGGTCGGGTTACCATGTCTCCAAAGGCATTGATGCGCTGCTGGAGGAACTCAGCGCAGACAGCACTGACATATGACATCAAGTCGACAGTACTGACCATCTCCCCGCTCAACAGGCTGGTGAACGCATCCGCGCGGTGCACCCATACCTCAGCCGCCATTTCTAAAGCTTCGACGACCGACTCGGGGGGCTCTTCGTCATTCGCCCGGCAAACTTCCTGCAGCGTTCTCAAAGCGTCACGCTCCTCGCCGCCGTCTGATGCGGATACCTGCACACCGGCATCTACCGTTCTCGGGGGACTTTCCGTTTGCATGCCCGTTTCGCTAACGGCCCTCTGGACCGTCGACGGTTCTTTCGCCGGAAGGGGTAGATCGGCATCGGCAATGGGCCCGTCACCGTCCCCACTTCGCGAATGGGGGTCCATGAATCCGAGCGGAAAGTAATCAGTGACGTCTCCGAACTCCCATGAAGGCCTCTCCGCCTCCGGAATCAGGCGATGAACGATGGGATTGTCACCGACGCGGAGGATGGGCATTGTGGGAAAACCGCCCGACCGGGGTTCGAACCACAAGAAACCAGGAGTCGACCTCCAGTCCGTCATGACGGATAAAAGGAGCCACCTTCTCGCTTCTTCGGGCGTATACCGCGTTCCGCGGAGCACATTTCGCAGCCCCATCTGCATGATGACGCAGACTAAACCGTACGGTAACGGTAGTAACCTTCCCAACCCAGGGGGCTTGCGTGGACCAGGATCCCCTCTCTACAGGTTCAGCCGCGGATCCTCCGTTTTGGTGAAGACCCTCACACCCTCCGTTACGGGCTGAAGAAATGACATGAGGGCGCATACCGCCCACTCTGCGTATGCTACGCGCATGATCCGTTCGGCTATCGACGTCCCACTAAGAACATCGTCGGAATGGTAGGCCAGAACTGGCGGGGTCATCATGGACAGATCTCGGGGCACATCCACGTCGGGCCAATTCTCCGGAATCCTCACGTACAAGTTTTCCCGCTCGGACACCGGAACGTCAAAGAACTCCACGTTATGCCACCCGTACATGAAACCACCCAAGCCCGACCGGATCCGCGCTTCGGTCGCGACATGATCGCCCCAGCGGCGTCCGTTTAGGAAATAGAGCCCGTCGTACGGAGGGGAAAACATCACAAGCCCCAACGGATTACCGCGCGGATCGTGAATACTCTCATCTGACAGCATCTGCGTAACGAGGTCGCGCATACGACCCTGGTAGTCATACTCCTCTGGGCAACGGAGGAACGGCATGTCACAGCTGCCTACCGTTTCGCTCCCCTTCCGACCGGTTATTCGCGGAAGATGCCTCCATTGCGCACGCCACGCCTCGTGACGCGTCCGCTTCGGATTCCAGCTGGTGCGTTCGAAAAACGTTCGCTGCGTCGGTATTGCGCCGAACCGCCGCGCGTCTAAGCATTCGCTGCATTCGTCCCCCGAGATCAACGTCTCGACCGAAAACGGGGGCTCTTTCCCTGTCGGCCCGCCCCTACGGCCCTGCGGTCGTCGCCAGTGGTGGTTGTGCTCCTGGCCGGGTAGCGGGTTTCGAAACACACCGGGCAAGCCCGCTCCGGGTGTTCCGTATTCAAACGGAGGCATCAGTACGCCCGCGCCAACACGCCCCGCTATCTGCGGCTGTAAGGCACCGAACGGGAGAAACGAAGGCACGGGAGGGTTTCCCGACGACACCGGTGGAACCCCCGCCTGGCGGGCATCCCAAACCGCGTAGCCCCGGCTTTGGGCACCGAACGGAGGCTCTACGGGCGCTGCAGCGGGCGCGGTTACCGCTACCCGTCGCGGTATTGGTATATCTGCCAGGGCTGAAGTTGTCTGACGCCCTGCGTTCTCCTCCCGGTCACGGTTGACAGCGCTGCTGTTGTCCTCCATGGTTGAACCAAACGGACACGCGGCCTCTGAGTCCGTACTCTTCGGAACTGCCGCAACGGTCCTCTCTGGAATCTACCCGTCACTCCGCGCGGGACAAAGACGTGCTTAAATACACCACCGACGACCGCTCGCTGGCGGGATCGATTCAACGGGCACTACCGAACAGCTGCGATATAACGTCTACTCCCGGACGGCTGCGCTATTACAGGCCTTTCCGAGCAGCTGTGGCCCAATGCGGATCTCCGAACGGGCCCGTATAACGCGACCGGTCGCTTCTAGCGCGTTTCGTGTCGGTCCGCGAACGTAACGCCGTGTCCGCTCGGTGCGCGCTTAACCAGCTACCGCCTAGGGTATTGGCGCTCCGAGGACGTCGCGCGATCTAGGAGGGAGGTCTGTAGTATAGTGAATCCGAGCGGGTTGTCAGGTAAGAAGGGCGTGGTCAGGACTGAGTGCAAGTGGCCTGGTCGCACACGTGTGCGAAGATGGCACACCGGACGGACATGTACAGTAGATTGACACGTAGCATAGTTGTAGGTAGTTGGCGTCCCCCACCCCGTGAAATTTCCGCCACGTGGGTGCAGGCGCCACCACGGACTGTAATGCGGGTTGCAGCTCGGAGGCGCACACTACTTATGCACCTCCGCTCCCCGCCACCCTCCAAACAGTAAAGGGTAAGCACCACCGTCCTAGTCTAAGTATCGTTTCTAAAGCAGACCTGAAGCGTTACTCCGCACGGGATATCTACAAGTTTACAAGCCGTTCGGACTCTTCGCGCGTACCTCGATCGCGCCTGACGTTCCCAACCGCCTAGTCTCCCTACGACCGCCCGGTGCTGGCGCTCGTCTCCACGCGTCACCGTTCCCCGACCGGCCTCGTGTGACACGCACGCCCCGCTTACGGACTCCGCACGGATCGCGCCTCTAGGAAACTTACACGCCTTTTGGCGCTATCTCACAGTATCGGGCATCCAGGACACACTTCACATCAGAAGATATTGAGTGCTCTTCGGCGTCTCCGTACTGGTGTCTCGTTCAAACAGCTGGACGACAACACTCGCATGAGCAAGGAGTCGCTTCGTCAGGCTTTTATGTGGACATTTCAGGCTATATATAAGCGCTTCGGTCCTATCTACTTGAACCGGAAGCCGACTGAGAGCGAACTATCGTACGTAGTGGATGCATACACGAAGAGCGCCTTTCCGGAATGTATTGGATGCGTCGACTGTATGCATCTACACTGGAAGAACTGCCCGAAGGTGTTCAAAGGGCAGTACAGAAAAACAAAGTAAGGAAAGCTGGCCTGTATTAGCTGTGAAGCGCTGAAGAGATTGGTGTTTGGCATGCTGAAAAATCAATGAATTTTTTGATATCTGTGTCTGAGTTGAAAACAGGGCCGGCCAGACAAAAAATTGTAAAAATTATGCTGTGGCGCAGGTCAAGCAGACAGACATGTATTTTGATTAAATCTACCGAATAGCAGGCCTCAGTACACCGCAAATGCAAGTCTGATCGAGACTAGAAAAGCGCGATAGAAGGTGCCACAAATGGAGGTTGTCCGAGACAAAACGGGTGTCTGAGACAAAACGGGTGTCTGAGACAAAACGGGTGTCTGAGACACCACGGGTGTGTATGAACTTGTGACAGTTGCCTTACCAAACTCATCTCTGGGCACTGGACTACACGTTGCACGGGCCTGTAACGCGGCTAAACACGTAGAAAGACGTGTGAGGGAGGATCTTAGAGAAATCCAAAGTGTACAGTTGAACATGGTGGCCGCTAGATGATCTGGTCTAATTTTCGAAAAGCTTCGGATTTGGGTGTGTTTGGGAGGGGTTTTACAATCTGAGAAAAGGTCTTTGCCGTGTGTGCGGTAGACGGCAGATGACTAGCTCGTGATTCACCGAACTGTGGACACGCACAAGTAGGGCTGAGGAGAGTGTGTTGGATGTGAATGATGTGTAAGAGTGCTGAAGAGGGACCGAGTTGGACACAAAAACCGTGTGATGATTGGCGTTTTAGCATGCCGAAAAATGTTTGAATGACTTGCAGTCCCTTGAGAAAAGAGGTGGGTTTAGGGGAAGATGCACCATTACGGGGTTTTATATTTGCAGTAAGGAAAACAATCTTCAATATAATGGTGTTTTAGTAAGCTGAAAAGGTATTGAATTCTAAACCCCTGAATATATTGGTGTTTTGGCGGGTTTAGGGCGTTTAGGGGTTTAGGGCTTTAGGGGTTTAGGGCGTTTAGGGGTTTAGGGGTTTAGGGGTTTTAGGGGTTTTAGGGGTTTTAGGGGTTTAGGGGTTTAGGGGTTTAGGGGTTTAGGGGTTTTAGGGGTTTTAGGGGTTTAGGGGTTTAGGGGTTTTAGGGGTTTAGGGGTTTAGGGGTTTAGGGGTTTAGGGGTTTAGGGGTTTTAGGGGTTTAGGGGTTTTAGGGGTTTTAGGGGTTTAGGGGTTTTAGGGGTTTAGGGGTTTTAGGGTTTAGGGGTTTTAGGGGTTTAGGGGTTTAGGGGTTTTAGGGGTTTTAGGGCTTTAGGGGTTTTAGGGGTTTAGGGGTTTTAGGGGTTTAGGGGGGTTTAGGGCGTTTAGGGGTTTTAGGGCGTTTAGGGGTTTAGGGGTTTAGGGGTTTTAGGGGTTTAGGGGTTTAGGGGTTTAGGGGTTTAGGGCGTTTAGGGCGTTTTAGGGGTTTTAGGGGTTTAGGGGTTTAGGGGTTTTTAGGGGTTTTAGGGGTTTTAGGGGTTTAGGGGTTTTAGGGGTTTTAGGGGTTTAGGGGTTTAGGGGTTTAGGGCGTTTAGGGGTTTAGGGCGTTTAGGGGTTTTAGGGGTTTAGGGGTTTAGGGGTTTAGGGGTTTAGGGGTTTAGGGGTTTTAGGGGGTTTAGGGGTTTTAGGGGTTTAGGGGTTTAGGGGTTTAGGGGTTTAGGGGTTTTAGGGGTTTTAGGGGTTTAGGGCTTTAGGGGGTTAGGGGTTTAGGGCTTAGGGGTTTAGGGGTTTAGGGGTTTTAGGGGTTTAGGGGTTTAGGGGTTTTAGGGGTTTAGGGGTTTAGGGGTTTTAGGGGTTTAGGGGTTTTAGGGGTTTAGGGGTTTAGGGGTTTTAGGGGTTTTAGGGGTTTAGGGGTTTTAGGGGGTTTTAGGGGTTTAGGGGTTTAGGGGTTTTAGGGGTTTAGGGCTTTAGGGGTTTAGGGGTTTAGGGGTTTAGGGCTTAGGGGTTTAGGGGTTTAGGGGTTTAGGGCGTAGGGGTTTAGGGGTTTAGGGGTTTTAGGGGTTTTAGGGGTTTAGGGGTTTAGGGGTTTTAGGGGTTTTAGGGGTTTAGGGGTTTAGGGGTTTTAGGGGTTTAGGGGTTTAGGGGTTTAGGGGTTTTAGGGGTTTAGGGGTTTTAGGGGGTTTAGGGGTTTTAGGGGTTTAGGGGTTTTAGGGGTTTTAGGGGTTTTAGGGGTTTAGGGGTTTTAGGGGTTTAGGGGTTTAGGGGTTTAGGGGTTTAGGGGTTTAGGGCTTAGGGGTTTTAGGGGTTTAGGGGTTTAGGGGTTTTAGGGGTTTAGGGGTTTTAGGGGTTTAGGGGGTTTTAGGGCGTTTTAGGGGTTTTAGGGCTTTAGGGGTTTAGGGGTTTTAGGGGTTTTAGGGGTTTTAGGGGTTTAGGGGTTTAGGGCTTAGGGGTTTAGGGCGTTTAGGGCGTTTAGGGGTTTAGGGGTTTAGGGGTTTAGGGGTTTAGGGGTTTAGGGGTTAGGGGTTTAGGGGTTTTAGGGGTTTTAGGGGTTTAGGGGTTTTAGGGTTTAGGGGTTTTAGGGGTTTAGGGGTTTAGGGGTTTAGGGGTTTAGGGGTTTAGGGGTTTAGGGGTTTAGGGGTTTAGGGGGTTTAGGGGTTTTAGGGGTTTAGGGGTTTAGGGGTTTAGGGTTTAGGGGTTTAGGGGTTTAGGGGTTTAGGGGTTTAGGGGTTTAGGGGTTTAGGGGTTTTAGGGGTTTAGGGCGTTTTAGGGGTTTAGGGGTTTAGGTGTTAAGAAATGCGGTGGGAATGCTAAACGTACTCATATTGGCTTGACTTATGGACTTGCGACGTTTCCATTTAAGGTACTAATCGACTTGCAACTGTTCCCCTTAAGGGTACTTGGTTGGCGACGGCATTTTTCTATTCCGCGAACGGGGTTTAGGTGTTAAGAAATGCGGTGGGAATGTGCGGCGTCGCTGTGCTCTGGAGGAACTTAATTTGCTAATTAGGGGTGGCCAAACCTTAATTGCAAGTGTTACCTCGTCATTAAGCTAATTACATGATATTAGGGGCGCTACTCCTAATTGTAATTGTCCTGCAAACAATGGGAATTGAACCCACGACTTGTGGAAAATATTAACAAATATTAACCACTGAGCTAAACGTACTCATATTGGCTTGACTTATGGACTTGCGACGTTTCCATTTAAGGTACTAATCGACTTGCAACTGTTCCCCTTAAGGGTACTTGGTTGGCGACGGCATTTTTCTATTCCGCGAACGGGGTTTAGGTGTTAAGAAATGCGGTGGGAATGTGCGGCGTCGCTGTGCTCTGGAGGAACTTAATTTGCTAATTAGGGGTGGCCAAACCTTAATTGCAAGTGTTACCTCGTCATTAAGCTAATTACATGATATTAGGGGCGCTACTCCTAATTGTAATTGTCCTGCAAACAATGGGAATTGAACCCACGACTTGTGGAAAATATTAACAAATATTAACCACTGAGCTAAACGTACTCATATTGGCTTGACTTATGGACTTGCGACGTTTCCATTTAAGGTACTAATCGACTTGCAACTGTTCCCCTTAAGGGTACTTGGTTGGCGACGGCATTTTTCTATTCCGCGAACGGGGTTTAGGTGTTAAGAAATGCGGTGGGAATGTGCGGCGTCGCTGTGCTCTGGAGGAACTTAATTTGCTAATTAGGGGTGGCCAAACCTTAATTGCAAGTGTTACCTCGTCATTAAGCTAATTACATGATATTAGGGGCGCTACTCCTAATTGTAATTGTCCTGCAAACAATGGGAATTGAACCCACGACTTGTGGAAAATATTAACAAATATTAACCACTGAGCTAAACGTACTCATATTGGCTTGACTTATGGACTTGCGACGTTTCCATTTAAGGTACTAATCGACTTGCAACTGTTCCCCTTAAGGGTACTTGGTTGGCGACGGCATTTTTCTATTCCGCGAACGGGGTTTAGGTGTTAAGAAATGCGGTGGGAATGTGCGGCGTCGCTGTGCTCTGGAGGAACTTAATTTGCTAATTAGGGGTGGCCAAACCTTAATTGCAAGTGTTACCTCGTCATTAAGCTAATTACATGATATTAGGGGCGCTACTCCTAATTGTAATTGTCCTGCAAACAATGGGAATTGAACCCACGACTTGTGGAAAATATTAACAAATATTAACCACTGAGCTAAACGTACTCATATTGGCTTGACTTATGGACTTGCGACGTTTCCATTTAAGGTACTAATCGACTTGCAACTGTTCCCCTTAAGGGTACTTGGTTGGCGACGGCATTTTTCTATTCCGCGAACGGGGTTTAGGTGTTAAGAAATGCGGTGGGAATGTGCGGCGTCGCTGTGCTCTGGAGGAACTTAATTTGCTAATTAGGGGTGGCCAAACCTTAATTGCAAGTGTTACCTCGTCATTAAGCTAATTACATGATATTAGGGGCGCTACTCCTAATTGTAATTGTCCTGCAAACAATGGGAATTGAACCCACGACTTGTGGAAAATATTAACAAATATTAACCACTGAGCTAAACGTACTCATATTGGCTTGACTTATGGACTTGCGACGTTTCCATTTAAGGTACTAATCGACTTGCAACTGTTCCCCTTAAGGGTACTTGGTTGGCGACGGCATTTTTCTATTCCGCGAACGGGGTTTAGGTGTTAAGAAATGCGGTGGGAATGTGCGGCGTCGCTGTGCTCTGGAGGAACTTAATTTGCTAATTAGGGGTGGCCAAACCTTAATTGCAAGTGTTACCTCGTCATTAAGCTAATTACATGATATTAGGGGCGCTACTCCTAATTGTAATTGTCCTGCAAACAATGGGAATTGAACCCACGACTTGTGGAAAATATTAACAAATATTAACCACTGAGCTAAACGTACTCATATTGGCTTGACTTATGGACTTGCGACGTTTCCATTTAAGGTACTAATCGACTTGCAACTGTTCCCCTTAAGGGTACTTGGTTGGCGACGGCATTTTTCTATTCCGCGAACGGGGTTTAGGTGTTAAGAAATGCGGTGGGAATGTGCGGCGTCGCTGTGCTCTGGAGGAACTTAATTTGCTAATTAGGGGTGGCCAAACCTTAATTGCAAGTGTTACCTCGTCATTAAGCTAATTACATGATATTAGGGGCGCTACTCCTAATTGTAATTGTCCTGCAAACAATGGGAATTGAACCCACGACTTGTGGAAAATATTAACAAATATTAACCACTGAGCTAAACGTACTCATATTGGCTTGACTTATGGACTTGCGACGTTTCCATTTAAGGTACTAATCGACTTGCAACTGTTCCCCTTAAGGGTACTTGGTTGGCGACGGCATTTTTCTATTCCGCGAACGGGGTTTAGGTGTTAAGAAATGCGGTGGGAATGTGCGGCGTCGCTGTGCTCTGGAGGAACTTAATTTGCTAATTAGGGGTGGCCAAACCTTAATTGCAAGTGTTACCTCGTCATTAAGCTAATTACATGATATTAGGGGCGCTACTCCTAATTGTAATTGTCCTGCAAACAATGGGAATTGAACCCACGACTTGTGGAAAATATTAACAAATATTAACCACTGAGCTAAACGTACTCATATTGGCTTGACTTATGGACTTGCGACGTTTCCATTTAAGGTACTAATCGACTTGCAACTGTTCCCCTTAAGGGTACTTGGTTGGCGACGGCATTTTTCTATTCCGCGAACGGGGTTTAGGTGTTAAGAAATGCGGTGGGAATGTGCGGCGTCGCTGTGCTCTGGAGGAACTTAATTTGCTAATTAGGGGTGGCCAAACCTTAATTGCAAGTGTTACCTCGTCATTAAGCTAATTACATGATATTAGGGGCGCTACTCCTAATTGTAATTGTCCTGCAAACAATGGGAATTGAACCCACGACTTGTGGAAAATATTAACAAATATTAACCACTGAGCTAAACGTACTCATATTGGCTTGACTTATGGACTTGCGACGTTTCCATTTAAGGTACTAATCGACTTGCAACTGTTCCCCTTAAGGGTACTTGGTTGGCGACGGCATTTTTCTATTCCGCGAACGGGGTTTAGGTGTTAAGAAATGCGGTGGGAATGTGCGGCGTCGCTGTGCTCTGGAGGAACTTAATTTGCTAATTAGGGGTGGCCAAACCTTAATTGCAAGTGTTACCTCGTCATTAAGCTAATTACATGATATTAGGGGCGCTACTCCTAATTGTAATTGTCCTGCAAACAATGGGAATTGAACCCACGACTTGTGGAAAATATTAACAAATATTAACCACTGAGCTAAACGTACTCATATTGGCTTGACTTATGGACTTGCGACGTTTCCATTTAAGGTACTAATCGACTTGCAACTGTTCCCCTTAAGGGTACTTGGTTGGCGACGGCATTTTTCTATTCCGCGAACGGGGTTTAGGTGTTAAGAAATGCGGTGGGAATGTGCGGCGTCGCTGTGCTCTGGAGGAACTTAATTTGCTAATTAGGGGTGGCCAAACCTTAATTGCAAGTGTTACCTCGTCATTAAGCTAATTACATGATATTAGGGGCGCTACTCCTAATTGTAATTGTCCTGCAAACAATGGGAATTGAACCCACGACTTGTGGAAAATATTAACAAATATTAACCACTGAGCTAAACGTACTCATATTGGCTTGACTTATGGACTTGCGACGTTTCCATTTAAGGTACTAATCGACTTGCAACTGTTCCCCTTAAGGGTACTTGGTTGGCGACGGCATTTTTCTATTCCGCGAACGGGGTTTAGGTGTTAAGAAATGCGGTGGGAATGTGCGGCGTCGCTGTGCTCTGGAGGAACTTAATTTGCTAATTAGGGGTGGCCAAACCTTAATTGCAAGTGTTACCTCGTCATTAAGCTAATTACATGATATTAGGGGCGCTACTCCTAATTGTAATTGTCCTGCAAACAATGGGAATTGAACCCACGACTTGTGGAAAATATTAACAAATATTAACCACTGAGCTAAACGTACTCATATTGGCTTGACTTATGGACTTGCGACGTTTCCATTTAAGGTACTAATCGACTTGCAACTGTTCCCCTTAAGGGTACTTGGTTGGCGACGGCATTTTTCTATTCCGCGAACGGGGTTTAGGTGTTAAGAAATGCGGTGGGAATGTGCGGCGTCGCTGTGCTCTGGAGGAACTTAATTTGCTAATTAGGGGTGGCCAAACCTTAATTGCAAGTGTTACCTCGTCATTAAGCTAATTACATGATATTAGGGGCGCTACTCCTAATTGTAATTGTCCTGCAAACAATGGGAATTGAACCCACGACTTGTGGAAAATATTAACAAATATTAACCACTGAGCTAAACGTACTCATATTGGCTTGACTTATGGACTTGCGACGTTTCCATTTAAGGTACTAATCGACTTGCAACTGTTCCCCTTAAGGGTACTTGGTTGGCGACGGCATTTTTCTATTCCGCGAACGGGGTTTAGGTGTTAAGAAATGCGGTGGGAATGTGCGGCGTCGCTGTGCTCTGGAGGAACTTAATTTGCTAATTAGGGGTGGCCAAACCTTAATTGCAAGTGTTACCTCGTCATTAAGCTAATTACATGATATTAGGGGCGCTACTCCTAATTGTAATTGTCCTGCAAACAATGGGAATTGAACCCACGACTTGTGGAAAATATTAACAAATATTAACCACTGAGCTAAACGTACTCATATTGGCTTGACTTATGGACTTGCGACGTTTCCATTTAAGGTACTAATCGACTTGCAACTGTTCCCCTTAAGGGTACTTGGTTGGCGACGGCATTTTTCTATTCCGCGAACGGGGTTTAGGTGTTAAGAAATGCGGTGGGAATGTGCGGCGTCGCTGTGCTCTGGAGGAACTTAATTTGCTAATTAGGGGTGGCCAAACCTTAATTGCAAGTGTTACCTCGTCATTAAGCTAATTACATGATATTAGGGGCGCTACTCCTAATTGTAATTGTCCTGCAAACAATGGGAATTGAACCCACGACTTGTGGAAAATATTAACAAATATTAACCACTGAGCTAAACGTACTCATATTGGCTTGACTTATGGACTTGCGACGTTTCCATTTAAGGTACTAATCGACTTGCAACTGTTCCCCTTAAGGGTACTTGGTTGGCGACGGCATTTTTCTATTCCGCGAACGGGGTTTAGGTGTTAAGAAATGCGGTGGGAATGTGCGGCGTCGCTGTGCTCTGGAGGAACTTAATTTGCTAATTAGGGGTGGCCAAACCTTAATTGCAAGTGTTACCTCGTCATTAAGCTAATTACATGATATTAGGGGCGCTACTCCTAATTGTAATTGTCCTGCAAACAATGGGAATTGAACCCACGACTTGTGGAAAATATTAACAAATATTAACCACTGAGCTAAACGTACTCATATTGGCTTGACTTATGGACTTGCGACGTTTCCATTTAAGGTACTAATCGACTTGCAACTGTTCCCCTTAAGGGTACTTGGTTGGCGACGGCATTTTTCTATTCCGCGAACGGGGTTTAGGTGTTAAGAAATGCGGTGGGAATGTGCGGCGTCGCTGTGCTCTGGAGGAACTTAATTTGCTAATTAGGGGTGGCCAAACCTTAATTGCAAGTGTTACCTCGTCATTAAGCTAATTACATGATATTAGGGGCGCTACTCCTAATTGTAATTGTCCTGCAAACAATGGGAATTGAACCCACGACTTGTGGAAAATATTAACAAATATTAACCACTGAGCTAAACGTACTCATATTGGCTTGACTTATGGACTTGCGACGTTTCCATTTAAGGTACTAATCGACTTGCAACTGTTCCCCTTAAGGGTACTTGGTTGGCGACGGCATTTTTCTATTCCGCGAACGGGGTTTAGGTGTTAAGAAATGCGGTGGGAATGTGCGGCGTCGCTGTGCTCTGGAGGAACTTAATTTGCTAATTAGGGGTGGCCAAACCTTAATTGCAAGTGTTACCTCGTCATTAAGCTAATTACATGATATTAGGGGCGCTACTCCTAATTGTAATTGTCCTGCAAACAATGGGAATTGAACCCACGACTTGTGGAAAATATTAACAAATATTAACCACTGAGCTAAACGTACTCATATTGGCTTGACTTATGGACTTGCGACGTTTCCATTTAAGGTACTAATCGACTTGCAACTGTTCCCCTTAAGGGTACTTGGTTGGCGACGGCATTTTTCTATTCCGCGAACGGGGTTTAGGTGTTAAGAAATGCGGTGGGAATGTGCGGCGTCGCTGTGCTCTGGAGGAACTTAATTTGCTAATTAGGGGTGGCCAAACCTTAATTGCAAGTGTTACCTCGTCATTAAGCTAATTACATGATATTAGGGGCGCTACTCCTAATTGTAATTGTCCTGCAAACAATGGGAATTGAACCCACGACTTGTGGAAAATATTAACAAATATTAACCACTGAGCTAAACGTACTCATATTGGCTTGACTTATGGACTTGCGACGTTTCCATTTAAGGTACTAATCGACTTGCAACTGTTCCCCTTAAGGGTACTTGGTTGGCGACGGCATTTTTCTATTCCGCGAACGGGTTTAGGTGTTAAGAAATGCGGTGGGAATGTGCGGCGTCGCTGTGCTCTGGAGGAACTTAATTTGCTAATTAGGGGTGGCCAAACCTTAATTGCAAGTGTTACCTCGTCATTAAGCTAATTACATGATATTAGGGGCGCTACTCCTAATTGTAATTGTCCTGCAAACAATGGGAATTGAACCCACGACTTGTGGAAAATATTAACAAATATTAACCACTGAGCTAAACGTACTCATATTGGCTTGACTTATGGACTTGCGACGTTTCCATTTAAGGTACTAATCGACTTGCAACTGTTCCCCTTAAGGGTACTTGGTTGGCGACGGCATTTTTCTATTCCGCGAACGGGGTTTAGGTGTTAAGAAATGCGGTGGGAATGTGCGGCGTCGCTGTGCTCTGGAGGAACTTAATTTGCTAATTAGGGGTGGCCAAACCTTAATTGCAAGTGTTACCTCGTCATTAAGCTAATTACATGATATTAGGGGCGCTACTCCTAATTGTAATTGTCCTGCAAACAATGGGAATTGAACCCACGACTTGTGGAAAATATTAACAAATATTAACCACTGAGCTAAACGTACTCATATTGGCTTGACTTATGGACTTGCGACGTTTCCATTTAAGGTACTAATCGACTTGCAACTGTTCCCCTTAAGGGTACTTGGTTGGCGACGGCATTTTTCTATTCCGCGAACGGGGTTTAGGTGTTAAGAAATGCGGTGGGAATGTGCGGCGTCGCTGTGCTCTGGAGGAACTTAATTTGCTAATTAGGGGTGGCCAAACCTTAATTGCAAGTGTTACCTCGTCATTAAGCTAATTACATGATATTAGGGGCGCTACTCCTAATTGTAATTGTCCTGCAAACAATGGGAATTGAACCCACGACTTGTGGAAAATATTAACAAATATTAACCACTGAGCTAAACGTACTCATATTGGCTTGACTTATGGACTTGCGACGTTTCCATTTAAGGTACTAATCGACTTGCAACTGTTCCCCTTAAGGGTACTTGGTTGGCGACGGCATTTTTCTATTCCGCGAACGGGGTTTAGGTGTTAAGAAATGCGGTGGGAATGTGCGGCGTCGCTGTGCTCTGGAGGAACTTAATTTGCTAATTAGGGGTGGCCAAACCTTAATTGCAAGTGTTACCTCGTCATTAAGCTAATTACATGATATTAGGGGCGCTACTCCTAATTGTAATTGTCCTGCAAACAATGGGAATTGAACCCACGACTTGTGGAAAATATTAACAAATATTAACCACTGAGCTAAACGTACTCATATTGGCTTGACTTATGGACTTGCGACGTTTCCATTTAAGGTACTAATCGACTTGCAACTGTTTCCCCTTAAGGGTACTTGGTTGGCGACGGCATTTTTCTATTCCGCGAACGGGTTTTAGGTGTTAAGAAATGCGGTGGGAATGTGCGGCGTCGCTGTGCTCTGGAGGAACTTAATTTGCTAATTAGGGTGGCCAAACCTTAATTGCAAGTGTTACCTCGTCATTAAGCTAATTACATGATATTAGGGGCGCTACTCCTAATTGTAATTGTCCTGCAAACAATGGGAATTGAAGTTTCCCCTAAGGGTACTTGGGTTTAGGGGTTTAGGGGTTTTAGGGTTTAGGGGTTTAGGGGGTTTAGGGGTTTAGGGGTTTAGGGCGGTGTTTTTAGGGGTTTTAGGGGTTTTTAGGGGTTTAGGGTTTTAGGTTTTTAGGGGTTTAGGGGTTTAGGGGTTTAGGGGTTTTAGGGGTTTTAGGGGTTTAGGGTTTAGGGGTTTTAGGGGTTTTAGGGTTTAGGGCATTAGGGGTTTAGGGGCTTTTAGGGGTTTAGGGTGTTTTAGGGGTTTAGGGGTTTAGGGGTTTTAGGGGTTTAGGGTTTAGGGGTTTAGGGGTTTGGGGTTAGGGGTTTAGGGGTTTAGGGGTTAGGGGTTTAGGGGGTTTAGGGGTTTGGGGTTTTAGGGAGGGTTTTAGGGGTTTAGGGGTTTAGGGCTTCAGGGGTTTTAGGGGTTTAGGGGTTTTAGGGGTTAGGGGTTTTAGGGGTTTAGGGTTTAGGGGTTTAGGGGTTTTAGGGTTTAGGGGTTTTAGGGGTTTCGGGGTTTACATGATATTAGGGGCGCTACTCCTAATTGTTAATTGTCCTGCAAACAATGGGAATTGAACCCACGACTTTGTGGAAAATATTAACAAATATTAACCACTGAGCTAAACGTACTCATATTGGCTTGACTTATGGACTTGCGACGTTTCCATTTAAGGTACTAATCGACTTGCAACTGTGTTCCCCTTAAGGTACTTGGTTGGCGACGGCATTTTTCTATTCCGCGACCGGGGTTTTAGGTGTTAAGAAATGCGGTGGGAATGTGCGGCGTCGCTGTGCTCTGGAGGAACTTAATTTGCTAATTAGTGGGTGGCCAAACCTTAATTGCAAGTGTTACCTCTCGTCATTAAGCTAATTACATGATATTAGGGGCGCTACTCCTAATTGTAATTGTCCTGCAAACAATGGGAATTGAACCCACGACTTGTGGAAAATATTAACAAATATTAACCACTGAGCTAAACGTACTCATATTGGCTTGACTTATGGACTTGCGACGTTTCCATTTAAGGTACTAATCGACTTGCAACAACTGTTCCCCTTAAGGGTACTTGGTTGGCGACGGCATTTTTCTATTCCGCGAACGGGGTTTAGGTGTTAAGAAATGCGGTGGGAATGTGCGGCGTCGCTGTGCTCTGGAGGAACTTAATTTGCTAATTAGGGGTGGCCAAACCTTAATTGCAAGTGTTACCTCGTCATTAAGCTAATTACATGATATTAGGGGCGCTACTCCTAATTGTAATTGTCCTGCAAACAATGGGAATTGAACCCACGACTTGTGGAAAATATTAACAAATATTAACCACTGAGCTAAACGTACTCATATTGGCTTGACTTATGGACTTGCGACGTTTCCATTTAAGGTACTAATCGACTTGCAACTGTTCCCCTTAAGGGTACTTGGTTGGCGACGGCATTTTTCTATTCCGCGAACGGGGTTTAGGTGTTAAGAAATGCGGTGGGAATGTGCGGCGTCGCTGTGCTCTGGAGGAACTTAATTTGCTAATTAGGGGTGGCCAAACCTTAATTGCAAGTGTTACCTCGTCATTAAGCTAATTACATGATATTAGGGGCGCTACTCCTAATTGTAATTGTCCTGCAAACAATGGGAATTGAACCCACGACTTGTGGAAAATATTAACAAATATTAACCACTGAGCTAAACGTACTCATATTGGCTTGACTTATGGACTTGCGACGTTTCCATTTAAGGTACTAATCGACTTGCAACTGTTCCCCTTAAGGGTACTTGGTTGGCGACGGCATTTTTCTATTCCGCGAACGGGGTTTAGGTGTTAAGAAATGCGGTGGGAATGTGCGGCGTCGCTGTGCTCTGGAGGAACTTAATTTGCTAATTAGGGGTGGCCAAACCTTAATTGCAAGTGTTACCTCGTCATTAAGCTAATTACATGATATTAGGGGCGCTACTCCTAATTGTAATTGTCCTGCAAACAATGGGAATTGAACCCACGACTTGTGGAAAATATTAACAAATATTAACCACTGAGCTAAACGTACTCATATTGGCTTGACTTATGGACTTGCGACGTTTCCATTTAAGGTACTAATCGACTTGCAACTGTTCCCCTTAAGGGTACTTGGTTGGCGACGGCATTTTTCTATTCCGCGAACGGGGTTTAGGTGTTAAGAAATGCGGTGGGAATGTGCGGCGTCGCTGTGCTCTGGAGGAACTTAATTTGCTAATTAGGGGTGGCCAAACCTTAATTGCAAGTGTTACCTCGTCATTAAGCTAATTACATGATATTAGGGGCGCTACTCCTAATTGTAATTGTCCTGCAAACAATGGGAATTGAAACCCACGACTTGTGGAAAAATATTAACAAATATTAACCACTGAGCTAAAACGTACTCATATTGGCTTGACTTATGGACTTGCGACGTTTCCATTTAAGGTACTAATCGACTTGCAACTGTTCCCTTAAGGGTACTTTGGTTGGCGACGGCATTTTTCTATTCCGCGAACGGGGTTTAGGTGTTAAGAAATGCGGTGGGAATGTGCGGCGCGTCGCTGTGCTCTGGAGGAACTTAATTTGCTAATTAGGGGTGGCCAAACCTTAATTGCAAGTGTTACCTCGTCATTAAGCTAATTACATGATATTAGGGGCGCTACTCCTAATTGTAATTGTCCTGCAAACAATGGGAATTGAACCCACGACTTGTGGAAAATATTAACAAATATTAACCACTGAGCTAAACGTACTCATATTGGCTTGACTTATGGACTTGCGACGTTTCCATTTAAGGTACTAATCGACTTGCAACTGTTCCCCTTAAGGGTACTTGGTTTGGCGACGGCATTTTTTCTATTCCGCGAACGGGGCACGACTTGTGGAAAATATTAACAAATATTAACCACTGAGCTAAACGTACTCATATTGGCTTGACTTATGGACTTGCGACGTTTCCATTTAAGGTACTAATCGACTTGCAACTGTTCCCCTTAAGGGTACTTGGTTTGCGACGGCATTTTTTCTATTCCGCGAACGGGGTTTAGGTGTTAAGAAATGCGGTGGGAATGTGCGGCGTCGCTGTGCTCTGGAGGAACTTAATTTGCTAATTAGGGGTGGCCAAACCTTAATTGCAAGTGTTACCTCGTCATTAAGCTAATTACATGATATTAGGGGCGCTACTCCTAATTGTAATTGTCCTGCAAACAATGGGAATTGAACCCACGACTTGTGGAAAATATAACAATATTAACCACTGAGCTAAACGTACTCATATTGGCTTGACTTATGGACTTGCGACGTTTCCATTTAAGGTACTAATCGACTTGCAACTGTTCCCCCTTAAGGGTACTTGGGTTGGCGACGGCATTTT